>JAZFAU010000209.1:0-1334647 GCA_037178615.1 Dione vanillae | reverse complement strand
ATATATATATATATATATATATATATACCATAGTTTTACCAGGATTGTGACCATATTCTGAACATATTTAACCATATCAACTATAGTACTATTTATTGTTATATATTTTGTATTATATAAATTATAGTATTATATATATACACAAAGATTTAATATATATTATAAATTTAGATTTTTTTAAGATGAATACATTTGTTTTTTAAATTGAGAGATAGTCTATGATTCTACTATATCCCGTATAACCAATTATAGGAAAGTTTGTCATAAGAATTAAAAAAAATTGCGCAGTACACGTAAGTATTTCACAATAAAATAGAATTACTGGACGCTTATAAATACTGACATCAACTTTTATTGCTCGGACAAGAAGTCATCACTCTACCCGTTATCCATATTGTAGCAAAATGCAATTCTATTCCCACATCGCTTGTGGGTTTCACTCAGAACCACACAGGAATTCGATTACTATCATTTGTCTAATTGTATTGTATTACTTAAGTGGTATGGGATGACATTAACAGAGCCTATGTGGAATGCTAATTGCTGAAGATAAGCGAACATCATGTTTCTAATAATTATAAAGTAATTTTTCGTAATTAATCTTGTACACAAGGGTTTTGCTAATAATAGTCAGAAGTGATAAATGTGCCAATGTTAGAAATTGTATATATTTGAATTAAATAAATTGATTGAAATAAATTCAAACAGAACACCAGTTCAATTTATAAGAATATTGCTGAAATTAAAATTAAGAAAAACAACTTAACGACATAAAATATTCATAATTTTCAAAAAGGTGGATTTGAACCCTTTTTGAAAATTATGAATATTTTATGACCTTTTTTATAAAGAGAATAAACCATACGGCAACTGAATATAACGATACTTAAGTATCTCTAAATCACAAAGAAAATATTATAAAACTCCAAGCGGTATTTTGTTAAAGAACCTTAATATTATCTTATAGTTTAAAGAAAATTGTTCTGCAGACAACGCCGACTGTGAGCTTCCTTTGGCATTTGCTCCGGACAGTGATCGATTGTGTGTCGAAACAACAGGTTCCTACAAATATTTACGATAGTTTTCAAAGATGTCCCGAACGACGCAGAGATCCATTTCTCAGAAAAGATTTCGCTAACAAATATACCAACTGACGTTACCTATCTTTATGAGATGACGTCTAAAATATATTTCCCATGATTTATAACGTATATGAGTCATCAATAATGCTCGTCTATATTAATAATTTTGCCAGTCCATAACTGTTTATGGTTTTTGCAAACTGGCGGTTCGAATTGTAAGCACTACTAATACGATAATTAGTTTCATACATTATTCACTATTTGGTGATGGCGACGATGAATCAATAACAGCAATGTTACACAATATTATGGAGAAATTTTAAAAATATTTATACATTTCACAATTAACTTCACGATCGGAAAAATTAATAAATATACAACTTTAAGATGACTTCTTATTCAAAGAAAGTTGATTTTTACCCCCTATAGTATAAAGTAGAATATTAATAACCTACAGGTTTATAAACTATCCGAAAGTAACTTAAACGTATGTTGAACTCGTAGACAAAAATAAATAGAATTAATTAATTATAAGTACATTACTTACGCCCACATAGGTTTCCTCAAGGATCACCATAAAGCTCGGTATGTATGTATTAGATTTTGAGAATTTTCTTACAAATTCAATTTCTTCAAACATATAGCTTTAACAAAGAAAAAATTTAAATTATAATAAAATAATCGAATATAATCTTGCAATGCATGAGTATATTTTTACGTTACATAACAAAATTACTAGCTGAAACTGTGTCGATCTGAAAATTCAAGCGAGGATAGAAAATTTAGAACGCAAGGATATGAGAGGGTATCACCCACACCCTGTCATTGTTTTATCCGATCTGCTTACAAATCGCCGACAATCTCCTCTGGCGTACGACTATTTATTAGTTGGTTGATTCCATGGAAAAAGCATCAAGCTTGTATGAGGTTTTCATTTGTGTGGTTCATATTGTAGGGACGTATGTACGTCACATTTTATTATAAATTATATTGTGAACTTGTAACTTCAGTCAGTCGTCTTTAGACGCTCGAACTAATAGTGCGTTAATAACCTACCATATAAAATATGTATTTTTATAATTAGTCGTCAACGAAATAAATTCCTGAAGTACGTGTTCGTTTTATTACTAGGACTTCTGACTCAATAAATGTGGATACGAAATATTATATATGAAATAAATAAATACACACAAAACTGGTGACCCCGTTGAAGAATACGTCAACCTATTGTCATTTTAATTTAAAATAATGACACAACCTGGACAAAATCCGATGCTCGTTAAAAAGGAAGACTCAGACGTATCGTTGGCTACGATTACTGTTTCGTCAAGATTACCGGATTTTTGGAAAGAGACGCCGCGACTGTGGTTTGTACATTTTGAATCAGTGCTAGCAAACCAAAAGCTAAGTGACGAGGTTAAATATAACCTGCTAGTGGCCAAATTGAGCAAAGAAATTATTCAGCAGGCTAGCGATATTTTACTGTCTCCGCCGGATATTAAGAAATATGATACGCTGAAAAACAGATTACTTGCTTGTTATGAAGAATCGGAGAACCGGCAGTTTCAGAAGTTACTGTCAGAGATGGAACTGGGAGAACAGAAACCATCGCAGCTTCTACGTAAGATGAGAGATTTAGCTCGTCATAAGCTACCAGTCGAGACGCTGCTTATGATGTGGACAGGACACTTACCTCCATCGATACGAGCAGTGTTGGCCGTTAGTGATAACAGAGATCCAGACAGCTTAGCCGCCATAGCAGATAAGATAATAGAAACAACGCGTCCCATAGAAATTTCAGAAGTTACCTCCAGTAAACCAGCATGTAACAGCGGACCAGATCTCGCAGCAGAACTGTCAAAACTTCGATTAGAAGTCATGCAACTGAAGCGGAGGCAAGGAAGGCAAGTTTGGCGAGATATGAGAAGAGGAAATCGTGCAAGGTCTACTTCGAGACGGCGTCGACGTGAGTCTACGTTTGGCCCGCGCCGAGCACCTGGAGATGAAGATTGGTTGTGCTTCTATCATTTCCGGTACAAGCAGCGAGCTACTAAGTGTGTTCAACCCTGTGCCTGGAAACAAGAGAAGACGGAAAACTAGACACGGCACAGCTTGTGGCGGATAACTGTGCCATTTCGCCATCGCCTCGCCTTTGTGTAAGAGACTTTCGTAGTAATCTTAAGTTTTTAGTAGATACTGGCGCTAATGTTTCAGTAATTCCTATATTAAATAAAAGCCGCTTTAGTAGGGATAAGTGTACTGAGTATCAGTTATATGCAGCAAATGGCACTGGCATTAAAACTTATGGAACAAAAACATTAATTTTAGATTTAAAACTGCGAAGGCCATATCGGTGGACTTTTATTATTGCTGATGTGAAACAACCGATATTAGGGGCAGATTTTTTGAGTCATCACGGTTTACTTGTTGACTTAAGCTTACGTAAATTAATAGATAAGAAAACTAATTTAAATATTTTCGCATCAGTTGTTAATAGTGCTCAGTCTTCATTAACAACAGTAGATTTAGGCAATATGTTTTCAGATTTATTGTGTAAGTATCCAGAAATTACGAAACCTTTAAACTTTAAGGAGACTCCTAGCCATTCAGTATATCATTATATAGAGACTACGGGCCCACCTGTTCACGCTAAGGCGAGACCATTGCCACCGAACAGGTATAGTAAAGTCAAGGAGGAGTTCCGCATAATGCAGGAAATGGGCATATGTAGGCCTTCGAAGAGTGCCTGGGCCAGCCCATTACACGTGGTGCCGAAAAAGAATGGCGATCTACGACCCTGCGGAGACTACCGTAAGTTAAACTCGATTACTAAGCCCGATAGGTATCCTATTCCAAGATTACACGATTTTACGTATTTACTTGCAAAAAAGAAAGTATTTTCTAGATTAGACGTTAACCGCGCATACCATTTTATTCCAGTTAATCCTGAAGACATTGAGAAAACAGCGATAATCACGCCATTTGGATTATTTGAATTTCCTCGTATGACATTTGGATTGCGTAATGCAGCCCAAACGTTTCAACGATTTATGGATCATACGGTGTTAAAAGGATTAGATTTTATTTTTTGTTATATAGATGACGTCATTATCGCCAGTGACTCAATGGAATCACATAGGATGCACTTGGATCAAGTATTCAATCGTTTTAATGAGTACGGAATAACGATAAATATAGCTAAATGTTGTTTCGGCCAGGAAGAAATAGATTTTTTAGGTTTTCGAGTAACAAATACTGGTATTCGCCCATTGAATGATAGAATCGAAGCTATCGCTAATTTTCCTAAGCCTAAGACAGTAGAGGAACTTAGAAGATTTATGGGAATGTTAAATTTTTATCGGTCGCATATTCCAAAAGCCGTGGAATGTCAGGCGATTTTAAATAGTTATTTAAACGGGACTAAAAAGAAAGACAAATCTATCATACAATGGACACCTGAAGCTGACAATGCATTTGCGAAATGTAAGGAGAGCTTGCGGAATTCCGTCACGTTGTCGCATCCGATACCTGATGCGCCGCTTGCGCTTTTAGCTGACGCGTCAAACACTGCGGTAGGTGCGGTGTTGCAACAGTACCTAAACAGCGAATGGATGCCATTAGGTTTTTACTCTAAAGCTATGTCTAAAACGGAAAAAAATTATTCAGCTTACGATCGTGAACTTTTAGCAATATATTTAGCTGTTAAATATTTTCAGAATATGATAGAAGGCAGGCAAAATTTTAAGATCTTTAGTGATCATAAACCATTAATGTATGCGTTTTCTAAGAGTTGTAATGCAAAAGAATCACCACGAAGGATACGGCAACTTGCTTTTATTAGCGAATTCACTACCGATATTAAATATATTTCCGGTACGAACAATAGTGTGGCAGACGCCTTATCTCGTATTGAAACTGTATACTGCCCCGAGACTTTGAATTACCGCGAATTGGCATTAGCACAAGCTAATGATAATGATTTATTTAATTTGCCTATTGGTAGCAAAATCAAATTAAAAAAGATATTTGTACCTCAGTCTGATGGAAAACCTATTTTTTGCGATATTTCTACCGCGAACGTGAGACCTTATCTTCCCGAAAAATTTAGAAAGATAGCCTTTAATTCAGTGCATAACTTAAGCCATCCTGGCATTCGTGCAACACGACGTTTAATGCAGGACAGATTTTTTTGGCATAATATGAATAAAGACGTAGGTCGATGGAGCAAGGCTTGTATGCAATGTCAAGTTACAAAGGTTAATCGTCACACTAGTTCTGAATTAGGAACTTTTCAAAAATGTGATCGATTTGAACACATTCATGTTGATTTAGTAGGACCTTTGCCCACTACGGAAGATGGATATAGATATTGTTTGACAATAATAGACCGACGCACTAGATGGCCGGAAGCGTTTCCAATTAAGAATATTTTAGCGGAAACCGTTGCTAAAACAATTTATAACGGGTGGATAGTTCGTTTCGGTTGTCCTTTAAAACTTACATGTGACCAAGGTAGGCAATTTGAAAGTTCATTATTCTTATCGCTTTTAAAGATTATGGGCATTCAAAAATCAAGGACTACGCCTTATCATCCACAGTGTAACGGTATCGTGGAACGGTGGCATAGAGCTCTAAAAGTTTCACTTTCGGCTAGGTTAAATAATAATTCGTCGTCTTGGTTTGACGAATTGCCAACGGTCATGTTAGGTTTGCGATCAGCAATAAGATTAGGCAATAGTACAAGCGCCGCCGAAATGGTATACGGGCAAACTTTACGTTTGCCTGGCGATTTTTATACACCAAGTGTTTATAATAATAGTTCAGATTATACTTGTGTAAATAAAATACGCGAAACTATCAATAATTTGAGTCCAGTACCTTGTGTCAATACTACTTCTAAATCCATTTTTGTCCATCCAGACCTAAACAAAGCAGAATTTGTTTTTGTTCGAAATGATGCTGTAAGAAAACCGCTGCAGCCCACTTATGTTGGTCCATACCGTGTAATTCAAAGAACAAATAAAGTGTTTACTTTACAGTTTCCGAATAATCAAAGAAACGTTTCTATAGATAGATTAAAACCTGCGTATTTATTAGCGGATACTATTCCTAGTGATCATGAAAATTCAATTTCTAATAATTTTTCAAAAAATATTAGTAATAACAATCATAAAAACGCTCACAGTATGTCACTTGAACCATACACTACGCGTAGTGGTCGAGTCATCAAAAAACCATTGCGATTTGTTTTAGGTCAATGAACTTCATCGCTTACTTAAATATTTAATTTTCGTATTTTTTACTTTAATTGTGATTCGACATCATTGATACAAAATAAATAACTTAGCAAAATTGTATAATTTATGTTACTAATATATATAATATAGAGAGTTCATAATAATTGTCTTAGAATATGTCATGCGATAGGTATAGTTATTGTTTTGTAATTTGTAACCTGATGCCAGTTGCCAGCTGCATTGAAATGTTGTTATTGTATTTACATGTCATAATCGGTAATATAATTTTAATTTTTACTTGTAATGTTGTAATGCTAATTTGACAAATTTTATTTTTATTGTATTCAATCAAAGTTTATATTTTATTTTTTATCTGTATACATCTATTGGGTAATTGAAAAAATATGTTTGGAATTGTCTACATTTATAAGGGTTTATAAAAATTTTATTTATATATTTTTTTAAGGAGGGGGATAATGTAGGGACGTATGTACGTCACATTTTATTATAAATTATATTGTGAACTTGTAACTTCAGTCAGTCGTCTTTAGACGCTCGAACTAATAGTGCGTTAATAACCTACCATATAAAATATGTATTTTTATAATTAGTCGTCAACGAAATAAATTCCTGAAGTACGTGTTCGTTTTATTACTAGGACTTCTGACTCAATAAATGTGGATACGAAATATTATATATAAAATAAATAAATATACACAAAACTATTATTTCTTTATTATATTTACGCTTATATTGTTTACCTCACGTGCCAAATTTTCAATATAGTATGATTTTATTTTATTTTATTTTGCTCATTGTTCAAGAAATGGAAGCAACACAATTTTCCTGTTACAGAGCCGTATAATTTAATATAATACAATAGTTTTTTTATTAAATGTTTTATACATAAAAGTTAGATAGCTCACAAAAACTTAGGTTATTGATAGTACCCTAATATGTAAGAAATCCTAAAGCAATTTGTATTTGGGTGCGGTGGGAGTCTTTTTTGTTGACAGTTTGCCATAAGTAAATAAATAATTAAGTGACTTTATGACTTCATCCTTATAATATGCGTACTACAGTTAAGGTTTCAATAATTCTAACACATTTAATTTATTTTTACTTTTTATTTGAAAACTCTTATAGCACCTGCTTCGAAATCGCAGCCAAATATTAAAAAAATATTCACAAAATGTGACGAACAGAATGGTCTTTCACATGGTTATTGCCTATCCATTAAAATGAAACAAACGAAGAAAATACATTTAAAAGAGTATATTGTTACTGAAATGGCCAAATATTGTCAATACTACATAGATCATGGATTAACATATCAACTAATATGCAGCTCGAACTGTAAATACCGCAAATATGAACAAACTTGCAAACATAACAATAAATTCTTAAAACGACAAATATATTTAAATTGTGTCAATATTTTATCAACATCCGACCAATATGCGTCATAATTTTGATGAATTATGAAGCAATTAATTACTTTTTATGGTCATTTGATTTATTGGGAAATAGAAATAACACCGCACTGCGGTGTTTGGTAGTTGGAACAATTAAAAAGGATTACTGCGACTACGTTTGAAACGGTCATAAAGCAAGCATTAATCAATCACAGTCAATAAAAGTGCTGAAAAACACATTATATTATTTGTTTGTATTACAATTTCAAAGTCCGTTTTTGTTACTAAAAAACAAGAATAAGTATAGAACCAAATTGTAAGTATATATAAAGAGCTTTATTTGGCGTCCAGGAAGAAAGCTATACAAAAGGTGCATGTAAAGAGATTGATGATAAAGTGTAATGAAGCTAAAACTGAAAGTGGTAACTTTTTTGGCACAGACGTATTTCAAATAAAATATACATTTTTATCAATTTATCACATCCATTTCAATTCAACGGTATTATATATCTATATATATATATATATATATATATATATATATATATATATATATATATATATATATATATATATATATATATATATATATATATATATATATATATATATATATATATATATATATATATATATATATATATATATATATATATATATATATATATATATATATATATATATATATATATATATATATATATATATATATATATATATATATATATATATATATATATATATATATATATATATTTTTATATATATAGATATATAATACCGTTGAATTGAAATGGATGTGATAAATTGATAAAAATTTATATTTTATTTGAAATACGTCTGTGCCAAAAAAGGTACCACTTTCAGTTTCAGCTTCATTACACTTTATCATCAATCTCTTTACACGCACCTTTTGTATAGCTTTCTTCTTGGACGCCAAATAAAGCTCTTTATATATACTTACAATTTGGTTCTACACTTATTCTTGTTTTTTAGTAACAAAAACGAATTTTAGTAACAAAATTTGAAATTGTAATACAAACAAATAATATAATAAGTTTTTCAGCACTTTTATTGACTGTGATTGATTAATGCTTGCTTTATGACCATTTCAAACGTAGTCGCAGTAATCCTTTTTAATTGTTCCAACTACCAAACACCGCAGTGCGGTGTTATTTCTATTTCCCAATAAATCAAATGACCATAAAAAGTAATTAATTGCTTCATAATTCATCAAAATTATGACGCATATTGGTCGAATGTTGATAAAATATTGACACAATTTAAATATATTTGTCGTTTTAAGAATTTATTGTTATGTTTGCAAGTTTGTTCATATTTGCGGTATTTACAGTTCGAGCTGCATATTAGTTGATATGTTAATCCATGATCTATGTAGTATTGACAATATTTGGCCATTTCAGTAACAATATACTCTTTTAATATGTATTTTCTTCGTTTGTTTCATTTTAATGGATAGGCAATAACCATGTGAAAGACCATTCTGTTCGTCACATTTTGTGAATATTTTTTTAATATTTGGCTGCGATTTCGAAGCAGGTGCTATAAGAGTTTTCAAATAAAAAGTAAAAATAAATTAAATGTGTTAGAATTATTGAAACCTTAACTGTAGTAAGCATATTATAAGAATGAAGTCATAAAGTCACTTAATTATTTATTTACTTATGGCAAACTGTCAACAAAAAAGACTCCCACCGCACCCAAATACAAATTGCTTTAGGATTTCTTACATATTAGGGTACTATCAATAACCTAATTTTTTGTGAGCTATGTAACTTTTATGTATAAAACATTTAATAAAAAACTATTGTATTATATTAAATTATACGGCTCTGTAACAGGAAAATTGTGTTGCTTCCATTTCTTGAACAATGAGCAAAATAAAATAAAATAAAATCATACTATATTGAAAATTTGGCACGAGAGGTAAACAATATAAATATAATAAAGAAATAATAGGAACCACACAAATGAAAACCTCATACAAGCTTGATGCTTTTTCCATGGAATCAACCAACTAATAAATAGTCGTACGCCAGAGGAGATTGTCGGCGATTTGTAAGCAGATCGGATAAAACAATGACAGGGTGTGGGTGATACCCTCTCATATCCTTGCGTTCTAAATTTTCTATCCTCGCTTGAATTTTCAGATCGACACAGTTTCAGCTAGTAATTTTGTTATGTAACGTAAAAATATACTCATGCATTGCAAGATTATATTCGATTATTTTATTATAATTTAAATTTTTTCTTTGTTAAAGCTATATGTTTGAAGAAATTGAATTTGTAAGAAAATTCTCAAAATCTAATACATACATACCGAGCTTTATGGTGATCCTTGAGGAAACCTATGTGGGCGTAAGTAATGTACTTATAAATTAATTCTATTTATTTTTGTCTACGAGTTCAACATACGTTTAAGTTACTTTCGGATAGTTTATAAACCTGTAGGTTATTAATATTCTACTTTATACTATAGGGGGTAAAAATCAACTTTCTTTGGATAAGAAGTCATCTTAAAGTTGTATATTTATTAATTTTTCCGATCGTGAAGTTAATTGTGAAATCTATAAATATTTTTAAAATTTCTCCATAATATTGTGTAACATTGCTGTTATTGATATTGCTGTTATTGATTCATCGTCGCCATCACCAAATAGTGAATAATGTATGAAACTAATTATCGTATTAGTAGTGCTTATAATTCGAACCGCCAGTTTGCAAAAACCATAAACAGTTATGGACTGGCAAAAATATTAATATAGACGAGCATTATTGATGACTCATATACGTTATAAATCATAGGAAATATATTTTAGACGTCATCTCATAAAGATAGGTAACGTCAGTTGGTATATTTGTTAGCGAAATCTTTTCTGAGAAATGGATCTCTGCGTCGGTTCGGGACATCTTTGGAAACTATCGTAAATATTTGTAAAAACCTGTTGTTTCGGTACACAATCGATCACTGTCCGGAGCAAATGCCAAAGGAAGCTCATAGTCGGCGTTGTCTGCAGAACAATTTTCTTTAAACTATAAGATAATATTAAGGTTCTTTAACAAAATACCGCTTGGAGTTTTATAATATTTTCTTTGTGATTTAGAGATACTTAAGTATCGTTATATTCAGTTGCCGTATGGTTTATTCTCTTTATAAAAAAGGTCATAAAATATTCATAATTTTCAAAAAGGGTTCAAATCCACCTTTTTGAAAATTATGAATATTTTATGTCGTTAAGTTGTTTTTCTTAATTTTAATTTCAGCAATATTCTTATAAATTGAACTGGTGTTCTGTTTGAATTTATTTCAATCAATTTATTTAATTCAAATATATACAATTTCTAACATTGGCACATTTATCACTTCTGACTATTATTAGCAAAACCCTTGTGTACAAGATTAATTACGAAAAATTACTTTATAATTATTAGAAACATGATGTTCGCTTATCTTCAGCAATTAGCATTCCACATAGGCTCTGTTAATGTCATCCCATACCACTTAAGTAATACAATACAATTAGACAAATGATAGCAATCGAATTCCTGCGTGGTTCTGAGTGAAACCCACAAGCGATGTGAGAATAGAATTGCATTTTGTTACAATATGGATAACGGGTAAAGTAATGACTTCTCGTCCGAGCAATAAAAGTTGATGTCAGTATTTATAAGCGTACAGAGGAGCTGTTTAATTCTATTTTATTGAGAATACTTACATGCACTTCGCAAATTTATTCTATTCTTATGACAAATTTCATAATACAATAATTTATATAATACAAAATACATAATATTAAATAGTATTATAGTTGATATGGTTAAATATGTTCAGAATATGGTTACAATCCTGGTAAAACTATGGTATATATATATAAGAAGCTTGAAATGTGGTATATATATATATATATATATATATATATATATATATATATATATATATATATATATATATATATATATATATATATATATATATATATATATATATATATATATATATATATATATATATATATATATATATATATATATATATATATATATATATATATATATATATATATATATATATATATATATATATATATATATATATATATATATATATATATATATATATATATATATATATATATATATATATATATTATTTCGCCTCTCTTATTTCGCCTGTATCACCTATAAAAATGTCATACCTACTATACACTTGTCTGGTAATAACTCTGTGTCTTCCAAGCAGCCTCTCAATAAGAATAAATTAAAAAATATATCAAAATAAATAAGTATATTATAAATAATCAGCGCTTATTAAAAATAAAAGGTATGTAAAAATTACTGCAGACTATATAATGAGAGTAATGACATAAAAATATTTTAAACAGGTATTCACAAAATACAAAGAATAACAATTAGCTTTGAGTCGAGTGTCGAGTACCCACATTTAAGCCTTAACGGCAGATACCAGAAATGATTTGTCAATCTCAGGTGGAGGGAGCTCAGGAGCTTCTTAGGAATTAGAAAGTTCTCCCCATGTCCCAGACCAAAGTAATATTAAAGTATATAGTGATAATCTGGGAAAAAATATGGGTGTGATTTTAAATAGTATTTATAAAGGACATTCAGTGTTAAATTATCGTATGCTGCGGGAGCTACATATTTCTAAATTATGAGTAAATATCGTTGTCCTAATACAATTTTAATTATTTTGAATGGAAATGTAAAAATTATTACAAGAATATCATTATAAATTCATAAATATAATTTCCTTATATCTAGAAGTTGCCAAAAGAAAATAATATTAGATATAATTTAAATAATATGTATATATTGACAAATAGTAACTATGTAAGTTAAAATAATAGTAGAAACAAAATGTTATTAATTTACATTAACAATGTATTTCAAAATAATAACTTGATACGCAATACACCTACCTTACCTACCTACACCTTTCGTATTTTTATAAGACAGATACCACAAATATGCTATATCTTTTTACAATATAACTTAGCCAATATTATGGCTATAATGACAATTGTTCTTTTTGAACAGAATGTTTTCAAATTTACCTTGGAATTCGTTTTAAATAATTTAAACCAAATAATAAGACAAAAGAGGCCAACTCTAGTAAAATGTCATATTATAATAAAAGTATAGTTAATAAAAATGTTAAAATAAACCCAATTTGTTATGTTAATAATACAAACTTGGTGCATCAAAACATACTAAGCATTTTAAAAATTTAGTTAAAAGAGTTATTTTTAAACTATAATAAGATTCATGTTGTTCCTTTGTATTACTAAACACTGGCGTGTAACCTAAGCGAAAACTAGGACCCACCAAGTCAATACAAGCAACTTTGCTAGTATTACAACAAAGTAAAAATAATCAACTCTACGTTTTATTTTAATTTAACAACAAAATATTCTCTCAGAAAATAAATCTGAGCGCATGATTATGAAAATAAAAATGAATGAACCTGTTCATAACACGTTTGACGTAAGAAAATTGAGTTCTAACATAATTAGGTGTATTAAATATATTAAACTTGAAGTCATTATCATACGTCGAGTACAGCGAGGGAATTAGATGGTAGTAATTTGGCAACACGAACAGCTATTTTAAACGAGTACGTTCTACAACGATCGTATAGCGTGGCACTGGCCAAGCTATATCCCGAGTCTTGGTGGAAACTAATGGAATATTAAAACACTGTTAAACTTTCGATATAGATATCTCATTTCAACAGATGGGAAAAGTAAGGAATAAGGAAAAGTATATTCTGAGAATTCTTCATGAAATTTTATTTTTATGACCACGTTCACAACTTTTTTATTGATCGTAGTATAAAACTTGGTCATTTATTTGTTTATTTTTCAGTTTATAGGCAAACCAACGTTAAACAAATTTATTATTTAATTAGAAGTCGTCGTGGGACAGCGGCGCAACGTCTGACTGTAAACGTGACGTTTCTTGGTTTGGAAGGACTCGAGGGAATGAATTATTTTGCTTTCCTCACTTTGGTAACAAGGAAAAACACGGCGCCTAATTCTGCCACTTAACTCGCAATATCTCTATACGTAAAGATTCCCTTTGACGAATGAATATAAGGGGATGAAGAAAGTAGGGACTAAGCAACGGAGTGTCTTAACACTAGGTTCATATGGTTCCTGCAGTTCCCTCTGCCTACCCTGCAATATGTGGGATAAAGCGTGAAGCTAAAAAAAAGAGTGAATATTTATGCTTGATGATGCTTCTCAACATTCGGATATTTTTTATTCATATATTTTATAGATCTCTTTATGCATATAATGTATGTTGTTTTATTTAAAACAATATAGCACGTTGTCTTTTTTAAACGATATTACACACTTCACTCTCTATCCCGTTTATAGCAGCTTAAGCAAAGGAAACCGCAAGAACATTGGAAATAAAAAGTACCTACCATTTCAAAAAATTATTCTGATAGGATTTGTTAAATAAAATAAACAAGTAAAAAACACTTTCCTTATTATTTCTTCCACCATATTTGACTTTGATCGATGGTATGCCAAAACAAAGGGTTGCGGTCAAAATATTTAAGTGTAAAAATACGTCGCGTCCAGATACTATAATATTTTATCCTTATAAACTTTTTTAGCTATAATGTAAAGACCAAAAAGAGTTATTAATAAATAGGTTTATAAGAAAGAGGCCAACGTACAGTAATTCCATAATGCCAACAACATAGAATAAACAAAATTAGTTAGTCAATGCGTTTTGACAGTAGGTTACTGTAGTGTGACCCAGTGATATATTTTAAACAATAATATAGTACATCAATAAATTAATAATAATTAATAAATTTCAATATAACAAAATTATTGCAGCCACAAAGCAAACAGATTAATTTAGAGCGTGAACACTAATTGTGAGATAATTAATAACTTATTGAGTTTGCACTGTACCTCAAACTACATTCCTGGACATATTCTAGAAGTAGGTATGTTTGGCTATTGATGTCAAGTGCATTTGAACGTGATAACATTTATATAAATATACTTTGGTAACCTTTTACTTAATTAACTATATTATATTATATTGTCTTTCTACGTTCTAGTGACAATTGAAGTAAATATACTCAATTTTTATATTTTCTTAAAATATTAGTATGAGCTTAACTCACACTAAAAGAACTCTAAAATACGAGGGTCAAACTGAAAGTTCTTAGAACTGGCAACTTAAAAGCATTATATTAAAAAAATAAGTTCAAATTTTGAAAATAGAACTCTTTACTAATAATATTTAGTATACATTTCATTCATTTGTCATTTGTTTTACGATTTGGCGGCAAATTGAAAATTGTCTGCGCACGTCAGAATGAATTTAAGCCGAGAAAATTTTCGTACAATGATTTTTTATGACTTTCGATGTCATATAAGTCAACAACAAAGTTATGATAGACTTCGATTGGCTTTTCACGATGAAGCCCCATCTCGTGCCACAGTTTACAACTGGTTTAATGAATTCAAACGTGTTCGAACTAATCTCACCGACGATTTGCGTGAGGGACGGCCTTCTACAGCGACGACTGAAGATAATATCAGTGTTGTGCGGCGTATGATAGAGACTGACAAAAGAGTGACCTATCAGCAGATTCGGACAAGTCTAGGCATAGGTATGAGTCAAGTGCACAAAATCCTCCATGAACATTTAGTCTGACCACTGTCAGGAAGCTTTGTGCCCGCTGGATACCGCATAATTTGACCGAGGCTCAAAAACTCCGCCGTGTTGATTGGTGCCGAGAAATGATCCAAAAATTTAACGGAGGTGACTCAAATGCTGTGTTTGACATACTAACGGGTGACGAAAGCTGGATTTACTGTTATGATCCGGAAACCAAAAGACAGTCTGCTCAGTGGGTGTTTCCTTCCGAAGAGTTGCCAACTAAAGTGAAGAGAGGTCGAAGTGTTGGAAAAAAGATGGTGGCCTCGTTCTTCGGAAAGACAGGTCATTACGCGACAGTTGTCTGAGAGGATCAGAAAACGGTTAATGCAGAGTGGTACACCAACAACTATTTGCCACTTGTCTTGGAAAAAGTTCGAGAGAAACGACCTCACAGCAGGATCCTCCTTCATCACGACAATGCCTCTTCGCACACCGCCAGGTAAACGATCGACTATTTGGCGACCTTAGACGTGGAATTACTGGGTCACCCGCCGTATAGCCCCGACCTCGCACCCTGCGATTTTTATTTATTCCCGAAAATAAAAGAAAAACTTCGAGGAAAACATTTTATGGACGCCGAAGAAGCAGTGGCTGCGTTTCAAAACGCCGTTGAAGAGACCCCTAAAGCCGAGTGGGCAAGGTGCTTTTCTCAATGATTTCATCGAATGCAGAGATGTATTGATGTAAATGGACGCTATTTTGAAAAGTTATAATAAAACTAATAACTTGCTAGAATGCTTAGTTTTTGATTTTCTAAGAACTTTCAGTTTGACCCTCGTATGTCTTACATCGATTGTCTAAATACAGACCAAAAAGTGGACTAAAACGGTAAGCCTTTATATTATTGAACGAATTACGTAATGTCAGCCCTAGCTTTAGTTTAAATTTATTTTTTTTAATGATTTAGTGTAGCAAAAGCGTACACAAAGGTAACAGTAGGCAAATAGAATCAAGTATTAAGACACTTAGTTTCCCTCTCGGGTAGAGACTTTTCGTGTTGAATAGCGTAACTCGACGCTGCGCTTTGTCTTGTTGTAAGAGCGAATAAAATGAAAATAATGTATTTTCCCCCAATGAGGATTGAACCCATAAACTGACACACTTATAGATGCTGTGCCTCTGTACCACGATGGTTCTCAATTTTTTTCACATGCTTATAACATTAAGTAAGAGTAAAATCCGTGACCTACGCCTTACTATTATTTTTTTCTTAGAGCATCGAAACATATTCATTAGTAATGCATCATTCAATCCTTTTAATAATAACGTTAACATAACAATACAGCAAGCAGGAGTGGATATCAAGTTATAATTAATATAATATCATAATGCCTCGCAATGTTAGCTAAAGTGAGTCATTTTAACACGTAATTCACTTAACCGACCGCAATGCAGCCGTTACTTAGTCCGTGTATTAATGCAACTAAAGTGCAATTACTTTTGCGAATGTTCTCTAAGATTTAGCAAATTTATTACGAACTAGTTAGTTGCTGCATACAATTTCGTTTGTGTGGACTTATTACCCTTTTCACGCTGTTTCTACTTATCACCCGTTTTCATCGATTGACATCATATGACGAGGTCGATAAAGCTTATGCCATTATATACATGAGTTATAACATAGTGGTTCTCACACTGAACTGAATATTTCGAAGACTGCTTTACATATTTGATGTAGTGTCGTAAATCTTTTATAAGCATATCAATTGTTACATATCTCTTTATATTGTCAAATTATTTTTAGATTTTCATAGAATTTTTTACAAAGACGCTTTTTATTTATATCTGAACTGAAAATGACATTACGTGCTAAGCGGCATGTCAAAACTATAACATACCACGTTTGTCTTATCGGAGCATGGAAATGGAAGTAACTAAAATATAATGATTATTCTATAATTTTAGTAATACTAATCCACATTGCCATGTTGCTATTAGTTTTTAATAATGTTTTTGAGTCAAGTAAAAATACCATTCTAAATAATTTTTGCTTCATTACTGTATTTCTTTAAAGCAGATCTACTGATTTCTTCATAAAAAAGTCTCAAACCTTAAATTTACTCAAACTTTTGCTTCGGATTATTTCATTATACGTATATTATCTGAAATATATTTAATCAAATACGTTTTATTACAACAAAGAAATTATCAGCTAAGTGGTTGTCCGTTAATCACGTGATCTTTTTTTAGCATTTTTTAACCCCCCCTCCCCCATTGGTGATACGTAGTGAGGTTTAAGACCACCACCCCTCCCCCTTCTCAACATCACGTGTATTTTTAGTACCTACAACGAATCTTAAAATTTTCTGAATATTATCTTAATTTAAATATAGGTATAAACTATAATCTTATTTTATTCTGAAATTAAGGACCATAATAAAAATGTCTACACCAGGTTGCTTAATATTTGTTTAAAAATCGTGCGTTAGACGAAAAAATAAATACACGAGATATCTTACTACACCCCCCCTTCCCCTTGTATTATTTTCGTGATTTTTATCAAACACCTCCCCCCCCCCCCCTTTCAAGCCTCACGTGATTAATGGACAACCCCTAACAAGAACTGAAAGCAAAACCAATAATGTTAATTATAAAATTGAACAATTGAAAAAAATCTCGCTAGTTTCATGTAAAATAATAAGAAAAATCATATTCTATTTTATTCACGTTTCATTGCATCACAAAAATGGAAAAGAAAATATTCAACTACGGCTCCCTATCTCCTAGCTAAATACGATGTCTTTTTTATCTCATCTGCAATTTCCTGGGATGCACGCTGTATTTAATCGCTTTATTTTATACTGTATGCTCTCCGTTTAAACCAAATCTGCTTTTAAAAGCATATTTAGTGAATATCCATCTCATTTTGTTCTGAAATACTATTTGATTAGGTTCGTTATTTACTTACTTTTTGCTTCTACTGTATATAATGTTGAAAGTATTAAATTAAAATTTTTATAATGAATGTTACTAAATTTATACCGCGTTTCTCTAATTAATAATTAAATTGTTTAATTATACGTACATACATATAAACATATATAGTAGTATTTAGAATACTTGGTAATTTTATATAAACTTATTCTTATTTAGACTTATGTCTGCCTGTAAACGCGACGGTTTGTGGGTTCGATTCCCACTCAAGGAAGATGAATTTTTCTATTTCCATTTTCTTCGCTTTGGCAAAAGGCCGAGTTCCACCACTCAACACGCAATGCCTTGAAAAAGACGGAAAGCAGACGAAGCAACGGAGTGTCTTTACACTAGGTTCCTATGGTGCCTGCAGTTCCCTCCGCCTACCTTGCCATGTGCGGGATAAAAGCACGAAGCTTTAAAGAAATAAAATTTTGTAAAAGTTAGCATTGTACAGTAATTTGTTAAGACTCAATCCAATTTCATAAAGAATAAATGTCGTTTAATAATATAGAGAACAATAAAATTATAAAACATGAAATATCATATAATAACATAAAATAATAATTGTTGTACTAAAATACTTATGACCATGAAGTGAAGAGTGTTCTGGAGAACGTGTGATCTGGTGCTGCCGCTCTTGATCGTCGTAGTACGACACACCGTACGACACAAAATTAAAGTATCATCCCCCACCATGGACACGTGGAACTCCACTACCTGTGATTCGTAGGAAGTTATTTCCACGTACCACACTGTGTAGAACAGTCTCCTGCGGCAGTTTAACCAGATCGATACGACAGGGTACACTTTCAAAAAAAGCGCGTTTTCTACTCCACCTTAAAGGCCGGCAACGCTCTTGAAACACCTTTCTGGTAACACAGGCCGTGGGCGTCGGTGGATCACTTACCATAAGGGACCCGATCGCTCTGTTTGCCTTCCCATAAAAAAAATCAATAGAATATATATTTGACTCAAATATATTACATATTATGTTGCTATACTTTGAAATATAGTTACTAAGTACTTAATGTATTAAGTACATGGCGTAGAAGATTTAGTTGAATAAAGTAAAACCGCAAAATGAAAACAGTTCGATATGACGATGTTATTTTGCAAAAAGTGATCTCAGCAATCAGCGGTGCCGCGGGTAGAAAATCGTGCAGAATAGCGTAAATTTAAGAAATAAAGTTATGTTTACTATGAAAACACATATAAATAAACTCACCGACATGTGAAACATTTGTAACGACATTGAACTAAAATTGAATATTGTAAACATATAAAAAAGTAACAAGATGGATGCGTCTAGTTCAACTTAAATCGAATAGTGAAGTTTTGCAATTGAATGTTGTTATTCAATAGCTTTGTAAATAAAAAAGTATTACTTACCGTATGATAACCATACCTTTTTTGATTTGGTTCTAAAAAAGGTAAATTTTGAGTTCTCTACTCCGATTATATAGAAAATGTGGTACAGGTATGAATTGTCGATAGTTTTTTTTTCTTTTGTTATAACCATTCTTATATAATTGATAATAAAATAATACATTATGAATAAACTAAACGACTCATATAAATATATATACAAATTCCAAATAAGATATTTATCAAAACGTATTACATAGAGGTTTGTATTTGACCCTTAGGTCTATCATATAGATAGACTTTCCTCACTCGTAAACAGATGGTTACCAAAAACTTTCGGTCCCTGATTTATTGCGGAACTGGTGACACAATTATTTACAGAACAATATTTTTGTGAAGAAGTTTATTCGACTGATATAGAGCTTGGGCATTATTTCAACTTACTTCCTTATATGATATATTTAATAATTATACGCTTAAAATAGCATTACTTTATGGAGAGTAAACAAAACAGCTTACGTCCGGTATTATATGATAATTAGGAAACCTACAAAGTCTCTCTTGGAATTTCAGGCATCAGAGGATGGTTAAGGAAGTGGCTTGCTGTTATAGTGGTACGTTATAGACATGGTAAAGGGTAGTAAAGAACGTACAAAGACATGAAAAATACCTCAATTACACCCTGTGTGTAAAAAGAGGAAGGTTATTTCTAAATAAACGAAGAAGTATTATTTTTTGAGTTCTTGCCATATCATGATCTATCCTTAAGCATAATGGATTAAAATGATTTGTACGTACTCAGATATTAAATTACAGAAAACATATGACGCTTGAACACGAAAGGATTGGTCATGGGAAAAACCGGCAAGAAGTGTTGATTATGTTTTTTTTAAGTAGTTCGACGGGAATTCATTTTACAATAGTTAAACGGTGTGTCACCGACATCTACCGCCTTATATAAAATCAAGTTGAATAAGCATATTGTAAATGTAGGGATACTATAAAAATTATCACCTACGCTTCATCCTGCGGAAAGACTGAAGAAGCCGGTAACTATAGAAAATGATTATAACAGAAAAATCATCATAACAACTGGGTAGTGTCTAAAGGATTTCGATCTAAAAGCTATTTTCTTTGTTAATAAAACGACAGATTCATCTAACTACCGAATTACAGAATTTTCTCGTTATTGATTAGTATTAATATTAAGACTTTAAGTAAAATGAGTCATGAGTATAATACCTCAAATAAATTTTTATTATAAAGGCGATTTAAAAATTACCCGTAGCCGTATAAGGTTAATACATTTTGGAATAAAATGACCTTAACAAAGTCAATGCGATTGATAATAGTTCAATATTTTAATATACCTTAAGTATTTTTAATAATTCAAATCCATAATACGAATCGCACAAATTCGACGCCAATTTGTATTTATTGAAAAAGAAATTTTACTGACATAAAATATTTATTAATTTACGTTATTATATCTATAAATAGAAGTAATTATTGATATAAAAGCTTTGAAGTCTTGTACATAACAAGGTTATATAAAGGAAGTAATCACGAGTCTTTGAAACGTTTAAAAACCAATGTGCTAGGACATAGCATTTAGAGCACATAACGTATCTAATTCATTTAGCCCAACTAGGGCACGGCCGTGCACGTGTATTAATTACTAAAGTGCAATTTATCGTGGTTTTTATAAACAGAATTAAATGATAAGAAAGTCACTTAACTTTTCGTACCGTCTCAAGTAATTCAGTTCTATTTTAATGTATATCCAATAAAATAGAATTGACGTAAGAGGCTTAGTTATACCAACTACTATGATACAAAGGGTGCTATAACCCGATAATGGGTTGAGTCCCGCTCAGGGAAATACTCTAAATATGCTAACCAACACTCAATTTTTTAAGTAAATAACGAAGTATTTCTATTCCTTTGTCGGTATAAAGTGGTACAAAGTTATTATTATTGTTGCGCTCTATATATCCAAACTATATGAGATGCTTTGCAAACATTGGATGTTTAAATATTTTTATATCATTCATCGCCACGACCATGTTCGAAAATGTCATTTCTTTACCTGGTATCGTTTATACTAGCCCCTCTAATTATTTGAGCCTAAAAATAATATATTATTCAAGTGCGGACCAGATCGAAGTGTATTAAAAGCAAATAAAATTTAAAAAAACGTAAATTTGTTTACCAAATTTTATAAATGTGGTTTTTTAGTCGTATAACATGGCTTATGGCTTAACTTTTTATTAAAACTACAAGCTAATACTTTTAAAAATTCCAGCATTCGTAAAATCTATTTATTTTTTTTATTTTAAAAGACAAACCTCGAGCGGCGAAACTGAGAATTAAGATTAAACAATTTAATACAGTATTAGTTATATGAATTTTTGTTTCTCGTTGTTTGAAATCAAGCAGGATAGACAGAGGAAGCAATATAGTATCAATGTGAAAACTATTTAATTTCCTCTAACATTCTCTATTCTATATATCCTTCCAGAAATCAAATATAGAAATTAACTAGTAAAAATGAGCCTATAATTAAAAAACTAAACCTAAACTGATTATAAAATATTTTAACACAGTACATAGAGTTCATTTCGCTGTGTACTAATTGGACTATGTACGTTTAATAGTGCGTATGAGAGCGGGCTGATTATATCGTCACACCTATTAAGGCTTTAAAGATTTCACAATTGTAGTCATTTGCAACCTGATAGGTGCATTGCTGTTTTATGTGAATAATAAATAAATCAGAGCGTAGTTAATGTGGAAATATGTTTTTTCGCGCTACAAGTTTAATTTTTATGGTGCTATTTGATAATCTATTGTAATATGTGAGAAAAAATACAACAGTCGCAACTAGTTTGAAATTTAGTAGATATAAAAAAATGAGAAGTTTTTTGCTGTGCCGAAGTAAGATGTGATAATAGTGAATTTTGTGATATTTCTTAATGAAATGAATATGCTTAGGGGATTTATGTTTTTACATTGGAATGATCAAATCAAAAATAATAAAGATGACCTATATAGGTGTAATTCACAATTTTCTTAAATTAAATAATTTATTATAAATCATAAAGAATCCATCGTTACTTCTTACAATGTAGATGAAATATATTTTCATTTATCATCAAATACTCTCTAACTCGAAATAATGAAAGTTTCAGAGATTGCTGGATTTATAGTGCCATGTGTCCTCGCGTAGCGATTAGCAACTTAGCAAAGGGCCCTAAAAAAGTTTAAAATTTCTTAACCCATTTAAAATATAGAGAAAGGAGTCCAATATAAATATTGTTCATATTGGTTTAGTAAAAAGTATCTAATTAATAAATAAAAACACATACCGTTGTGTGGAGTAGTTTATTGCAACCTTACAAGGTAATGACTTTCACAGAAATATTAGTATTGTATATACAATATAGTATTTTTTACTAAGTTTTGTACTCTATTCCAAAAGAAAATGGAATCATTTAAGATTGAATTTTTTGTCCAGTTGTCGGAATTTTTAATGTTCCATGTGAACACCTACTAAAGAGCCATAAACAGAAGACATAGGAGTTACAAAATTTTTAGATATACAAATCGTAACAGGTTCTTGAAAGAAAATTTTCAAATTTTTTTGGATAGTATTTTTAAATTGATATAGTTAGTCTTACCAGGAAGGAATATATACTTGTGTAAGGGTATACGTCTAGTTTTTAGTTGATACAAAATAAGAATATTACGCCCGTTATATTAGTTTACTTTAAATTGTACCTAAAAAAAAAGTGCATATTATACAGATGTTTAGGTACTTTGTTAACAAACCTAAAAAACTATTTAATATGAGCGTAATACTACATACAGTCGCCACAGCCATATAAATATATTTATACCAGTGCAAGTACATAAATATATAAAAAATGAATCGTACTCAGAACCTCAAAAGAATTAAACAATTAGGAGAATAACGAAAAGCTAATTACGGAACATGAAACTCCGCCGCAAGTTAAACAAGGGGCCTCGTGTGCGACAACCCGGGGCGTGTACCAAAACGACTTTTAATTACAATTACCAGAAACATCCAGAGTAGGACACTCCCCGACGCCAGCGCTTTACAGCCGACGAAAAAAATTATAGTACAATAACTAAACTTTTAATTAATTTCAATAAAGTTTGATTTTTCTTCTGCAAGGGAATATTGCTCCGCCATGTGTGTAGGTGTATCCAAGCTTGATTGTAAACTGGGCTTATCTTTGATAATGGGACAGACCAATGAGAAGCCATCAGTGTTAGGGAAAGAGCAACATTCAGATATCAGAATGGGCGTGATTGTGTGTAAACTCAGCAGTGTGTGAGCACTCCGTCACTCAAACATGCAATGCCTCGAAAAAAGTGAAAAGCGGTAGAAACCCCCCGGTCTCTTAACACCAGATTTCACGGTTTTCTACGTTCCTTCGTTTACCCTGTAAAATAGATATAAAATTACATAACATTTATTAAATCTAAAAAAATACATCATAAAAAAAATTAAGCTATCGTAAAATAGTAATATTTATCTAGTAGCGGACTATTCCCCTAAATGAAAATTCTTAGAGACTTTTATTTTAGGTAAACGAAAGGTAGTTATATCTAGATAATTATTGCATTGCATTCTAAAAGATATAGAAGGATTCTACAAAAAATATTCTAAAAAAGCATGTTTAAATGTTAAAAAGCAATTAGTTAATGTTCTGTATTAATAGCGGTTCTTTTTGCATTTGAAACCTACAAA
Organism: Dione vanillae; assembly: GCA_037178615.1. Classification (NCBI taxonomy): domain Eukaryota; kingdom Metazoa; phylum Arthropoda; class Insecta; order Lepidoptera; family Nymphalidae; genus Dione; species Dione vanillae. The sequence goes on along the minus strand of JAZFAU010000209.1, from coordinate 1,310,127 downwards.
AGTCTGCAATTTTATCGGATATGTAATTGGGAATCTCCCTCCTCGAACTCCTCTCCTCCCCTGCCCTCCCTCCCCCCCCTCCCCTCATTTTCCATTGATGCTTTCCGTTCTGTTCTGTGTGTCCGTTCTGTTGTGCTCAGTTCTGTTTTATGCTATTCTGTGTGTGTATGTGTTTTGTTTTCTTGGTTTGTTCCATTTCATTCGTTACCGTTCCAATCCGTTCCGCGTGCGCTATCCTGCATTGTCTGTACCGTCTTTCCGCCCCGACCAGCTTCATTCAACATCACATATGTCACTATAACATTTCCGTTATGTTCTCACATGTAAAAGTACGGAATCCGATTAAAAAATAGGATTCTACAAGCTGTCTGTGTATTAGTATTAGTATATAAACACACCACGGCGTTTCAGTCGCATTATTCTGGGATCAGTATCGGGATACAAGTAGTATACCTTTTCCTAAAGGTTTCACTATTCTTGATACCAAGGTTTACACAAAATGGTACAGCGGCTTAGGCGCGAACTGCGATCCAAAATTTAATTAGAATCATATTAAAAGCATATTTAATAACGCAATTTGTAAATAAATGAGATTTATGGTTTACTCACGGTTTCTATTTAGAACATACGTCACAATAATCTTGGTAAGCAAGATTATATAAATGTCTAACTAAACTTCACTGAAAGCTCCACTCTTTAAAATGATACAATTTGTGGAGCTGATAACCTTAACGATCCGATCAAAGATCTATTTCTAGGACCGTCGTGGCGCAGAGGCGTGCTGTCGACCTGTACACACGACGATTTTGAATTGCTACCCCCTCGGGAAAGATGAATTATCTATTTCCATTTCTTCACTTTATTAAATTAGACAACATCGCGGCTGGTGAGTTCCGTACCAATCAACACTCATGCATCGGAAAAAGGCAGAGAAGCAGGATGAGAAAACGGAATAAGCAACGGAGGTGTCTTAGCACTGGGGCCTATCATTCAGCAGCTTCCTCTGCCTACCCTGCCATGTGAGGATATAAAGGGGAAGACAAAAAAATTAACACAATCATATTTGGGGTTTTTAACAGAAGCCCTATTCAAAGTAGTATATATGCCAGACCAACCTAACTATTTCTTTATTCAAATTTTTTGAAAATAAAAAAGTTACATATGTGGAGATGATGACGTATTTAGTTTGTAACATAAAAAAATATACTATACGCCGCAAAGCTAAACTTAAAATTGTACTAAAAAGAATATATATATAGTTTATTATTAGTATTAAAAAACCGATGCGGTATTGACATGCAGTATTACTACCAGTCGTCACAATTATATAATAAAATTAAACGATATCCAATCGCGTGGATTCAGCTAAATAATATTCAAATATGTAAAGACTGGCCCCAAAATAAAATCGAAATCGTAACCGATCGAGTCACATCAACATCAAGCTAAAAGGAACCGCAGAAAGCGATACACATTAATGTTTGACACCCAAAGCTTTTAGCTCCTATATTTGGGTTTTTCGTGGTTTCAGCGTTACAAATTTTATAGCACCATTTAAGTTACGACAAGACGGACAATGTTACGTATAAATATTTATCATTCTTAATAGCTGATGCAGAGAACATTATTTATTAAACCAAATAGTACAATTATCAAAAAAAAGGGGGTATATAATGTAAAGGAATGTTGAGCCACGGGTAAGGCGTTGATGCCTTCTAAGTTTAGTTTTGATTTATATTTTAAGTTGAGTTAAATATCAAATAAATATAGAATTAAACTAATCTAACAATCGTAACGCGGATGAAATATTAGTATCAATAAAATTTCGTCCGCTTTACCGGCACGAACTGTTGCACAGTCTATACTTCTTGTCAGAAAAGGCCCTCCTGAAGTTACAACAATTCATTTTACGAGATTTAAATATCAACTTAAATTCACATATCGCGAACAGTTAATTTAACTATGCACCACGACGGCCTTGTACATTTTTTTAAACATAATCTTCTGTATACGTTATAAATGTATCTGAAATATTCATCCGTCAGTGAAATAACGCACTAAAATATGAAGAATGTAAATAAATAATCTAAAACATTATATCTTATCCATGCTTGAATGGATGGGGCGAGTTAAGCATTAAAATTACTACGTTTTTCCGGGACCCCAACTCCCATGAATGAGGGATAACGACGATTCGGAATTTATGACTAACGAGCCTATAACGGGGGCAGTTGCCAAAATTGAGATTTAGGAATACAGAAAATTTCGAATACAGTAGTCTGAGTGTCATTGTAGACGGAGAAGGGGAGGCGCTATGACTATGGTACCCGTTCGGGCATACTGCGGCGCGGAGTTAATCATTGTCAAACTGTGAACAAAAAACTATCTTTTTATAAATAGTAACCTAAAAAAACACAGTCTTCAAAAGATTAATTTTGATGAAAGCTGAATAATTAATAAGATTAAAAAAACCTCGTGGTTACAGAAAAAAAAATTATTGTATTTATTGTTTACCAATTTTTATTTCATCAGATATTGTATCAATAAAAACAATAAATCAAGTCCATTAATGAACAAAAATCGGTAAAATAAGAGATAGAAGCATTTGTCGGAATTGCAAACCCTAAGCAGATTTACATTTTATTAGCATGGGAAGTGACAGAAGTGTGTTTATTTGGATTGAAAGCGAGATGGGTTGCCTGTAAAAGCGGACCGATGTGATTGGGGACGAATTATCATTATATATATTCAAACGTTTCACTGTAGGTGGCTATTTATATAAAACGCGTGAAAGACTACGAATGAAAATTGCACAGTCAAGAAAATAAAAATTGCTTAATTTGGAAATACTTTGAAGCAAGAAAATCTAGTAGTATTTTAATCCTTACATCTTATCTATAGCGGAGCATGGAGTTCCGCAACCACGGTTTCCTGGCTCATCTGGTTCCTCTTCTTACCCTACTACGAACAAGATAATGATAACGCCATATAGCCTCATTATATTTATAAAAATGACACATAAGTGCATTTTATATGTACCTAATTGTGCAAAAAAAAAAAAAATATTTACCTCAACTTCGCACCCTTTTTATAAATTCAACATTTCATAATGATTAAACTTTAACTAAACTATTAGGTCTAGGGGGGCACACGTAAATTATAAATCTCCATAATTCATTACTTCAAACTACTTTTTTAATTCGATACTAATAGGACCGTTGCAAAAGTATTACTGAAAATTTACGAGTAAATTAAAAACTAGCAAAAATAACTAAGAAACTGGTTAATTTTGTGATATGAAAAGTGATTATATTTGTTTTATTAACATCTAGTCCGCTAATAGAAGGGTAGTTAGAACAGGCTATCATAACCACCCTTTCTGCTTGTCGGTCGAATCGTGAATAATGAGTTAGCCTCCATTATAATATCTAGATCATGTCAAATAATAATTAAATGATTTTTTTTAGTTTTCACGTTGTATTACGCACATGGCGGGGTAGGAAGAGGGGACTGCAGGAAACCATTTGAACATATGTTAAGACACTCTGTTGCTTAGCCCTGCTTTCTTCGTCCCAGGCTTTCCACATTTTTCGAGGCACTGTGTGTTGACTGGCGAACGTAACGTTGCACTATCTAGTTGCCAGAAGAAAAGAAAATGAAAAATAGAAAAAAAATCCATCTTCCCCAACTAAAGTCGAAACCAAGAAAGAAACAGTTCGGTTACAGGTACTCCGGCACCACCACGGTCCTCTAGAGAATGTCAATACTCATACTGCCCAAATGCTGATTCACTCTGTCACATATACTAAACTATCTCAAAATCAATACATATTTATAATCTGTTAATTGTCCCGTTTTTAAATCGTGAAGATGTTTCTTGGAATGATAAACTATGTAAAACAATTTCACCAAAACCAACAGTTCTGGTATTGAAGAGTAAATAATATATTATGCTAAGGGGATCTTATTGCACCCTTTCGCTTATGCAACGATTTATGTCACTTTTTATGAACGCTTCTCGCTATTTACGACTTTGTTTATAGTCGAACCGAAATCTTTCGCAAATAAGTATTGCCAAGTGGTCATAATCTGTAGCATATTAGCCCTTAAAATGACATATCAGCAATTTAAAAGTAATTTTCTTCGGATATACTCTTATCAGCGGCTTTTATGCTTATTGGGTGTTGTTTTCTCGCAATGAACTGAAGTAAAATACTAAATGTTCAAAATATCAGTAAAATGACAGTTATTACTTAATTCAAACAACTGTCTACGACTGTTGCCTAACCCCCCCCCCCCCCCCCCCCCCCCGAAAACCTTAGTGAAAAATTATACGATTTTTTTTAGCTTAATTTACATTTTAAACTAATTTCAAATTTATTTTATTTGGAAAATTGGTCTTTTGACAATTAATAAGGAGTCGCAGATATGTTATTATGCGATTACTGCTTCGCGGCATTGTCCGGTATGGATGACCTATTCTAAAAAAAACTAAAATGCGTGTAGGCGTGGCGTGCGTGTTTTTTTTTATTTTCCCGCCCTATTATTTCCGCCCCACTGCAAAAAAAAGGGAAAGCCATAGATAAAATTTCATAAAAACCAGGAATCGGATCTTTTTTATCGTAGCTTGTTTTAGAAAAGTATAAAAATCACATCTATTTTTAAATGAAAATCACTTTTTAAAAATGGAAAACACAACACAAACCCAATTGATATATAACTAGTAATATAACAAAATTATAATATGCACGGTCTAGACTTTTAATATTTTCTATTAAATGAATTGCCAACATACAAGGTCCGATATTAAAAGTGCGGTAAATATTATAAAATACAAAGCGTTCCATAAAGATATATAAAAGTAACATTATCACATTAATAATAAAGTAAAAAAAATTTATCTTCAATATAATATTGATTACAGGCGACGGTGATGATACTCGACGATATCATAAAACTTTGTGGGAAAACTGAACGGAAATGCACGAAAAAGCAATTGCACAAGATATAAATAAATTTTCGGTAAGTGCAACATACTTTCCACTTTAACTGTTTGATATTCTTTGCGAAATAGTTACAGTGAAATGGTGCTATTAGCATCAATGACATATTTTCCAAACTTACCCGTTCAAAGTTCATATTTTGTACTGATGAATACAAATTACAGCTTAACTTCATTATTAACGATTATTTGGAGTAAATTTATATGTAATATGATATTATATCAAAAAATATGTTTCAATCATATAATGTCACATATTAATAATTAATTTTAATAACTTGTTCCAGTCTTACACTTTTTCTAATAAGGGTATAAAGGTTAAGATACTCTATTTTATGTAAAGTAGCCGAACTGTCAAACTTTTTCTCGCCCGGGAAAAGAAGGACAATGTAGCCGGATATAGGTATATTATTAAAATTACACAGCGTTCACCCTTCCTATAGTTATCTTTTAAAATGTACACATAATTTTTTTTTCAATCGGTGTCCATTCTACTACAATTATACAAATGATTAAAGAAGTTATATTTATAAGCTAACTCGCCTAAACCTCATATAAAAAACAAATATCAAGAAGGTTGAATAAAACAAAACAATGAAAAGATTCATCACGGGACTATATCGTAAAAAGATTTAAGATTTCTCTTTACAACTTTACTTCCATTAGCTTTTACTGAAAACAGTTAAAATGAAACGCCGTCTTCTAGATAGTCCCCTTTAAAAAAATTATTAGCTTTATGAGACTTCAGCGGTTAGGGCCAAGTATCATGTATCAACGGAAGGAAAATACCGATGGAAAAATACAAAACAAAAAAAGTTAATACATATAAAGATGATTATGTCCTTTAATAAACCTGGTTTTGAGAATAATCTTTTATATAACAAATACTGTTAGTATTAAATAATCTTTTTTAATATTTAATTAAATTGATTTGATACAGAAATTTGAATTTCTTTCTTTACTGCTCACTTGATGACGCCCAAAATTTTAAGATTACTTCGTAGTGATTCAGACAAAGTGCTGATCTCCTAATACCCGTTACAGGCACACACTCTGTTACATACATTCCATTGTAGATAGTTTAAATTCCAAGTTCATCGACCTTCGGTGAGTAATTTTCATTCCTGGCCTAAATAATATATGTAATCGAAACTACCAGAGGACTAAGTCGGTTACGTGAAAAATCTTTTAAAATGTGTATGAATTTTTTTTTTTTTTAAATCGTTCTGACAAGTGTTCAGTTTTTGTTGGCCCACAAATCTCAGGTACTGCCCATTTGGATTGAAAGTATATTATATTAAAATTAAATCGCCAATCTGCCGTCGTGGTCCGCAGAGGGCGCAACGTCTACCTGTAAAGCGACGGTACTGGCGTTAGATTCCAGTCGGGGAGGAGGGATTTTTTATATTCCATTTTCTTCGCTCTGGCATCTAAGGCCAAAGGCGGAGTGAGTTGTCGCCAATCAACACGCAGTGCCTTCGAAAACGGCCCGGAAAGCGGGGACGGAGTAAGCAGGGACTAAGTAACGAGTGTCCTAACACTAGGTTCGTCTGGTTCCTGCAGTTCCCTCTGCTACCCTGCATGTCGGGATAAAAGAGCGGAAACTAAAAACAAAATCTCATCTTCGAGAAAACTTATTGGCAACATAAAACAATTATATTCATCAACGAGGTTCTTTTCAAATGTGAACAATTCAATAAACGACAATTAAACCATTAAAATGTGTTTAAATTTTCCTAAGAAAACTATACATTAACAACACCTCAAGGAACTTCTCTTCTTCAATCTTCAAAGAGAAACTCTATAAGCGGTTTGTCTTTGCAACCAACAATAATTATTATTATAAGAAGGCTATTTCAATTATTAATCTTTACTTTCAGCATTTCGCAAGTAATTCTGTGACCAACGATGAGCTATAGTTAGTAAACTGTTCGAAAAATTGTATTTATTAAACAGAGTTAAGTGGACTTAAAACTTCATGACTGCCTAAATTTATTTATTTTTATATTTTTTAATAGTATTTATTTGACACGAATAATTTGATTCATATATTTTATTCTAAAATATTAAATATGTAATAGAGAATATGTATTCAGTTTTTAGAATGCTAAAATAAATATCAAAATATTAAAATTTTGAAATTTGTATTATACAGAAAAAAGTATTTATATATTAAATAAAAAAAAATGAATATCAAAAACCACTGTTTCTTTCAGATGACTGATCTTACAATTTTATGAAACAAAGTAAAATTTTGATGATGTTAATAGACTTATACAAATGGACTGTCTGGAAAGAATTATGAACGCAAATCAACGACTTAGTAATTCGTAACAAATACAATGCTGGTTTAAGTCCCGTTTCTTAAGTATACAAGAGGATTACATTTAGATTCTTAATATATATTTATCGAATTTATAACAAATTTTCAACATTATTTAAAAGTAAATTTAAAACATTCTATATTTCAATTAATAATTAAAGAGTCACTACTTAAAAAAGTATGCTACACGTGCAAATGCTAAAATATCATGGCAAAAGAAATATCCGCAATCAGTGCTTAATATTGCAACACTAAATAATATCTAGCCCTTAAATGCCTTTTATTGCCACCCTCTCGTTTTATGTCGCTTTTATGATCGCTTCAGCGCTATTTGTATGTCTTATTGGGAAACGGAAACACTTTACTGATACGAATCTAGTACGGTCTAAATAAAACCTTTTTTCTATTGTGCAATACAAATTCTTAATTTTTTCACCATAATTAAATTATACAATAATTAACTTGTAATTTTTTATGTCTAAATAAACATAAACTAAATTCTACTTATATAAAGCTAAAATTTAAGAGCTGCTACTTGCTGCTTATTTTGTAATTTAAACAAAATATCCTAAGGCTTTTTATCTACTCACTAACCCTGACATTTTAAAAACTATTAACATTAAAAAAATCTTTTTTAACCTTCTGCTAACTTTTTTTTTAAAAGTTAAGTATTTTATAGGGTATGGATTTACAAATTAATATTTAAGTGTACAATTTGTAGCGCGATACAATCTATCAACGTCAAGGCAGGGTTAACGTTGACGTAACGCGGACCTATAGCTTAGCCGCTTAATGTAATTAAATTGACGACACAATACAATTTACAATTAAGGACTCGTTTTTATGTTTAATAATTAATAATTGAGATAAAATTATAATAAATATTTAACGTATTCGAAAAAACTTGCCAAGCACGAGTTGTATTCGCATACCGTTGATTCTGAACTTATTGTGATAAATTAATAGTACATTCTACTAAGTTGACGCTACGTCAACGTACTATGTCGCGTATATACTTTATAAATACTTAATTAAGCTAACTCTAATGTGGTTTCTTTTTATATTACATTCTTTATCTGTAAATTGGATTACTAATCTTATGAATCTATGAATCTAAAACAAAAAGAAACTCCCCTGTCTATTGACATTTTTAAGCACCTACGAATTGACGTAATATATTTTACTTTCCTAAATTCTCTGTATCTATAGTTGGATTAACTTAAAAGAAAATTAGATGTTTTTATGTACCGAGGGACAATGGATTAGAGTGTTTGATTTTAATTACAGCTTGATATAATAACGATAAGGGTCATCAGGAAAATCGTCTTGATATATGGACAAAAAACAATCGAAAAATTATATATATATATTCTTTATTGCACATAAAAATAATTACAAACGAAATATAAACATATGAAAATTTCGTTGACAATGGTGGGCTTATTTCTAAAAGAAATCTCTTCCAGCCAACCAGTGGAAGTGAGAAAATTTCAGAAAGCGGGAATAAGTAGTGCAAATAATATGTAACATTAAGATAAAATAAAATATAAATTAAATATATAAAGTATATAATTATATATAAAAATAGATATATACATATATATACATACCTAAACATACATACATACATATATACATATATACATAAATATATACATACGAACATACATACACAAACATACATATTATGCTATAAACACATTTTTCTTTTTATTATTATAAAAACATAGTGCGAATGTTATACTGACTTTGAATTTGACATTAATCGTTCAGACAAGCAAGTAAATGTTTTTTTAATTTGGATTTAAAGGAGAAAATTGATGGACTTTTTTGGATAGGATTAGGAAGGTTATTCCAGAGGGATGCTGCGTACACAGAAAAGGATTTTTGTAGGAATTTGGTATTGCTCATAGGTACGTCAAGCGACGGAACCACGCAAGACCGCCTAGAGCGAGAGGGAGGAGGAAGAACCTTGAAGCGGGAACGTAGGTAGGAAGGGAAATTATGATAATTTAAGATCTTAAAGAGAAAAACAAGGATGTGCATATCACGGCGAAGACGGATTGGGAGCCAATTAAGTTGAGCACGAAATTGGGAAACATGGTCATACTTACGTAAGCCATAGACAAAGCGTATGGCCAGATTTTGTAGTCGCTCTAATTTGTTAAGTAGCTCCTCAGTCACATCCAAATAGCAAATGTCGGCGTAATCGAGGATGGGAAGGAGAAGACATTGCGCTAGCATAATTTTGGTTTTGTGAGGAAGAAAGTATTGGAGACGCCTAAGGTTATGGAAGGAGAAATACATGCGCTTGCTAATTGCGTTAATGTGAGGTAACCAAGACATGTTACAGTCGATTATTAACCCTAAATTCCTTACTTCATTACAGTAAGGAATTGTCACACCAGAGTATCGAATTGCAGGCACAGAATCCCAGTCGACTTTATGTCTGAGTCTATTACTACCAATAATTATAGCCTGTGACTTTTTTGGATTAACCAGTAAACCAAAAGATTCAGCCCAGGTTTTGATGGCATCAAGATCGTTGTTTAATGCCTCGATGATTTCAGACAAATCATTCAAGTTACTGTGACGATAAAGTTGCAAATCATCCGCATACAGATGGAAAGGAGAAGTAATGACTCTTGAAATGTTATTGATGAAAATCGAGAAAAGAAGTGGAGAAAGAACGCCGCCTTGGGGAACGCCAGCTGTGAGATCAAGCCAAGACGAAGTTTCGTCGTTTGCTTTTACACATTGCCGGCGACCGAAGAGATAAGAACGAAACCAGCCTAAAGCTGCCGAAGAAATATTGACTGCTCGAAGAGTACCAAGAAGTATGTCGAGATCAACAGAGTTGAATGCGCTACTGAAATCCAAGAGTACCATAACGGTGAGCTTGGTATTATCCATAGCACACCGAATGTCCTCCGTGATATTCAGCAATGCTCCAACTGTGCTGTGGTAAGGACGGAAACCGGATTGAAAAGGACATAGTAGATTGTTTTCAGAGAGAAAGGAGAAGAGTTGGCTATTGACTATAGATTCAAGGACTTTGGATAGAATTGGAAGGATAGATATAGGACGGTAATCAGTGTTATTGGAGGGGTTGGAGGTTTTGGGAAGTGGAATGACAAAAGCACTCTTCCATTGTGAAGGAAAGACATTACTTAACAGTGAAAAGTTGATGATGTGGGTGACCACTGGTGCAATACTCTCCAACACAGGAAGAATCATCTCCAGACTGAGATTGTCGATTCCAAAGGCTTTTGTGGAAATGGAGTGAACACACTTCTTGACTTCATCCTCTGATACAGTTCTAAAAGAAAATGAAGTGGAGTTTGGTAAGGTATTTTGAGATAACAAGTCAAGTGTATAAGATTTTATTTGGGGATCAATGCTATATGGAGGAATTGTGAAAAAAGAATTGAGTGAGTGAAGATCCACTGACACTTGAGGAGTTTCAGTGGTTTTGCCTATACCATACGACTCCAAGAATCTCCAGATCTGTGACTGACTGAGACTCTTAATAGTATCATGGAAATAGCGACGCTTAGCATCCCTACACAATCTGTTGCAGATGTTACGCAACCTTTTATATGTCGCAAGGTTTTCAGGAGAAGGATTTTTTTTGTGTTTTACCTTAGCCCTGTCGCGTTTTGCCATGGAGTTCCTAATTACTTGTGTTAGCCAGGGTGCAGGCGCATGCTTCATACGAACTGGTCTCACAGGGGCGTGGATATTGTAAATTCGAATCAGTTCAGAAGTTAATGATTCTACCATAGTGTCAATACTAGATGCTGACATTATGGGAGACCAGTCGATGTTCTCCACATCCTCCCTTAAGCGTTCAAGGTCCATATGCTTAAAATTGCGCTGTAAAAGAACTTTGCCTCTAACCTTAGGGGGGCGTAAATTATACGATAAAAAAACAAGATCATGAAAAGAAAATGGAGCGGTTATTTGTCCATGTGACTTGACAAGATTAGGTTTCGAGACAAAAATTAGATCAATCATAGAGGGTCTACAGTTAGGGAAGTAATGGGTTGGGGAAGACAAAGGTAAAATATGTAAATCATAAGACTCGTGTAGTTCTTTTAACAATCGAGTTCTACGATCATTTTTTAAAAGACACGTGTTTAAATCGCCCATGCAAATCACATGTTCATATTGAGGACGTAGATTTTCTAGAATACCACCCAAAGCACTAAAATAATTGACTTGGTCATTAGGAGAGTACAGGACTCCGACAAGTACTTTTGAATGACGTAATGTCAGCTCTAAGAAAAGGTATTCAAGAGAACCGTTATATTCAGGAGGAGAGAAAGCAACGACACTGGCAGGAATAGTGTTGCGGAGATAAATACCCACACCCCCACCACCCCGACCAGTGCGGTCATTGCGAAATAACTTATAGCCTGGTAGAGAGTAACAAATGGATGAAAGCGAGGGTTTTAACCAGGTCTCAGACACAAATATGCCGTCAACTACACCGGAGCTAAAGGATGCGAGAAGGTCATTATAGTGAGCAGGAACACTCTGCGCGTTGATATGCACCAAGGAAATGCTTGTGGAACAATTATTAGGAAAAATATTTGACAGTTTATCGAAAAGTGGTTCTAAGTCAGAATTATCGTCACTATCTGCACTATCGTAAATGCTAGATGAACAAGAAAAGTATTCGTTTTCATTTAACATAATATTATATATGAAGTATATAAATATATATATATATATAATTAAATAAATAAGAATATATAGTTAATACAAAAAAAAGTTATAAAAAATTAAAATGTTAATATATATCAGTATGTAATAAATTTAAAAATAGAAAAAAACTCTAATATAACTTATAAAATTTACAATTAGTATCTACCTGTACAAGCTGATTAACTAATAATTAACACTAAAAGAAAAAGGAAATTTGCATTAAGAATATAAAACAAAGTAAAAGGTAAGTGATTTGCGTAAAACGAAACGTGCTACTAGTTAAGAGTGACAATTAACATAAATGACACATGTCAAAAAGTTGAATCGAAAGTAAACAAAAATAAATATCACGCTTCAGTCATGTAAAAACTTAACAATAATAATATTAAAGTATAAGTATAGTTATAGTTTTACCAAAATACTTAAAAGAATATTAAAACAAATAATCAAAGATCAGTTGTTGCCGGTGGAGCTTTGTTCAATGAGACGTTTGAGTTCGACATGTGTGGATATCTTCACCTTTGATTTGTTTGCTAACAATATCACAACCCATCCATCCGTAGACCAACATTTCTTTATGCCGAAGTGCTTACGTGCTGCAGTAAAAACTTCCTGGCGGGACTTTGTGAGGAATTCTGTCATAGTAATTTGAGAGCCTTTTAAATTGGTTTTCGCCCTCCACACACTGGAACGGAGCTGCACGTTGGTGAATCTGATGAGTACAGGCCGGGCAGAGTTTTTTTTAGTCCCCAGCCTGTGGCAAGACTCAATAGAAGTTGAATTGATATTAGGCAATTTTAGCTGACTGGATAATACATGAAGCATCTTCTGCAGAATATCCTCATTATTGTCTTCTTTCAAACCATGAAACAGAAGAATTTTCCTTCTGGAGTTTGTTTCCAAACGGTCCAAACCAACTGCTACAAGCTCAACCTGAGATTTTAGTAAGCCGAGGGTTTTCCATACAAAGGACTTAAATGAGTGGAATTCAGCTGCTAATGTTTTTATTGTGGGAGTGGAGTTCACAGATCCAGATTGAGACAAATTTTTTTCAAACTCACCCATTCTAGATGAGAATACAGAGGAGAGCTCTTCCATGCTTTTTAAAAGTTGTTCCACAGGTGTATTCATTGTGAATATAGTGTTGAAAATAAGTGTGTGAGTGTAGTTATAATCAACTTAACCACAGGTATTCAAATATTACCACATAAATGTATACTTTTGAGAAATTATAAATAAATTATTAAAGAACTTAAAAAAAAACGTCTATCAAGTTTTGTGTCTACCCGCCCAAAAACTCTCGTTAGAACATTTAGTAGCAAAAGAATCTTAATAACAATGTATATTCCGTTTTTATTAGATACTATTCAAAAAATATTTATTAATGGCCTAATATTTAGTGTTATTAATTACAAAAAATAAGATTATTCAAATGAAGTAAAATTAAAATAGAATGTACATTTGTGTTTATATTTAATTTTATTGCAATATTTTTGTAAAGGAGAAAAATATTACATTTTAAATATAGGTACAGTTCACAGTCTAGACTAGAAGTGCTAGACAAAATTTGAAAAAATAATTCAAACGTAGTAACATTTCTATTGTTGTCTGCAATACATTGAACTCAAAACAAAATTGGAAATGTATTCATTGTGAAATATTGATGTTGCTAACGGCTTAAACTTTGGTGTTCTGTTTTATATCCACATCACAGATTGCTTGGACGAATTTTAAGTTGAAAATATTACTACAAGAAGTTTTAGTTAGACAATAATAACTAAACATATTAATATAAAGTATAAATAATATAAAATGAGGGCTGGCGTGGCGCAGAAGCAAAGGCTGCATGTAAACCTACCTCTACCTTGACAGAGCTTAACGTCGCGCTATGCCTTTCCAGTATAGAGAAATCAAAATAATTGACATTTTTTGCTTTTGCGAAGGTAATCTAACGCACATTAATCATGTTTACAGACGTTGTCTCAAAATTTTTGATATATTATAATAATAAACATACGACTTTGCAGTCAGACAACCTATTTAAGACACTAAGTAGAAAAATTAAATACCCCGCGACAAAATATTTCTAATATTATTTAAATTATATTATTTAAATTTGCAGCGATGGGCGGAAATCTACAAGGATATGTATGAAAGTGATTCTTCTGTCTCAAGTAACAGCGACAAGCTGGGTCTTGATGTAACATATGGCGAAATTAGTATAAAAGAAATTGAGAGTGCAATAGGAAGCTTGAAATGTGGTAAGTCAGCGGGAGCAGATGGAGTTACTGCCGAGATGATCAAATATGGTGGACCTAGCATCTTGGACTTGTTCTAGTCACTGTGCAATTTATGTTGGAAATCGAGGGAGCTCCCAGATGATTGGCAAAATGCAGTCATCGTGCCTTTGTATAAAGGCAAAGGTTCACAGATAGACTGTGCAACCTATAGGGCTATCAGTTTGATTAGCTTAGGTGGTAAAGTAAAAATTTTAGCGAGAAGAATGCAAGTAAGATCCGAAGGACTACTGTGGGAGGAGAAGAGGATGCATGGTTCAGATCTTTTCCATCCGTATGATAACAGCACGTAGCTGCGCTGTTGAGACGGCAAAACGTCAGCGTCGTTGCACGTTTGGCCGTACACAATGCAGTTCTGGTTCCGACGCTGTTATATGGCAGTGAAACGTGGGTATTACAGAAGAAGAATGAAAGAAAGATGAATGCTGTGGAGATGCGATCTCTTCGAAGGATATGCGGAGTCAGCTTAGCTGACCGAATCCGCAACAAAGAGGTACACAGGATGGTAGGTACCAGCGAGGATGTCACAGTAAGAATGAAGAAGAACGTGCTCAGATGGTTTGGGCACGTCGAAAGAATGAGTGACGAAAGATTTTTAAAAAATATACGATGCAAAAGTGAATGGTAAGAGAGGTAAGGGGAGACCTCGGTTAATGACAGTGGACAGGCGAAAGAGGTATGCAGGGACCGCAGCGTTTGGCGCTCCGTTCTCTCTGACTACTAGGGATAGAGCGTGAGGCTATGAATGTATGTATGTATGTATGTATATTATTTAAAGCATTATACCGTATTAACAATTAATAACGTCACTACTGAGCCTATCCTAGCCTACTGTCCATCTGCGTGTCATTTGTAAGCGTCACAGTTAATCACTGGACTATCTAAACTAAAATCTCCCCTATACGTATAATAGATATGCTATCGATAAATACAGCTTTGGCTTTAGTAAAATAGTGCTTAGTCAGTTTATCTGAAATAAAAGATAAAGATTATATACTAAAACGTTACAATACTAAAAGTAAGTAATAATAATTTTATAAAATTAGCGGATAGTGTGAAATCACTGTCAATTTTAATAGTTAATTTTATTCCAGAAGATGTATAAAGAACTTGTGATAAACATTCAAAACTATTTACGAACAATATTCAACCCAAAGTGTACCACCAGCTGTGAACGCCAGGCAGACGAGGCTTCCTCGCCTTTGTAGAAAATGGAAAGTCCATAGTTTATTCTACGTCAAATATTTAGCCGATATATGTACATCGTTCATTAATGACTTTTGGGCCACAAATCATAACAATGTAAAATTTGTTTTATTTCGAAAATGAAGACTAAATCTACTTAACTTTTTAGCAAAAAATACATTTGTTGTTATATATCACAATTTGGCAACTAGCCGCCATTAGTCAATTTAATATGTAAAAGAGACTTTTTTACTTAATTACTTTCATAAATATCGGCTATTATAAATTACATGTTCAGACGGTCGGAAGCTTTCTACCACTTGGGATCCACTTATAAAAATTTTAAAATCCCAAACACACCACACCAGAGGGCAGGATACAGTCAGCTCATTCCGTACGAATCCAGGGCAGTACATGAGGCAACTCAGGAACCGAGTATATCAAATGACAGACGAATGCCAGCTCAGTCTACCCGTGACCACGGACTACTGCAAAGTGTTCGAAGCGTGGGGTTTCACAAAAAATGTTAATATACGCGATAAATCCGTTAAAATTGTTTTATTTAAAATTACATGTTCTTAATAGATAGAGCGTTTAAAAATACATTTATTTGTAAATAAACATATGTTATTATACCAAACTTAAATTATAAAATTAAAAAAAAAAGTATGTTATTATACCAAACTTAAATTATAAAATTAAAAAAAAAAAGTGATATAATTTTATTCTACATAGAATAAGCCATCTGAGAAAAAATATCTGTCTACGCTGCCATATGTGGAATAAAACGTAAATCCACATTTCTATAGCTGTTTGATTTTCCACTTTCCATCTAATTCAAAGACACAGAGAAACATGCTTTTTACTTAAACTTATAGGCCTAGAACACATGTCAATTTCAAATTGTAGTGTGAAACAAAGTTGGCAAGGAGTGGTTAGTATATGTGAATTGTAGCAATTCACAGTCTTAGCACAGCAATTTATTTACGTCTTACTTCAAGGCAAAGCCCTTTCTTAATTGCAAGATTTGGCTGCTGAAATCTACTGAACTGACGTTTATTCTACAAGAGAAATAAAACTTATTAGATAGTTAGCGTATTACGTCTTCTGCTTTAAGGATTTAAACATATAGACATTCATTTACTTAAAAAAATATGTCTGTAAATTTATACAAATAATCAAATTAGTGTATATATCATTTTAATGTATTTTATGCTGGAACACAAAGTAAAAAAGTGTCTTAATAAACCTATCAACAAAAAAACAAATTGGTATACAATAACTACATATACAACCGTATAATTAAAACGCATAAACAAAAAGCCATCTACTCCAGCGAACACACATCAAGTGTGGTAAAACCGTCTATACCAGTTTTGTTTGACAAAGCTCAATCTGTAACGTAATTTACGTCAACGAGACTCGGATTTTGCAAACGTGAATAATTTTCAGCAACACAATATTTTCTATCATATTCGAATTGCGAAGTTGCAATGCGATAAAAAAGCTGAATTTCAAATTGTATCATCAATAATATTTTACAATTTCCAGTTGACAACCCATGGTATACTATTTCGATATTTGAGATGAGGGACTATGTTAATACTGTTTTTAGTTTAACATTTACATTTAAATACATATGTAGCTCAGTTTTAAAAACTAATTAAAAGCCATTTCTTTCCAGGAATAGGATTAGTTAAAGCAGAAAAATAGAGACGCTTAGTAGTTAAGTGACTGATTACTAATGATTTAAACTTAAAGTATTGCTAATTTCTTATAAGGTGACGTTTGAAAAGATTTTTTTTTAATAATTTGAAGAATTATTTCTTTTAAACAGTATGTTACTGCAAAAGACTATTTTTCAGCTAACTTCTTTACGAGTATTTGTAGAGCTTTTCACTAACCTACGGAGTACAATGGAGAGTCATTATAAAGAAGAAAAATCTCTAAGGATAGTTTAGTTGGATATAATTTTAAATTTTTTTTCTATTATTTAGAGATAGAAAGAGAAGAGATTTTTTTCTTTAACATTGACATATTGGATTTAATGGATGGATTAGAAAAAGAAAATTATAGACCTTTATAAAATCATTGTGATATTTAAGTATGTTAAAATTATTCTTGGCAATAAATAGATAAATTAATGATAACTATCCATATCTACAGCCTCTTTAAGCATTAAAAAATATGAAATTATGAAATAAATTATTTGGTGTGCAGTCTTCGATGCGCTTGACTAATATTTTCAAGTAAGTAAAGTAAGTAGTGGGACTCGAATAAAATTTAAAATTTAAAAAGAAAACTTCCAAACGGAAGAACGTGTCATTTTGTAGAATTTACTTGAATACACTCAACTTTGTATATTTAGTTTTAATTCTAACTATCCTGAAACAAAACATAAAATATCTATTTAAATTATGTAACTAAATAATACTATCTTTATTAAGTAATTGCGGAAGCAGAGATTGTTCAAAGGGTTTGTTTGGGGACAACGGAAGGCTTGGACACGTCCCATTGGCGTTACGACTACAATATAATATATAATATATACAATATAATACATATAATATATACTCAGCGCAGTACGACGAAGGAAAAATATATTTTTCCTTCGTCGTACTGCGCTGAGTATATATTTGTAAAGTTATAACTTTACAAATATAAGTCATCTTCACAACTTTATATATATATATATATATATATATATATATATATATATATATATATATATATATATATATATATATATATATATATATATATATATATATATATATATATATATATATATATATATATATATATATATATATATATATATATATATAATATATATATATATATATATATATATATATATATATATATATATATATATATATAAAGTTGTGAAGATGACTTATATTTGTAAAGTTATAACTTTACAAATATATACTCAGCGCAGTACGACGAAGGAAAAATATATTTTTCCTTCGTCGTACTGCGCTGAGTATATATTATATGTATTATATTGTATATATTATATATTATATTGTAGTCGTAACGCCAATGGGACGTGTCCAAGCCTTCCGTTGTCCCCAAACAAACCCTTTGAACAATCTCTGCTTCCGCAATTACTTAATAAAGATAGTATTATTTAGTTACATAATTTAAATAGATATTTTATGTTTTGTTTCAGGATAGTTAGAATTAAAACTAAATATACAAAGTTGAGTGTATTCAAGTAAATTCTACAAAATGACACGTTCTTCCGTTTGGAAGTTTTCTTTTTAAATTTTAAATTTTATTCGAGTCCCACTACTTACTTTACTTACTTGAAAATATTAGTCAAGCGCATCGAAGACTGCACACCAAATAATTTATTTCATAATTTCATATTTTTTAATGCTTAAAGAGGCTGTAGATATGGATAGTTATCATTAATTTATCTATTTATTGCCAAGAATAATTTTAACATACTTAAATATCACAATGATTTTATAAAGGTCTATAATTTTCTTTTTCTAATCCATCCATTAAATCCAATATGTCAATGTTAAAGAAAAAAATCTCTTCTCTTTCTATCTCTAAATAATAGAAAAAAAAATTAAAATTATATCCAACTAAACTATCCTTAGAGATTTTTCTTCTTTATAATGACTCTCCATTGTGCTCCGTAGGTTAGTGAAAAGCTCTACAAATACTAGTAAGGAAGTTACCTGAAACAGTCTTTTGCAGTAACTTACTGTTTAAAAGAAATAATTCTTCAAATTATTAAAAAATATCTTTTCAAACGTCACCTTATAAGAAATTAGCAATACTTTAAGTTTACATCATTAGTAATCAGTCACTTAACTACTCAGCGTCTCTATTTTTCTGCTTTAGCTAATCCTGTTCCTGGAAAGAAATGGCTTTTTAATTAGTTTTTAAACTGAGCTACATATGTATTTAAATGTAAATGTTAAACTAAAAACAGTATTAACATAATCCCTCATTTCAAATATCGAAATAGTATACCATGGGTTGTCAACTGGAAATTGTAAAATATTATTGATGATACAATTTGAAATTCAGCTTTTTTATCGCATTGCAACTTCGCAATTCGAATATGATAGAAAATATTGTGTTGCTGAAAATTATTCACGTTTGCAAAATCCGAGTCTCGTTGACGTAAATTACGTTACAGATTGAGCTTTGTCAAACAAAACTGGTATAGACGGTTTTACCACACTTGATGTGTGTTCGCTGGAGTAGATGGCTTTTTGTTTATGCGTTTTAATTATACGGTTGTATATGTAGTTATTGTATACCAATTTGTTTTTTTGTTGATAGGTTTATTAAGACACTTTTTTACTTTGTGTTCCAGCATAAAATACATTAAAATGATATATACACTAATTTGATTATTTGTATAAATTTACAGACATATTTTTTTAAGTAAATGAATGTCTATATGTTTAAATCCTTAAAGCAGAAGACGTAATACGCTAACTATCTAATAAGTTTTATTTCTCTTGTAGAATAAACGTCAGTTCAGTAGATTTCAGCAGCCAAATCTTGCAATTAAGAAAGGGCTTTGCCTTGAAGTAAGACGTAAATAAATTGCTGTGCTAAGACTGTGAATTGCTACAATTCACATATACTAACCACTCCTTGCCAACTTTGTTTCACACTACAATTTGAAATTGACATGTGTTCTAGGCCTATAAGTTTAAGTAAAAAGCATGTTTCTCTGTGTCTTTGAATTAGATGGAAAGTGGAAAATCAAACAGCTATAGAAATGTGGATTTACGTTTTATTCCACATATGGCAGCGTAGACAGATATTTTTTCTCAGATGGCTTATTCTATGTAGAATAAAATTATATCACTTTTTTTTTTTAATTTTATAATTTAAGTTTGGTATAATAACATACTTTTTTTTTTAATTTTATAATTTAAGTTTGGTATAATAACATATGTTTATTTACAAATAAATGTATTTTTAAACGCTCTATCTATTAAGAACATGTAATTTTAAATAAAACAATTTTAACGGATTTATCGCGTATATTAACATTTTTTGTGAAACCCCACGCTTCGAACACTTTGCAGTAGTCCGTGGTCACGGGTAGACTGAGCTGGCATTCGTCTGTCATTTGATATACTCGGTTCCTGAGTTGCCTCATGTACTGCCCTGGATTCGTACGGAATGAGCTGACTGTATCCTGCCCTCTGGTGTGGTGTGTTTGGGATTTTAAAATTTTTATAAGTGGATCCCAAGTGGTAGAAAGCTTCCGACCGTCTGAACATGTAATTTATAATAGCCGATATTTATGAAAGTAATTAAGTAAAAAAGTCTCTTTTACATATTAAATTGACTAATGGCGGCTAGTTGCCAAATTGTGATATATAACAACAAATGTATTTTTTGCTAAAAAGTTAAGTAGATTTAGTCTTCATTTTCGAAATAAAACAAATTTTACATTGTTATGATTTGTGGCCCAAAAGTCATTAATGAACGATGTACATATATCGGCTAAATATTTGACGTAGAATAAACTATGGACTTTCCATTTTCTACAAAGGTTTCATTGTGAAATATTCATGTTGCTAACAGCTTAAGCTTTGGTGTTCTGTTTTATATCCACAACACAGATTGTATGTACTTATTATTTTGTAATAACAGAATGTATATTTTTAAAAGGAATTTTAAGTTTAAAATATTACTACAAGTAATTTTACTTCGACAATAATAAAGAAACATATTAATATAAAGTATAAAAAATATAAAAAGAGGGCCGGCGTGGTTCAGGGGCGTTGTGTCTGCCTGTAATTTTACCTCTACCTTGACAAATCTTAACGTCGCGCTATGCCTTTCCAGTACAAAGAAATCAAAATAATTGGCCTTTTTTTGCTTTTGCGAAGGTACTCAAACGCAAAATAATCATGTTTACAGACGCTGTCTCAAAATTTTCGATACATTATAATAATAAACATACAAATTCGCAGTCAGACAACCTGTTTAAGAAAGTAACTAAAAAGATAAATACCCCGCTACAAAAATATATCTTAAATTATATTAGGCATTATACCGTATTAACTATTAATAACGTCATTACTGACCTAGCCTACTGTCCATCTGCGTGTCATTTGTAAGCGTCACAGTTAATCACTGGACTATCCAAACTAAAATCTCCCCTATATAATAGATATGCTATCGATAAATACAGCTGTGGCTTTAGTTAAGTAGTGCTTGATCAGATAATCTGAAATAATCGACAAACGTTACAAACTAAAACATTACAATACTAAATGTAAGCTTCACGTTGTACTCCATACATAGCAAGGAAAACATAGAAAAATATTAAGCTCGAGGAGCCTAGTATAGACACACTCCAGCATAATTGACAAAGCTGTGTTTCCGATGATCGTAAAATGAACTTTTTAAGGAGTAGAATCTCACATGTGCAAATACTTACTTATAAAATATAAAATATTCTTTGGCCTCCGTGGGCGAAATGCTATCCCAGAAGATGTATAAAGAACTTGTCATAAACATTCTAAACTATTTACGAACAATATTTCACCCAAAGTTAAATGTACCACCAGCTGTGAACGCCAGGCAGACGAGGCTTCCTCGCCTTTGTAGAAAATGGAAAGTCCATAGTTTATTCTACGTCAAATATTTAGCCGATATATGTACATCGTTCATTGATGACTTTTGGGCCACAAATCATAACAATGTAAAATTTGTTTTATTTCAAAAATGAAGACTAAATCTACTTAACTTTTTAGCAAAAAATACATTTGTTGTTTTATATCACAATTTGGCAACTAGCCGCCATTAGTCATTTTAATATGTAAAAGAGACTTTTTTACTTAATTACTTTCATAAATATCGGCTATTATAATTTACATGTTCAGACGGTTGGAAGCTTTCTACCACTTGGGATCCAAATTTTAAAATCTCAAACACACCACACCAGAGGGCAGGATACAGTCAGCTCATTCCGCAGGAATCCAGGGCAGTACATGAGGCAACTCAGGAACCGAGTATATCAAATGACAGACGAATGCCACCTCAGTCTACCCGTGACCACGGACTACTGCAAAGTGTTCGAAACGTGGGGTTTCACAAAAAATGTTACTAAACGCGATAAATCCGTTAAAATTGTTTTATTTAAAATTACATGTTCTTAATCGATAGAGCGTTTAAAAATACATTTATGTGTAAATAAACATATGTTATTAAACTAAACTTAAATTATAAAATTAAAAAAAAAGTGATAAAATTTTATTCTATATAGAATAAGCCATCTGAGAAAAAATATCTGTCTACGCTGCCATATGTGGAATAAAACGTAAATCCACATTTCTACAGCTGTTTGATTTTCCACTTTCCATCTAATTCAAAGACACAGAGAAACATGCTTTTTCCTTAAACTTAAAGGCCTAGAACACATGCCAATTTCAAATTGTAGTGTGAAACAAAGTTGGCAAGGAGTGGTTAGTACATGTGAATTGTAGCACTTCACAGTCTTAGCACAGCAATTTATTTACGTCTTACTTCAAGGCAAAGCCCTTTCTTAATTGCAAGATTTGGCTGCTGAAATCTACTGAACTGACGTTTATTCTACAAGTGAAATAAAACTTATAGTTAGCCTGTTTCGTCTTCTGCTTTAAAGATATATAGACATTCATTTGCTTAAAAAAATATGTCTGTAAATTTATACAAATAATCAAATTAGTGTATATATCATTTTAATGTATTTTATGCTGGAACACAAAGTAAAAAAGTGTCTTAATAAACCTATCAACAAAAAAACAAATTGGTATACAATAACTACATATACAAACGTATAATTAAAACGCATAAACAAAAAGCCATCTACTCCAGCGAACACACATCAAGTGTGGTAAAACCGTCTATACCAGTTTTGTTTGACAAAGCTCAATCTATAACGTAATTTACGTCAACGAGACTCGGATTTTGCAAACGTGAATAATTTTCAGCAACACAATATTTTCTATCATATTCGAATTGCGAAGTTGCAATGCGATAAAAACGCTGAATTTCAAATTGTATCATCAATAATATTTTACAATTTCCAGTTGACAACCCATGGTATACTATTTCGATATTTGAGATGAGGGACTATATTAATACTGTTTTTAGTTTAAAATTTACATTTAAATATATATGTAGCTCAATAATATGTTTATACTTGACACAAAAACTAATTATAAAGCCATTTCTTTTCAGGAAAAGGATTAGCTAAGGCAAAAAATTAGAGTCGCTGAGTAGTAAAGTGACTGATTACTAATGATTTAAACTCAAAGTATTGCTAATTTCTTATAAGGTGACGTTTGAAAAGATGTTTTTTAATAATTTGAAGAATTATTTCTTTTAAACAGTAAGTTACTGCAAAAGACTATTTCAGGTAACTTCCTCACGAGTATTTGTAGAGCTTTTCACTAACCTACGGAGCACAATGGAGAGTCATTATAAAGAAGAAAAATCTCTAAGGATAGTTTAGTTGGATATAATTTTAATTTTTTACTATTATTTAGAGATAGAAAGAGAAGAGATTTTTTTCTTTAACATTGACATATTGGATTTAATGGATGGATTAGAAAAAGAAAATTATAGACCTTTATAAAATCATTGTGATATTTAAGTATGTTAAAATTATTCTTGGCAATAAATAAATAAAATTAATGATAACTATCCATATCTACAGCCTCTTTGAGCATTAAAAAATATGAAATTATGAAATAAATTATTTGGTACGCAGTCTTCGATGCGCTTGACTAATATTTTCAAGTAAGTAAAATAAGTAGTGGGACTTGAATAAAATTTAAAATTAAAAAAAGAAAACTTCCAAACGGAAGAACGTTTCATTTTGTAGAATTTACTTGAATACACTCAACTTTGTATATTTAGTTTTAATTCTAACTGTCCTGAAACAAAACATAAAATATCTATTTAAATTATGTAACTACATAATAATACCTTTATTAAGTAATTGCGGAAGCAGAGATTGTTCAAAGGGTTTGTTTGGGGACAACGGAGGGCCGGACACGTCCCATTGGCGTTACGATTACAATGTAATATATACAATATAATACATATAATATATACTCAGCGCAGTACGACGAAGGAAAAATATAATTTTACAAATATAAGTCTTCTTCACAACATTATACATTTATATATATTTAGGTATACATACTTTCTTTGAGTTTGTTTTTTGTATCCCGCATATAGTAGAATAGATAAGTACAGGAACTCAACTATTTTTGTTATTATTAAAGCGATGAAAATGAAAATCTTAATTTGCGCAAAGTAAGAATCGAACTCACAATCGTAGCGCTTACTGTCAGAGGCTAAAATTTCGTAATAAAAATGAATAATCGTGCTCAGTAAAGCAGAATACTGTTATATTTGATTTTTAATTTTACTGTGACTATATTTTAAAAGAATTCATTTTCCAAACGAATCAAAATGTTTAAAGAAGAAAACATTTAGTTTTACTTTCAATTTACTATCAATCCCTTGAGCATTGAATTGCAAGACTGATTTCGTAATTGGCGAAAAATATGTGTATTGAATTGGAGAATTGCTAATTTCTATTTATATATAAAAGATTTATTTAAATTTACACTTGAGCAAGGACTTCAAAATTTGAACATAACGTTCAATTTTACAGATGAACAGTTCACTATATTTAGCGAATATTACTGTTAAAGTGTCAAGTTCTACTAAGATTCGTTAGCATTTCTACAAGTTAAATACTATTCCTGCGACTAGCTGTTTAAGTCGAATCTGAATTAATGAATGTCATTTTGACCGAAGCTTAAGCTTTGCCGAGGACCTAAAATATTATTTCAGGTAGCTAGGTTATACAACTATTGTAACAGAGACTTAATGGAGTTCCTTTAGGTGATAGATAAAATATTAAGTAATTTACAGTTAGTTCAAAACTAATTAAGATAATTTAAAACTTTGTGACACTTAATATAAACGTCATTTATATTTGTATGACGATATTTAAAATATATAAGATATATTTAAGCGTCATAATCAAAATTCTTGTATTTCGCTAATTAAAATAAATCGTTGGATTTTCAAAAGCTTCTAAATAGAAAAGTTAAATCCTAGTATATTTCAATTAAAAGGCAGTATCTATTCAAGAATACTTAGTCGAGCTTAAATGATCATAGTCATTTAGAACTACAATTTTTTCAGCTAATTATTTCTTTTCCAGTAAACAATGATCGCATAAATGGCATATGCGTTACGTTGCTATTTTTGCGGTACAGATAAAGCAAAACAAGTGGCTTGATCGACCTTAGTATTTCATTAGCTTACTATGTAGTATGCCTTTTTTAATTTCCATATACATGTATGACTTCTTCAATAAGTAGAGTAACCAAAATAGACCTAGCATTAATACATCGTACGCTGCATTTTTTAAATATTTATTGAGTAGTGGCTTAAATCAATGTTTAGTAAAAGAAAATTTTAAATATAACTGCCACGACATTGTATTTGCTTTTGATATTATATTTAGTTTTCTGGCTTGGATTCCTATTTAATGTGTTACATAAATATTTGTGATTCTTTTTGTGTTGTTCATTACCAATATCGTAATTCCTTGGTTAATGCCTTTAATAATTTTAGGTAGGTTATTGCCTTCAATAATATTTCCACTAAGCTTTAGCAAAGTTAATCAGTAGATGAATATTGTCAGCTTAGGAAACACAAATACAATAGAAGAATAAAAAAATGCATTTGAAGAACATACTATTTTGATATTGAAGGCATTGACCGCATATAACAAAATATATTTACTTCAAAGCAGTTTAGCATTTAAATGTATTACAAGGTTAAAAACAGATAAATAAAATAAATGATTTAAGGACCTAGCTTTGTACATTTATTTTCTCCAACTTTAGCAAAACAAGAATTACTGTAATTATAAGTTATAATGAGTATGTCATTCAAAGCTATTCAAGATTACATATTTTTTAATTACATTCATATTTTAATTTTTAAGTGCCTCTTTTGTCGCTACTTGTGAAACAGAAACTGCCTACATAGCAAAGCTTTATTTGTTTACTGGAATGGAAATTCAAAAATAGTAAAAATAATCTTATTTTTTTAAACTTTACTAATTCAAAAAGAAATCTATTTATCAATTCAAACAGAAACGATTAAGCCTCATCTTTACAGCACTATTATTCAAATGGGATAGTTACCGTTGATCTAAAATTATAAAAGTGATAAAATTTTAACTTACATTAAAAATACCAGTAAATATCTAAAAATTGCAAAACCATTAAAATCATATACTATGTAGTTTATTACGAAGAAAATAATGCATACGACCTTTAATATAAGCTAGTCAACTTTCATAGGTTCTATTTTTCACTGACATAATATTTACACGGATTTCCGTATATGGGTTCAAATCACTCAGCCTGTGTGCGAGTAGGAGCCGACATGTCGCCTCGGTTTGGCATCCAATCGGGTGTCAAACAGGGTTGTGCCATGTCGGCTTGGTTGTTCAATTTGTATTTGGATAGCTGTCTCCAAGGACTGAAAGAAAGTGACATGGGTGTAAAAGTGGGTGACTTGAAGGTAAATTACTTGTTGTACGCAGATGATGCAGTGCTTATTGCATCATCAGAAAGCGAGTTGCAGGCATTGGTCACCATTCTGAAAGACGGGTGTGAAACCAATGGTCTAAGCCTGAATGCAAGTAAGACAAAGGTTCTGGTATTTGAAAGAGACGAGGAAAGAACAGAATGCAAGATTTTCGTGAATGGAAAATTATTGGAACAAGTGAACGAAGTAGTATACTTGGGAAGTATGTTAAGTAGAGATGGTAGATACGAAATGGATGTGGAAAGACGTGTTGCTGCCGGTAACAGAATGAACGGTGCCTTAGCTGCGTTGTTGAGACGGCAGAACGTCAGCGTCGCTGCACGTTTGGCCGTACACAATGCAGTTTTGGTTCCGACGCTGTTATATGGCAGTGAAACGTGGGTATTACAGAAGAAGAATGAAAGAAAGATGAATGCTGTGGAGATGCGATCTCTTCGAAGGATATGCGGAGTCAGCTTAGCTGACCGAATCCGCAACGAAGAGGTACACAGGATGGTAGGTACCAGCGAGGATGTCACAGTAAGAATGAAGAAGAACGTGCTCAGATGGTTTGGGCACGTCGAAAGAATGAGTGACGAAAGAATGGTAAAAAAGATATATGATGGAAAAGTGAGTGGTAAGAGAGGTAAGGGGAGACCTCGGTTGACTTTCGAAAACACAGTATCGAAGATACTGGAGGAAGGTCACGTAAAAAGCATGAGGACTCCCCGGAGAGCATGCATGAAGAGGTTAATGACAGTGGACGAGGCGAAAGAGGTATGCAGGGACCGCAGCGTTTGGCGCTCCGTTCTCTCTGACTACCCCGCTAGGGATAGAGCGTGAAGCTATGGATGGATGGATGGATTACTCTTGACCGATTTCTTAATTATTAGATAAGTTAGTGCTATATAGCGGATATATTCATTCATTTAGTCAACTTTACGCTTTATCCCAATATATGAAGATTAGAGAAAAACTACAAAATGTGAGGAATTCCGTTCCCCGCTTTTTACCCAAATTCTAGGCAACGGAGTTAAATAGTGAGTCTCGATATCATAACTTTTTTTTTCAGGCGCTATCTACCTTATAATATAAAAATTAGATAAGTAAAAGCCACAAAACATTCCTTTGTGCTCAGAAATACTTTTAAGACATTACATCGAGCCATATCTTTCAATAGATTGTATTATAACATCAGAGAGTAGTAAAAGGTATAAAATAATTTGTAGTTAAGTGCATTTACTTTCCACAATTTATTTGTGCTTTAAAATCTTAATTGAAATGATGCACTCCGGAAGCAAACTTGTATGAGCCATGAACGTGTATAAATTATTTCTTTATTCTAAGACAAGATCTTTGATCCTAATAACTGTATATACCTAGGATATCTTGTTCATACAAAACTAAATTGAAAAGCATCCTGGCTCAGTAGTACAGTGAGCGGTTGAAAATGTTATGTGTGTGAGTTCGATCACCACTCGAGAGATTATATTGTTTAAATTGTGTTAATTTTCCCGATGTCGCAAGCTAGAAGTTAACAAAAATATTTCCCATTTAACATGCAATATATGAAAACTGGGCTTAAAGTGAAATATTACCTATGTCTCGGCAGTAAACACTGCTTGAACTCCGTTCCACCTTTTCGCGTTTTTCGAGGCGTTGATTATTAACTGGCGCCGTGCTTTTGCCTAGGTGCCAAAGCGAAAAAAATAAAAATAAAATTCCATTTCCTCCCTGTGGGAATCGAACCCACAAACCGTCGCGTTTACAGGCAGACGCTGCGCCTCTGCGCCACGACGGTCCTCATATTATTATCATAAGTATACAAATCACCGCCGCCGAGATCAACAGAAATCTAATAATACTCTAGTTATAATAACTCTCTATTCCCTGAACAACAATGTAATATCGCCCCTGACCTGAAATGCCCCTGACTCTCTAAATTAAGCATATATTAATTGACAATATGGATCTCGTTAATTAGACCCTAAATTTAACTGTTGCCTGCATTTTGTGAAAATGCTAACAATCCTTTGACGAACTTGCTTTTGACTTGTAATATATTGTTGAAACCACTGTATTCTCTGTAGAATACTGTAATTCTTCTGTATTAGACATTTTATTTTAGGACGTTATTAATATTAGCTATATTATATAATAACATTACATAACAGCCAAAATGCGTTGAATAAAATCGAGAACGTTTCGTCGTAATAATACAAGCTTAAGAACAAACTTTATTTAGTTTATTGTGTGTTTAAAGTTTGATCTAAGGCGAGACATATTTGTATGTTATTTACTTCAAAAGTTCTTAAATTTGAATAAATTAAAAATTAAATTAATGTACTAATTCCAGTAAATTATTTTCCTAAACGAGATAGAAAAAGAAACAAAAAGATCGAGTTCATAATAAATAATATGAATGTTTGTAACTTTAATAATCGTCATATACATGATAACCATTTTTATTTTCAGAACCTACGAGTATTAGAAAACATTTGTTTACTTATTTTTGAGCAAGAAAAAAATATTATATTTTAGAAATAGTTGCAGTAACACTTACTAGTATTAGATAACATTCAAAAAATATTTATCCTTGACCTAATATTATATATATAGGCCTATAATATTTAGGCTTATTAATTACAAAATAAACGATTATTCAAATGAGGTAAAATTAAAATAGAAGATATATTTATTTTTATATTTAATATTTTACTATATTTTCGTACAAAAAAATATTACATTTTAAATATAGGTACAGTTCACAGTCTAGACTAGGAGTGCTAGAAAAAAATTTTAAAAATCAATTCGAACCTAGTAAAATTTCTATTGTTGTCTGCAATACATTGAACTCAAAACAAAATTGGAAATGTATTAATTGTGAAATATTCATGTTGCTAACAGCTTAAGCTTTGGTGTTATGTTTTATATCCACAACACAGATTGTATGTATTTATTATTTTGTAATTACAGAATGTAGATTTTTAAAAGGAATTTTAAGTTTAAAATATTACTACAAGTAATTTTACTTCGACAATAATAAAGAAACATATTAATATAAAGTATAAAAAATATAAAATGAGGGCCGGCGTGGTTCAGGGACGTTGTATCTGCCTGTAATTTTACCTCTACCTTGAGAAATCTTAACGTCGCGCTATACCTTTCCAGTACAAAGAAATCAAAATAATTGGCCTTTTTTTGCTTTTGTGAAGGTAATCAAACGCAAAATAATCATGTTTACAGACGCTGTCTCAAAATTTTCGATACATTATAATAATAAACATACGAATTCGCAGTCAGACAACCTGTTTAAGAAACTAACTAAAAAGATAAATACCCCGCTACAAAAATATATCTTAAATTATTTTAGGCATTATACCGTATTAACTATTGATAACGTCATTACTGACCTAGCCTACTGTCCATCTGCGTGTCATTTGTAAGCGTCACAGTTAATCACTGGACTATCCAAACTAAAATCTCCCCTATACATATAATAGATATGCTATCGATAAATACAGCTGTGGCTTTAGTTAAGTAGTGCTTGATAAGATAATCTGAAATAATCGACAAACGTTACAAACTAAAACATTACAATACTAAATGTAAGTTTCACGTTGTACTCCATACATAGCAAGGAAACAGAGAAAAATATTAAGCTCGAGGAGCCTAGTATAGACACACTCCAGCAGTAATTGAGAAAGCTGTGTTTCCGATGATCGTAAAATAAATTTTTAAGGAGTAGAATCTCACATGTGCAAATACTTATAAAATATAAAATATTCTTTGGCCTCCGTAGGCGAAACGCTATCCCAGAAGATGTATAAAGAACTTGTCATAAACATTCTAAACTATTTACGAACAATATTTCACCCAAAGTTAGATGTACCACCAGCTGTGAACGCCAGGCAGACGTGGCTTTCTCGCCTTTGTAGAAATTGGAAAGTCCATAGTTTATTCTACGTCAAATATTTAGCCGATATATGCACATCGTTCATTGACGACTTTTGGGCCACAAATCATAACAATGTAAAAATTTGTTTTATTTCGAAAATGAAGACTAAATCTACTTAACTTTTTAGCAAAAAATACATTTGTTGTTATATATCACAATTTGGCAACTAGCCGCCATTTTTCAATTTAATATGTAAAAGAGACGTTTTGACTTAATTACTTTCATAAATACCGGCTATTATAATTTACATGTTCTTAATTGATAGAGCGTTTAAAAAATACATTTATGTGTAAATAAACATATATTATTATACCAAACTTAAATTATAAAGTTAAAAAAAAGTGATAAAATTTTATTGTGCATAGAATAAGCCATTTGAGAAAAAATATCTGTCTACGCTGCCATATGTGGAATAAAACGTAAATCCACATTTCTATAGCTGTTTGATTTTCCACTTTCCATCTAATTCAAAGACACAGAGAAACATGCTTTTTCCTTATACTTATAGGCCTAGAACACATGCCAATTTCAAATTGTAGTGTGAAACAAAGTTGGCAAGGAGTGGTTAGTACATGTGAATTGTAGCAATTCACAGTCTTAGCACAGCAATTTATTTACGTCTTACTTCAAGGCAAAGCCCTTTCTTAATTGCAGGATTTGGCTGCTGAAATCTACTGAACTGACGTTTATTCTACAAGTGAAATAAAACTTATAGTTAGCCTGTTTCGTCTTCTGCTTTAAAGATATATAGACATTCATTTGCTTAAAAAAATATGTCTGTAAATTTATACAAATAATCAAATAGCCCGATGTTTATCAAGCCGTGCATAGAGGAAATTCAGTTAGGGGCTGGCTACCATTTGAATAAATCTTTTTAGGATAGTATAATATCTATAAAAGAGAAACAAATAAGTATTTATACTTGTATTAAGTGCCTAATATGTATTGTAGGTATATACGTGGCTTACATGTGCATATCATGTATAATATGACTCTTAGAATCGCGATATCTCAGGAATGGTAACTGATAGGAAAAAAATCATTGATACCATTTTTGTAGATAATTTTAAGATCTACAACTTTGGTTTGAAGTTTTTATCGATAAAACTTACCATTTTCAAGCAAAATCCAAATAACCTCAAATTTTGACCTTTGACCTCGAATAACTTTTTAAGCACACATAGGATCGATGGGGACTTTTAAAACTTGATTCGTAATGGTAAACTATAGGTCTTTACCAATATTTGGCTTTTCGGGAGTTTTTGTTATTTTACCACATTTTTATGTCTAAATTGACCGGACTATTAATAAACCTATAAACAAAAAAACAAATTGGTATGCAATAACTACATATACAAACGTATAATTAAAACGCATAAACAAAAAGCCTTCTACTCCAGCGAACACACATCAAGTGTGGTAAAACCGTCTATACCAGTTTTGTTTGACAAAGCTCAATCTGTAACGTAATTTACGTCAACGAGACTCGGATTTTGCAAACGTGAATAATTTTCAGCAACACAATATTTTCTATCATATTCGAATTGCGAAGTTGCAATGCGATAAAAACGCTGAATTTCAAATTGTATCATCAATAATATTTTACAATTTCCAGTTGACAACCCATGGTATACTATTTCGATATTTGAAATGAGGGACTATGTTAATACTGTTTTAGTTTAAAAAAGCCATTTCTATCCAGAAATAGGATTACCTAAAGCAGAAAATTAGAGTCGCTCAGTAGTTAAGTGATTACTAATGATTTAGACTTAAAGTATTGCTAATTTCTTATAAGGTGACGTTTGAAAAGATATTTTTTTAATAATTTGAAGAATTATTTCTTTTAAACAGTAAGATACTGCAAAAGACTGTTTCAGGTAACTTCCTTACGAGTATTTGTAGAGCTTTTCACTAACCTACGGAGCACAATGGAGAGTCATTATAAAGAAGAAAAATCTCTAAGGATAGTTTAGTTGGATATAATTTTAATTTTTTACTATTATTTAGAGATTTAATGGATGGATTAGAAAAACTAAATTATAGACCTTTATAAAATCATTGTGATATTTAAGTATGTTAAAATTATTCTTGGCAATAAATAAATAAAATTAATGATAACTATCCATATCTACAGCCTCTTTGAGCATTAAAAAATATGAAATTATGAAATAAATTATTTGGTACGCAGTCTTCGATGCGCTTGACTAATATTTTCAAATATGTAAAGTAAGTAGTGGTACTCGAATAAAATTTAAAATTAAAAAAGAAAACTTCCAAACGGAAGAACGTTTCATTTTGTAGAATTTACTTGAATACAACTCAACTTTGTATATTTAGTTTTAATTCTAACTGTCCTGAAACAAAACATAAAATATCTATTTAAATTATGTAACTACATAATACTGCCTTTATTAAGTAATTGCGGAAGCAGAGATTGTTCAAAGGGTTTGTTTGGGGACAACGGATGGCCGGACACGTCCCATTGGCGTTACGATTACAATATAATATATACTCTACACTCAGCGCAGTACGACGAAGGAAAAATATAATTTTAGAAATATAAGTCATCTTCACACCATTATACATTTATATATATTTAGGTGTACATACTTTCTTTGAGTTTGTTTTTTGTATCCCGCATATAGTAGAATAGATAGATACAGGAACTCAACTATTTTTGTTATTATCAAAGCGATAAAAATGAAAATCTTAATTTGCACAAAGTAAGAATCGAACTCACAATCGTAGCTCTTACTGTCAGACGCTAAAATTTCGTAATAAAAATGAATAATCGTGCTCAGTAAAGCAGAATACTGTTATATTTGATTTCCAATTTTACTATGACTACATTTTAAAAGAATTCATTTTCCAAATGAATCAAAATGTTTGAGAAAGAAAACATTTAGTTTTACTTTCAATTTACTATCAAACCATTGAGCATTGAATTGCAAGACTGATTTCTTAATTGGCGAAAATATGTGTATTGAATTGGAGAAATGCTAATTTCTATTTATATATAAAAGATTTATTTAAATTTACACTTGAGCCTTCAAAATTTGAACATAACGTTTAATTTTACAGATGAACAGTTCACTATATTTAGCGAGTATTACTGGTAAAGTGTCAAGTTCTGCTAAGATTCGTTAGCATTTCTACAAGTTAAATACTAATACTATTCCTGCGACTAGCTGCTCAAGTTGAATCTGAATTAATGAATGTCATTTTGACCGAAGCTTAAGCTTTGCCGAGGACCTAAAATATTATTTCAGGTAGCTGGGTTATACAACTGTTATAGCAGGGTCTTAATGGAGTTCCTTTAGGTCATAGATAAAATATTAAGTAACTTATTATTAGTTCAAAACCAATTAAGATAATTTGAAACTCTGTGACACGTGACGTGATCCAATATTTATAACGATATTTAAAACATATATTTAAGCGTCATAATCAAAATTCTTGTATTTCTCTAATTACAATAAATCATTGGATTTTTAAAAGCTTCTAAAAAGAAAAGTTAAATCCTAGCATATTTCAATTAAAAAAGGCAGTATCTATTCAAGAATACTTAGTAGAGCTTAAATGATCATAGTCATTTAGTACTAGAATTTTTTCAGCTAATTATTTCTTTTTCAGTAAACAATGATTGCATAAATGACATATGCGTTACGTTGTCATTTTTGCGGTACAGATAAAGTAAAACAAGTGGCTCGATCGACCTTAGTGTATTGTTAGCTTACTATGTAGTATACCGTTTTTAATTTTCACATAACTCCTTTATTAAGTAGAGTAACCAAAGTAGACTTAATGTTAACACAATCTACTGTACATTTTAAATAT
Source organism: Dione vanillae (assembly GCA_037178615.1). Classification (NCBI taxonomy): domain Eukaryota; kingdom Metazoa; phylum Arthropoda; class Insecta; order Lepidoptera; family Nymphalidae; genus Dione; species Dione vanillae. The sequence goes on along the minus strand of JAZFAU010000209.1, from coordinate 1,275,205 downwards.
TTATTGAATAATTAATACGATATTGCTCATTCAATAAATTTGGCACTTTGGTTTGGTTAAAAAAAATATAAGCCATGGATATTACAAAATAATTGCAGTTTTTCATAACAAAAAATTTCAGTATTCCATCAAACTTACCCTACTCTTAGATTAAGCTTAATTCACGTCCCTTAGAGACTTGGAAACAAAGGAAATTAAATAAAATCACCTTATCCGGTGTTGTCATTTCTTATTCTTGCGTTTCTTGACAGTGAAGTTATAGAATGCAAATGTAATAAATTATATTTACTTTAAAGCAGTTTATTTATACATACATAACTTCACGCTCTATCCCTAGCCAAACGCTGCGGTCCCTGCATGCCTCTCTCGCCTCGTCCACCGTCATCCTCTTCATACAAGCTCTTCGGGGAGTCAACACGAGGAGGAGGAGTTTTTACGTGACCCTCCTCCAATATCTTCGATACTGTTAACGTTAACTGTAAGTTAATCAAAATCTTTTGTCACTCTTTCTTTCATCGTGCCCAAACAAAGTAGAGAACGGAGTTCATTTACGTATAGTTAATAAAATATATTTTCTAAAGTATTACGCTTGGTAAAAATTTTAATTATTAGGTTAAAAAAGATAAGCAAAAATTATATATTTAAGAACCTAGCTTTGTATATTTTTTTCTTTACCTTCAGTAAAACAAGAGTTACTATAAATGTAAGTTACAATGAGTAAGTCACACAATTTATTCAAGACGAGCATTATTTGTTCGGAAACCTGGTTGCTTAATTAAATTAGCCTGTGATAACACACAGTTATAGGTGTGATATCACAGGTTAATTTAAGGTTCATTTAATTAAGTAATCACGTTTCCTAATAAACTATGCTCTTTTAATGACATTGACATTCGTTACGTGCGTTTATTATGCGCAAAATTAAATGTCTATTTTTCAATATTTCTGAGAGAATTTCTTAATATTTTTTCTCGTAAGAACCTTCTCCTAATAATAATAAATACAACACAAACGGAATTAGTAAAATGGGTCCAGCCATTCACGCGTGATTCCGTGACCAAGGAAAACGGGTTTTAATTTTTATATATATAGATAATATATTTTTTTAACTACATGCTTATTTTGTTTCTAAAAGATGTCTTTTGTCTCTGTTTATGGAATATATTTTGTATATTATATTAGTTTAAAATTTTATTTTAGAAATATAATTTAAAATTAAAAAATCATTTCGTGCTATCTCATCTTCTCAATCGCATATTGTAAAAACGTAGCTAGTAGCTACGAAATTAAATTGCTTAAAAAATTTCAAGAATATAGAAGAAATTAAAAAATAGTAAGAAAAATCTTGTTTTTAAGAGTTAACTAACCTAAAAGGAAAAGAAAAAAATAAAAAATATATATTGACCACACGGACCACTAGTTTTATCTGTGTTAAGATATGCACGATGCTAATCACAGTAAAAATACAAGAGAAAAATTGAGAATTGCAAAGCTATAATAAGCCTATAACAGTATTTAGTTCATTACAACGAATGAACTACAAGCTGTTATTGTCTTCCCAATTATTTGTCCGATTTTTTATTTTGCGCACGGGTACGCGACCCTGGATCCTCGAGTTACCACTTTTATACCCTCCTCCAGTCTATGGAAGTGGTGCGATAGCAGAATATCACTCAAGCTTAAAAAACAGATATACAAGAGCGTTATACGACCAGTTCTCGGAACACTCAGGAGCTTCTCGTTACGGAGATGAAGATGCTGAGATGGATGTGTGGCGTAATGTATTCGGACCGCATACGCAACTCATTCATACGAGGTAGTCTGGGCATCCGTGACGTAGCAGATAAGCTCCAGGGGCTTTGCCTGAGATAGTATGGCCACGTTATGCGAAGACTTAAGAACTATGTTGGAAGAAATTGTCTTTTACTTTTTTTTTAGAAATGTCACTTAGTCGGCAGTCAGACCCTGGCGAAAAGGGTCGAGATTAATGAAAAGTAGAAGAAAAAGAATAAGAGTATGTAGTTCATTACAAAGAATATAATGCATATATGCCCGCAAATTTAAGTTTATTAAATTTTAAAATTTGTATTTCCCGCTAACATATGAGCTTTTTATCGATTTCTTAATTATAACATAAATTGATAATATATATGCAGTGGATTTACTCATTATATTACTTCATTCATTTTATTTAACACTTTATTTTATCTCGCATACAATACAATACGCAACGTAGTAAAATTTTTTTCTTTTTTTAGCTTCACGCTTTATCCCGCACATGGTAGGGAAGAGGGAACCGCAGGAACCGTGGGAACCTAGTGTTAAGACACTCCGCACTCACACACGCTTTCTCCGTCCCCGCTTTCCGCCTTTTTCGAGACATTGCGTGTTGAGTGGCGGAACTCAACGCCGCGCTTTGCCTAGTTTACCAGAGCAAAACAAATGGAATTAGAAAAATCCATCTTCCCCGACTGAGGATCGAACCCAGAAACCGTCGCGTTACAGACAGACTTTGCACCTCTGCGCCACGATGGTCCTCACGTCACATAGTCAAATAGTTGATCTTTATTATTTTTTTTTATTTAAAACTATGCAAACATACTGATAAGCCTTCCAATAATATAAGAATTCTATAAGGATAAGCCACAAAAATTTCCTTTGCATTCAGAAACACTTCAAAGAAATTATATCGAGCCATATCTTTCCCTAGATTGTATTACCACATCAGAGAGTACTAGAAGGTATAAAATAAACTGTACCTAAGTGCATTTACTTGCCACAATTTATTTGTGCATTAAAAACTTAATTGAATTAATACTGTCGGCGGCTAATATGCGCCGTGAACGCTTTTAAATTATGTCCTTATTCTCAGCCAAGATCTTTAATCCTAATAACTTTATAATATATACACGGTATATTTATTATATTAATTGATATTATAGAAATGTTTATAATATACCTAGGATATCTTGTACGTACCAAAATATATAGAAGAGCATCGTAACGCAGTAGTTCAGTGAACTGTTGGAAATGTTGTGTGTGAGTTCGAACAACACTCAAAAGAATATATTCCTTTAAATTGTGTTTATATGGTAAACGTTATCGCAAGCGAGATCGTGACAATAAGTTTTCCCACTCAACAGGCAATGTATAAAAACTGGGCTTAAAGTAAAATACGATGTCTACGTACTATTTGTAAAAACTGGAAACTGTTAGGTAAAGAATAAAAAGCAAAAATTATGTGTATCCAATAAAAAAACAAAACATTATCAAATATAATAATATCTTCATACTATCACAAATTGGACGTCGAGATATCAAGAGAAATCTTTAGTTATAATAACTCTCTATTCCCTGAACAACAATGTAATATCGCTCGAGACCTGAACTCTCTAATTTAAGCACATATTAATTGACAATATGGATCTCGTTAAATCGACCCTAAATCTAAATGTTTCCCACAGTTTGTGGAATTGCTAACAAACCTTCCATGAGCTCGCTTTTGTCCTGTAATAGATTGTTGAAACCACTGTATTCTCTATAGAATTCTATATCGAACTATATTTTATTTTACTAAGCTATATTGTATCATCATCATCAAAATACGTTAAATAACGTTATAAAAACATACTGAGAAAGTTTAAGCATAAACAGTATTTTCACAGGTTCAAATTTATTTTAAGATTATATGTATTGGTATCTTATTCACATAAAAATCTTAAGCAAGAATAAATAAAAACCAAATTAAATTATTTTACTAATTTTGTTAAATCAATTCCCTGATATAAAGAAAAAGAAAATAAGATCAAGTGTACAATAATTACGAATGTTTCTAACTTGAATGATTATCAAAAACATGATAATAATTTTCATTTTCAGAACTAGGTAAAAAAAATGTTGTCCTTGTTCCTGGTTTTTCTTTCGCTTGAAGAAGATTTTTTTAAGGTATGTACGCTTTATCCTATCCATGGCAGCGTAGGTAGATGGAATTGCAGGACGCTACGCCTTTGCGCCATGACGGTTGTTGTTGCGTTTTAATTATGGTGTTCTGATTAAAACCGCTTGATCTGGACCTATTTTACTACTTCAGCGCCATCTCCAAATGGAGTATGCGAGATTTGGTTGTTGATCTAAATTGTACATTGAAAAAAAAAATTACTTCAAATATATAGACTTACGCAAATGGCATTTAATTATATAATTTTCTTCAATTTCTTTATAATAATCGCAAAAATTAAGTGAAAAATGGGGATTAAAGTGTAAATTACTTTAATTTTCGCTTGCTACAGTGTCATCAAGCTACCCTTATGTTAATAAATTAGTTTCTCATCATCTTCGTCACTATCATCACTCTGTCATCATCCACTACTGAATCTCGGCCTTAGCATGTCATTAAACTCTATTTTTAGCCATTCACATTCAACTATTGCCGGCCTACTCTACTATCTACCACTACCTACTACCACCAATAATTTAGCTTCTCAACACATCCTTTTAATGCCACAATTAAAAATGCAAATAAGACGTAAATTCACGATAAAAACGGTTACTTCATAGGTTATCTGATTTTAAATAATGTGTTTAAGGTAGAAAAAATAAAATATTTAAGCAAATTATTGTAATATTCAATTGTAATTATTATTCTTCCAAGTATTATTAAATTATTTACGCAGGTATGTAAATTTATGCTGAATTTCATATTAAAGCATACACGCACCATTAGATATTCATGCAGTCCAGATAAATTGTACTCGTATATGATAGAAACAATAACATAAATTATAGAATTCATGAATTTACCTTATAACGGAAATACTAAGGTGCCTTCAATGATAAATATGTTGCAATAAAATACTCAAAAACAAACATCAAAAGCTTTTTGTATAAACTAATAAAAATCCGAAAATTCATATATACTTAGTCTGGCCATAAATACTGTTACTATTCAAAAAAAAGAAAATATTACGTTTAAATTTGGAATCTGTCATTTTTATATGATTGCTTGATGTGTTTTCTTATTTTCGCGCCATTATATTGTTAAATATTTTGTTATATTAAAATGGAGTGGGGTGATAAAGAGAACCGAATCGCTGTGATTGCCTTACATAAAGTAGGTATGGAGAAAAGTGCAATTTTTAAAACCCTCCACCCGCTTGATATTAGTCAAATGTTTGTTTACCGGGCTATTGATAGGTACAATGATACCTCCTCTGTTTGTGACAGAAAAAGATCTGGCCGTCCACGTACCGTTCGTGTGAAAAAGGTGATTAAAGCAGTTAGGGAAAGAATTCGAAGAAATCCTGTCCGTAAGCAAAAGATTTTATCTCGGGAGATGAAAATAGCTCCTAGAACCATGTCGCGTGTATTAAAAGATGACTTAGGACTTGCAGCCTATAAAAGACGTACTGGTCACTTCTTAACTGATAATTTAAAGAAGAATAGGGTGGTAAAATCCAAACAACTACTTAAGCGGTACGCAAAGGGAGGTCACAAAAAAATTTTGTTTACGGATGAGAAAATTTTTACAATTGAGCAGTATTTTAATAAACAAAATGACCGTATTTATGCTGGAAGCTCTAAAGAAGCTTCGCAATTAGTAAACAGAGTACAACGTGGGCATTATCCCACTTCAGTGATGGTTTGGTGGGGTGTTAGCTATGAAGGGGTGACTGAGCCATATTTTTGTGAAAAAGGTATTAAAACGTCGGCACAAGTTTATCAAAATACCATTCTTGAGACGGTAGTTAAGTCTTTAACTAACACCATGTTCAATAACAAAGAATGGTGCTTTCAACAAGACTCGGCACCGGGTCATAGAGCTCGATCCACCCAATCTTGGTTGAAAACTAACGTTCCGGACTTTATCAGCACTGAAAACTGGCCGTCGTCAAGTCCTGACCTAAATCCATTGGATTATGATTTATGGTCAGTTTTAGAGAGTAAGGCTTGCTCTAAACGCCATGATAATTTGGAGTCCCTAAAACGATCCATTCGGTTGGCAGTGAAGAATTTTCCTCTAGAAAGAGTTCGTGCTGCTATTGATAACTGGCCTCAACGTTTAAAAGACTGTATTGCAGCCAATGGGGACCACTTCGAATAAACATTGTATATTTTTAATAGCCCCCCCCTTCCGCCTCCAGCGGAGCTATACACGTTTTGAGAAGCTCCGTAAAATTTTAAGTTTAAAATTATTAATAATGCATATTTAGCCGTGATTTTTTGTATATATAAACTATTTTACATAAGTAACAAAGTGATGAACAATTTGTGATAAATACTTTGGTGTTGAGTGCCTAAAGTGAAGTTAAAAATTTCTTTGTTCGATTGTGAGCCGTTAAATGGCAGAAAGCTGACCTTTGAACTTATCTCCGTCGGACTACGTGCTCTTAGTGCAGCGTAATAATACCTATTTACACGCCGTGTCGTTAAGCTAGCAGTGCCTCAGCGGTCTAGGAGTCGGTCTTCAATTCATCGTGACTTTCGTTCAAACCTCTAACCGAAAATTGTTTATATTTTTTTTTTTTTATTTATTTTTATTATTTTTTTTTACCTTAATTTTTATATATTATTTAATATCTTTTATTTATGTAAGCGGTATATATCTTTAAAATTTTATATCACTTTATAATATTGCCAATCTCTCGCCATAATGCCACTAAAAAGAACTCCTCCTAAGTCATCGATGTCGTCGCCACAGCCGCACTATGTCGCAGAACCCAGAGTTAGTAAAGATAACGATTCCGATGTAGCTACACCTAAAGTTACTGTTCGTCAAAAGCGCAGACGTTCGCCATCTGATGAAATTACTGAAAGATTATCTTGTTTCATGATTGAATTTAAAGAGCTTCTTGAAGTTCTAAAAAGGGAGCAAAATAAAAAACTTGAAAGTTTATCTGCAGCCATCAGTGAAATAAAGAACCAAAATATGGAAATACAAGCCTCTGTTGAGTTTTTATCTCAGAAATACGACTCCATAATTGATCAAATTGATAAACTGGAAAAGAGTAAGCAGGAAAACCTTCTTCAGATACAAATATTGGAGTCCAAGTTGGACAATTACGAACGTATATCAAGGTCTACATGCATCGAAATTAAAAATATTCCAGCCGTACCCTCTGAAACTAAAGATAAGTTATTAAAAACGGTCATCTCACTTGGTAACAGCTTAAAAGCTCCAATTCAGTCACACGAAGTTAAAGACGTTTTTCGTTTAAACTCCCGTGATGCAACTAATCGCACTGTTCTTGTCGACTTCACAGGAGTACTTACAAAGGAAAAAATTATTGCAATGTATAGGAAGTATAACCGTGGCAATACTAGATTAACAACTGACGTTTTAGGGTTACCAGGTCCTTCCAAGCCAGTATACATATCAGAAAGTCTGACTCCAAGGATGAAAAGACTCTTCTTCCTAGCACGAGATTTCGCAAAACTAAATAAATTCTCCTATTGCTGGGTTTCCAATGGCAAGATTCTGTTAAGGAAAAGAGAAGGCGAGAGGTCTATTATTATCAAGAACGAAGCCGATCTATCAGCTATAGAACAAAAACAATGACTAGGCAATTTAAGTTTTTGTACTAATTATTTTGTAAATATTCTAAATTTAATCTTATATTCCTTTAACTGTGTTAGTTGTATAAGCTGTATTTATAAAGCACTCAATATATTTTTCTACTTAACACAAATACACATTCAAATACACATACACTCTACTAATATTTTGTCTATTTATAATTCCAAAGAGTATTTAAAGATCTTACGTGACTTAGATTGTCAAAAAAATATTACTAATACCACTCGAGTATCTAAGTCAAATTCCTCTATTGCACTTCAAGACGTGAAAGCACTTCAAACAAAAAATATAAAGTTTCTGGACGTTGTGTTGTATGCACTTAGGGTTACCTGCACTTTTGTTTTAACCAATACCGAATAATGCTAGACAGAAATGTAACTAAAGATATTGATGACTTAATGACACATGACTCACAACTTTGTTCACTCGAGCAATGTGACCTTCTACTAAAAGATAGCACTGGAATTAAAATTCTTCACGTCAATATACGTAGCATTACCTGCAACTTTGATTCACTTTTAATATTGCTAAAGAGGATAAATTACGAAGTTGACATTCTGGTACTTTCTGAATGTTGGTTGTGAAAGGCTTCTATAATTCCATCTTTGCCAGGTTTTAAATCCTTTTTGACAGGACATAGAAATCAAAATGACGGTGTCGTTGTATATATCAGAGATGTTTTATGCTGTGAGGTTACAGAACCCGATTTCAGGGAGACTAATTGCCTCCAAATAACACTTTCTTCCACCTTTGCTATAGTCGCTTTATATCGTCCTCCATCGTACCACTCCATTAATCCATTTCTGGAAAGCTTAGACCACTTATTGAGTTCATTAGCCAAAATGAAGACATTGGTTGTCATTGGTGACATCAATATTAACATTAACGGCTCCACACTTGATTCACATGCGGAAGAGTACCTAAACCTCTGCGCTACGCATGGCTTAATACCTACCCACTTTTTTCCAACAAGAAATGAAAATTGTATAGACCACACAATCTTTCGAGGCGATAAGCGCTCAGCTACTTATGTAGTAGACGCTCCCTTTACGGATCATTGTCCTATATTTATTTGCTGTGAAAATAGTTACAAAGCTCTAACAGCAACTAAATCCGTCACATTTGTGGATGAACCAGCCGTTGTCAAAGCTCTAAAGAAAATTGATTTTGTTGACGTTTTAAATGACTCTAATCCGGATGATGCAGCGACAAAACTGGTATCCACTTTATCCTCTGTTATACAAAATCACACACGTATCATAACAACCTCATGTAGAAAGCGAATAATCAAGCCTTGGATAACTCCTGGATTACTTCGTTGCATAAGAAATCGTGATAAACTCTACAGAAAAGCTAAAAAGAATCCCAATGACACTATAGCCAAAATCACTTATAAACGATATAGAAATTTCTGTAACAATTTGCTAAAAAAAGTAAAAGTTGAATATGAAAATAATGAATTTCAGAAGGCTAACAAAAATACAAAAAAAACATGGAATGTAATCAAAAAAATTACAAATTTAACGAAGTGCAATACAAGTACAGAAAATCTCTTAAGTTTAAGTGTCAATCCATTTGAGTCAGTTAACAAAGTTAATAATTATTTTGCAAGTGTAGGAAGTCAGCTCGCCTCTGCCGTTATTAAACCCAATTCTCAACAATATCTCCCCTATATGGTCTCAAAGGTAGCACCAAATTCTATGGTCATGAATTGTACAGACGACATTGAAATAAAGTCTATTATCTGCTGTCTCAAGAGCCATTGCGCAGTTGGTTGGGATGGAATTACATCGTCTATCCTTAAAGCTGCTGTAAATTATCTAACACCTCCGATTACTTGGATATGTAACCTTTGTTTGTCCCAGGGAAAGTTCCCTAGGGTTTTTAAAAAGGCTGTTGTTCACCCTATCTACAAAAAAGGAAGCAAAGATAGTATTAGTAACTACAGACCTATATCTGTCTTAACCGCGCTTTCTAAAATACTTGAAAAACTAATTAATAAAAGACTGGTTTCCTATTTGAGTAAATATGATTTGCTTGCCTCTAATCAATATGGCTTTAGAGCTGGTAAATCTACTGAGGATGCAGTCGTGACTTTGGTTGATAGTGTGGTGCAGAATCTTGATGGTAAAAAGAAGACCCTGGGTATATTCTTGGACATCACAAAGGCATTCGATACAGTTTCTTTGTCTCTTCTGTGCGACAAATTGGATTGTATTGGTATTAGAGGAGTTACGCTGGATCTTTTCAAAAGTTATCTGACCGACAGAACTCAGGCTGTTGCAATAAGTGGGAATATCAGCGATGATGCAAGTCTGTCGTATGGTGTTCCTCAGGGCAGTGTTTTGGGACCCACTCTATTCTTAATATATATTAATGATCTCTGTAACCTTAAAATACCGAATTGTAAAATTGTCACTTATGCTGACGATACTGCCCTAATTGTTTATGGCCGCTGTTGGACCGATACACTGAAGAACAGCGAAAAAGCTTTTTCCATTGTTATGAATTGGTTGTCATCTAATGTCTTGACTTTAAATATTGATAAAACTCAGTTTATAACTTTCGGCCCCAAGCGCTCTTTACCCCCAGAATCGTTTTCTGTTGTGGCTCACTCTTGTTCCTATGATATTCTTAACGTTTGCAACTGCTCTAAAATAACTAGATCTACATGTATAAAATATCTTGGCGTCTGCCTTGATGAAAATCTTTCTTGGAAAAGCCATATACAATCTTTAACTTCTCGTATAAGAAAATTGGCATACATTTTTAGACAATTAAGATCTAGTGCTAGTTCACAAGCTATTATGATGGTTTATTACGCCTTGGTGCAATCACTACTATCTTATTGCATCCCTGCGTGGGGTTGCGCAAGTAAATCAAATCTGCTACCACTAGAAAGAGTACAGAGATGTATCCTTAAGGTAATGACATCCAAGCCTATTCGTTTTCCGACGGCAGAATTATATCAGTCATGTAAGGTGTTAACAGTTCGTCAGCTGTTCATCTTATGTTCTATTCTACGTAAGCATAGAGTTACTGCTTTCGACGCTAAATACGTCTCAAGTAAACGCAGGTTTGCCAGTGTCTGTCCAATAGAAATGCGTTGCCTCGCCTCCTCAAATCACCAGTATTATTATTTGGTTCCAGTTTTGTACAACACTATTAATAACTTAATAAATATACATCCTTTAACATCTCATCTGTGTAAAGTTAAGCTTTCTAACTGGTTAATGAATTTAGATTACGAACAAACGGAAGGTCTTTTAGTTGCCTAAATTGAGTTTTCACTAAACACAAATACATACACACACACACACACACACTCATATACACAAACTCACATACTCACACATACATTCACTATAACATTTAGATAGTTTTGTATTCTTTGTCTATTTTTTTTTATATTATTCCTTTTGCTTAAAATATATCTAAAAAATGTTTTATGTATATTGTACTTTTTTTAATATGATTTTGATTTAATGTTACGGCGCTTGTGAGGAGGGCGTTAATAACTGCGACACAGTGTAATACTATTGTAGTTATTATCGTATCATCTAAATTTGTAAGCACTGAAACTTGAAAATAAATTATATTATTATATTATTATTATTATTATATTGATGTATTAAACTAACTCACTATGAAAGGAATAAATGTTACGTATAAAAAAAAATCGTGCTTTTCTTTATAACAATATTTATGGCAAGACTAAGTATATATAATATATATATATATATATATATATATATATATATATATATATATATATATATATATATATATATATATATATATATATATATATATATATATATATATATATATATATATATATATATATATATATATATATATATATATATATATATATATATATATATATATATATATATATATATATATATATATATATATATATATATATATATATATATATATATATATATATATATATATATATATATATATATATATATATATATATATATATATATATATATATTTTATGACAGTCGACGAGGTGAAAGAGGTATGCAGGGACCGCAGCATTTGGTACTACGTCCTCACAGATTACCCCGCTAAGCAGTAAAGCGCTGAAATTATGAATGAAGCGTGTATGTATGTATACGTATATCATATTTAGTAAATTTTAGTATTATAAATAGCTGTTTATAAATTAAATTTACTATACAACTTTATCATAAACTTTGCCATTACATAAAATCGAGTTTAAGTTGTAGTTTTTTAAAAATATATAAACCGTTTCAGTCAATTTTTCTACTCGCCAAATGGCACTCCAGTTCTGCGAGAGTCACTGCGATGACACTCGGAGGAATAAACAATTCGAATGTAACAATAAACGTAAAATGCGAAACGCAAGCGAAGTTACTATTTTGTTGATAACGTTAACTTACACGAGTACATACAAATAGACCTTATTTTTTTTAATAATATTTATTTTATTCCTGCTCATTTTAAAAATATTTATGACTTAATGTACCTTGATTATTGTATTAGTACGCATTTTCCTTTAACGTTATTATTAATCTTAACTTAGGAAAGAAACTATAAATAAAGTCCCCAGTATTTGAGACATTGCATGTTGCATGGCGGAACTTAACGCTGGAAGGGAAACTAAAATGATAAAGTGCCTTGAAAGGAGATCGAATCCATTACCGTTGTTATATTGTCATGTACTCTCAATAGTTTTGTGATATTTATTAAATAATATACAAATATGGTTCAAATTAGAGTAATTTTCTTTAATGATCCTCATTTAATAAAATATTTATAAAGCAATTTAAACCTTTTACACTAATAATATTACTCTACTTTACAATAATAATTTTACTTTATATTCAATTATGACTTATTAGACTTTAAACTGTCAATTGGGAGCTACATCTTTACATAATATTATTTTAAATCTATTAGTTCGTTTCAAAAACTTAAAATAGAAAATATTGAAAGGTTTGTATGAATAAAGGGGACTAAAAACTCAAAACCATGTCCAGACCGACGCAGTACTTGTTACTCAATTATAACTTGAAATAGAGTTTTGACTATTGTTTTGTGTTCGTGAAATGTGGAATTCAAATTGGATTGTGTACCGTCAAAATGACACAGTGTAACATAACTTACCGTAAAATGTATACGTTTCTAGATAGAGCAGTGAGTTAATAGTCACGTTCAACCATGTACATATAAAAGCTACTTAATTTATTCTTATTATTTTTTTTTAAAAATATTTCCCACACTAGTGAAAGAGCTGTAGTACTAATGAAAGAACAGTAAATCTGAAAGCTATCAACATAATTAAATGGTAACAGTAATCATATAAGAATTTCGACTAATCTTAGTGACGCTTAGTCGACCAGCACGGTTTATAAGAGACCCTGGTTAAATCTCGCTGTTCAAATTTTTATTTATTTTCTTAAAGATGTTCAATATATATATTTAATTATATTTTTTGGTTACACGAGATCTAGATACCTTATCCATCTCCCACTCAAATTCGAGACACTATCTTCACTATCTCTACCAGGGAAATTATTCCTTGTAAACTGAGAATGTAAATGTTTCAATTGTGCTACGAGAGCAAAGAGTTTAATCTTAAATAACCATGATCTTAACAATTTTCATTACTTCAATAATTTAGTCATCGTAAGACCTGTGCCACACATATAATAGATAAAGTTTTATAAGATTTAGTAAATTTATAACAGCAAGGACTACATTTACTCTACGGTAAATTTTAAGAAATTTTAAAGAAGCCCCTTTTTTAAAACCTACACTTGGGTCGCAAGTCCCAAGCGCTGATCGGAGCTGCTCTTCCTACAACGCGATGGGCCCGGCACCCGCACGGTGAATCCATGGAATACTAAGCAGTTTCTTCTCATAATTTTAAAAATTATTTTATTCGTAGTATATATCAAAATTTGAATGAATCCCTTTTAAAACTATTTTGTGTACACGTACGTATTTTATATAATATTACTAACTAGGGTCAATGTTAAGGCTGAGAAGATTAAAAGCGTAATATGTATGGTAATACAATGCTAATACTGTGTAAGCTACGCGTAAACAAGTTAAGCAGATAATCCTTTTCCACAATGTGGAGATGTGATAAAACAAGTTAATGAAATAAATTAAGAATATTTGGCAATATTTATACCATTTTAGTGAATATTGTGTTGAATTTATAAAATAAAAATAAAAAAGAATTAAACGTTATGAGTCATATCTAAAATATTAAGTTCATCAAAATATATTAACCAACTCTATAGTTATTATAGACATCTGAGACCGTCATTGTGCAACGGAACAGCGTTTAAATATCAACGAGTTTTTGAGTTCAATTCGTATATGGAAGCATGAATGCTTTCGTTTTCTCTCTCTTTTCCGAGTTATTTCGCTTTACGTCGCGAATAGTGTCTTAGCACTACGTTTCATCTATTTTCACTGCCTTACATATAAGGCATTTATCATAATAAATAGTGAGAAACTATTATCGTTCAGCTGTTGAAACAAAGTCATCTAATTTGAACTACATAGTCCAATTAAGATATCATACAAAGGTCGGAATCAAAATCATAAAACATTTAATTGTTACAATAGCTATCAGATGAGACCGTTTGACCCTTACCTATTGTGCCCAGGGCGAGATTAGTTTACCCCACCCATTCCACCTTACTAGTGTCACGTAGAAATCTGGCTTATGCCTTATTACACGCAACGTAAATGTACTGCTTAGTATTTATTTACGTAATTACACATATACATATACTTATTTAATAAAAACATATACAAATATACACTTATGCGATTTTAATGCAGCTTAAACGATCAAACATGGTTGTAGGAAAAATATTTAAAACTTATAGTAGTATTTAAATTTATAAAAATATATTAATACAACAGGATATTTTTTATGAAAGCACTATTTCGAAATTACTTCCATATATATCTTTTTTTATATTTATTTAGAGCTTCTTATATAACAAGTTAGACCTTCCATAAATCAAAGACCTTCATATCTCTAAATGTCAACTCTCTATTAGTTGAAATAATCATAGAAGCCACAAGCCATTTTAGTACATATTTCGCCTTCATAATTTGAAAAATTTAAGTCAAAATTCTTTGTTTTATAACTCAGCCTATTTACTTAGTATAAAATAGGCCTGAATAGGTTTAATACTTAACGAATAAACTATAACAAAATTAAACGCATTATTACAATAAAATGTTAAAATTTGGCTAAATCACATTGAAAATCTTGATTATAATATTCATGTCAATTAGTTCTATTAGAGTAGCGGACGTGTTCAGAACCGACTATATTCCCAAATGACATTCGTGCGCGTCAAGAGCACAATACATTTGTAATTGAATTTACAAAGGTGACATGGACCTAACGGCGGCTTTGTAGATCGTTCAAATTGAATTGAACTTCCATTACCTTGGGTTGCTTAGTTAATCGCTTTTAATGAATTATGCATTTAGATAGAATCCATCTTGCTTAAATGCTCGTGCTATATCTGTTATTTTAATATCATACAAAGGAGCTGTATATGTTTTTACAATCAACTAGATTTAGATATTAATGCTGGCAAATCAACATATTGGAATAATCGCATTTATAAAACCAAAAATCTCTTGAATAACACACACAACATTTCATTCAAATACAAATATATATCTTAACACTATGTTACCTCTTCTTATCCCGCCTATACTACAAATACTAATGACATTTTTCATTAGCGTTGGAAATTATAATCAAATGATGTGCAAATAAGCAGACTGTAGATAATCCTGAAATAGCTGTAACAGCTATTACAGTTATTTCGATAAGCTCCAAGTCCTTGTTCGAAATCATCTAGTACAGTCTATTAACACACAATATAAAAATAAATGGAACTTTAAAAAAACTTCCGTTAAATTGTGAATGTTTCATTCGTAAATGCAACAGCGCGACAATTAAGATACATTAAACATAAACAACATCTTGTACAAAATATAATTTCAGTTTGAATTTTAAAATATAATTATAGCTCGAAGACAAGCGGTACTCGTCCCTTGTGGCACTCAGTAGGATTATGTAAATAGTTAAATAAAAGAATTTTTTGATGAAATCATTATTTGACTTGTTCTGTGATAATTATGTTGATATATATTATATATTATGGCGATAAAAAAATTAAAAATTATGCGTCAAAAAAAAAAGCCTACGAGCCTTTATAAAAAGGGCATTAATATAAATATATTAAAAAAACTTCTTTTACTTAAAAAAATGTCCAAATAAAAACAATTACAAATTTATCTAGGTCAATCCGGAGCAGGTAGTAAAAAATATACCTAAAGGTCTATGAATCTAATAGAAGCAATGAATTCTGGATCTCAGCTGCACTCTATTGAACAAAGATGAATGGACATCGTTCGTTTCGGCTTGCACCCATTAACCTTACCTTTAAGATAATGCCCGGTTTCTAACCCAATCTCAATCGCAATCAGTATTTATAAGTCTTGTAAATCTATTGAGATTTGTTTCACTATTGTGTAATGAAGTGGATATAATGAAACAGATTATATTTCAATCTGCAGATGTAATATAAATCACTGTTATTGTTCTGTCTGTAATTACTGTTTTGTTTAGTTGAATTGATTAAAATGTTATGTTGTATTTTTACTCATTGTGACCGGACTCGGGAAATTAAAATAGTAAATTTCATAGTAATAATACATGTTATGAAAGTAACACTGTAATGAAGTACACTTCCATATATACGTGTGTTTATAAATACATATATGAAAAATGATTTAATTCAATTACAACTACGAATTTTAAAGGTACAAGATGTTATAACCATGCATAATAATGTTTCTGCCACCATTTCAGTATGTGTGTGATCACGTATTTTATGATAAGATTTTTTTATGAACCAAAAGTTGTGCACCGTCTTTTAATTATCCTACAGGGAAATCTCGAGGCCTATAATGTTAATAAGAGTTCACTTTACCTTTTCGTATTTACTTTAGCTAACAAAAAAACAAAGACATAAATGTGGTTATGTAAAATTTTAATTTTTTTTTAATATTTTATCTCTATTCCTTTCAAATGTATTAAATTTTAGTGCAAAACATTTTATGTTTTCAAATATGT
Organism: Dione vanillae; assembly: GCA_037178615.1. NCBI lineage: Eukaryota > Metazoa > Arthropoda > Insecta > Lepidoptera > Nymphalidae > Dione > Dione vanillae. The sequence goes on along the minus strand of JAZFAU010000209.1, from coordinate 1,258,463 downwards.
ATGTATGTGAGGCCATTATAGTCCAGGCTCTCATTGTAAATAAGATAGTTATTGGCTTGATCCCCATTCGAGGGAGTGAATAACTTTTAAACACAATGAAAAAAGCTCTGGTCTCATTCAAAAAATAATATCTCGATGTTTTACATGAAAACCTTTATTTATTTCTCTTTTATTTCAATAAATCCTTTAAACACGATACTTTAATATATTTGTATTAAGTCGTTGGCATAGTTTGGTCGTTTATTTAAAAACAAAATATCTAAAAATTCCAAAAAGTATAAAAAAATAATTAACTCACAACATCAATATCCTTACCACCTCTAATATAACCTACATTTGATGTGCTCACGGTCCTTTGAACTCCTCTTCCTACATCACGATGGGACTAAAACTCACCCGAAGAATCCATGGAAGATACGATATATTTTTTCTTTTCCTATTAGCCCCAACAGTGATATTGAGGAGGAGACGAGGGTGCCCCATCGGGCGTTTATTTATTTATTTATTTATTTATTTATTTATTTATTTAATTTGGTTTATCACATAGGTACAGTAAAGTTATAAAAATACATTGGTACGTAACACAAACCAAGAACCATACAAATGTTTGGATGATAAACACCACATGCAAAATTAATGTGAGAGTGGAAATATAAACATAAAACATAATAATAATAGCTACATATATGAAGTGAAAAAATACAAAAAAAAACAATATAACACAGAAACAAAACACTATGTGTACAGGCTTGCAGCATTACATTTTGCAAACGAGTTTACTCTTGATTTTACGAAGTGATTCCCAAAAAATATCAATATATGTGGACTGTTTATTTGCTAGACGGCACAAACGAGGTACTGGAGAGTTAGAACCCAATACAGTTCTGCGAATTGGAAGGTGAAAAAGTGTTACAGGATATCTAGGACATTTGTAAGGAACTTTTAACATAAATAACGACAATAGATTGGGACAGTTATAGTGATAATTTAATAATTTGTAAAGAAAAGTTAAATCTAGCATGTCCCTTCTTGCGGTCAATGGTTGAATATTAAAGTATCGCAATCTATCTTTGTAAGAAGGCATACTTTCAGAAATTCCTTCCGACTTTGCTAAATGCCATAGAAATCTTTTCTGAATTCGTTCAATTCGCAACGAACTAGTGGAATAGTGAGGTCTCCAGACAGTACTACAATATTCCAGGATGCTGCGAACGTGACTATTATACAGCATTATTTTAGTTTTGGTGTGTTTAAAAATTTTACAATTTCTTAAAATAAATCCAAGTAATCGTGTGGCTTTCTTGCTAATAAATGTTATATGGTCACTAAATGTTAATTTTGAATCAAAAATGACGCCAAGGTCTTTAATTGTTTCCACTTTTGCTATTGGCACTCCGTCAATGTTGCAATCGCATTTAATTACTTTTTGTTTTCTGGTAAATGTTACATGAAAACATTTTTAACGTTTAGCATCATACCATTTACGGTACACCAATTTACAAGCTTGTCTATATCATTTTGTAGCAGAACAATATCCTCGGAAGTATGCACGATTTTTAGAAATTTTAAGTCATCTGCAAACATAAAAGGAGTACAATGAGTAAAAATCGCTGGCAAATCGTTAATGAAAACGTTAAATAAAAAGGGTCCTAAGTGAGAGCCTTGTGGAACACCTGATGTAATTTCGTATAGTGATGACTGATAACCGGAGATTACGACATAAAATTTTCGTTTTTCAGTGTACGATTTAAGCCACTGTAGTATTTTCCCAGTATATCCATTCTCATATAGCTTCCGGTACAAAATATGATGAGGCACTAAATCAAATGCCTTGCTAAAATCACTATAAATAACTTCTATCTGATGACCGGCATCAACAGATTTTTGCAACATTTCTGTGAATTCCACTAAGTTAGTACATGTGGATCTGGATTTAATAAATCCATGTTGAGCAACACTGATTAGGGGCTTAAAATGTGCAATTAAATGAGGAAGTACAAGTATTTCAAAAACTTTAGCAAAAGTTGAAAGCAGTGATATTGGTCGATAGTTTGTAACATTTTTCTTATCATTATTTTTATATATAGGAATTGTTTTGGCAATTTTCCACTGATTTGGAAATACTCCGTCTTCTAGCGATTTATTATAAATAATAAATAATGGATCAGATAGACTCTCAGCACAATTGCTTATAAATTGTGGAGGAATGTCATCAGAACCTGATCCTTTATAACAATTTAAATTTTTTAATGATTTAATTATTTCATCCTTGAAAATTTTTATCCTGGAGATTGTATTTGTAGCAAAAATTTGAGCCTTTGCAGTACATCCATTGTTAATATTTTGTGCTGAAACATAAATACTAGAGAAATATTTTGCAAACAAATTTGAAATATCCTTGCCTCCAATTGCGCTATTAACTCCATCAGTCATTTCATTAGGATATGAACTATTGTTTTGATGCTTACTTTTCAAAAAAGACCAAAAATATTTAGGGTTAAAAATTATATTATTTTCGACACTAGTGACATAGGATTTGTAGTTTTTACTTGCCAATGTTTCGCAACGCTCATTTAATAAATCTAAAGAAATCTTATCCATAGGGTTCTTATACTTCATGTATCGGAGATCAAGTTTATCCCGCTCTCTTATCAAGCCTTTGAGATCGTGACTAAACCAGATGGGATGTTTATACTTATTGGGTTTATATTTAGGTACAAACTCTTGAATACATGAGTTTAAGATTTCGTATAATTTTTGAATCATTTCGTCTATTTTCTGGCAATCACATAAAATAATTTTCCACTGTATATTTACAAGATAATCGTTAATAAGATCATAGTCACATTTATTAAAATTGTACCTAACATTTAGTGAATTTCTTTTTAACATTTTTATTTCGAAATCCATAAAAGTAGTGATTATCGGGGGATGAAACCTATCAATATTAACAAGAGATGATGAAGCAGAAGAAACAAAACAGTTATTAATATCGGTGAAAACAAGATCTAAAATTCGATCAGACGCATTTCTTATATTATTGTATTGTTTTAGTTGATTTAAATTCGCAAAATCTATAAGCAAATTAGCCAGAGTTGACGTGCAGTTACCTGGGTTAGCATTTTGGGAATCACTATCAAGAGACCACTCAATACATCCAAGATTAAAATCACCTAAGATACATGTACTATAACTATGCAATTCAGATACACGATTACAATTATTTAAGAATATTTTTAATGAATTCAATGTGATAGGAGGAGGTAAGTAAACACCACAAAGAGCAATATTATAAATTTTGTTGGAATTTTCAATCCGTATTGCGATCCATAGATCTTCACAAAGGCTATCCCAGTCAAACATACGACTGCATTCTATTTTTTTAGTAACTGCTATGAGTACTCCACCTCCTTCCTGTTTATGTTGAAAACTTGTTAACTTTCTATCCCTCCTAAATACGTTATATCTGTTATCGAATAATTCAGAATCTAATATGTTATCGTTCAACCATGTCTCCGTTAGAATAATGATATCATAATTATTACAACATATGTTCGTATAAAGGACATGAGTTTTGCTTTTGAGTCCACGTACATTTTGGTAGTATATGTTTAAGTAGTAGAAGGTTACAGTTACAACGCTGAAACATGTGTAAGGTTCTTAGAGACTTATATTTTTTTGAGGAAATCAATATCCTTTACCAGCTTACACTCAGAAAAATCAGTCTTACGTAAGAAAATTCGACCATTTTTAACCCAGACATGCTTGTATCCCTTTTCCCTTGCCACAGTTCTTGCAGCAGCATGGAGTTGCTTATTAGCTACTGATAAGTGCTCGCTTATAAATATAGGTCTTTTCTCTCCAGCAATACCCACATGTTGTGTATTCAATTTATTATCAGGATTACTTTTATTGTAGTTTATAACAGATGACAATATCATATCTCTTGTTTTTGGAGAGTTTAATTGTAAAATAATAGAACGAGGCCTTGGGCTATGTGGATCCAATTTTGCTATACGGGTACAATGCAAAATATTATCCTTGTTTAAGTTGCAATTTATGGAGGTAGTTAATTTATGAATTATATTATCAAGGTTTTCATTTCTACTCTCTGGAATACATTGTATTTCTAAGTTGTTACTTCTGCTATGTTGTTCAATATTATTAACTTTGTTTGTCAAGGTCTTCAAATTTAGGATTAAATTAACATTTTCATCTTGTAACCTCTTAATTGTTTCCGAGCTGGAATCAACCTTCTTTCTAATATCTTCATACTGACTGTTTAAAAATTGCATAGATTCCTTCACTTCCACAATTTCCTCTTTAATACATCTTAACTCTTGTGTAATCATATTAGCTAAATTTTTGTTAAGTTCTAATGACAACTTTTGCATTTCTGACTTTACCACATCGCAAATAGTATCCCTTATATATGCAAGTGAAGCGGTATCACTAGAAGGTTGGGGAGGAGACGATATTGCCGGTCTCTTTGTGGATCGTTTAACTACTACATTTTGTTTAATATTTGAAGTTTTGTTGCGCGTATTAAGTCGCACCGGTGTATCATCAGTTTGACCACTTCTTTGTTTATTGATTGAGCACGACGGACACTTCCAATACTGATCATTATCATTGCAAGAATTAATGTTAAGGCAGTTAAGATGATAGCCTACTTTGCAAGTGGAACATTGCAGAAACGCCTCGCCCTCTATCGGCGTGTTACAACAACCCCATGTAAGGTTTGTCTTATCCGACATACTAGACATAATTAAACAAATAATTTATTTTATAAAAAATAAATTGTTATTTTTTACTTTCTAGTTGGATACGAACTCAGGTTCATCGGTTGTTAAAGTCGGGCTTAGGCCTCTGAGCTACTATAAGCTTAGCAACAAAGCTCAAAATATTGTATATTATCCAATGTACTGTTTTTTAAACAAACAATGTTTTACGTATATATTTTCCAATTTCTTATAGAAAAGCGTTGTACAGCCTTTCTTTAAAACACTTTAGCACTTTTGACTCATAAAGTTCCTCCTAAATCAAAATAAGCTAACACTTTCACTCAACGTTTAAAGGGGACGGTAGATTCACATAAGTGTTAAAAGTTATTTAAAGTTTTTATCCATTTATTCTCACTTTTTATAATAGATAAAAATGTCACTCACTAATATCTGGCTTAAGCTATTATATAAAGTATATATGAAAGGGAAATACACAGTTTTAAAGTAATTTGTGGAATTGTTTCGGGAACGTGCACTAATCACTTCTTCCTCTCACTAGTACCGTATGATGAATGACTTTAATAAGAGTTGGAATTGTGATAGTGGATATAACATATAAATATCTAAAAGTTAAATAATATACTTTTATATGTCAATTTTATAATTTCACCTGAATTTCTCAATTATTCAATTCTACCATATTGTTTCAAGCGACGATTCGCTCAGGTCATTTAAACACCTCTGTGTAGCAATTCGATAATTAACCCTACATTAACTTAATGAAAAATTTGCTCAGCGTGTGATTGTGAGCGCGGTCATCTACTCTTGAGTACGCTGTGGGTGGTATGACGCTAAGAAAAACTTTATATTTATTTTTGTTCAAATCACAATAAAACAATGAGAAAAACACATACACGAATACAAATATGCAATACAAAAATCATAATAAGAAAATATTGTACAAAATGCAAAATACATTATTTTTTGCTACCAGGTATCCTTATTTTTATAAAACATTCTCGATTTCTCGAGAAGATTTAATTTGAAACTGAAAAGAGCCAGCAAAGTCATAATGTACTGTGATAAAAAGTTGCAACAGTTTGATGTATAAGCTTTAATAAAATGAAATAATGCAAGCCGTACACGCGACGTCCCGACGCAAACATTGTTACCTGCATCCAATTAGCTCGCCGGGGTTGAATTGTAAATCCGCGCAACGTCCTCTACCATCGCGTAATGCCATTTACAGTTTTTATACTACCATTCAAGATTTTTCATTCTTGTGTTTTTTAATATAAAAATGATAATATTTTTGTCTTACTAATTGGATATTGAATTCAATTCAATTGCAATTTAGTTTAGTTTTGTTTAATAATGTAAGGTATAGAATAATGTTAATTTATTTGAATATATATAAAACTAAATATCCCTCACGTTTCCACGTTTTAAATTGGCAAGCACCCTGCCACACTGAGGTATTTCTTATGTGCACTGTCGAGCAGCTGTGCATTTTTATATAAGTTAAGATTATACAAGGCATTTTCACATATTTTTGGTTACGTTCATTTTAAAATCTTGATAAGTTAGTGCCTGACATTTCTTATTCTTGTGTTTTCCTCCTTCTGTCGTTTTCTTCTCCATTAATATTCCTTCTCCCTCCCCACACTCACATACTAAATTTTAGCTTTATCTAGATAAATAGCTATATAAATCATTTTAGTGCATTGTCCATCATCACGTAATTAACATTTAAGAGTAAAAGTTTTTACTTTTTCTATATATGTAAACATTATAAATCCAGGAATTATCATAGCTATGTTATGCAAAATAACCTAATTATGATAATTCCAAATAATTAATAATATAATGAAGTTACAAAAGAGACATTATAACCTGAAGTATTTTTACTTCCAATCAAGTATTGAGGTATTTAAATAAAGAGGAATCTATTGTAACAAAGAAATTTAATCTCCGATTTCTGTTCTGTGAAACCGTTAATTTCTATTGAATCCATGTCGCTTATCTCGTGTTGTTGGAACTTTGATAACGCAGATAAATAATAAGACTTATTTTGTAGATTTATTGTTTTGCAAATAGTGCTTTATTGGATTTAATTAATTGTACAACCTAATAAGCTTCGTATGCATAATATTTTGTTATGAAAAATACTATGTACGTAACTCTAACCGCTTGCTATAAGATTTTTTCCATCCTGCAAATAACAATCTTCACTAGATACAGAAATTGTATAATGAATGTCTTATGAAGGTAACTACGTAAACGGTACTCAAGAGCAAATTTAATAATATTATTACAAGTTCAACAACTGTGTTTACATTTTATAGTAAATTTTAATATTTTTAGTAAAATCTTAAATTTTAGTACTTACACGAAAAGAAACAGGATAAAAGAATCAATGGTAATAAATACATTAGAAATAATACTGTCTAAATCTATAATCTATCAATATATACGCTGTGCTGGTTTTCGTCACCAGGAGTGACTTTCCGTTGTGTTATTCTTGTCCTAACAAAAAAATTGACGTACGTTGCGTTACGTTTTATACGTTACGTTACGTTCGTTGTTACCGTATTTGTAACGAATGGCCTAGTGGTCAAAACGTAATATATATAAAACATAGGAAATATTTTCATTCTGTTCTAAGTAAAAATGCACTTTGAACCGCAGCCACGTAGGATCTAATGTGTCAATCATTTACTAGTACGTTACGTGATCTAACCGAGCGCCATGCTGTCTAACATTTGTAAGCGTCACGTCACAGCCTACCTTACAACTGGTCAACGGCATGTCATCTATTATTGTGTAGCGCTATATTTAATAAAATTTTACGTAAACAAGTTTATATATTCTTTTATTTTTGTATGACAATAAGTTGTATTAAGAATAGGTTGATTTAGTTAAATTTATGTATTAGTATAATTTTGGCCATAATTTTGCTTATGAATTCGGTCAGTCTAGCTATAATTATACAAATAATCTTGATTGTAATAAAATTATTATTATAAAACAATTACAGTATACAGATGTATCTGTAAGTGTAGGGAAGTTTCCCTAGAGAACAAAAAAAATACATGTTGTAATTGATCAGGAGAGCTTCGTATGAAACATGATATGTTCACGTTTCATCAATTGTTAAACATGAAAAAAAAACAAAAGTTACTAGATATGTATGTCGTCGAGTATGCATATGTAACAACAATGCAAATCAAGTATGGAAAAATCCTCTAGTTTTATTTGACAAAGCTCGACTCGTAACGCAATATATGTCAGCGAAACTCGAATTTCCCGTGGTAGAGAAAAATATAATAAAACGCACAATTTTCTGCAATGCGATATTTTATTTCCCCTTTTATTGCACTTTTGGGAACATAAATCGCTAAATATAAGTTTGAGTCGCGAAAACATTTCATATATGAAACTGATTAAAACTTAAGATTTTTTACTTTATCATGATAAAAATAGATAAAGAAGAGGTTACTTCATCTCGTAATAAATTTTGAACACGAATACTAATGCAAATAAGTCCATATATCTTTAAGACCCAGAGATATAAGTTTACACTTTGTTGTTGAGGCCATCGTAGCGCAGTGAGACAGGGTCAGGCTGTAATCGTTACAGTTATGGGTTAAGTCAGAAGGTTAGACTGAATGGACTATTTTCAATTACTTGTTTTAGTAAAATATAACATGGCGTTGCCGTCCAGCACTTAATATACTATCTTGAACTTCGACCTAAAACAAAAAGTGGTGCACTGACAGTAGATTCTCATTGCTTATGCTGGAAAAATGAGCGATAAATTGTAAAATCAAAACAAGCCTTAATATAAAATGTACATTATTGTTAATTGTTATTATTATATAATTAATTTGTAAATTTAAAAATATTGATAATAATAACGATTACTTAATCGTTATTATTATTAATATTTGCCCTTCTCTATTAGCGTACGTCAGTCACTTAAAGTACTTCTCTCCAAAGTGATACGCAAGTAGAGTGTTCTTGGAAAGCTGTTAAAGCCATACATTATTCATATATTCAATATATATTATGACAGTCAACATTGAATAATTCAAAAGTGATAATCATTTTTTGTATTTGATTGATTTCAACACAAGCAATTTTTCGTAATTTACAGTTCCGTACTTTGCTTTACTTACGTTCTTTAGTTACTTTATTGTCTTAATATACATACAAAGAAAAGTGTCATTGTCTACTTTAAAGTATTAAGCTCAAATTAATATATCTAGGTGAACACTTTTATGGACTACAAGAAAAATTTTATTTCAACAGTTCACACAAATTAACTTTCAAAAGTGCTGTATATTGTCAAATTGTGAGGAAAAATGTGAAAACTGGTAATTTATAGGTATTGTTTATAATAAAAAAAAAACTACTACAAACTACTACATATGTACAGTTTTAGATTTAGCTTGTGAGTTCTTTTTTTTTTTTCGTTTCCTTCTACATTCTGACTAATATTTCTATCATATTTTTTTTGATTCGTTAATATTTGTTTATTTTTATATTTAAATCATCTTATAAATATATAGAGACACTTGTGTCGAGATCCTGCGTTTTCTGCTTTCCATCCAATATTTCAAATGTTGTGTTTTGATTGGATCAGTAACCTATGCACCCTGTGCCATTGCATCACACTGATTTTTTTAAATTTAATGTAGAAGAGATTACTTTTTTCAAATTTTAAACACAAGTGTAAAACATTTGAAGATAAAAAGCCTAATAAAAAGCTTTCAAAAAACCTTCATTGTAAATGTTCTGAAGCGATAGCACAGGTAGAACTCATCGAATCAGAGCTTACCCGTATGCAGACATAATCCGAACCACCGGAATATGTAATAAAGCTGCTATAAGGCTAAAGCAACTATCGAATTGGTTTGAAAATTGAAAAATAAAGATCTTATATGTACCTGAACTCTTGTCTTTTAATAAGCCTTTTTAAAGTCTTGTGTAATCTCTCGTGAGTCGTGAGACTCTTAAACTTTATTAGATACCTACAAGTAGATTATAAACACGAAAAAAAATTTGTTCCTTATGAAATTATAGCAATAAATCATTATTTTGACAAACATATCACAGTAAAAAAGATTTTAACATTTTACTATTACCTGTACATGCGTTTCATTTCCTAACTCGTTTAAAAGTAAAAAAGTCGGCCAAACGCATAATTTTGATTGCATTGTCTTACAAGTTAATATCCAAATCACATGACCGTTAGATTGTAGTCGTTAATTGTCTTGTGCTACTTTCATACTTTTGCTATGACAACTAGCCCGGTAGGGCGAGATCACACGTCACGTACTATGTAAGACAAAAAAAAGATCCCACATTGATCTTTTTTCTTACTTCAAACACCCTAACTCTAACAGTATTATTTTATTCATACATAATAAAAATACTTCAATTTTAGCTTATTCATTATAGTCACATTGGCGTAAGGTAAAACATTCATGAATACTAAATAGCTAACAGTAAGTAGAATACTATGTAAAGTTTAATTTTGAAGTTGGTTTAAATTCTATATATTAGGTTTAACATCTATTATTATTACAAATATAATGAAACAAATCACGTTCTTTCTTTAATTACATTTATTATTACAGTGTATAAATCGGACATCAAAAGCTACAACTTGACTGCTTAATGTTTTCTTCAGAATGATCGGCCCAAGAATGGTCGATCATATATTTATACAACATTATTTATACCCTCACACAGTTGACCACTTCCGATACAATCTATTCAAATAATTTAATGTTGGTAACTAAACTATTATAATTTAATTTTTGAAATACAATTCGATAATAAAATATATATTATAATATATATTAAAATATATATATTAATTATAACAATTAATAAATTATTATAGATATCTGATATCACAAGTTTTAAAATGAATTGATAGACAAATAACGAGTTACATACAAGACAATATCTCATATCTTTTTATACAAATAATAATAAAGTATTGTTCAATTACAGTACATTTAAGTGATAAATTAACAAATCACAACACTAATAAGTTAAACGTCACGTCAATTTCAAAGGTTATTTGAAATTAAACACCTTAAAACGATAGCTAACTTGTATTAATTACAAAAGTTTTAACATGTCTGATGCTATGTGTAACGGGTTTTACGGTCTCTAAAATCTCTGTTATGGGGTTAGTGCCATCGCACGACGTGAATCTACTTGTGAGAGCAAGTGTCAATCGTGATAAGATAAATCAATGATCCCCCGGCAGTGACAAAGCGACACTAAATCGATTTCTCGTTGAGATGACACACGAGCATATAGAAACTTGGTATATAGGTACGTTGGTATACAGCATAAATTATTTTTTAGCGACTGAAATTGGAACTAAATATTTACTAATTATTTTGATGTGTTACGTAGACTTGTAATGCTTACATAATTTTTTCATATAATAAATATGTCATCGTTTGAAGCAGTGGTATTGATCACTGCTTCAAACGCAGATATCACAGAGCTTAGCAAAATTTTCTCTAGTTAGTAAATTCAAAATTTGTCCTCTTTATAGTCAACAATAATAGAAACGAGGGATAAATAAACGCCAATAAAACCATCACATAGACCAAAGTAAGAGGTTTCTTATTAATTAAATTGTTCCACAGTCACAGCAACAATGTGTGTCCAAATCTCCGTCGTGAAAGTTATAAAGGAAGAACACTTTTCCAGAACAAGAAAAATGCATTTGTGATTTCGTCATAAACGTTTTTCCCGTGAATAACGTACTCGTACGTGTCGTGATAAGGTTTTCGACTGACTGATGCTTATTATGTTCTTGTTTATAATGGTGTTGATAAATGTTTGAAGATGGCCAACCTAGCATATTTTTTCTTATATTATAATTAATACAAGTGAAACAATTTAGGTAAAGACCTAAATTATTGACGCGCTGTCTGCGCGTGGAATCACAAGATATTTATTTTCAAGACTATTTAGAGTTACAAAGATTAAAATAATAAAATGTAAAATATCTCTTAAATACGTCTATCTCTATATTTTTGGAGCGCAGAAAAAAATCTAATAATTAATAATTTGCTTCATATTTACCGTTCATTTCATACAAAATGAGCGCATATAATAACAAGTGCAATTTTTTATGTAGTAAGTGATATTAAAATGTTCTTTTTCTTGACTTACGATTATGAAATCGGCAAGGCAGTCCAATTTACAAACGATTAATATCTTTTTAAACTAGTGTTATTTGTGTTTCTTATATTAATTACTACGTATTATTATTTGCAAAGCCAGATTTAACTTTACTTTATAACTTCCGTAGTGCGTGTCAGGAGACGACTAATTTCCTTACTACAGTGCAAGAGGGAGTTCCGAGCTCTACACACGTTTAATTAGAATAGTTACAATAATGGCTTCCTTACTGAATTAATTCCAGTGTAGAGGATTGGAGGATAGTATAATTTTAATGCGACTATATTAGCTAATCCGATTATACGTATAATAGGGTTTACGTTACCACATAAACATATTTTATATTGTACTTTATTTCACTTTGAATTAATACGTCAACAGATAAAATTATGGATGGAACGCTAGTGACCCGCTCTATATCACATTGCAATTCTCTGTCTATTATTAAAAGTCGTTCGTGTGTACGTTTCTTGTAACTCGTTAACACTTTTATCAAGATCTGAATAGATTAGCTTCGTCTTTGTTTGCTACATTTAGGGGAAAACAATTAAAAGAACTTTTTGTCAGTAATTTTCTTTATCCATCAAGCTTTCAGAATACAAACGTTCGAGACAACACAAAAACTTTGAAATGTTTAGGACTTTTAACAAGCTTAAGAAAAGAAAATATCTGTTAACTTCACAAATTAATTGCTTTGTGCTGTAATTTGGCAATTTGTAAGAATTAATACTTTAAATTATTTCAAAATGAATAAGGCTGTTAAGTAGCTATTAAGTCATTATTTTGATACTTAAACAATTCTTATTATTTATTAGAACAAATGAATGAAATGTGATAAGCATAGGGAATACTTAGAAAGCCCATTAAGTAGCTATACATGACAATATTTTTGAAATTTTCTGCATAAAATATTAATAGTTTTAAAATATTTATTGTATACTAATTATTATATATGAAAATATTCATATATACGAAATGTTACCTGTATAGAAATAGATGGTGCATGAAGCATGTACATTTGTTAAGACACTTCGTTCCCCGCTTTCCGCCTTTCGAGGCACTGTGCGTTGAGTTGTAGAACTGAACACTGCACTTGCCTCGCTGCCAGATCAAAGAAAATGAATGATATATAAAATAATCATTTACATAATGATCGGGAATCGAACTTACAAACCGTTGCATTTATAAGCAGACGCTGCGCCTCTGCGCTGTGACGGTCCCTATTGATATTTCAAAGATATTAATTATAGGAGTAACTGAATAACTGGTACAATAATTTGTTTAAAAAAGGCATATTGCTGCAAATATGTAACAAAATTGACGGGTACAACCCTTCAATTTTACTACATGCAGCAAGACGCCTTCTAAACAATTAAGACAACAAAACATTAGCAAAGCTTTTGGTCGTAATTCACAACAATGTATTGCAATTTAGAACGTAAAGAAAGTTTAAAGATTACACTAATTTCAAATTCTGTTTTTAGTAGTGTAGGCAGGAAAACATTATGTTTAAGTCTGTTCTTTGCTAACAAATAAAACATTGCAATCTATACAGAGAAGAGAAGAAATTGCTTAGCATTCCAAGGATTCACGACGCGGGTGCCCATCACTTCGCGTTGTAGGAAGAGGAGCTCCGATCAGAGCTTGGGACTTGCGATCCAAGTGTAGGTATAAAATGGCCCCTTTAAAGATGCATTAACGGTCACCTTCACTGTCCGAGCTCCTCCCTCTACCTAACCAAATACGAGACGATTTCGCGAATGTCGCCTTCGAAGTACGTTCTAGAAATTTTAATTAGTAATAGTTCTAGACAGGCCGAGATCTTTTAGCTATAGAGAAACTATAGAGAGATTTCGCTGTTATACCTCTCACTCCTCCTTCAACCGCATGTATGTATGTGTATATATGTATTTATGTATGTGCTGTGTATAGTTATTCATTTAGCTAATAACTCAGGAGTCGCTAAAGAAAGCAGCAAAAAATTTCATCCTAAGACACGTAATTATTGATATTTAAACATTTCTCACATTCTCGCAAAATAACTTTGTTTCGTGAATGTACAAAAACGAAAGGGAATGTCTACTCTTATTAAGTTTACGGGCTTTGAGATTTCCCTGTAGGAATTTTGACATAGCTCTCGTCTAATTCTATTTGTGCCTTATTATAATTTTTATTTTAAAAAGGTAAATATTTTTAAGTAACATTTACCTTTTTAAGTAACTTTTATAATAAAATATTTTTATTAAAATGTGAAAATTAACTTTTATTACAATTATTTACTTGCAGCTATATATTCTATATTTTAAACTAAAAATTAGGATATAACCAACTAAAAGTACACCTACATTTTGTTCAGGCATCGGACGTAAATTAATATTTTTTTAACACAAACGTTAAATAATCATTTATAAAATCCAACTCTTTTTGCTACTACATGAGCTCACATACAAAACGTCAAATATTTTGTATAGAAAACACATTTTTGTACACAAACATTTTCGTTCACAATTGCTAACTATTGAACTCCGAGCTAAATCCTTGGTGCAAGTGTTCTGCGGAGATAGCGCAGCTTTGCTAATACCCTGCTGAACCTAACCTGTTCCCGCGAGAGTGCGCCGACGATATCTACGAATAGAACTACTGGTATACGTAATGAAGTGACTGTAACGTGGAAATGCTGAACAATTTGCTAAACGATTCTCTATTTGATTTTTATTAAAGATAAAAGTGATGCCAGATTTCCTTATATTGTACTTAGACATTTAATTGTGGAAATTGTACTGCTAATGTATATTTTAAGTTGATGTGAAAGATTTATTTGTTACTATTGACAACTTTGAGAACATTGTTGTACAGAATAAAAAACATTGTTTTTACAATCACGTTATCTTTAGTAATATTTTCTTAAATTTGTGATATATTAAGTCTATTATAAATTTATATTAGAATTTAGTCAAAGTTTAAATGTTTAAGTTAAGACTTAGTATACTCGTAGTTTAAATTATGTACTATACTCTATTCTACATATACCTACTAACTAAAATCCATAGTAAACAGACATAATAAGCAATTAAGGGTAAAATCATAGAACAAAACTAAATTAATAATTACAATAAAGTGAATTAAACTTGGCTAAATCACAACGAAAATCTTGAATATAATATCATGTCAATTAGTTCTATTAGAGTAGTAGACGTGTTCAGAACCGACTATATTCCCAAATGACATTCGTGCGCGTCAAGAGCACAATGTAATTTGTTTTAGCACAATTTAATTGTAATTGAATTTACAAAGATGACATGGACCTAGCGGCGGCTTTGTAGATCATTCAAATTGAATTGAAAATTTTCACCAGCATTCCAATGCTCATAATCTAATTGGTGTACAAGTAAAACAGCCAATAAATAATAAAAATAGCCGTAATAGCTGTTACAGTTATTTCGATAAGCTCCAAATGCTTGTTCGAAAGCATCCAGTCCGATTGGACAGACTTGTTGAGTCATCAATAACTTTACATATAGCATTATTAATATGCGGTTTCACAATTTACAAACAAATTACACCTAAAAAAAGCTCAACAATTAAGATACATTAAACATAAACAACATCTTGTACAAAATATAATTTCGGTTTGAAATTTAAAACATAATTATAGCTTGAAGACAAACGGTACTCGTTTTGTGAAGCCGGAGCTTTGTTAAGCTGAGTACCTTGTGGCACTCAGTAGGATTATAAAAATAATTAAATAAAAGAAATTTCTGATGAAATCATTATTTGACTTGCTCTGTGATAATTATTGACGATACAAAAAAAAAAAATTCTGCGTCTGAAAAAAGCCTACAAGTCTTTATAAAAAAGGGCATTTTGTACTACTTGTTAAAAGCGTTATTTACGTAAAAAATTCCATATATAAGAAATAATAAATTTATCTAGGTGAATCCGGAGTGGGCAGAAAAAAATGTACCTAAAAGTCTATGAATCTAATAGAAGCAATGAATTCTGGATCTCAGCTGCACCCTATTGAACAAAGATGAATGAACATCGTTCGTTTCGGCTTGCACCCATTAACCTTACCTTTAAGATAATGCCCGGTTTCTAACCCAATCTCAATCGCAATCAGTATTTATAAGTCTTGTAAATCTATTGAGATTTGTTTCACTATTGTGTAATGAAGTGGATATAATGAAACAGATTATATTTCAATCCGCAGATGTAATATAAATCAATGTTGTTGTTCTATCTGTAATTACTATTTTGTTTAGTTGAATTAATTAAAATATGTTTATATGAACAATCAATTTATGTGATTTTTTACTCGGAATCGCATTATTTTAGAAAATCTCGGGAAAATAAAATAACTAAATTTCATAGTAATAATACTTTTTTATGAAAATAACATTAATGACGTACATTTCCATATATATGTATGTATGTATATACATATATGCAAAATTATTTAATTTATGTATAACTACAAATTTTAAAGGCACAAGGTATTACAACTATAAATATTAATATAATGTAATGCAAGCATTTATGCAAATATTTTAGTATGTGTGTGTTCATGTCTTTTATGATAAAATTTTGTTATGAACAAAAAGTTGTGCGTCGTTTCTTAATTCCTACAGGGAAATCTTAAGGCCTATAACGTTAACCAGTTCACTTTACCTTTTTGTATTTACTTTAACGAACTTAAACGAAAACAAAGGCGTCGTAAATGTAGTTAAGTTAAATCTCAAATCTTTTTAAATATTTTATCTCTATTCTTTTTAAATTTTAGTACAAAATATTTATTTTATTTCAAATTTGTGCGCAAGGAGGCCATTACCGCATAGCGTCTTATTGTAAATAAAATAGATTTTGGTTCGATCCTCATTTGAGAGAAAGAACGAATATTTGAAACTTATTACTTCTACACTTTATACCTCCAAATTTATATGAATGAATCTCAGCTTCCTTATTTCGGATCAGAATTAGCCTAAAATGAATTCACTGGAATTCATAAGTAAAAAACTCTATACCTAAATTTTTTGCCTCTCCCTTGATTTATTAATATTCGACTTAAAGAGGTTCTACCGTACAATATATATAGATATATAAACTTCGACTAGTGTCATCAATTATGTCATTTGTGATTTAACCTACTGTCCATCTGCGTGCAATTTATAAACGTCAAGCTTGCTCAACAACACATTTGTCAAGCAATAAGCGCTTATAATTTAAATAGTATATAAGACCTAAAATAGATTACACGCTAGCATTACAATAGTGATGAAACTACTATTAATTACACTACAGAATAAATCATTATTAATTAGATAGTATTAGTTATAGTATATACATCTAACTGATGTTAATTTTCACTAAAGTAATCGATTTAATTTTATATAAAAAAAATATGGATACCATTATGGTCCCATTGTTCAGTGACTAAGTGACTCTCCGTAAAGAACAGAGAAAATACTGATACTAAATTCTCTACTATCTTTTGGTTTAGCTGCAGATTGTAGAAGCCATTGTGTTAATCTGTATGACATAAGCTGTAGATATGATAACCTAAAGATAACTAAGGTAATTATCATGTTGATAAAATATGTGTACATGGCTATAACAGATTATGGCATGTTTTTTCTCTAATAGTGTAAAAAAACTAAAATTTAAAAATATACATTGCAGCTTAAAAAAAAATACATATTATTATACTCATACAGGATATATACACACCATAAACACATAAGTTGGTAAGGAATAGATCGAATTACCAGTAACCCTGTATATATAACTCTTTAATAAATTGATTTTTTTAAAACTTTTTCCAATAATTTGCCGTCACGAGTATGCCAAAAATCTTTAAGTTTAACACATAAGTTGTTGGCGGAGTCATACTGCTGGGAACATAATTTAAAACTTAGTACGTTACATAACCGCTACCAGCAGTAACTTTTAGTCTAAAATATATGACTTATGAAAAAGAAAATTCAGCGTAAGTTTTCTTCATAATTACAAAAATGGATATTTTATACATTTTGTATATGCCGGCCATTTTGTAAATCTGTAATGATATTATTTTTTTTATTAAGAAAGTCCATCCGTTTAATTGTTACACAACATAAACATTAAAGTTCCTTTTTTTTGGTGAGAACTGCAGGAACCACTATGTGTTAAGACAGACTTTCTCCGTCCTCGCTTTCCGCTATTTTCGAGGCATTGCGTGTTAAGTGGAGGAACAAAACGCCAAGCTTTGCTTGGTTTCCAGAGCGAAGAAAATGGAAATAGAAAAATCATCTTGACCATGTGGGAATCGAACCCTCAAACCGCCGTGTTTACAGGCAAACGCATTCATTAAAAATGATAAAAGAATAAAAATAATAAAAATTAAATAACGAGCGTACAATAAAATAAAATAACACGCAAAATATTTTACATTTCAATATTTTATTTATTGCTTTTTATTTTATTTACCCAGCACTTGGGTCTCACGTCAATTTCAGACGCCACGCCGCCAAAGATTGTAAACATGTCTGCGAAATCTGCATACTTAGTTGATGTTTTATTTCCTTTAGAATTCGCTGCCTCATTTCCTAGTTATCAAGTTTTAAACAAACATCCGGGTATAAGTTTCTCTTTTGAATTCGTATTCGTTAATTAGACTTTATTCTAAACTTATAATTATACTACTGCTGTATAAAACACTGTGTCTGCAGATTATTATTATTACTGTTTAAATTGCTTATATATTATGTAGGTAATCATTAAATTGGTTTTATTTTTTAAATAATTTAGTCCATTTGCTTTGTGTCCCACTTTCCGCTTCTTTTCTCAGTACTTTTACTGGTTTCGTCAGTCATGCCTTTATATGGGATAAAGAATCAATCTACTTTTTTGGAGTGTATTTTTTTTTATATTGGAAGTATATTTTTTTATTTCTTTTAAACTATTCAGCTCATCATTCATTATTACTCTTTAATGATTTAAAAAATTTTTTTAAGTATAAATTCACACAAACGCAAGAAAAAACACTTAAAAAAATATAAAAATTTGAACTCGTGCCTCTTAAAATCCGTCCAAGCACTCTGACCCCCATGCCATTCTTTCTACATCACACTGTATCGAAATTCTTGTTCTACAAATTTGTATTTTTCAAATATTTTCTTTAAGTAACAAAACACATATTTCATTATTTTGTGAGATCATCTTCTTAAAAAAGGACCACTTTGCTTAGAATTAATTATGAATATAAAAATGTGCCTGTGAGAGATGAGCGTGCTTGACAAATACTACTTGATGAAAATTTTTGCTTTAAAGGTACTACATTACACTTTCAACTTAAATATTTAAGCACTGAGCCTGTTAAGTAAAAATTGCTGATAAAAAAAACAAAACTTTTATCTGGCCGCACATCAGAAGCTTTTAAGCTTAGATTATATTTGTGTAATTTATTCAATATGTGAATATATATTTATGATTGTGTTTATTTATTGGTCAGTGCTCTTGATGATACTTTTTTAAATTGAAAAAATATCAAGTAAAATAAAATATCGTCAAGAGCAGTGGTGGTACACGTGAAATGAGTCAATGGTATGTCTCCTACATATTTTCTTCGCAAAAATAGGTCATAAAATCATTTATTGTGTGGAATTTGACGTTTGCTTGAAAACAGTGATCCCATGAGGGTTCATTTTTAATTTTAATTTTATACTTTTTAATTACGAAATATTCAAAACAGCAAACATATTTTGAAATCCTTATTTAAGAACGAAATTATAATCAAATTACTTTGTTACATATAATATTGTGGCCGATTAAATATAAATTCATTCGCTTTGCTCAAAAAATATGAGTAATATAATAAAATAATTTGTAATATATGTAATTTGGAATTTGTTTTGACTTACTTCTTAAATATTTTATGTTAAAAAATATATATAAATAAGTAAATAATATTGTGTTTTTGTATAATATAGCTTCATAATATTTATATGCTCCGCTATGTATATACAATACGTCGTTTTAAAATGTAAGTTTTAAAATGATTATTATTAAGTTTTAAAATATAAGAATTTTTCCAGACAAAGAAGACAATAGATTAAGAAATGTTATAATTTTTACAAGGAAATGGTCAAATCTAGTTTAAGACTATTTGTTTATGGAGAATTCCTTGACTTTAGTTGTATGTCATCCAATCATTGTACGGAATGATGTAATCTGTGAAAGCTGCAATCAAAATGGAATCGAGAGCTCTCAAAAGGGGACTCAATTTCGGTGAGATTAACGGGAAGCGTCAATCCGTCGATGTGTCATTGTAAATCCTATCGATGGAAATTGTTCCTATTCATTTGGTAACAGTTCAGTTATGTTACAAATTTATACGTATCAAATTATAAAAGTCAATATTAATCTTGTACAGTGTAAATTGCCTGCGAAACTCGACGACGTTGTTTTTTAAGATAATATTAATGCACATTTTTATACGTCAGCCTGATTGTTTAAGATGAAATTAATTTTTTTTAATTTGCAACGCTTTCGAAGTCTGATTATTAATTGTCTTCTATAAATGGAAACAATATCTGTACAAGTCCTGGCCGTATTGAACTCATAAATGTCTTATGGTCTCTTTTATATACAAAATGGTCATATTTTATTTGTTAAATACATAATGAGTAGGTGCTACTCCACTGTGCCCATAGATTTAAGTTTTTGGGTTCAAGCACCCGTCGCTCTCCCCAGCTCCGTTCTCGTGACAACAATTTCTAAGAAATAAATTCAAATTTTAAATTTTTTATTGTATACAGAATTTAAATTTTTCAATTTCAATTTTTTGTCCCAAAGCTGTAACCAAACATCCAAAAAAATAGCCAACGAAGGTTACTGGCCCCAGATAATAATTTTCAAATAAGTACATTAGATTAGATACTATTGTGTTGTTATTATGTAAGATTTATCTTATTATTTATTTACATTATTAAAATTCCAAGAAAACGAGATAAGCAACATGGATTCAATAGAAATTAAAGGTTTCACAGAACAGAAATCGGAGATTAAATTTCTTTGTTACAATAGATTCCTCTTTGATGACAATACCTCAACACCTAATTGAAAGTAACAATACTTCAGGTTATAATATTTCTTTTATAACGATTTTAGGTCATTTTATATATTTTTACACAATATTATTATAATATTTTCTGGACTTGTAATGTGTATATATCATATTATAGAGGACCTTGGGTTCGATTCCCACTCTATTTCCATTTTCTTCGCTCTGGCAACAATCTAAAGCGCAGCATTGCGTGTTGAGTTCTGCTACTTAACATGCAATGCCTCGAACTACCTTTCCTACTGTCCACTCTGCCTACTCTACCATGTGCGGGATAAATGTAAAATTTTACGCTTAAATGTGTCTAGATGATGATGGACAACGCATAGCTAAAATGATTAATGGTAGAAAGCTATAATTTAGTGTGATTGGGTAAGGGTTAGAAATGATTTTCCAAAATAAGCAATTTCCGACACCAACTTATCAAGATTTTAAAATGGATGTAATCAAAATTATGTGAAAATGTCTTGTATAATCTTAACTTATGTAAAAACGCATAGCTGCCACAATGCACTCTGCGCTTGAGAAATAGTATGGTATGGTGGTAGCCAATTTGATTGTGGAAAAGTGAAGGTCTATTTTTATATATATTCAAATAAAGTAACATTATTTTGTATTTTACATTATTAAACAAAACTTAACTAAATTGAAGTTAAATTAAATTTAATATCCAATTAATAACACAAAAATAATATCATAAAGTTACATTTTTATATTAAAAAACACAAGAATAAAAATACTTGAATAGTAGTATAAAAATTGTAAATGGCATTACGCAATGGTAGAGGACGTTGCGCGGGTTTACAATTCAACCCCGGCGAGCTAATTGGATGCAGGTAACAATGTTTGCGTCGGGACGTCGCGTGTACGGCTTGCATAATTTCATTTTATTAAAGCTTATACATCAAACTGTTGCCACTTTTTATCACAGTACATAATGATTTTGCTGGCTCTTTTCAGTATAAGAATACCTGGTACCAAAAAATGAACGTATTTTTTTTCATTTTGTACAATATTTTTCTTATTAATATGTTTGTAGTACATTCTCGATGTGTTTTACAAAAACTACATAACCGAAAAAAAAAAGCGCTTATAGACTGATGTACGTATCAATTGTAATCTTGATAGATAATTGGTATTGATATTGTTAGTTCTTTTTATATTTTTTATCATTTTTGGACGTCGTATTGATAAATAAACCACTAAACTGTATAAACAACTTAAAATAAATAAAGCTAACTTAAAAATACATTACTTAATTGTCTTCGAGCTATAATTATGTTTTAAATTCCAAGCTGAAATTATATTTTGTACAAGATTTTGTTTATGTTTAATGCATCTTAATTCATGCCCTGTTGTATTTAGAGATGAAATATTCATAATTTAACGGATTTTTTTAAAGTTGAATTTGTATGTAAATTGTGTATTATTAATGCTAGTTGTTGTTGTTGAAGTCTGGGAAGGGGTCGCAGGATGCTTTTGGTATGTTCCGTGACCTGTCCAAGGCCTTTGATTGCGTTCAGCACTCTACATTGGTCATGAAGCTACATCATTACGGCATAAGAGGACGTGCTCTCGATCTTCTGAAGTCTTATTTGTCTAACAGGTTTCAGAGGGTTGATGTTAATGGCAAGAGATCCCATGGGTCATTAGTCAGTATGGGAGTCCCACAGGGGTCTATTCTTGGTCCTTTCCTGTTTTTAATATATATAAATGATTTACCATATCTAGTTGAAAGGAGCCACGAGATAGTATTGTTTGCGGATGATACTTCATTAATTTTTAAAATGAAAAGACAACAAAACGTGTTTGAAGATGTAAACAATGCCCTCTCGAAAGTAGTAAACTGGTTTAGTGCTAATAATTTACTATTGAACAGTAAGAAAACGAAATGTGTTATTTTTATAATTTTTTATTGAATTCGAATTTGAATTTGAATTTGAATTTGAATTTGAATTTGAATTTGAATTTGAATTTGAATTTGAATTTGAATTTGAATTTGAATTTGAATTTGAATTTGAATTTGAATTTGAATTTGAATTTGAATTTGAATTTGAATTTGAATTTGAATTTGAATTTGAATTTGAATTTGAATTTGAATTTGAATTTGAATTTGAATTTGAATTTGAATTTGAATTTGAATTTGAATTTGAATTTGAATTTGAATTTGAATTTGAATTTGAATTTGAATTTGAATTTGAATTTGAATTTGAATTTGAATTTGAATTTGAATTTGAATTTGAATTTGAATTTGAATTTGAATTTGAATTTGAATTTGAATTTGAATTTGAATTTGAATTTGAATTTGAATTTGAATTTGAATTTGAATTTGAATTTGAATTTGAATTTGAATTTGAATTTGAATTTGAATTTGAATTTGAATTTGAATTTGAATTTGAATTTGAATTTGAATTTGAATTTGAATTTGAATTTGAATTTGAATTTGAATTTGAATTTGAATTTGAATTTGAATTTGAATTTGAATTTGAATTTGAATTTGAATTTGAATTTGAATTTGAATTTGAATTTGAATTTGAATTTGAATTTGAATTTGAATTGAATTTGAATTTGAATTTGAATTTGAATTTGAATTTGAATTTGAATTTGAATTGAATTTGAATTTGAATTTGAATTTGAATTTGAATTTGAATTTGAATTTGAATTTGAATTTGAATTTGAATTTGAATTTGAATTTGGCTCAACAGACTGGACTGGATGCTTTCGAACGAGGATTTGGAGCTTATCGAAATAACTGTAATGGCTTTTACAGCTATTTCTGGATTATCTATAGGCTGCTTATTTGCACATCATTTGATTATGATTGCCAATGCTGATGAAAATTGTTAATAGTGTTTGTAGTATCGGCAGGATACTAACAGGTGTTAAGATATTTTGCATATTTATTAATTTTCTCATATATATATACAATATGAAAAATGATCGCTTTTTACTCATCATAAATAAATTGATTTGAATAAAATATCGTGTTTTATTTAAGAGATCTGGTTAGCAGCAACCCAAAAGCAATTGATTGTGAACTAAATTAATCAAAAAATGAACTATCTTTCGTGACGGTAAAAAAAACACGGATATTATACAAGCATTTTAGCAAGATGGCTTCTGTCTATGCATAATTCATTAAAAGCGATTAACGAAGCAACCCAAGGTAATGGAAGTTCAATTCAATTTGAACGATCTACAAAGCCGCCGTTAGGTCCATGTCATCTTTGTAAATTCAATTACAAATGTATTGTGCTCTTGACGCGCACGAATGTCATTTGGGAATATAGTCGGTTCTGAACACGTCCACTACTCTAATAGAACTAATTGTCATGATATGATAATCAAGATTTTCGTTGTGATTTGTTCAAGTTTAATGTATACTAATTACTAAATTCATTTTGTGCTATGATTTTAACGTTAAGTACTAAAACCATTCAGACGTAATTGATAATAAGTAATAGTTTTGACTTGAATATACACATATATAATTTAAAGCGCCTTAACAAAATTTTAACATTAAAATTATAATATGACTAAAAGTATTGAACTTTTAAGAAAATATTATTTTTCTAAATAACAATATTCTAAAACTTTATTAAAAGAAACACGGTTGATATACCTTGAACGGTGACGGTTTGTGGGTTCGCTCCCCACTCGGGGAAGATAGGATTTTTCCATTTCTATTTTCTAAGCTCTGGAAACTTGGCAAAGTGCGGCGTTGTTCCATTAAACACGCAAAAAAAGCGGAAAAACGGGGACGAAGAAAGAAGGGACTAAGCAACGGAGTGTCTTAACACTAGGTTCCACGGTTACTGCAGTTCCCTCTGCCTACCCTGCCATGTGCGGGACAAAGTGTGAAGCTATTAAAAATAATACCTTCACATGAAATTAAAATATACATTAGCAGTACAATTTTCACAATTAAATGTCTAAATACAATATAAGGCAACCTGGCATCAGCTTTTATCTTTAATAAAAGTCAAATAGAGAATGGTTTAGCAAATTGTTCAGCATTTCCACGTTACAGTCACTTCATTACGTATACCAGTAGTTCTGTTCGTAGATATCGTCGGCGCACTCTCGCGGGAACAGGTTAGGTTCAGAGGGTATTAGTAAAGCTGCGCTATCACCGCAGAACACTTGCACCAAGGATTTAGCTCGAAGTTCGATAGCTAGCAATTGTGTACAAAAACTTTTGGTTCAAAATGTGTTTTCTATACAAAATATTTATATATTTTGTATTTCATTATTTCATTTGACATGGTGACAAAAAAATTATAGGGTTTTATAAGTTATTTATAGTTTATTGTGAAGAATTACTTATATTAAGTAATGACAAAATTTTATTTGATCAGAATGCATTCAGTGACTACATGTTGTGGTCACAAAGCTGAAATTACCTTATAAGCTTACGTCCGTCGACTGAACCAAATGTTGGTAGTTTCATTTTTTTATGTCTTAATATTAAGTTTAAAATATAGAATATATAGCAAAAAGTAAACATAGTAATATAATTTTATTAAAAGTTAGTTTTCACATTTTACTAAAAAGTATTTCAATGTAAAAGTTACTAATAAGCATTTACCTTTTAAAAATAAAAATTATAATAAAACATAAATAGAATTGGACGAGAGCAATGTCAAAATTCCTTCAGGGAAATCTCAAAGAACGTAAACTTAATAAGAGTAGACATTCCCTTTTGTTTTTGTACATTTACGAAACAAAGTTGTTTTGCGTAAGCGAAATGTGAGAATTTTTCAAATATCAACAATTACGTGTCTTCTTAGGACGAAAATATTTGTTGCCTTATTCAAATTATTTAATATTTAAGCACCTCCTGATTATTAAACTAAGTAAATACATACATACAGTACAACATATACAATTAAATAGTTTACAATGCTTTTTTTTTTTAGCTTCACGCATTATCCCGCACATGGCAGGGTAGGCAGAGGGAACTGCAGGAACCATAAGAACCTAGTGTTAAGACACTCCGTTACTTAATCCCTGCTTACTCCGTCCCCACTTTCCGCCGTTTTCGAGGCATTGCGTGTTAAGTGGCGGAACTTAACGCCGCGCTTTGCCTTAGATGCCAGAGCGAAGAAAATGGAAATAGAAAAATCCATCTTCTCCGACTGAGGATCGAACCCAGTAACCGTCGCGTTACAGGCAGACGTTGAGCCTCTGCGCCACGACGGTCCTCATTTGCTTCATTTGCTATATTAGTGTTATAAAAAAATACAGAAGAACCAAACAAGCAGTTTTCTAATCAATTAAGTGGAATACAAGGAACGGACTTGAACGTCATATTCTTCTCCCTACACTACTAAATACGAAATTTAGATTTAATGTAACCTTTTCTCGATGTTGTAAGTTGTAATCAAAAAAACTTTTAAAAATTAAGAAATTTTAGTACAATGTTGTTAATTACGACCAAACGTGTAACCAGTTATGCTAACTTTTCGCCGTCTTAGCAATGCAGGTCCCCGTCAAGCCTGTCAACCTGTAGCACTACAGTTCGTTTAACACACTACTAACTATACCAGTTATTCGTTGTTTTAATAAATAATAATAATTTTTGAAGAATCATTGAGGACTGTGCGTCGTTCTGTTACCAGTATTAATATGTATTTAATTATTTTATAAATCATTTGAATTTTCTTCGCTCTGGCAAACAGAGCCAGTGCAGTGTTGAGTTTCACCTTTCAACGAGGCATTGCGCGTCTTAACCTATATGTATATGCATCACGCATCATATATTTCTCTACAGCAAGAAGGTCATAAGTATGAATATTTATATACATCTCGGCAAAGGAGTACCAACCAGTGGTCTTCCTCTGAGTACACATTTGTGGGCTTGACGTGGTTATCGAGCAGAAAATAAACTTTCTTCTTACAATATTTTCTTCACTTTCACTGATTCTAATAAGGTAGGTATACACCCAATCCACAAATATGTCGTAATATAACGAGCGATATGACAGTTCCCAGACTTGTTATCCGTACAACAGCTAACAGCAAAGTGATGCCTCCGAGTCATATCGTTAACTCGAAGACTCTGCCCGCACGAACGTAACGTAAGACTGGACTCTGTCGAAGCGATGACAAGTCGCTTCCGCTTCGTTGTCAAATCAACTCCCGTATTAATGAAAATTCCGACATATATAATAATTAGTATTTAGATAATCAAGTAAAAAAAATTACTATTTGTGTTCATGACCTTCAAAACGATCTTATGGTAAACATTATCAAGAATAGTTACAATAATGGCTTCCTTACTGAATTAATTCTTGTGTAGAGGATTGGAGGCTAGTAAAATATTAATGCGACTATATTAGCTAATCCGATTATACGTACAGTAGAGTTTATGTCACCACATAAACGTATTTTATGTTGTACTTTATTTCACTTTGAATTGATACGTCAATAGATTAAAATTATGGATGCGCTAGTGACCCGCTCTAAGTTTTGCCTGCTAAGTAAACTGACAATGCAATTTACGTTCGTTTTGAAATTTTGTACCGACAATATCACATTGCAATTCTCCGTCTAATATTAAATAACTTTTGCTTGGTTGGTAAAGTTAGTTACATGAAAATATATGCATTATTTATTTATTTTTTTTAGCTTCACGCTTTATCCCGCACAAGGCAGGGTAGGCAGAGGGAACTGCAGGGACCATGGGAACCTAGTGTTAAGACACCCCGTTGCTTAGCCCCTGCTTTCTCCGTCCCCGCTTTCCGCCGTTCTCGAGGCATTGCGTGTTGAGTGGCGGAATTCAACGCCGCGCTTTGTCTAGTTTGCCAGAGCGAAGAAAATGGAAATAGAAAAATCCATCTTCTCCGACTGGGGATCGAACCCAGTAATCGTCGCGTTACAGGCAGACGTTGCGCCTCTGCGCCACGCTCCATATATAATATCGAACATTCCATTTTTTAAGCAAATTCGTTTAATCTATATATTACATTACAACAACACAATTGAAATTTATAATATAAATGTGTCCAATACAAATTATTTTTATTTACACGGACATTTTTTTCTTTATTTTCTGTTTTTAATATTGCCAATGTTAAAATAATATTAATATTACACTAGAAAAATACCGAGTAAGTCATTGCTTGGGTTATTTCGCATTGCATAGACGGTTGAATGAATATTGACAAAGAACCAGCATCTCTTCGTATGAAGACAGCTTAAAATCCTTAAGTATTAAGTAATAGCTGTTTCTTGTCATTAATATTCGCAAATGGGGACTTTCATCGGCCTATAAAAATAGTAGTAATTAATATAAGATAGTGTGTCACACAAGTATCACCTTTTTCAAAAAATATCAATAAGTTTGATTGCCTCACCGATTGCCTCTTTCATAATAGTAGGTCAACGAAAAGAACATTTTATACTACTTAATAAATAATAAGTTTTTTATTCCCGTATGCATTCTTTTTCTATAAAATAAACAGCAAATATAAAACATCAACATAATATCAACAAAATGTTCTTGTAAGCGGATAAACAGTCAAATAAACAAACAACAAAGCGATATTATAAGGGTGTCGTTTTAACAACACGGAGTGCCAAAGTGGGTTATATCTAAAATATTAATGCTTTGTACGCACTACTAAGCACAAATTTATAAAATTAAAATTCAGAACCAGTTTTACAAGTTAACAATTTAGGTCTTTACCTAAATTATTTTACCTCTATTTATGTATACATATCGGATATATCCGGTTGCCCATTTTCACATTTTAACATAAATATGAGTTAGACCAACTATAAACAATAATACAATAATAGTCAGTCAGTCAAAAACGTTGTCACGATACGTACGAGTACGTTATTCACGGGAGAAAGGTTTATAACAAAATCACAAATGCATTTTTCGTGTTCTTAATAGGTGTTCTTTGCATTGTAATCGTGGCTATTTTTTAAAATAGAAATCATTTCTAGCTGTCGATCAACGTTTTATTATTTGAAGTAGTTAGTGAATAGATTAATATAGGTTATTTTAATCGAACTACATTCACATGAAAACATAAATTTTCCTATGTACATATATACCAAGTTTCTAAATGCTCGTGTGTCGTCATCACAACGAGAAATCGATTTAGTGTTGCTTTGTCACTGCCAGGGGATCATTGTTTTATCTTATCACGATTGACACTTGCTTTCACAGGGAGATTCACGTCACGCTATGGCATTAACCCTATAACAGAGATTTTAGAGGTCGTAAAACCCGTTGCGCATCAGACATGGTAAAACTTTTGTAATAAATTCAACTTAACAGTCGCTTTTAAGTGTTTAGTTTTAACTAATCTTGAAATTGACGTAACGATTAACTTATCAGTAACAATAATACACGTTACAACTAATATGCAGATTTTAAGCCAACTTCAGAATTATTCAAGTCAGTGTTCTACTTATTATATGTAAGTTAGCTATTTCAGATAATTCGAATCGAAGGAATCTTTTACTTTATGTCCACGTGTCACGTAAAAATAAATAAGATAAAATAGAAGTATATTTTACTGTGATTAATTTTAGAAATACTGTTAAAGTAGAGGCGTTAGAAATAAAAAAATAGTTCTACATCTTCTATTTCCAGCATAGTACAAGCTGTGTGGTCTCGTCTTAGCAGGATAGTTATCATATACATAACAGTAAAATCTTAAAAGACTTTCACTGTGATATCTTTACCAAAATAATTATTTATTAATATAATTTCATAAAAAGCTAGCTTTATGACATATACATTTACATTGTTCTTTGCATTCAATGCATTTGCACGAAAGCTTACATAATATTTTAAAAAGGCTCATTAAAAGACAAGACTTCAGGTAGATATTAGATCTTTATTTTTCAATTTCCAAACCAATTCGATAGTTGCTTTTGCCGTTTAGCAGCTTCATTCCGCATACGGGTAAGCCCTGATTCGATGAGTTCTAACTGCTTTACTTACACTAAAGGCTTTATTAAAAGATCTTCAAATGTTTTAACACTTGTGTTTTAAATTTAATAAAAAAGCCATTTCTTTTACATTAAATTTAAAAAGTAACACAGGATCCGTAGGTTACAGGTCAAATCAAGATACAACATCTCAAATGTTGAATGGAAAGCAGAAAACTATTAAATTTAGTTTTTTCTTTCTTATATATATATACATGTATTTTTTTTAGCTTCACGCTTTATCCCGCATATTGCAGAGTAGGCAGAGGGAACTGGAGGAACCAAATGAACCTAGTGTTAAGACACTACTTTGCTATTTTCCTGCTTTATCCGTCCCCACTTTCCGCCTTTTTCGAGGCATTGCGTGTTGAGTGGCGCCGCTCAACTCAACGCCGCACTTTGCCCAGTTTGCAAAGGGAAGAAAACGGAAATAGAAAAATCCATCTTCCCCGAGTAAGAATCGAATCCCACAAACATTTACAGGCAGACAGAATTCACATGGCTATTTCATATAATAATTTGAAATTAATAATTTTAAGTTATATATAACTCAACATGCACACTTTTCTGTTGTTTGTACGTCTATTACGTTGAAGTAACTGAAGAACGTAGGTAAGGACTTGCGGTTTATTTTCTTGAGTTATGGAACTCTGAAAATTTCGAAAAATGACTTCTTTTAAAATTTACCAAATGTAACATGTAATCATAAAGTATATAACAAACAGGAGATGATTATTGCTTTCAAATTATTCAATGTTGACGGTCATAATACATATTGAATATATGAATAATATATGGCTTTAACAGCTTCCCAAGAACATTCTACTTGCGTATCACTTTGGAGAGAAGCACCTTCTTGACTGCGAGATTAAGCTACTCTAAGCGACTTACGTTCGCTTATAGACAAAAGGCAAATGTTGATAATAATAACAATTAACCTTTATAATTTATAACTGTTCAATGCCATGTTATTTATTTTTTTCAATATTATAAAAATGCTTATTTTAACTCTATAATTTATCGGTCATTTAGCCAACTGTCAATGCACCACTTTTCAGTTAGAAGTTCGAGACAGTATATTGACTGATGGACCGCAACGCCATGCTTTATATCGCTATAGGAAATAATTGAAAATAATCCATTCAATCTAAACTTCTAACTTGGCTTAAGTTATAATAACTGTAATGGATTAACTTATTATAACAATAATGATTACAGTCCGACCGTGTCTCACTGCGCCTCCTCAACCTTGACAACAAAATGTAAACTAACCCTATATGTCTGAGCCTTAGAGATATACCGACTTATTTGCATTAGTATTCATGTTCAAATTTATGTTTTTAAGGACAAATAAGTATGTGCCCTCTATCTATTTGAATCACAAAAAAGTGAAAAATCTTAATTTTCAATCAGTTTCACGCATGATATGTTTTCGTGATCTAAACTTATCTTCAGCGATTTATATTAATAAATTTGTAATTTTTCAAATCAAACCGTTACCACTTGATTTTTAATGCTATTTTCTTTTTTTGTTTATTCTAGTAGATAAATAAAAATATAACGACTGATTGGAAAATTGTAGTTACTAACAAACTGTACATTATGTTTTCATGTAAGTGACTGTATTGTCTTTTTTGAGAAATAAATATCTTTAAACACATATTACCCGAACTGCAATAAAACGGGGAGTAAATATCGCGTTGCAGAAAATTTTGTGTTTTATTATATTTTTCTCTACCACGGGAAATTCGAGTTTCGCTGACATATATTGCGTTACGAGTCGAGTTTTGTCAAATAAAACTAGAGGATTTTTCCATACTTGATTTGCATTGTTGTTACATATGCATACTCGACGACATGCATATCTAGTAACTTTTGTTTTTTTTTTCATGTTTAACAATTGATGAAACGTGAACATATCATGTTTCATACGAAGCTCTCCTAATAATTTCAACATGTGTTCTTTTTGTTCTATAGGGAAGATGTATACAGTGGTTATTTCATAATAATAATTATTTATTTATTTAATTATTACTGCTAATATTAATAGTACTATGTAAACTTGAGTAAATAAACCTAATCTTAATACAACTGAAAAATAAAAGAATATATTAACTTATTTACGTTATATTTTATTAAATATAGCGTTACATATTAATGGGTGACATGCCGTTGACCAGTTGTAAAGTAGGCTGTGACGTGACGCTTACATACGGTAGATAGCATGGCGCTCGGTTAGATCACGTAACGTACTAGTAAATGATTGACACATTAGATCCTACGTGGCTGCGATGCAATTTGCAGTTTGGAATGCAATTTGCTTAGAATTGAATGAAAATATTATCTATATACTGTATGTATACACGTAACTTTGAAGGGTTTAAAAATTGTGTTGATTTATATAAACCTTATTGACTCCTAAGTTAACTAAAATAATTCTCATTTAATTGTTGCCTTTTATAAAAGAAAGTCACTCCTGAAGATGAAAACCTGATAAGTGAAGTACCTGCATAAAATTAACACACTCTCAACATGTCAACTTCCAATTGAAAGACTCTATGAAATGAACAGAACCAATATCTCCTATGTTTTTCTTCTACGTCAGTTTATATATTATACGTAAAGCATTATTTTCATGTAAGTACTAAAATTTAGGTTTGTCCTAAACATATTTAAATTTACTATTAATTGTATCAAACATCGTTGTTGAACTTGTAAAAACATTATTAAATTTCCTTTTTAATACCGTTTAGGTACTTGCTTTGTTACCCCGAAGCCAATTAACTAGTCTGAGTTGAAACTTTAGCACCTTGACCTTCATAAGACATTTATTATACAATTTCTGTATTTAGTGAAGAATATTATTTGTTAGATAGAAAAAGTGTTATTTCGGGCGCTTAGAGTACATATATCCTAATTTTTTAAGAAAATTTTTACACAGTAATTTTAATTATTATATATACGAAGCTTATTAGGTTGTACAGTTGATTAGATCCAATGTAGCACTATATTAACTATGCTAATTCTAACGAAGATATTTTGAATTTCATCTTTTTACCGAGTAAGAATTAAAACATTACTTCTGGCGTAACTATGCGCCCGTACATAGTCGCGCACCACTTAATGGTATTATGACGATATAAAGATTTTTTCACTATATACAGACTTTTAATAAATGTTTGTCCCAAATTAAAAAAATGGCCAATGCCCTCTCCCCAGGAAAAAATTTCAAATTAATTAGTTGCTATTAATTAGTTGTATAAGATTTACCTTATTATTTATTTACATTATCAAATTTCCAATAAAACGCGATAGACGACATAGATTCAATAGAAATTTATGGTTTCACAGAACAGAAATCGGAGATTACCTTTCTTTGGTACAATAGATCCTTTCTGATGACAACAAGGCAACACCTAATTGAATGTAACAATACTTCAAGTTACAATATTTATTTTATCACGACTTTATGTCATTATATATACTTTTACATTATTTTATTATGATAATTTCTAAATTTGTTCATTTGTAAATAAAGTAACTATAAAAATTTTTATACCTTACATTATTTTAATTTAAACAAAACTAAACTAAATTGAAGATAAATTAAATTCAATATTCAATTAATAACACACAAATATTATCATAAAATTACATTTGCACATTTTGCATAAAAAACACAAGACTATAAAAAATTGAATAGTAGTATAAAAACTGTAAATGGCACTACGCGATGGTAGAGGACGTTGCGCGGATTTACAATTCAACCCCGGCGAGCTAATTGGATGCAGGTAACAATGTTTGCGTCGGGACGTCGCGTGTACGGCTTGCATTATTTCATTTTATTAAAGCTTATACATCAAACTGTTGCCACTTTTAATCACAGTACATTATGACTTTGCTGGCTCTTTTAAGGTATTAAATTAAATCTTCTCGAGAAATCGAGGACGTTTTATAAAAATAAGGATACCTGATATTTTTCTTATTATGATTTTTGTATTGCATATTCGTATTCGTATGTGTTTTTGTCACTGTTTTATTGTGATTTGAACAGAAGTGAATATAAAGTTCTTATCTTCATACCACCCGCAGCGTACTCAAGAATAGGCTCGTGTTAAGGTGCTCTATTTTTCACTTAACGCCCAAGTTTAAGAGGTGTAACCAAGCTGCGCCTTGTTTTTTTACCACAGGTAGGAAAAGAAAATAGTTCATTCCGCTAATTGGCAATCGAACCTGTGACTACGCTCACAATCGCACGCTGCGTTGAAATTTTTTAATAAGTTAAATGTAGGGTTAATTATTAAATTGCCACACCGAGGTGCTTAAAATACCTGAGCGAATCGTCGCTAGGTATAAAATGTTAGAATTGAATAATTGAGAAATTCAGATGAAATAATAATTAATAATAAAATTGACATGTAAAAGTTTTTTTTTAACTTTTAGATATTGATATATCCACTATTACAATTCCAACTCTTATTAAAGCAAACGCCCGATGGGGCACCCTCGTCTCCTCCTCAACATCACTGTCGGGGTCTTGCATGGATTCTTCAGGCGAGTTTTAGTCTCATCGTGATGTAAGAAGGAATTCAAAGCACCGTGAGCACATGTGTAGGTTACATTACAGGTGGTAAGTATATTGTGACTTAGTTATTTTTTTATACTTTTTGTAATTTTTCGATATTTTGTTTTTAAATAAACGACCAAACTGTGCAAATGACTTAAGATATATATATTAAAGTATCGTGCTTAAAGGATTTATTGAAATAAAAGATAAATAAACAAAACTATTTTCGGAGTTTTTGAAAGTTATTCATTCCCTTAAGTGAGGATAGAACCAATATCTACCTTATGATACAATGAGACGCTGCGCTAAAATGGCCTCACATACATATATATTTGAAAAACAGTACATACTTTGTACTAAAATTTAATACATTTAAAAGGAAATAGGTAAAATATTAAAAAATATTTAAGATTTAACTTAACCACATTTACGACGCCTTTGTTTAAGTTCTTTAAAATAAATACGAAAAGGTGAAGTAAACTCTTATTAAAATTATAGGTCTCGAGATTTCCCTGTAGGAATTAAGAAACGACGCACAACTTTTGTTCCATAAGAAAGTCTTGTCATGAAATACATGATCACAAGATAATAATATACGTATGTACATCAATATGTAAATTTGTTGTACCTAGTACCTTTAAAACAGTTGTAATTAAATTAAATCATTTTACATATGTATTTACACATATACATATATATAGAAGTGCACTTTATTATTGTTACTTTCATGAAAAGTATTATTACTGCGAAATTCAGTTACTTCATTCTCTCGAGATACAAACAAAATAGTAATTACAAATAGAATAATAACAGTAATTTATATTACATCTGCGGACTGAAATATAATCTGTTTCATTATATCCACTTCATTACACAATAGTGAAACAAATCTCAATAGATTTACAAGACTTATAAATACTGATTGCGATTGAGATTGGGTTAGAAACCGGGCATTATCTTAATAAAGGTAAGGTTAATGGGTGCAAGCCGAAACGAACGATGTCCATTCATCTTTGTTCAATAGCATGCAGCTGAGATCCAGAATTCATTGCTTCTGTTAGATTCATAGACTTTTAGGTTCATTATTTTCCACCCTCTCTGAATTCACGTGGGTAGATTCCTATTTGTTGTATTTGGACAATAACGTTTTTACGTAAATATAACAGTACCTTTTTTTATAAAGGCTCGTAGGTTTTTTCTGACGCAAAATTTTTAATTTTTGTATCATCAATAATTATCACAGAGCAAGTCAAATATTATTTTTATCAGAAATTTCTTATATTTAATTATTTTTATAATCCTACTGAGTGCCACAAGGTACTCAGCTTAACAAAGCTCCGGCTTCACAAACACGAGTACCGCTTGTCTTCGAGCTATAATTATGTTTTAAATTCAAACTGAAATTATATTTTGTACAAGATGTTGTTTATGTTTAATGTATCTTAATTGTCGCGCTGTTGCATTTACAAAAAAAAAAACATTTAAAATTTATCAGAAGTTTTTTTTTTAATACAATTTATTTGTAAATTGTGTATTCTCATATTAATAATGCTTTATGTAAAGTTATTGATAACTCAACAGATTGGATTAGATGCTTTCGACCATGTATCGCAATAACTGTAACTGTTGTTACAGCTATTTTCTGAATTATCTGTAGGCTGCTTATTGGTACATCATTTTGATTATAATTTCCAACGCTGATGAAAATTGTTACTAGTGTTTGTAGTATAGGCAGGATAAGAAGAGGTAACCAAGTGTTAAGACTTTTCGCAATGTAATGAACTCGAATGCAATATACATATATGAACGTTCTTTTCTTATCATAAATGAACGAGCAGATTTGAATAAAATTTTGTGTATTTTATTCGAAAGATTTCTGGTTTAAAATACTTAAAGAAAACACATAAAAATTTGAAAATACATGAAAATTCTATCCTCAGTGTAGATTAACAAGTTAAAAATCAAAAAAATATTTGTTTTCTGGTTTTACTAATACGATTAGACCAATAGGTTGTTTTGTTAGTGAGAAAAATTCTGTCAATTGTAAATAAATATAAAAATATAGCTATCTTTGTTTTCACCCTTTACCCGCACATGGCAGGGTAGGCAGAGAAATGCAGGAGCCATAAAAATCTAGTGTTAAGACACTCAAAAAAATATTCAGTTATCTAGTAAGATACTAAATTAACGCTGATCATATCCGAGCATTTTGGCAAGATGACATCTATCTAAATACATAATTCATTAAAAGCGATTAACATAGCAACCTAAGGTAATGGAAGCTCAATTCAATCTGAATGATCGACAAAGCCGCCGTTAGGTCCATGTCACCTTTGTAAATTCAATTACAAATGTATTGTGCTCTTGACGCGCACGAATGTCATTTGGGAATATAGTCGGTTCTGAACACGTCCACTACTCTAATAGAACTAATTGTCATGACATGATAATCAAGATTTTTGTTATGATTTAGTCATATTTAATACACTTTATTGTGTTTAGTATTAAATTAAAAGGGATTTATTTTGACTAAAAATATTATATTTAAAAAACCGTCACTCGCAATAACTTCCTATTCCCATCCCTTTCTAACACGCACACTATACATATTGCGATCCTTGTCACACTTCATTCACTCGGACGACACGCAAGAGGGCGCTTTCTTCTTTCTTACGACTTACGATATGTTCCCGCTGCTATAGACAACGTGTGCGTCTTGAAAATTCAAAAATATTAGTATATTTCTCAATATTCGCATCAGTGTTATTAAAATACAGTAGTTCTGTGTATGTAACATAAAGATAACGATAAACAAGGCCTAGCTAGGTGAAGATTGGAAATAACCAGCCGCGGCTGGGCCCCCACGTGCAACCACGACGAAAGGATCCAAGGAAAACTTTTAACCAAGTAAGTGTGCGATTGTTCTACATTCCCCAGCTACATATATCTTTTATTTTGTCCAATTAAACCCGTACTGTAGCTGGTAAATCAATTTTCCTTTTCTATTCGTTGTTGTGAGTGTCGGCCATTATTATCGTGTTCTTTCACTAATTTTCTATTAAACAAAAATACAGTCCACTAGCATTTTTTTAATTCCCGCTATTATTGTTTAAACCGCACCGAATTGGTGGTGATATTATGATCTTTCGCCGCCATATTGTAATAATTCATTTGACTTTATGCTATGATTTTGACGTGTGTTCTTAAACAATATTTTTGAATATTATCAAAAGTAACCAATAAAACTTTCACTGAGATTTAAAATATACATTAACAGTACATTTACTACAACTGTCTAAAATACAATATAAAGTAATCCAACATTTTCGTTTAGCAAATTGTTCAGCATTTCCACGTTATAGTCACTTCATTACGTATACTAGCAGTTCTGTTCGTAGATATCGTCGGCGCACTCTCGCGGGAACAGGTCAGATTCAGAGGGTATTAGTATAGCTGCGCTATCTCCGCGGAACAATTGCACCAAGGATTTAGCTCGAAGTTCAATAGCTAGCAATTGTGTACGAGCATGTTTGTGTACAAAAATGTGTTTTCTGTACATAATTTGTACGTTTTGCATTTAAGCTAAGAAGGTATCAAAAAGCGTGATGAATATTATTTATTAAAATTATATGTTTAGAAGTAATTTGATGAAGACAAGGCCAGGATATGTTCACACGGTCGAAATCAACTTATTAGTTCACGTCCGACGGCTGAACAAAATGTTGGTACAGTTTCAGTTATTTATGTCTTAGTATTAAATTTAAAATATAGAATATTTAGCAACAAGTAAACATAGTAATATAATTTTAATTTTTTTTTTCACATTTTGCTAAGAAGTATTTCAATGTAAAAGTTACTTAATAATATTTGCTTCTTGAAATAAAAATTATAATAAAGCACAAATAGAATTAGACGAGAACAATGTCGAAATTCCTACAGGGAAATCTCAAAGCCCGTAAACTTAATAAGAGTAGACATTCCCTTTCGTTTTTGTACATTAACGCAACAAGGTTATTTTGCGTAAGCGAAATGTGAGAAATTTTCAAATATCAACAATTACGTATCTTCTTAAGTCGAAATGATTTGTTGCCTTCTTTAAATTATTTAATTAGTGAGCAACTCCTGAGTAATAAGCTACCAAATACATATATACAAAACAACATATATTAGCAAAAAACAGACTTGAGCATATTCTTCGGTCTACACTACAAAAAAATGAATTTGAATTTAGTGTAATCTTTATAATTTCTATATTCTAAGTTGTAATTGCACAATGCTAACGTTCCGTCGTCTTAACAATGCAGATAAGGCACCAGTTATGTCGATAAACTTCAAAAAGATCTTATACTTAATATTACTATGAATAGCCTTTCTAGGTGTTCATTCATTCGCTTGTTCTAATAAATAATAATAATCTTTGAAGTATCAAAATAGCGACTTGATAGCTTCTTAACAGCCTTACTCATTTTGAATTAATTTAAAGTGTTAATTCTTACAAATTGCGAAATAACAGCACAAAGCATTTAATTTGTAAAGTTAACAGTCATTTTCTTTTCTTAAACTTGTTAAAAGTCCTAAACATTTCAGAGTTTTTATGTTTGTATTCTCAAGGCTTGATGGATAAAGAAAATTACTGATAAAAAGTTCTTTTAATTGTTTTCCCCTAAATGTAGCGAACAAAGACAAAGCTAAGCTATTCAGATCTTGATAAAAGTGTTAACGAGTTACCTTTAATAGGCAGCCACTGCTTTATGTACTGTCTATTACGGATTTGCCTTACTTTTAAGATTAATAAAACGAAATAACATTTGTACATAAGGTACATATATATGTAGGTTGCTCAAAGTTACCATTTGTAAATATTGATGACAACAAACACCTACTACTTAATACTTAAGGAATTTAAGCTGATTTTGAGAAGAGATGCTGATTCTTTCTCAATATTCAGCCGTTAATGTAATGCGCAGTAACCTAAGCTATACTTATTTGATATTTTTCTAATGTAATATTAACATTATTTTAACATTGGAAAAGAATGCATGTATTTCTCATGAAAGAAGCATACTAATTGTATTTACGACTTTTAGTAATAAATTTTTAAAACGAACGTAAGTTGATTATCAATTTACTAAGCAGGCGAAACCTCGACCGGGTCACTAGTACATAATTAGTCTTGCTTGTTGACTCATTAATTCAAAGTGAAAAGTACAATATATAATACGTTTATGTAGTGACACAACCTCTACTATGCGTACAATCAGATTAGCTAATATTGTCGCATTAAAATTGTGCTATCCGCCAATCCTTTACACGAGAATTAATTCAGTAAGGAAGCCATTATTGTAACTTAACAATTCTAATTAAACATGTATAGAATACGAAACTCCCTCTTGCACTGTAGTAAGGAAATTAGTCGTCTCTTGACACGCACTATAGAAGCTGTACTAAAACTCATCAAACTTGAATCTGGCTGTGTATAAAAAAATAGTAGCAATTAATATAAGATGGCATACAAATATCACCTTTTTGTATAAAATAAACAACAAATATAAAACATCAACATAATACAAAATGGTCTTGTTAGCGCATAAATAGTCAAACAAACAAAAACAAAGCGATATTATAAGGGTGTCATTTTAACAGAGAAACGGAGTACCAAAGTGGGTTACATATAAAATATTAATGCTTCGTATTTAATGCACAAATTTATAAATTTAAAATTCAGAACAGTTTTGCTAAAGATTCGGCGCATAGACAGTGCCTCAATAATTTAGGTCTTTACCTAAATTGTTTTACCTTTATTTACGTATCTGATATACGTATGCCCATTTTCTCATATTAACATAAATATGAGTGAGACCAACTATAAACAACAATACAAGAACAGTCAGTCCGTCAAAAACGTTATCACGACACGTAGGAGTACGTGTTTCACGAGAGAAACGTTTATGACAAAATCACAAATGCATTTTTCGTGTTCTTAAAAGGCGATCTTCCTTTATAACTTTCACGACGAAGATTTGGACGCACATTGTTACGGTGGCTATATAACAATTTGATTAAATAGAAACCATTTCTAGTTGTATGTTCAACATTATATTATCTCAAGTAGTTAGTAGATAGATTAATATTAGTTATTTTAAGTAAATTCAATTTACTTTAGGTTAATTTGTGGTAATAACAACTTTATTAATATCTTGCTTTTAGGTGAGAACCATGTAAGGGGTAAACTTTCAATTTATTAAGATTAATAATTCAACACTTGTAACTGTAATAAAATTTTACAAAACATTGTAATATTGACCACGTCTACAAATACCGTTACAAATATTGTAAGAATAAACGAACTAAAGTTAAAAAAAACAACACAATGTATTTGAAGTCAAACCTTAAATCGGATAACATTCACATGAAAAAGAACATTTTTCTTATCTACCAACGTATAAACCAAGTTTCTACATGCTCATGTGTCGTCATCTCAACAGGAAATCGATTTAGTGTCGCTTTGTCACTGCCGAGGGATCATTGGTTTATCTTATCACGATTGACACTTGCTTTCACAGCGAGATTCACGTCATGCCATGGCACTAATTCCATAACAGAGATTTTAGAGATCGTAGAACCCGTTGCACATAGCATCAGACATGTTAAATCTTTTGGAATAAATAAAACATAGCTATCATTGTAGTGTTTAATTTCAAATAACCTTTAAATGACGTTGTTTATTTATTTATTTATTTATTTGGGACAACAACAGCTTAGAATGCGACTTAGAACTTAAACAAACCAGATATGTATATATATATATATATATATATATATATATATATATATATATATATATATATATATATATATATATATATATATATATATATATATATATATATATATATATATATATATATATATATATATATATATATATATATATATATATATATATATATATATATATATATATATATATATATATATATATATATATATATATATAAATACTAGAATTTGAAGCAATACCTTTTAATGTTGTTTCTATTTACAGATTTACAAATAAAAATTATTGAGTAAGTATGTTAATGTAAACATAATTTTGTTGTAATCTCAATAAATAGTCTCTTTACAAAGCAACAATTACAGTCTTTTTTTCGTTCGTTCGTTTCAAGCAACAACATATCACATATATTATAATATGGTCACAATATATTACACGTATTACTATTGTAAATATTAAACACTTTTTTAATGTGATATGCTTGGCAAAATAATCATTATTTCATGTAATTTCCATCTTCGTTCAACGCAATCGCACGAAACATTACACAAGACTTTAAAAAGACTTATTGAAAGACAAGCGTTCAGGTACATATAAGATCTTTATTTTTCAATTTCCAAAACAATTCGATAGTTGCTTTTGCCTTTTAGCAGCTTCAGTACATATTCCAGCGGTTCGGTTTATTTCCGCATACGGGTAAGCCCTGATTCGATGAGTTCTAACTGCGCTATCACTTCAAAACACTTTCATTTTACAACTTATGTTTTAAATTTGAGAAAAAGTAATTTTTGCTACATTAAATTTAAACAGAAGTTATCATGTTGTAATGGCACAGGGTCCACTTATACAAGTTCAATCAAGACACAACGTCTGAAATATTGGATGGAAAGCAGAAAACGGAGGATCTTGACACTAGATTCTCTAATCATTAAGTAATATTTAGTAATAAAAAATAATAATGATAGAAATTTCAGTTAGAGTATAGAAGAAAAACGAAGACGAAATAAAACTTACAAGCTTAACTCTGCTGAAATATGTTCTAATTTTACATGAAAAACACTACAAATATGTAGTATTTTTTTTTTTGGTTATACGAGGGTCAAACTGAAAGTTCTTAGAAAATCAAAAACTAAGCATTCTAGCAAGTTATTAGTTTTATTATAACTTTTCAAAATAGCGTCCATTTACATCAATACATCGCTGCATTCGATGGAACCATTGAGAAAAGCACCTTGCCCACTCGGCCTGAAGAGACCCCCTCTTCAACGGCGTTTTGAAACGCAGCCACTGCTTCTTCGGCGTCCATAAAATGTTTTCCTCGAAGTTTTTCTTTTATTTTCGGGAATAAATAAAAATCGCAGGGTGCGAGGTCGGGGATATACGGCGGGTGACCCAGTAATTCCACGTCTAAGGTCGCCAAATAGTCGATCGTTTGCCTGGCGGTGTGCGACGAGGCATTGTCGTGATGAAGGAGGATCCTGCTGCGAGGTCGTTTCTCTCGAACTTTTTCCAAGACAAGTGGCAAACAGTTGTTAGTGTACCACTCTGCATTAACCGTTTTCTGATCGTCTAAGACAACTGTCGCGTAATGACCTGTCTTTCCGAAGAACAAGGCC
The DNA here is from genome assembly GCA_037178615.1 of Dione vanillae. NCBI lineage: Eukaryota > Metazoa > Arthropoda > Insecta > Lepidoptera > Nymphalidae > Dione > Dione vanillae. The sequence goes on along the minus strand of JAZFAU010000209.1, from coordinate 1,215,514 downwards.
ATCATCTTTTTTCCAACACTTCGACCTCTCTTCACTTTAGTTGGCAACTCTTCAGAAGGAAACACCCACTGAGCAGACTGTCTTTTGGTTTCCGGATCATAACAGTAAATCCAGCTTTCGTCACCCGTTAGTATGTCGAACACAGCATTTGAGTCACCTCCGTTAAATTTTTGGATCATTTCTCGGCACCAATCAACACGGCGGAGTTTTTGAGCCTCGGTCAAATTATGCAGTATCCAGCGGGCACAAAGCTTCCTGGCCGCTAAATGTTCATGGAGGATTTTGTGCACTTGACTCATACCTATGCCTAGACTTGTCCGAATCTGCTGATAGGTCACTCTTTTGTCAGTCTCTATCATACGCCGCACAACACTGATTTTATCTTCAGTTTCGCTGTAGAAGGCCGTCCCTCACGCAAATCATCGGTGAGATTAGTTCGACCACGTTTGAATTCATTAAACCAGTTGTAAACTGTGGCATGAGATGGGGCTTCATCGTGAAAAGCCAATCGAAGTCTATCATAACTTTCTTGTTGACTTATATGACATCGAAAGTCATAAAAAATCATTGCACGAAAATTTTCTCGGCTTAAATTCATTCTGACGTGCACAGACAATTTTCAATTTGCCGCCAAAGCGTTAAAACAAAGGACAAATGAATGAAATGTATACTCAATATTATTGGTAAAGAGTTCTATTTTCAAAATTTAAACTTATTTTTTTAACATAATCCTTTAAATTGCCAGTTCTAAAAATTTTCAGTTTGACCCTCGTATACAATACCTATAAATTACCAGTTTTAAAATTCAATACAAGCTTCTTTTGGTTGTGTTGACTTAGAACGTTAATTTTCCTTGTGGTCCAAAAAAGTATTCAGCTGGACATTTCAAATATTCATTTGACCTTAATACTTCTAAGTAATGTAAAGACAAATTGCTTCGACAAACAGACAAAGACACTGTTATTTGTATGTCTTTTTGTAGATGGTAAAGTAACTGAAGGACGTAAGTAAGGCAAAGTACGGAACCCTGAAAATTTCGAAAAGTAAATTCTCTTTAAATCAACCAAATGTAAATGTGTAAATATAAAGTACATAGCATACAAAAGATGATTATCGCTTGCGAATTATTGAATTATTTATTGTTGACCGTCGTAGCACATAATAAATATATGAATAATGTATGCCTTTAACAGCTTTCCAAGAACACTCTATTTGCGTATCACTTTGTAGAGAAGCACCTTCTTGATTGCGAGATTAAGCTACTCTAAGCGACTGACGCTCGCTTATAGAGAAGGGCAAATGTTGATAATAATAACAATTAACATTAATGCATAATTTAGAACCGTTCAACATCATAATATTTTTTTAAATGTTATAGCAATGTTTGTTTTAACTCTACAATTTATCACTCATTTATCATTTATAAGCAACAATAGAGAACCTACTGTCAAGACACCACCTTTCGCTCTAGGTCAAAGTTTAAGTATATTGAGCAATGGACCGCAACATCACGCTTTATTTCACTACAGTAAGTAAATGAAAATAATCCGTTCAGTCTGACCTTCTGACTTAACCCATAACTGTAACGACCAAATCACCAAATCAACAAAAATTTTATCGTAAAATAATAACTTATTTATATAATTTAGTTTTATTGTGATTTTAATAAAAATAGATATAAAGTTATATTTAACTACCCGTGTATACCAGCGAAGGCTGGATTAGCTTAGTGTTAAGACACTACGTTCCCTGCTTTACACCCAATTCACACATTGTGGGTTGAGAGGTAAAAATAACGCCGCGCTTTGACTTTTTACCACAGCTAGGAAAAGAAGATAATTCATTCCTCTAAGTGGCAATCGAACCTATGACCGCGCTCGCAATACTTTTTTTATCTTATTTAATAGGAAAAAAAGTATCTTAGCATTCTACGGAATCCTCGAGCAAATTTCAGTCCCATCAGGAAGTAGGAAGAGGAGTTCAAAGCACCGTGAGCACACCGCATATAGGTTACATTAACCCCAAGTAAAAAATCATATAATTTGATTGTTCATATACATAAATAATCTAACTAAACAAAATAGTAATTACAGATAGAACAACAACAGTGATTTATATTACATCTGCAGACTGAAACATAATCTGTTTCATTATATCCACTTCATTACATAATAGTAAATTAGACTCGAACTCAAGTACTGGCATTGACAAAATTACCACAAAAGCTTTAAAGTGTTTATGCAATGTAGTATCAAAGAATTTAGCACAGTGTTTTAACAAACTTATGTCCCAGGGGATGTTCCCAGACACATTGAAAATAGCAAAAATAACACCAATACATAAATCCGGTTCCTTGACAGATCGAGAAAACTACCGTCCAATATCAGTACTACTTGCTCTCTCAAAAATTTTAGAAAAAATAATCTACAACCGTTTGGCTACATATTTGGACTCTTTTAACTTTATAACGGAACGGCAGTATGGTTTTAGGCCTAGAAGCAACACCACTACTGCAACTATAGACTTGCTAACAAAAATAAGACAAAATCTAGATAAAAAGAACATAGCTTTGGGCGTATTTATTGATTTAAAAAAAGCGTTTCATACCGTAAGTCATAAACTCTTGTTACTTAAGCTTCAAAAAATTTGTGTAAACGGTACTGTACTTAAAATGCTAAACTCATATTTAACAAATAGGTTGCAAATCGTTAAAATTCGTGACACCATGAGTAATGCGTTGCCTGTTACGTGTGGAGTCCCACAGGGCTCAATTTTAGGACCGTTATTATTTTTAATCTATATTAACGATATTGCAACCTTGAAACTAAATGGTCATCTGACTTTATACGCAGATGATACGTGCTTATTCTATTTTGGTAGCAATATAAACGACATAATTACTCAAGCTCAGCATGATTTAAATAACCTATGCATTTGGTTTCACTGTAATCTTTTAACGATTAACGCTTCAAAGACTTGTTACATTATATTTAAAACTAAGAACAAAACTATTGCACCGCATGATCCACTTACTCTTGATGGTATTCAAATCGAACAAAAAACTGTGAAAAATACTTAGGTCTACGAATAGATAATCATTTAACTTTTAAATATCAAATAGAGTACATAAATAATAAACTTTCTTCTTTAATTGGGTCACTGAGAAACATACCAAAATGCATACCTAAGAAAATAAAGTACAATATTTATAATTCCTTGGTAAAATCTCATTTATTATATTTGGTTGAAATTTGGGGTAACACTGGGAAGTCTAAACTACAAGCACTACAAAGAAAACAAAATAAAATAATTAAAATACTTTTTCGATATCCACCTTTGACACTAACGACTAAAGTCTACAAAGAAACAAATATTATGAACCTGCGACAACTTTATGTATATAACTCTTGTATCTTTATATATAAAAACATTAAAAAATCGATACACTCAAATCTAACGTTTACAAAACGAAGCAGTAAACGTAGCACTCGAAGAGCAAGCCTACTGGTACTTCCAAAAATTCGAACCAAATTTGCTAAGAAAAATATTAAATATTATGTTCTCATGTAAGTGAAATTGTATTTCTTTTTGAGAATAAATTTTTAAAACACAAATAGAGACACAATAGTAAATAGAAACATAATCACACAATAGTAAATAGAAACAATCTCAATAGATTTACAAGACTTATAAATACTGATTGCGATTGAGATTGGGTTAGAAACCGGGCATTATCTTAAAGGTAAGGTTAATGGGTGCAAGCCGAAACGAACGATGTCCATTCATCTTTGTTCAATAGGGTGCAGCTGAGATCCAGAATTCATTGCTTCTGTTAGATTCATAGACTTTTAGGTACATTTTTTACCACCCTCTCTAGGTTCAGCTAGCTAGATTAGTTATTTGTTTTATTTGGACATTTTTTAGGTAACTAATGTTTTTACTTAAATATAGTAGTATATTAATGCCCTTTCTTTATAAAAATAAAGACTTGTAGGCTTTTTTCTGACGCATAATTTTTAATTTTTCATCAATAATTATCAAAGAGCAAGTCAAATATTATTTTTATCAGAAATTTCTTCTATTTAATTATTTTTATAATCCTACTGAGTGCCACAAGGTACTCAGCTTAACAAAGCTCCGGCTTCACAAACACGAGTTATAATTATATTTTAAATTTCAAACTGAAATTATATTTTGTACAAGATGTTGTTTATATTTAAAGTATCTTAATTGTCGCGCTGTTGTATTTACAAAAAAACCTTATAATTTAGCGGAAGGTTTTTTTTAAAACATCTTATTCGTAAATTGTATATCCTCATATTAATAATTCTGTATGTAAAGTTATTTATGACGCAACAGACTGGACTGGATGCTTTCGAACAAGGATTTGAAGCTTATCAAAATAACTGCAACGGCTATTACAGCTATTTCTGGATTATCTATAGGCTGCTTATTTGTACATCATTTAGAGTATGGTTTCCTATGCTGATGAAAATTGTTATTAGTATTTGTAGTATCGGCAGGATAAGATGAGGTAACCTAGTGTTAAGACATTTCGCAAATACGTATGTAATATATGGACATTTTTTTTATTAATTGACTAAAAGCATTTTTGTTACAATCGATTAGAAACACAAATAACATTCCACATATTTGAATAAAATAAATACACAGCTATCTTCTTTGGTAGTAAAATAACACGGATATAATATGAGCATTTTAGGCATCTATCTAAATGCATAATTCATTAAAAGCGATTAACGAAGCAACCCAAGGTAATGGAAGTTCAATTCAATTTGAACGATCTACAAAGCCGCCGTTAGGTCCATGTCACCTTTGTAAATTCAATTACAGATGTATTGTGCTCTTGACGCGCACGAATGTCATTTGGGAATATAGTCGGTTCTGAACACGTCCACTACTCTAATAGAACTAATTGTCATGATATGATAATAAAGATTTTCGTTGTGATTTAATCAAGTTTAATATACTTTATTGTAATAATTCATTTAATTTTGTGCTATGATTTACACGTTAAGTACTAATTATATCTATTTATTATGGACTTTAGTTAATAGCTATATATAAATAGTACACAGTAAAATTTAAAGTTAAAAACAATTTTACAATGTGTCATGTCCATATTTTAATAAATCGTAAAACAAGTATTAAAATTTAATCACGCCTAGTCGATACTTTATAAATGGACTGTGTTATAGAATTAAAATTCTTAACTTAACCATTTTAAGCGTTTTGACAAAATTCTCAAATAAATGTATTTTAGCCTAGACATATTATAAATTTAAGATAATATTACTAAAGATAAAGTAAATATAAAAAATAAACTGTTTTTCTTTATAACAATGTCCTTAAAGTTATCTAAAGTAACAAATAAAACCTATATGAACTTAAAATATGCATAAACACAACCACTTTCACAAATCAATTTCTAAATATTATATAAGACAATCTGACATCACATTTATCTATAATAAAAATCAAATAGAGAAACGTTTAGCAAATTGTTCAGCATTTCCACGTTACAGTCACTTCATTACGTATACCAGTAGTTCTGTTCGTAGATAGATATCGTCGGCGCACTCTCGCGGGAACAGGTTAGGTTCAGAGGGTATTAGTAAAGCTGCGCTATCTCCGCAGAACAATTGCACCAAGGATTTAGCTCGAAGTTCAATTGTGTACGAGAATGATTGTGTATAAAAATGTGTTTTCTATTCAAAATAATTAAAAATAATATTAAAGTTTATTGTGAAGAATTACTTATATTACGTAATGACTGGATTATATTCTACAAGAACGCATGCAGCGACAACGTATAGTGTAACTCAGTCAAAATTAACTCATTAGCTTACGTCCGAAGGCTAAACAAAATGGTGCAACAGTTTCAGTTAGTTATGTCTTAATATTTTTAGTAGAATATAGAATATTTAGCAACAAGTAAACATAGTAATATAATTTTAATAAAAGTTAGTTTTCACATTTTACTAAAAAGTATTTCAATGTAAAAGTTACATAAAATATAATCATTTACCTTCTTAAAATAAAAATTATAATAAAGCATGAATAGAATTGGACGAGAACAATGTCAAAATTCCTACAGGGAAATCTCAAAGCCCGTAAACTTAATAAGAGTAGACATTCCCTTTCGTTTTTGTACATTCACGAAACAAAGTTATTTTGCGTAAACGAAATGTGAGAAATTTTCAAATATCAACAATTACGTATCTTCTTAGGACGAAAATATTTGTTGCCTTCAATTTATTTAATATTTAAGTTACTCCTGTGTATTAAATTAAATTAAAACATATATACAGCACAACATGTACAACAGCCATATAGGCTTACAATGTTTCAAAGAATCAATCATGCAGTTTTCTAATTAATTGTGTGGTAAACAAAGAACAGACTTAAACATCATATTCTTCTGCCTACTAAATACGTAATTAAAATTTAGTATAATCTTTAAACTTTCTTTATGTTTTAAGTTGCAATTAGGTTGGACTACTAATACTGTTAGTTACGACCAAACGTGTTACGAGCTACGCTAACGTTTGGCCATCTTCACAATACAGGTAAGGCACTCTTAACTTTGTTACCTGCAACAATAAAGCGTTTATTGAACACACTTTTGTATCAGTCATTCGAATAATAACAATAATCTTTGAACTATCAATGAGGACCGGAGGCGAGGCGCAGTGGCGCAGCGTCTGTCTATGAACGAATTGTAGGTAAGTTTATATATAATTTCTATTTTTTTCGCTGTGGCAAACAGAGCCAGTGCTTGAGTTCCACCTTTCAATGCACAATGCCTTGAAACGATGAAAGCGGGAAATGTAGAGTCTTAACATATATACATGCATCATCTATTAGCAGCTAGCAGATCATATATATATATATATATATATATATATATATATATATATATATATATATATATATATATATATATATATATATATATATATATATATATATATATATATATATATATATATATATATATATATATATATATATATATATATATATATATATATATATATATATATATATATATATATATATATATATATATATATATATATATATATATATATATATATATATATATATATATATATATATATATATATATATATATATATATATATATATATATATATATATATATATATATATATATATATATATATATATATATTAATTACTATTTATACAATAAATTTTTAAAAACAATTAACATTTTGTGGGTAAAAGTTTAAAACAATTTTATTTTTAATATTATCATTTTTTAAAAACCTACGAAGTATTTCCTATGCTTGTCACATTTCATTTATTTGTTTTAATAAATAATAACAATCTTTGAAGTATCAAAATAGCGACTTAATAGCTATTTAACAGCCTTATTCAAATGAATTAAATTAAAGTATTAATTCTTAACAGCACAAAGCATTTTATTTGTAAAATTAACAGGCATTTTCTTTTTTTAAACGCGTTAAAAATCCTAAACATTTCAGAGCTTTTGTGCTGTCACAAACATTTGTATTCTCAAGATTTGATGAATAAAGTAAATGACTGATAAAAACTTCTTTTAACTGTTTTCCCCTAATTGTATTGTTGTTGTATATTAGTTATTCATCTTGATAAAAATGTTAACGAGTTACCTTTAATGAGTAACCATAGATTTATGCACTGTCTATTACTAATTTGTCTTACTTTTAAGAGTAATAAAACGAAATAACTTTTATACACATATTTTATTTTATTTTACTAGCTTCACGGTTTATCAGGCACATGGCGGGGTAGGCAGAGGGAACTGCAGGAACTATTGGAACCTAGTGTTAAGACACTCCGTTGCTTAGTCCCTGCTTTCTCCGTCCCCGCTTTCCGCCTTTTTCGAGGCATTGCGTGTTGAGTGGCGGAACTCAACGCCGCACTTTGCCTAGTTGCCAGAGCGAAGAAAATGGAAATAGAAAAATACATCTTTCCCGACTGGGAATCGAACCCAGAGACCGCCGTGTTTCAGACAGACGTTACGCCTCTGCGCCACGACGGTCGGACGGATATTTAATTTGCAATAAAACAAATACTTCAACGCCACCATTTGTGATTGTTAATGATAACAAACAGCTTAAAATTTCTTCATTATACACTCAAGCATTTGATGCTGTCTTCGTATGACGTATTGCTGGTGCTTTATCAATATTCTACCGTGCCGTCGTGACACAAGTTAAAACATTGAAATAGTGTTGTATATTTTCCTGATTATATACAACACTATTTCAATTATTATTATACTCATTGGCAATGTTAAATATAGAACACAGAAGAATGATTTTTCAGGGCTAATCAAATAATGGCCGTATATATAAAAAATAATTCCAATTAATTCCAATTTTGTTGTTGTGAAGTCATAAACTATAGAGTATGGTCACAAAAGATCAATAACAGATATTTGTTAAAAAATATTGCGAAATTGTAAAAAACATATTACATTGAGTATAGAATCGTAATAGTGGAATCACTATGATTCGAAGAATTGTAATATAATATTGTAAGTAAAATATCAAAGTGATATTAAGTACAATATTAAATACATATACGCTATATAAACCCTACTATATGTATAATCGGATTAGTTAATATAGTCGCATTAAAATTATACTATCCTCCAATCCTCTACACTGGTATTAATTCGTTGAGGAAGCCATTATTGTAACTATTCTAATTAAACGTGTAGAGCTCGAAACTCCCTCATGCACTGTAGTAAGGAAATCAGTCGTCTCCTGACACGCACTACGGAAGTTGTACTAAAACGCGTTAAAGTGAGTGAATCTTTGTAACTAAAAAGATGTAGTAATTAATATGAGATAGAGAAACACAAACGATACTCTTTTTAAAAGATATAATCATTTGTAAATTAGACTGCCTAACCGACTTCCGGACCGACTTCATAATCCAACAAAAAGAACATTTTATTACCACTTACAAATAACACTTATTATTATATGCGCTCAGTTTGTACGAAATGAACGATAAATATAAAGCAAATTATATTTTCTTCATATTAATATTTTATTTTCAAAAGAAATCTTTTGATTACCTTGGAGATTGATTTTTCTGCACTCTAAAAAATTGAGCTGCACATGTTTAAGAGATATTATATTAGTTTAATCTTTGTAACACTAAATAGTCTTGAAAAAATAATTATCTTGTAAGACGGACATGCATTCTCATAAACAAAAAACAAAATAACCTTACAAGAGGTTTTTACCGTACGGAACCCCAAATAGAATTATATCTAAAATACTAGTGCATCGTACGCACTACTTACTTTGCTACTATTACTAAACGTATTAAGAAATAAGCACAATTTTATGAAAATAAAATTCAAAACTATTTTACCAAAACAGGTTTCACGCCGAGACAGAGCGTTAACTATTTAGGTCCTTACCTAAATTGGTTTACTTTATTAATTATAATATTAATTATAATATAAGAAAAAATATGCGTTAAGTTGGCCGTCTCCAAACATTTATCAACATCAGACTATAAACAATAATGCCATAAGAGTCAGGCAGTCAAAAACCTTATCACGACACGTACGAGTACGTTATTCACGGGAAAAACTTTTATGACTAAATCACAAATGCATTTTTCGTGTTTTTAAAAAGCGTTCTTTTCTTTATAACTTTCACGACGGAGAATTGGATGCACATTACTGCCGTGGCTATGATACAATTTAATAAAATAGAACCCTCTTAGCCTGGCCTATTTGATGGTATTAATGACGTTATTTATACCTCGTTTCTATTATTGTTGACCATAAAGAGGACAAACTTTGAATTTACTAACTAGGTAACCTTTTGCTAAGCTTTGTGATATTGGCCACTGCTCCAAACAACATCATAAATATTATAGGAAAAATTAAGTAAGCATTACAAAAATACACCACATGAAAATATTTAGTAACAATCTCATTCGTTAAAAAATAAATTTTCCTATGTACCAAAATATATAACAAGTTTCTTCATGCCCGTGGTCATCTCAACGAGAAATCGATTTAGTGTCGCTTTGTCACTGCCCGGGTATCATTGGTTTATCTTATCACGATTGACACTTGCTTTCACAGCGAGATTCACGTCATGCCATGGCACTAACTCCATAACAGAGATTTTAGAGACTGTAAAAGCCGTTACACATCACATCAGCGTCAAACATGTTAAAACTTTTGTAATAAATGCAACTTAGCAGTCGTTTTAAAGTGTTTAATCTCAAATAATCTTTGAAATTGACGTAACGATTAACTTATCAATAATAATAAAACATGTTACAACTAATATGTAGATAAAGCCAACTTCAGAATTACTCTATGTATGTAGTATGTAGCTTAACTATTTCAAATATATTTCGAAACAAAGAAATTTTTACCTCACCTAAGCTAAAATTGAAATATTTTTTACTGTATCATTTTAGTAATATTGTTAGTGTAAGGGCGTTTGAAATAAAAAAATAATTCTGCAACGTTTATTTTTGCCACAGTACAAGCTATGTGGTTTCGTCTTAGCAGGAGAGTTATCATAGGGAAAGTATGAAAGTAGCACCAGTAAATGAGCGACGATAATCGAATATTTATGTGATTAGAAGAAATAAAAATAACTTGTAATATAATATAATCAAAATCATATATTTTACGTTCTGCCAATGACCTATAACGTTACACTATTCTTCGATCGGTGCATTCACATGAAAGTTTACATAACACTTTATAAAGGCTCATTAAAAGACAAGAGCTCATATAGATATATAACATCTTTATTTTTCAATTTCCAAACCAATTCGATAGTTGCTTTTGCCTTTTAGCAGCTTCATTACATATTCCAGCGGTTCGGTTTATGTCCGCATACGGGTAAGCCCTGATTCGATGAGTTCTAACTGCGCTATCGCTTCAGAACACTTGCACTAAAGGCTTTTTGAAAGTATCTTCAAATTTTTTACTAGTAGTGGTTAAAATTTGAGAAAAAGTAATTTCTGTTGCATTAAATTTAAAAAGTCATCATGTTGTAATGGCACAGGGTCCAATTATACAAGTTCAATCAACACATAACATCTGAAATATTAGATGGAACGCAGAAAGCGGAAAATTTTGACACTAAGTTTTCTATATATTTATAGGATAATAAAAAAATTGAAATAAATAAATATTTCCATTTAAAAAAAATAATTATTATAGAAATTCCAGTTAGAACGTAGAAGAAAAACGAAGAAAAATATAACTCATGAGCGTAACGCTCTAATTTTGTATAAAAAAATTAATAAAACTACATATGTACTAGTTCGTAGTAGTTTTTTATTATATACAATAAATATCTGTAAATTACCAGTTTTCAAAATTTTTCATACAATTTTACAATATATGGCAGCATAAATGCTTCTGTTTATTGCGTTGACTTAGAAAATTAATTTTCCTTGTGGTCCAAAAAAATGTTCACTTGGATATTTCATATATTAATTTAAGCTGTTGATAAGGTGATGGCAAAGAGATAAAAAAGAGAAAGTAAATGAAGGACGTAAGTGAGGCCAAGTATGGGACCCTATAAATTACGAAAAATTCAAAATCAAACAAATGTAAATATATAAGCATAAAGTATACAATACACAAAAGATGATTATCGCTCTCGAATAATTAATTATTGACCGTAATTATATATACTGAATACATGAATAATGTATTGCTTTAATAGCTTTCCAAGAACACTATTTGCGTATCACTTTGAAGAGAAGCACCTTCTTGATTGCGAGATTAAGCTATTCTAAGCAAATGACGCTCGCTTCTAGAGAAGGTCATATATTGATAATAATAACAACTTTACAACAATTTAATACCGTTCAACGGCATTTTTGAATTTTTCCAATGGTATGACAATGTTTATTTTAGCTCTACACCACACAACTTTTTACTTTTGGTCGAAATTCAAGACAGTATATTGAGTAACGAACCGCAACGCCATGCATTATTTTACTACAGGAAATAAACGTAAATAATCATTGAGTCTAAAGCTCTAACGTAATCCATAACTGCAACGATTATAGTCTGACTTTATCTCACTGAGCCTCAACATTAGTATTAGTGTTCAAAATTTTTTATAACATTAAATAATTTGGGTCTTCTTTATCTATTTTATCTTGATAAAGTAAAAATTTTAATTTCTAATCAGTTTCATGCATGAAATGTTTTCGCGACTCAAATTTATATTTAGCGATTTATGTTACCCGAAGCGCAATAAAAGGGGAAATAAAATATCGCAATGCAGAAAATTGTGCGTTTTATTATATTTTTCTCTACCACGGGAAATTCTAGTTTCGCTGACATATATTGCGTTAGCGAGTCGAGCTTTGTCAAATAAAACTAGAGGATTTTTCCATACTCGATTTGCATTGTTGTTACATATGCATACTCGACGACATGCATATCTAGTAACTTTTATTTATTTTTTTCATGTTTAACAATCGATGAAACGTGAACATATCATGTTTCAGTACGAAGCTCTCCTGATCAATTACAACATGTACTCTTTTTGTTCTGTAAGGAAGATTATTTTGTAGTAAAAAAAAATATTAAAATCAATATTATTTATTTAATTATAACTGGACTGAGTGGATTAATAAGTAAAATTGTGGCCAAAACTATACTACTTCGTAAACGTCAGTATCTATTATATAGCGTTACATATTAATGGGTGACATGCCGTTGACCAGTTGTAAAGTAGGCTGTGACGTGACGCTTACAAATGTTAGACAGCATGGCGCTCGGTTAGATTACGTAATGTACTAGTAAATGATTGACACATTAGATCCTACGTGGCTGCGGTGCAATTTGCTCTTTTGCTTAGAATAGAATGAAAATATTTTCTATGTGAATGCGTAGGAAATTTACCATTGTATATATAAATATAAATTATGTACGTATTCACAATCTGGTGAAGGTAACCTCGAGTTTAAGAATAGTTAACTAAAACAATTATTTTTTAATTTTTCCTTTTTAAAGTGTTTTAGATTTTGACAAACATAATAAAATAGAAATTTACTCCTGGTGCTGGAAACCAGTATAGTGTGTAAAGTACCTGCACTAAATGGGCACACTTTAAAAATATCAACTCCCAATTGTATGACTCTATGATGTTAGCTGAACCAAACTATGATAGATTAGTCAATATATGTACATAGACTACATCACTCAAATGAAATGTTCAAAAAAAAATAATAATAAATAGTATTAGAGCCTTCAAGTCTATCCTGCAAATACTACGTGTGATCACTTCATATATATTGTCTAAGCCCTATTAAAATTCTATGAAAACTACAATATATAAAAATATATATTCATTTAATTATCACCATCGTAGTGTACCAGCAGCTATATATTTTACGAATCACTATCAAAATGTAAACGAATAATGTAGAACGTACCACATTGCTACCTTTATTTACTCAGCTATTTTTGATATCCAGCCATATTTTTATGTGCGAACACGTCTGCTATTGTGCGTAATCACATTTAGCCTCCTCATATTGGGCCGAGTAAAATATTTCAGTCGCAACGCCAATCGGACGTGACCGGCCCTCACTCTGTCTCCAAACAAACCCTTTCTACCATTGATTTACTATTATACTCATAGAAATATAACGTCACGTTATTCAATAGGAAGCTATTGGAGCAAAATAGTAAGCAGTATTTAATGTAAGTTACTATGTGATTGTTATAATTATTATGTATTTATTTTCCCCAGTACGATATATTCAATATTTATTTTTTTTTATTAATAATAATTATGTTAAGCAGACGTACTTACGTAAATGGCTGTAAATGTATATTTAATAATTTGTAAATTGATATGAAATTATTATATATATATATATATATATATATATATATATATATATTATATATATGTATATATATATATTATCTATATATATATATATATATATAGATATATAGATATAAATATATATATATATATATATAAATATATATAGATATATATATAATATAATATATTATATATTTATATATATATATATTCTGGGCGCAATCAATATACATTATGATTTTATTGTTAAAAGTATTTAGTATGGAAATTAATGTTTAATAATAAAACCTATTTGCAATGTTAAGTTCTTTATGATAATTTTGAATATTGAACAGAAAATGTCAGTTGTTAAATAAATTATGTATCATGACTCACGTCTGTATTAACTATTGTACGAGAAAAACCAATTGCTACCCACGCTGTTATTTATTATGAAAAAGGACTCTAACAACGGAAACCCTGGGTAGCGCCGACAGGCAGCGGTGGGATAGATCTCTTCGCGTCATGGGGAGCATTTGTTGGAATAGACACAGCTCATTGATAAGAAGATAGATCTCAGCCTCATCGATCATAGTGCGTTGATTTACAATACCTGGAAATATCTTTGAACACCGATACTCATTTAGAAGACAAGAAAAGAATAAGAAAAAATCATCGGGGACCACAGCAGCCAATACACACAGCAAAAATGAACGCAGAATGAGGGTATTCTGCAGCCACTGCACCACAATGGGGAGTAAGTTAGGAAGTGAAGACTTCAAGTCGACAGAAGACACGCATGGTGCCGCCTGTACTTCACACAAAGCCGACAGCTAAGTTAAGTGATAATACATATATCTTATACAATAAACGTTGTTATAAATTTAGGCTTGGACATAACGCCATTACAAAAAATACAATTAGCTATTACACTTTTAACATAAGCTTTGCAAATAGTACCCGGGTAAATATCTTGTGGTATTATAATTACAAAAAGTATAATAAAACTGATAGGACGACTGCGTTGTAGTTTGTATGTAGTTAGTTGTAGTTAGATTTTTGGTATTTAGGAAGGACAACGGTATTTTTAGTAATAATATGAACATATTTTGATGTAAAGATTTTCTTATTATTAGAGAGATGCCTTAAAGGAATTTAAAAATAATATTGCATAGAGATAATGTTTAATTAATTGATATAGAATATTTTACGTTAATCGCCAATAAAGAAATATGAATCTGAGTAATTTTAAAATACCATATATTTAAGGATAATGTTTATTAATTGTAGTTTTGCTGAACCAGTCATTTGATATTGATATTCTGACCTTTTAAATTTAAATAATTTTAGAATATATTCTTTACAAAGAATGCTTTTATTAAAGTTATTAGAGTTCCTTATATGAAAATAATTATAAGAATGTTTAATTGACATGATTGTATGTTTTTGAGGATGATGTCGGCTGTCGAAAAAAACTCCATGAAGAGCTACCAAGGAGTGAGGACACCCACACTAAGAAGCGGCAACCAATTCAAAGCAGAGTGCCGCATGGTGCAGCCATACTTTACACCAAGCCAAGAAGTAATTAAGTAATGAAATTTATAAAAAGAAATACGTTTATTTAAATTTCCTATTTATAAACATTAAAACAAACATAGCTTTAAAAAAATTAATTAAGCGATAATTTTTGAACCATAATATAACTTTGTAAGAGTTCCTGTATACGAAACAACTTCAAAATGGCGCAGCTTCGCTTCAGACAAGCAATCAGCTACATACACCGAGTACGACACAGCGTGCGCGATTTACAAGAGAGCTCGACCGTAAAGCAGCGGTCGCTGAGTTGGTTGATTACACTGATCTTGGTTGGGACATGGATCCTCGTGAATTTCGCGCGATAGAACACTCCCAACTTCAGAAATGTTGTACAAAAAACATTTCAAGCATTGTAAAATCAAAGATTGTAAGACATTGATATTTCAAAGTATTTCTATAAGTTTCAATGGCTTTTTTTTTTTTTTTTTTTTTCTTTTTTTTTTTTTTTTTCAATAATCCAAAGGCCATTGCTGATAAGTATGTAAAACAGGAAACTCTCCTGAATGTTATCAAATGTTGGCGTGGTAATTTTAATTTGCTGCATTATTAAATCTAGTTATCGTCATCATAATGTCATTTAAAGTAGAAATTGCTATAAGACTACGAACATATAAAATTGACTATGTGACTTTTTATAAAACGGAATACTATAAATTTAATTATGATCACAAACAATATAAGTATGTCTTTGAAATTCTTGATAACTAAGAGCATCGATCGTTATATATATAAATGCAATGTACGTAAGTTTGTTACGGGAGTTATTAATAAAAAAAAAAATTGAAGAAAAAACCTCCACATACTTCTATAATGATTAAAAATTGCGATAAGTTGTATAGGGACTAGCGTGATGAAAAACGCATGCATAGTGGTTAGAGTGCTTTCATGGTTTCAAAAGAAAAGATGCGGGTTCAAATCTCGCCAGTGTTTTAATTTTTATGTTTTCTGGTAGATTTCCCCATCACAAAGGGTGATTAACGCTTTGAAATTTTTTTAAAAGGAAGATGAAAACCTATCGTTTAAAAACGTTGTGAAAATGGATTGAATAGATATCCTTAATGATATAAAAATCATATAATGTTATTCTTGAATAAAAAATGTCAGATGCAATGCTAGAGGTGATTGTTCTAGTGCTAAAGTTCCCTTCCATTACACGACGAATAGAGGAGCGCCTTTGAAATTATTGAAAATTTGAATGTTAATACAGTCAATACTATAGTCCAATGATTAAAACGTTCAATAGGCAATTTTCTTTAGATAAGTCCGATAATATCTTAAGTGGTTGTGAGAGCAATCTGTGCTAAGATACTAATTAATTTCATTGTTAAATCCTACTAGCTACCAATAGTCAATTCTAAATAAAAATTACCAGTATGGACTTCATGGTATGAGATTAATTATAATTCGAGAGCATAACTTCAATTCAACTAACCTCTTCCGTCCCAAGAATTTTTCCATTTTTCTGTAGTAGAGAAAGTAGAGATGATCTAGAAAGGTAATGAGTAGTAGAAGTAAAGAAATGAACGTCTATAATATTGGTCTAAAGAAAACTAATTACGAACAGAAGAAAACACAACGTTTACGAGATAATAGTATTAGACCTAATCGACATTGCAAATTTTGGCCGTCCGGTTTAGGAAACAGTCACGTTATGCTGAGTACTCAAGACGCTTTAACTTATGTAGAAATACCAAGGAGCCTAATCTCTTGTAACTTTTACCTGTAATCCTTCCTGGCAGGATGCGCATCAAGTCCAACATAAAGAGAAGCTGATGTTTGGCTCGGTGTCGCTTTTACGAAATGATAAATAGAGGGATGGAATATTGAAGAAAGCTCGTACTATGTCAATCGGCACATAAAATCAGGGAACTTGTCGTTAATTTTATTATCTTACGGTATTTCTAACCTTAAACTATTTGGGATAAGGACAGAGAATCATGAAAATATTATATATCAACTGCAACAAGTATATACAGATAGGACTATTCAATTAATATATTTCAAAGAAAGGAAGTTTTTAAGTGGTCAGAAAACGCATGCAAAAGCCCGGAGGGACAGGGACAGGAAGATTTAACAATCTAGTAAACACAATCAGTAATTGAGTAAAAAAAATATATGCTGTTAGGATGGAGAATGTAAGCTTTTAAGTGTGGGATGGGAGGAATGTACAATGTCTCACAAGGAAAAGCCATAAAAGTTTCTTTTAATACCGAGTCTTAGAACTGCTAGGGATCTAGCCAAAAGACAGGAGTAATGGGAGAAAATGTTTGTGTAGTTTTATTGGCTGGGATTTTAAACAAAGCCTTCTCCAGGATTCTGGGGGGCCCAGTACCATGAAATCCAATGCTTGATTTCAATCGTCAAGGTTATGGTCGAGATTGGAATACAAATACCTTAATATTTATTTAAGGACTCAAACGCGAGCGAAGCTAAAAGATAGCAGGTTTTCAATTCCCTTTAAACAAATTGATAGCAATGTATAGAGACGTAATTAGAATTATAGTTCGTGTTATAGGGGAAGGAAAAGAATAGAAATTCTATTAAATTCGATCTTCTTTGTTATTCTATCAGAAAGTCTATGCGCTACTTTCAGAGAGGAAAATTCTTGAACTTAAACATCAGTGAACGTTCAAATTATACTGACCTCTATTCACAAAAAAAATACTGACCTCAAAGCAGAAATAAACATAGCAAAGGTATGTAATAGTTAAATAGTTAAAATATAATTTTAATATTCTAGATATTCTAGATCAGATTCATTTTGTGAGACCTTTACAAAAAGGCTAAAATCACAGAAAAATATGCAAGTTTTTCGACGATAAATAATATAAATATACTGCGTGTTATGTTAACTACACCGACAATTTTTTGAATTAAGTAAGCATGGCGGAGCGGTCTCTAGTAAGAAGACTTAAGTTTCCCAATGTATCCTTTTTAAAATCGGTGATTTTTCCGCTTATTAATTAAATTTGTATATTCAACCTTTGAGTTTTATCATTAATAGGACAGACGCTTCGTATGTCGTAGTGGAATTTCAATGTGGAATTTCAAATATAGGGATAATTTTGAACCGTAGCTTAGAAACGGAATAGGAAAATGGATTATTCATATCGTTTACATTTAATATTTATCTATTTATAATATAATTATAACAGGAAATTTTGAGATTTAACATTATAATTTAATTTATTGACATTTGTGATAAATGATTTTAGAATTGAATACTCCCAAAATAATCAATAAAAGCTCTAACATATGACTTTCCTTATATCGAATTCAATTTTTAGAATGTTAATTCTGCTTTTTTTATGTTTGAGGCAGGTGCATGGTGTTGAAAATGCTTAGATCTATCAAGCCAGAGCACCAGAAGGAGACTTGAAGAGAACGGAAAAGAAAAAATGCAGATTAGTATCCAAGTCTCTACTCAAGACAATCGGACCCCGTATGGGCAGAGAAATCACCTCAAGCAATTCACACGGGAGTGATGCAGCCTGCCTTATTTAAATTTACTTTATACTTTATTTACACTAAGCTAATTTCCTTAAAGAGAAAAAAAAAAAAAAGAAAAAAGTTATTCATGATGATGACGTAGATGTAGATGGTGTTTGGTGTGTTAAATTTATTTTATATCCAAATTCTTCCAAATATCCTTCCTTAAACGCTGGCTGTGCCACCACGCGTATCCTTTATCCGGCTGTGGGCAAAATGTACTACTAGGTGACGCCTTATACATCTCGAAATGGAGATGGCCTACGACGATGAGTCTACATGAGAGACGCCTCTTACATAATAATGCTGTTGTGTAAATTTATTTATCCTATCAATATCCTTTCTTAACGCTGGCTGGCCACCCACGCGATCTTTATTCCTGGTCTGTTCGCAATGTATGGTGGACCACATCTGGAATGAGAGCTGTGTTACGTCTCGACATTTGAGAGACTCCTACAAGTGGTTACATATCTATATGAGATGCCTAGAAGTGAGATAAGAAGCAGAGCAAAGGGACGCGCTGGGAGGTCAGTATGGCGTATGGCGCAAAATCAGTATTACCTTTTATGATTTTAGTGTAAAAAGTATTTAGTAGTTGAAAATTAATGTTTAATAATAAAACCTATTTGCAATGTTAAAGTTCTTATGATAATTTTGAATATTGAACAGAAAATGTCAGTTGTTAAATACATTAGGTATCTGACTCACTTCTGTATTAAATATTGTACGAGAATAAACCAATGCTCCACTAGTTATTTATTATGAAAACAGGGACTCTGAACAACGAAAACCCTGGGCTAGCGCCGACATATATATATATATATATATATATATATAATATAATATAATATATAATATATATATATATATATATATATATATATATAATATATAATATATATATATATATATATATATATATATATATACGATATATATATATATATATATAATAATATATTAATAAAGGTTAAATATATATTGCATCTGAATTAAATATGTAATTGCTTTAAAGCTTAGGTCAATGAATATTTACTTACTATGAATAGCTACTTTGAAATTCCCTAATTCGTATCAGAATATCGGCACCACAGAGCATCATTTCTGTTTGATCGCAAATTACCATATCTGGTGTGTTTGATCAGCTTTATTCGATTACTCTGTAAGGAGTTCCAAAGTTTCTACAGTTTAGTTAACTATCAATAACAGGCGGCGAGACAAAAGCGACGAGTTGGGCCAACGTTCGTTAGCATGTCTAAAAGTTAAGCATTGTAGCTCCAAACGACACTTAGATCTTAGACCAAAATACTTCTTGAAAAATCACTATTTATTTAGATACACATAATATAATTTCGGCATCATTTTTCCTCCAATAATCTAATTACACAAACTAAATTGCTAAAAAAAAACGTATTAAGGCTTTTGTATGTATGTACTTAAAATTTCATAATATTAAATATTAAGAGCTTTTAACATCGAAAAGTAAACTTATAAAAGTCATCGAACAAAAATTCAATAAAAGAGTCGAGTCAACTAATGAATAGAGCCGTTTTATTGAATACTTCGGAACTTGAATTATAATAAAAAGAAAGGTCTTAATTGCAAATCGAATTGTCCGCACTTGATAGCAATATGGCGGCCAGACGCTATTGTTTCAGAAATCGATACTGATTTTCAATAACCTATGTTTTTCTTTTATGAAATAGTGTTATGCAAATATGAACTTTGATTGTAAAATTTTTTAAACATGCCAGAAAATAATGGCATGGCATCGACACACAACATTTATAGTTACAAAATTTCTATTTTAATGTTGCACCTCGATTGTTCATTACGCATTTACTTTTCCTTTCTCTCGTCTTTCCATAACAAGCTCTTACGTTCTCAGTCTATTCTATATATTCTCGCCTGCACGTCTATCACACACGTTATTATGTATAATAATTTTTCTGCCTGTGACATCGAGCACTGATATTTAGATTTGTATCAGTAACTGTCACTGGCTCACCTCTACACACGGTGGGAGTGCAGGTGTAACTAGACTGCGATCCTTGTATGACTACTCGAACGACAGGCATCTTTTCTACTGGTACTCATGAAACAATGACTTCGATGATAAAGTAATTAAATAAAATGATTTTTAAAATAGGTTTCTAACTGATCATTATTCCCACAAATGGGATCGAACTCCAGCCATTTACCTATACTATCAGATCTGAAATAAAAAATGTGAAATTTTTGGATCGTGAAAATATTTTTTTCAGAGATTAAAAACAAAAGTTATGACCAACCATTAAGAAATTTCAGTATGATGAGATAAAAAAGTATAGCTTAATTATTCTTACGAACTTTCAGTAAACGCTTTCGAATTACCTATAGTAATCTATTTCTGTAACAAGATTCTTACCTTGTAATGAAAATATAATAAATCAATATATTTATAAACGTCTAAAACTAAACGAACTGAATCGTTTTTAAGAGCTGATTCTCTCGTCTTTCCATAACAAGTTCTTACGTTCTCAGTCTATTCATATATTTTATATATTTTTTTACACTTGTTAAATATTGTGTACATATTATGTGTATATTTTCTACTATAATATTGATTTGTACACCTACATACCGATTCTCCCACATGGTGGACAGGCCTTAAAGCCGTCTTTTTTACATGTATTTTTGTAAGTGTGTGTTATAAACATTGTAGTAAATATATAACGCGTTTAATTTATTTTTTCAACGCTGCTTACTACATTACAAATATGAACCTAATTATTTATTTATAAAGACGTCTAATGCTTTCAATGCTTGCGAGTTGACTAAATCAATACACGGAAAGGAAAATCTGTTTCCTGTTGTGATTATTATGACATCATATTCAAATTATGATATTATTTCTACGAAATTATATTTTCAATCATTAAGCTTTTTACAATTCATAATTTAAATTAAATAAAAAATTGAAAATATCTGTCAAAAAGTACAGATAAAGAAAGTTAATACAAATGAATTTTTAGAATATTATGGCTATATGTCTGAGGTAAATAAGTATAACAGCTGGTGGGCGCCATGTATTCGTGCTTTGATGAAAGTTTAATGGCATGTACACGGGAAATGATTTGAATATTAACTTCAAACTGGTATTTCAAACTTCATATTAGGTATAACAAACCGAATAAAAACTTTTTTTAAATGTCAACATTTTATCCTGATATATATTTTATTAAACTATTTTTTATTCAATCGATTTTGAGTAATGAACGGGACGTAGTAAAGCTCTGTATTTATGTCAGGCAAGCCCTGTATTTATGGAGGGTAGCAGCGCGGTAAATACTAATATTTGCCTAAAAAAATTACTTCAATCTATGTCTTGAAACATAACTAATTCTAATTAAGCTTATGATTTAGAACCACAAATGCCTCCAGGGGAAAGATTATTTTTCTAATAGTTGCGTTAATCTGATATTTAGCAACTCAGCATATATTCTCGCCTGCACGTCTATCATACACGTTATTATGTATAATAATTTTTCTGCCTGTGACATCGAGCACTGATATTTAGATTTGTATCAGTAACTGTCACTGGCTCACCTCTATACACAGTGGGAGTGCAGGTATAACTAGACTGCGATCCTTGTATGACTACTCGAACGACAGGCATCTTTTCTACTGGTACTCATGAAACAATGCGAATATCTATATAGATATAAACACTATATTCAATAAAAAAAACAAAAAGTGGTAAATGTGGTAAAAATAATGAAATAATGAAAAGAATTTATTTAAGAAATTGTGTTTTATTTATAAAACGAATTTTACTGAAAGTAGAGTAAAAGGAAACGTATAGTAAATCGAGATGGTTATCAAATTGTTTAGACGACTTCTTACTAAGTACTACAGCAAACACATTTGCATCACAACAATAATAACCAACCGTAATACAAACTTTATTCACTTTCCCCATCTAAGTTCGAAAACAAAGAGAATTAAATAAAATTACCCTTTCCTCGAGCGCACCTTATTGTTACTTGTCGTTTCTGTAGGGGACTTCGGAAACAAGTAATTAAAGGATAAAGAGGTAATTGTCACTAAATTTTAACTCTTCTACTTAATTGTAATCAAAAGTTGGTATCGATTTAAATAAGCAATCAGTCTTTTTATATTTTACTGTAAGGGATGATAAATGAGTCGTTTGATATTTTTTAAAGTACGGTTAATGCACATGCCTGTATTATAGAATCTTGAATAAAACCTTTAATATTTATAAATTAATATGCAGTTAAATAAAGTTAGTACTCAGTATTTAGATTTCTTTTCTTTTTTATATTTTACTTATTTTTAGTGTGTTAGTGTTTCTACACTAGTAATAGTAATAGTAATAGTGTTTCTACACTTCGTTTCTCCCTTTTTACCTTTGAAGGCATTGCGTGATGCGTCAGAGCCTTGATTTATGCCTCATCACTAGAGCGAAGAAAATAAAATTTATTAACAGGACACACAAATCACAATGAAAATATTACAAACATATCGTATTTGCACATTTCAGAGAATAAAATATTTCAATTACTTTTGAAATAAACTACTAACTGTTGTATGTGGGTAATCTTATAATTAATAAATCAGTTGTATCACCGACCCGGTCTTGTTAGTTGCTCCTTACTAATTATCCTCATATCTAACTGGCGACGAGCGTAAAAATAATATTAAAATACATTTTTGCTTAATAAATAATTTCAAGATGCCTATTGGAAAAATAGAAAGTTTTGATTTGTCAAGCAAAAAGTGGTCGGCGTATATAAGGCGCGTGGAACAATTTATGGTATTAAATCAAATTGAAGACAGTTTAAAAGTGGCTACCTTAATAACGTTAGTAGGAGAAGCTACCTACGACTTAATGTGTGATTTGTGTGCACCTCACAATCCGGAGGCAAAAACATTTGAGGAATTAGTGAGGTTAGTCGGTGAACATCTCGAGCCGAAGAGGTCAGACATTGCGGAACGACACGTGTTTCGTCTGCGGCGCCAAGGGGAGGCGGAGTCTCTCAGTGATTATTTACAAGCACTAAAGCATTTGGCGAGCACTTGTAATTTCCGATTTAACTTGGAAGAGAATTTGAGAGATCAGTTTGTATCCGGGTTGAAAAGTGAGGAAATGCGATCTCGCTTATTTGCCGAGCCTGATCTTACTTATAAGAAGGCGGTTGAGTTGGCGTTGGCGTTGGAAGCGGCGGAGAAGCATGCACAAGTAAGCGTTCCGAGCGGTAGCGGGCAAGTTTCCGCTGAGTCATTGCATCGAGTTGCGGCGGGAACGCGCGCGCACCTGCGGTCGCGTGGCGGCGACGCTGGCGCGCGCTC
This sequence comes from Dione vanillae, assembly GCA_037178615.1. Lineage (NCBI taxonomy): Eukaryota > Metazoa > Arthropoda > Insecta > Lepidoptera > Nymphalidae > Dione > Dione vanillae. Next base: position 1,191,206 of record JAZFAU010000209.1, on the reverse strand, counting down.
TGTGGGTCAGGTGGACGCGGATTCGATTTCTTGTTGGCGTTGTGGAAGGTCACATCGTGATAATGTTTGCCGTTTTAAAAATTATTCTTGTGATGAGTGCGGACAAAAGGGGCATTTAAAATCGATGTGTTATGCAAATAAAAGTGAAAGTAAATTCAAAGATCGTGTGCAGTGTAAGAACCAAAATTATCTGGTTAGCGATAGCGGTTCCGACGGTGATCTGTATAGTCTCAATGTGTGCGGGAATAACGATCGGCCGTATAGTGTACGCGCACAGGTGAATGGCGTGTGTATAACATTTGAACTGGACACTGGTAGTAAGTTATCGACGATTAATTATGAGTGTTATGAAAAATATTTCAAGAATGTTACATTATATAAAAGTAATATTTGCTTACGTACCTATACTGGGAATTTAATTGAACCGTTGGGTTATTTATTAGTCAATGTAATATTAGGAAAATATAAAGCAAATAATTTAAAATTATTTGTAATTAAAAACGGAGGACCACCGCTTCTCGGTAGATCTTGGTTAAGACACTTAAATATTAACTCAGTACAGATCGATGACATTATTTACAACTTAAGGGAGTCTGATTTGATTGACAATTTACGCAAAGAATTTCCTTCGGTTTTTAGTTCAGGATTAGGCACTTGTACCAAACGCATATCGTTGAAACTTAAAGATAAAAATCCAGTGTTTTTGAAAGCTCGAAAACTACCTTTAGCATTACGCGAGCCTGTCGAGCAAGAGCTCAACCGATTAGTGGCAGAGGGTACATTATATAAAGTAGAATATTCTGAGTACGGGACACCTATCGTGCCGGTTATTAAAAAGACTGGTCAGATTCGTGTTTGCGGTGATTATAAAGTAACAATCAATCCAAAATTATTACGAGAACCGTACCCACTACCACGAATTGACGAATTGTTTTCAGCATTAAGCGGTGGAGAACAATATTCTAAAATCGACCTCACGAACGCTTACCAGCAATTATTACTTGACGATGATTCACAAGCGTGTACGGCCATTACTACTCATTTGGGGACATTTGTTTACAGGCGTACACCCTTTGGATTAAGTTGTATTCCAGAAAAATTTCAAAAATTCATGGAGGAAACACTTAGAGGGTTAAAGGGTGTGGTCGTGTACCTTGACGATATTGCCGTGACTGGCCGCGATAAATCTGAACATATTTTGAATTTGAAACGTTTATTTGAGCGCCTGTGTGATGTCGGTCTAAGGATTAGATTAGAAAAATGTTCTTTTATGCAAGATCGAATTTCATATGTTGGATTTGTTATTGATAAGCACGGGTTACATCCCGATCCAGAAAAGGTTAAAGCTATTATTGATGCATCGGCACCAACGGATATAACTCAATTACGTTCCTTTTTGGTGTTAATTAATTATTATTCTAAATTTATTCCTAATGGTAGCGATATTCTCTCACCTTTATATATTTTATTAAATAAAAATGTCAGTTTCAACTGGTCTAAATATTGTCAAGAGGCATTTGACACTGTCAAGAAAATTATTGTAAGTGACCGTGTACTTGCACATTACGATCCTCAGTTGCCGTTGGTTTTGTCGGTTGATAGTAGTTCGTACGGCGTTGGCAGTATATTGGCGCATCGTTTTCCAAACGGAGAGGAGCGTCCAGTTTGTTTCGCGTCTCGCACATTAAACAAAGCCGAGTGCGAATACAGTCAATTGCCATTGCCGCACGCTTTAAAGGATCCTGTTCGAGATTCTTTTTGTTATATTAATTATGTAGAGGAATCATTTCCTATAAGTGTAAAAGAGGTAGCATGTGAAACACAGCACGATGCTATTTTGAAAAATATTTTTAAATATCTCATTAATGGTTGGCCTGTTAAAGTAGAAGATGCGGAAAAAGCTTATTTCTACCGTAAAGAGAGTTTGGCACTTGAAATGGGGTGCATATTGTATAATCATAGAGTAGTAATACCACGAAAATTACAAGGGCGAGTTTTAAAAGAACTACACGAGGGGCACCTAGGTGTGGTCAAAATGAAGTCAATCGCCAGAAGTTACGTTTATTGGCCTCAATTAGATGTAGAAATAGAAAATGTAGCTCGGCAATGTTCGGCATGCCGTCAGCAGAGGGACGCTCCACCTTGCAGTGAACTCCATCCTTGGAGTTTTCCCTCTCAACCGTGGAAACGTCTACATATTGATTTTGCTGAATTTCAAGGCAAGTATTATTTAGTAACCATTGACGCTCACAGTAAATGGATCGAGGTTCAACGGGTAAAAACTACTTCCGCAGAGGCTACTATTTCAAAATTACGCGAGCTGTTTGCACGATATGGATTACCATCCCAGATTGTAAGTGATGGGGGGCCACCGTTTACATCTAGTCAATTCGCTGACTATATTAAAAAAAATTTAATTACTCATACTATCACAAGTCCCTATAGACCAGCTAGGAATGGTGCTGCTGAGAACGCTGTTAAGTCAGTTAAGCGAACAATGAAAAAGGCGGTAAATGAAGGAATGGAGATTGGTACAGCTATTAATAAGTTTTTATTCCAGTACCGTAATACTGAACATGCTAGTACAGGAATAGCACCGGCAGTAGCTCTTATGTGTCGACGTTTGCGTGGGCGACTTGATGGGTTAAAGCCTAATCCAGCTGATAAAGTAGAGGTTTCGCAAGAGAAGTCTGGCCATTACCGCCCCGGTTTTATTAGGAACGCTGAGGTTGGTAACACTGTCTTGGCACGAAATTATAGTCCTCGTCAGGATAAATGGGTACAAGCAACAGTAACTGATCGGAAAAGTCCATGTACCTACAGCGTTAGAACATCTGAAGGACGTGAGTGGCAACGGCACATTGATCAGTTACTGCCAATAAAAAAGGTAACACGATATTCTTCTGGGCCTCAAATAGGTGAAAATTTGGAGTCACAGGAAAGTTCGGACGAAGTAAACGTTAGTAAATGTTTGGTAGGCGAGGCCAATGATTTATCTCAAACTTTAACAGACCAACCGAATGAACCTAAATTGTTAGATGCGAAGGGCTCAGTTAATACATCAAATAGTAACATCAATTTAGACGAACTCAAATTACGCCCTAAGCGTTCGTGTGTGTTTAAAGGTAAATACGGAAAATAATGTATTTATATAATTTAAGTTTTTTTTTTGTCATATAAGTACTCTCTATGTAGTTTTAATTACTAAAACTGTTAATGAAAATGAAAACAATGTATTTATATAATTTAAGTTTTTTTTGTCATATAAGTACTCTCTATGTAGTTTTAATTACTAAAACTGTTAATGAAAATGAAAACAATGTATTTATATAATTTAAGTTTTTTGTGTCATATAAGTACTCTCTATGTACAGTTTTAATTACTAAAACTGTTAATGGTAGAAAGTGTTATTTTTTTTTGGTTTTATTTTATTTCATGCTTCTTATGAAACGCATTAGATTTTTTTTTTGTTTGTTTTTGTTGTGTTTTGTTTTTTTTTTTTTCTTTTTAAGAGGAGGCGTGTTGTATGTGGGTAATCTTATAATTAATAAATCAGTTGTATCACCGACCCGGTCTTGTTAGTTGCTCCTTACTAATTATCCTCATATCTAACTCTAACAAATAATATTTCAGTGTTGTACCTTTATAATACGGAACGTTGCCTGTATGCAAGTCTCGATTGACATAAATTTATTACTTTTATAGTAATTATACTTAAATTTCTTTACTCCATCTTTCATGATAAAGTAATTAAATAAAATGCTTTTTAAAATAGGTTTCTAACTGATCATTATTCCCACAAATGGGATCGAACTCCAGCCCTTTAGCTATACTATCAGATCTGAAATAAAAAATGTGAAATTTTTGGATCGTGAAAATATTTTTTTCAGAGATTAAAAACAAAAGTTATGACCAACCATTAAGAAATTTCAGTATGATGAGATAAAAAAGTATAGCTTAATTATTCTTACGAACTTTCAGTAAACGCTTTCGAATTACCTATAGTAATCTATTTCTGTAACAAGATCCTTACCTTGTAATGAAAATATAATAAGTAACCTTTTTACTTTAAGAAGTATAAATCCGTCGTGGCGCAGAGGCGCAACGTCTGCCTGTAACGCGACGGTTACTGGGTTCGATCCTCAGTCGGAGAAGATGGATTTTTCTATTTCCATTTTCTTCGCTCTGGCATCTAAGGCAAAGCGTGGTGTTGAGTTGCGCCACTCAACACGCAATGCCTCGAAAACGGCAAAAAAAAAGTATAAATCAATACATTTATAAACGAACTGATTCGTTTTTAAGAGCTAATTGGAATCATAATATATTCCATTTATATTTGCGTTTTTCTATGGTCTTCTTATCGTTGCGCGGGAATATCATTTAAAAAAAACACAATTATTATTAACATCTGGGTTCTAAGAAATGGCTTATAAAAAGCGGCATTTTACAGTCTAAATTCTAGCAAACGTCAGCGTATCTTAATATCTTGCTGACGTTCCATTATTTTTACGATCATATAATGACCTCTTGTTAGAACTTCGCGGAGGTCAGAAAGCCTTTAAAGTAGTCATAAAACCATGGAGAGGCTAATATCGTCTAATGACAACGCAGAATCACTTGCGCTGTAAAAAGGTTATATACCTTTTATTCACTATTTCGTTAAATAATTCACTTATATATAAATATATATATATATATATATATATATATATATATATATATATATATATATATATATATATATATATATATATATATATATATATATATATATATATATATATATATATATATATATATATATATATATAAAGTATCGAGTATTCAACAGTATTGTTTTAATTAATATAATTATTGTCAATCTTTAATCTTTTCTTTAAATAGTATAGCAAATTTTATAGTGGAATTAACTTGCTAACAATCTACAATTTTGCTTTACATCATAAGCTTACCCATATGTTGCCGGTGCCACGGTAGTCTAGACGGCCTTGTGTAAAACACATTAATGGAAATTAAATATTCCTACAATATCAGCCATACCCGTCGCCTAGTGAGTATTATTGCAAAACTAGGTATATGTATTCAACATACAGCTATATAATGTACGTTGTTATAACATATTTATCTTTAGAAACTAACAGGCACGCCTAAATAAAACGTAAAAGGAACGTTAAATGTCCGCAGAGGCAATATTTTACGTCTACGCCGGGAACCTTTTAAATCGTAAACATCGGCGCCTGCCTCATTGCAAATTGCAAGAAAACCAACTCGTGGTTTGGGAAGTAATGAAGTTTTAAGATTTATGTTTTTACAAAGTACTTTCAGTGGATTCCAGCTTCTCCCTAACAAACTCCACCTTCACAAGCTCTCATGTATATTTTGCGGTAAGCTTTTTACTGTAAACGTACCGACTTTATGCTTTTAACTTACAGGGTGGAAAGAAACAGAAATAACGGAAATAATACATTTCGTGAACATATACAAATTACACTGAAGTTAAAATAATAATTTGCCTTTTTTGTGACTTGTCTGCATTGAGAAATACGTTACGTAGTATATGTGCTCGTGTAAGTATTCTCTTTTTTCTCATCTATTTATTCTTTATATCAATTCTTATATACATATATTCGACACATAAAAATTACCATAAATATAATACAAAATTGTATTATGTGAAATTTAATTTACTCATAGAAAATTACACATACAATTTAAATAGATAAGTTATGCCTCATATAAAGTAAAAAGAAGAGATGGTCAAAAATATGTACCTATTACTATAGCAATTTCATTCAGATGCCCTGAAAATTTAATCACTTACTTTTGAGTCCAATATTTGAATTAAGTGAATTATTTTACAAACTCAATATTTTGTTTACCTACTTACAGCTCAGTCTTTTGAGAGACTCTACAGATGTTTTATCTAACGCTATTGAGAGCTTTTGTTGAATGGAATATTTATGCCTTGACCAATGAAAATTAGATAAATATCAAAAGCTTTAAATAGTGATAAATCAGCTAAACCATACTAGAATACCTAATAGAAATAGAATTCAAAACCTTGACTGCTAATAAAGTAGACCAAAATGTTCATTATTTTTATATACATATAAAAAAATGTATAGATTAATAAATATATATATATATATATATATATATATATATATATATATATATATATATATATATATATATATATATATATATATATATATATATATATATATATATATATATATATATATATATATAATAAATTATTTTCATTTATGTAAAATTTTAAATGTATATAAAAATACATAGAACCAACAATGAAAAACGATATTTGACCATATATTTTCGAAAATGACGTCAATTGTGCGGGATACGAGGCCGAAATAATTTTCTAAATTAGCAATTTACTACACGTGTTCGCAATAACAGGCACGTGTTCCCTGCCCGAAGCCCACCGCTCCCATGCATCGACCAAACAAGAGCTTTAACAACACAATAAAATTATACGTCCACAACTTTAAAGCTTCCCAGTAACAAGAATATTTATATTTTATATATATATATATATATATATATATATATATATATATATATATATATATATATATATATATATATATATATATATATATATATATATACATACATATATAGCCTGTTATTAAAGGCAACCTTCACCGTTCGTATATAACATTAATAATATGTAAAAAATTATGAAATGTTTTTTTTTTCTTTTATCAATAACCGCAAATATAATTTTTAAATTTATTATCATTAGAATAAATTATCTAACTGCCCTGTAACGAGGGTACTTAAAGCACCGAAAAGATAAATATATTATGTATTACATTATATTCATATAGGCGTCAGTTACGCTCTCAAGCCATTATTCTTCGAAGAACAATAGGTCTAGTAATTACGAAGGAATCGCAATGTAATGGAATTAGTACCGTTAATTTGTAGCACAACAAAGCTAATTATCAGGGGATATGATTTACAATGGCTTGATTAGGTTGCATTCATATGTGGCGGTTACCATCAGCGCACTATAAATCAGTTTGGATATAATTTATGTGACCTGATTGTTTGTGTGATAGCTGTAATTATATGTCATTGTATGTAAGAACAGGGACTAGAAAGATAAACATAAAAATTAAGTGTATATATATATATATATATATATATATATATATATATATATATATATATATATATATATATATATATATATATATATATATATATATATATATATATATATATATATATATATATATATATATATATATAAACGAATATTTATTAAAAAATCTGTCTGTCCAGATTAATATACTTTAGAATATATTTCAAGAACAAGTAACTTTAAAACAGTTCTACAATAAGTAACCAAAAAGTAGGGCAACTAATCTAAATTTGCTTATATTTGCTCCCACAAATATCAACATTATTGTATTGAACCAACATATACAAGAAAAAACATATAAAATATGACATTATTAATATCATCATTATTTTGTATTATTTTTGGAGACGTTATAATTGCTCATACTTTTCATACTAGAATTTTACTTTTGGTACCATTCTAAAGATCCTGAAAAGAAGGATTTATGGAAAATAAAGTTCAATTGATAATTAATTAAACAATTTCGACATTTTAGCCAATTGGAAGAAAGAAGTAGTAGAATTTGTTAAAAAGTATTTGCTTGAAAAATATTAACGTTTTTTGTCAGTCTCAAAAACTTTGTCATTTAACAAAAAAAATCTGACTTAACCGTCCCTAAAAATTTTAAGATGACAAAACGAAACACGTGTGCGCTGGTAAAGTAAAGTCATGAATTAATATCAAATCAGATATATTTTATTTACTGAGAAATGTCAATTAGCTCACCAAAGGAAGCAATTAGCGTAACTCTACTAATTGAGTACGTCGCAGTCCTTCGCCTTGGAACGAGGGAATTAGCATAGCCCTGACATCCGTATGAGCGGGCGTGAAATTGCTTCAACCGACCTATTATATACGTATTATGTAAAGCGTGTACTGTAAGCCTCTCATTTCCTAATGACAAAGAAATGGAAACTTGATCGTTTACGAAGTAGTTTGCCTAAAATTCTGAGAATCAGAAGAACTGAGCGTTGTAATAAAATATATATTGTAATGACTATGTAATCTGATTATTCTGAGGTCTACTTAATTACTACAAGAAGTTAAAAAGGTCCCTTTAAAAATTATAGTACAAAAAATTAAGTAAATTAATAAAATCACATATCGAAGGTAATAAGTTCTTATAAAAAAAAAATAATATCTTTATATATTTATGTTATATACTCTACAAAGGAGCTCTACAATGCAGTACGTAAATAGCTCATATTTTCATTCTTATATACCTGATTTGCTTTTACGAATCAAAGTATACCATTTTGTAAGTCAGTCGAATACACTTAAGCCTTTAGATCGCTTCTAAAGCGGTTCACTCGCCGTTTCGTAGGCTTCATTACTTATACTGGCAGTTTGGCTCTCAGATATCGAAGCTATACCAGCCCCTAGAGAACTGCAGGTTCGACGAGTGTAAAGCTATCGTTGCAGAACACTTGCATATAAAGCTCGACCCACACTTAAATTGCAGTTATTTTTAATGGTCATTTGTTTTAATGTCGGTACATGTAGTCTTTAACTTTATAGTAATATTTAGTATTACAATATCATTTTGAGGTTTTCATAGCCCATTGGGGTCGTGTCTGATTATAAGCGTGGTGGTTGTGGGTTCAATCCCCGTTTGGGAAAAATTATATTTAGGTTTATTTTAGTTTCCGTTTTTTGGCAGAATAAATTCTTACAATGTCGTAGCGTGTCGTAGCTAATCGCGGTAATTAAAATTAAAAGCCTAAAAATGTATATTTAATTCTAACCAATTAATTAATGATATTAATGAACAATAGTATAAAAGAAAAGTAGTAAAGCCATGCGGCAGCTGCTTCTTAAAATACAAAGAAGAGCAATCAATTTTATCCAAAAAACAAAGAACCATTAAACGTATTTTTAGTTTAAATATTATACTTATGTAAGCTGGTCTTTAGATCCTCGGATGTGAAACAAGCGTACGAACTTCTTGAATCAGAGAAGTTCTAAAGAAGATAACATATGTAGATACGGTCGAATTATTCTCCAAATTATTACAACTTTAACTATGTGTTCCTAAACTAAAACGAAATGGTAAAGAATAGACTTATTATTATTAAAAGTCTCATTGTTAGTTATAAATTCCAACTTAATTATAATATTTACTTTTATACTTATGAAATATATGAATAGTTAAAAGTCCCATGTAAAAAGATAGTCTTAGATGACAAAGAATAATAAAGCGAATTTATGTCGGGCTGTTGCATGCTGGCAACATTCCGTATTGAAGAATACTAATCTGAAAAACTGTTATTATTAAACTGTTATTGTTAAGTGATCTATGACATTTACTACAATTACGTATTGTAGAATCTCTGTCTGAATACGCTCGAAATATATATTTATAAGACTTTCTTTAAAATAAACTTCGGGCTTCCTTCTAATTTTCTAAACATACATTTTAAGCACAATTATATTACGTATTTTATAAAATATACTCATTCTTGATTATCACGAGTGGACGTGCATCCTATATGAATATTGCATTAGGACTCAAGTAAGGCTGAAACATTTCTCACGCGACAAGTTCAAACGCTGGATAGCTTTCAGAATGTGGCCACTGTGATGACAACTAGGACTTCATTGTGACTTCCGAGTTCAAGCGGACTGCGCTAAATTTATGCGTAAATGTTATATGGGACATTTGAATAAAACAGGGTTGACTTTGTCAGTAGAGACAAATTTTTTCTTCTTATAAGAATATAAATATTTACATTTTTATAGCCCAGATGACTTAAAAAAAAAACAAATAACCAACGAGTAAACTGCAACTGAAATGATATAGGTGTGAGAGTGCATAAGCAGTGTATAAATATACATAAAATTATATTTAAAAGGTGCTAAATTGTAATAAATAAAATTGTATTATAATATGTTTATTGTAATGTTCGCCAAAGTGGGGTCGGAGAAAGCAGGAACTAAGCAACGGAGTGTCTTAACACTAGGTTCATAAAGTTCCAGCAGTTCCCTCTGCCTACCCTGTAATATAGGGATAAAGCGTGAAGCTAAAAAAAATGTTCGGTATATACTAAAGGAATGGCCGTAGAAATATGACAAGCAGAATGGAAGTAAAGTTAAAATTTTTGAAGTTGTAAAATTTGTTGAAAAATTTGAAGTTGTAAAGTTAAAATTTCGATAAAAAATAAATGTTCCTAAAGTGACCCACTGTATAGAGAGTTCTATATACTTCTGATAAACTACTTGTACGTCAAGACTAGGCATACAACATTTTTATTGTAAAACGTACGGACGACGAGACATCGTTCTTCACTTCTCGTTCCAAAGGGAACGGCTTACTGTAACAATATATAAGTAAAATATCTTATAGGAAATGTTTTTGATATTTCTTGTACGCAAAACATTTTATATATTGTTATTACGTTATAACGTATATACGCTTTAACATATTTTTACCTATATTGATATATATATAATAATACGTATATATATATATATATATATATATATATATATATATATATATATATATATATATATATATATATATATATATATATATATATATATATATATATATATATATATATATATATATATATATATATATATATATATATATATATATATATATATATATATATATATATATATATATATATATATATATATATATATATATATATATAATACGTATTCACTAATTAAATGAAACTGTAACGGGACAGTGATCTATCAGCAGTTACTGCAATCCAATCATGCATTAATAATCTTTGATTAATGGAATAACATTGAACCACATTTACAGTTTAAAGCACAAATAAAAATCAAATCTATACTATACATTACACAGTGACCTTATTGGAAAAGTATGAAAGATCAGAAGCTATCGACTTTCAATAAAGCCTTGGGAAACTTTTGTCATGAGCTCTCATCTTGCTTTTCTAAAGTCAGACTACTTTATGCGTTAATTAAAACTCTTTCATAAAGCTTTCGTTTGTACGAATCAAAGATGGCGAGGAGTGCAGTTATAACGTAACTTCTTTTGCTAACTATGAGACTTACTTTAATGCTATAGACACGGTTATTATAGTGAAACTATTTTTTTATTCATAAGTTAATTCTGATCATTTATCTTATTATATATTTCCGTATCTTATGTAAGTATATACTCGGTACGATTGAAATTATTAATTCTTTGATTTCACGATTTTTAGAAATTTATTAATCTCGTATATTATTATCAACTTTTACATTTTGAGAACCCGAAATTTTGAACACTTTACTATTTTACTAGAACGTGGTGACATATAAGTTTTAAATGTTTTAAGCAAGTACACAAAATGATACAAATTAAAGATTTCTAGAAGAAGAAGAAGAGAATGAATTTGCTAAATTTACATCATTTTAAACAAATACAAAAAATATATAACAACAAAATTAAATCATTTCAAATTAAGGCTATTTATAATTTCACTAGTTTTAAATGTAGATTGTGGCCGAATCCCACATGTCACCAACTGTAACAGATACATTTTATCAGCGCCTGCCCTATCTCAGCCGATAACAGAAGCTATTATTCGTTCACGAGTAGAAGAAACTTTTAAATGTTTTCCAGTAATTATTTTCTATGTGTACAATATAAAGTTAAGTAAAGACAAACCAAACCTAACTTAGTTAATTCATTCACATGTTTTCATTTAAGCGTTGTCCGTTGTCTGACTAGATGACTGACTACGATTTACGGCCCTTTTTCAAAATGCGTAAATAGCAAATTATCACATATATTTTATAAGCCACGCACGGTTTCCTTGAGTTCTTGGACGCTAAGCTCGAAGTGAGCTGCATGGCACAGTTAATGATTTTTTATGCCAAACCAACGCATAATGGCGTTATACTTACAAATACCAGTTTTACACTGATACGTTGTTGTTTATGTAGAATTTGATAAATAAGATTATCTATATTGCTTCAACGTAATTGTCATATTATACCTAATCAGGGACATAGGGCTTATACAAGAATCTTCCATTTCTCACTGTCTCGTGAAGCAATCTCCAGTCCACTCCAGCGTAGGCTAGATGACGCAAACACGACTGAACACCTCCAGGTAAGTTAACATAAAAACAAGTAAGTTTTGAGATGTGACTGACAGGTTTTAAGGTTTTTATGCTTAATCAAGCGTCAGTTCCTTAAAAGTAGGTCTTTATGGACTTTGGTTAATTTTAAAGCATTAATTCTCCCATCCATCACCCAAGACCACTTGCCGAGAGATACTTATTGATTTTGTATGCCGAAGGTCGCAGACTTAGTATGTGTGAAACGAGAAATCGACAATATCACTATAATTACAATCAAGTATCGAATGTAGTGCGATATGTCTTTAATGGGCTAGTTGCTCGACAAATCCAACCCTTGAGATAAAATAAAATTTAATAACATAACAAACAAAAAAATATTGTTGTTTCAAATATTCAATTGATTAACTTTAAAAAACACACTATATCTATCATTATATATCTTTATATGAATTATTTTCATTAATAAATATATAAAATCAATTCAAATACATGGTTTTTAAAATAATCAGCAGTCGGTAAGTTATTATTAAACTGACTGACTAATAGTATCAGTGGTAAAGGCGGAAAGCGGGCAAAGCAGTGTCTTAACACTAGGTTTCCACGATTCCTGCGGTTACCCCTGCCTACCCTGTTATATGCGACATAAAGCATAAAGCTATAAAAAAGGTATCATATTGACCTTCTATTCATCATGAATGCTGAGCTTGATTCTGATGAAAACTCAAAATGTTTGTGTTTAATCACATAATTTGTATATGATTATAAACACAGTATAAGGGCGTTTATATTTAGACTAGACGATTTATATCTAAGTTATGTAAAGACAAAATAAATGATAAATGCTTTATGTATCTAAATGCTTAAATTAATATTGAGGACCGTCGTGGCGCAGAGGCGCAACGTCTACCTGTAACGCGACGGTTACTGGGTTCGATCCCCAGTCGGAGAAGATGGATTTTTCTATTTCCATTTTCTTCGCTCTGGCATCTAAGGCAAAGCGCGGCGTTGAGTTCCGCCACTCAACACGCAATGCCTCGAAAACGGCGGAAAGTGGGGACGGAGTAAGCAGGGACTAAGTAACGGAGTGTCTTAACACTAGGTTCTTATAGTTCCTGCAGTTCCCTCTGCCTACCCTGCCATGTGCGGGATAAAGCGTGAAGCTAAAAAAAAAAAAATATTGATTATATTCAGCAGACGTAGCGTCTTCTGAAATTACAGGTATATACAATTTTCACATAAAGTATAATGCCTTCAGCAAACTACTAAACTAAATATTTAATTCCACCTACTTAATGTACTACCTACCTACCTTTTTATTTTTGAGATTTTTTAAAGTGTAATCCACACTAAGGATAGAAAAATATTTAAAGAAAACATTTAAAAATTTTGAACGCAGCGGGACTCGAACCCACGCCCTTTTGCGAACTGTGCAAGGACGCGGGTTCGAGTCCCGCTGCGTTCAAAATTTTTATATGTTTCCTTTAAATATTTTTTTAGTACAGTAGGTTTGTTCTATAATATTCAAAATAGAGAACGAAATAATCAATTAAACAACGTTACTAATATTTTAATAAGGCAAGCACTGCTGTGGGGGCATTGGAATCTCAACTTGTCAGTTCGCAAATCTGGTACATTTTATCGTAAGCTCAGCTATCTGGCCGCCGCAAATACGCACAAATAAGCAATTTACAATTCTGATCCACGGAGCGAGCTCACCTATTCATCATTTAGATTTATAGTCCTTTTATCTAGCCGATCTGTTTTCTTGTTTAATTAATGGAAATAAGATTTTGGCTATGGGTTTCAATAGAACATTGGATTGACTGTGTTTAGTTTGTATTTTTAAGTAGATTAAAGTACGAGTATTTTGAAATAAACATATATGCTCATTTTTTGTTGCTAATTGGATGGTAATCGTAGGGACCACATAATAAATTTTAATTTCAAAAATTCTTGCAAAAGTGCTTAACTTAATGATTGTATGTGATGTTTACGAGTTCGAGCCTCGTGCTGGACACCTTTATTACCATTTTCTTCGCTCTCCCAACTAAGAAAAAGTGCGACTTTGATTTCCGCAGCACGCAATTCATCGAAAAACAGCAGAAAGCGGAAATGGATTAGGTTCCTATGATTCCTGTAGTGCGTAGGTTTTGCTAAGAATCACGTTCATTTTGAAATATGGAATAGATAGTCATACTATATTCTATAGTTGTTCACGTTAATCGTTTGTAGCGTCGTTGAGAGTTACTAGTCTGCACTTTATGTTTGATATATAAAAATTACCTTTGTCGGATGTAAAGCGCTATTTTAATTAATACTCATATTTACATATTATACAAGAAACTGATATTGTACTCTAATTTAGATCATATTTTATATGTAGAACACAATTAGGAAAGTTTCTAAATGAAGTAAAACACGTTGTTTCAAATATTGTTACCTGGAAACCGTCAAGGAAAGTTTAAATTACTCTTTATCATAGTGTAACTACATTTTAACTTACGTACTTAATACAATAAAGCCACGGTCAGATCCCGACCGCTATTATTCTCTAGAGAAACGAGGCTGTAAACATTTATTTCATACACTGGTGAATTGTTACTCAGTTGGGTAAATGTTGTCCTGTGACATAATATTTGTCATAAAAACACTATGTTTAACTTAATATGGAGAAAATATAGCTAATTTGTTGTTATATAACGAAATTACTTAATTACTAAATTAATATATTATACAATTGAAGGTATTGGAGATATATTTTCTTTCTTCATTTTTAATTGCGCTTTATCTTATTTATTATTTATTAAAAGAAAATAATCTATACTTATTCTTCTAATTAGATTTCACTAACGCTTTATCCCGCACATGGCAGGGTAGACAGAGGGAACTGCAGGAACTATAAGAACCTAGTGTTAAGACACTCCGTTACTTAGTCCCTGCTTACTCCGTCCCCACTTTCCGCCGTTTTCGAGGCATTGCGTGTTGAGTGGCGGAACGTAAACGCCGCGCTTTGCCTTAGATGCCAGAGCGAAGAAAATGGAAATAGAAAAATCCATCTTCTCCGACTGGGGATCGAACCCAGTAACTGTCGCGTTACAGGCAGAGGTTGCGCCTCTGCGCCACGACGGTCCTCACTAACATTCTATCGTACATTTGGAATGTGGACAATGTAGGTATGTCAGAATCATGACGATTAATATTTCTTATTTATGGAAGCGTTTTAATTGCGAATACTTAGAGAGGCTAGGTTTATACCTAAGATTTTATTTCTGACATTTAACACACAACATGACATTGGCGTGCGCTTCTTGTCTGTCTCAAAAAATTTACCATCCTTAAAAAGAGTTAGCTATAAAACGAAGCGAAGAAGTACTGAGCGTCGAAAGCAGTAACTCTATGCTTACTTAGAATAAAATATAAAATGAACAACTGACAAACTGTTAACACTCTTTTTTTTTTTTTTTTTTTTTTTTTGTCGCTGGGAAAAAATGCCATTACGCATCTCCTTCCCGTCGGGGACGGGAGAGGGTATGTGGGACACCGGTAAAGGCGTTCCCGGTATACCCACTAAAAATACCCAGCGACGCTCCGACCTCACCTACGTGGAGAGGGCCTGGGAGTCCAAAGCGTCCAGGCCCCCGCCGGTGACTGCCCGCCCTACGGCAGGCCCCTCAGACCCCCCCCTCCTAGTGGGGAGGGGTCGTTACAATGGCCGGAGTGCACGGCCATTGTGGCCCGACGAGTGGGGTGATCCTGGAAATGCAGGCGGTGGCGCCCCCGCGCCTGTCGCCTGCGGATCACCCCCAGGAGCGGAGGGCGACGGACGTTGTGTCCGCCGTCTTCTGCCCCTTCTTCGTCTGCGGAGCGGCGCCGCGAGAGGGTCATCCTCCCGCGTGCGCTCCGCCGCCTCCTTCTGTGACATTACGTCCTCACAGAAGGAGGCTACCGCCGCCCATGCCTCCTCCCCGCTCAGCATGGCGGCGACCACGCTGGGGAGCGTGAGGTCGGCCCCGACAAACTGTTAACACCCTGCATGTCTAATATAAATAGGCCGTTGAAAATAAGTTTGAATGTAATTATCTTAAGAATACATCTCTGTACTCTTTCTAGTGTGAGCATATTTGATTCATTTGCACAACCCCACGCCGGGATGCAATAAGAGAATAGTGATTGCACCAGAACGCCATAAAGCATCTTAAAGAGCTTGTGGTAGAACTAAATCTCAGCTGTCTAAAAATGTATGCCAATTTGCTTATTCAGGAAATCAAAGTTCGCATATGGCTTTTCTAAGAAAAGTTTTCAACGAGACAAACGCTAAGATATCTTATACTTAAAGACCTTGTTATTTTAGAGCAAGTGAAAAATGCATTAATTGCAAGGCCAGATTAACCTTTTCATTCTGTTTATAATACCTAATGTTTATAGTACCTAAAAATAACAGGTATATAATATTTTTTTAGCTTCACGCTTTATCCCGCACAAGGCAGGGTAGGCAGAGGGAACTGAATGGACCGTGGGAACCTAGTGTTAAGACACTCCGTTACTTAGTCCCTGCTTACTCCGTCCCCACTTTCCGCCGTTTTCGAGGCATTGCGTGTTGAGTGGCGAAACTCAACGCCGCGCTTTGCCTTAGATGCCAGAGCGAAGAAAATGGAAATAGAAAAATCCATCTTCCCCGACTGGGGATCGAGTCCAGTAACCGTCGCGTTACAGGCAGACGTTGCGCCTCTGCGCCACGACGGTCCTCAAAAAAAAAAAATTTTTAACCACAAACTTTGTAGTTACTTGGTAATAATAACAAAGTTGGTTAGCTAGAAATAATAACAACGATAATTTACCGATGCTATATTCGTAGGTGAAATAAAATAACAAAACTTGAATACTTTTTCAAAATTTTTATTCATCTTTCCATTTATTTACAAAAAAGGTTATGCAATATCGCAATTGATGGATGTATGACAAAATAATTATAACGCTAAAAAAAAAGAAGCATATGAGATAAAAATATCAGCAAAATATTCCCAATTGTTATTTATTATGTATATTGGTATAGTAGAAAATACTTAGAAAAAATATGCAATATATATAAACGATATATTATGTTGAACGTTCGCTTTTTGCATTTATAAAAATATACTCATTTCATATTTTGCGTGAAGGTACTTTTAGGAACCTAAATATTTGACATTGAAATTGGATTGTAACATAAAAACAGAATGGTTATTAATATTGATATGTACTCTTGATTTTGTGTGATTTAAAAAAAAATATGTAATAAATATTTGAAATTACCTAATAATTAAATCTAATTAAGAATCCGATTAAATATAAACAAATTTCTAGTCCATAAAATGTTGATTGAAATCAACATACATAAGAAAAAGAATCAAAGCCTGTTAAAAATTCAGTGAAATGATATATATATATATATATTTGTATATGTCATATATACATTTAAAGGTTAATATTTAATTTAGAACACTAAAGATATGTGTGAATATTTAGTGTGGGGCGCAAACAGAAATGACAAAACATCTTCATATCATTATGTCGCACTCTTTTTTTATATAATTGTAAATTCAAATTGACTTATATACAATATGTTTAAGATTTATTTAATTTTTTATCCTCAATCCTAATATATGTTGTATATTAAAGAACACAAAAAAACCTTAAAGAAAATCCATTTCAGACATTTTTTATGAAAGACTTTTCGTTGTTTGAATATCATTTTTGCTGACAAATTTAATTTTAAATGAAAATAAATAATACTGAAATTATAAAACAACACAATTACATCATATATCATAAAATTTAATAAAATAAAATGAGCAAAAAAAATGTAAATATTACCTACAAATGATAATGTTTCTAAATTAACTTTATTTAATTCAATTAATTTGTTTGAAACAAGCTAACATATCGCCATTGCTTATTTTACTTTTCAAATAATTAATTAAAATTTAATATTTGTGCAATATTTTATTTTAAATATGCCTAACTACAAATTTGCAAACGCCAATAATTAGTAACAAGACCTAGCTATTACTCATAATGTTTATAGTATTATTTTAATATACCAATTATATTTGATGACATCACCCATGTAAGTCCATAAGTAAACAACCTCACAACCTTTTTGACATTAAATCCTTTTTTTATTATTTTATTATTTAGTGTCAGAAAAAAAAATATATTTGTTTAATAATAAACAAATGATTATACAAGCAAAGAAAATGACATTTATTTCTATAATAAATATTATGAAAGAAAATATTTGTATGGATATGATCATTTACTTAAGGACCCATTATATGTAAGGTTGTATAAATGCGTTTTAATCTCAAACTGGTCATTTTGCTTTACTTTGAAATGCAGAACACTTTAATTATTATTAAATTGATCATTTCATACAAATAAGTATATAAGTAATGAACGATTGGGACGTTGTCTATGCTTAATTTGATATGAACTTTCGTAATGGAAAAATTATCATACAAATAAATACTTTAAATATATTGAAGAAGGTCAACTAAAATGGCGTCACACAGTTCAAGCTTTTTTTACTAATTCTAATTAATTTGCTTTTTTTACCAAAACTTGCAATTTCAATTAATATTAAAAAAAAATATCTAATAATATTTTATGATATATTTTAAATAATTTAAAGCAACTTACTGGACATAGTCAACATCCCTATAACAAGACATATATTACTTCATTAAATTCAAAATTATTATCCAATAATTTACGTCAAAAATAATTGACATCCTTGTCAAATAATCACGTCACAGGCATAGAAACGCGCAAAAACCATTATTTTATTCATCCATAATAAATACAGCATATATTTATTTTATATTATTAATATTTTTAGACGACTTTGTGCTTCATATATATAATTATTTTATGACATTTGCAACAACATATATAGTTAACATGGCACCATATTTGTTTATTTATTTTTACATATATATACTGTATGCTGAAATCGTTGTTTCAAACTTAAACGTTTTAACAATTAGCACCTGTTCATTCATAAAATTGTTAATACTATCACTAAACACGTAAGGCGCTTCAAAAATAAACACGAGCGATACAGCAATTTATAATAAATATATAATAATTATTATTTCAAAAACAAATATTACATAAAAATTGAAGGCCAGCGACGCCATCAAACTATTTTAAAATGGCAACATTTGTACAGATAAAGAACAAAACTACGATTCGCTCGCCCATTTTTCGTGTAAACTTTTTAAATGGTCGTGGGCACGTTTTGTTATATTCACAGTCGGTACGATTTCTAGTAAACCATTTTCACCTATTAGACTAAGACCTGCCAATCCTAAATAGGTGTGCATGGGATCAGTACACGTGTCCGGCCATTTTGAAAAACCACCCACAACATGATCCTGTGTTTCATAGACATAACTCTTATTGTTCGCATAATTAGACAAATGTAAAGCGTCTAAAATTTTCAATGAGGCCCCCACCCAAAAGCTATAACATGTGTCTACGGGTTTATTTGGCCGTCCTTGGAAACCGTCTATTTGTCTGAATAGCAGCCATCTTTTTAATCTTTCTATTTGTTCTTCGGAGAGTTGGTCCAATTGATTAGTTAGACTCAGGGTTGCCAGCGCACAATATGTTGTACCTCCGTGAGACTCTAATTCAGGACATTGTGCGATTCCGTAATCATAGCCCTAAAAAATAAATATTTTAAAGTCAAACAATGTTCAAGTACAGAAGGTAATTAGTTAATTTAACATAATAGAGATCATTTTTACCATGGAACTTTGTATATATGAATTATAGAGCGAAAACCTATATATATTTCTCGTATAAGACAAGGACATTTAAAAAAGCAGAAAACAGAAAAACTGATAATAAATGGCTATACAATCTCGTATGCAATTAATAACACAGCTCCCAACGAGTTTACTCTATTAGAAACATAAAGTGAAATAAACATAACAATACTTACAAATGACTTAATAATATAATCTGTGGCCCTTTTAATATTAAATCCGGACCAATCGTTCAGGATATAACTAATACAAGCAGCGCAATATACGAAGCGCATATCTGACTCACATCCTGACAGCGTCGCGGAAAAGTTACCTTCTTCCGTTTGCAACGCTTTTATACCTGAAAAATTACAATGAAATGTCTAATAATCGAATAGTTTCCATTTATTAGAATCCGGTTACTGTCCCAAACTAAATATATATCAATTTTTTGTTTCGCTCGAGCACCGCGCAATATATTTTTTATTCATATTTTTTTTGCTTTACACTTTATAGCAGGGTAGTCTGAGGAAACCCTAGAAACCACGGGAACCTAGTTTTAACACACCCCAGTTCCCCGCTTTAAGCATTTCAAGGCAATACGTGTTGAGTGGCGGAACTCAATGCCAGTTCTTGCCTAGTTAGTCAGTGCTAAGAAAATGGAAATGTAATCGATCTTTGCCGAATGGGAATTTGACGAGTTATAAATATATACATAAGTAAGTAATATATTATTATCGTATCCACAATAGTTCTACTTTATATTACTCACTTCTCGCTCTCTTTATTCTGTATCTACTTTTTTAATCATATTATTTTATCATTACTATATGACTATATAGCAATAAATAATACAGAACTAATATAATATTATTATTACAAATGCGACTAATTTCATGATATTTTACTAATTACAGCACATTTTAGTATTTTATAAACATTTTAAACTAAAAATATTTTTTCTATAGAGCTGCTAACAATGTAACAAGTAAAGTAGTAAAAACATATGGGAATTTTGACTACGTGATAAACAACGTTTCACAAAAAAAAAATATTTTTGTAACGTATATGACGAAGCACAATAACCTTATTAATTCCAATGTATATACACACATATACTATACCTTCGACTAAAGCTTTCCTATTAACTCTCGACAGATCGTCGCCTAAAGCAAGCAAAATACACAACCCAGTGTATGTCATAGCTAAATGACCACATCTATAGTGACTATTTTCTTCGTCTAAATCAATATTGACAGTCGAGGATCCTTGGAAACCGCAAGCCGACATGTCTCCATCTGGAATTAATAATGAAAAGTTAATAAAATGTATACAAAATCCAAGATTAACGGGAATAATGTCGTAAAACACAAAACGACTCTCGATTTAAGCATAAAAATGAAATTGTAGAAAAAAATATTTATGTATGTATAAATACTGTAGACGACAAAGATGTAAGGAGACTATCTCACGGACATTCCCATACTAATTCTCTATATTTTACTTTCTTTTGTGTTGAAAATACTTTGTAAGATATTTAAATGTTTATAACATATATTTAAGAGAAAGAATGACATCGTGGCGCACGTAGACAACAGTTGCTTGTAAACGTGACAGTTTGTGGGTTTGATGCCTATTTAAGAAGAATGAATTCATTTCGTTTTAATAAATTAGTACAGAAATTAGAACTGTAATGCTTTGAAAAAAAATATTAAAATGATTTGATATTAAAACAATATATAGCTGTCAAAACCCGCCATATGTTACTAAAAATAAACCTTCGCAATGCAAAGTTTCTAATGGCGAAAAACCTACTCTACCAAAATACCATTGAGTTTGGTCACTTAGCGCAAGCTGTATTTTAAAAAGGGCGGAAAGTGAGAAAAGGAGTGTCATATAGTTTCGTCTTTAATTCATTTATAGTGCACATATCCTAATGTACTATAGCATATAACTAATATAAGTAATAAGTCTGTTTTAACTATAACTATACTAATAACTATATAATATAAAAAAAAATAAGATATTATAAAATATTTTTGTAAACTGCTACTGATTATTAAATTGGAAATTAATGTATCATTTCATCCTTATAATTTCTATTATCTTGACCTCTATTCAACCTCATAAAGCAACTATATTACGATCAACCCAACATTTTGGCCAAATTTCTAAATTGCAACATTTTGATCAAATATATCATTTTTATAAAACTTTATACACAATAAACGGAAAAACTGCAACTATAATTTAATATACACAAGTTATTGCTATACTTTTTCCTCTTAATCCCTCCTAATAGAACTAAATAAACAAAAAATACAGCAATTTGTTACAAAATATTGAGATATCTCAATGTATTATTCCACACTAAAAATCTACAAATATTTGGATGTATTGAGATTCGAACTAACTAAGCTATTATACATTTTTAAGTTATTCCAAAAATAACAGAAAATAAATAAATATGGTCAATGGTTTTAACAAAATAATTTGAGGCATTCCATTAATTTAAATTATTACAATAAAGCTTATTAAGAATTAAGACTATAATCATGTACTTGCAGGGTATTTATCACACAAATAACAGATATCAAACAGGTACATATATTTTATTCGCATACATTTAACTAAATAGGAAGCCAGATTTTTTTATTGCTTTTTAAGTCTTAATTTAACAGAAGTAGACCTTCACATATAAGTATCTATATAAATTTGTAAGTTTTTGTTATCAGTATATTATATTTCTGTTAATACAGCTTGAGATTACTCATTACTACCATGACAAGGTCTTAATTTAAACAAGGAAAATTCAAATATTTTTATCAAAGGTAAACATCATGTATGTTTGAAGTAGTAAATATAATCTTTTATTTAAACCTTCTACCATAACTGAATATTGAAGTTATATATTTGTACAAAACATCATTAGTTTTTACAATAGTAAATATTACTGACTTCACTTTATAGAATTTATATCACTTGTTTATAGATTTTAATAAGATATTGTAACATATTCCAGATTCACAGATCATTTTTAAATACAGCAGTGGCAGCAAATATTTACTTAAATATCAAAAATATTATTTTCAGCATTTCAAAATGTCCCTATTATTAAAAAATTGCTTCTTCATATTGTAAATGCTTTTAGAATACATGTATTTCAAACACTATTTTTTATTAATGTATCATTTACTTTTCTTAATTTATTTAAAATTACCTTTAACATTCATAAAATAATAAACATTTTTATATAGAATTATTTGAAAATACCTTAAAACAAAATATTTAGTTTAGTTAGATGCCTTCATAGCTTCATGTTTTATTATGCTCATAGCAAGGCAATGGAAACTAAAGGAACTGCGGAATCTTACAGTTAAAAACACTCGATTTTCCACTATCCACATTTTGAGGCATTGCATGTTGAGTGGCTAGTTTCCAAACCAAAAAAAATAAAAATAATTAACATCCTTCCCAAATGGGTATCAAACCCGGAAACCATTGCATATACAGACAAATGCTACATCTCTGCCCACAATGGTCCCCTATGCAGATGTAAACAATAATAAAAGAACTTACTTTCTTTTTTTGGGTGAACTTGAAGCCTGTATAACCATTCTATTATTCTTGTTTGTAAGTCTAATGATATTGATGTTATAGAGCCAAGGACATCCAGCCCTGACACTGAGAAATATGCTATAGTAACCCTGAAATAACATTAAAATTGTATTATATCATTAAATAAAAGTTAACATAATTAATATTGAAACAAGATACTATCTTATTCTTTCTTTTGTTGCGAGAGTAAACTTTCACTTCACTTTCTTTAAGGTCAAGGCAATAGATTCAACATTAATAATATGATGTTTAATTTATTACCTGGTTGTATCATGAGATGAAAGAGAGGCTGGTAAAACATTAAGAAATCTCAAAAAGTATTTAACGTGTTGTCTATGTGCTAGCTTTTTATTTTCTTCGTTGTTCATTTTTAATAAATTCTCCGAATCACTTGTTATTTTATACATGAATAAATATAATTCTAAATTGAATGAATGTAAAATTTACAAATGTGGAATTGAATAATTTAATATAACTTTTTTATACTAAATTATAAATTTTGTTTATTCAAACTTTAATTTTCAAAATTGTAGTACACGAGTAGTTTTTATAATTAATGTAATGTTACTGATTGAAAATATAAATTTTAGTAACATGATAAGGACGTCATATTCAATTTGACGAATCGTACGTCATTACAAAATTTTGACAGGAGACCCAGTTGACATTATAGATATGGAATGTAGTGGCAAATAGAAGGAATAGAATTCTTCAAACTATTTGAGCTGAATGCTAAATGAAATTAAATTAAAAGTTTTTTTGCATGAATTTTAAAAAAATTATAAAATTAAGCGATACAAATATGATACGTACATAACTCACGAAAACATTATATTTCTCATCCACTTTTTACTTGTCTCATTAACAATACAACATGATAACTGTGAACTATGTGTCTTGAATTTATACAACATTTCATATTTATGTCAATATATATTTTTATTAAATTTTTTGAAAGTCTAAACTTGGTGGCTTATCATATGTATTTCGATTCAGATTTTTTATAATATTGAAAAATAATGTTAAATATACTTTAAATGTATCTATTCGATTATTTTCCCATCAGGACTAGCAAAAAGCTTAGTTATTTATATTTATTTGAAGTTACTTAATGGAATAAAATATTAATTATAACAATATTTTTTATTTATTTTAATACAGATAAAAAATGATATTTGACTATTTCCGGAATCAAGTGACAGCACTATACATTAGATTGACGGTTCGTCGCTCTGCATAATCTCTGGTTCTTTTTCATGGCTGACGTTCGAAGGAGCTAACTACAGTCATGAAGGTTCTCAAAAAGTATTTCATTATTAGTTTTATAAATAAATTCCAAACAAAATACATTTACAAATACTTTCTTACAGTCTCGAGCTATTTAATTTCTATATGTTTTTGATAATATGTGTCGTGATTGTTTGTATAAACTTCGATAAAATATGCCGTGTTGCATACTGTGAATCTCATGCAGTATAAATATACCTTAAATTAAAGTGTTAAATAAAAACATATGTATGCGAAATAGTGCGCAATTTAAACTTTCGTTGTACATATATATTTTTTCTTTTTCAAAATTGTAGTGTAGTGAGAAAACAGTGTGGTATAACCTAGTTTGTTGTTTTAGCTGAACGTCTCCTACCCGGCAACGGGATGTCAGAAGTTATTCGAAGTTGTAGATGAGCATAAGCTCCGTATCTTCTATGAGAAGCGCATGGGTGCGGAAGTCGAAGCCGATCAGCTAGGCGATGAATGGAAGGGCTATATCCTCCGTGTCGCTGGCGGCAACGACAAACAGGGCTTCCCTATGAAACAGGGAGTTCTGACCAACAGTGAGTCTTAATTGTTATATTACAATTATTTACTTTACTTCCAAAATGAAAGGTTTTTTATGATTGAACTATAATTAAATGATCATTTTGAGGTTATATTATTTTGTACAACTATATTAGCTATTTAATTTTTAGGTCGTGTCCGTTTGTTGATGTCAAAGGGTCACTCTTGCTACAGACCACGTCGTGATGGTGAGAGGAAACGTAAATCGGTCCGTGGTTGCATTGTTGATGCTAACTTATCTGTTCTCGCCCTCGTCATTGTCCGCAAAGGATCCCAGGTAAATGCTCAAATGTAACATTTAGTACTTACTACATATATAACTTATAATTTAATAATTAATTTTGTAGTAAACCAAAAATCGAAAATTTTTAATTACAATTATTATATATCCCTGTTCTTACTGTTTCCCAGATCCTCAAATCTGTGTAATTATATGCGCCAGGGTATATTAATTGGGCTATGGTGATGCTGTACTTTTAGATGTGCAGAGAAACCAGTATTAGCACCATACATTTTTTATATTTTACCTTAAGTAATGAGATGAGAATTGATGATGGTTGTTAATGTACTATGTCTTCTATTATACCCTATTGCAAACTGCAAGAGGGTATGGGTTCAAATTCCGTTGTATTTAATTTTTTGTTTACTTTAAGTATTTTACTATCCTCAGTGTGGTGTGACACTTTAAAAAATCATACAAAAATAAAAAAAATATAGATTGGAAAATTTTTATATATTATTTTTGTTCTACAATAATTTCCTTGATGTTATGTTAAGGTAAATCAATTAATATAAAATTTATATTCTATAACATTGTCATTTAAATACCTGAAGAAAAATACTAATAATAAATTAAAATTTAATATATTGACAGTTGTCTGTTCAATATATCTTTTCAAATTTAATATATATTAAGAAAAATGTAAATAATTCACAATTAGTCATGCACATGTTATTACTAGAATAAGACTTTAACTTAACATGTAATGTGTGTGCAATTTTCTCATGGAGTAAAAGCTACAATTTCACAATATAGAATGTTCTTCTTCACATAATAGAATTGTCAAGATACATTTTTTTTAGTTTATTACTTTAAATTGGTAAATTATACCTATCTTGCTCAGAATTCTAAATTCTTATCAATTTCAAACACATCAATGATATTTAGTAATTATTTAAATGAAAACAAAAATGGTTGAATTAAAAGATAAACTCTTCTTGATAAGTTGGGGGTGTTAATTTAATTAATGAGCTTGATTGTACTATTATTAATATTTAGATAGTCTGTATGGGCCATTATGGGCCATTATTTCATTCATTCAACAAGAATAACTTGTTGCAGAAACAATATGATCATGAGCCATCATCTTAGTGTTAGCTAAAAATTATGTGTTTTTAGGAAATTCCTGGACTGACCGACGGCAATGTACCCCGTCGTCTAGGACCTAAACGTGCATCCAAAATCCGCAAGCTGTTCAACTTGACCAAGCAGGATGATGTTCGCCGTTATGTCGTCAAACGCCTCCTGCCCGCTAAGGAAGGCAAGGAGAATGCTAAACCCAGATATAAGGTAACTAGATTAAGAAGTTTGTGGTATAGCTTAATGTATTAAAATGTATGTGCTTTCTGTATCCTGCACATAGTACGTTAGGCAGAGGGAACTGCAACAAGCGTGGGAACCTAGTGTTAAGACAACTTAGTTTCCCGCTTTCCGCCTCTTCGAAGCATTGCATGTTGAGTGGCGGAAATCAACGCCGCCCTTGGCCTAGTTGTCGAGCAAAAAAATAGTATACCCATCTTCTCTGAGTTGTAATTCGAATAAACTGACTAATGGTATATTTAATATTAAAAGGAATATTATCTGAAAGGCTAATCATAAAATTTTAACACTCCCTGACAGTCTAATTTGCTGGTTGATTCTTCTAATCTACCAACTACATTGATCAGGGCATAAAAAATTAGCTCCGAGCAGAAGATTCAGATTCATGTCTGTCTACTTTTACAGTGAGCTATACATCTTTGTGTAAAAATATTATTTTAATATGTTTTTATTTGTTTTCTTATATTACTTATACTATTGTATATTTTAATTCTATTATAGCACATTTGAAGCTATGGTACCTATAGGTATATAATTAATTTATGGGATTGTTTTGTTTTTACGTAAATATTGAAAAAACTAGAGAAAGGAGTATTATACAAAAACAGATAATAAAACGAAAAATATTATTACTAGATATTAAATATTTGTTTTTGTTTAAGGCTCCCAGAATTCAAAGGCTGGTCACCCCAGTAGTATTGCAACGTAGACGCCACAGATTGGCCCTTAAGAAGAAGCGCCTTCAAAAACGCAAGTCCTCTGAGGCTGAGTATGCTAAACTGCTTGCCCAGAGAAAGAAGGAATCTAAGGTAAACAAATCATTTTTGGATTTGTACTTGATTTTACTGTTTATTAAGGAATTTTCATCAAAAAATCTGATATGTACTTTTAAATGCTAGCTAAAATACTTTTATACAGTTATTGGTTATAGTGAATTAACCACAGCTAGTATTATGACTATAAAATTATTTATAGAAATTATACTGAGCTGTAAGAGTAAAGGAGCTGTGTCTTACCCCTTGGTATATGTTTGATATAAGCTAAGGTATTAGATCAGCAACAATGTAGTATAAATATATTTCTTAATATTTATTAAACTATCGACAACTATTTAAAATGCTGTTTCTCTTAAAGGTACGCCGCCAAGAAGAAATCAAACGCAGGCGTTCAGCTTCAATGCGTGATTCCAAGAGCTCAAACCAGAGTGCGCCGCAAAAGTGAAAGACTTTTATCAATAAAAATGTATAAAATCTACTTTTATTTTTTATTTACTCACTTTGGATGAAAATAAAGTCCTGACAATAATTTGGACTTAGTTAAATATGATTATTTTCTTTATAACTTTTGAACTACAATATTTCAGCTAGTCTTTACGTGAACTTTAGTAGTGTTTTTTTTTTTTCTAAAAGTTTCTATAGGCTTTGCATTTTAAAATTCATGTCTAATTAAATTAAATATGAGACGAATATTATTAATATTTTGGATACTTTTTTTAAATAGATTCAATTTTAATAGAACCGTCGTGACGCAGAGGCGCAACGTCTGCCTGTAAGGCGACGGTTTCTGGGTTCGCTTCCCACTCGAAGAAGATGGATTTCTTTAATTCCATTTTCTTTGATCTGTCAACTAGGCAAAACGTGGCGTTAAGTTCCCCCACTCAACACGCAATGCCTCGAAAAAAGACGGAAAATGGGGACGGAGAAAAGCAGGGACTAAGCAAAGGAGTGTCTTAACACTAGGTTCTTATGGTTCCTGCAGTTCCCTCTGCCTACCCTGCCAAGTGCGAGATAAAGCGTGAAGCTAAAAAAAAAATTGTGTACTACCTATGTAGTAACGTTACTTGCAACAATTAACTCATTTTTTTACTTAAATATGCCATCTAGAATATAAAAAAAATTCTGAGTCATTAAAGTTATTAGTTAAAATAATAAAATGAAGTCCAGACCTTAATAAAGTAATTAAATATAAAGAAAAAAGAGCAGCAATAAAATGTACAAACAATATAATTTATATAAATATCACAAAAACGAAAACATCACAAATTAAAACAATATTTCAAAATTATTTCGGAGACTTTAAAAGACCAAGGCCAACGTATCGCGCCATTACTCGCAGATAAGATGGATTCAGTTTTTTTCTTTTTTCAAGTAAAGACCTAAGATGTCTTTCAGACGACTCATCGAAGGTTTTTTGATAATCCGAAGCCTAGAATAAAGCCAAAAGAAATATTTAGAATTATGACGACTACAAAATCTACTTATCACGAGTTAGCAAGGTGCCACACTGAGGAACCGAAGAAGCTTACTGAGGAAATTATTGTTATTTCTATATAATATATTAATATTATTCTATTTCAGAGAAAAAGCGGTGAACGGAGTATCTCCTTTCCCTCGCCTATCCTGCTAATTGCACGATTTTAAAATGTATACCAAAGATTTATGTATAGCAAATATAAGAAACCATATAGGTATACCATGATTAGGTAGTAGCAGCATGTTTTTTCCGTACAGCATAGGCGAGAGAGTGGCGGAACTCAACGTCAAACTTTTGCCTTATTACTAGACCGAAGAAAATGATAATATTTAATTTTCACCAAATAGGAATCGAACTCACAGACAAATATATATTTTTTACTTTTAATTTACAATATATCAACATAATTTTGATTAGAAAAAGAATTTTTGATTTTTATCACTTTTTGTAAAGAAATAATTGTTACGAAAAAATATTACTACGTAAGTGAAATTTAACTTACAGTTGTTTTGGCAATCCAACAAAGTTCTTCGAAAAGATTATCCTGGTTTTCAATGGGTGGAGGTAAGAAGCTTATGCTGCCATACTAAAATTTATTTAAAAAAAATACTATGTACAAGCTATCAGCAACGAAAATTAGCAAACGTGTATCTATAGAAAATTTTTATTAAGTAGGCATCCATTTTAAATAGACCAACTAACTGAAAGGAGATTGTACGACTTCCTCTACCGAAAGTTATGTATTTATCTACATACAAACAAAAAAAAAACTTATAAGCTCAATATTTTTTTTAGCTTCACGCTTTATCCGGCATATTGTAGGGTAGGCAGAGGGAACTGCAGGAACCATATAAACCTAGTGTTAAGACACTCCGTTGCTCAGTCCCTGCTTTCTCCGTTCCCACTTATATCTCAAT
Organism: Dione vanillae; assembly: GCA_037178615.1. Classification (NCBI taxonomy): domain Eukaryota; kingdom Metazoa; phylum Arthropoda; class Insecta; order Lepidoptera; family Nymphalidae; genus Dione; species Dione vanillae. Next base: position 1,160,982 of record JAZFAU010000209.1, on the reverse strand, counting down.
ATGACTATTATAAATACAATTAGTTTATAATTATCTCAATTTTAGTTATTAAGTGTTAAGACACTCCGTTGCTCAGTCCCTGCTTTCTCCGTCCCCACTTATATCTCAATATGACTATTATAAATACAATTAGTTTATAATTATCTCAATTTTAGTTATTAAGACATAAAAATCGTTTTAAGTCTGAATAACTGCTATAAAAATATATTTTTATTCAGTTGATTAATAAATGATTAACATATATCAATTGTAAAAGTTTGAAAGAAAAATATAATCATTCACCTTATACTATATTTTCACGCTGAATCGCTTATTTCGTCATTTATGACATTACTTCTTAAGTGACCGAACTCAACGCCTTGCTTGTCACTAGTGGGAATCGAACTCACATCCATCTAGCTACACCGCGGCGTTCTTACCTTATTATTATATATAATGACAGTGCAATAGCTACAATTATACCTTTCGCACTCCATTCAGGTTCTCCGTTTCTATCACTTCTATTTCCATATCCAACTCCGTACTACGTGTTATTCTATTGACTGCGATTCCTTGTAGAATGACTGGGCGGTATCTTATTAAATTTGGTGTGTCCTTCTTGTTTGCTAGTAACAAAATCAACAAAGCCTGTCTCGGCGTTAGATCGCTGATCCAATTTTTCATCTGTAGTTAAAAAAATATAATTAGTGTATAATATTCAGAGGACCTTCGTGGCGCCAAGCATAGCTTCTGCCTGTAAACGCGACGGTTTGCAGGTTTGATTCCCACTCGGGGAAGATGGATTTTTCTATTTCCGTTTTGCTTCGCTCTGGCAACTAGGCAAAGCGCGACGTTGGGTTCCGCCACTCAGCACCCAGTGCCTCGAAAAAGGCGGAAAGCGGGGACGGAGAAAGCAGGGGCTAAGGAACGGAGTGTCTTAACACTAGGTTTCTATTGTTCCCGCAGTTCCCTCGGAATAAAGCGTGAAAAAAAAATTCAATATGCACGACTCAATTTTAAAAAATCATCACGGAATTGGACTCATATGGGACAACAATTTTATTGAATGAGGCATATACGACCTCATATAGTTGCATTAACTTACCTCTCTAATTGATGAGGTTATCTTCTTATCCAAATGCGTATCTAAGACACTAGACAAAGCTTTCGCTGTTCCCAAAGCAAGGAAGAACTCATCTAAGTTGGTAATCTTATTTATATCAGTGCTAGAACGTTCGTTATATAAGTTGGACGTAGATTTACATTTCTTATACAGCTTTACGAAACTTCTCCTTGTACTTAAATGACATTCTGTACGAGATTTCCGCCTTTCTTTGTGTTTTTTATTTGGTTTTGTGTCAATCTCATTTCGTTTATCCAAAATGGAGGCAACGTTTTCAACATTATGTACGCGGCCTTTAAATCCCTCGTAAATGGAATTTAATTGAATACTTGATACGGTAGAAATAACGTTTGTTTTGAATCTATCAACACTACCTTCACCCATAAAAACGGTAACTCGTATATCACTCATATCGTGTATTACAATAGAAAATACACTAATAAATGACGAATTCAAATTGATCTTAAGCAATGGATAATTTAAACAAGACTCTATGAAACTTATGAAGTCAATTCTTTTAAAGGCGGGAAAGATTTTCTTATTTGTCGTTAAATACGGTACTATCGCTAAGCAAGTAGATTTACTATCACAATTTGGATTAATTTCTGCATTTTGACGAATAGATTGTTTGATATTTAGTATAGAAGTTTTTGTTTAAGGCTCCCAGAATTCAAAGGCTGGTCACCCCAGTAGTATTGCAACGTAGACGCCACAGATTGGCCCTTAAGAAGAAGCGCCTTCAAAAACGCAAGTCCTCTGAGGCTGAGTATGCTAAACTGCTTGCCCAGAGAAAGAAGGAATCTAAGGTAAACAAATCATTTTTGAATTTGTATTTGATTTTACTGTTTATTAAGGAATTTTCATCAAAAAATCTGATATGTACTTTTAATGCTAGCTAAAACACTTTTATACAGTTATTGGTTATAGTGAATTAACCACAGCTAGTATTATGACTATAAAATTATTTATAGAAATTATACTGAGCTGTAAGAGTAAAGGAGCTGTATCTTACCCCTTGGTATATGTTTGATATAAGCTAAGGTATTAGATCAGCAACAATGTAGTATAAATATATTTCTTAATATTAATTAAACTATCGACAACTATTTAAAATGCTGTTTCTCTTAAAGGTACGCCGCCAAGAAGAAATCAAACGCAGGCGTTCAGCTTCAATGCGCGATTCCAAGAGCTCAAACCAGAGTGCGCCGCAAAAGTGAAAGACTTTTATCAATAAAAATGTATAAAATCTACTTTTATTTTTTATTTACTCACTTTGGATGAAAATAAAGTCCTAACAATAATATGGACTTGGTTAAATATGATTATTTTCTTTATAACCTTGAACTACAATATTTCAGCTAATCTTTACGTGAACTTTAGTAGTGTTTTTTTTTTTTCTAAAAGTTTCTATAGGCTTTGCATTTTAAAATTCATGTCTAATTAAATTAAATATGAGACGAATATTATTAATAATTTGGATACTTTTTTTAAAAAGATTCAATTTTAATAGAACCGTCGTGGCGCAGAGGCGCAACGTCTGCCTATAAGGCGACGGTTTCTGGGTTCGCTTCCCACTCGAAGAAGATGGATTTCTTTAATTCCATTTTCTTCGATCTGTCAACTAGGCAAAACGTGGCGTCAAGTTCCGCCACTCAATACGCAATGCCTCGAAAAAAGACGGAAAATGGGGACGGAGAAAAGCAGGAACTAAGCAACGGAGTGTCTTAACACTAGGTTCGTATGGTTCCTGCAGTTCCCTCTGCCTACCCTGCCAAGTGCGAGATAAAGCGTGAAGCTAAAAAAAAATTGTGTACTACCTATTACTTTTTACTTGCAACAATTAACTCATTTTTTTGACTTAAATATGCCATCTAGAATATCAAAGAAATTCTGAGTCATTAAAGTTATTAGTTAAAATAATAAAATGAAGTCCAGACCTTAATAAAGTAATTAAATATAAAGAAAAAAGAGCAGCAATAAAATGTACAAACAATATAATTTATATAAATATCACAAAAACGAAAACATCACAAATTAAAACAATATTTCAAAATTATTTCGGAGACTTTAAAAGACCAAGGCCAACGTATCGCGCCATTACTCGCAGATAAGATGGATTCAGTTTTTTTCTTTTTTCAAGTAAAGACCTAAGATGTCTTTCGGACGACTCATCGAAGGTTTTTTGATAATCCGAAGCCTAGAATAAAGCCAAAAGAAATATTTAGAATTATGACGACTACAAAATCTGCTTATCACGAGTTAGCAAGGTGCCACACTGAGGAACCGAAGAAGCTTACTGAGGAAATTATTGTTATTTCTATATAATATATTTATATTATTCTATTTCAGAGAAAAAGCGGTGAACGGAGTATCTCCTTTTCCTCGCCTATCCTGCCAATTGCACGATTTTAAAATGTATACCAAAGATTTATGTATAGCAAATGTTTATAAGAAACCATATAGGTATACCATGATTAGGTAGTAGCAGCATGTTTTTTCCGTACAGTAAAGGCGAGAGAGTGGCGGAACTCAACGCCAAACTTTTGCCTTATTGCTAGACCGAAGAAAATTATAATATTTAATTTTCACCAAATAGGAATCGAACTCACAAACAAATATATATTATTTTACTTTTAATTTACAATATATCAACATAATTTTGATTAGAAAAAGAATTTTTGATTTTTATCACTTTTTGTAAAGAAATAATTGTTACGAAAAAATATTACTACGTAAGTGAAGTTCAACTTACAGTTGTTTTGGCAATCCAACAAAGTTCTTCGAAAAGATTATCCTGGTTTTCAATGGGTGGAGGTAAGAAGCTTATGCTGCCATACTAAAATTTATTTAAAAAAAATACTATGTACAAGCTATCAGCAACGAAAATTAGCAAACGTGTATCTATAGAAAATTTTTATTATTAAGTAGGCATCCATTTTAAATAGACCAACTAACTGAAAGGAGATTGTACGACTTCCTCTACCGAAAGTTATGTATTTATCTACATACAAACAAAAAAAAAACTTATAAGCTCAATATTTTTTTTAGCTTCACGCTTTATCCCGCATATTGTAGGGTAGGCAGAGGGAACTGCAGGAACCATATGAACCTAGTGTTAAGACACTCCGTTGCTCAGTCCCTGCTTTCTCCGTCCCCACTTATAGGTCAATATGATTGTTATAAATACAATTATTTTATAAATATCTCAATTTTAGTTATTAACACTTAAAAATCGTTTTAAGTCTGAATAACTGCTATAAAAATATATTTTTATTCAGTTGATTAATAAATGATTAACATATATCAATTGTAAAAGTTTGAAAGAAAAATATAATTATTCACCTTATACTTTATTAAAAAGTCAAACATAATATTTTAAATGTTCTATTAAACTTTTGGACATTCCTTTATCTTTACGCTGAATCGCTTATTCGGTCTTTTATGATATTATTTGTTAAGTGACCGAACTCAACGCCTTGCTTGCCCCTAGTGGGAATCGAACTCACATCCGTCTAGCTACACCGCGGCGTTCTTATCTTATTATTATATGTAATGATAGTGCAACAGCTACAATTATACCTTTCGCACTCCATTCAGGTTCTCCGTTTCTATCACTTCTATTTCCATATCCAACTCCGTACTACGTGTTATTCTATTGACTGCGATTCCTTGTAGAATGACTGGGCGGTATCTTATTAAATTTGGTGTGTCCTTTTTGTTTGCTAGTAACAAAATCATCAAAGCCTGTCTTGGCGTTAGATCGCTGATCCAATTTTTCATCTGTAGTTAAAAAAATATAATTAGTGTATAATATTCAGAGGACCTTCGTGGCGCCAAGCATAGCTTCTGCCTGTATACGCGACGGTTTGTAGGTTTGATTCCCACTCGGGGAAGATGAATTTTTCTATTTCCATTTTGCTTCGCTCTGGCAACTAGGCAAAGCGCGACGTTGAGTTCCGCCACTCAGCACCCAGTGCCTCGAAAAAGGCGGAAAGCGGGGACGGAGAAAGCAGGGGCTAAGGAACGGAGTGTCTTAACACTAGGTTCCTATTGTTCCCGCAGTTCCCTCGGAATAAAGCGTGAAAAAAAAATTCAATATGCACGACTCAATTTTAAAAAATCATCACGGAATTGGACTCATATGGGACAACAATTTTATTGAATGAGGCATATACGACCTCATATAGTTGCATTAACTTACCTCTCTAATTGATGAGGTTATCTTCTTATCCAAATGCGTATCTAAGACACTAGACAAAGCTTTCGCTGTTCCCAAAGCAAGGAAGAACTCATCTAAGTTGGTAATCTTATTTATATCAGTGCTAGAACGTTCGTTATATAAGTTGGACGTAGATTTACATTTCTTATACAGCTTTACGAAACTTCTCCTTGTACTTAAATGACATTCTGTACGAGATTTCCGCCTTTCTTTGTGTTTTTTATTTGGTTTTGTGTCAATCTCATTTCGTTTATCCAAAATGGAGGCAACGTTTTCAACATTATGTACGCGGCCTTTAAATCCCTCGTAAATGGAATTTAATTGAATACTTGATACGGTAGAAATAACGTTTGTTTTGAATCTATCAACACTACCTTCACCCATAAAAACGGTAACTCGTATATCACTCATATCGTGTATTACAATAGAAAATACACTAATAAATGGCGAATTCAAATTGATCTTTAGCAATGGATAATTTAAACAAGACTCTATGAAACTTATGAAATCAATTCTTTTAAAGGCGGGAAAGATTTTCTTATTTGTCGTTAAATACGGTACTATCGCTAAGCAAGTAGATTTACTAACACTATTTGGATTTGTTTCTACATTTTGACGAATAGATTGTTTGATATTTAGCATAGAAGGGGAGAATGGAGTAGTAATATTGGCAATGGACATCAAGTTTATTTGATTATTCTTTAATAAATCTCTAGTTTCTGTCAAGTTGAAATTAGATTTAATCCATTTAAAATTTTTCCTGACAACTCGAAGGTTATCGTTAAGAATCAAAGGTGTTATTTTAGAAAACTTCCCCTGTTTTCCAAACGTGACAGTTGGCGTTGACGTCATTTGTATTGGAATAAACTGTTTTAACGTTTCATTACTACCAAATCCACTTTCAGGTAAACATGGTAAGGAGTTATCCACCTTTTCGATGGTCGATGACGAAAATACTATATTGCAATTATTTTTCATAATTTTACGCATAACATAAGGCAGTATAGTACAAATTTCCGCCGGAAGTACAGCGTTCACAATAGTTGTTTTGCATTTGAAAATTTTAGAACTTCCTGTTTCTTTTAGAGGAATACAAGAAAACGATTCATTACTCTGTGCACAGTTAAGTACTTGCTTCAACACAATGTCGAATTTTATAACAGTATTTGTGACGCAATGTTTGATTGCTATTTGATTGAAATTTTCTACAGTCTCTATTTCAATATCCGACAGCTTATCTTCAAACCCAGATAAAGTGGCTATGTCAGTTCCTTCTGTTTCTTCTAAATTATTTTCCTCTGATTTAACAGATTCTCCTGATAATATATCTGTAATGATTGATAGTATAATGCATCTAAACTTATTTGTTTCAACTTAGAGAGTAATAACAACAACAAGAATAACTTGAAGTAAAAACTTAGAGATATGTAAACATCACAGTCGGACGTTGTGTTGTAATGTTAGTAACATACGATAGCTTTAAATGTACTGTTATCACTGTAATCTTCAAATCTAAGCACAAGATTTCATTTTACCTAAATAAAACTGATTAAATTACGATGACACAAAGAATATACTTAATCCAGTGCAGGCAGATCAACTGCTCAAAATCTAACCAAACATTCAAAATTTCGAAGTTTCCTGTTATAAATTTCAAGGGTAGCAAAAAAGTAAACACATTCACATAAATGTTAATTATTACGTATATGTACATCAAAATACATACCGTTACATTTAGCTTCCTCTTCACAGACCCCAGAAGAATATATCCCGGCATTTAATTTCTTTATGACATCGTCTATGATCTCACTTTTTCGCTTCCGCGTAGTCCATTGATTGCTTCTGTCATATGATAATCTTTTACGATTATCATTTTTTAAAATTGTCTTAGATGATTTTGTTATATTAATATTGGCTTGGATATTATTAATATTATTCTGGCCAATCTTAAATTTCAATATATCAGTATTTGGTATATTGATGGACTTATTCACAGGTGTAATTTGCTTTATTTTCCGAACTGCAGGTTCTTTAGGACATGTACCTTTTATTTTCTTTCTATCATTAGTTATTATCTGTGGCATTTCATCCTTCTTTTCTCTAAGTAAAACGTTTACGTTCATAATTTTTTTTCGTTTACTACCAACTAGATTATTAGCATCCTTTGCAATGACATTTTTGTATTTATTATCATCACATACATCTTTGGGATACCAATCCCTCATAAAAGGCCATATATGTTCATCTAAGCCTTCAAATTGAGGTGGATTATAGTTTTCCATTTTCACTGTGGAGCTGACTTGATCTTTACCCAAAATTACCAATGGAAACTTTATCGAAGATAGTCGTCTCTTTATTTCTGTTTGTGTCAGCCGTGGAATAATACAATTGGTTGGCAATGTCGTCACTAAGCGTGTTTTTCGTTTAGCCTCTTCCAATTGCTTAGCTTTTTGGCCTTTATTCAAAACAACTTTAGTGATACCCGTAATGTCTTGGGGCTCCTCTCTGTGTACTTTTAGTACACTGCTGGGATCCGTTACAATCAAATTTGACTTACTCGAATCATCTTTATTACTTTCGGAAACATCGTTTGAAATAAATTTATTTTGAAAACTCTTCGCTGTATTGATCAAAAAAGCCGTAACGTTATTTCTTTTAGGTAAATTACTTTTTTTACTAGTAACACTGCTGTGATTGTCATTTTTTTCGTTCGCATCGCTGCTGAGATTTTTTTTTAAATACGTATTAGAATCTTTGTTTCGAATATTTCTACTTTTGTCATCACCGTATTTTATCGCTTTCGTAACATGTTGTTTAGTTATTTTTTTATTATCTATTGATTTAATATTTCTTTTACCATTTACTTTGTTATTTGTACAGAAATCTCTACTACAATCATTACTAATTACTTCAAAATGATCTTGTCTACTGATTACGGTTATTTTGTCAATACTTGATTGAGAATAAGAATTTTGCACTGAATCTTGATCCAAAAAACTAGAAATATATGCAAATTCCTCCGTTCTGCATGTTTCAATGTATCTAAATAAAATAATAAAGTTACAAAATTAAGATTGTAACAAAGAAAATAATAAAAATGAGGAGCGTCTTGGCGCATAGATGTAACATCCGCCTTTAACGCGACGGGTCTTCTTTCTGGGTCCGATTCCTAGTAGGGGATGATGGATTTTTCTATTTTTTTTTGCTCTGGCAACTAAGCAAAGCGCTGCGTTGATTTCCGCCACTCAACAAACAATGCCTCGATAAAGGCGGAAAGCGGGGATGGAGAAAGCAGGGACAAAGCGAACGGAGTGTCTTAACAATAAGTTCCTATAATTACTGCAGTTCCCTCTGCCTGCCCTGCCATGTGCGGGATAAAGCGTGAAGCTAAAAAAAATTATTATTAAATGTGTCGATTCATACCTGGTATCTTTTTGGTTGCCACGTCTTCTATTTTTGCATTTTCTCTCTTTAGGTGATATAAAACTATCTTGTGATATAGAAAGGCTCGGCTTTAATTTAATTTTATTTATATTACGAAGGACAGACCAAACGTCATGAAATTTCAAATTGTTAAAAGCATTCGGTTTTTTAACCTTTTTATGGCCTTTTTTCAGATTTATCTTTCCATCACCATTAACTTTGTTAAGAGTATTTACAGAACATTTGTCTTCTAAGTCAGATGGAAATTGTGAACAATATTTAGAGCTTGTGTCGAATTGCCTTATTTCTTTACTTTTGTCAGGATGTTTGTTTTTAATTGATCTTCGTTTTTTAAGTTTAGCTTTTACATTATTGTTGTCATCAAAGAATTCAGAGTCGGTCAGATCACTTACTGTGCAAGCTAGTGGTAGCGGCGCTTGCTTATTCGGGAGGGTCAATACTGATTTTTTAGCTTTTTTATTTATACGTTTCGATGATCTCAAATGATCTGAATTTGCTCTATATATATTAACAGCTAAAGGGAAAGATGACATGAAATCCGTAGTTCTCTTATGTACCATTTTTTTTTCAGTTACACGCGATAATAACATTCTATTACCATTAAGGTAAGGTAATCTATTTTTTTGTTCCTTTGAATCATATTCAATGTTGCTGCTCACGCTTCCATCAGTACCAGAACTAAATTTCGCAAATTTATTTGAGTTTAAGTTAGAAGATTTAGAGCCTGGGTAGGAAGATTGAGTTGTTTCTTTATTCTGTCTCTCCAAAGAAGTTATTGCCATAACCAAGCTTATACAATCTTAATCTGACATATAAACATTTTATATTAGTAGTATAATTTTTTTAAGCAACAGAATTACTTACGAAATTAGTGTTTTTATTTATCTTACCTTAAATAGCACTTTTAATTTTAGCTACAAATAATTTCGAAGAATCAATCTAAAAGTTAAAACAATTCTACATAGAATTAAACTTACAGTAAACAAAATATTAAGAATACTAATATGTATTAAAATAGCTATGCCATCGAAATAAGTGTATAAAAATTATTCAACGCCTTGTGTCAATTTTTAAAATATTTATAAATTCCATTTTTTCATTTATTTTGATAGACAATAATAAATTTAATGAGTAAATAATAAATAACGTTGAAGATCAAAATGTTTATATACTATTTGTGCTTATAAAATTTCAATTAGTGAAAAAATTTATGAAAGTATATTGAAATTTATATATGTATATATATATATTTATGAAAGTATATTGAAATTTATATATGTATATATATATAAGTAATATTGCTTATGTGTGGTTAATAAACGAAACACAGCTGTTTTTGACACTTTATTTTCTCATTGACACAATAAGATTGACTTTTGATGGTAACAGAAGCAAGGACATACACACAAGTGTATGAGTGAAAACTTTATATATTTTCAATTTTAGCAATTATAGCGTTTGTAAATATGGCTTTACAAGGAGATAGTAAAGATATAATACAATATGTTCCCTTTATGTCTTTTGTCCACCCGTCATTCTGGCACAGCTTAACTGATTTAAAATTAAACGTAGATAAATTAAATGAAAATACAAAACAAATATATGGGCGATTTACGTACAGAGATGATATTGGAACTGTTTTTGAAGTTGACGGAACCTCTTTTAATAAGTAAGTTAGAATTTCTAATATATTCTTAAGTATTTTTATTATATACTTATCACCATTCTTATTGTTCTAGAAATCCAGAGCAAGAATTACACTATATTAATGTAACAGGTACTCTGATGAATAAAAACACAATAGAGGACTTTAAAACTATTGACAAAGTTTCACTACTTAATAGTGTGGGAGAAGTTATAAGAACAAATATTCAAATGTTATCTTGGATAGATAGTCCCAGTTGTTTATTAAACTTTTTTATTCTATCTTTTGCAGTAAGTATTTTCACAAGACTTTGGTCCAATATTATTAATATTTTAATATCTTTAGTACTAAAAAGTATTTATTTTATTATTCCAGGATCTCAAAAAGTTCCATTATTATTATTGGTTTGCATTTCCTTCACCTAGTCAACCCACTATATGTTTAAGAAAAAACTATATTGTTACTGTAGACTTTACACAAACACAGTTAATGGAAATATCTCAAGCCTACAAATCGCTCGAAGCAGAACAAAAACCATTCTTTATAATTAAAAAAGAAAATTCTGATCTAAAATTATTAACTCTTTCTAATATTTTTAATAAAAACAAAGCAAATTCTGAATTTGATATTTCAAATATCTACTTTGCATTCTCTGATCCTAGTAATAGTGAAAACCCAGGTTGGACCTTAAGAATATTTCTGGCAGCTCTACTCGAATATTGTCCAACTTTAAAACAAAAGGATATCTCAGTTATTGGTATTAGGTGTGGAAAAGATGGTGCTATAGATAAAAGTCGAATCTACATAGTCTCAGAACCTGAGGTGAGCATCGAAATATATATAAAGTACAAAGCAACATTATATTTAATTTTTAATTATGATTTAATTTTTGTGTAATCAAATGGAGATTGTATTAGAAGAAAAATATTATGAATGTAATATGTACACCTAAATTAAAATTTGTTAATCCAAAGAAAAAAAATAATCTTAATGAGTATATTTATTACTTTTGCAAAACATGTGTCATGATAAAAAAATCAAATTATTTAAAAATAATGAATGACTTTTTTCCAGCAATTCCAATCTTCAGAAAATATAGGTTGGGTTGGTTGGGAGAGAAATGACAGGGGAAATTTTGGGCCCTAGGTTAGCTAATATGTCTGCTTCAATGGATCCTATAAAGTAAGATATATTTGTAAATAATAAAAATTTTTAAAATGAAAAAAAAAAAAAATTTAAGATTATGTGAGCCATTTTTTCTTTTATATATTACAAATGTTTAATTAAACTTAATATTACGTTTTGAGTACTGTCGTGGTGCAGAGGCGTAGCGTCTACCTGTAACGCGACGGTTTCTGGGTTCGATACCTAATCGGGGTAGATGGATTTTTCTATTTCCATTTTTTTCGCTCTGACGTTGACTTCCGCCACTCAGCACGTATTGCCTCGACGGTAAGAGGGGACGGAGAAAGCATTGACTAAGCAACAGAGTGTCTAAACACCAGGTTCCTATGGTTCCTGCAGCTCTCTCTACCTATCCTGCCATTTGCGTGAAGCTAAAAAAAAGAAAAAAGAATATTATTATTATTATTAAGAATATTTTTTTGTCGTACAGTTTCAAATAATTGATTCTAGGTTAGCAGATACATCATCTGATCTCAATATAAAGCTAATGCAATGGCGTCTCGTACCTGATCTTAACATTAATGTTATGAAAGAAACTAAATGCTTATTACTCGGAGCTGGCACTCTGGGCTGTCATGTAGCTAGAAATCTATTGGTATGATATTTTCTTACATTTTTAAAAAAGGAGAATATACAGGGTGATGATATTGATATATTACCATTATCATTTGTTTAAATACGTTAGACAAAACAGATCCATAGTGTCTGTACTCTCTCTAGTGAAGTCGTAATATTTCATCAGGCTCTAAATAAAGAATATTGTTTGCACTCACGCATTGAGGGTTCCATACCTATTTTAATAATTGTAGGTATTCCGCTAAGGAAAACATTATTTATATAAAATGATAAACTTAAATTTGCAATGGTATGTATTTATTGTATATGAATAAACTGTAGTAACTGATCGTCCTCATGACATTATGAATAATACCTTGAGAGACGGAATAAAAAGTGATCCTAGAAGGATTCCGTTATTCCATTTTAAGTTAAGAATCTTAAAAACGAAAATCTATAAAAAGTAAATAAATAAAAACACATTATTATTGTAACTTAATAATAAACTTAAATATTTTAGGCCTGGGGTTTCCGTCACATTACGTTTATTGATAACGGCAAAGTGTCCTACTCCAATCCCACAAGACAAGTCCTCTTCAACTACCAAGACTGTCTAAATGGCGGTAAGAAAAAGGCGGAAGCGGCGGCTGATAATCTAAAGCTTATTTTACCCACTGTTGTAAGTTTTTTTTGCTTTTTTTTTTATTTCTCGTATAGCAGGGTAAGCAAAGGAAACCACAGGAACCATGGGAACCTGGGAACATGGGAACGTTAAGAATTCCCTTTTCTTGCTTTCCTTTCGAGGTATTGCGTATTAAGTTGCGGAAGTTAAGGCCTCGTTGTAAGTTGTTTTTCTATATACTTGTTGATAATATATAATAAATGGTTGTGCGTTTCGAGTATGCTAAATAAGTTATTCATGTGTTCACTAGTGCTTCCATGCCCTAATGTTTGGATATGTAGGTACTAAAGAGTACTTACAAACGTAAGCAGTAAGCAGTAAGCATTACAAATGTAAGCAGTAACTAGTGAAAGCATAGGCCCTTGCAATACGCATTATACGAATCTTCTGTAGTGCCTAATGTTTGTTGCAAATTGTGATTTTATCTAGATTTCTTTATATGTTCTAATTTTAAAAAAATCTTTATTGTTTATAAAAATATCTTGAATTTTAAAAAATGTTTAAAGAATGTTATTTAAAAATGTGATTTTTTAGCATAAAAATGCACAAATATTTTATTTTTTTTATTTATGGTTATTTTATTGTTTTAGTTACTAAAAATAATATTTTATATTAATAATAGGAATAATTGCTTTAATTTAAACAAATGCGTATTTAAAAAAAATGTTATACTCATATATAATATTAAAATATATATTATTATTTCTTGTAGCAAACTCAAGGTATTTCGCTCCACATTCCAATGCCTGGTCACCCGGTCGGCGAATCTCTTAAAAATGAAACTGTTGACAATATAAAATTGCTGACTGAACAAATAATGAATCATGACGTCATTTTCCTTCTTTTGGATACGCGTGAAGCAAGATGGCTGCCTACTTTAATAGCCGCATTTAATGGAAAGGTATGAAAATGTATAATATAAGAAAGGAATAAAGTCAATCACCTAGACGTAGTTTTAACTGCCCTTAGTGTTGCAAAATATATATATATATATATATATATATATATATATATATATATATATATATATATATATATATATATATATATATATATATATATATATATATATATATATATATATATATATATATATATATATATATATATATATATATATATATATATATATATATATATATATATATATATATATATATATATATATACATATATATATATATATACATATATATATATACATATATATACATATATATACATATATATATATATATACATATATATACATATATATATATATATATATATATATATATATATACATATATATATATATATATATATATATATATATATATATATATATACATATATATATATATATATATATATATATATATATATATATATATATATATATATATATATATATATATATATATATATATATATATATATATATATATATATATATATATATATATATATATATATATATATATATATATATATATATATATATATATATATATATATATATATATATATATATATATATATATATATATATATATATATATATATATATATATATATATATATATATATATATATATATATATATATATATATATATATATATATATATAAATGACGCAGCGTTATTTGAACCCGCGCCTCATGGAGACCGTACAGGCGCTCTGACCACTGAGCCATGCGCTCTTTACCACACTGCTTAGAAATATATTTATGTCTTCTTTAAATACTTAGTCACACTCTAATATCTACTTCTGTAAACATTGATATTATACTCAAAGAAAACGTATAAAAATTTCAATGCAGCGTAATATGACACCATGCAAGCGATCTGATTTTTACAAAGAAATATGCAAGAGGTGCAGAGTGCGGGAATTGACCCGCTGCGTAATTAACACATTAAAATCGTAAAAATTCTAAATAAAAATAACATTCTCTCTCACCAGGCAATTATTATTTGTATCGGAAATTTGTAAAAATCTCTAGACAGAGATAACAACGTTATAAATTGTATAAAACATATAGGAATTTCGATTCAGCGTGACGAACGCATGCTCAGTGGACAAAGCGCTTGCACGGTTTGCAAGAGGCGCGGATTCAAAGCCCGCTACTTTCAAAATTTTATAGGTCTTCAAGTATTTTTCTATCCTTAGTGTGGATTAACACTTTAAAAAACATCAAAACGTTGATATTATACTGTAAATCGTTCTATGTCGTCTTATAAAGTAGATCTATATTTGCTAAAGAAGCGCGTCTACGTCTTTAAATGCCGGCAACACCTCTGCTGTTACACAGGGCCGTAGGTGTCGGTGATCACTTACCATCAGGTGACCCGATCGCTCGTTTGCCTTGTCCTTCCCATAACAAAAAAATTAAAAAAAGATCTATAGTAAATTTTTCTTTCACAGATTGTAATTAACGCAGCTTTAGGCTTCGACAGTTATTTAGTAATGAGACATGGAGGAAAATCTGATTTTCAAGAAATATCAATTAATAGTACGCAAGTGTCAGGAGATCATCTCGGTTGTTATTTCTGTAATGACGTCACTGCACCTGGAAATGTTAGTATCTCCATTGTCACTATATAATTTTATAATATTATATACACTTTATGAATAATACACTATATAATTTGATATACATATTAAATATATAAAAAAAATGAAATAGTCTGAACCATTATCTTGTCGGTCTGTATGTCTGAACTATTTGGTCCAAATCACGTGTAATGTATCAATGTAATCAAGCTGAAATTAATATAGATATCTATGTCGAGAATTTCTTTAGATTTACCTGTGTTTGCATTTTGTATGAAATCGTTGTGTAATCAAAACTTTTAGGGTATCCCTATAAATTTGACAATAACCTTGAAATTAAAAAAGTAGAGAACTAAAGAAAAATATCCAAAAAAATTTTATATTGTTATATCCCATAAAAAAATCACTCAACACGAAATGCCTCGAAAAATGCGGAAAGCGGGGACGGAGAAAGCAGGAACAAGCAACTGATTGTCTTAACACTAGGTTCCTATGATTCCTGCAGTTCCCTCTGCCTACTTTACCATGTGCGGGATAAAGCGTGAAGCTAAAAAAAGAAAAGAAAAAATCTGAATGAATTGATTTTTTTGTTGTATCCCATAAAAAAATACTGTAAACTTATAGTTTACGCAAACATATAAATTTGTCACTTTGTCTTCTTTATACGTATTATTTTAAATTATTACGTAATATTTATATTTTTTAAGCCAAATACTTTAATATTATAATACTGCTCGCACTTGAACGATATTTTATTAAATGAATGAATATACCAAGCCAACGTTCAATTAAGAAACAAACGTAATTTCATATTACATTAAGGGTCTAAAGTCTTAAGCCTTTGTTTTATTATTTCAGTCTCTCAAAGACCGTACATTAGACCAACAGTGTACGGTGACGCGGCCCGGCGTCGCGGCCATTGCGGGTGCTTTGGCAGTAGAAATACTTGTTGCGCTTTTACAACATCCTTTAAGGTATGTATAATAATGAATTGCTACTGTTAAGCTAAAATAAATTGTTGTTTCCATGGTTTATTTCTTTACAAATACTCCAGATAAATAATAAATATAGATTTCAAAATACATTACATTTATATAACTATGTACCTACTTTAATGTACATTAAAATGTGGAATACATTAAGAAACACTTCCCTTAACTTGTAATTGAAATTTAAAACTATTTTATATAATATCTGTTTGTTTTTATTTGTCTAATCTTTAATTTCAGGATCGGCTTAACTGATTCAAATGCAGTTTTCATTATTGTATCATAGTAAAATTCAGTTACTATTTTGAGAAAATTGTACAAAATATTTTATTAAATCTACAAATTTACTTTCGCTTGTACATAAAACTGCCTATACGGCAAGTAACAAACACAAACCAAAACTCCTTTTTACTGTAACAATGTGGCCACGACGTTAGATCTTTTAACTTACTCCCTATATTGCTCTAATTAAAATATAATTTATTTTATGGTACATCATATTTACATATTACAGGGAAAAAGCACCAGCCACATTAAATCAAAAAGAAAATGACGATCAAAATCAAGACCAAGGAGTTTTAGGTGCTGTACCACATTCTATACGAGGTTTCTTACATTCGTATCAAACAATGCTGCCAACATGTACAAAATTTAAACAATGCATTGCTTGTTCTAATATCGTCATAGATAAGTATAAAGAGGAAAATATCGACTTTTTATTGAAAGTTTTTAATAGTGGCAACTATTTGGAAGAGATTACAGGATTATCTGAACTGCAATTGACAGCTGAGATGGTTGATGTAAGTATTTTGTTGATGTTTCATTTAACCTATTTACTTAATGACACACGCTTTTACAAGATATAATTATGAAATTACTAGGAAATGTGAGAGAAATTACGACAGGTTATTTAATAATTTATTTATATTTAGGTTCACGCCTTATCCCGCATATTGCAGGGTAGGCAGATGGAACTGCATGGAACCATATAAACCTAATGCTAAGACACTCCGTTGCTTAGTTCCTGCTTTCTCCTGTTCCCACTTTCCGCCTTTTTGAAACATTGCGTGTTGAGTGGCGGAACTCAACGCCGCGCTTTGTCCCAGTTTCCGGAGCGAAGAAAATGGAAATAGAAAAATCCATCTTCCCCGAGTGGGAATCGAACCCTCAAGCCGTCGCGTTTACAGGCAGACGCTTACGCCTCAGCGCCACGACGGCCCTCATTTTTAATAATTAATCTTTTAAAAGTTTATTATTATTTATTCCACTTTTATTATGGCCATGTTTTAATTGTAATACAATTATAAAAAACTTAACTTGGAGAATTCAAAATGAAAAATGGGGGCTTCAAAAAATATTATAAAAGTTAGAAATATATTAATACATATATTGTAATTAACATTTTATACACCTACCTGTAGAATTATTTTCATTTTATTTACGCTGGACAACTCCGCCACTCAAAACGCAATGTCTCTAAAGGCAGAGTGCGGAGAAAGGAGTGTCTTAACACTAGGTTCCCTCAGCCTCCATGACATATTTGGAATACTAAAATATATTGAATAAAAAATAATGCCTCAGATATTTAATATATATGTTATTACTTACAGATCCTGACTTTATCGGATGAAGATTAATAAATGTATCGCTAATTAGTTACATTTATGGCTTTCAGCACAAAACAAAGCATTTACTATAATAGCTTGTTAACAAATGCTTCTAATTATAGACTAGAAAATTGCATTTTAGTGTTGGCTAATGAATTTGTATTTAAAGCCTTGTGGAATTTCAATACATTTTAAAATCTTTTAAACTGTTATTCTTACTAAGAAGAGGAAAATATTTTAGAAAGCGAATAAATATACGGTAAAAAACGTTTTATATGTTTTCTAGAATATTTTAATATTGTAGAATCTTAAATGCCTTATAAAAATAAACAACTCTATGTACCAATTGTGATACTGGATTTTTTATTGACATCCATGTGTCTGAATATATGTATTGACTTTTTGGTTATTAATTAACTATACTGTTAATATACTAAATTTTTTGTATATAATTGTGTTATCTTAGGTCAATCTATATAAAAAATAGAGATTTGATGCAAATTTTAAGAAAAAATATCAAATCAATAGCACAAAATACTAGATAACTAATTTTATTTAATAATTAAATATCAATGATGCATAGTCATTTGTATAGCAGGCAAGGGTGATTTTGTAGGATGCCGTATTTCCTTTACTGGTTTCGGTGGTTTAATCTTTCTACCATGTCTTCCATCTTTCCTCTTCCAAAGACCAGACCTTGGTCTGTTTCCAAGCCATCTGTTCCTCTGAGGTGAGCCTATTGGAGTACTGCCATGTTCTATATTTGATAGACGGCCTATAAATAAAAGGCTCTGTTAAAAATTGTTTTCTGCAAGTGAGTTAACTTATTATACTTATTCATAAAATGCTGTGTACTCTCAACGGACATCAAGGTCTAATTTTGGATGTAAAAATATTACATTGAAAAATAAGTTGATTATAGCAGTAGTAATAATTATAGGACCTGGCGTGACGCAGAGGTGCAGCGTCTGTCTGTCAACGCGATGAGTTTGTTGGTTCAATTCTCACTCAGGAAAATGAATATTTTCATTTCCATTTCCTTTGCTTTAGCAACAAGGCAAGTGCAGTGTTGAGTTCCGCCACTCAACACAATGCCTCAAAGGCTATGCACAGGGAAACGAGTATCTTAACACTAGGTTCTCACAGTTCCTGCAGTTCTGTCTACTATAAGCGGGATAAAGAGTGAAGCAAAAAAAATATAAAAGCAGACAAATTATGCAGAGTGTACATTAATATTCCTATGTGGATTATAAACAAAATTAAAATTATAGAATGTTTGTAAAATTATTATTCATTAACATACCAACAACAGCCATACAGTGTTGGTCAAAACTAAAAAGCCTTTTAGATGGCATCTGAACTATCACTCTATCATCTTGTTTCCTTTGGATGGTACCATATGTTCCTGCAGCATGAATGAAAAGTCCACCTCTACCTGTTAAAATATATATTTATCTTTAGAAATATTTCTTTTTTATTGGAATGGTAAAATATTGTAGTGATAAATTACTCGAGTCTTAAGCTTTCACGAAATTTAAATGACTAAGTAAAAATTAAAGTTTTTTCTATATAAAGTGGGTTCGTTTAAATAGGTTAAGCCTAACTTAAGGGCTTTGTGTTCCACTTGTCAGTGTCTCTTTCATAAAGTGACAAATGAAAATAAATATGTTTTCTTATTTTATTTATTCCATTTAAGGCAAATTAAAATGTATTTTTTTAATTATTTTAATTGTTACTATCAATCATTATCCCCATTATAGCATATATTTATTACAGTATAGCAATACTATTAAATACCATGTAATTATAATTTGCTCTTAACTATATTAAAATTGATACTTAGCCTGGATCCTTCTCAATGCAGTGCACAATAGTACCAGCTGGCAGTGCTCCCAAGACATATGCATCTCCTTCATTAGCTCTCACTGAAATACATTTATTAAAGGTATGAAAAATAAGTGATAACAACATTTTACTTTTATATATTTATAAAGGTCAACATAGATTACATACAATACCATTTAAATTAAAATTAATAAATACTTAAAATTTATAATTAACATACATTACTCATAATTTGTCCTAGGGAGCATATTGTGCAACCCTGTTGCCAAAAATGTGAAGAATACATATTTTAAATCCTTATTGCCATATATTTTTGAGTAAATCATAATTTACTCTAAAAATATATGTCAATAAGCATTTCAAACCTGGTATCCTTGGCAGATGACGAGAAGTTCTTATAATGTCTCCAGCTTTCATATTCTCTGTAGCTAGAATATACTTTAATTTGTCACCCACTGCTACTAATGCTACATGTGAAGTTCGACAACCACATTCTAGTATCTGTGTAAAGGATAATAAGGATAAAAATTCTATTAGTTGTAATCAAAAGTTATTAATATAAAATACAAAATGTACTATGCTAATTGTTATGTATATACTGCATACTCACAAAAAATGTACTATATGGTACACTTTAGTTAAACATATATTTCAATTACCTGGATTACTTTTTCTTCTTGTGGAGGACCCTCTGTTGGCCCATCTCTGATCCAGTCAATCCAATGATATTTATGTTTTATACCGCCACCGATACCCTTGGCAACGACTCTTCCTTTAATGAAAGACGAAAGGTAAATAAAATTTTCAAAAAATAATCAAAAATATATTTATTAAATTTCAATCTTACCTGAAACAGGGTCTCGACCTGCTAAATTTGTAACTTCTAAAGGCTTAACAGTATACTTTTCCGGAAAATGTATTGTTCTTCTAGTAACTAATGCCAAAGCCAGGTTTTGGTTTAACTAAATTAGGCTTACTCGCATAACTTACTGCAGAAACTTGTATAGCCCTTCTTCCAATTACATTTGGGCTTACTGTTACAGTTAGGCCCGCGAAAAGCCTATTTAGAGCCATTTTAAAAGAACGCGGACAATAAAAATATCATTTGTGGCTTGTGATACAAAATTTACTTAAAGCAAAAACCTAACCTCTGATTAAACTATTAACTACGAACATATGTCAAAATGCAATATTTGACATTTCGATATATTATTTGCTGTGTTCGAATAAATAGCATTTTTTAGAAAATTATATTATTTATTTATATCACTATTATATACAATGTAAAATTTATCATTAATAATAAAATTTTGTAAGGATGAATACGTTTTCCTTTTGCCTAGTCAATAAATTAACAAAAAATGTAAAAACGACCCCTAGCGGCAATTTTCTGATAAAAATACATCGTGAATGTGGCGTGTGTTGTTTGGAATATAGTGAGTCGTAAATAAAAATGTATTTATTGGACTGGTATATCTTATAATAAGTGTGCTTTGTGTGTGTTAAAGCAATAATCAACTTTAAACCCTTCTGTAAATAATAAGAACTGTAGTTAAGAAGTGGTTTACCTTTGGTATTTTGTCATATGTTGCACGCCTGTCTTGGGGTCTTGATGAGGACAAAAAAATAATCACTAATTCCGATGCTTAATTGATAATGCAGTAAGTATCATATATTTATTCTTGTTTTAATTCGTCAATACTAAAGATATTTGCACAATTCTGTTGGACTTAGCTGATTTATGCATTTATAATGAGCAGGTTACTGATGTTTCTGCTTATGCTGCGCTTCATAACGTAATCATTGGCGCCCGGAGAATTTAACAGCATGCACTATATATCTGCTTATTATTATATTACTTATATGCATTGTAATATAATTACTGTTTGTACATTATATTTATTGTATTTTTTTGTTACAGAAATAGACACAACCAGTCTTCCGGCACGTTATTGCGCTTTCTCGTGACAATGCGGTGCCTTTTGTGAGAATATATCACCTTAAAGTAGGTTTTTAATTTAAAATTCCTCATAATGGTTGTTAGAGCTGGAAGGATATAATATCAAAATGAGTCACAATCTGGCAGGTATGCCATCATACAGGCTGCCTGGGCCAGGATTAGGCCCTCCAGATTTTAAACCACCAATGGATACTCCAACACCTCCAGCACCAGCACCGAGTAACCCAAAAAAGAGAAGAAAAACTGCAAACACGAATAATACCTTAACACCTCCTCAACCACCGCCAACTGCTCAAGATTTATTGCCTCCCCCATTAACAGGATATGGAGACACTATTGTAGCATCTAACCCTTTTGATGACTCGCCTTCTACTGTGTCACACAATGGTCCCATGATGAGTCAAAATGGCCCCATGATGAGTCAAAATGGTCCCATGGGGATGATGGGTCCTATGGGTCATAATATGGGTGGACCTCCAATGAGACACATGAGTCCCTTAGCACCGCATGCCATGAGCCCAATGAACCAACAAATGCCACCAAGAGGTGGAATAAGCCCTATGGGTAATATGAGCCCTATGGGACATATGGGTGGAATGTCACCGATGGGTGGTCCCAATATGGGCATGAGTAACCATAACATGGGTCCAGGCATGGGCCCCACATCCAGGTCAATGGGAAGTCCAATGAGCCCAATGAATTCTATGCCTATGGGGTCACCAATGTCATCAGGACCAATGGGAAGTCCAATGAATATGGGATCAATGGCCGGTAGTCATATGAGTAACAGTCCAATGGGACCACCTATGCACAGTCCACTTGGTAGTGGTTCTATGAATGGCCCTATAAATGGACCAATGGGAGGTGGAGGTCCAGGCATGAATGTTCCGCGTATGAATGGACCAATGGGTCCTAGTTGTTCAAATGGCTCTATGGGTCCAAGTAGTTCAATAATGTCACCCAGTCCAATGCAGAGTGGTGGAATGGGACCTGGGCACTGTGGACCGATGAGACATGGAAGTCCAATGGGCTCTGGAATGGGGAGTGGACCTATGGGAGGTAATGGACCAATGACGTCTATGGGGCCAGGACCACCATATTCAGGGAATCATATGGGCCATGGATCCATGAATATGGGGAATAGTTCAATGGCAATGGGTCCTGGTCCTGGTAATATGGGAAATTGCGGACCTCTTGCTGGAATGAGTGGCATGGCATTAGGTGGCCCAGGAGGTCAAGGGCCCATGGGCCAAAATATGGGAATGTTTGGACCTAAACCTATGCCAGTAAGTGCAGGAAAAATTTATCCTCCTGACCAACCAATGGTGTTCAATCCACAAAATCCTAATGCCCCACCCATATACCCCTGCGGAGTATGCCACAAAGAAGTTCATGATAATGATCAGGCAATATTGTGTGAGTCTGGTTGCAACTTTTGGTTCCATAGGTAAGAATATTTATATCATATTCTTAAGAATTAATTTCAGTATAATAATTAAATATACACTTACAATTAATACAATTCTTAAAAACTAAATAAATTTAAAATATTTGTCATTCTTAAAAATGTGACGGAAATAGCTATAGTGTAAATATCTTAAAATCTATCTAATTAAATTATTTCTGACCATATTTTTTATGATAATTCCAGGGGATGTACAGGGCTAACAGAGCCTGCCTTCCAGTTATTAACTGCAGAGGTATATGCGGAATGGGTTTGTGACAAGTGCCTACATTCAAAAAACATACCGCTTGTTAAGTTCAAACCATAACGATTCGCCGACACTCTGCCTACGTGAGTCACTAATCTCATCACAAATATTTATTACACTTCATCATGTATGGACTATTAATTTATTGGAATGCATGAAAGTCTAAGATGGATCTCATGGCTAGAATTTTAGTATTGTTATTTGAATGAAAAACATCAAAATTGATATGCAATTGAGTTGAGTCATTGCAGACAATTTACTAGTCTGTTATATTTATTAAATCAGTAAGGAATTTCAGTTGTCTTTAATATTCTCCTTACTTTTGAGCCCCTTGTCATAAAATAATAGCATTGTGATAATACTTCTTGTATGAAAACATCTAATATTAAATGATATAAGGTTATTCTATACTATATTTGAAATAGAATGAATTGTAAATCCCATTTTGCATATTTTATTTTATTTGTTTTTTTATTATTGTCAGAAACAGTGTTCTCATTGTCCAAGTAAAGAAATTTTTATTAATTATCTGTGAAAAATGATCACAAAATTATAAGCCTACTTTGTGCTAAGGCATATCTGTTGAAGCAATTTAATGTGATTTTTTTAAGTAGAAAACTAATGCCAGCTTAGTAAATTTACTATATAACATATAGCTGCCGAAATTGAAAAAAAAAATTAAATTTACTAAAAATAATTAAATTAAATTAGTGACAGCTAGGTGTAATATAGTAATAGATAAAATGGAGAAAGCAATATAATGATGGCCATTAATTTTTTGGTCTTTTGTGTGTGTCGCTTTATTCAATGTGCATATTGTAAATATATCATAATTATTAAGTCTAAACTTCCGCCTTATAATAAATGTGAAGTAGAAAAATATTTTCAATACATTAACAATAGATGAATCCGGTATCTTTGGTTATGCCCAGCTGAATTATGTGTATTTTTCACATCAAATAATATAATTAATTTAAAATAATTCCGTGATGCCTTTTACAAAACATGTTTATGGTACAGAATCTTATAGTAGAATTTAGTATATGTTGTACATTTAGGAACAAAGTTGCTATGCTATTATATGCAACTCTGTTCTAAATTGTTTTATAATATATTACTACAAAAAAAATAATTTTACATTTATTTCATGGTAAATAATTTGAAGCGCACCATAATATTTCTGTACCATTTTTATATAACTTAAACAAAACTTAATAGCTTACAAAAGCTTTTACTAGATGTGGTACTAATATGTTATCTTCATGTAAATAAATGTTACTTTCACTATATTATAAATAGATTCTGGATTATATGCCACATTGTTTATATATATTTTTTATAAAAAAAAATGTCAATTTGGATCTGAAATACTAATATTTTATATATATGTGTATGTACGCTTTTTGTTTTATTAACATTCTTTGAACAAATTTATCAACAATATAATATAAAGTCTGATGTAAGTTCTTATACATTTAAAAATAAACAATAAATCATTTGCAAAACTATTAAACATATATACATACATATATATATATATATATATATATATATATATATATATATATATATATATATATATATATATATATATATATATATATATATATATATATATATATATATATATATATATATATATATATATATATATATATATATATATATATATATATATATATATAAATTTGTAAAAATGACGTCATATAATCCAGTGTGTACTAATAACGTACTTATTATTTGGTGCCCTTTTTGCAGTTTGCATGCGACGCGTTATCTTTACATAAATGTAAATACGATGAATCCATACGCTTTGTTAAATATAAGAGAGTTAAAATGTGTTTGTCAATTTTTTAACTTTTGAAGATTTTTTATCTGTAAGCATGTAATATAAGGTATGTACATAATTATGTAGTATTTTAGTATAAAGAATACTGAGATTATATGAAACTGAAGAGTGCTCCAGAATATTTGCGCGGTTGTGACTTAATCGAGTGAAATAAGCAGCTGTATTGTTAGTTATTCACTCGCCGCAAAATATTTCTAATGGAGTTATCGGTCTCGGTTTGTATCGATTCGAAGTGAGTCCTCACGGGGAACGTAAATTCTGAATATACAATACATATAATTTTAAATTTAAAAAAGAATCATGTTTTTATTTAAATATTCGTTTTGTTGTCCATTATCTAAATATCTTGTGCCATTTCCTGTAATAGTGTTTATTTTTGAGTTTTAGGGCAGCTTGTACACTTGCTTACTTTTACGTGAAAATAAGTTTTGGAACGCTCTCGGTTGTGATTATTTTTTTTTTATTTTGATTGTTACTTAAGATGGTATTTTTAAAATATTATTGATTTTTAAAATAGTACATTTTTTTAGTCCCAAAATTTTTAGCATACAAATATCTTTGTATTATGATTTAACGAAACTTTAATAATCGTAATATTTTTTATTTAGTAATGCAAATATATATATATATATATATATATATATATATATATATATATATATATATATATATATATATATATATATATATATATATATATATACACATACATACATACATCATGACATGTGAATTGAACCAAAACTTGTATAACATTTTTGTATGTATAATAAGGAAATCAACGCAGCAAATTAGTGCCTAAGTCATATATACAATTTTGATAACATTTATTTTATTTAATAAATGTTTAAATGAGATTTTGAATATAACGTATTTATTTATTTTATCAATACCATGACATATGCTAGTTACATCAATTGATAATTCTCTTGTGGCGGCAGCACCGCAGTACAATGTAATCGTCGTCCATATTTGCCTATTGTAATCTATTTGAAAGTAACAATGCGATAATATTTATTATTACAATATTTTTTTGTTCTGAAGTTAAAAAAAAATTAAGGCCTTCAGATTTACAACATTTAAAACATTAGCGATGGAGCTTTCTTATCAAATATATGTTTTACTTTATTTTATTTACCAAATCATTTCTTATTTTATTGATAGTTTTGAAAATTGTTTCTTATTATTATCTATTAATATTCAAGCATTATACGTTTAACATATACCAGTGGTTTGTTTTATACAGTTACTTCTGTGCAAATGTTGGAAAAATGAATGTAAATGGGGTCATATCTGTCGACAATAATTAAAAAAAATAATTTAATTTCAACTCACTTTTTCTCCCTTCCATAACTATCGATATCATTATTACTATGTTAATGATACAGATAATGAAAATATTAAGATTTTTAATTTTTTAAAGCTATATCGACAGATGCGACTAAAAGAAAAGGAAAACCCAAGAAAATACTTTGCTGGATTGTTTTGTGTAATTAATTATGATCGCTTAGAGATTGGCAGGGGAGTGTTTTTTTTATTAACTTTGTACATATATTTAACAAATCGACGAATATGAATAGATAACCCTTGTACAGTTACTGAGTAATTAGAAGTTTATTGTCTAGGATACGCGGCCATGAATGTAATGTAATATTATTATCGTGAGAACATCACAATTATTAATCGGAGACTGCGATTCGAATAACACAATTCGGATAATTTATATTTCCGGTGTCACACACACTATGGATATATTAGAAAAAAAAAATAAGCAAAATGTTTTTTATGAGGAAGTTGATATTTTTGTATTTGTTTATTTTCTTTAATTATAAATGGCCTGTATAGTTAGTTCATGGTGCCGGAAATATAGAAATGAATAGTCCGCTATATATTAATTATGTGTCACGTACACTGGGCCGCACGACTTGTACCAAGTTATATAGGAGTCATATTATATTCGACGTTGTACACTCGTCTGGCCCACCGTACGTACACTACTGTTGTGAATGATAGCAAGTTGTATTTCAGATTTTATAAAGTCAAATAGAATTACATCAGTGGTCTTAAACTTGTGCATAGTTTATTTTGTATTATGTGAATAATAACAAGCAATAATAAAATTGTTATTGAGCATTTTTTATTTTATATATATCTGATACCTTCACTCAAAATATATTTATTTGTTATTTTGACAAAATTTAATGAAAATTAATTTAATGCAGAAATTTTTCAGTTTGAGGATTTCGATTACACCTTGTCCTTGTGTGTTGAAAAAGAAAACATTTATATATAGATATTTTATTGACACATGACATTATGGCATACAGTCTTAAACTATTATAAAAAAGCTGTATAATTAATATTTTATTTGCAGATCAGCAAATAATAAAAACATTTAAAAGAATGTGAGTACAAAACATAGTAAAAAAATCTATAAAAATATATTAAAGCATAACTTAGTTCATAAACATTTAAAAATTATGTTAAACCAATATCTTTATGAATGAATATTCTAGAACAATATTTATTTTGTACTTTTCACATGATTTATGATTTTTTTTAGTTAAAAGTAATATCACAATCAAATAATAAATACACAGATTAAGGGCTGCCATTAAGAATTTTTAACATGCACTAAATTATTATACCTTTTTATTTTAAAAGAATATCTATTTCAATAATGTGCGACATTTTGCATAGAAACAAAAAAAATTTGAATTGCATCATTTTCATCATCATCATTTATTGAATTTGTAATTTTTAAATCATTTGGCAGCCCTACAGTACTTATGGTAATTTAAGATTCCAAAATATATTAAACATATTCATGGTAAACTTATCAACAATCATGACAAGTAAAAAGTTACATGCAAATAATTCCATCATGATAGTTCAGCTTAAATAATTCTTTTTACAATTGTGTGTATTCAAAAAAATAGGATATGAGAATGTTTTCTCTAATAATGAATTACTTTGAATAGTTCTACACTTATATTTAAATATTTTTCTTAATAGTTTCTGCAAAACTAAGTAATTAATTATGTACACAAATAAACACAAGTATAATAAACAATTTGCAAATAGTAAACTCTGGTCATTAATTAATTGTAGGAGATTGCAATGTTTTATTAAGTTTTCCTATTTTAACATATCATGAACGGCTGAAAAATAATGTATTTTTTTCAGCATATGAAAATTATATTTTACTTCTAATATGTGGACAACATTAACTTTAAACTTTTAAAGTATGGTAACAGTAAAATTCTATGGCAGTACTATATCTTTATCTACAATTAATCATAAAATATTTTGCACCTCTTATAGTATTCGAGAATTACTTATATTATAATTTAAGTCAGTAAGTAGGATTTTTTGTTAAGTGTACTTAATTTAGCCATAGTCTGTCCCATAAGATGTTAAGCCTTTATATTGTATTGCAAATGAAACAGCTGCATCAAGGAAATCATAGTGATTGCCAACTATATCACCATTTGAGCTAACATTTTCATCTCCATCATATTCTATATTACTACTATTCATATTGTCAGACTCACTTAAGTATTGATATGATGAACTAGAACTTTCTGGATAAAAACTTAATGGTAAATTGTTATTTTGATTTACTTCCTTTGTAAATGTCCAAGCCATATCTAAATTGTTTGCCGAACTTTCATCCATTGGAGTTGGATTTTCATTTTGTTTATTTTCTGAATTGATATCATCATCAGACGGTAAGGGGCTACTTGGTGGCGATAGAAACAAATCTCTGTTTAAATTTTCTATATTTTCATTATCATTTTCACTTGAACTGGAGTTATTGTGCAGTCCATGTGCAGATATTGCCATAAGAATAGCTTCATTTTCAATGCTATTGTCACCAGGTAGATTATTTATAAATTCAGCTGCATCTAAAGCTAGCACTCTATTATTGTCCATATCAATAGGAAGTGGAGCAATCATCCAGTTGTCTAAGACTCTGTTTATAGTATTGTCAACAAAACATTTTGCCATCTGGAATGTAAAAAATATATAATATTCTATTAAAATGTTTGATCACTATATTAAAAAGAAAAACATATTAATAGTTAAAAATTCTTTCAAATAATTACCTGTCTTGCTTGCCACCTAGCAATACACTGGTCCTCTGCATCTTTATTAGAATATACTAACGATTTCGAAACAGATGTTCTTTCATCATTACTACTGCTGCTTTCACTAATAGCTCTATTATTCTCAAATGTACTAACATATCTAGGATAGGATAATTTTTCCGTGGAGCTACTAGAACTAGGCAGCAAAGGCGAATTTGAATCAGTAATCGAATCTAATGTATTGAAGTCCTGTTTCAATAAGTAGTCACCTAATATTTCAAGGTTTTGCTCAGTATTCCCAATTAACTTTGATTCACATTGTTGAGAAGAGGGACCGGCTCTCTCAGAATCATTTGTTATGGTAGACTTTACATCAGTCATCCCATTTCTCAAATGATATTTGCCCTTAACTTCCCAAGCAAAGCGAGCTTTCTTTAGTGGGCGGTCAGGTTCTGTAGCGTCGCCATTTTCTTGTCGTTTACAAGACGATTCTCCAGCAGTTCCGGGAAGATTCATTTTGAGATGTTTATCAAAGCTGTCATTAGTAAACAAACACTGACATCATTAATTACTAACATATGATTGACTGACAACTCGTTAATTAGTCATCCTAATATTTTTTCATATTTATAAAGCATCAATGCACAATATCACAATTGGAATAAGAATTCATGGTGACACTAAGTTAATTTAATACTTATAATAAGTTATTCCAATTAATTTTAAAATAAAAAGGAAACTTTTCTGTGAACAGAAAGATTTGCACAAGAGTTTTGCGCCGCTTTTTAGTCTGTGAACAATTGCAAGATCGCGAGCTCCCTTATTTGACATTTCAAAATAAGGCCTCATACAAACATTGTGTCGTAAATTAGAAATCTGTCTGTAAAGTAATGAAAAACTAAAAATATTTTAGTTAAGTGATGATATTCGGAAATATTCGGAATAATACTATTATATTTATTATTTTACAAAAAAAATTATAGATGTTTCGTTTAATCATCTTATAAATTAAAAGTGGAAATGATTGACTACCATCTTAAAATTATTGTTATATTTAATTAATACTGTAATATAAAAAATCGTTATCTAGTCTATGTAGTTTTTGACTTGACTTTTAAGTTTTTGAGAAAGTAACAACTTAAAAAAAGGAATAATAGAAGAATTGAATTCAAATATTCTATGAAGTCAAAAATAATCTTTTGCTTAAAAAGAATCAATTAACATTAAATATATGTTAATTGTTTGTATATACTGTCTTTATATATACGATATAAAATAATCAAATAAAAAATATAAATATATAACAGAAACTGACACTAGAAATTCCGTAAAATGATGAAATATATTAATTTCTTAAAAAACAAGTGCATGCAACCGCAACATCCTTCACTGACAGACGGACGACGAACTGATCTTATAAGAAGTCCGCGTTTTCCTTTTTAGGTTTAGAATCGGACCCGAAAAACGTTTTATACTGCTCATGGCGCGGTAGACAGAGGGAATCACGGGAACCTTGGGGACCCAGTGTTCAGAAACTGCCTTCACCGCTTTTCGCCTTTTCCCATTGCGTGAAACTTATCGCCACGCTTTTGTTTTGTTATCAGTGTAATGAAAATGGAAATGAAAATATCAATCTTCCCCGAGTGGGAATTGCACTCAAAAAACGTCACGTTTACAGGCAGATGCTGGGCCTCTGCGTCGCCGCTGGTCCTCATATCCTTTATTTATATCTAGCGACCCGCGCATGCTTCACACGAGTACAATGTCGATACTAAATATACCACAATGTCTCTATATACATCGTTTACAACTTTTTCGTTATTTCGCAATATTTTCAGAAGATATTTTCGGCACAAAAATAACCGCATCTAAATCCGTTGTGTAATTTCAGAGATCTAAGCATACATACGGACAGTCAAAAGGTAGCAATTTTCTTTCATACTATGTTGTGATAATGTATTAAAATGGACCTTGGATAACACTTTAATTTCAAGATTATTATCTGTAGAAGTAGTTGTTATGTATATAGAAGTACTATAAAGTTTTAAACTGAAGAGGTTTAGTCTTTACATATAGTAGTGCTAGTAAGTTCTTCCTGTTTTATTTTTTATTTGCTATTTAACTTTGCTCAACGTATTTCCCATCCTTCTGGGTTAGCTCTGATTCTGTTACGATAAAAGTATATATGGGCGCATATCAATATACATTTTATGATTTTATTGTTAGAAAGTATTTAGTATTGAAATTAATGTTTCATTATTCAAATCAGTAAAACCTATTTGTAGTGATAAGTTCTTTATGATATTAATTTTGAATATTGAACAGAAAATGTCAACTGTAAAATAAATAAAAGGACTGAATTATGTAATGTCAATCTCTTCTATATTAACTATTGTACGAGAATAAACGAATTGCTACCACTGTGTTATTTTATTATGAAAAAATGACTCTGAGCAACGAAACCCTGGCCTAGCGCCGACATATACGATGGCTGTTTAGTCAGAACATATGCCATCTGAAGGAACAAAAACAAAAGACAGTACACAAAAATAAAAAAGGGCAAAATAAAAAAGTCGAATGGTTCAAAATGACAATTACGGTGGGCCAGGTGTTAACGAGTTTGACTACATGAGGCCGAGCGGCGAAGTTTGTTATTTATAAGAGTTAAAAAAAAATTTCTAATATTTTTGTTAGCCTTTGTTCACGCTAATTTTAGTTTTCGTTGTTGTATTTTTGTAAGCTTCCCTTAACATTTAAGTTTTTGTTTTAAATCATTTCATAAATAAAAAAATATGACACGTAAATTATGTGCATAATTAAAGTAAATACGAGAACATTGATCAAGTTGGCGAAGTCGCAAGTGGATTATAGCAACTCGCTATTTTGATGATAAGATAAATAATTTCTTCATAACCTAGGAACATTTGTAAAACATACTCTTTTCTAGATTTATTCTATATTCTTTTAGGTAAGAACCTTGAAAAAATTACACAATAAGTTCACGATATATTTTGCTTATATGAGTAAAGCATACATGCTTCTTGCTTGCTTGCTTGCTTGCTTGTATATCGGAGTACATTTCCGGCCTTTTCCGGCCTTTTTTAGAAAATTAAAGCAGTAGATTTTGTCGAGAGTGGTAATCACACAATAGTCTCGCTTACAGTCCGATGCTGCGCTGGTAATAATAGAAATACAAATTGATCAAACATACAGAATATATATAGTTACTTATATATCTCATAATTGAAGGTAAATCCAAGATTGCTATCTTAGAGTTAAAGAGCATTGTTTACGCTAGTAATGTATCATTATATAAAGAGTACTCAGTTTCAAGAGAGTCTAGGTGTAGACTAATATATATTATATTTCATACGTAATAGAAGTCAGATTACACATCAAGATATCTAGTCTAAGTCTTAAATATAAAGGCTGGTTTAGTTTCTGCTGATATAGAACTCAATCGCTTCCCAATGAGTTTCAAGGGCAAAGTAGTAATCGTTACCGGCGCCAGCTCGGGCATAGGAGCGGCAACGGCCATTAAGTTCAGCGTAGAAGGAGCTAATGTCGTCCTCATCGCTAGAAATGAAGCCAAACTGGCGGACATTGCCAAAAAATGTAAAAATCCACTGACATTACGCGCTGACGTATCAAAAGATGAAGATTGCCAAAAAATAATTGACGAAACCATCAAGAAATTCGGACAGATTGACGTTTTAGTGAATAACGCTGGAACTGGTCTCGGTACCAACGGATTGATTGGCGGTATAGATATGAAGGGCTACGATCAAATAATGTCTGTGAATCTTCGATCTGCTGTTCATCTAACCGGTTTGGCTGTGCCTTATTTGATAAAGACCAAAGGAAATATAATCAATATATCTAGCGTCGCGGGGAAGATGCCGCCGTCTAAGCCCGAGTTCATGTTCTACAGTATTTCTAAAGCTGGGATGGATCATTTTACTGTTTGCGCTGCGGCTGAACTTGGCAAACATGGAGTCAGAGTTAACACCGTTAGCCCGGGACCAGTAGTTACGGACTTTTTGGATAATAGCGAATTAAATTTTAAATGGGATGATACAAAGCATATGACAATTTTGAACAGAGTGTCTCAGGCAGGAGAAGTTGCAGATTTAGTCGTATTCCTGGCTAGTGACAAAGCTGTGGCAATCACGGGGTCTGATTTCGTGACAGATAACGGCGCACTCGTGAAACGTTTTTGATAACTTTTTTATCTTCAAGCTTAAATTTTTTCATTTATTGATATGGTGATGTATTCTTTTTTTTTGTCTTAACACTTTAT
Organism: Dione vanillae; assembly: GCA_037178615.1. NCBI lineage: Eukaryota > Metazoa > Arthropoda > Insecta > Lepidoptera > Nymphalidae > Dione > Dione vanillae. The sequence goes on along the minus strand of JAZFAU010000209.1, from coordinate 1,127,260 downwards.
CCTGCACATAACATGGAAATAGAAAAATCCATCTTCCCCGAATGGGAATCGAACCCACAAACCGTTGTGTGTTACAGGCAGGCGCTACGCCTTTGCATCACGACGGTTCTCCAGATGTATTCTTTAATTTTCCGTCTGCTGTTTGTTTAAATATATTATTAGTTACGATTCGATACGTCCTATTTGTTTTATATGAAAATATTATTACAGCTTATATACAAATAAAAAAGTCATATGCAATTACATAAATGCATTTTACTTCTTAATTTCTTAACCTCATGTTTTATGAAATTTGGTAACAACCTAAAACTTATAGTCCAAAGGGAAAATTCGGATAATTGAAAATTTGTAGATACATATATCCCAGTAAAATCCATTGCAAATTTATACTGTCATTTTATATGATATAAGTATATGCATATTCTAGACAGTGTATATAAGTTTGCCGACTCACATTAGTTGTATTTCATTGGCCTAGACTTACAAAATTTGACGAAAGGTGAGATTTTATAATAACAGTATTTGGTAGTTAATTCCATATAATATGTGTGGATACGACTGAAAATATAAATTTGCCTTTTTATACGTAACATTTTACAAACGTAAGTCAAACGCATAAAAGTTGGGAATATTTATTTATTAAAAGTACAAAATGAAAACAGATTAATATACTACTTCTTTATATTGAGCTTACTAAAATACTTATATGACTGAAAATTAAAATTTTGTTAAATCTGTTTAAAAAAGTTATTACATTCTATATGATAGTAAAGAAAAATATTTTTGTTAAAAATGTTTTCAAAATTTTACGGGACCTACACCTACTACTTACGACAGATTTAATTCCCATGTCATTGCAAAATGACACTATAATAATCGTAAATCCAATGACTATTAACTATTCTCTATTCTAAGTAATGTCTTGTTAAACTGTGGAAATAATTTTATCTTTTAGATACATGTTAAGGAACTTTTGACCATATGCCACAATTACTTAGTGAGAGTAAAACTACCTGTACTTGTGAGTAATAGAGGCAATTAAGCCGTGTGTGCTTTTATTTTTGATCGAGGTGTTCATTGTGCATCAGCATAGAAGCTATGTTATATATTGTTAGAGGCTGTAGACTGTAAACACGCCAAATCTTACACTTTTCTTTTCAATATTATATAAACTGGGGTAAAACTAAGAAAAAAAGATGAGTCTAAGCTACTACTATACAAAACTCTTTTATTTTTGTTAGGTAGTTTTAGCGACAACATATAAATAGACCGACAGACTGACAAAAATTCCACTGAGAGGTTTTTAAGCTTCTGTTATCGATATATTAATCTATTCAATTAACACATATATATATATATATATATATATATATATATATATATATATATATATATATATATATATATATATATATATATATATATATATATATATATATATATATATATATATATATATATATATATATATATTTAATATTTAGTATACAAAGTTAACTAGCTGGAGAATGGTAGTAGATAAAGAAAAACAAACACCAATGAAATTAATTAAAAAATAGTTTTTTATTTATTTTTTTCTACTTAACACTGCAATAATGATAAATAAAAAATACATATAAACTCATTATATAAAAGTAAAAATAGAATATACTACTCCAAAAATATTAATAGACTAATCATCACAATTTGCTTTGTCTTTAAAAGCGTGCTAATTTCTTGAATGACCGTATTATTGTAGTTAATAATACGATAAAGGGAACAAGACAATCACGTCCTCATTATAAACGCTCTAAATAAGCTTATCGCCTTAACTACTTGAAAGTTTTAACAAGATGTGTCGCCTCCAGTTAAAATAACAAAGAGATCAGAGGGACCGGTTGAATTTCTTAGTAACGAGTTATCATAAAACACATTGACGCCTAATCACCACAAGGGGAGGGAGTCCCGATTAGTTAATACGATGATTGTGAGCAGTTTGACCCTATGCGTCGACCGCACCTTGCCCAAATGGTAGGCCTATAAAATTTATACTCCGGCATTTTATACCTAACTGTGGCTAAGAATATTTTGATTTTGAGTATCTTCTGGACATTTAACAAGGAAAATGCAGGTATGCTTTTTATTTGTACTTTGATTAGTAATAGGAAAATTTTAGGGGGCGTTTAATGCGTTAATTAAACATACAATGTTAGAAATGTTTATCATTTAGCATTATAAGGAAAATCTTTGTTCTTTTTTAATTTAGTTATCGTTATAATATACATAATATAATCAATAAATAATCATAAAATTTTGATGTGATTGTAACAGTATAATTATTTATGTTTATTAATTATATTTATTATTCTATTTTATAAAGATTTTATTACCATACTTTTAATTATTACTAACAATTGAGATTAAACTTAATAATTTGAGCCATATTTCTCTTTGAATGTTCAAAAAAGTTGTAATTTCTTGTCGATTTTTGTAATCATTTAGTATGTATTTAAAAGAAAAAAATAATTATGTTAAATTATTCTTGTATATATATAAACATGATATATGTGTAGGAACATAATCCATTTTGTTTAATTTTGATCTTCATCCAAACAACACTCCTTTGTTTCGCCTAAAGCACAATTTTCGACATTACTTGTTTAGTGGTGGCGGATAGAAAATACATTTATAGCTTATTAGATTGCTTTATTTGGTTAAAAAACTAAATAAAATCGATTAACTTTTATTTTATCTTTCCAATATTTTTATAAGAGGCTGACGTTTTTTTTATTAAGAAACTCAATACATATTACAATTTTTGCGGAATTGAATCGGCAAGGATACCCAGTTCGATATATAATTAGTGCTTCCGGCTTAATCTTTAAATTTCAGATAAATAAGGCGCAGAGCTTTGCTTTTAAGATCACACTCAATTAGTGCTCAAAGGAACTGTGTTTATAAATATAAAAGCACATAAAATATTTATATGGTTTATGTTAAAAAATTAGGTTATACATTATATAAACTCATACCTTCACAACAATTCATACAGAACAGGTCTGAATCAATCGAAACGCTCTAGCAAATTAAGCTATAAGTTAAGAAACTTAAGCCTTTTAACATTATATAAATATATGACTTGAGACTGAGTCATAAATGCAAAAGAAGCTAAATTTTGCAATTTATATATGTAAAATCCGTTTACGTGTTTACGTTTCTTATACAGTTAATACGTATCCAATTCATCGTTTTAACAAAATAAGTAACACTTTTAAATACACACTAAAAATGAACAGGAATTTCCAGTAATACTGTTAGTATAAACTAATTAACCGTTTAGGTAAAACCCGCCTTGAGTAAACCTCTATTGCTTACAACTGATATTATATTTTATATATCATATATTTTCTTTTTTTATAGACATTAGCACCAGTTACTTTAATGTTTATATGCGTCAGTGTAATGGCGGCACCCCAAATGACTGACATTCAACTAGAAAGGACTTTGGCTGATAGAGGAACAATGCAGCGCCATATTAAATGTGCGCTCAGCGAGGGGCCGTGCGATCCCGTCGGCATTAGACTAAGGAGTAAGTACGGTCTTCAGGTTATAGCTATCTAGTAAATACTCTTGTTGTAACTTTCACATGTTCTATTAATAAAATGATAAATGTTATACGTGTATCTATTTATAAGATGATTCGGTGCATTGACCTATAAATTCGATATTGTTTGATCGCTGGAACGATATTTGATAGTAATAGTGTTATAATAATATGAAAAATATTTTAAAAGATATAGAAAATTAAGATAAAATAAAAGATCCTCTCGTTTGACTGCACCGTTGTAATTTGAGAGAATCTAGGTTGTAAATATTCTGTTATCCACTTTATACACTTTAAATTAAAAAAAAATAGCCAAGACCCTGTGAAAAGAATAGGCTTGTCTAAGAAATATTTAATAATAAACCTCTCTCAGGTTAATGAAGCCAAAATGATTTCTTTTTTAATGTGCGTGTTTCAAAGACGTTATGCTTTACAAACTTCCGTCTGTAGGTATAGCGTAATAGTGTCGTTATTTCGTGACTATGTTAGATCATAGGAATGAATTACGATAGTGCCATAAATATAAGTAAAGTAAAAACTAAATTGGGTAAAAAGTCAATGTTGTTTAGAAATATTTTTTCAATGCTCTAGATCCAAATTGTAAGGCAGTCATAAATTTCTAATTACTTTATATATTAAATATATATGATTTATGTAATTTTTATTTAAAAGTTACTTTTTGTATTTTATAGAAAGTTTTTATATTTAATATTTTTATATACAGTTTTGTTACTTTCCTATGACAGTATGACTGTTGAACAAAAAATTAAATAAGTAAAATATTGTGTTTTTTTTTGTTTAAATGAGTATTTTGGGAATCCTTTCTACCTTCGCTTCACGCGTGGTCTTTCCGTCACTCAATATGGATTTATCTAAATAATTTAAAGTGTGTTTCCCATTCAACGTGACATTGGCGAAGTGAATTGTGCTCCACTGCTACGCTTAAAACGCCATAATTAAAGAGAAGTTATAGAAGAATAATTTAGAAGACAATGTGTATTTAGTTATGAAATTTAATGTCACCTTGTTACCAGAATGATAACACAAAATATTTCATTCTTCCTGGAATCGAACCCATAACTGTCGTTTTTACACTATGCCACTGCGTCACAACTGCGTCATATAACTTATAATAATTATAATAAATCATATTTATTTCAGCATTAGCACCGCTGGTACTCCGAGGCTCGTGTCCTCAATGCTCCACGCAAGAAACTCGTCAGATTCGTCGCACCCTTGCCTTCGTACAAAGAAACTATCCCTGGGAATGGGCAAAAATTGTTCGCCAATATGGTTGAAATTCTATATAATATGATACCATAAAAGCTATTAAGATATAACTAATTTAATATTAAAATATTTTTAAATTTGTAAGTCAAAGAGAAAAATCTTTTTTTAAACATACTTCATTTGCTTCATATATAATTTATGTCATTGATTCTATATTCTTTCTTTACTATTACATACATTAACATGTTCTGTACGACGCTATTTTTCAGATAGGTTATATAAGTTAAGTAAAATAAGTTGCAAAATGTATTAATAATTTATTATTTTATTCATCATAATTTGACTGCAAGAGCATGTGGGGTAATAAGGGGGCATGAGAGGTATGAGATTTTTGGTCTTCCTCGCAACTACATTAATATAATCTATATATTTCACGGTTCGTGTCATTGGAAAATGTTACAAAATGTGAAAAATAGAGTTTATTTTATTTACGTTTTCAAATAGATTATACAGTTAAAGTAAAAGCGATTGCCCTAACTAATATAAATAAATATTAATCATTTAATAATAATATTTAGCCAAGCGGCATTATGTAAATATATGAACAAGTATTAATATTAATATGTTAATAAATTGCATATGTTTGTTTTGATACGCCGAACACACTATTTTTTATTTTAGTTAAAAAGTGCTTGGAAGAAATGTTACAAGACCATTATCATTACCGCTCAAGTCCAGTACATTTAGCGATCTTTTATATAATAAAACTGTGCTAGTTCATCTTTTTTTTTATTTCCCATTATTTTGTCACGTAATCAATGGCCAGTAATATCACATACTTAAATTGGCAAGCAAAGAGGGGGTCGGGTTAAGTAAGTAGTTACGGCATCGAAGAAACATTCTCTCTAGAACCATTCGTCGGTTGCAGCGCGCGGGCAGCATTCGTACTCGTGAAACAGTTTAGAAAATTTAAATCCGGGTCATTTAGGTGTTGCGGAAAGTAAAAGTGCTCAAACTAACTATAAGGATGCAGGTAAGAACACGGCCAGTTTCTCAATAATCTTCGTTTTCCTGTTAACGACACATTTTAAAACTTTCAATAATAATTACTACATTAAATGCACAGAGATTTTTACCTCTTGTGCCTTATTAGTGACATTTTATTGCGTTTTCACCATGTCTTTAAGTACTACATTCATGATTGAGTCATTTTCATTTTTAAACTTTAGGTAGAAAAATAAATATTCGTGATAATCATTTTTTTAATATTACTAAGTTTTAAATTACTTAAAAGGAAATATGTTCTCTACTATTCAGCTTCATAATAAAGACATCAACGAACTCGCCTTTTCTCAAGGCATAACAAAAGCCTTTTTATTTTTTTTCTTACAAGCTTACAATTACAAATTTACAGACAGACAAAGCGAATGTTCTATATATTTTTTTCGTGTCTCGTAAAAAGTAGGTGAAGGGCGATCAACTGTAATGAAAACTGGCATTTTAAAATTATTTTTACTGTGATAATTATCCTGATATTTAAGTTGTCTTTTATGTATTTCATGGTCACCCCAATGTATTGTATTGTAATAGTGATACGAAATTAGGCCCTTAAAGTAACGTGAGTACAAAATATAATTTTTAGGTAATTTATTTTTGATCGCCCTATTCAAACCACATTTTTCTTAATTTTGTTATTTTTAAATAAGGTTACTAAAGATATAGATAAATAATAAAGAGGCTTACTAGTAAAAAAAGTCATATATGGCAATTTATATGTATCTGCTTAATATACATGCATTTTATATTTGTATAATGTTAGTTAAAATCTTGGATGGTACTCACCGAGGATTCCGTACCAATTTCAAGATTGCACGAAAGTAAAACTACTTAATGTATAGTTGACAAACTTAAATATTGTGTCTTGAAATTAACTAAAATTTTATTTCTCTGACTTTGTTAAGATGATTTCTGTAGGTAAACCAAACAAACCAAACCAAAACAAACCAAATAAACCAAATAAAGAAAAACTTTGGAAAAATTATAAATGTCCAACGTTTTTCTTTATTGGAGTAGGTACTGCAAGTACTCAATCCTTCCTTCCATGACAATGTCATATATATTGCAGCAAATAAATCTTTATTTTTCTATATTTTATAAAGCTCCAAAAGCCAGTTAGTTTTCAACCAGTTCTTGAGAAAAATACTGACACACAGAGTGACAACAAAGTGGGTCACTTTGTTGTACTAAATAGGTAAGAGTCACTGTGCTTATTCTGATACGAAACACTTAAAACAAAATATACTAAAATGTTTATTATATTTAATAGTTAAGCATTAACGCTTGATTATAATATATTGTGACCTACTTCACTATTAGATATTATTATAGTATATAAAATATTTCAAAAATAAAATGTAATAATCATAATACATTACATATACACAGGTTTAAAGGACATGCTTGATATAAGGAAAAATCATTTGAATTTTATTGCTGTTTTTTATCGAGAATTTGTCATTATTTAAATAACGTATTGTCGTATGTGGTTTTGAAAATTAGTCACAAGTAAAAGAGTAATGGTACCACACACAACCATGGTGTCTGACGCTATCCTATCGTGTCACAATATGTATACAATAACATATTGCTTCATATATATTATATTTTAATTTAAAATATATATACATATATAATATGACATACCAACAACAACTATAATTATTGTTCCTTAATATAAATTTTACGTTTTATATTTTTCTTGGGCTTTTATGTTTAGGTAGGTGTGACATGTTTATAAATCATGTTAAATCAAATATTTCCATTTAATTTTTTACATATCTTTCCTTTTTGAAATATACTTAAAATACGACGACGACGATTCAAAATAACTATTTTGTTAGTGGTGTTGAAATTAACAAGTTGTAAATTTACCTTGTAAGATTAAACAACATTTCTTTTTATAGGCCATTGTTAAATATTATTGCTATATTAGACAACCTTCAATAATTACGCAAAATATATTTTTTAAAAATAACTTTCAAATCGAATTATGATTTATATTTAATCAAATTATTATTATTATTAATTTGGTGCCGGGTTCACCACTTGCTGATAAGTTCCTTGATTGTATGCCCCTTGTCTGGGAGATACACAACAAATTTTGACTTCTTAGGTCTCAGATAGAAATATCTAGCCAATAAAAAACTGTTCTATCTATCAGCCTTTATCTAGTAGAGTATTAACTACCAGCTTAGTACCTGAAACTTTATCCGTAAAAGCTGAAATTGGCCCTGAATCATTTACCAAAATGTAAATAAGAAAATGACGTAGCATTGATTGCGTAAAAAGTCTTGTGTAGTTTATTTCCACATCTGCCATATTTAACAGTAAAAGAGGTATTGTTGGGAGAGTGGGCTCTACGTCGAGGGATTATCTTCAATATCAGTAATGCAAAAGTAGCGATGGGTCAATGTTAGTAGAAAAACAGCGTAAGATTAAATTGATAGCAATCAGTATTGTTTCACTGGTGATTGCCTAATAATAATTAAAGGTCTAATCACGTCTCACGGCGATGTCAGTTGTGTTCATGTGTGCTTCATAATATATACCTAGTAGTAAATTTTATTGTGTTGAAGATATTTTTATTGTTAGAAGATCTTCTATATATATATATATATATATATATATATATATATATATATATATATATATATATATATATATATATATATATATATATATATATATATATATATATATATATATATATATATATATATATATATATATATATATATATATATATATATATATATATATATATATATATATATATATATATATATATATATATATATATATATATATATATATATATATATATATATATATATATATATATATATATATATATATATATATATATATATATTATATATGTATATATATATATATATATATATATATTATATATATATATATATATATATATATATATATATATATATATATATATATATATATATATATATATATATATATATATATATATATATATATATATATATATATATATATATATATATATATATATATATATATATATATATATATATATATATATATATATATATATATATATATATATATATATATATATATATATATATATATATATATATATATATATATATATATCGCATCTCCTCAACATTCATCTTTCTTTCATTCTTTTTCTGCAATACCCACGTTTCACTGTCATATACCAGCGTTGGCCCCAGAACTGCATCATGTACGGCTAAATGTCCAGATACACTACCGTTTTGCCGCCTGAATAATTTAGCTAAGGCACCGTTCATTCTGTTACTGCCATGCTTTCTTCCTTCCTTCCTTCCTCAGCATCTTTCACTTCGTCAACTCACCATTTTTGCCAAACTCTTTTATCCCTACTCCACAACTATGTGGCCGCTAAAAATGTCATAAACATTTTGTGGCTTATTTAAAGCGAAGCTGTGATAGAGGCATACCTCCGTCACAGTTTCGAAAATTCAATTCCAAGGGTTCTGCCAACATACATATATTTTTTCATAATATAGATAAATTTTCATAATACATCCTTTTTTAATTTGATAACATCAAATTAAAAAAGGATGTATATTAACTTGAAAACTAATGAATAATTAATTGATTACAGCCCACTCATATTTTGGTGTTATGCGCTGTCGGTGTAGTGTGTATGGCGCAAACGCAAAGACCAGGAAGTCTCTGACACAGCTTTAGACGACGCACTAAATGACAAGAGATTCATACAAAGACAATTGAAATGTGCTCTCGGAGAAGGACCATGCGACCCTATTGGAAAACGTTTAAAAAGTAAGTGATTAAACTTAAAAAACATAGGTAAAACTGATTTTGTTATAAAATATTTCTTCGTGATTATCATAATATTGTTAAAATAATATCTTTAATACAATTGTTGAAACAAAAAAAAGTGATAATCATATTTTTAATTTTACATATTTTACGTACATGCTATAATTTCTTTTTAATTATTTTTTTTTTAATTTTTCAGCTCTCGCGCCGCTTGTCCTAAGAGGCGCCTGTCCACAATGTACACCACAAGAAACTAAACAAATACAGAAAACACTTTCCTACGTTCAAAGAAATTTTCCCCAACAGTGGGCGAAAATAGTCCGTCAATATTCTGGTTGAAAATTAGATATTAATTAGTTTATTATAAGAAGGTACATTTATACCAAAATTCAGGCTTACTTGAACGCTAAAGAAATATTTAGGTGATACCTATATACCTATTAATAGTAATACCTATGGTGATATGATTATTAGACTTTTACAAATTCCATGACATAATGTAAATAAATTATAATTAAGTTATTTAATAATGTCTATTGTAGATTAGAATTTATCTTTTGTTATAATAAAATAAAATAAAAAAAAAAACAAAACAATGACCGGTTGTTTTATTATACATATAGACGTCTTCGTTATTTAACAGTAAACAGTGATTGCCTTTAAGAGAATAAATTGTAGAATTAAATATTTTTATTTTTCCGCTCTGACAGGGTAAAGTCTTGCATTTTCCGCTATAGCAGGGTAAGCATTGAGTTCCACCAAATTTCAGTGGAAACAGGAAATGGATTGTCTTGACGTGTGTCTCTATCTTATTCTACTATGAGAGAAAAAAATAAACTCTCTTTCTCTCTCTTTCCCTATCCCTATTCTCTCTCCGTTCGGTCCTTCAGCACTAAAAACAGTTACTTCACAACAGGTAAAGTACGTAGCGAATGGTCTCCTTCCATTAGCGATAAGTAGCTTGATGGCTAGCGAATAATGAAGTACTAATGTACCTAATCAATATAACCGAATTTCATACAATAATTTATAATTTATGACGAACAAGATTTTTTAATATTAAACTAATAGTCATTTAAAAAATATATAATGTTATCGCCACGCTAAAATAATAATTGTGAAAAGTCTTGTAACTGATTAAAAAGTACAACGAAATTGTTGTTACTGAAATTGGGTATGTAATTATATTATTCCGTCCCGTATGTATGTATTAGTGGGGACGGAGTAAACAGGGACTAAGTAACGGAGTGTCTTAACACTAAGGTTCATATGGTTCCTGCAGTTCCCTCTGCCTACCCTGCCATGTGCAGGATAAAGCGTGAAGCTAAAAAAAAAGAAAAATATATTATTAATTACAACGATATAGTTGTACTTTATTAATTCATATTAGTCGATTGTTTTCAGTAGACTTTCTTACAATGTTTCTAACAGATAACACAAAAATCTATCTAATGATCGTATGAAAATAAAGAAAAATAACAAAAGGCTACTGCTATAGTTGAGTAAAATATTTTTTAGGTACAAATTGTCGGTTTCTGTCTCTATGCTAAAAATTTTACTTTCCTACCTATTTATTACTGCTATTCTTAAATATGAGATAAAGAATAAAAATAGAAAAATTATTGAAATTTAACCTTAATAATATTTCAGTAATATTTTTCATTATTTTATATACATAATATGTGGTAATAATAAAGCAAACGTCGGTTTATAAAAAAAAACAACCAACTATAAATTTTAGTGCCTAAAAGGAAGACTGGAGGAAAAAATTAAAATCACCTTAATCCAGGATCTAGAATATCTGATGTAGATATAAAAATTAGCTTAGATATAAAAAAATGATATCTGTCTCTCTAGTAAAAGTAGTCGGACGATCATGATTCTTTGATGTTTGAAAATCATTGTTCTGTTCAGTGTCCATCTTTATGCATTAATAAAATGGTGCCTTACTTTTGTTAAAAAGTAAAGATGAAAGTTATTAGTATAAGTAAATATTTTTCGTTGATGTTTTCATGCATAAAAATCATGAATCTGAAACAGCCAGACAAATTTAATGAACCGATCAATAAAAATCTGGCGACAAGGATTATAAAGTTCACGCTAAAGTTATGAGCGTCTACTAGTTAAGAAAAATAATAAAATTTCACATTTTATACTTAAACATCAATAAACATTATTTAACAGAAATAATTTTATAAAATGTTGTTTTTAATTATGGTGTTAAAAGATTTCTTTGTCAGTCAGTATTTTTTAAAATGAAAATATTTCATATGGCAACATAAATTATTCTAAAAAATTTGTTGTTTCATGTTGGTAACTGCTGACGCTGTACTCCTAAGCATTTCCGGTAGAACATGTCATTAACTTATTTTTGTTAAATATTTTTAATACAAATATATTACAAACACAATAAAATCTAAATTCATTTTATAATTAATAAATATTCACAGATACTTTCTTAATGTAAATTTAAAATAATTTATATAAAAAAATCAGTGCTACCACCTGTACTGACAATGAAATTATTTCGTACGCAGTCGGTGAATTTATTTACAAGTACTATTTTGCAACTAGTTTGACAATTATAGAATGCAATCCGTCTAACTAAATTGAATACATTGAATAACCCAGTGAAGTGGCAAATATCAAATGCTTCTTCATAGTTTTTTCTGTATTATGATAACAGGCCCACTCAACCTATAGTAAGTATAGAATAAAATATGGTCGTGCGTGTCGCCTGAACTGATAGTAGTGATGTGTGAACAGACTGAAATTAATTATTTGGATGGAGATGTGGTATGGGTGAAGCTAGGCTCATGTTGGTGGCCAGGCGAAGTGGTCGGCTCGGAGAAGTTACCACCAGATGTCCTGCCATCATTTCGGAAACCACCAATTGCTGTTGTCAAGTTCTTCCAAGAAGATACTTAGTAAGTTTACAAATATAACCTAGGAGCTTATGTTTTGGTTTTTATACATTACTGTCTTTGTTATGAAATGTATTTCTAGTCCAATTTTTCTAGAAATCTTTCATATTAGTATATGCTATTACAATGAAATTATAGATATTAGATAAAATATTAATTCCCCTAAAATTACAATAAAAAAATGCAGTTATAAAAATTAAAGTAAATCATATATATACATAATAATATTGAAATAATTTTATAAGTGAATATATTTTCTTTTTCAGTGAGTATGTAAAAAATTTAAATAGCATTTATAAATATAACTGCAGCCGTAAAAATGAATTCATCAACAAGGGATTATGTAAGTATTATTGATATACTTCTTAACAGATAGGTATTCTTTCTACAAATATTTGGTTGTACTTAATTATTGGTTGTGTAATTGCAGATATGTATAGAACAAAACATGGGCATATGGAGAAGTTTCCAGAAGATGTTATAAGGGCTGAAACTGCTGTAGGAGGGGATATTAAAATACTAACTAGGGATGAATTCCAAGAAACTAAGAAAGAGAGTTACGCTGGACTTTTTGGAGATCCAACCAAAAGAACTCCTTCCTCTGGTAAAAAAGGTTAATTTTACTATCATCGCTTAATGCATGGTTAGAAAAGCAATCATATTTCATATATCATAATTAATATATATATTGAACATATAGTATATGTAAGTTCATAATAATATATTAATTATAAACAATGTGTGGTTATTAATAAGTTGATCTCAATTAATTCATTTAAATAAGTACATCATAACTATAGACCATGATTATATTTTAGTTCATGCAGTCTTTTCTTGGAAAAACTTATAGTGCCCAAGCATTCTGAAAATATAAATAGGATACATAATTTTGAATAAGGTTATTATATAAAAAAACGTGAAGAAGTACTCTAACTTATAGGCAATAATTACTTTTTTTTATTTTTGCATATTATTAGTGATATGTGTGTGATTGTTGTATAAAGTACACATTTTATACTAAGCTTTCTTACCAACATTGACATCATATTTTAATTGTACCGATATTTTAAAGTAGAATCTAACCACACTGGTAAAATGTAGATATTTTTAATATAGCTATATTTAAATTATTTCATACCAATATATAATATATATACATATATAATGTTATACAGTATGTATTAATATGCTAAAAACAACAATATTAGAAAATATGTTGCTTGCCATCTTATTTTTGAGATATTGTATTAAGTACACATGCACTTTGTCTAATATCAAGAGAACAAAAATAATATACATAAAAATTTGATTTTTTTCAAGTGGATTTTAAAGTGGATTGTTGAATTTTACATACATGCAAAAATATTTTCTGATCAATTTCACACTATATTATACTACCGCTATATTCATATATATCTATTAAAATTACAAATCCAATGACTTATTATATCTATGATTGTATACAATGATACGCTTTTGATCAAATCATAACAAATTCATAATCAGAATCTTTTAATCATTTAAATCTTTACCAGACTGTAGAAATTAGAAATATTTTTCTGTGTAATTTTAAAATATAATGCATTGCAGAAATAAAATGTTTGGTACATAAATATATCAAAAATAATCCATTAAAATTCCATTTGTTCAACACATTAGTAAAAATACTAAATTCTTAATCAATCATTTTAAAACTATTTGCCTCTAAAGTTATATATATTTTTTAATTGTAGGTAGAGGAGGCAGAGGTAGACCTCCGGATCCTTCTAAACAGTCTACTCCTACTAGAAAGGTAAAGTTATAACCTTCAATGATTATATTATGGCAATTTATTTTCTTTAGACTTTATTTTAATATGTTATTTCAGTTTAAGGAGAAGACAAACTATAAAGTTCACATCCTGCTACAAGGCTCCAAGACACCAAATCAAGCAGAAAGTGTTTCAACTCCATCTACTAGCCGAGCTGGGTCAGAACCTGCGGAGGTACAAGAAAAGCAAGAAAATCAAGATGACCCAACCGACAAACCACAGCAAGCAGTACCTCAACACACAAGTTTCAGTACTCCCACCATGTCTAGTGCAGGAATATACGCCTGTCATGCATGCAACTTCACAACCACTCGTCTAAATGTTTTAATTTTACATAACAAAACGCATAGTGTTACTTTTACACCATACACACCGTCACCAATCAAGAAAAAGCCTTTAAAGTCACCCAAATCTACGCCCCCCACAACAAAGACGTCAAAACCAAAAAAATCTCGTCAAGGAAAATCTGACAAGCCCAAAAAATCGCAAAACATTAAGCGTACAGCTGAACCAGAATCGACTATTGAAGTGAAAAAACAAAAAACAGATGAGGAAATTAAAAGCAGCCTATTGGCCGACTGGGATGATGGTGATGATGAATCAAATGATGACTCGGCAATGGCTATGACAGGATCCCCGGAAGTACCGATAGCTGCTGAGTCTCCCGCTGTACCAACCCCTGCTGAACTACCAAGTGCTCAAATGCCTGAAGAATCTGTTAAAAAACAAGAGGAACAAGAGCTTGAGAAACCGGAACCTGCAAGTGATTCAAAATACGAGTTCTGTGAAGACGAAGACTGGCCAGTTGAAGCGGACATAGGTAGAAAAATTCCACGCGTGAAAAATCCATCAAAACGAAAAGGTGAAACAAAAAGTGTTAGTATTGAAGACGACGAAATAGCTAGAGAGGTAGCCGAATTGCTTAATAAAACTACCTTGCCAGAGCTACCGGCGGCTCCTGAACCTTTAAAAGTCGAGGAAAATTTTCCGGAGCCTTCGATAGTTAAATCCCCTGATAAAAAAACTGACGCACAAGATCAAAATTATGTTGAAAAAAAAAGTTCAAGTGACCTACAACCGTCTAAAACAATATTTAAAACGAAGACATTTTTTCGTAGTCGACACTCACGAAGCCAAGATGCAATAGGAAAATATGTAGCAGAACAGTTAAACGCTGCAGAGAGAATGGATATAGTAGATAACGATATGAACGGCTCTGAAGCGAATACGCCTGAAATAAGAGTGTCGCCGCCCATAGAACAAGTCAAGGTTGCTCGACTGGCACCCAAGATACAACTAAAGAAAATGAAAGCGGAAGCAGCTCAACAACGCGAGCTGGAGAAAATTAATGCTGAAAGGCTAAAGGACGAACATGATGTTTTACTTCCAATGTCACCTGGAAAATTAAATACGGAATTAACAGATAATGTTACTGAAAAACAAACGTACAAAACTCTACAAAGCTTCAGCCTGGAAGATTTTGCGCCAAACGAATATGAAGAAAAAAGCGATAAAAGTGTTGTAAGTGAGATTTCTGTAAATAAAAGCGCAGATGAAAATATTAACAAAGAAAATAATATATTAAATAATAATGATACAGATAATGAAAACACTTTGCCTGTAAGTAGTCTAAATTTGGATATAGAGGATAATACTACGTTAAGGGCAAAAGATAAAGATGTTCTAGAGCCTAAATCTTATGAACCTTTTATGAATGAATCAACTGCATCTGCAGTCGACGCATTGTTAAGTGTATCACGTGAGACTGATAGAGTGACGAAAGTTATAAGTGACGATCCTCCTGAAGATTTATTTGAGGACGATGTTAAAGATAGTGTACCAAATAATATAAATGGTTATAATAACAATACAGATACTAAAAGTAATGGTGTAAGTGAAACCACGGAAGAAATCTCTTATTTAAACCAAAAGGAAAATAAAGATGATGAACATGTTATAGTTCAAGACAGTAATGTTAATGCGGAACTCGAAAACACTGTTAGTGCACTTGAAAAATCAATTACTAAGGAAATTCAAATTGTAGAAAATTGTCCCAAAGTAAACGTTTGCGAAGAAACATCTATGCAAAATGTAATACCAACTGAAAATACCGAACCTAAAATTATTGCATCGGAAAACAGTGAAATTCTTCCAATAGATAACACGCCATCAGAATCAGATTTGCAAATTGCCGAAGCACTTATAAATCTGCCAACTACGACAATGCAAAATAAAGTAGCTGTTTCTCCTCATACAGACGGTGAGTCAAATAAGACGGACGATATTGAAAAAGCTAAGGAAAGCGTATTTACGAATAAAGATAAAAGTGAATCAGCTGACTCGTTAAACACCTCTCACTCTAAAGCGCTTATTGATAAAAGTAATGACAACATTAATACTAGGTTTGAGACAGAACTGGAAAAAAGCGAAAATTTAAATGCCGCTCAGTCTTTAGTGCAAATGTCAGAAACAATTGAACATCAGATTAAACTGTCTGACATTGAGTCACCGAATAAAGAAGTTTTGTGTGTCACACCTAGCGAAAGTGAAGAAAAAGTTATATCTCCAGAATTAAATGAAAAATCTATTAAAAAACCTAACAATTATGTTGATGATCTAATCAGTAAAACTAAACCTGTGGAAATAGAAACGAAATCACCAAAATTATTGAAAATTTTAGAAGAGCCCGTGATACCCAAAATAACGCCAAAAAAGACCATCACTAAACAGATAATAGTTCCAGCAAAGGAAAAAATACTAAATTTTGACGTTGGAAAATCTTCTCTAAAGTCTAAATCACAATCGCCAAAACAAAAAATTATTGTACGTCGTACAACTTCCAATAAGAATCTATTAAACAGCCTTACAGAAGTGACCACGCCTGACAAAATAATATTATCTCGTACTAACAATAAACTTGGCCAAGACGGTTCTTCTGTCCAAACGTACACAATTCAAACTTCACCAGAACCCTGTCACCGATTCGAACACAATTATAATTCAACAGAAAGTACGAAAAATTGCCAAACCTATGTCAAAATTACAAAAAATTAAATCTCAGCCCCATACATCACTTGTTGCAGAAAATAAAATAATCAAAGACGTCAAAAGCAAAGAAGACACTATTTTCGATATAAATTCAATGCCTATAGTAATTTCTGACGACATTTTAACACCTGAAAGTATTGAGAAAATGCCCATAGTAATGTCAGATGGCAATGTCATTACAAATTCAGCTAATCCGCCTAAACTGGTTAAAAGTAAATCATCAATCGAAAATGAGAAGGTTCCTATAAGCGCTATGTCAAATAAGGCAGAAATTAAAACGTTATTAATGAATTCTAATAATGAAGTAAGTAAAGTTACAACACCTAATATTCTTTCGAAATCTTCTAAATTACGAGGAGCTAAGCCTATGTTGGTTATTGATAAAACGACTGGTAAACAAAAACTTATTATGACTAAAACTGAGACTGCCGTGAAAGAGATAAAACAGCAACCGACTCTCATTCAAACGGTCCCACAAAATACAGGGAAAACGGAGAAGTTTATTATTTTGCCTACACCGAGTTCACCTCGGCCGGGTAGAACGCAAAAGATTGTGATTGATCCCCAAACTGGTAAAGCTCATGTTTTGGTTGGGAAAGGTCCAGAAACCCCTATAAGTGGAGCTGACACTAAACCTGTTTCCGCTAAACTTATACCCTCTGCCTCAGATGCTAGCTCTCCAGGCAACACAGTCATGATTATTACAAATGCTCAGGGAGCTCAATCTAGAATAGTTCTCACGCCGGAGCACGAGAAAATCTTATTTCCTAATAAACAACAACCTAACGTATCGCAGCTTAAGAGCTTAACTCAGCGCATTACCTCAAATACTGGATCAGTTCAAAAGACGATAGTTTCTAGTTCCGGGGCAACCAAAACACAAACTAGAATTGTCCCAAAACAAAAAAGTGCTATAATTACTTCCAAAGGTCAATTAATTGTAGGCAATAGAATCTGTACCACCACACAAAATATAGCGCCGATGCCAGAGATAAGGCCGGCACCAAAACGTATAATAGCATCTGAACCTAAAAAACTCGTACAAACTATACAAAAAAACTCATCTGAGCCCCTTATATTTTTACAACAAAAATCAGGAACCGTTATGCAATTAACGGCGGCGCAATTCGAACATTTACAACGAACCGGTCAAATAATACAAAAAACAGCTTCACCACAAGATAAAATGATTGTCCAAAAATCAATAACACTACCCCCGAGTGAATCAATAGTGCCGACCATACAAAAACAGAGAGTAAGAAAGCAAACAACTGAAACACCAACACCGCCCAAGAGAATAAAACACGAAATTGCGATCGCACCAGCCCCCGCCCCCGTGTCCATGCCAGCATTAGCTCCCATATCTCATACAATTGCTCCATCACAAGTACCAAATATATCAAGCACTACAAACAACGCGTCCGCATCGAATTACCCCGAGATGGACAATTTCGAGGAGTTGTTACCATCGACGGCGATCGCTAGACAGGACTCTGTTGTGGCCCAACCAGAAGTCCCCGCACAACCCAACGTCCCAGCTCCGCTCTCTGACGGTCAACTGCTGGCAGTACCCGGAGAACATTTCGGAGGGACCCGCCGGTTCGTTTTATTTGTGTGTTGAAGAGAATGGAACATTCAACGTGATCGATAACCGTCCCTTACTTTTGGACAATAATCAACTCGTGCCGATGGCTGAAACGATGCCAGTACTGGCTCCGGTGCCCGAACGACGTGATATATTAGAAGCTGCTTTAGCGAACAGCGATGTGTTCCACGCGGACGCACCGCGGGATGAGGCACCGGATTTTAGAGATTTAAATGCTAACGTCTCGGTGCACTGTCGAGTGTCAGAGACTAGTACAACATTAAATCAACCTATAATGACGCCAGTTGAAGTTCCGTCAAAAGGTGACAGCGAACCGGCTGTGCCTTCCAATCTGGAAGATGGCCTCGCCGTCATAGGCGTGACACCTCAAACCGTACCCACATCACTTGAATTACCCATAACTGTGACGGACCCTCGAATAGCTCCGAAGACAACAGACCCATTAAGCAACAATAATTACGGCACAACTCTTCTAGCTTCTCCAAATACAGAATTGAAAGTTCTCCACGGCTGAAGATCTACCTATAGGTCCGATATCGATGCCAATACTGACTGAGGAAGAAAGTGTGGGGAAGTCTATGCCTATTCTCACTGATGAAGTGAACGAGAGAACCATATCCTCAGTAGAGTCTACTATAGGGTCACCTTCGTCCATCGACGTCAGAGAGTCGGAGAATGAGGACAGTGGGCAGTGGCCGCGGAGACTCCTCACACCGTGCTCGGACACGTCGGAGACTTCTGCCGAGATACCTTTGCAGCCTATTATGCAGTTATCAGTGAACGATTTATCTCATAGCAGTTAATTATTATAATTATTTTTTTTAATTTGATTTATGTACTTTTCAAAAAATATATTTATTAGCAACCTTTGTTGACGAAAAATGTGCAATAGGTTAAGTTTTAATTATTTTCCCAGAACTTATATGATTTGGAATTCTTAAAGTGAGTGTCTAAATGAGATGCGACATTTTATTTGTTTTTAATAATGAAAGATAAGTAATACAAAGAAATAAGTGTAGCGTACGTTCTAAACGCGCGCGCGAAGAGGACTGTAAATAAAAAGTGACTGAAGTTTTACGATGGTGTCTAAGGCTCTGGACTGTCGTTCATATATAAACCAGATGCAAAATTGCACAGCGACTAGATTAAGATATATAATTGTAAATTTAAATTGAATTATGTATTGTTGAATCCCGTGTAATATATAAAAGTTAGGCATATAATATTTTTATAACGTTTAGCGATCTTTTGAATGGTATAATTAGGTGCAGTGGACACACATTTGTACATGATTACTTGTGCTATTTACGTTAAGCATTTTATATTATTTTCAGTTTATGAACTATTATCGAACATAAACTTTAGTTCTGCACCTTTTGGTGTGATTTCAGTTAAGAGTTAACTGATTGAAATATTATTAATGTTAATGCTAAGTACAATATTTGTTGAAATAACTTTTAATATTATGTCAAAGGCACATATATTGGTTTGTTTGAGTGATCTATGTCAGAATCTAGATCGAACTATAAAATGAAGTTAGTAATATACTTCTGTGTAGTTTAAGGTTTTAATAAATAAACTTTATTCAAGATTTCTTTATTTTAATTAGTAATCTATATTGGAGTATGAAATAAATATACTTTATTTTTTTTTATATTAATATATTTATGGAGTGACTTACAATTAAAATATAAAACTACGTAATAATTAAAATTCTTTGTTGTAACAGGTGCTTCAGTAAAAATATCAAATCTTACTACTTAATTCTTTTAATTCTACTACTAATTTAAGGTAACAATTTTTACATATAAATTCGTAACATTTTATTAATACAGTTTCTTAAAACGAAGTTCTGTTATAAAAATATAATACTTGCAATAGAATACACATTTCCAACGTTCTTTGCGGGGAATTTATTTCATAATATTTCAAATTCCTATAATTTACACTATTGCAATAAATTATATAAGCGGAAGATGAGTTTAAAGAGTATCAAAACGTTTCCTGTCAAATAATGCTTGCAAGATTTTAGGCGGGAAATTTGACAGCTCAATGCATATATATTCAAAATTGTATACATTTCTTGTGAATACGGAATAACGAAGAACTTCAAATCGAGTAAACAAGTATAATACTGTTGCGATCAATATTTATATTTTATATATTTTTGATTAAATATATAATGAGTCATAAAATACAAATGATTCTGTGAAATGTGAAATCTAGTGTTATGTGAAACATTCGTTATTGTAAAGCTTGTCGCGTTGTGTTGGGTAGGAAGAGACACATCAGGCCGCCGCTTGCGAGCAGGATCGCCACGATGAAGGTAGGTGCCGGGCAGTACGTGTCTAACAGCGCTGCGATCACCACGTTACCGATAATGCCTCCGAGACGCGCCGCAACCATGGAAACGGCTACGCCGGTTGCACTGGAATTGTAATATTTATATGTTGTATATTAGAATGCTAGATTTAAGGTAAGTTTCAACACATGCTGAAGATCAAGATAGGAAATATGTGCCTTGTCTGGCAGATAAGCAACAAATTTTGGTTTCACAAGTCTCATAGGTGACTATCTAGCACAGTGATTCCTAAAGTGGTCTATATCGACCCCTAGACGTCTATAGCAATCTGCATGGGGTCTACGTCCATGATAGTGGATCTCAACACGTACACTGATAGTAGCTTTTAACGAGTTGAACGTCGTATTGTAAACTTTATATTTATATATAAATGTTAAGTTATAATTACCGTAAATTAGTGGGGAACACTTCGGTGATGAGGCAGTCGAGGGACGCGTTCCCGCAAGATATGACTGAACTAAAGATGGCGCTAACAATGAGATTGTTAGTCTTGTTGTACACGAAATACATCGCTGCTGAGCACATACCCGCTGAGAATGTTGCGAAAACTGGAATAGAAATTATTAGTTATACTATTTGTTTCGATTATTTGCTATATAAAAATTTTTTTAGCTTTCATATCATTTTTAAGACACTTAAAAATACGATATGACGAATTTGAATTGACATGGGCTCTTTTCGCTTATTTTCTTCTATTAAATATATAGTATGTAAGATTAATAGATAGAGAGCAATAAGAAAAAATATATTAAGATTCTATCGAGCTCTAGCTTTTCTTTTAAATTTGCGCTTTTTTCTACTTACCTAAGAAGAACTTTCTTCCCAATCTATCCATTCCGAGGACCGCGAATATATTGGAAGGTATAGCCGCAGCCACAGTTATAAGGGACTCCATGAACACATCAGAGTTTATATGAGAGTCGCACTTCGCCTCCGCCGAGTGTGTACCGAACTGCGTCACGTACGCCGTCACCTGACAGATGTCCGCTTCGGCGTTGTCGTGGGTCCGCGACCACTCGTCGAAACGATTGAACATTTCGGGGAACCACATCATCAGACCGTAGTATCTGTAGTATTGCGTTATATTATGTTATATATAAGTGAATGTTAACTCGAAAAATATTGAAAAATAATGCTTTTGACAAATTATTTGTTTGAGTAATTGTTTAATAGTTTTCGTTGGATACAACTTGCTGTGAATACATTAATATACGTTTACGCTGTCGGCTGTATGCTATCAACATGGTAGAGAGATGGAATCGTAAAGAAGGTGGAACCGTAGGTGGAAGGAATTTAGAGTTAACACATGATTCCGTTCGTTTGTTCCCCGTTATCCACCTTTAGCGACATAATGTATAAACACGACGCTTTAGTTTGTTCCCATAGGATAGAATAGGTTTTTTGTAGATTGATTTATATGTTATATTTATTATGTACTAGGATATAACAAATTTGTGAACTGCTCGTTCACACTTACCCGATATGGAATGTAAAGTTGATAGTGATGGAGATCGTTGTGAATTTCAGTATAGGTGGAACGAAAAGTTGTTTGCTGTGTTCTATAATGTCGCTCATCATTCTCCTTAATTTAGACTTAGGTTCTTTCACTTCGACTTGCTTCTCCGGCTTAGTATGCATTGGCTCTTCAACCAAAATCTGCTTTACTGGATACAGATCTTTACTTTTGCCAGTATTCATCATATAAATACCGCGGAATACTTCTAGAGCTTCTTCTTGGCGACCAGTTGATATTAAAAACTTGGGGGACTCCGGCAATAAGAATAATAGTGCTGCCACTATGAATGAAGGCAGTGACATCACTAGTAAGAAAATACGCCATGAGTTGTAAACGAATCCTCCAGTTACTCCTCCGATTTCTGTAGGACAGATTTAGTTATGAAAACATTAATATTTATATAAAGGTGTGGATATACTTACGACTTATCTTAAAGCATAGGTAATATTAACTAGCCTTTATAAACATGATGAAATTATAAAACAAGTCATATTTTCAAAAATAAAATCATGTTTTTTTCAAACAAAGTAAATAATTCAATTATTGTTCCGAAATAAAATATCATTTTTTAAATATGATGCAAACATGCACTATTCTGTCAAAGCGGCAAAAATATATATCTCTTTCGCTTTCGATTATTTTTTTGAATAAAAGGTGACAGATTGACATCGTTTAATGATATTTTTGTAGTATGACATCTTAACGTCGTTTGTATTTAATCATAACTACCTCACACGTTACACACCAGGACGTAAAAAGATCGTGAAATTGGAAAGAAATGATCATGTTCATAAACTACTGATAATTCTGAAGCTGGCTTTTTGTATAAAGCCTTTAAGTATTTTACCCTATGGGTAGTTAAGACAAAGGCCGCGCTGATCAGATACATCCTGTATATTAAAGATTTCATAATTTAAAAGAAAATCTGTTGAATGAACTTACCACTTGGAATGATGACCCAAGCGAGACCGGCGACGAAAAGATTACCAAGAGTCCAGAAAGCAGCCATGAAACTTAACATGGCACCTCGCTTCTTTTTCGGTTGAAACTCGGCGAAATATGACCAGATTACTGGACCTGATCCTCCCAAACTGAAAATAATAATAGTATAATGATATTAGAGGTAAAATAAGTAAGTAATAGGAATATACTTCAAAGATGGTAGAAATAATATAGAAGATATTTTCGATAAATAGTCGAGCAAGAGAACCGAGAGAATCTGGCTCCTTACTATGTATTTCTCAGTCAAAATGTATTACTTACATAGAAACTTTGAATGCTTAATATTTTATTTATAAAAGGCGTACAAATTTTGAAAATCCGTTTTATTTCTAAAATTATTTGAAAAGAAAACTTGTATGACGTCGACAATATTCTTTTTCTTTTGATAAAATTTTGTGTTCTCTAAGAAGAGCCGCTTACTATGAGTAGTACAATAAAGAGATGGTCATCAAGAATTTTTGATATAATTTTGATGCTATTTTTTTATAATATTGCCAAAAATTTCTAATATTTCTTGGCTTCACTAGTCAACTATTAATATTAATTATGAGAGCTAATACATAATAAATAAGCTCCAACAATACTAGATTTGGTATAAAATGTACTTACGCAGCACCGTTTATAAAGCGGAAGAACATAAAAAGTTCATAGTTTTGGCTGAAAGATGAGGCGACGATGGCGAGCGCGTTGATGATGGAGATCGCGATCAGGACACGCTTGCGTCCGAGCGAGTCCGCTACGGAGCCCCACGCGTACGCGCCTACCATCATTCCTATGAAGATTATGCTGTTTAGCCATCCCTAGAAAAAAATTGTAAAAAAAAATGATTAATCAAAGAATTAGCACATATGAGTTATTAGGATATTTTCTATCAGCTAGGGTATTTGTTGCCTGGGTTAGGACTTGTTGCCCTTTCAAGGTGGTCAAAAAATTTTAAGATTTCAGAATATATATTTTTTTAAATATATCTTTTGTTGCTTTAAAACTATATTACAATAAGGTATCATTTTTATCTTTATTGTGCATTTCTTGATTTAAAAAAAATAGAAGAATTGATCGTCGACTTTAATGCCTGGTGCGGTTCCGCTCGCACCCCCCCAGCTACGCAACTGTTTTTCATTTGTTTATAATAGTTATTGCGATCAGTTCTAAAAAGGTAACCTTTGGATGAAATAAATTACCTTTAACCCAAAATATAAATTACCTTTAAATATAGTTAAGTTACTAAGTACCTATATAGTTACGTATATATTAAATATTTTTGAGAAAATTTCACTAGTTTTAAAAATTATTAGTTGTCACATATCATTATTGTTCAAGTAGACGGGGGAGTACCGTTGACATGTTAAGGAAAAACATCAATAAAGAAAATATTTGCTCAAAATATTAGACATTGTCAAATATTGCTCATCGATGTGTAGTTATCGTTTATGTAAGCTTTGAATTCGCAGTACATATACATATATGCATGATTTTCCTGTATGTACGTGAAATATTTGTAATGTATACATTTAAGATGACAAAAAATGCTAAGCATTAAAATATTTGACTAGTGGAACATGTACATGTCGAAATTTACAACAATAATCTAAATTACTGATGTAATTTTTAAAATAAGTTTCATAAACAAATCTCACTTTGGTTTGTGTGGTAAGGTTTAGGTCGCACTGCGCTGAAGGCAAGATGAATGACATGGATATGACATCCATCTCCTCTGATGTGCTGACAAGACCACATACGGCCAGCAGGAGGTAGTGGAAGCGTCCATAGCCTGTAATACGTAAAAATATTACTTATTCTTCAAAATTCTATTCAATTGAGTCCATTTTGTTATATAAATAAAGAACGAAAGCTTGTCTGAAATTAATGAACTATTTGTTTTAATTTACAAATTATAATCATATGGGTATTGCAAGGACATGGAAGTGTAAGCATAAAATATTAGATATCGATAAAAAATTACTTCAATACAGTAGCTAAGCGACTTCGTAAAAAAAAGTTTGATATTTTTTATATCACTCTACAAAGCGTATAGCCATTACTAAAGCCACAACAACAACCGAACTATTAAGATAAAATTAATAATATGTAAGTATTCATTCAGTTTTCTGACGCGCATAAACACCAAATTGCAAAGCCTTCCGAAATATTCGTTTCTGAAATGCCGAAGCGCCATTTTGGATATTTTCCCATATCATATTCACATTCTAGCACCATGGCAGCCTCATATCCTGTACAAGCGTAAACAAATCTGTTGGTGTCATACGACTCACTTCCTAGAATTGACGTGTTTACTCCATGGTGCCACACGAAAAATGCAACGCGGGCTATCTTCATTCATAAATCGACTCATTAGTGGTCTCTCTGTTCGAATTACTACTCTATTTACAAACACGAACTACGCTGATATAGTTACACGTGCCTGCTATAATGTAACAGAATGTAGAATGTACTACTGACATTCTTAGGAAGGACTTACTCAAGTTTGCTATTTGAAGTTGTTTTGAAATATTTTTATTTGTTTATTTCAATATTTGGATTAAGAGCTTACCAGCTTGTTCGATAGCCCGTTCGAAGTCAGCTTTCTCCGAGGATCCCTTTTCTGGGTCGAGCTTTGCTGGTGTTTTCAGCGACGGCACGACGCCTATGAGAAATATTTTTTATACATAATTTTAAAGTATAAAATTAAATTTAAATAAAGAATCTTAAATAACATTCGGATAAATTTGCGAAACTTACCAAGGTCAATATTTTTGGAGCCTGGTCCGTTTAGTTGGTGGTCACTTATTACATCACAATCTGTTAATAAAAAAGATTATAATTAACTCTACTTACAAACATATTAGATGAAGAGTAGCCTATTATAAAAAAGATGCTATTTTCTATAATTATGATGTAAGCTTTATGTAATTTATATGTTTTTATTTATATTTATACTTACTGTGAGGTTTCTTAGGCCCAGGGTCAGTTTCTATCATCCTATGCGGGCGGGTAGCGGTGTATGCCGGCGGTCACGCGGACTGTTACTACTTCACTGGCTACGAGTTCGTTTCCAACGGCACAAAGCTCGTCTGTCAAAAACAAAAAAAATATATTGTTATTAAAATGATATACATGGTTAAATTAAACTTACTGACTTGTTTGGTTTAATGATAATAATAAATTTTTAAAAATTAACATTTTTTGCATTCCTACAGTTCACTGTTTACAAATGCCCGGCTTTTTGTGGCATAATAGAAGAATAAGATCCGAAAATAGCATTCTCTACATACTTATTAAAATATTTCTAAAACATTTATTTGTAATAAAGAAATGCATTAGTATTTTCAAAACTAGCAAAGACGGTTAAATAAATCCTATTTTAAAACATCAATCGCATTTTATATCTCTAACATTGAAAAATATGGAGATCGTCGGTCATAAAAGTGTTATTGCCGTTTACAATCCTGGCAATTTTACAAGCCATCCTGGATATAAATGGATGTTATTGATATTGCATCCAATTTTATTCAAATAAAATCAATGTGTGTATATATATTCATTTTGTACACTAAATTTGTCATCATTTTTTCCTTGGATATTTCAATGAATTTCCAATTTTCTAAATTTTTCCCTTTGGTTGTTCTAACGGTTAACGGAAAGTACACTGTATGCGGTTTTGATTATACATCAATTTTTGTACAAAATTAAAAAAAACCATTAACGCTCTTATCTTTTGATAACGACTTAGAAGTTTTATTTTTTCTGTGTTCCAATAGGTCATCGACTTGGATATTTGATATTAATTTAAAGTTCTTCTCCGTCCTTTGGAGAGAATATTCTTGACTGATGGACAGTATGACAGACGGACAGCAAAGTAAATCATTTATTTTATTTCTATATTATTTTTATTAGAAACCCTAAAAACAAAATTAATTACTTTTTTTATTACACTTCTGATCTACGTTTCTTTGGTTTCGCTTTTTATTCTTGTATCGAAAAAAATCAACCTTGTGTCAAGACACTCCGTTCTCCGCTTTCCACTTGGATACAATACATTGCGTGTTAACTTGTTAAGTTGTTGGATCTCGACTCTTACTAGTGCGTGTAAGTGGATCATGTCAGCCGGTAATCCAGGATGATCTGATCAAATTAATGTAAATAAGTAACAGGTTTACTTATCTTTTAACTACGATAGGTACTTTAAACACAAACACAGAGTATAAGACTATACATATAAAGAACAAGAACCTACTAAGATATTAAAATAAAAATTTTACATTAAAACACATTTTATATTGGAGATGTTCCAATATGATTTATAATACATGATTTATGATATCTTCAAGCTTTCTCTTTTGAGTTATATTTTAAAAATTTAAATATTGCGAGCGCAAAGCAAATGCTGTTAAGATCGATTTACAGTTAGTCAATGTAAAAACACTAATAGAGAATATATAAGATTTTTAAAATATATATATGTAGGATGTATTTTTCACAAAATTTTATTTTTAATAATTATATTTGATCAATAAATAAAAATATATTTAAATTAAAAGTTTAACTAAACGTATTTCAAAATGTATCCACATTTTGAATTATTAGTTATAGCAAGGTTATTATTTTACGATAAATCGAATTGTTAGTTGTTGTTCGACAGTATTTAAGAAATAATTACTCGTGATTAATAAAAGGTTCGCGACTCAATAACGAATCAAAAAAAAGTAGTATTAATAAATAAAAATAAGTATATTTAAGACAAAACTATGGTGCATAGGTATACATACTACATAGATATGCAGGCCACGCTTAAATAATTACCGTAAACAATGGGCGGGAAACAATCATCAAGCGGAGTACGAGTTGGCACTTGCCAGTACACACTGGGTGACTCTGGCTGGCTACAGCAAACCAATTTTATAAGATAATTTTTAAAAAATAATAAATTATTTACAAATTATTTAGAAAATACAAAGTAAAAAGCAGCAATGTTGTAGAAACACTCTTAGGTACATTTTTGATTAATTTAGAGATAAAATTAGATAACCTAGCATTTTTAGTAAATTAAATTTCCTAATTTACCCTTTTACTACAAGGGCTACAGACAGAAAAAAATAATAAAATATTGTATACACATTTTACATGACATTTAATTTCGCGCCAATTTGTCATTGAGTGCATATGTATTAAATATTAATAATAGGCCAAAATCGTAGGCAACCTACACTAATATAGTGTACTTATACTTAAAATATATTAAATAAAAAAAGTATTCCGAATAACAATAATTTTATCACAAAACACAATTTATTCACTTTCGTTTCTCTTATTACAAGATTTAAATTTTATGAATGAAATAATCGACATTAAACAGTCATTGTTTCATGTTATTAATAAGTCATTTTTCTATGGATCTAGATAGATAGATATGCAAATGTCAATTTATGCTAATAGTAATGATGAAAATAATTAACATGCAATTGAAACTACTTTAAGTTTACTATAAGATTGTGATTTCGTTTCTATTGTTAACAGCATACAACTCGTTCATTCTGCATAATTTTTTGTTTTAATAACGCCTTACTGCCTAATTGCTGGATAAAAAATTAGAAATTTATTTAAATAACAACCCTTGTAAAAGTAAATTATAGTCTTTCTTACAATAAATATGTAATCATTTTCTTTAGTGGAGGCCAAGTGAAATGATTAATTATCTGTATATAACCTTGTTTTACATTTCGAGTAACAAATAAAATCTGTTATTTTTTTATTCCAATATGCCATGACAATACAGACTCTTGGTCGTATCCTTTTTATAATTTTGTTTTCTCGTCACCTAGTAAATGGTAATAGATGAAGTCCTTAAGTGCATTTTTACTACGCTCTTCCGCGTGAGTAACAATAACAAGTAACACAGGATATGTTTATGAGTAGCGTGAGACAAATTTGTGTGTAGTAAGACCACAATCTTGTATAAAATCTTGATGTTAATTTATCTAGATCTGCCGCCATTTTCATTCCTACACTGTTGTATCAGCAGCACCTACATTCTGATTTTAATAACACAAGTGATTATATTGCTATTATTAAAAACAATATACGTTGCATTGTTTAATATTAATCACACTACAGTACTACAAGTACAGAGAAAGAAAGAATTTTAACCCGATTTTGGAAATTTCGCAAATTTGAATGTTTTATTTAAATAACAAATGATAGAGAATGTAAGATAGGCTTTAAGACACTCTGTCTTAAAGCATAGCGGGAAAAGCTTATGAATTTGAAATATATAGTAATCATTTTCTTTTAAAATTTCAATATAAACTATACTTGACAAATTTAAATCTGATTTTAATTATTATATATTAAAACACATAGATTTTATATCGTAAGGAGGAAAAATAACGAAATTTAGGGCCTCGTCTAGTATTGAGTCATAGCCTTAGTCCACGGATGTCCGTTGTTAGCCATCATCTTACATTAATAAATCATCGCAATACGTAGATATCTGCAGATGCGTAGGAGCGCAGCGAGTCGTTGAACCAATTTATTAAGATCTTCGAGTTGGGTCGATCGCATAAGTTCAACTATTAGTACCTATATTTTGTTGAAGCTTCTATATTATTTGGGATAGGTCCGGTAAAAACTGATTTTTAAGTTTCTTATTTACCTTCATTCTTAGCCTATTATTACTAACGTACCTACTTGCCTATTACTTAATATGTTTAGATATATTTTATGTATAATATTATAATATAAGCGATCAATACATAGTGGATCGCCCTGAGAAAATTATAAAAGCTATGCGTCAAAAATCATCGTGTGTCGTTGGAATTAGAATGGTATAATACTATTTTGCATTTGTACACGCAAATGTTGACATAACGCGAGGTTGAAATTGTTATTTATTACAGTAACTGTTGCGATTTTTTAAAGGGTGTGTAGAGAACGGTCAGGGTTAACAACCAAGTGCGTGAATAGATAGAACTAAAGCTAGCAAATATTATTTATTATAATTACTTGATTAACGACGAACTTGCAAACGTAAATAATTCCATTATAAATAAATTCTATAATATAAATTTTATGAAATATATAAAAATGAATCGAACTGTTAGGAAATAAAAAAATATATAAAAATAAAATTTTATTTTTGGGTAACGGTATTTACTAATAAAGACATTTCGACACGTGAAAGTAATATCGATTCGATTATTGTAACGGTACATCTTACAACAACCAACATATCCAGTATGTTATTGGACAAAATCCTTTGTAAAAATAATCACATAATGGCAAACAACTTAAATTTACTAAATCATATTAAGACTTAGTTACTACTGATACTCTACTTTGTTTCAGAACCTACTGAACCTTAGTCAAAGTAAAAAAAAATCTTCATAATAATAAGATACGAGAGGACCGTCATGGCGCAGAAGTGTAAGCGTTTGCCTGTAAACGCTATGGTTTGAGGGCTGTTTCTATTTCCATATTGTTCGCTCTGGGAACTAGGCAAAGCGCGGCGTTGAGTTCCGCCACTCAACACACAATGCCTCGAGAAAAGGCGGAAAGTGGGGACGGAGAAAACAGAGACTAAGCGACAGAGTGTCTTAACACTAGGTTCATATGGTTCCTGCAGTTGTCACTGCCTACCTTGCAATATGCTGGACAAAGCGAGAAGCTACAAAAAAAATCGATAAGAAGATACGTACAGGCTTCATTTGTCGTAAAATAGTCTATTTAATTTACCACCAGTTCGGTAAATTTAATGACTCAGACCTGAGAAGAACCGGCGCAAGAAACTGAGCAGGACTTTTTCTATCTTTTTTTAAATTGTCAAAAATTTTTATTTTTTTCTATTTATTCATTTTTTATTTATTTTTAGTTTTTTATTGTACATAAAAAATATATGTACAACAAGCGAGCTTAATGTTAAAGATCATTTTCTACCAGCCAGAATTTTTATGAAGACATACGAGAATAAAAGAGAATAAAAAAATTAAGTACCTAAATATATATAGGTATATATACATAAATAAATATATACACACGTACATGATCAGTGATATACTTCATTTATACAAACTTATAGGACATTGATTATCATTTAAATTTGGTTTAAAATCTCAGACTTTGCAGAAAGTCGAGTCTTTCGAAAGTACATAATTTATTTAAATTTCCTAATCATTATATAAATTAGTTTGATATGAGACGAAATAAACGTGGCGTACACATTTTATGACGATTATATCGCTTTAAATGTAATATGCGTTACTAATATATAAATTCTCCTCGCGGTCGTTGTCTCTACGTATACAACAATAAATCATTGCAATTATAAACCAAATAAGTTAAAAAAATTAAAAAAATGAGAACAAAAAATCATAACATTATTGAAATTATTTAAAAAGCAAGTATCCTAACTTTAAAAGTATAAATTTATTTATATTATATAACTATATATATATATTTTTTGAACTTGTACTAATGTTGTGTCATTTTACTTTACTGACAATATAAAGCTCAATAATATTGTACCTAATGGTTCGTTACTGACCTGTGTTTAATTAACCTGAGCTAATCCGATAATTGTAGCTTTACAACAACTATACATTTACTACTTCTTATATAACACTACTATACTAGATATTATTTTTGATAATTAAAAATTTTTTAATACAATGTATGATACAATAGAAACTGAAATTGACTGTAATTATTGTGACTGTAGGTTCGATCCCCACTCGGGGGAGCGAATGAATGAGTGAATTATTTCATTTCCTCACTAAGACAAGGTATAGTGTTGAGGCCTACTACTCAGTACACTAAGTTCTATTCACCTAAATGTCAGATAAAGTGAAGCTCGAATTAAACCTGTTTTATATACACTTCAAAAACAAATTTTTGAATTATTCAATTATGCAATTTTGACTTCCTCAAAACTAGTTATTTCCGCAATAAAATTAATTTTGATATTATAATTATCACTACGTTATATAGTATAGAGCAGAAGGCGACGTGATCTTAAAAAAAATAAGTGACAATAACCTATAGCGAGTTGCCCTGAGATTTTGTCGATAAAAACAAGTCTATAATTAATACACGCAAATATTTAAGGAAACGGAAATAAATGAGAAGCTATTTTTCTTAATTTACAAGTATATTTATCATATTGACCAAAAAATCATTGTCAAATCGGAGAAAGATTTTTGTTTTATTTAATTTATGTTATTCACAAAAACTGTTTAAAAGTCATTTACATTTAATAGTTCAAATACGATATATGTATTAAATATTATGCAATCAGTATATGAAAATATTTTTATTTTTCTGGTCTTGATAAACAATGAGCGTCGTTGGATTCAATATTAGCGAAAGAGAAAAAAAAGAATTATCACTAGCCTCAGACCGCCTAACTTATTATAATTATTTTATTATATGTTATAACACAATATATTAAGCAGAAATTAAAAAGTTCGAGGCGCAGAGGCATTGCGTTTACTCGTAAACGCGACGGTTTGTGAACTTAAATCCCACTCGGAGAAGATGGACTTTTTTAGTTTCCATTTTCTTCGCTCTGGAAACTAGGTAAAGCGCGGCGTTGAGTTCCGCCACTCCACAAACAATGCCTCGGGAAAAAGTGGAAAGTAGGGACGGAGCAACGGAGTATCTCAGCACTAGGTTCCTATGATTCCTGCAGTTTCCTATGCCTACCCTATCATGCGCGGTATAAAGCGTGAAGACATATTTTTTTAAGCTTAGCGAAATTTCAGACTTAATTACCTTGATAGAATTGTATTTCATTGGATTGTATTCATTATTTTTATATAATATTAATGAGATTGTTATTTCTCTCTTATCACCATACCAACTATGGTATTACGCAAACCTTACGAGTACGCCTACTACGTACCTAGAGAGACACGTAAGAGTTGTTATCTACATCGTAATTATACTATCATAATAATTTATTTCTTTTTCGTACGTTCAAATGTAGGGTAGAAACAAAAATATTTGATAGTATTTCGAGATACTGAAATCTATATTTCGTTTAATACGATTTGTGTAAGTACGGAAGTAAATCATTAAGTAAGTTTATTGTAATACTTATATTTTTAACGTCTGGGCTGGAATAGAAATACGATATCAAAATAAAAACACAGTCAATATCTATAAACGTCAAATAATTAGAACGGTTGAATATGAAGGTTGCACCCCAATTTCAATTAGGTACAATAAATCGTTAAGTAGTAATCGTGTAGCAAGGATCACAAAGTTCAGAACGAACGAAGTTGCGAGCGTTTATTTGTTTTAAATAATTTTAACTGGTATTCGTATATAACAGTAACTTTTTATTAAAAGTCTAGTATAATAGTAAATATATGAAAACAGCTTTTAGGAAATAAAAAGTGATAAATATAACTTTAATAGAACCCCTATTACGTTAACACAGAAGCCTTAAGTAACTTAATCGTGAGCGTTAGAGAAATAGATTAAATAAGTATCAAATGAAAGGCAATATAAATATTATACAAACTATTCATTAAAGCCAGCGCAATTTTAATCTACTAGACCCTTTATATATATGTATATATATATATATATATATATATATATATATATATATATATATATATATATATATATATATATATATATATATATATATATATATATATATATATATATATATATATATTATATATATATATATATATATATATATATATATATATATATATATATATATATATATATATATATATATATATATATATATATATATATATATATATATATATATATATATATATATATATATATATATATATATATATATATATATATATATATATATATATATATATATATATATATATATATATATATATATATATATATATATATATATATATATATATATATATATATATATATATATATATATATATAAAACAGCTTTTAGGAAATAAAAAGTGATAAATATAACTTTAATAGAACCCCTAATACGTTAAAACAGAAGACTTAAGTAACTTAATCGTGAGCGTTAGAGAAATAGATTAAATAAGTATCAAATGAAAGGCAATATAAATATTATACAAACTATTCATTAAAGCCAGCGCAATTTTAATCTACTAGACCCTTTATATATATATACTTAGTCTGGCCATAAATACTGTTACTATTCAAAAAAAGAAAATATTACGTTTGAATTTGGAATCTGTCATTTTTATATGATTGCTTGATGTGTTTTCTTATTTTCGCGCCATTATATTGTTAAATATTTTGTTATATTAAAATGGAGTGGGGTGATAAAGAGAACCGAATCGCTGTGATTGCCTTACATAAAGTAGGTATGGAGAAAAGTGCAATTTTTAAAACCCTCCACCCGCTTGGTATTAGTCAAATGTTTGTTTACCGGGCTATTGATAGGTACAATGATACCTCCTCTGTTTGTGACAGAAAAAGATCTGGCCGTCCACGTACTGTTCGTGTGAAAAAGGTGATTAAAGCAGTTAGGGAAAGAATTCGAAGAAATCCTGTCCGTAAGCAAAAGATTTTATCTCGGGAGATGAAGATAGCTCCTAGAACCATGTCGCGTATATTAAAAGATGACTTAGGACTTGCAGCCTATAAGAGACGTACTGGTCACTTCTTAACTGATAATTTAAAGAAGAATAGGGTGGTAAAATCCAAATAACTACTTAAGCGGTACGCAAAGGGAGGTCACAAAAAAATTTTGTTTACGGATGAGAAAATTTTTACAATTGAGCAGTATTTTAATAAACAAAATGACCGTATTTATGCTGGAAGCTCTAAAGAAGCTTCGCAATTAGTAAACAGAGTACAACGTGGGCATTATCCCACTTCAGTGATGGTTTGGTGGGGTGTTAGCTATGAAGGGGTGACTGAGCCATATTTTTGTGAAAAAGGTATTAAAACGTCGGCACAAGTTTATCAAAATACCATTCTTGAGACGGTAGTTAAGTCTTTAACTAACACCATGTTCAATAACAAAGAATGGTGCTTTCAACAAGACTCGGCACCGGGTCATAAAGCTCGATCCACCCAATCTTGGTTGAAAACTAACGTTCCGGACTTTATCAGCACTGAAAACTGGCCGTCGTCAAGTCCTGACCTAAATCCATTGGATTATGATTTATGGTCAGTTTTAGAGAGTAAGGCTTGCTCTAAACGCCATGATAATTTGGAGTCCCTAAAACGATTCATTCGGTTGGCAGTGAAGAATTTTCCTCTAGAAAGAGTTCGTGCTGCTATTGATAACTGGCCTCAACGTTTAAAAGACTGTATTGCAGCCAATGGGGACCACTTCGAATAAACATTGTATATTTTTAATAGTTATATATTGATGTATTAAACTAACTCACTATGAAAGGAATAAATGTTACGTATAAAAAAAAAATCGTGCTTTTCTTTATAACAATATTTATGGCAAGACTAAGTATATGTGTATATATATATATATATATGTATATATATATATATATATATATATATATATATATATATATATATATATATATATATATATATATATATATATATATATATATATATATATATACATATATATATATATATATATATATATATATATATATATATATATATATATATATATATATATATATATATATATATATATATATATATATATATATATATATATATATATATATATATATATATATATATATATATATATATATATATATATATATATATATATATATATATATATATATATATATATATATATATATATATATATATATATATATATATATATATATATATATATATATATATATATATATATATATACGTCTTTTGTATGTCATAAACGCGTCATTTCTTTAACATATATTATATTATTTATAAAAGAATAAATATTATAGAGATGTCATAACTATTATTATTAAAGGAAAATTACCTGCAATATTGTTTAGATATATAAGTTACATTCATTTATTGACTCTATTAATGCTTAACTTGTGAATACTCAATTCAAGTTATTAAAATGTACTTAAACTATAGTCGTAAACGAGGTTTTTTAAACAAAGTAAATAATTACAGTTATTATTGTAATATAACAAAACATGTGTATTGAAATTATGTATAAATATCTCACTATAACATTTAATGACATTTAAGCTTTTGATTTGTGTGACTGCGGCCTTATGTTATATATAGCAAGCAAGGTTTAACTAGAGAGAACTAGTGCCAGTGTCAAGACACTCCGTCATCTACCCTAATTCTACTTATATTGTGTATTAAGTGACGGAACTCAACGACGCAAATTATTTTACTAAACTTTTTTTTCTGATTACTTCACAACAATATGATTTTCCTATATGTAGAACAATAATATGTAATTATTGAATCAAATTTCAAGAGTATTTAAGAAGTTACGATGTACTGGCACAGTGTTATCAAGAAATTGTAGTTAATGTAGCCTATAAAAACTGCAAAAGTGTAAGGTTTACGGAAAATATAGAGACGCATTAAATAATATTGGTACATTAAAATATTGCAAAAAAGAATTAAAGTTTTGTTTTATTATTTAACATATTACTTGAGTAAAAATGCTCTGTGAGTTTTGTTACTTGTGTTTTTATTTTTTTTTTGATTGTACACAGTTTTGAGTTCGTTTGTAAATTACGAAATAGACGATAACTAAAGATTTTTACACCAAGGTGTAATAAGTTGATGTCTTAGAGAAATTTGATATTAAACATTTTTATCAAAACTTACATACTTACATGAAATACAATGTAAAAATCGTTTTATATAAATAATAATAAAACATAAATACCTTACCGATTTTTGGAAAAGCCGTCAAAATCAGGAAACCCCAAAAAAAACATAGGCACAAAAATTAAACTCTGATAAGAATAGCTTAATTTATTTTGAATTAAATAAATTAATATCGATATCTATTATTTACTATACACAAGTAAATATGGAGGTCTCCTGTGAATTTTCACTGGAGTGTAACATAACAACGCACGACACTGAGCGTCTTATTTTCATGGAGTTTTTAAACAGTAAAAAAAATCGATCTTTTTCTATATATTCGATATTCCGACGTGTTTACAATAAGAGTGCGCGCGGGTTTATGATTAAAAGCACGAGCGTTTGGCTTTGCACCTCCTGTTACACTACACTCGCCCCACCTTGACTATATTGTTTTTTCAATTATCTCGCGTTAAGGCTGCTGTTTAGTTCCGTAAGTGTCGAGAGCACTTAGGAAGTCTTAGTTGTCATCTTCACGAATCATCCCAAATTGTACCTAACGTTAATCAATGACGATGTAACAAAATAAGGATTCAAATTTATTTTAAACATAATGTACGTGAGCTAAATTGTCAGAATATTGGTAATATGGAAATTATTAAGCCGCTATAGATTTGAGAAATATAAAGTTTTGTTCGAAATATTTAACGTCTAAATCAATATAATATATGAATTAGAACAAAAAAATATATTTATAATAGTTTTTTTGTAAATTGGCTTGGATGAAAATTTAGCGTATAGAAAAAGAAGCGGTTCATGCGCAGGTTCTTTTTAATTCTGATGCATTAAGTTTAGCGAACCAGTGCGTCGGCAAATTATTTGAAGTTCTAATATTATATAGCTTACTAATAATAGTAATTAAATAAATTGAATTAAAAATATCTACATATTAAATATAACATAAAAAGAATGATATGTCATTACATTTTACTTTTTAAATATGTTTTTTAAATTTCACTTTAATTTTATTTTTTTTAATTATATAGATCAGATGTCTAATTATAAAAAAAATTATACACATTCCGTACCAATAAACAATTTGACATTAATCTTGAATTGTTCCTAATACGAAACGCAAATTTAGCAGATCGTTTATTTTGATGTCATGTTCTTGCTTTTTTGTATATCTAGTAAAACACTTTAGAATATAGTAGGTATATATTCTTATTTTATAGGAAAATAATATGAGTGGAATTATATCTGGTCTACTCTATCTCACTCTACCATCAAAGTACTCATATAACATATTTTATATTTATAACACAGTATATATTTATTCAAAACAAACACACTTATATATTTAGTTCTATTTAAACTTATCAGGCTCAAGATCTAGTTATGTAAAATATTATTATCTCGTGTACGTTGATATGACATGACATTAATATAATGGGTTTAATAAAATTATGTATAAAATTTATTTACACCGTAAAATAACAAGGGCGTTTAGTACATAGTATACGCTTTATGTCTACAAATATGGTCTATATGTATATATAGTCTGTGGTGAAAAATATGACCTACATAATTTTATTAACTCCCATACGCTAAGCACTCTTGTACTGATTCTATGCATACATATGTATGTTTGTATATATGAAAACAAGACCACTGGATGTAGAAAATTTAAATTGAACAATTAAAAAGTGTGTTTCTTATGATAATCTTAAGGCTTCATATACAGAAGCACCTGGTATATATATATATATATATATATATATATATATATATATATATATATATATATATATATATATATATATATATATATATATATATATATATATATATATATATATATATATATATATATATATATATATATATATTCTTCTCGTCTTATTAATAGGGCCGTTTTACCCTTTGGGTACGCAATCCTAA
This sequence comes from Dione vanillae, assembly GCA_037178615.1. Classification (NCBI taxonomy): domain Eukaryota; kingdom Metazoa; phylum Arthropoda; class Insecta; order Lepidoptera; family Nymphalidae; genus Dione; species Dione vanillae. The sequence continues at coordinate 1,087,629 of JAZFAU010000209.1, read as the reverse complement.
AAATGGCGACATTACTAACAACTATTAAAATATATTTTAGTTCATGTATATATATATATATATATATATATATATATATATATATATATATATATATATATATATATATATATATATATATATATATATATATATATATATATATATATATATATATATATATATATATATATATATATATATATATATATATTCTTCTCGTCTTATTAATAGGGCCGTTTTACCCTTTGGGTACGCAATCCTAAAAATGGCGACATTACTAACAACTATTAAAATATATTTTAGTTTAATTACTTTTAATTACATAAAAATCTACAAATACTATTTGTAAACAGTAATTAAGGTGTAAAAATACTTTCAAAATGTCTATTTCAATCATAGTTAATAAATTAGGTAAGGTAAGTACTGCACTGCTCTTGCATCTGAATAAATAAAGAATATCCAGTAATACTGTATAATTAGTTTTTTTTTATTAATTTTTAGTTTTTGTAATTTTTTTTGTGATTACTTTTTGTTATTAATTTTAAAAATAATTCAAATTGATTTATTTGAGCTTTAAACATTTAATGTTAGTTAAAATAAACACATTTTACTTATTATTACTTTAACTATATGTGTAACTAAAAATATTAATCTATACTAAAATTTAATTTGTTAAATAAATAAATGAAGTACATAAATACTTTACATTTGTTTAAACATGCAAAATTTATGCAGATAGTTTTGCACAGCACGAGGCTTTATGATAGATAATTAATATTCAATAAATTATATAATTTTTATTCTGTATTCATTAGCTGTCACGTGAGATTAGATAATTTGTAACACATATTTTTTTTCATCAAAAATATTTATTATAAATGTAAATTGCATAAATAATATAAAAAAATAGTAATCTATATTTTTATTATTTTTTAAGAGTTAATCTACACTAACAAAAGAAAGTTGTATAATAGCTTGAAAAATTTAACCTGCACTTCATTATTGGGGTTGAAATTTGAAATTCCGCTGCGCTCAAGTTTGTGTATATTTTTTAAAGAAAATTATATTTTAATCACTTTTTTAGTGCATGAAAACTGTTGCGAATTTGTCATTATATATTTTTTATTTAAAGCTTTTACAAATAAAATTTATGTTGTATGAATCTATAAGCTTCTCACAATAATTATTACACACGTATATGTAGAAAGATAGATTCAATGAAACCCGTCACGTCGGGTAAAAATACTGTATTTGGAAATGCACAACATAGTTAATAGTTGTCATAATCGTTTAAGACATGTTTAGCAAGGAAGTTCAATAGGAATCCACAGTGTTGTTGGATCAACAGTAAAACGGATAAGGAAATAATACAGATTAACAACGGAACGTGATGTATTAGAAATATAACCTACGACCGCGACCTCTAACAGTGGCCTGAGACCGGTCCATCAAGGTAAAGGCTGAAATCATGTGAAGTGCAATGGAGAAAACTTGCGCCGGTGGCATATACGAATATATACATTGTAACCTTATCTCCACGTTATAGTACAAGCTATACTATATAATATATTATTTATTCAATATATATAAATTAAATAAAGTACCATATTTAATTAAGGAATTCAATTTAAGGTAGACTTTGCAATGGAAGTGACAATAATTAACTTTTAATTTATTTGTGGTTGTGTTATTATATTTCTTAACCCTCCAAAAATATGTGCCAAGTAATTTAAAATGTTAATCAGATTTCCGTTAAACAAATATATTTATAGTATTTTCATAAATGCTGCTGTACTGTCGAGGAAAAAAGCTTGTTTATTTCGTTAAATAAACACGTGCATATTAAAGTTAATTGATCAGAACCGGTTTTTAAATATAATTAAATTAGATATACAGGAAATATATATAATAAAACAAATGACTAAATTTTCTATGTAAATTAATAATTGTGTATAAAAAATAAACAAATGGCGCAGTTATTAAATGTATGATTGTACACGATAGTTGTAGGTTTGAATCAATCTTTGTAGTATATTTGTCACTTTTGAATTATATTCTCTACTTTTCTCAAAGGACACCGTGTGCTAAGTAGACGTGGTGATGGTAATAAAGACATATTCCTAAAAGTAGAGACAAACTTACAACTACCGTGATTACCGAGACGCTGTGCCACTGCGCCACTCTGAACTCACGAGTCACGATGAAATTTAAATGATTGTTATTCACTTTTAATCAACGAATCACATGGAGAACAAGTGATATTTGGTGTAAAGCGAATTTATCATTCAACTAGAAAGTTGTTTCTCCTCCTGCAGATTGTAAGTGAACGCTTTTATAACATGATTTTATGTGGAATCCAGGTCACATTTTTTAATATCAGACCGTCGACCTCAATAGAACATTGACATATAGTTACCTGAATGTTATGTTTACGTGCAAGCTCTGCAATTAATGGCGCCATTGTGGCACAGTTTCAACGTGCTTGACAGAATGTGAGAGGATGGTAAGTTTATTTCGAAAAAAATATAAACAAAAATGAACGAGCATGTACTGGCTAAGACATTGTTTAATATTACATTAATGCAGATTTGTAATATATATTTAAAAAAAAATACATATAAAAAAATAAAAAGATATTTTTTTATTATTAGTATAGTACTATAATATTGAAATATTTAAAACGTGTTTAAATTTTAAACAAGTTAAAAAACTAAACACAAGGAAATGATAGATCACGTGTAAAATAAAGGTGAACAACAATATCTATATCGTATTACGTTTTTCGTCTTTGTTATTATTTTTATTGGGTTGTTATCAAAATTTATTATTTAAAAAAATTCTTTGTTTAATCACGAATTTAATTAAACAAAATTATCAGCAAATTTGTAACTATACAATTCATATAAATGTGTATAACATAAAATATAAATATTATTGGTAATATAAAAATGTACAGTAAACAGGCTTACTTTTTAAATTAAAATTAAAAATATATAAAGATAACTAAGGCAATCAAGTAGTTTGAGAACGCGTAATTTTTTAATAAACAAAAGGCGCTACAAAACACGAGTGGCACTGACGAAACAAGTATTGACATAGTTAATGAGAGGACATCAATTTATCACTGTGTATATTTGAAAGTCTTACTCACGACAGATTGTGATGCTGAAGGATGCCGTACCGGCCGAGTCAACATGATACACGTTATCAACAAATTTGCTATTCAAACACTGTTGAATATTATGTAACTACCAATTTTGTTTGAAGTAATTTTTGCTGATTTATACTTTTTATATCTTAAACGCTAAATCAGTTTTTGAAAATTTATGTGAGTCTTATTAATACTATGCAATAAAGCAACAGCATGGCAACACCTACGATTAGACTTTGTTTTGATTTAAAAATTATTTTTGTATACTTTTTATATTAAGAGAAAAATTGTAAAATATCTTGCCGTACTTTTTATGTTATAGTACAGAAACAACAAAGATTAACTTTGTCAAGCAATACTTGTTAAAATGATAATTTAAATAATTAAACTGTCTAAAGTAACTGATCTACATAAGGTCCTTGCAACCTTATTTGAATAATCAATAAGGTTTTTATAGAAATTCATATTTATAGTAGGTACGTGCTGAAGCTATTATAGCGATTACTTCGATGAAATTCGTAATCATTATCTATTGTTAGTATTCCATTTGTTTCAGACAACCAGTTATTTTACAAAGATATTAACATAGTGTAATTTTGCCAGATGCTGATAATGTAAAAAAATGGCAATTTCTAAACGAATTACGTTGAAAGAAATAATGAATGAATACAAATTTTCACTTAACAAAAAACAAATTATCTGTAAAACAATTTCAAATTAATATAATTTCATCTTCATTTTATTGTTTAATTAAATAATGGCGATGTTAGATATAATAAAATTATGAAAAATAACCTATATTTACTATACTTATACCGTATACGGAAATTTTCAACCTTTAAGTGAACAATTTTTCAGATAACTTGTGTGACGCGTTACACCAATACGAGAGGGCGATAATCGCAGCGCAAGGCTTACGTGTTAATTGCTACAACTCACCGGTCGGTCGGATGTGTCTCTTCCTGTGCTTTTTCTGGTATGGGAGTTCCGCCACCGAAATGGCTATGAACAAAAAGTGGATGAAATGAAAACTTAACACTACGAGCTCACGATAAACACTCTCGAAGGAGTGCGAGAACATCACCTGTGTGACAAGCTATATATCAACCGCCAGGCCTCGACGAGTCAACACAGACAATCTTACTGTAAATACTACGCAAAAACACGTAAACAATATTTGATTATGGATTTCAAATGTCGACTGCGTACCGAATGCTTTTCCGGGGAAAACGTGACGGGATCATTATTTAAGTACCTACCTGCCTACTCGCTTGGATTTTAATGTAAGGGTGTAATTTGTAATATATTTTTTTTATTCATCGATTCATACTGAATTATTTACTTTTAGCTCACTCCGTATACCACACGTGACAGGGTAAATAAGTTGAATTAGGTGTTAAGACACTTTGTTTTCCGCTTTTCGTGTTTCGATATAATGCAAATGCAAATGAACATAGTTTATTCTCCCCAAGTGGGAATCAAACTCACATACCTCGTTTATACATTCCTCGTGGTATGATGGTATTTACCATTATAAATTAGTTATTGTTATTTCTCTTACGGGTTTGCATTTTTAATGTTATATTACTAAAATTTTATTCAATTTCTATGGTACATAGGTCCATGTATAGACATCAGGTATTAGGCATTCTTAGTTCAGTGTGTTTTTGTCAACATTTCTATTTTTTTAGGAGCATAATTTTTAAATTTATTCAGATAATTATACAATTACAACACGACATTGATACAACTGGGATAAATAATAACAATATTTAAATGATGATGATGTAAAAATCGATTTTGTTGCAACGTATCGATGTACTAGTTAGTACAAGTAGTTGACTATGTAAGTGTAAACCAGATATTTTTATGTTGAGAGTAACGACGCTCGAATTTTTTATGATTGTTGGAATACCAAGTTGGTACCTAAGTTTAAGATACTTCGAAAATAATTTTTGTGTGGAAAACGAAACTTAGTATCTTGACACTCGGTTCTTTCATTCATACGATTTATACTCAATCATGAATTATAATATACAACAGTGTTTAGTAATACAAAGTTTTTGGTTTGAGCCGACATTGATATATTATTGACAGCAAGTGCACTAAACTAGTGGAATCTAGGGGACTTAGTGATATGTCACTATGTCTTTTACATACATCGAAATATAGAAAACGTGTGTCGCTAACTAATATAGAATGATATAAACAATAAAAATAATGTTTGTTTTTAAATTTAAATAAAGTTTTCTACTTTAATAGATTACTTTCACAGATACGCTATATGCTACGTCACATCGCCAGAATTATGAAGATTAAGTTCTCACAATATTAAAAATCTATTAGTATTTAAATTTTCATACGAAATATTTATGGAGTGATTATTATACTTAATGTTTTGTTTGGAAATGGAGATGTACACAGTGATAAGATGTAGACGAGCTCAGATGCTAATTTTGTGAATAGAAGACTTAACAATAAACACAATTTTAATAACAAAAGCTGCTGTCTTAAAATCTAATACATCACTACAATATCACTACTAATTTTTGTGAGGGAAATTAAAATAATAGCATAAAATACACTCCGTACATAATATGTGTACGTGAAAAGTCCATAACTAATTATTAACACGAAAAATGAATTAAGGGATATATTTCAAAAAAAAAGTACAAAATGACACAGACTCTAAAACAGTACATACTCTGCTGACTCAAATTGTTTAGATGTTTCTAGTCTAAATATATTCATTTATTATGTATTTATTACAGTGTTATATCGTTTCACACTCAAATAACTTGTTAATAGAGGCCGAATGTTTATTTGCATACAGTTTCCATTTTTTTTTTATTTCACAAGATGCAATGTAGTTTTTCTTGATTTATATATGTAACAAACATAATATTTAGTCGATTACGTTTATATTTAACTTTTAACCATTTTTTCTAAAATGATGTTAAACAATTTCTTGTTCAACTTACTCCAAACGTAAATTCATAATGCATTTCAGATCAGCAGCCATTTGATTGCATAGCCACGTCAAGCCCAAATTGCATTTAAATACCGTAGAAAAATTCAAAAGAAAACTTTTAATTTCAAATTTACCTCTTCAAATAAAGAATCACAATAACCTTTAGAATAACTAATCCAAAATAAAGTAGCAAGAGAGTGGCTCAGATTAATGATGATGACTATATAATGTAATTAAATAAATTTAACCAAATAAGCATTGCCTGTAGAATATATCAGAGCAATGTCGTCGTAATCGCATTCGCTTTCAAATTTAATACTTATGAAGTCTAATATTGGCAAAATTCATTTAAATGTAACTGTTATTTTATGCAAGTGTTAGTGACGTATTTTCAATAATTATAACGACACATTCATTGTTCGAAATCTATCTATAAATCGACTTAGGTCTCATTTGAACGTAAAATTATATGTATAAATAAAATTATAATTCAATTAGGTTCTTAAATGATTTTTGTACGTATTTTTATCACTCTTGTCATTTTTAATAAAAATTGAAGCAGGTTGTAATTTGTCAATATTAATCAATTTGCTGTTGAGTGTTAATTTTGATAACATTTTAATTGAGAAAGTTGTAAATTAAAAGTTATAATAACTTTGACTACAGACTTTGACTTCGTTTATTTACAATAAAGTAGCCAACGCTTGTAATATTAAACATTGCTCCGTTAAACAAGCCAAAACAAAAATTATTTCTTGGCTCTCCTCGTTGACCTATGATACCACCGAAAAACTTTTCTCGCACTTAGTATAGTACCTATTCATTATCATAAGACCATATGTAAGTTACTTCATCATTACTACTAAAATTATGCAACTTAAATTATGCAACGTTTGTTAAACTATTATATAATATATATGCTAAACCGAGCGACAACAATAAACATGTACTGTAAAACTATCTATAGGTACCCACGACACAGGAACACCTAGTGTGGGTACCACCGGACATTTCATTGTATAATGTTGTTTTTTGTTAATAAACATTTTTTCATTTTCATTTTCATTTAGACACTAACACATTTCAAAGTTATTTTTTACTTAGCGCATAAGACTAAACTAAGGGTTAATTTCACCGGTTACGGATAAAGTTTCTGATAGTAAACTGCTGGTTAACAATATCTATTAGATAAAAGCTGAGTTTAAACAGGTTTAACAGGTTTTTATCTGCTATATTTTTATCTGAAACCTGTGAAACAAAAAATTGTTGCTTATCTACGTATCAAGGAACATAAATATGGGACTTTATCACAAGTGGTGAAATCGGCCTTAAATCTTTACAATAATGTAATCCACTACATAAAACAAGAGTTATAGGTTAGGTTATATTTTATTTTGTTTTTTTTTAGCTTCACGCTTTTATCCTCGCACATGGCAGGGTAGGTAGAGGAAACTGCAGGAACTATATGAACATAGTGTTAAGACACTCTGTTGCTTACTCCCTGCTTTCTCCGTCCCCGCTAGCCTAGTTGCCAATCCAGCCTAGTTAAAAATGAAAATAGAAAAATCCATCTTCCCCGAGTGGGAATCAGACCCAGAAATCTCGCCTTAAAGGCAGACGTTGCGCCTCTGCGCTACGACGGTCCTCAATACAAAATTATTCAGGTATAAAAAATGTTATAAAATTTCCGTTTCGTTCTAAAACATGTGGTAGATAATAATACAGTATGTGGCGTAAGCAGTACTGACGTCAGTATTTAAAAAACTAAACTTTCAAAATTTATTTCTTTATTAAATGTATTTACAAAATATATATTAAATGTAGCATAGGTACGGCATATTTTTATGTGTGTAATTCACACCATAGTTTATGGTTGAAGACATATGTCTACATGCTTAAATTGAAATGAAAATCCAGCCTTGATCTTAATAGACAAAATAAGGATATAAAAAAGCAAATTGATTGTTGAGTAAATAATAAGATAGTGTGAAATAATAATATACCTACGTAAAAAATATTGGTCAAGTGCGAGTAGTACTCGCGCATCGAGGGTTCCATACCAATTTCATGCATAAAGATTGTCCACTAAGCAATTTATAAAAATTAAGTAAGTATGTTAGCCTTATAAAACAATTTCTTATCATATTTTTTAATATATTTACTTATATATTTATATCGATTTTTAAGAAAATAACGTCATCTTCCATGTATCGTATATCTTCTCATTATTTTGGTCATATCTCTTATTTAACTAGCACTCGTTCCTCGTTAGCTTTGATCTGCTATTATCTTCAACATAAATTATTTAAAAAAAAAATAAACACCGCTTGCATTGCCTCTACTAAAATATAAAACCCTGTGTTCTATATTGTTGTGATAATCCGACATTTAAGATATTTTTTCATCTGATAGACTCCCTAAGTACTTGGCCCATTACAATATCAGCATTCAACGTGACATTGGCAGAGTGAAATGTTTTCCTTCTTCTCTTTCTCTTTTTCGATTTATGACTTTTCTTTATTTATATATCAGTAGAATTGCTTGCAGTACCTTGGGCTAGAAACTGAAGTTTACATTTAAGGAGCTTTTAAATTTTGATTTATGTCATAGATTTAATAGGTTTCTTAAACTATAAAAAGTATGAAAATTGTTATAGTTTCAATTTAACTATGATTAATTTAATTTATTTGTTATTTTCCCCAATATTACACTATATATCACGTATCGGACGTGAGCTGTAAAATTTGTTTTAATATGTAATTAGGAAAATAAGTCAATAGTATTACGACTCAAACAATTACAATTACGTAAATTAGCAAAGAGATAAAAAGTGGCGGATATACCTATGTTTAATTATGTACGTATATTATGCTCTTAATTAATTAATTTTATTCAAAATGTCACTTTGAAAATGTTTTTATTGATTTGTCATTCGTGTAGGTAGTATAGACGTAAAAGTGAATTGCTAGCTTCCGGGCTCCACAGTAATAACGTACCTACGTTATTATATGTTTTAAATTTTAAAGATAATCTACTCTAATTTACTCTCAGTCAAACGTGCTACCTGTGCTTAGTACAAATTGGAGGTTTAAATAGTAATATATTGTCAGAAATGTTTAAACTACGCTATTACATACTATTATATATTTATAATAATAACTTTATTGACGCCATAAAAACACATTACATTGTATATTAGTATAAATATTTCGCACTAAACTAAACTTTTCCAACTGTATAAAGTATCTTGACCCATAAACTTGGTATTCGTGTGATTTAGGAAAAATTATTATTGTGTTCTAATAGTATGGTAATGTACTTTTATTCGATTATATTTGTTAACTTTTACCATATTATATATTTTAGGTGAGGGAATGAAATATTACTTTTTTAGTGCTTAACCACGAAGACTTGCATTTGGCAGCACTTAACAATAGGAGCTCAATAATTGAAACAATAGATGTATTAAAATTGTCGGTTGCACTGAAGCAGGTGATTAACAAGTCATACGTTCGGTGATCTAGGCCAAGTTGTAATCTTCGAGCATCTTTGTCGGCGTATACTACTAAGAAATATTGTGAGAACATATTTTTTTGCTATCAGCTTCTAAATTTATCTTTATTAAGCAGGAAAAATGTAATGATTAATAAAGCCAAGCCCGATTTCAAAAATTCAGTATTCATTCTCGATGCAGAAAATCGAATAATATTATTATCGGTACATTAGGTTATGCTTTTAAATTTTACCGAATTTAAACCGAGCATAGGTTATGCTTTTAAATTTTATCATAATACATGTCAATAAAGATATAAAAATTGATACCTCGTTTCACCTCCATTAATTAGATAATTAATTTTAATTTTTAATCGTGCATAAGGAATATTAAAAATTTTTGTGTTCATTTTTCAATGAATTAAAATATCTTGCAACGGCAAATGACATCTATATAGAGTTTCAGAAATTACATGTTATTTAGAGAATCGACGGCTTAGGGGTTCATTTCCTATTATTATTTCACTTCCACTTTCTTCGCTGTGCCAACTAGCCAAGCGCGGCGTTGAGCACCAATACACAACACTTTGAAAGGCGGAAAGTGGGAAACCGGTTATCTTAATATTAGGTTTCTGGGGTTCCCTCTGCTTAGTCGCTTTATCTGCTACGAGATTAAAATTTAAAAATATAAGCAGAATAACTACTGCCAATCTCAGTCAATCTCAATCTTTGCTAAATTAGTGGCATATAGACATACAGTTATCATCATCATCATCATCATGTCAGCCGTAGGACGTCCACTGTTGAACATAGGCCTCCCCCAGGGACCTCCAGTGCGCCCTGTCTAATGCTATACGCATCCAGTGGCTGCCTGCAACCCGGACCAAGTCGTCGGTCCACCTGGTAGGAGGCCGTCCCACGCTGCGTTTGCCGGTACGTGGTCTCCACTCGAGAACCTTTCTGCCCCAGCGGCCGTCAGTTCTCCGTACTATGTGCCCTGCCCATTGCCACTTCAACTTACTAAATCGTTGGGCTATGTCGATTACTTTTGTTCGTTTGCGGATTTCCTCGTTGCGCACACGATCTCGCAAAGAAATTCCGAGCATAGCCCTCTCCATAGCTCGTTGAGCGACCTTGAGCTTCTTTATGAGGCCCATAGTAAGAGACCACGTTTCTGTGCCGTAAGTCATCACTGGTAACACACATTGGTTATAGACTTTCGTCTTGAGGCACTGAGGTATTTTGGACGAGAAGATATTTCGTAGTTTTCCGAACGCTGCCCAGCCGAGTTGGATTCGACGATTGACCTCCTTCTCAAAGTTGGACCGACCTAACTGGATCGTATGACCCAGGTAGACGTACTCGTCAACAACTTCGAGCTGCGAGTTCCCAACTGCAAGCGGGGTGGGCACAACATGGATGTTCGACATACAGTTATAAGGTAATATTATGAGCCAAATTTGAAATACGTGCTATTTAATGAGAATACGCTATAAAGATTCCTCTAATGTAAAGTAATATCGTGCTTCGTATGTACATTACCAGGTGTCACGTAATGATCAATAATTTTCTATCGACCTAATGACTGTTACGTAAGTGCTTTATTATGCTAAATGATTAAGTATTGTGACTGTATCTTTTATACTTATTGCAAATTAATATGAATAAGTATTTTATAGTAAACTTTTATTATGTACATATATTTAGGAATAGAACTATGGAATATAACTACGTTTTATAAAATCATGTAAATATATGCAAATATAATAAAAAATTAATAAGTTTGCAGGTCTAAAAGGAAATATTTGATACGAAACTTCCAAGCACTACTCCGAGCTCGTTTCCCTGCTACACAGTGGACTCGTAACCTTCATGGTCATGTCTAGCAGTTAATGGAATGCTAAAATATTTCTCATATAATCAAAACACATACTTGTTATAAAAGTAATACATATTCTCAGTCTATATATTATTGTATCGTAGCCGTATTTTATATATTCACATGCAGAACAATTGAACTATTATTTAATTTACTGTGCCAGTCTGTTGGCTGTGGGCTGTGTCGTTATTATGAATTATTCAGTTCAAATTGCTTCTTTTCAGCCACTCTATACATTTAGACAGTCTTTACAAAGAGATAAATTATGTTTCAAAAGGAGTAATAATATATTCTCAGATTCTAATCGAAATTTATAAAACTTTACCAAAGAGTAAATAGTTACTTATCCTTTATATTCAACGTGTTATACAATTGCAAATTGTGAACAATAGTATAATCTAGGATTAACAGACAGTACTAGTATAGTATGCGGGCAACAGGTACTCCTCATGAACTATTAACGTTATTTCACACTCTATCTTTAGCGACAAAGTCACATAAGTTGTCCGCTTATCGGCTGCACTCGAGGCGACAGATCAAGAAGCACAAAATTGACGCAGCGGTAATTTATCAATAACGACAGTATAAAGTGTTCCGGCTCGAGTAACGCGATTTCGGCCATCATCATACGCCTCAACTCATCCGCCTCACTCTCGCTATCACGCGACTATTCATTCTATTCACTGCCAGCGATCCGTACAATGCTATAGTACATCATCACTACGCAATACATTTTAAGCTAATATTTACTTAATTGTGCAGTTTGGGCAAGTGACTAATACATACATGAATATAAAATTTATTCACATATTCACAGATTAATTCATTAAATATTATTTAGTTTAAGTATATATAATGCATCAACAAGTGAATTATTTCAGATATTTTCATGAGCATTCAATCATTATTAAAATCATAATTAAATTGTGGAAATCATAGCGCGTACAATCAAATGTAGATTGATGGAAAAACTTGTTTATTTCAAGCGCGTGCTATAAAGATGATAAAAAAGCTAATAAGCTTCCACATAAATCAAGGTTCATTTGACTTACTGGTGCGCGAACATTCCTCACAGACGAAATAAAGTTGTTTCTTGTGTTTGGATCGGGCTGTCTGATGCTCCACACTACGGTCTTTCTCATTCCTCGATCGTTAGCTTCAGATAATCACTTTATCACAACCCCCTTACAACAATTGTTGATTAATGCTAATTACAAAATTATGTATTTTTCATCAAGTCAATATTTGGATTAACGTGCGCCGCGCGGTCGCTTCTCAGTATTTGTGGAGGGCAGTGTGCTGCGACGCCGCTGACAAAATAATACACGTCCTGTTACAAGTCGGCAGACTGACCTATAATGATGATGAATTACCTCTACAAATAACAATCAAAACAGTTTCATTGTTACACAGAGGTAGTTTGTATAACTTAATTATTTTACAGATGAAGCCCAAATACGAATTAATTATCGATTCATACATGAAAATTGTAGTTAATCTACCCATACATTTACCTTCTAATGCTATTTGTTGTCTCTCAGCACCTCTTACCACATTATGTCAAAAAATAAGCCATTATTCTAAATTTTGCGACTTGAAGCGTGTTAACTTGAATAATTATCACATATAATTAAAAGTATAAATATTATTATCAATACAAAAAAGCAAATTACGAAATGATATAGAAAATAACTAAAATGTTAAGGAAAATAATTTAAGACTTTATTATTTTCTACGTAAAGCGTATTTTATTTTAAACAATTGTATTCCGAAAGATTTCAATTGATCACGTAAGTACTTAGTATATTGAGCAATTAATATGTTAATCGTCAAAACTTTGTAATTTATAGAAACTTGTTTTGGTCCACGCAATATCGACATTACTTTCACATAGATATCATACGCTCAAGGAGCGCATTCAACACAAAACTTAGACAGCTCTGTTATAAGAAAGTGTAAATACCTTTATATGTAGGCATGTATTCAGAATATTTTTATTAATATATTATTTTTTTTATAATTACCATTTGGTTACATTATACTTGTATATACAAATTGTAATTGCGAATAGCAAAACTACATAGGCCAATGTCATCACCTATATGACTACTGGATGGAAGATTTTCGAATACAAAAAAACGTTAGCTTCTACCACCCTTCAATATGTTTGTAAGTATGTGGTTGATAAAAAATTTTAGTGACGTAAAGTCTGGGTCTCTCGCCTTGCTTGGAAAATGCGTAAAAGCTGATATCAAAATAGCTCTAGAATTCTACTAGAGATTTTTTATAACTTCGCGCTTTATCCCACTTGTAGCAGGGTAAGTAAAGGGAACCACACGAACTATGGGAACCTGGTGTTAACTCACTCTGTTAAACTGCATACTTGATTATTGAGACATTGCGTGTTTAGGCAAATTATATAGCAAAGCGCAAAGAAAAGGAAACGTGATAGTCCATCCTCCCCGAATGGGAATCGAACCATCGCGTTTACAGGCAAACGATGTCCCCCTCTGCGCCACGACGGTCCACGACTGAAAATTTGAATAATATAAAAAAAATATATTATGAGGACCGTCGTGGCGCATAGGCGTAAGCGTCTGTCGGTAAACGCGACGGTTAGAGGGTTCGATTCCCACTCCGAGAAGATGGATTTTTCTATTTCCATTTTGTTAGCTCTGGAAACTAGGCTAAGCGCGGCGTTGAGTTCCGAAATGATAACGCATAGTTTTCACATCTTATAATGACCACTTATTATGGTATGAACAACACAATGTTTAAGAAATTAGATTACATGAACAATACGTGTATATAAATCAAAGTCGCTCATCACGCTTTATAAGTCGCAACTGACCTACTACTAGTACCTACATACATGCAGTAATTCACAAGTGGTGGTAAGAAAAGTTGACGCGTCGCATTATTTGCGGGCAATCAGACGCTTCCGCTCACACAATGTCCACTCAATTACTCTCATTGAACTGAACAGAGTTTTGTTTTTAGTTTCCTTAACAAAATTTGCGGATAAAACTTTTACGGATAGAACTTAACTATAAGGTAATCATGCCACGAAAGTCTTGTACCACAAAAAAAGACCTTAGAATGACAGCTTACATACTATGATCGTCTTAACGTTTTAACGTCATTCATGGTCATTGCAGTAATATTTCCGCTTTTATATTAAGTAAATTTAAAAATTTTAGAAAGCTTCGTAAAGGTAAATTGTTAGTTCATAACGGCCTAATTTTATCATTTTACATACGTAGTGTCGTATTTGAGTGTAATGCATCGTAGCGCTTTGTCTTACCATAGCCAACAAACAATTGTTTATTCGGGTGAGAATCAAACCCATAATTATTGCATTCAATTAAAAAATATATAGAATGTCGGGTAAATATTATACTTCTTGTTTAATAATTTAAACAAAAGTACCTACACAAATAATAAGTAAAATTTTTCCAATTATTTACACATTTTTTTTGTAGCTTCACGCTTTATCCCACACATGGCAGGGTAGGCAGATGGAACTGCAGGAACCATACGAACCTAGTGTTCACACACTCCGTTACTTAGTCCCTGCTTACTCCGTCCCCGCTTTCCGCCGTTTTCGAGGCATTGCGTGTTGAGTGGCGGAACTCAACGCCGCGCTTTGCCTTAGTTGCCAGAGCGAAGAAAATGGAAATAGAAAAATCCATCTTCCTCGAATGGGGATCGAACCCAAAAACCGTCGCGTTACAGGCAGACGTTGCGCCTCTGCGCCACGTCTGCGTTTTGGTTTCAGTATTCGCGGTCATAAGTGGGCTAAGTATGCACTAGCTGCCTGGTGATGTAATTATATTAATTGCATTGATACAAACGATGGGTGAAATACTCTTATGCTTCCTCTTTACCTGTACTTATATCTATTTACAAATAGCATTGAAGCGTCTGTATGCAATTCGAAAACAATGGACCCTTTTACAACAGTATAATTATCAGATGTACGATATCAGAACATAAACAACTGTAATCAAACATCATAAGATTAGTTAAAAATGAGCTACTAAATAACTGAACTTATTTTTTTCCTCTTTTAAAATACCTACTGATATAAAATTACACAAATCAAAGTGTTGAATTTGGATTTATATACGAATCCTGATACGGTGAATACTAAATTTCATAAGACTTGAAAAACTTTTCAATATCTACTTGTCTGTGATTGGTAGCTCTTTAATAAGAAAAAGCTTTATAATATTATTTTATATAGAGGGGTGGAGAGTGACAACCTCTGCAGACGATAATTTTCACTCGATTTTCCTGACAGAGTAAATGAGACATGAAATTATTCATTTCCCTAAGTAAATATCGAACCCACAGTAGTGCATTTATATTCAGACGCTGTACCGCTGCACCGCGACAGATTACCTAGGACCTTTCTATATAAAGGATCAAATATATTAATCGAGCCATATTCATTTGAGAAGTATCGATATTTGTCATTCATTGTAAATTATCGACTTCTTATTTAAATATGTGATGTACATAGAGACAAAAAGGTAGTATATAGAGACAAAAAAGGTAAGCCATATGTTTATTCGGTCATAGTTCTACTGTTATTAAAATAAAAAAATAATTAAAGTCGAATAATATAATAAAACAAAGTACAAATTTCCACATTAAATGTAGGTACTGTTATCTATTTATATGTGTACAACAAGTAAACAGTTGAATGTCATCGTAGAGTTAGTTCATTGTGGATTTCCATATTCACGATATGTGAAGTAAAACACATCCCTATCTCTGACAATGACCCTCTTTTAGTTATATTTACGTCCTTAACAAGTATTGGTATAATATTAGGTGTATACATATATAGGAATTTCTTTAGAACATTATTTTTATTGATTATTACCCACGTTATCAATTATCTATATTGCATATATAGAGGTACAGAAATTACAAAGAAATTTTCAAGAAAGTATATTAATTAATAAATGATATTCATTATTTAATTTATATATATATTTACATATCTAAATTCAGTAGTCAAAAAGCCTAATGTAAATACTAAACTGCGTAAATGATAATACATATGTTATTTCTAAACACCAATCCAAAGGTGGCGTATGCTGAACTACTGCGCGTGAGCATTAGTCAAAGATAACAAATTATTTTTTTAATAACATATTAGAAAAAAACTAAATATCAAATACTATATTTTATATTTAAAATTATATTTTACTATTGTAACAATTGGCGATTTCTTATTTATTAATTATATTACTTTGAAAGTGAAGTGACCGATTTATTATAGAAATGCTTAGAAAACATATAAGAATTTGAACGCAGCGAGATTCCGAGTAGAAAACACAAAATCCAAAAAAATATATAAGTATACATGTTTCACGTTTTCTTTAAATGTTTTTCTATCTTTAGTTATTAGTTAGTTAGTATTAACACTACAAGAACCACAAAAATATGCCTACTATGTTTTGCTTATATTTAGCACTTAGACATTTTATATTCAATTACGGATACGTAAAAGTATCATTATATAATAATAAAGAGTGATTTGTCACAACTTTCAACATAAAGCCTGAAGATACTATGACTACCAATTTCAAATTGTACAAAAATTAAAAAGCCCCAATTTCGGTTTAAAGCTATTTAATGTTCCGGTAGATGTGTAATACGGGTAGACAGTTTAATCTTCTCATTGCGTGACCCAGAGCGGCGGGGCCACTGTTGTCCAGGGTCCTGAGGCCAGGGTAAGACGTAAATATAAATTGTTCCTTAAGGTCAATGTTAGTTCAATTCAGAAAATAACGTTGGCAATTTCAAATGAGTTAATCTTGGGGTCGAAAAAATAAATCTATTAGATACCTATAAAGGTTAAAATCAAGCGATAGCATTGTTGTAAAAATATGTACATATATACATAAAATGTAACAAATACGAAAATTTATTAAATACATACAATTACATGTTAAAGCGAGAACTGTTCGCGAAGTGAGTATTAACTTAGCTATATCTCAAGTAGATATTAGCAGCAACATAAAATTCAATATAGATTCCCATTTGGTGACCATCGCGTCATATTTATCCTGCTAATTCTTTTAATATCTGCCTTTAGTTTTATCCCTAAGAAGACTTTAGCGATATAGGCTTACAGCTTCACAGTTTTTTTTTAATTTTGCGTAAAATTAGTCGATCGGGAGATCAGTGCTCACATTATATAGATGTCGTTGTATGAAGGTGTGTGATTTCGCTCATACTTTTGAAAATATTTTTTCTTAATACCAAAATTTATATATGCTTTGTATGTCCACCAATAATCATTACTTAAACAAAATATATATTTAACAATGAACTTCCATATAAATTATTTTTTTTATTTATCTAGAACTAGAGTAAGCCCAGTACACTCCCTATTTTTCGCTAAAACGTTTGTTGAAGGGTGGAAAACAGTGGCATTCTGTTTGTTGTTAACTGATTGATGAAATAATTAATTTAACCTAGTGGGAATCGAACTCACAACAGTAGTGTGTACAGAGTGTTCAAACGCTAAATTGCTGTACTACATCGTCTCATATAATTTGATATTAGCTACTCGTGTAGGTAATACTTTATAGCTCTAAGTAATACTTTTAAAAGAAAAAAAATTAAATGCGTGTCGATCTCTGAAATGTCAAACAAATTATCGTGTTAATTAGAGAGCGTCTGAGGAAATTTTGTGGGTTTGAAACTTTATCCTTTTCAATCCGGGTTCCGTCCTTTACACAGCACTGTTGGAGCACTGCTGAATATTACAGAGGACATTCGGTGTGCTATGGACAACACTAAGCTCACTATTATGGTATTGTTGGATTTCAGCAGTGCTTTTAACTCTGTTGATCTTGACATACTTCTTGGTGCTCTTCGAGCAGTTAATATTTCGTCTGCAGCTATAGGCTGGTTCCGTTCATATCTCTTCGGCCGCTCGCAAAGTGTCAAAGCCAATGATACCACGTCATCCTGGTTTGAGCTCACTGCTGGCGTGCCACAAGGCGGCGTAATTTCTCCACTTCTTTTCTCTGTATTTATTAACAATATCTCAAGAGTCATATCTTCTCCCTTTCATCTGTATGCAGATGATTTGCAACTTTACCGTCATGGTAGTTTAAATGAACTGACCGACGCAGTTAATACATTAAATACAGATTTAGCTGGTATTGAAACATGGGCTAAATCATTCGGTCTACTAATTAACCCCCAAAAATCCAAAGCTATCATAATAGGCAGCAATAGACTGAGATATAAAATAAATATGGATACAGTTCCTACACTAAAATACTCGGGAGTGACAATTCCCTATTTTGAGAAAGTTAGGAATTTAAGGCTTATAATTGACAGTAACATGTCTTGGGCACCGCATTAACGAAATTAGCAGACGCATGCATTTCTCTTTTCATTCTCTTAAGCGACTCCAATACTTCCTCCCTCACAACACCAAAATTATGCTAGCGCAATGTCTTATGCTTCCGATACTAGACTATGCCGATGTTTGGTATCTAGATGTGACTGAGGAGCTGCTAAACAAGTTAGAGCGATTACAAAATCTAGCCATTCGTTTTATTTTTGGTCTACGTAAGTATGACCATGTTTCTGAATTTCGTGCTCAACTCAATTGGCTCCCAATCCGTCTTCGCCGTGATATGCATATCCTAACGCTCCTATTGAAGATTCTCAATTTTCAGAAATTTCCTTCTTACCTACGTTCCCGCTTCACTGTCCTCCCTCCTCCCTCCCTCTAGGCGGTCTTGTGTCATACCGACACTCGACGTACCGAGGAGCCACACCAAATTCCTGCAGAAATCTTTTTCTGTATATGCCGCATCCCTTTGGAACAAACTTCCCAATCATATCCAGATATGCCCTTCCCTAAAATCCTTTAAATTTCAACTGAAAAAGCATCTCCTCGCTATTGAAAATAGCTGACTTAGACGCAGTTCGTAGTTCATCTTTAGTTTCTATATTCATTATATATCTATTTTTATATTATTATTTTTTTTTATAAATAAAAATTCTATGTATATATTTGTAACTGTATGTATGTAAGTATATATATGTATGTGTATATATTTATATATGTATATATATGTATGTCTGTATATTTAAGCATGTATTTATAAGTATAGTGATATGTATGTATATACTATTTTATGAATTTTTAAATATGTTTTGTCTCATCTTATTTGTTGTATTATAATCAATCCCGTTGTTTGGCACTTATTCACTTCCACTGGTTGGCTGGAAGAGAGATAAGCCCGCCGTTGTGGACATTCTTTTCATATGTTAAATTTCTTTTTATTACTTATATGCAATTAAGAATATTTATAAATATAATTTTAATTTTTTTTTTATTTCACATTGTGCTCTACCTTACAAAACGAAGCTGCGCTTTAAAGATTAGAGGGGCAAAGGAGGACACCTTATAACCTCTAATAAAATCTGCAAAATGCAAGAAGAAAAAAGATGAAAAATAAATAAAACAGTTAATATAACATTTTTTAGTTCATGAAATATTATTAATATTTTGTACACCATTACCGAATTAAAACGCCTTAAAATGTTTTGAAGTAAAAATTAATACTTCGATGTAAAAATTATAGCTAGCTAATTACTAGAATTTTCAGTTCACGTTAGAAATGTATAAAATAATAATGGGTAACACATATAATATTACCAACACATAAACATAGCAATTAACATATATCAACATTCGAAACCCACCCCACTTACTCCAATTAATATAAGTACAAAAGTGTCATCATCTATTCAAAACCTAATGATAAAAATTTTCACTCTGTCTACTGTCCACTGGCCGTTTTTTTTATCATGAATAGAAAATAGAAATACTTCACAATAAATAACACCCTCTGGGTGCAATCAAATTCAAGATATTATGATTTAAAAAAATGGCTCTTAGGGGTATTTGACTACCCGCAAGGTGTCCGGTTGATATAATCTGTGGCAAACAACTTATAAATTTTCAGAAGGCTTATATTTATTGCATTAATCATTACATTTTATCGTACATTAATCACTATTTTTCATTTAAAAAATTGTTAGGAAGAAATCGCTAATCAAAAATAAGACCATAGAGCGGAAAAAAAAGCGTGGCAGGCAAATAAAATACCAATTTGATTCCATTTTAATTTAATATTAAAACATGAGTTACAACAAATGGCATCTTAAAACAAAATCCTACATATAAATAGTAAAGCTGCTCAATATAATAAAGTTATCATAACAGATGGACTACATAATGCACCAGTCTACATCCACTTAAAGGATACTATTTAAATAAGTTGCATAAATATAAATATGATAAAAACTCGAAAAAATTATTTGATGTTTTCATATATTATAAACACAATTTAAAAAAGCATAATTTAGCATTATAAATAATAAATACACGTTAAAAATATTTTTGTATTAATTATTAAAATTTATTAATTTTAATTCAAGTGGATAAGACTGATTATTTTTTTTCTTTCGCCAATGTTAAACATATGATATAATTTTGATCCCAAAATTACGATTGAATATCAGACGCTACGTTAACAACATTTATAGACACACAGAAAAAAGCAAGGGGTATTGTCTAAACCTAACTATTATATTAATCTATTGCTATTTCATCACTAATTAAGTACAAAAATGGAATTGTGATATAACAAAACTATTTTTATCATTTTATGTATTAAACTAGAATTTTATGTGATTATATATTAATGATTTTGTTTAATTAATAATAATGACATAAAATTCGGCGTTCAATAATAAAATAGTGTTTTCAAAGTAGTAACTACATAGTAATTAAGTGCAGTTTGTGCAAGCAAAATATGTGAACATAGAATACTCAAAACTTCTCATAATATGTAATACTTTATAATAAATCAACAACATTAACTATGACTCTCTAAACGGCTCTACTATGCATTTCGAAAAGTATTATTTAATATATTTATAACTAATTTATCTCCATCATTTTTACTTAGCTAATATTTTTTACTCATACAACAGAATATAATTATATTCGACACATCGGTGGAATTTTGTACTACATTTTGGGATCAATTTTCAATGTACTTAGCTCCACGTTTGTCGGTTGGTTTTAGAAAATAAGTCGGAAACCTTCAGACGACATATATTATAACAGGATTCTAGAAATATTGTGCTTAATTCCAAAGTTTTTAAAAACTTGAAAAATATTTATTATTTTTGTATAGACATTGATTTTCAAAAGAATACATTTAAAATCTGTCCATACGAATCCGTCAAATAAAAAAAAAAACCTTATCAAAATAATCAAGAAATATCAAAAAACTAACTGTACTTTACAAATAAATTAGAAACAAAAACAATTTGTTCTGCAAATCACATCAGCAAGGCGAAACCAAACTTGCAAACAGCACAGCATTATTACAAGTGTTAAACAATATATTATATTTCATATAAAACTAAACAACCATACCACCATCAGATATACAACTTAAAATTAAACACGTCGTAAACGTAGAGAGATTTTAGCACACCTCAGCTAACACTGTAATATAAATGACCAGAGACAAAATAATCATAGAAGTATTCTATTAAAGATGAATAAAAATAATTATCACTAATATTACTTTAACAACCTCCAAACAACTTTACTGTATCTAACCGCTATAAAAACTTTCAACGCTCAACATCAGTTCGCACCAGTGGTCGTTACATAGTAATTTTATTATACTAATTTTAGATTTATATCATCATCATCACTATATAATAACAATATTAGCCTATATAAAAATATATTAAAAACTAAACGCATAAGCACACAAAACTGTGGGAAAAACACTAAACACTTAAACAATGAGATTACATTTGTAATTTCATTACATGTAAAAAAAATCCTTAAAAATATATAGTAATGTTAAACGAGCGTCAATAAATTAATAAAGTAAACTTAAAACTAAAAAGATATATATAGAATATAAATATATATACGTCTTAATTATATTACAAAAATATTATTTATTGGGGGAATATGTACAAAAGCTACGAGATTCGATTTCATGTAACCTCAAATGCAACATCCAATCGACTTTTCATTATTGTCGCAAACCTTTCACCTGGGAATGTTAAAATTACATTACAAACGCCGCCAGCGACTTCTGAAATAACAAATTAATTTAAACATGTACAAATAAATCATTTATCATGCAACATCGATTACTTTTGCGTATTATTAAACGAATCAAGAGAATATAATATATTTTATTTAAGAGTATGCCCATATCCTTTCGTACACATCGCTAACCTAAGCCCTCACCAAAAATCCTATCTATTCCAGTACCCTGACATACATTTTTTTACAATAAGTGAATCAAAAATTATAATATTTAATAATAATTTGTAATATACGATGACTTACTTAATTAAGTTATTACATTACTCTAACTAGAGTTAAATACGTATCCTTACCATTCAATATGCATTATATGCAATACTATATATATAAATATAATTGAAGACGAAATTACTTCTTAGCGCTCAAATAAAATACAGAGATACTCCATCAGTCTAACGAGTGCACATTGTAGTGCGTTACGCTTACGTTGTGTCCACAAAGTATGATATCAAAATCAATCCTAACTTGCAAAAATTACAATTACCAATATTAACGTCAGACGAAACACTTGATTTTCAGCAATAATTGCGACTCTATGACATTTATTTTACATATTCTTCCTTTATTTTAGGTATAGTACATCCATCAAATTACTCCAAAATGTTTGGGGAGTGCGGGGGTTGCGCGGGGCACGAGGAGCACGCACGGGGTCAGGAAGGGCGTGCGCGGGGGCGGCGCGGCGGGCGGGGAGGGCGGTGCGCGCGCGGCGCTAACAGGTAGGACGCGTCCACGGCGCCGCGCTGTCCGCCGCGCGACAGCAGGCGTCTGGCGATGTTGTTGACGCGCTCCTTTTGTTGCTCGCGGCGTGCGGCCGGCGACAGTGCCTAAAATGTTTTAAAAAAATTGTAAGAAAATACATTGACGCAAATTTAAAAATACATATCAAAATAAAACTAAAGTTTTGAACATTAATAATCAATATATACAGTTAATAGTATTGAATTATGAAATTAAATTGAATTATTAAATTTTACTCAACATTATGGTTTTCTATTCAATGTAACATCGTATCAATTACCTTAGGAGCAACATTGGAAACTGTTGGCGAAGGTTTCTTTTTTGTTTCTTGTGTAGTTTTAGTCTTGTCTGCAGGAGCAGCGCTTTTCGCTGCTCTGCCTTTCAAATATTCTGGTGACACTTCATGAGGCTGAAATTTATAAAATTATGAATAAATTTAATAATTTTCTTTTGTAATAAAAATTCAGTACAATTACCTAGCACACCTTTATGTAGTAACTTAACCTCTGTATTAATTTACTACTTTGTACTTCGTACATTTTAAATACTATAAGTCATGTAACATATTGATGTCTACTATCACTACGGTACTTTCAGTGAATGTCACGCCACAGATGTTGTGATCAATCATTATATATATCATTATATAATTATTTTTATTTGCTGCAATTTTCATCGAAATTAGCAGCGGTTGGATTCAGTTTTATCGTTTACCAAACAGTTGAAATGGACTACAGAAAAGATAATAAAATAAAAACTCACAGCATAAGTACGTGTAAGCTTCAATCGTGTCGGGAAATGATCGAACGCGTATGGTTTAGTACACAGCGGGTACTTGGGGCGGGAGACGCGCGTGAAGAGACGCGCCGACCGGTCCACGCGCAACTCACATATGTACACGTGCTCCTCTGAAGCTCCTACGGGACGACCCTGGAAAAGCCATTAGTATTAGTAGCGAAATAATTTTTTTTATGTCTTCACGCTTTTATCCCACACATAGCAGGGTAGCCAGAGGGAACTACAGGAACCATTGGAACCTAAGTAACGTGTACAGACACTACGTTGCTTAGTCCCTGCTTTCCGCTTTTTTTTTGAGGCATTGCGAGTTGAGTGGCGGAACTTAACGCCGCAATTTGCCTAGTTTAATAAAATAAATATCAGTAATATTTCATAAAGAATTGAAAATAATATGAAGAAGAAAAAAACAAAAGTCAACCAACCTTGCAATAGGTATTCAAGTCCATGACCCAGCATTGTGACATAACAAGCTCTATTGGCACTGCCTCATACAAGGGAACTCGCATCACTTCATTATGGAAGAACCTGAAAAATACGTTAAAGAATATTATTATATTTTCTTGATTTTCACAAACAAGTTAAAATATATTTTGGTTATTTTTAAGAGGAAATACGCACTAAGGAAATAAGTTTTATATGTTTTTAAAGTTATTTTCTATTCTTATGAGGTTTAACATACAGCATTCTCTTTGCAAAATTATTGTTCTTTGTAATAACACACCACATCGAAATCCTTATAATTTTTACACTTTATAACATTGTTATAAGATTTTTCCAATAATATGTAAATTTAAGTTTATGAAATTCATTTAATACACTAATAAAACATAAGCCATACAACCAAACACACTGCTATATGTTACATTTGTGTATACGTTATACTTGTTACGTACACGTTGCCATGGCAACGAGCGTATCACTACATCACGTAGTACTAGCTTTTTAAGGCATTCATAGATAAAATATAAACGGCTTGAAGTATAACTAAAAGATTATGTTTTAAAGTAGACAGATGGTATACTAACTTCCTGGTGGGCTCGTGGAAGGTCTCGTGCGGGCGCAGGTAGTGGTGTCCGTACACGTACCGCTCGTGCGTGTCCTTGTGCTTCCACAGCCGCTCCACGCGGAATATGTCGAGCTCGGAGACGGGCACCTCGCCTATTGTTTGGTACGTGTGCTTGCGGACTTCGCCCTCCTGTAAAAGTTGATACATTTTTAACATTTATATTTGAGAATCTAGTGAAACGTTTAATCGATATGATTACGACCATTAGTATTTTTGTGTCATTTAATTTGTTTTACTTCAAAATAATATTTTTATATCAAATACATAACGGAGTAGGGAGTATATTATTGCTAACTTACTGCTTACTTTTTAATAAAAAAAACTGAGATAAGCTTATTAAAAAGAAAGCCTTACTCAAGAAATTAGTCTACGTTAATAATTTCTATAAAAAAATTATAACATGTAGTATAATCACTATATATTTATAATATTACATCCTCAATGTTTTAATTGCACATGTGCCATATTGTAATATATTTCTCTACAATAGTTTACGTCTTTTTAGTTCTATAGATTTATCATTCTGCCATTTAATATATATTAAATTCATTTGATTTCATTCTTTGTACTTTTTCTTTCCAGGAACTGGAAAACTGAGAACAACAAAGCTCAAGTAGAAATTTACAAAGTGTTGGGTGATAAAAAATCTTACAAAAATTGTTAAACATAAAGATTTGCAAATTTATTGGAGTAAAGTCACAAAACAAGCAACCTCATGTAGCCTATTATGTTCTAATGTCAAAAATTAAAGATTTTTAAAAGTATGATGTGAAGCCAATATATATTTAAATATATTAACAAAAATATCACATTGAACTTACTTTACTAGCAACCGTCTCTTCAGCCTTATCCTTTCCTTTAGCGATCTTCAATTTCTTTCTGTCCTGTCGTTTAGTTTTTGGCGAGTCGTTCTTGTCGCCATTCTGGCTGACGTCCGGATGCTTCTCATCAATGGGTATGTCCCGTAATACGTACACAGTGTCTCCTTGTCGCACCTGCAAGTCGCCCCGCATCAGCGACAGATAGAACTGGTGACCCTCCTCTGTGTATTCATCTAATGGTATTTCCCGATCCACCTATATGAGAAGAAAGTATTATTATTATTATTAATATCGTTATTAATCACTTAGTATTTGAACTTAAATGGAAAGGCTTTGGTAATAAATTATTTTTTTTCCAAATAGATCACAGAACATGCTTTTTAATCATAGTTCTGACTTACAGAGAAGCCTTATATATTAATTATTATATATAAGAAATTTAACTAAGTTTACTTATACAACAAACTATAATTTAATTATCATGACATGATTGCAAGTTACTTTGCCTTGTTTCGTTAGTTCTATTTTATCTAACTACCTACATATCTCTCTATCTATATATCTGTCTCACTATACATTTTTTTTAATTCTTTACGATCACATTTACAAGGCTTCCTTATCTATTTCTAATGACAAAATGCATTACATACAATACAATATTTAATAAATACAACACAACTTATATTGAGAAAAATCGCTCTGGCAACTAGGCAAAGTGCGGCGTTGAATTCCGCCACTCAAAATGCAATGCCTCTAAAAGCGAGCGAGAAAGCAGAGCTAAGCAACGGAGTGTCTTAACACTAGGTTGTTATGGGTCCTGCAGTTCCCTCTGCCTACCCTGCAATATGCGGGATAAAGCGTGAAGCTAAAAAAAAGTTATATTCAAGCT
Organism: Dione vanillae; assembly: GCA_037178615.1. Lineage (NCBI taxonomy): Eukaryota > Metazoa > Arthropoda > Insecta > Lepidoptera > Nymphalidae > Dione > Dione vanillae. The sequence continues at coordinate 1,060,645 of JAZFAU010000209.1, read as the reverse complement.
AACCGGTTTAGGGCTGCAGAAGTGACAGTGGTGTTGGCGCTTGGCGTCCGCGAGGCGCACGCAGCGCGCGTGCTGCCACACGCCGCAGCGCCCGCACTGCACCATCAGCCCCTCCTCCACGTGCAGCCCGCAGATGCATAGAATCACCTCCTCTGTAAAACACAAATATGGTAGGAATAGGATATTAGTCTATGTTATTTCTTGGGGTCTTTCCTGGAATCTTTCCCCTTTATTGTATTATTATAAATGTCGAGTCAGTTATTAAGTAACACAAGTTTTTTAGGTAAATACTTGTTACTTTTCTTAGTATCCATGAGTAGTAATACCTACACATATAACAGTAACGATTTACTCACCTGGCTTAGATTTTTGAACGAACCCAGCTGGTAAGGCATCCTGGGATCCAAGTATTTTTGTCAAATGTTCAGCAAAGTCCGATTTCATTGAGTTGTAAACCTAAAATATAAATATTTTTTTCATTTATTTTGTGTTTAACATATGACATAATACTACAACTTAATGTACATTGTAATGTATAACTAACTGTAACAATACATACATACACAATACTTAAAGAAAATTCTACTCTCAGTGTGGATTAACACTTTAAAAATCATAAAATACTTAACTGTAACAATCTTACCTTTCTCAATTGTGTAGCCGCTGCACCCAAAGTTGTGACTTTGCCGTGTTCTCGTATGATACTCGAGAACACCGTATTCATGTCACTATCAAACTGAGCCACGTTTTCATATTGTTCAGTTTCTATGTTACTTTGTATTGTGCTCAGATCTAACGGCGGGGCATCCGATTTGGCTACAGGTTTTAGTTTCATTAGAGGCGAACAGATTGGTTTCTCTTCATCATCTTAAATAGAAACAAAACCATTGTCACTTTAGTAAATCTATACTTCCAAAGTACATATAATATTAAAATTTAATAAAAATTTAACGTAGTTTGATTTAAACCATGAGAGCCGAAGGTAGTAACTTCGCTACATCAAATATTATTAGATTTTGTGTGAAATATCACTTTATAAAATCATTTTTATATTTTCAAATAAGACAATTTTTTTCAATTAACAAATTGTATACCTTTAGCAGCCACAACAGTATTGTATAGCGCTTTCAATATCTTCCCTACCCGCGTCTTCATATCAAGCGTGGGATCGTCTTCCAGCCGCGTTAGTTCCTTCACGCTCTCCTCCTTCGAGGCACGTAACGTCTGCAATCTTTTGAGGAACACGGTGGGGTTCATTGTGTCGGGGAGGGTTAGGGGGTTCACGTTGGTGATCATTGGGGTGCTTGGAGTTGGGGGGTTGGCGGGGGAGGGATTGGGGGTCGGGGGAGCGGGCGTTGACTCTGATGTAGGCGGAGACGGAGGAATCGGAAGGGAGAGACGCTCGCGGATACGACGCACCTGGAATAATGATGTAAATTAGTTTAGTTTTAGGTTTAGCTTAATGTTTTTACCTGCATATAGCAGGATAGGCAGAGGGAAATCGCAGAAACCACGAGAACCTAGTTGCTTTCCGCCTTTTCTATCCTTCGTGGCGGAACTCAACGCTGCGCTCTGCCTAGTTGGCCAGTGCGAAGAAAATGGAAATGAAAAATTTATTTTCCCCGAGTGAGAATCGAGCCCACAAGCTGTCACGAATAATAAAGTTAGAAAAACAATTTATTTGATTGATATTAAAATGAATTTTGGCCTATATCAGCTTCTTTTCAAATTATGTTTAGACAACACATACCAAGACAGCTTAGATCGTGTCAGTTATAAAATTGAAATATATATCAATAACCATGTAAATATTATTCAATAAAACAAAGCCATCACTCACATTTTCCAAATTCCTAAACAAGAAGCAATGTCGTTCTTTGACTAGAGTCCTCTCCTTCGCCGTGAGTGGTTTCATTTGCGGCTCTTGCCACAACTTGTTCAAATGCTGCTGGTACTTCAATATGGTCATATTCTTTATATCGCAAGCGGACACATTTTGTTGTTCCGATTTCTTGTTACATTTAACTGCCTTCCTCGGACGACCAACTCGTGGTTGATTTCCGTTGGAGCTGTTAGACTGGTTGGAAGCATTAGAAGGAGTCCGTGATTGAGTCTTCAGGGGTTGTTTGGTTATTCTCTGCGACTTGCCTCCGATCACACCGCGACAGTCTTCTGAATCACACTTGCATGGCTGGAAATTACATGATTTATGTATATATTTCATTTCTCATTTATTTTAAGAAATCTCTATTTAATGCTAGCTTAAATAATTTTAATATTCTTTACATGAAATATACTTGTTATAAGTGGTTACGTACCTGACCAACTGCTGGATTAAATAAGGAGAAGTTGTAATCGTAGGTCAACTCCTCATCAGGGTCAATATCGCGCAGTGCGAATAACGCCATTCTGAATGTACCTGAACGTGTGAAAAGTATTCATTGTTATATTGTTTTTAATATTTCATATGTAAATATCATTAAAATAGTTTAATAGTAAAAATAATAAATATATAATATTTCTAATGAATGATTTGCAAAAAAAGAAAGTACGTTACAAGTTACGATGCTGTATACATAGATACGATGCTAGCTGCATAGTATTAGGCTGATTAATTTTTATTTATAAGGATTTTCCTATTATTTTTGTAGCTATTATTGTCTGAAATATTAACAATATTTGTATGATAGTTACATGAAACTACTTGCACTTTTACTAATTTCAAATCTTCGTTTTTTGTATGTCATCGCGTCTTTTGCTATGGTGCCATTTTTTAATAGTTTAATTGTTTTAATTTTTTATAATAGTTTAATAGTTACATATCTGACATTACAGTCATAAAAACGTTTTCGCAACAAAATAAAGAACACTCACTCAAATCCGTCTATTATTTGAGAAGACGTGTGCATACAAATATTTAGTTACTATTTAAAATAAAAACACACAATTTAATTAACAATTAACAAGTGCACATACCATTAGAAGTCCACTTCTGCATTTCACAATTGGGCCTACACGAGTGGTTGACGAAGCGGCCGTCGCCGCCCATGCGGTGTCCGTCTATGACGAGCCCGCCGTCGAGGTGCAGGCAGTAGTGGTGCGTGTCGCGGGCGTAGCGGGTTGCCATACGTTCCTGTTATTATATAATACATATAGATAAATATATAGGATCACACTGGAAATGTCTAATGGAGGTAGGAACCATTAGTTATTTTTTTTAGGGCTGGAAGGTTTAAGTCAGTCTTTAAATTTATCTATTAGATAAAGTTCTCTTTATCTTTACTTAACACGATTAAGCTGATATTTTATCTCAATGAAAAAATACGTTTAAAGTGGCAAGAATAATCTGAATTATTACGTGCTTTGCGCAGATTCCAAAACACGTAATAATTAAAATTATTCTTGCCACTTTAAACATATTTTTATATTAAGTATCGCAATAATTTTATTATAGATTTTTCATTTTTAAGATAACATTGACGAATACATGGAGGGTGTTTATACGATCTCGAGTAATTAGCCCTAGGTGTGGGTTTTGGCGTTACTTTAAATAATGAATTGTAATAATAAGATTTTAGGAGAAATGATCGGTTTACCAAATGCGCTGCCACACATATTTTCTAGTATTGTAAGACTTAAGCCGCTACGAATACGAAACAAAAAAAGACAAAAATATAATTGTCTGTACATTAATAAATCTATATAAGAAACGTAACTCAAATTTCACTTTCGCTTAAAATGATATCACAAACATTTACAAGATTAAATAGTAGCAAAAGAGATAAAATTACGCCATAAATATTCTAATGAGACCAGTTTCAGCTAAAATTATCAAAATGACATGTGCCGAAATTACTTAATAGCACAGTCAGACAAATAAATTTACACATACATATATTTAGACTTTGCACCTTAATTACTTTTAAGAATTCGTTTTTATCTAAGTGGAACATAGTATAAAATTACTGGTTTCTACTTGTTGCTTGGTTAAATGTAAATAATTAAGCTTTGCGCTTGACAAATGTATTAGTTGTGTCCAAACTAACCTCACTTTACACACCGCTACGAAAATATTTGAAGTGGTGTAACATAATCTCTATAAATGGACTGATTATCCGAAACAAAAACATTTTTTCGTTTTGATTCGAGGAGTACCTTATTGTGTACAAGTAAACATGTTCTTCAGTTTTTATATAATAGAGTATTTTCAAAGATGGAGGATACCTATAAATTCAACAATTTAAATTTTTTACTTTTTAGTGATATCCTTGAACGTACATTGTTGTGTCCAGTGAAAAATATCGCAACTTAAAATATTAAATTGATGTGAATATTTAATCAAAATGTTATATTAAACATGTTTTATTTTAAAATTATGTAAATCATCTAATTTAAATAACTATATTTATATAATAATGTTATTAAAACTTATTTTCGTAATAATATATTCACTACTGTACATTTTTATCTTCACACATTGAACAGTTAAAATTGATGTTTAATTAAAGTAGACCTCTAATTATTAGTACAAATTCCGAGAAAATAATTTGGAGAAACTTTTTTGTATTCATAAATTATTTATGAATATATTTACATTTTTTTTAAGATATCGGTTGGCTTGGTTACAACTTACACCATGTTAGAGATATGCAGATACAATATTTGTTTCTAAATTGTTAATGTTAAGGCCTCGCTTATTTGTTTTTATCTTTATCCTGCTTATAGCAGGGTAGGCAGAGGGAGCCGCAGGTACCGTGGGAACCTAATGTTAAGACACTCTGTTCCCCACGCACCGCTTTTTCGAAGCTTTACGTGTTATGTGACGGTATTTAACACGGAATTCAATCGAAAACAATCGAAATAAAAAACTCATCATTCGCAAGTGAGAATCGAACCCACATACCGCGTTAACAGGCAGTCTCTGCGCCACAACGGTCCTTTTTAATAATAAAATTGTATAATATTATGCAATTTGATATGTATTTTACTCCAAACACCACGTGTTACCTAAAACTTGGCGTACATATTTACATTACATGTAAATGTGTACGCCAAGTTAACGTAGGGGATTTTTTTTGTGTCTATTAAATTCGTCATAGATGAGCAACCGTAGACAATGTAAGTATATACTACGTACAATTTAAATTATACAAAGCTTCCTCAATAATACAATAAAGATAAACGAGACAAGAAAAACTAGGTTTACAGTTTACTCTTCAGTACATTTGTTTAAATTTAAATACTTTTTTAACTGGAATTTGGTCGCCTAATATATGTTGATATTTTCAATTTATAAAGATATGAAAAAAATGTTATATACTCTTCATGTTGTTATATACTCTTGGTTTATATCCAAAGCCATACATATAAAAATATGACCTTGAATTCAATTACTGTTAATTACTCAAAAGCGATAGTCCGTTTTACAAGTTAAATTATGTTTCGAGATAAGATAGCGTATCTAATGCAAATAATGGCATTCCTACTTTAAATTACATACTTATGTGGCGACCTCGACTTGGATATATATAATACTAGCAGACTGTCCCGGCTTCAGCACAGGCACAGGTATGGATGAATGAATTTTATAAATAATTTTAAGATATACCTTACTTTAAAGCATATTAACTAGCCTTTATAAACGTGGTAAAATTTTAAAACAAGTAACTTTTTAATAAATATAATATATTTTTTCAAACTAAATAAATAATTAAATTATTCTTCCAAAATGAAACGCATTTGTCAAGTGTGACGCAAGTGTACATTATCCTGTCAGAGCGGGGAAGAGATATATCTCTTTCTCATTCGATTATTTTTTTTAATGAAAATTAATAGATTGACAACGTTTACTAGTATTTTTGTAGTACGAGATCGTATTTAATAATATTACCTTACGCGTTACACAGCACGAATAAATATTGCGAAATAGAAAAATTAAGCTGTACCTAAATTATTGATAATTCCTAAATAGATTTTTATATACAGATTTTGACAATAGTCGCGTTTTCAGATACACCTGTATATAAAGACACATCTGTAGGTAGAGTACCTTACAATACTTTTTGGGGTCTCTCCATTTCATCGAAATCTCTATTTCAAAGTTTAATACAAAGGAACAAACATACATTTTTTTCTTTATAACATTAGTATAACTACCAAAAGACTTACCTTAAATTCCTTATCAGAGACGACCTCACCGACATATTCAAGTATGAAATCACCAGACTTGATCTTGTGCTTGGTGCGGACGCCCCAACCCTTGTTCTCCGTCATGAATTTTTCGAGGCCAGACGCCCATTCATGTCGCTGAATCCGCTGATTCTTACATTTGTCGCTGTAGGAGAAATAATAAATGTTTTCACTACTTTATTTCTTATTATTACCCGTTATATATTTGTTCACATATTTTTTTATAAATTTCATATTTTTTCCAATTTTTTGTCATATACTAAAATTTAGAAATTATAATGATGAAGTCATATCAATAACCTCTAGTGATAGTGTCAATAATTGTAAACAAATTGATAATTATATTACTTACTACTACCAAAAAACATTACACACAAAACAAAATTTGATCATTTTTATTTTTTATAGCTTCACGCATCATCCCGCACACGGCAGTGCAGGCAGAGGGGAGTGCAGGAACCATAGAAACCTAGTGTTAAGACACTCTGTTGCTTCATCTCTGCTTTCTCCGTCCCCGCTCTTTCGAAGCATTGCATATTGTGTGCCGGAACTCAACGTCGCACTTTGCCTTTTTTTTCTCTCATTTTTCATACAAAATGTCCACTTACCCGCAAGGGCAAAGCTGAGGTGAACACTCGGAGAACACAAGCCTGTTGATACAGTCCTCGTTACAGCCGGAGGACGCCGCACAGTTGCACGCCACGCTCTCACACTCGTCGGCTGACGGTTTCACGTCGTAATATACATCTGAAAATTATATATATTGTATGTTATAGTGTAAACTTTACACTAATGTGTGAGTGTGTGTGACTAAGTGATTTGTCCTTTATAATTAGTCTTACCAGAGTGGAAAATACAATTAAATAAAAGCATAGCATTTTATAGGCAATATTTCTATAACATAATATTAAAATGAGGTAACAATGTATCTAAATAACTAGAAGCACGACTAAATTTTACAAATAAATATCAAAATAATATGTATATTAAAGTACAGTAAAGTAAATGTAAAAAAATATATTACACATTTTAATTAAACTAATATAACCAGGCAGTACCATTTGGTCTACATGTGACTACGGATTGATGTAGGGTTCAAAACAACAGGTTATATACAAAAAATATCCAGTTAAATAGTTTGATTACTAAAAAGATGAGTCAAAAGACTGATTTCAACATGATCAACGTTCATCGCATATAGTCAGACATGTTTCGTAGGCAAATTTCAAATATACTATTCGAAGCAAATTATCATTCACATACCAAAATAAATTACAAACATGGATAAGGCTTGTTAAATAATTTAATAAGGAGGTCAGGTGTTTTACCCAATTAATATTTAAAAAACACATATTAATTATTCATAAAATCACACACCTTTAATTATAATTAGCAATTCACTTCACAAAGAAGTAAATAAATTAAATATTAGAACACGTTTAGTTTTTTTTTTTGAGATACATGTGGCATGAGTAAGAAACAGAGTACACAGTGCCAAAATCCTACATTCTCCGTTTTCCGCATGAATTCGAGTCATTGCGGGTCGATTGGCGGAATTAGCCACATATTAATTTGACTTTAATTGAAGTAATGCAAACAAGTATTATGCTAATGATTGCATAAAAACGCAGTCATATAGAGATAGGTACGCTTGAGCTCACTTTATAGTATCGCTATTATAGTGGAGTCAAATGAGTTACGTTAATAAATCAGACAATCAAGTCGAGTGTTATCTTCTCTATCAAAGCTTGTCAACAAGCTGAGAAATATTCTAATTAATAGATTTTTTTTTATTTATGTTATTCATAAGATTTTAAGAATTTTGAAAATAAGGAATTTCGTGTTTAATTTTGTAATTCGAAAGAAAGCCAAATACCTTCACAGATAAAAATTAAAAGGCACAAAATGAAAAAAAAATTAAAAAAATATTAAGACTATTTACAACTTTAAATACAATAAGAGACGTTGAAGCGTATTTTATATACATCTCTTAGACCGAAAAGGTCGATCATTTTTCTATAGGATAACAAAATGTGAATGTCATTAGATACATTCATAATTATTGGGTGTGAATGGTATAATAATTGTAAGCTGTAATTGAAAATTGAAAAACATAGTCTAGATAGAGACTATGTAACAAATATCAAAGTCATAATGAGAATTTTGATTTGAATACTGTATTTGTAACATCTCATGTCTAACATGAAACTCTATGGAATTTAAAAAAATATATTAGACACAAAAACAAAAGACAATACATTGTGTAATTAATTAATTTAAATTTACAAAAGAAATACATATATCTCACTTGTGCGTATCTTTTTGTAGTTCCAAGAAGGTACTGGCTGGTTGTAATGTTGCTCCCACCAGATGTCATAGGGCAGTGTGAAGTACTGCGGCGTGCGGCGCACCCACCGCTCGCAGTACGGCGGCGGCGATAGAAGACCCGGCGGGAACTCCGTTTGTGTCACCAGGTTCTTTCCTTTACCCTCTGGTTTGGGGCTAAATAATAATAAATTGTAGTAGTCATATCAATGAAAAGTGAAGTGGAAATAGAATAGTTAGTAGAATACATAGAAAAAAGGAAACAAAAATAATTGATTGAACGAAATAATCCATTGAGTACATATAAAAAAAGTTGACCATTGAACACAATATATTTGTAAAAAATAAACCTAATAAATATAAACGATGATTGATTCCTTTTATATTAATATGATTTCAGTTAATAAATGTTAATTAAATAAGTAATAGTAAATAGACAAAGGGTAATACTTACTCTTCTTTATAATAATCGGAAAAAAGTCCTGCGACCAAAAATTTCTTCCGCAATCGAGGATTCTTTTTTGATACTGTTGGTCTCTCCCGACTATCGGCACCGTTTACAGGGCTCTCGTCACGTGAAGATGCGACCCGTTTCTTACATATTATATTTTTTGAAAGCACATCAATGCTCTTTTCAAAATCAATCTCTTTCTCATTAAGAGGTAAAGGATCATTTTCGTCGTGGTCGTGAAGAGTGTCTATAGATGGTTCGCGAGACTTCGATGTTAGCCGTCGACTTATTACCGTATCTATGGAGCTTTCTCGAGAACTGGAATGTATTTCTTGAACTTTTTTGCTAATAGTACACGATCGCGACTTTCGCCTTGTAGCTATGCTCTCTGGTTTAGTCGACCTCTCAACAATATCTAAAGGAAGCTTCTTGTCTGATTTTCTGGTAATCTTTTCCTCGCACGCATTATCAGAACTTCTTGTTAGTCTCCGTTCACCAGGGTATAAGATGGCTAGGCTAGATTTCGGCCTCAAACCTACTTTTGTAGTCTTCTCTACAATTTTTCGCTTTGAGAATATTTCCTCAATTTCATGTGAAGGAGACATAGCCCTCGTTTTCCTTTTCAATCTTTCCAAGTTATCCAAGCGGTTGGTATTTTTGTTGGCTCTAACATTTAATAAGCTTAGAGGAATACTATCTTCAGGATCATTTCCTAGGGAGCTCGTTAAGGAAGGAATACTGTCAGTCTCACTGAGAACTTCCCATTTATTAATATGATTCTTTATTTCTTTATCACTTCTAGATTGTTTGAGTTGTAAAGCTGGTGCTCGTAGAATAGAAGCGCTTCCAATTTTCTTTCCAGCGGCACTCTTTTCAACAGAGGGAATTTTACAATTATCCGCCAGTACATCTTTCCCTTGTAATTTTTCAAGAGCAACCACTGTTAATCTTCCTTGTTTTGGCAATTCATCTTTATTTAACACTATTTTCAGCTCTGGTTTCTTTGTAGTACGTTCTAAGAAGCTGCTCATTGCCTCACCATCTTTAGGTACTCGTTCAAATGCAGAATGATCTGTGTCCTCTGATGTGATGTTATCAGAAGCAGTATTATTTAAAATGTTAGGAGGCTCTAGTTTCTTCTTCTTCTTTTTAATACTAGGGAAACCAGTCCTATTTATAGCTTTGCGTCGTCTTGTTCTTTTCTTAGACACTTCAACCACCTTATTTTCACTAGTACAATCGCCATTTCTTACAAAAACATTTTGTTTTTTGACATTTTCCTAATGTTGACAACTTATCCGTGGAAAGTTTTGGTAGAACAACTTTTGTCGGAAGTACCAGCTTACTTTCTCTAATTAAATTATTTGATGTTTTCTTCTTTTTCTTATCATTGGAATCATCGCTCTCGTTAAGATTTCTTTTAGGTTGTCGTAAGTTATGTCCACTGGTTGTTTCTTGAATTTTATCAGATAGTACTGCTGCTATTGATTCACCTCTTTTGGGTCTGATAATTGGATCAGGTGTCTCAGATATTAAAGCAAGAGGTATTTCTGCCTCAGTATCTATTGGTGCTAACAATTCATTGGAATTTTTAGAATCATTACTTTTGGCTCGATTCTTGCCCTTAGAGGTCTCTACCAAAATATTATTTACACAAATGGATGATTTAGGAATCTGATCTTCTAAATCTATAGATGGCTCGAATATACCCGTGGGTTTATCAACATTTACAACAACACATTGTTCAATTACAGTCTCAGTAACTTTCGACTTCTTTGTTTCTAAGATCTTACCTTTAGACACTGGAGACTTGATAACGCTCGCTCTTGTGTTAACTTGTGGAGATTCTTTTCCTTTACTACGATCATCAGATATCTTACTTCCACTTTCACCAACATTTTTTTCTTTTTCCAAAATTCGAGATTCGATAGATTTTCTAATGTTATTATTAAGAAGCGTATCTAAGACTTTAGTCGCTGCACTAGGATTAATTTTGGATACTAAGTTGCTAGTAAGACCCTCTAATCTATTTTTCTTTCGCGTCATTATTTCAGATTTTTGCGCTGGTGGGATGGAACTTTTATAAAGAGAACGTGCGGACATGCTTTTAAGAGCATCAACGGGTGAACTATTTGAATTATTCGTCTGCTCTGCTGATACAGGCGATGTGTCGCGTTCTTTGCTTTCTTCTTTTGATGTATTTTCATTAATGTCTTTTGAAACACCGTTGTTTATTGTTTTTTCTTCAGATAACTTTTTAGATAGTGATTGAACAACTTGATCTAAGCTCGAATGTGATATAACTTTGTCTGCCTCTAGTCTGTGGCGTTTTTTTGGTGTTGCAATAGGGGCTGAATTTCTTACTGGTGAAGCTTTTCTCTCATATCTAGGTGATGACGTCCTGCTTGGCTCAATTTTAGAAGACTCTGTTTTGTTATCGTTTCCTTCTTTTGGTTTTGGTAAACTTTTTTCTAAGTCGTTAACCATTTTATGAACCGCTTTAAGCTTTTCTGATGTTTCGTAGATCTTCTTAGAAAGCTCTGATTGTTCTGCAGTAGGTTTTTCTATAGCCAAATCATCGTCAATGTTATTATTTGTCAATTGACTATCCGAAACAGATTTATTTAAAGCCACTGTTTTTGTTGGAGTTTCTAATGTTTTTAATTCAGCGTTTTTAACTGATTTCGGTGAAGTTTCATTGTGAACTTTGCTGTCTTGAGTATTAGAGGCTGGGTTTTTAGAACTATCGTTGCTTTTTTTGATTTTTTCAACAATTTTTTGTTTAGACAACTCTTCGGAAACATCCTTATGTACTTCACCCATACAATCAGTTTCAGTACATAAAAATTTGTCGGAACTAGCATCAGTTTTAGAATTTTCATCAAATTCAGCCGAAACTAAGCTTAAGCTTAGAGAATTGCTGGTAGAAGAATTTATGTGGTAATGTCTCTTTTTTAGTGGTAATTTATGTTCGTTAGTGTCTTTACCGCCTTTATTTTGAGATTCCGTAAGTTGTTTTTTATGCCTTCGCTTCGAAGTAGGTGTGGCAATTTCTTGGTTATCTGACGTTTTTCGCTTTTTAGATGTTCTTTTTATTATTTTTTGAGGGGCTGGATCCGCTAGTGGTTTTTCTTTTTCTATGGCTTTTTGCGGAACTGGAGATACGTTACCAATGAATTTAGGTGCAATTTGACACAGTTTAATAAAGTTCGATATTAAGCTGTCCATGTCTTGAGTAAATTTTTGGTCGACTGAATCCACTGAACTACGATTTGCAACCGGATTCTCTACACCGTGATACTGATCTTGAACGATGTCTCCTTTTACTTCCTATGCCTATGATGTTTACTCTCAGTTTTAATGGTTATCCGAGAAGGTCTCTCCGTTGGTTTTAAATTTATTTTGGGTGGTGCTAAAACTACAGTTCTTCTTTGCTTTTTAATATGGTAAGTAGGCTTAATGTGCGGCTTTTTGAAATTTAAAAATACATTTCTTGCTAATGATTTGTTGGGAATGTAAGTATTTTTCGCCTTCTCAAAACAAGTAGGCAACGGCTTCGAACAGTTCTCTTTCTTTGTAGTTGGCGAATCCTTTTTAAGGTGTTTACGATTTTTTGGCGAGAGTGCACTTGACTGTTGACTGAGATGTTTTATATTATCATCTTTTTTCGAGCCAGACAGTTTTGTAACGGTACAAATCGGTGATATCCCAAATTTGTGAGTAAATAACGGTTTAAGTGAAGGCAAAGTATTACCAATGAAAGTAGCTTTAGACGGCGATTTTAACAACGTGTTGTTATTGTTGTGGCTTACTTTAAAAATATTATAAGTTGTTACTGGTCTCTGTAAGCCGCTGAATACCGGGCCAGGGGCAAATGGATCCGAAGAATTAAGCCGCAATATATGTTTTTGATTATTCTTCGAGAATCCATAATTATACTTCGATGGTAGGGGATATTTTGTGCAGACACTAATGTATTTCGGACTAGCGTTAGGTTTGCGTAAGTATGTCTCACATTCCGAGTCACTCGAACTGTGACCTAAAGTTAAACTGCTAAAAGGTTTTATTAGACAGGAGCAAAATTTCTTGATCGGATACAAAATGTTTTTGGTTTTTGTAATATGATCGATTCCTAACAGAACGAGTTTTCTTTAGTTTTCTCGTTCGCCTCCGCATACTCCTAACACTGTAGTCGGTCTTATAGCCTGACTTGTCGCTTTTATACCCCGATTTGTGATCACTTTTATAACCTGACCTATAGCAATCACTTTTATAACCTGATCTACATCCATAGTCACTTTTATATCCAGATTCTATTAACCTACTGCAACTTTTATAAGGCTTAAATTCGTGATCGCTTTTGTAACCAGAAAGAATATCCTTGTATTTTGGATTAAGGTCAATCTGCTTCCACGTCGGGTCTAGGGGATCTTCGGCAGCAGCTTCATTTTCACTCTGATGATCTCTCCAAGAGGTGTTCATTGATTTAGTATTTTTAGTTTTTGGTAAGTTTGCAAGTTTGCTGTTCACTTCCTTTCGTTTTGCATAAACTCCAGATAAAACAGATCTATTTGACGGCAATGAATCTTCATCACTATCTGCCGAGTCGTATTGATTTTTATCTCTTAGTGTTTTTGATGTTATCTTTGTTGTTTTGGTTTTATTTTGGGGCTTTCGGCCAACTTTTTTCCTTGGTGGATATAAAACTCTATCAGTCGCATAAAGCATTCTATCTAATGCAGCAATATCTAGTTTGTGATCATTTTTCTTGGTCTTCTCAAATTTATTTTGTTCTTGCTTGAGAGGAATAGGTGAGGGCGCTTCTGTTTTAATTTGCTTAATTTCATTTTCTATCCTCTTTTTTTGGAAATCACAGTCACTTGAGTCAGATATATTATGCGCTCTGGTTCTGGTTTTAGATTTAGAACGTGCACTTTTCCTTTCACCGATTGCGTTTTCTTTATGAATAGATTTTCTACTGTGCCTGTTATGACTATCTTCTATATCATGCCGCCGTAACGGAGAATGTGTCGGGGAATTATGATTAGACAAAATGCCAGAGTCCGGCGAAACATTAGGCGGGTCATTGTTATTATGAAAATCGTTTATTACATTAACACGGGACTTAGACTGTTTATGAGATTCACCACTTTTAGTGTCATATTCATCTTTCCTAACTTTACGAGGACGGCCCCTTTTTCTTCTAGATTCAACAACTACATTCTTAACATCCTCCTGAGATTCAACTGAATTTGTACTGATTGTGTCTAATTTTTGAGAATCTATTTGATTAGCTGCGCTGGTGTCTGCACTAGTTACAGTAAGCGGTGAACTTTTTAGAAGATCACTAGCACTGCCAAGTTCCGAACCACCTGATGTTATATCTAAGTGCATAAAATCGTTATTATCAACACAATCTTCCAAACTAGGCGGATTAGGTATCGACAGTCCCACAGAATCTGTCACAGAAGTTATTTCTTCAAGATCTTTGTTAATTTGAGACAATTCTTCCGTTTGTTGCGGACTTAAATGCTGAGTGTTGCTTAAAAAGTTTGACGCGATAGGTGGTATTTCTGATAAATTATTTATTTGGCCGAGCACACAATCACTTATAGTCGCGACACCTTCAATTGGTTGGATGCCACACGGTATTGAAGGATTAGGTGTGGGATAAATAGTGTTTAGCGGCACTGTGGTACTCAGTTGCTGAGTTCGCGCTACAAATTCTTGCAATAATCGTGACGAATAATGTGACGTGCTTTGGTGTACAGTAGCAGAATTTGAACACTCGTTTTCAGATCCCGAAGAATCTTGCGTCGCCCTTTGTATTGCAGCTGTTACAAGTTGTGGTGTTAGTTCCATTTCACTACTTGATCCGTCGCCTGTAAAAATACGAACTATTAGTCAAATTATTTAATCAAAAAATTTAAAAGCATTTTGATCAAACTAGACGAGGCATACCATTATCTGCGATAGATTTGTCGTCGTCTGGCGAACCATTTGGAACTGGGAAGGTCGAGAAATTGGGCTGTTGCGCCGGCGCGCTCGATGTTTGTTCTGGAAATAGTTCCGCAAGGTCCGCATCGTCGATGACCTGAGGATTATTTTTAATGTCATCGGCTATTTATGAATGTGTTAAGAAATGTCGATTAAACTATTTTCTAGAAACAGTATAAAAATGCAGTACCAGTCAATCAGTAATTTGTCGATGTTAAGTAAATATTAATAAGACGTTTAACTGAGTAGTTGTTTAATCTACGTACCTGCAATTGACAAGCAGCAGCAAGTGCACTAGACTCATCAGGAGATGCATGTGTGGACCCGCCAGCAACTTCTGCGGTATCTGAGTCCGACGAGGACGATGACGATGAAGAAGAGGAAGAAGACGAAGATGACGTGGATGATGATGTGCTGCTCCCACACGCACCATTCTCCGCCACCGATGATGCAAACTATAACAAGAATAAAAATGCAACTATAAATTACATCAATAATCTCTTTAGTAATATTAATGTCGTAAATAATTATAAATTAAATAAAACAATAAAATTATTATATTAAGTTGTGGCGTAGCGGCACTGCAACTTCTCAAAAAGTCGTCGGTTCGATGCCCACTAGGTAGATACTACTTTTTTCATTTTCTCGCTCAGACAAAGTGCGGCGTTGAATTTCGTTACTCTTATTAAGCTTCGGAAAGTGAGAAATAGAGTGTCTTAACACTATCCTGCATATAGTAGGATGCAAAG
This sequence comes from Dione vanillae, assembly GCA_037178615.1. NCBI lineage: Eukaryota > Metazoa > Arthropoda > Insecta > Lepidoptera > Nymphalidae > Dione > Dione vanillae. The sequence goes on along the minus strand of JAZFAU010000209.1, from coordinate 1,044,934 downwards.
AGCTGTTTATCCTACTTTATGCAGAATTAAGCCTAAAGCTTATGGCATTAAAAAAACCAACTTAGATTTAATAATTTTAAATTAATTGAATAACTATTAATTAAAAACAATACAGGATAGTAATATATCTAAAGCTGTCGTCGATTTCAACAATAATAATATAGGGTGAGAGGTGTCATTCGTCTGACAAGATTGATTTAGCGTAACTAGTACTAACAGTAGTTTCACAAGAGTGTACATTGCACTGGCCGCAATATTGCACCTTTACATTCGTAATAGTCTATGCAAAACATCGTATTAAGCCTAACGATCGCTTATACTTCCTGAATATCGCCACAACTTAATGCTATTTGCATATTATAATGCCCCATACGGCCGAAATTATAAGTATTCGACAGCAAATTCACGCTAGTCGTGCACATTTAGTGAAAACTACTAGTATATGTGCCAATAAACATATAGAATGATAGTGCTTAAAACGCGAAATTGTACTTCCTTTCTTGGTTAGCCTTTCAAGAATGACTGTACAACTCACGACTTTCGATAACACAATGAAAGGAATATACAGCACGCTTCTATTATGTGACATGTCTAACTCGATTTATCTGTGATGACTGCGGCACTTAATTTCAAATCCAATTAATTATAATAAAACTCTTTTTTATAAATAAGCTAAATAAAGAAGAAACACTTATTTTTTTCTCTCGAAGTTATCTATGAAACAAAGTTTGATTATTTACTTTTTCATGTTTTTTTTAATATATTAAGCCAATAGCAAAAGTTAGTGTAAAGCTGTTAAGCATTATGTAGATATATGGCAGTAATCAATAAGGCGGAAGGGCAAGCAGCCCTCGCAATGCAAGGGGTTGATGTGTCGTGTGGTCGGCCTTATCACGGCTCGCATATCAAAACACCCTGAACTACCCCACGTTAACTCTACAGGGGCTGGTTCTACATCAAATTATAAAAATAAGCTTAAAAACGCAACCTATATATAAAACAAAAACTATAAATTGTCCCATTTGACTCTAACGTTGGTTTAAAATTTAATTTTATAAAGATTACAAGGAATGCATACAATATGTTTCATAAAGTTATTAATAAGAGTAATGTTTGAAGAATCATACGCAAGTCTCATAAATATTAATCCATAATTAGACTACATTTGAGCCTATAATCACATTAAAGAGCCTGAATATTTCTTTTGGCTAAAAGCAATGATATTTGACAGGTATAGTTTAAATTGAAACATTATTTTTAAATTTGGTTGTTCTAAAAATATTTAGAATAAATCACATTCACATCTTTTTAGTGGCAACATACAGCATGTTGAGTTACTTGAGGCTAGTATAAAATTTTGAAACTCATACTATTAAATGTGAAGTTACAATACGCAATATCTATAAATTATTTAAGTCAAAGTGAATGCTAAGTAATTAACGTTAATTATAGAAATAAATATAAAATCTATACATATTTCCTCATTTGAATGTACAATAGAATAACGGTGCCTGAACCTAACTCAGACGGCGCCGCCACGAATATCACATTAACGACCTCGTGATCTACGGAGATTTATATCTGACAGCAAGTCAAACAAACACAAAACATTTATTGAATAGCTTTCATAATGTTTTTGTTCGCATCAACTGTATGAAAAGTTCACATGTTTAAGCTCGACACGCTTTTCTTAATTCATTAAATCGCGATTTGAGACAAAAATACTTCCAAATGATTAACAAGACACAATAGGCGTGTAAAAGTCATGTCCGTTATCGATAAAATATTCTATAACAACAGGTAATAAAAAAATATAAAATAGCTCGATGGCCGTTTATAAAAGGCACCTCTAGGCGAAAACAACTTTTTTATAATATGATGTATCCGAATAATTCCTTAACTAAAATACTATTACATTTTAACTACAAAATAAGAATAACTTGTAGATGTATTGCTTAAATATCATAACCTTTTTGTATATTTTATTATTTAGTTACGAAAATCCGTATAAATAGTATATAAAACTACATAGTTTTATAATGCAAGTACCCACGTAACTTAAGAACTCGATATCTCGCCACATATACTGAATGGCAATTATGCTATATATATGTTACTTTTTTATACAAAGTGTAATTAAAGTCTATTTATTATAAAACTTTTCATATATTATGTAAGAAAAATATTGAAATTACCAAAGACATTATAAAAGCAATAAGTTGATTGTACGAGTCATTGACATCGAGCCAAATATCGTGAACAACAATATTGGAACGTTTAAATGATCATAGAAGCTGATCATAAATTATTTTTATAACAACTGGTATATTTTGTATTATAAATATTTATAATATGTAAATATTGCTATATTTATACATATACGTAGTTATAATAAACTACATCATAAAATCAACACATTTGTAAAGCTATGATTAAAAAAATAGACAATTTTATAAAAGTATAAAAACAAATAATATATATAATAAATAGCGCTAATAGTTCGAAAAATAAAGAGGAAGGCCGTGAACTTGACTGCAACAGACAATCGAGTGTCGGCGCAGGCGTTGAGATCAAATAGCGCGGAAGGGCAAGAGAAAGGCCGATCGGTGATATTTGCGTGCGCGCATTGTTGTGCATGCAATGCGATACTGTGATCGAATCTCTCTGTTCAAACGCTAATGAATCTTAACAAACATTAGAGGTGACTAATAGTATAAACGATGTGAATATTCGTGTAAGCTTTTCGTCTTTGTATATTAGTGTTAAATTGTTTCTACTTAGTGTGAAAATAAAGATCTACATAATATTATTGTTTTAGTTCAATAAGAATACTTGGCATATTAAGATTATTTCATAGTTAATCACCGAATTTGAATATTTAAATTATCAGTCAGTATTTTTATAATTATTCCTTGGTCGTACGAGGGTCAAACTGAAAGTTTTTAGAACTGGCAACTTAAAAGCATTATATTAAAAAAATAAGTTTAAATTTTAAAAATAGAACTCTTTACCAATAATATTGAGTATAAATTTCATTCATTTGCCATTTGTTTTACGATTTGGCGGCAAATTGAAAATTGTCTGTGCACGTCAGAATGAATTTAAGTCGAGAAAATTTTCGTGCAATGATTTTTTGACTTTCGATGTCATATAAGTCAACAAAAAAGTTATGATAGACTTCGATTGGCTTTTCACGATGAAGCCCCATCTCGTGCCACAGTTTACAACTGGTTTAATGAATTCAAACGTGGTCGAACTAATCTCACAGATGATTTGCGTGAGGGACGGCCTTCTACAGTGACGACTGAAGATAATATCAGTGTTGTGCGGCGTATGATAGAGACTGACAAAAGAGTGACCTATCAGCAGATTCGGACAAGTCTAGGCATAGGTATGAGTCAAGTGCACAAAATCCTCCATGAACATTTAGCGGTCAGGAAGCTTTGTGCCCGCTGGATACCGCATAATTTGACCGAGGCTCAAAAACTCCGCCGTGTTGATTGGTGCCGAGAAATGATCCAAAAATTTAACGGAGGTGACTCAAATGCTGTGTTCAACATACTAACGGGTGACGAAAGCTGGATTTACTGTTATGATCCGGAAACCAAAAGACAGTCTGCTCAGTGGGTGTTTCCTTCCGAAGAGTTGCCAACTAAAGTGAAGAGAGGTCGAAGTGTTGGAAAAAAGATGGTGGCCTCGTTCTTCGGAAAGACAGGTCATTACGCGACAGTTGTCTTAGAGGATCAGAAAACGGTTAATGCATAGTGGTACACTAACAACTTTTTGCCACTTGTCTTGGAAAAAGTTCGAGAGAAACGACCTCGCAGCAGGATCCTCCTTCATCGCGACAATGCCTCGTCGCACACCGCCAGGCAAACGATCGACTATTTGGCGACCTTAGACGTGGAATTACTGGGTCACCGGCCGTATATCCCCGACCTCGCACCCTGCGATTTTTATTTATTCCCGAAAATAAAAGAAAAACTTCGAGGAAAACATTTTATGGACGCCAAAGAAGCAGTGGCTGCGTTTCAAAACGGCGTTGAAGAGACCCCTAAGGCCGAGTGGGCAAGGTGCTTTTCTCAATGGTTCCATCGAATGCAGCGATGTATTTATGTAAATGGACGCTATTTTGAAAAGTTATAATAAAACTAATAACTTGCTAGAATGCTTAGTTTTTGATTTTCTAAGAACTTTCAGTTTGACCCTCGTAAAACCACAAAAGTATATCAATGGCACCCATAGGCTGTTACGTCATTTCTGCAAATATTCATCTTACGGCAAGAGGGTGTTCACGTAATTGGTAACGAACATTGGTAACAACAAAATATTACCAGGTCGTGCGTTAAATTAAATTCAATTTTAGTTAAAATAATACGTGACATATTTACGAAGCCATTTTTATAATATTATGGTTTTTCGTACAAACTGACATATCCTAGTATAATTATTAAGTAGTTTAAAGTCACCCACTTTTTCATAGAGGAATTCTAAAACACCAATAAGCAGACAAGCTTTTTTTGCTAAGTTTGTTTTTGCAGTATTATACTATTGTAGATACTTAAATTCGGGTGTTTACTGTTTATCCGTTCGAGATTCAGATTGGAACAAGTACAAGATAATGTAATCTTATCGCAATGCACATAATCACCAGTTTACATATACGGATAACCCGCATTATAACGACTGTTGCGAATCATGCCGTTAATAGATAATTATATTCAGCTTTGGCTTTTTTGTCATCATATGATTTATACTTGCTTACACATTATTCGTACAGGGTTGTATTTATCGGTATTCAAAGAATGTTAAATTCACTTATGGATGATTATCGTTACGATGGACGTTAGGCTTGTTACAAAGACACGAGTTGAAGTATGAATATTACATATATAAAAAGAAACATCTGTCGTATCTTGCAGTTTCCAACGCAAAATAGACATTGTTACATTAACGATTTACGCTGTTAGTGTGTCTTAGTAAACTCGTTTAAAGGTTAAAACATTAATTGGCAGCCCTGAATGAAGGCGGCTATCCGGTGGCGGTTGATTGTACTCATCAAGGATTTCTGCACTCAAGGACGTTGGTTGCTAGACTATTGCTGTCGAACGCCTCTTATTATTTCTCCCCAGACACATCTCGTTTTTGTCTCGACTCATTTATATTCATGACAAATATCGACTATAATCTCTATAAATCGTTTTTATTTTCTTATTCACTACAGAAAATATATTTCAAAGTGGTTTTATTAAAATTAATTTCTTTTTTATTTAGAATATAATAAGCGTATTACCTCTTATTTGATAATTACATAAAAATAAATACTATAATGTTACAAACATATAATGAAAGAAATATGAAATTTATGCGTTTCTAGGTAAGACGCTTACTATACGAAATAAAAAAGATTAAAATAGATATATTCAGATTTAAATACAACGAGATGTCTGCCATATGTTCAAATGAAAATGATATATTATAGATATTGGTTAATAATAATTGCGTTAAACGTGCTCAGTATCAGTGCTTCGTTCCTGTAATTTAAATAGTTTTTTGTATCGACGAACTACTAGCAAAAACTATGGACTATGATCTTCTACTTAGGTTCACTCACCTCAATAAGTCGAATGTGCGAACCTCATTGTCTGAGTAGGATTTTTTGTGGCATATGGCTAGTTCACGGCATTTGAGCAGATGGTAAACAATTACGAGCAAGCTTTTTGTCTCTATATAAGATAATCTACAAGACGGCCGACACGCAGTACATTACGATCATATCATTAGGCGGACAATGCAGTTACATTTGAAAAGGCTACTGTGGATTCAAGGGTGTATGCAAATATGCATCACATCACAAAGCGCACTGCGGACCCAAAAAAAAAAACAAACAAAACAAGGACAAGGACAAAAAGACTACCAGTCAAACTCATGAAAGTGTATGAGAAGATGACACATCGAGACTTTAATTGCTTTTATAATATTCTAAAGATATAACGTTTTTATGACTGGGATGGTTGGTTAAATACATATGGGTGATAATTACATAGTTGCTTAAGTTGCGAGTGCTTAATTTTAGAGCCGCTCGCGTTAAATGTCAATATCAACATTTGATGCAAGTGGATATACTACAAGTGACAGAATATCGACATAGCTGTCAATATACTAACTAATAGGTAATTATCAGACCCTCGAGCGATCCTTGTCAAATTCTATGATTGAAATCGTGTCAGATGATTTCAAAATTATTTACCTATAACTATTGATGTAATGATATTGGTACCGTTTTGGCACTGTGGCACAGCATCTAATATTAAAAGCGACGGCTATTTGTTCGATTCCTACTCGGGAAATATAATCAAAGATGTATAGTTTTCAAACTTATTATATAAATTAACTTTATATTCAAAATTGTATACAATAACAACTTGACATGTTACGAATGTAAATCAAACTTCCAACTCTGAAAGGTTACAACATGAAGACAAGTTGCGGTTTAAATAATGTTCGAGAGGCGTGTTCACGAAGTGTCGCGTCTACAAACCAGCAAGTTAATACCATCTGAAACGTGTAATATTTGGTATGTGACTTACATATTATCCAAATATTCATATTACATGTATATTGCTCTAACATAAGTGATTTTTTAACAGTGGTATTTGTTCAAATAAACAATAAAGTTTAAATTTGAATGAAATATGATATTTAAATATACGTTAAATATTTTTTTGGACAAACAGTTTGACATTGGAGTAATCTATGTCGGTCATAGAGCAGAGACAAAAATCATTTTACAAAAATAAATAATTGAATTTTTGTTCATTTATTTTTTAAACGTATTATATGCATATCATTAAAAAACACATAAATGTATTAAGATATTAAAGTTATATCGAAAGCTGCCGAATAATGAATACTTTGGATAGTCGTTGTTAAATTAAATAACCGTCGCTAATACCAGTGATCGAGCAAGTGATGCAAAAAATCTAATGGGGCTGCCAAACTTGTGTGATCATCAATTCACAAATAAAACACATGTTATCTGATCGACGGGCGCATGTTAAATTGTATCTGGCTTTATTCGTTTCATCAAAGCGAAATATATGTTTACATTTGAAAATGTATAAGAATTCGCACAAACATTAATTATTTAGCACATTTATTTAAAGTAAATATAACATTCGATTTGTCAACAGCGCAATATACATATAGTGGCATGAGTATATGTTAAACTCAATATTAATAGCGAGAAATGCTTGTAAAATTTTCAACCCGCCATTAAAATTATGCAGTTTTGACCGAGAGCCAAGCCATTCCAAACGTTAAATAGCTCAAAGAATTATTATGAAACGTTTGTGAATATGTTTGAATCGTATAAAGCTAATAGTCAGCTTATTAAAATTAAGTGGCCTTTTGAACCAAATATCAAAACACTATTCATTCAATTACTCGGACAAATAAACTATATCTTATTAAAGCGCATCAAGCAAACTAGCCTGTATGTGTTTAAATAATAATTTCGGATCAAAATATTCTCTTCTCGCGATACATTCGTGAGACGTGATGTCACACTGTCACGTTTTGAATACAAGTACCTACTACGACGCTAAAATAAAAACATGATATTATTTACGATCTTCATCGAAATCACTTTAGCAACAAGTCAAATAAAACGAACATAAAGCAATTTTTATTTATTTGCGTTCTAAAATATAAATACACACATGTAATAGAAAATTAAATAACAGCCACGTATTAATTTGTATACTTAAATATTATTATTAATTATAAAATAAAATAAATAAAGCTATATTATATAATATGTCATATTAAATTTAATAAGTTAAATTAACTAAGAAAAAAAATACATATTTACAACGACACGACAGTGGTTCTCGGTAAAAAATGTACTTTTTATCGTGTGTAGGAGCTCTGAGCAATTTGTAATTTTAATACCATTAAAGTAGATAGGCAGCACACGCTCAACTATCCACTCAACAATTTGTTGTTTTTATAACAAATAGTATTAATTTTGACATTTAATTAAACGTAAAGTAATATTAACGGCTGTATAATTTTAAACAGCATAAATGATATTGAATATGTTACATACTATCTAGTTACCTAGAGTATCCTAAAACATAGTAAATGTGGTAAATGACCTTTATAAGACTATAATCAGTTCTATTTGTTATAAAACTGACAACAAAATTACGTTACAACAACGAAAATATCGATCATTAAATAATTTCGCAAATAGTTTCTACATGTTGCAAATATGGTATTTAGATGTGAAATATAGCTTCCCTTTTGCTCTAGCATTAACAAGCTAGCAGTCGGGATAACGAATAACAAGCTATAGTAAGATCCGACCTATAAGTCTCTTTCTCCTTGTTAGTACATCGGCATGGGATCCTGACAGATCTAAAAGCTACTTAAAACAATACCAAAGTGATGTACACAGCACATATACCTAAAAAGAAATTCAAATAATAAAGCCCGAAAAGAACAACGCGTATCTTTTCATGTAATTAAATTGTTGTTTATTACTTGAGCGACCGGAGAGCCCCTGTTCCGAGTGAGCATGCACCGATGCACACCACACCAAGTGATATGAGTTACCGACTAACCTATTGACTTATAAATAATTATCACATGGACTTATAAGAGTGTAGAATTTAATATATCAAATTTAAGTGAAAAAATTAGTTTTAAACTAAAGTTATTGTTAAATATAATTAAATAAAAAGGTACTACAAATATTTTAGCTGAAACATAATATCAAATAAATTCTTTGCTAAAATAAATTATTACAAGCAAAATACAGTCAAATTTGTCACCACTTTTGTCGCCACCTGCCGTAGGTGTTTTAAATATATTTATATAAAGTTGTACGCGAACCACTCCGGCGCCCATGACTCAGATTTAGGCAGGCCCCCACTATCGTTTCTTGGATCATAATCCCAATCTTGACTAAATTAATTAAGGCGTACGTTGGGGTGCCAAATGGACGAAATATTCTTGTAATAATACAAATAACCACTCACGCTCATTTAATATATTCCGACGTAGGGTAAGCACGTTAGTATAACAATGATATACCTGTTTTAAAATTACCTTGATAAATGATATAAATATTTTAATATCTGCTTTATATTATTTATTTGAAAGTATTTTATGGTACTGGACTACAGATTTATTAAATTTAAGTAACTGTGCAGTAGAAATATGTTTCACATTTTGGTTTATCTTATTTTACTACTATTACTGATTCTGCATTCCAATTCTCACAACGGGGAATAATGATTGGCGATAAGCGGTAATCGCATGAAAGCTAGCCTAGAACTGGTTGCTTTCTTAACAGCATTGTGAAAAGGGAGTAAGAACAAAACGAGCATCGAGAAATTATATATTATACAAATACATATTACTTATATATATTTATTTGTAATGAAGTGCTGCACTGTGCACAGCGTTTACGACTTAGTGGCAGTATTCCCGGAGATGACAAGATAGCAAACCACAACTTCCTTATCCGTTACGCGATATAATCGGACGAAGAACGTTGTCTAATTTGAATAACCAACGACTTGAAAAGACTCCATCTAAATAATACATAGCATAGTAATTTCTCTTTGGGAAAAATATATTAATAGTAATGAGACATTTTGAATTCAAATAAGGATATTAGTTCAATTTACTTTAGAATATCTGAAATAAATTAACAATACTTATTGGAGTCGTAATAAAAGACGCCATTAAAAAGACGTATAAACAGCGATAATCCTATTAATATCGGTTGTAGCATTTACGTTGGAATTCTCTAGAAATTTTCCCGAGTTCCCGTGAGGTTCAGATCGTGACTGCGCGTCGCGTTCGGCGCAATTTGCTTACCCATACAGTGCCAGAGAGCGCCGCTCTAATCATGTGTAAAATATTGCCGTACCTCGTCAGCGTAGCACAAAATCAGGACGGAACGTCAAAAGTCACAAAGAAACGCTTTGAGATTAATTGACTTCGATAGACACTGCACGATTATGGTTGTCCGCATTTCAAACCGACTTTAAATGCGGTACAAAATTGTTAGTAAAAAGCTTTATTTTACGTGGCGTACTTTTAATAAGTGTATATGTAACATATCTATATTCGTTTTCGAATTAATGCAATAAGTATTTTAATATTTAAAAATTAAACGAGAATATTATCTTTTTCCATGACTTTCTTTACACAAAAAAAAGAAACAAAAAAGATAATTGAGTATAATAAAATAACTTATACGCTGAGTAAACATTTAAAAAATAGAATAAATTTTGTTTCCTTGACTTGAAGCATCCATCAAACATTATGGTTGTGGACGTTTTGGATATTTCACAATGTAAAGTAATTTAATAGGTACAACACCTATTATGCAATATAGCCGATTATGCAACAAAGCAGCACAATGTTCAAAACAACAATAATTATAGAAAAAAGAACCATCTTATTCTTCGTACATGAAAGGGTACACCCTAAGGGTAATCTAATCGAACTTTAAAAATGCCAGTAGTGCCATGAACGAGTAGCTATAGAAATAATCGGCTAAAGAATATTCGAATACAGAATGAACGTTACAAAAGAAAATATTCGAAAGGATCAAGGGTGAATTTATTTTTGGGTCAGATCATATGGAGGTAGGAAAATGAAAACCACATAGATGGTGACGTATTTATGCTAGGCTAATTAAGTTTCATGATATAACTGTGAAAATAATTATGCATATTGAAAATTAACGAAAAGTTGTTGCAAATGTATAAACAGACAGTAAAAAACTGAAGATATATAAGATATGCATCCTTGGACATACAAGACAGATTTATATTAAACTTTTTTGTCTTCTTTTAGGTCAGGTCAGAATAAAATAGGATAGGTTTTACATGTTTGACTACCTCATATTAATATGATATGATATTTATGTGAATACTTGAATTATAATAAATTTTGTTATGGCAAAAGAAATGCTGCCACAACCAAAATGATTGAACACAACAAGGAGAATAAATATAGAATAGAAATTAGATAAACATAAGACAAAGTGTCCTCAGTAATAATTATTGAGCACTTTATGAAATGCTACGTGCATTATTAAAAAAGTTACATTAAAGTTAAAATACATGAATTAGAAAAGCAGAATTCATGGGAATTAAATATAAATATTTGACCCCAGTCGATAACAAGGCCGGTCAGAATCGGGTGCGAGAGGAGGGCCGAGGGCCTATTAGAACAATGGTAGCGCGCAGAAGCATGTGATCATAAAGTTGCACCTACAATCAGTTGGGGCCGTGTACCTGACCTGGTACAACATGTTATATCATGTGTATTGAATGTAGCCCATAAAACAACACATTGCCTAATAAATTATTTTAATCGGTACCTAAATAAGATTTATTTTATGCATTTTAAGCAAAGTATAGTATAATAATTCATGAAATATTATTCCTTGAATTATGCAATACTTTGTTAAATTATAGTGGATGTCTTATATACACTTACTGCAATGCAATTATTAATTAATTAAATTACAAAATAATACACAATAATTCAACATGCCTTAAACTACCATAACTTTATAATATAATTTTTCAAGGTGTATCTAGTTAATATGAAAACAATTTGTTCATTAGGTTCCGTAATGACGAACGTAACGTCGCGTTTTGTTATTAATATACGTGTAATTAATAGAAAATAAGTATTGAAAATCTCTCTAATTGAATATTTTTGTCTTGATTCGTAATATGAAGAAATTGACACTGAATTATTAATTAATTGAAGCGCATTATATATAATGCAAATAAAAATCCAACGAAGGCGGTTGATCAATACAGACGTTTGTATTATAAATTAAAGAATATTTTTCGTGAAGCAATGCTTTGTTTATGAGGTAAAGGGAGGTAGGGTACTGCATTCCCACGCGACACACGCGGATACGACGGTTCCGATCACCGCCCCCACTAATTGAGGAGATGCATTCAAGGACGCGCCGCGACTATACAACTAAATTCGTTTAGTTGTTATTAACGAATTAAATTATTTTTGCATTGCCATAATTAATCTACATTCAATTGGGTTTAATTAAAGAGTATGTTGTCATTTTATTCATAACAGAATAACAGTAAAATAACCTAAAAAAGTGAAAATATGAAAATTATGAAAAATATTATCTGCATAATTTGTTATGTTAATTTTAATTTCATATATTTTAAATTAAGTAATTTTACAAGGATGTTAATGGATAAAAATAAAAAAAATACTTCGAGGATAATATGTCGTTACCAACGATTAGAGGCGATACAATTACGATAAATGATAAGTAACATGGTAGAACCTATCTTAAACTTGCACAGAAAGACGCGTGGGCAGTAATCATCCAGCTCTATCTAACAATGAATTTCCTATCATTCATCTTATACTATGAAAACTGCCAAACAGACGGAACAAGCGATTGTTAACAGAGTATGTAGATATAAGAAATATAAATTTAATCATAAAATACATTACTTATAAATAAAATTTGCACGACATACATTGTAGTTGTAGTTTTACAAATTGAGAATATTCGTAAGTTAATACCAAATGCTTCTATTGTTGTATCTATAATCTTAATAGAATGTTATATCGAGAACCATCACAGTAAGTAAAACAGTTCAAAGGTGACTCGATATCAACGAATAAAACGTTCAACGAATTAAAATACTTGCTTGTTATCATAAAGATATTTTAAAAGGTGCAACCGCAAAGTAATACATAAAATAAAATAAGACTTGGCTATGGAAGTAAACAGTGGTCAATTACAGTGTAGCGCGCCCGGCTTTGTGGCGGGTTCAGAAACAATCGAAGCGGTGCGATGCGCGAGATACCGACCCGTAATAACTCTAATGGTAAGATAAGCCCGCCACTGTACGGCTATAAGCTGTAAAGTAACCGCAGATATGTATATAAACACTATGCGTAATACAATTGATCATTTACTTAGTAGCGTAAAATCTGGAGATTTCAACGTGCAAAATAAAATCTATAGCTCGTAATACTTGTGCGTTTATCAAATTGATTAAAGAGATCACATCGTATATGATGGCGTAGAGGTGCCGATGGCTTCTTGCCTCCGCAATATTTTGCCGTGCCGCAAGTACTGAGACCAGTTTACGCCGACAACCATGTAAACGATTTATTCCCGAGGCTTGTTTTGCATTACCCGATCAAGAGCTTAGGGCTGAATTCCTTGACCAGATCAATTTAAAAAATAAGTACATTTACGATTTAAATATGTATTCTTTAACAATTTAAAAATAAAAAAATGAATGTCAATGAGTACAAAAATTTAAGAGTTTAGACTGAATCAAACTATATTCTGTGGCCAACTGAAAAATGCAAGCACAATATTTAAGAGGATTTATAAAAATATATAAGTAAAGTAAATAAAATGAAAACACCAAATTTTTATAAATATATTCATGTGCGTATACATTGTAAATATAATAGCAGACAATTTATTTTCAATGGTTCTTGAATAAGCTCCTATGCAAACAGGTATATCATGGTTGTCAGCCCTATTGAGGCGTGCAGTTGTCGCAGGGGCTTTATTAAACGACGTAAAGTTAAGATGGCCGTTGGACCGGCTTATCCCGATTCCCAGTGCACCTACTTGACGCACTGTTAATATGCAATAATCTTTGTTTCTATTACTATTCAAATAATATATAAAAATGTAACATTTTCCAAAAGTAAATAGAAAATATTTAATTACTTCGAACCTCGTTAGATTATATGGACTCTTAAAAGTAAAATAAAGCTACAAAAATATATTTAAAATTAAACAATTATGTAAGAGTCGTGGGCTGATGGAACCCAGTGTGCCGCGAGAGGCACTCTCATAAAACAAGACTATAAAACTCTGAGACACCGCTAAATACAGTAGAAGGCCCTCATAAATATTTAATTGGCACATGAGGAGCCTGATTGAAAGCGTTTATTAATACAAAAGGCCCGTATGAGGGTCGGCGAATTACTTATAAAAGAAACCTATTGAATATAAGCAGGCAGTAATGGTGGATTTAATCGATGTGACCAAGTGCGAGCGCAAACGTGTCGAACGTCCTCACTCACAATCAAACTGCATTCCCTCACATTTACCTGTCTCGCTTTACGCAACTTTCGTATGTACGGTATAGTATTCGTACTCGAGCCAGACATAGTGCTAAAAAATATATTGTTATAATGTTACAAAATATATTAATATAATAAAAAATATCAATTATAATACTTTTTGTATCTCACATTTCTATATTTGGCATAATATCAATATAATCGATCTTCAATAAGCGAAAAACACAAACATAAACGTACTAGATACGCAAACAAGAATGTTTAAACCGGTTGGTTTAAATAGCAAGCGAGCAGAAGGGAAATTAACGACTCGATAGTGATGCAACGCTTAGGAACGATGTTTAGCATTGAACTTGAGAATCGACGAATAATTAATTAACGATGCCAAAATTGTGCATGTGTTTGTGCACTTTTTGCAGATGTCACCAAAAGCCGGCAGTTGCCACGTTAAAGGTGTCCAACCGGTTTAAGTTACCATCTCCTCCCGCTGCCGTCATAAGCGCGTCTGCAAATTCAACACTCATCAAATACCGCAAAATGCAATACGACCGCTGCGTTTGAGCAGACGTGTATGTAATACATTGAAGATAATATTTATATTTAAAATATATTAAAAAAATAGATATCCATAAATATAGTAAATATATATTAACAAGTCTATTATTGTAGTAATTAATATTTTAATTACGAGCATTATTTTTATTTTATTCAAGACATGAATGAAAGTGGATCACACTCATTGATGAATTATCGGAATTTCATGAATGGCGTTATTAAGGGTATTACAATGTTTCTGCATATACTTAGGTAGAGCAAATATTATGACGCTCTTCTTAACAGTTTCCTTCAAAATTAGAACTGTCGAAAACACTGTCGAAACGATAAACGGAGCTTACCGCCGCAATTTTCCTAAAGCAGGGAAATAATATATTTCGTCCTCTCAAATGGAGATCGTACTCACACTCACCGCGTTTGCAGTCAGACGCTAACCCACGCTATGGTGGCATCAAAAATAACATTTCGAACATATAAATTAAATATTTTCTTTACATTTTTTATTTTTAGAAATTCACAACTAATTATATGTTATTTGCTTTGTTGACTATTTATATACACACAAATATCAAAATATCTCGTTGTGTTATGCAAGCTAAGATATTATTATTTTCTTTCAAATAATGTACCGAAATAATAATATATTTTATATTGACCGCATTGAATCACTGCCATCTTTAGATGGAACTAACGTATTGCATAATCGGTCATTAAAGTCGTCTGCAATGAGAGCCGCGCTACAATAGCGTATAATGAAACAATTCTAAACGAACAAGGAAATATTGATGGAATTATAATTTATTGTGCTCATCTGCAATATCTAACATTGATAAAGTCGATCGATTTGATAATAATCAGGAAGAGATGTAAATTGAACTCGAAGGGTACCGTAATCTCGTTAAAGCTATTAGATACCAAGATAAAATCTACAGAGCTTTAACGGCGACGTACATCAATCAGTAGCGAGACTTAGGTCCGTGGCACATTGCATTCCTCTATTTTCTTTTATAATGATCTAGTTATACAGCAAAAACTCCTATTACTGGGAGTGGTAACGACAAATGTCTAGAGTCGGAAACAACGTTATTAATAGATTCATTAGTCACTAGGCGTTCATCATACAAAAAACTCGTATCTTGAAATTGATTTACAGCAATTATAAAATAACAAGTTCAACGCCGACGCTACGAACAATAAGATATTCAGTAGGACTACATTTTATATATCGCACAGTATAATCAAGATGTGACGTTATGAATAGCCGTTAAAACAAAACAACCTTGAATCGATCAGTGACATGGGCATAATACCAATAAGTGCAGTATTTTATTTAAGATATTTTTATGTATTCCCTAACACTTGTGTTTGAAAACAAATTGTATATTTCTTCATAATGTTCAACTAGATTTAATTATGATGCCATTGCAATGTACGAGGGGCACACGCGGGTGTTACAGGTTCTATTCATTGTTATTTTAATCAATGTCTCGAGCAGGTAACAAGTTAAGAATCCAATAAACCATGTCAAACATGAAAATATTAGGTGAAATCTATTAAATTCATCAATTTTTGCAGCATCACATATCTAAATATTAATAAGGTTCATCCATAATATTTCTCATACGCATTGCCCACCAAATGCAGAGATTTGTTAAGATCGTTTTTTAATTAAATAACACAGAAGTGTAAATGTTTTACAAGAGACTTATAAGTATCTGTATCGACGTATGTTCACCATGTCTAAACACGCGACGCGGTCACGCTCGCTCGATCACAATTTCATGGTCAAATGAAGCAAGTTTGATCTGTCTATTACGTGGCACTTATTGCCTGCTTATAAAAATAAGTTCAACGTACAGAAGCGAACAATTATATTATATCATAGGTAAAGCATAAATGTGTTCGATAAATTTATGAAGGTCGTTTAATTATTTAGCTAGCTTTATTCTAAATCTTAATTATATCAATTATAAAACAGAGATATTAAAATTTTTAATTACACTTAGGTTTGTTTAATCATGTAATGGCATCATACATAAAAAAACTACATCATAATTGTATATGCGACAGGCGTCACAGCTAATGATATTGACTTTGCAACGACCACTAATTCAGCGCAATTGTGATGTACTTGCCGCAATATATTATGTTGACATATAATACCGTAATGTTTGTCGTAAGTTGCATGTGTGTCGTGGTGTTATTGATACGGGGGGGTAGTGGCACCTGGCAGTCATGCTGGTCGTGGTACGAGCTGACAAGCTGGCTGACGTACTCCCACACTTCTCCGGGAGCTGTCCAGGTCGCGGAGGTGGCCGCGTGCCGCATCATGCCAACATCACAATACACTAATCTCACTTATCACTCGCACACACTGTTTTAACAGACTAGTTAGCTCTCGCACACGTCCGAACGTTGACGAGCTATTTATATTGTTTTATCCTCAATCACGCGCAACTGGGTCGCGATCTACATAGCGAGCCATGCTAAAATCAGTTTCAGTTTGTAAACAATTATTTAAATATCGACAACACCTTTATAAATTAATTGACATACTATTCTTATATTTTACTAGACATAGTTCTATTGTCAAAGTAATATATCATTGTACAAATTACAAATTTATATAAATAAATATTAATCGCTTATACGGAAAAATATCATAAAAAATAATACTATACTGCATTAACATTATTAATTAAAAACAATAAACTTTAAATAAAAAATACAATAAATCATCTTATTATAATCACGGAGGAATAGCTAATTTACAGCGATCTGCGCAATCACGTAACAAATCCATTTGATCCGCATATATGGGAATGATAACGCCCGACCTTGACTATGCTTGGCGATTGATAACAGAATTTCGGCGATTGTCGCAACAGAGGCTCCTCGCTTATCACGTTGTTTGTTTTGCACTATATTAACTGTCGCGATGTCACCACGCATAACAAAGTGTTGACAGCACACACTATTTTATAAAATCAATTAAAACATAATTTATCCATAGTAAATAGATTCATGATTTTACCATAAAATTTTAAGCAATAGATCAATACAACGAATGAAAAAATAATACAAATACTAATCGACAATAAAATTACTGTCTCCTTATCATTAAACTATTTGATATATTCGTATAATGATTCTCTTACACAATGTAATTGTTTAATAATATTTGTCACAAATTTATTTATTTTCCACAAGCACTAACACGAGCGGGCGGTATGGCGCGAATGTGTACGCACACGCAGACGTAAGTACGCGCGCGCGCCTCGCCGCGAGTCAGCTAATGACCGGCGCGACGCGTATTCGCGACCCCCACTCTGCCACTATACGGCATACGCGCTATCAAACCAGTTTACGTGAAAAATTTTAATTCCTCGACCGGTCGCGCTTTCCTCGATCGCGGCCTCCCTCGCGAGGAAAAAGCGCAGCGCCCTCGGGGCGCGCCGGAAGTGCACGGCCGGCGCCCGCACGCGAACCTGCCTTAATTAAATGCAGCACGTTGCACACCTACCCTTACCGCCGCGGCACGCTCTACCACCCGACCTACTCACCCGACTCACTACGACACCTATCACTCAGGTTAATCGCGTGTACTCGCACGTTGTACGTAATTTTTCCTATCATTAAATTGAAAAGTTTAAATAAATACATAAAATATACGCCAACTCCTACAAGAATGCGTCAGTTGCTTATAAAGTATAAGTATACGGACTGTTATTCTGAAAGTCAGAGCAATAAATCTCTATGTGGACTTTATCCGTCAACGCTAACTAACAATGAGCATTTTATTCGGACTCGATGTGAATGACCTATCACAGATTAGTCGTGGGCGGTGTCAATATATATCTATGTATGTTGTATACCTACTGATCATAATAGTTTCTATTATTATTATTATTATTATTATTTTTACTACTTGTTTTTGTTTTATTTATTACATTTGTATAAAGATAAGAATTTCCAATCACAACTCTCACGCATTCAATAATCTAATACTAAGACTATATAATGTCGAGGTAAGGAAATATTTTTAGCAAATGGAAAAATACGTAATTATAGAAACGTTTGAAAAACATGATCTGACTCACACATCGCAACGTATTAGTGAGTATCAAGCAAAAATAGCAATTAGGGTCGTTAAGATCTAAGCTCCAATTTCTATCACTTACTTCTTACAGTACAAGATAAAATACTGTTGTCGAATACATGCAGACATGAAATCGTGTACTGATAGAAAAAGTTCATTGCGTAACCCTTAACTTTAAACATATACGGTTTCATATACATTTAAAGTATACCTACATAATAATATCGGTGCATTTTAGAAGCAACGCTAGTTTAATAAAGCCACCAGGATTAAAAGGTGCATGTTTTATTTAAAATAAATGTATGTGAATTGTATAGTTATGTTATATTTGTAATTAGTTAAAAATATTTGTTTAAACCTATGGAAATTAAAAGCTGGTCTCCATGACACAGCTAAATATCGCGCTTTTATTACCACAAATTTTACTAAATAAAATTATTTCCTGTTTAGGAAATCTACAATTCGTTACAGAATAAATAAAACCTGAGGACCGTCGTGGCGCACAGGCGTAAGCGTCTGCCTGTAAACGCGACGGTTTGAGGATTCGATTCCCACTCGGAGAAGATGGATTTTTCTATTTCTATATTCTTCACTGTGGAAAACTAGGCAAAGCGCAGCGTTGAGTTCCGCCACTCAACACGCAGTGCCTCGAAAAAAGGCGGAAAGCGGAGACGGAGAGAGCAGGGACTAAGGAACGGAGTGTCTTAGCACTAGGTTCCACAGTTCCTGCAGTTCCCTCTGCCTACCCTGAAATATGCGGGATAAAAGCGTGAAGCTATAAAAAAAAAACAAAGAATTCGTGTGGTGCAAAGCAGACGTCAAATATCAATACTGGACGGATATCAATTCAATTTCAACTTTGACAATACTATCTCCAGACCGGGTAACTAAACAGGATAATTGAATAATTATATAATAATAACTATATCAACAATTATTCAACTGTAGATATTTCTACATAAAATTAGGTCATAACATGAGATCATGGGCGAACTTTCTCTTCAAGTAAATTAACAATAAACATTTACTCACGATTTACCCGTACAGTTAATTTCCTATTTCATGCAAACTAAATTCAAAACGTTTAGAGCTAATAATAAATACTTAACTATAATCAATATGTACACTTAAATATTACTATAATTCTAGATTATGTCATTTTTATTTCTTAGTTATCTAAAAAACTAAAATGTGTAGATATAAATATATAATAATAAAAATTACTGTATAATATACTCTGCATATATAATAATATTAATAATATCAATTCAATACATGTAATGTGCGACATGCGCATTTTCATCTAGTCACGTGGAAAGTAACGTGTTGCTATCGATTGCTACTTGTTATTTGTATGCAATGCATCATGCAGCAGATTTTTATTTAAATAGAAATTTGTTAGCTAAACAAAGCCGATATAAATAGTTACAAATTAGAAGCTATTACCAGTATAAGATATGGTTAAAGTCGTATATTTTACAAAATTCTCACAGCATATTATAACGTACGCTTCGGATACACTTTATTACGCCTATTAAACGTAAACCTATACAAATACCCACCCCGCTACACGAGCAGTATTGAAAGAATAGTTATGTTAATACGTGGGGTCCTTTAGAAGTTATGAATGAAATCATCCCATTCCTATAGACTTCGCTTTATGTGTGGTAAACAAGAATAAGTACTTATGCAATAAAGTATGTAAGATGAACAACAACAAAGAAATTGGGTACCGTTTTAAACTTGAGCACAAGGTAACCCCTTCATTACAAATGTCCCCTCGGCGTAAACTGGCTTGAATAGTGTTATAGTAACACGTGATATATTCATAACAGATTCCCTTTAAGTAATATATATAAAGCGTAATTTTAAGTTTGACGCCATCTTGACGCAACTCAGTTGGGAAAAAAATATAAGACTCCAAACATAAACATATTGTGTCGGAATATATCGCAACTAATGATGTCATCAGGTCTTGCAACAAATATATATCAAGTTGCATTTTGAACACCGAATGAATCATTTTATTAACAAGATCGATCAAATATACACAGAGTTTAAATGGGTACAATAATAAGAATTAAAATAAATAATTTTAATTAAAACCTATACAAATAATAAAAAAGTAAGGCAAATTAAAATATTTAAAAAATATCATAATGGTGGGCATTGTTGGAATTGTTACACAATTTTTTCTTATATTATTTTGTCTGTTTGTCCCATATCACCTTTAATTTATTGTAACTTGACTTTATGCTTAGTCCTTATTTTATTTGAACCGAATCATAGATAAAGAAAATATATCAATATAAAATATTTTGTACCACGAAATTGCAACAAAATACATGTTTACTTAATTGGCAGAAATTTTAAATTTACCTTTAGGCGTAGATAAAGTTACGAGTGTATGTAACTAGTTATTATTTATACACAAAAGAAACACAATAAGTGTAAAAGAGATCATTATATATTGTGGGTTCATTTACCACTCACGAAAAATTTTTATATAATTTATATAACTGAGAGGAATTATATACTGAATGCGGGGATGAATTTTGCCATTCAACACGCAACCTTTCGGACGCAGTGAGTGCTTGACGGTAAAGACCCAAAAGCAGCCTAAGTCGATATATACCACAAATAAAATCCCCCGGGAAATGGGTAGAAATTTTGAAAATTAAAGGCTCAGCAAAAAATGATAATCTTCAAACTATTATACTTTTTACAAACGCTTAAATGCTATACTTACACACAAGCAAGTACATTAGAATGTACCAAGCCGGCAAACGAGCTTTCTATTACATATTTGTGTTCCCATTCCTTATTCGAGGCGGGTACAAGCTCCCCAAACTCCCGCAAGCCAAGTTATATACTGAGATACATATCTTCTGAAGGCGTTAAATATATGGCAAATGAAGTAAAAATATTACAGAAAATATTCCATAGATTGGTCTACATCAGCAATAGGTCGCATAGTAAGAATTAGGTCATGATCAAAATAGTCTATATATATTATGTTAATAGGACTGGAAGGCAGGCGTGGGTGGTTAATATAGTGCCAACAGTTAATCATTTGAGTTTCATATTTATAACGCTTTGCTCGTGAATCTAGTAATAGTGATCTAGACAATTAATTAACAATGGTAATCAATTTTCTCATATCGCAGAACAAATGCGATGGCTTGGAAATTTAAATGTAACTAGTAATAACTAGTGTTGTTAGTTGTTACATTTAATAATGCAACATATTGCTTATAGCTATTGGCTTTTTTATATATAATTTTAATTTGAAGATATCATCAAACGCCTACGGTCGTAGCATACCTCTTTGTTTTATTCAACCTTATTATCTCTCCTCTCACTACTTCTTACTCCCTCGCTCGACTCTTTAAGTTACTTCATACGTACATGATTTTCTTGTCATTATTTTCTTCCAGCAAAATTGACAATAAGTTCATAAAGGTCAACCAAGGTCTCCCTCTATATAACTCTAATTATTTTAACGTAATTAAATCACTTCAGAATCATCCTATCTGTACGTTACGGATTCAACCACCTCCTTATATCAATAGCCTACAAAGAGATCGTATTTCTGTTACATTCATCTGTCTTTAATTACATTTGACTTTAACAAATAAATAATATACATAAAATCTATAATTATTAAAAAAAAGTTTCACACAGTCAAAGGCAATACAGAATCCTTTCTAAAGTTGCAGTGACTATCAGTCTATAGCTGTTTTTATACCAATATTACGTGTCACGTGGCGTTACTTAATGTTGTGCACTTCTCAGTTATTGCCGTATGTCATCAAACTCATAAGTCGTAACAGCCGCCTTTACTAAAATTAGTTTATTGTTTCAAAATGTATAAATATTCTGAAATTCGTTAAATATTGATTATTTTTAACATAATTATGTAATTATTATTTTTATTTTATTGTTCTTTGCTAAATTTAATGCATAATTATGCACATTAATTTTTTTTTTAATTTTTCTGTTCATTGATTTTCTTTGGTTCTTCAAGCAACATTGCAATCAAAATCCAACACTTATTTTTCCATTATCTTGAAAACAATTAACTTAATTATAATAAATATAATTTAAATTAATATATAATTCAATTTAATTAAAATGTAATGTCTTCTGCTGACACTGTCTTTGAGTTTGTTCTTTTTTCTTTTATACAAGTATTTATATGAGAAAGTTATCACAGCTGTTCTCAATAAATCTAATAAAAATAATGTGAGTAACTGTCTTCTATTGAAGAAAATTAAAGTAATTCTAGAATTATGTACTATATATGTTGTATAATAATAATTATTTGTTTAAATAATGTTGTGTTTTAATGTATAATGTGCAACACATATATTTAATATCCTACTTATAGCAAGGTTGGCAGATGGAACCTAGTTTTGAGAGACTGCTACTTCTTGGACATTTTTCATGACATTGTGTAAAAATAAAGAAAACTTCCATTTTAACCACCTAATTCGTAATGAAACAATCATTATTTGTACACTTGTGATGGACTCATAGGAGAAACAATATAGAATCCCTGAGGATATTTGTGTTTCGTCATCCAGATCGGATATCTTTCTTTATCCTCGAAGCCTACAACACATAGTACTAGTAGAACTAACAGTTCCATGGGAAACAAATATCCTGTAAAGTCACTATCATAAACTCAATAAGTATTTCGATCTTACAAACAAACTGACCTGAAATAAGTTTAGAGTTAGCTAATGCAGTTAAAGTAGGAGCGAGAGGTATAACAGCGAAATCTCTCTATAGTTTACTAAAAGATCTCAGCCTGTCTAGAACTATCACAAATTCATTTCTAGAACGCACTTCGAAGGCGGCTAGGAGGAGCTCGGACAGTGAAGGTGAGCGTTAATGCATTTTAAAGGGGCCCTTTAAACCTACACTTGGGTTGCAAGTCCCTAGCGCTGCTCAGAGGTCCTCTTCCCACAACACAATGGACCCCTAATTTATTCTTGATTCATTTGTTCTAGTACATTTTAGTGGTAAATGTAAGTTTTTTTTCAATTTTATATATTTACTACCATAAGTAATGTTATTATTAGCACACTCAAGGTTTAAGTTAGATATTAACTGATGAAAACTATTGTTAGTGATGTATTTTATAGTTATTAAGTGAATTTAATCAATAAATATGCTTGATTATTTCTGTACAAAATTTTTAGATAATTTTTAAACATCAATATAACTTCAACAATTTTCTTTCTACTTCTATAATTAATCAATATTCATTCAGTCATAATTATGATGAATTGTGAAAACGTAGATTGAACTCATCAACTGAAAAATAATACTGTACAATATATTTACATATTACTAACTGTTTAAAGATTGAAATTCAGTAACATAGAGTAACTGTATTATTAATCAAGTACCCAGCAACTCACACTGTAAGATGATAATATATAAAAATATAAAGTCTAATTCATATTTTCCTTGAAACATGTGATCTACATGTGTTTTAATTTTATTTTTCTTCCAAGAATAACTTTTACCACTTCTGTTTTCTAAATATATATAAACAAAAAATTAAAACAAACTTAAACTAACGACTTACCTTAGTTCTTCTCCCTGGCGCCTTCTTCACATTACTATCAGCTGATTCCTCACTTTTATTCTTTTTCACATTAACAATAGTCTTTGAGGAACTTGGTTTGTCTTTGATTTTAACATTGTCCTTATTATCACACAGTTCCTCATCACTATCACTTTTAATAACATTTCTAGACTTTAAAGGTTTTTGTGGAGAGCATTTTGATGGTAGATTCTTCTTGACAGCCTTTAAAGGCAAGTCGTCTTCACTTGATGAATCTGATGAACATTTACTGCATGAATCGGAGCTAGAGCTACTCTCTGATAGCTTCTGCTTTTCATTTTTATCTTTTGTTTTGGTTTCATTCAGTTTTTTCTTTACGGAAGGCTTAACAGTCTTTTTAGGAGTTGGTTTTCTTGGTTGAATTGCTGCAATTTTTAACTTTAATCCAGTATCACAAGATGTAACTGAAAATTGTGCTTTCCGGTTATTAGCTTGCTTATTACCAGAACATTTCCAGTCACTTCCTGAGGATTCATTTGAACTGCTATTCTGTAAATATAAAACAAATAATTTAAATAAAAATATCAATAATAAAAATCTATAATTTCTTTAACAATATAATATTATCATTTATAAAAATTCATGATTTCAAAATCATTAAGTACATATACAGTATACTATGAACAGTGTTATTTATCATGTACATGAGAAAGTTAACAGAAATCTAAATTTTAGTATAGCTAAGAAATTTTCTATTTGTAAATGAATATTAGTATAACTACTTACATCGGAATCACTATTAGATTCCGAATCACCACTTGAATCTTGAGTTTTTGGCACCTCTGTGCCCATTTCTGAAACAAAATTTCATTCAAAGAATATATTATTTTAATGATTTGAAAAGGCTTTACTTCAATATAATATAATAAATATGTATGTTTATTCTTGCAATTTATTTTGAGTGTCATTTTTGCTTGTATTGTTCAAAATTGACAGTAAATTGTTTAGACTATATATTAGACTGTTGCAAAGCTTGTGTAGGTTAGGTTTACTTGACAATAACATAATCTATGTTCTTACAAAATTTGATGTACATAATAGTGACTTATTTACATCAAACTAGTGTTTTAAATAATAACAATAGAAATAACCATTAGTTGTAACAAAAACATTGCTTATAGAACATTCAAAGATGATAGTATCGTAGTTTTTTAAATCTTTTAACTAATAGTCACATAAGATTTAGGATTGTAATTTGTAAACGAGCAGAATTAATGTCTAATGACGCTAGATGTATGTACTTACTTCAAGGTTGGTCAAGATGTTCCAAAATATAGAACTATGAATTTCTTCATTTCACTCAGGGGGTATCCTTAAACATTGCGATCATCTGAAAGATAGTATGTGTTATATTGCGTTGTATAGAGCAGCTTATTAAAAAAAGTATCGTTTTCTCTTCGCAACTCCAATACTAATTTGTCGGAATGACAGATCTGACGACACTCGTTGGACCAGTTTTATTTCACCATGTAACTAAAAACTTGGTTTTACACACCTTTTCAAATGCAATAAATTTCACATATAATTAATTGATAAGCTCTGGATTTTAGCAATGGAAATAAATATAATGGGTTTAACGGTTTTTAACGACGTTGGCGCCAAATAAATGCATACGTTTACATGATAGTTCTAATTAAAGAGCTCCATGTACTCCATAGGTTATAAATTATACTTCATTACATTTAAAAAAGTACACGTAAACAAACCACTTTCAATATTCTTCAGAAATTCACCATAAAACCGATAATTTTAGCTTAGCACTTAATTTTTACATCCCTGGCCACCATGTTTACAAATCTTTCGCATAAAAATTTAGGTACAAAGGGAGAAAGCTAGTGAATTGTGCGGCTTATTCTTTCACACTTATGTTAGCCGCTCTTGCTAGAAAGAGAGTCAAATCATAATAATAGGTTCAAATTGCGGCGCAAAATGGCGTCACATTTATACTATATATATTTAGCTAGAAATGATAATGTTTCACAAATTATAGCTCGTTACATGAACATCTAACATTATATTTATGTTACTACGATGTTATGTTGCTATTCATACAATATTTTAATTATCAGAACACGAAATTGAAGTGTTAGTTCAACACTGCCATCTATAAGAAAACAAAATAACTAAATACAAAAATAATTACTAACATCTGTTTCCCAAATATATTTCTAAATGCTTATATTCATTATTAACCAAATATAAACTTCATTGTAATTTATATTAATTTTATAGAAGCTAAATAACTACAATTTTTTTAATATTTTTATATATTCACTGCGACTTTTTTATATCTACAATATATATCATTGACAGCTGGCGTTGACAGTCATGTAACGTAATTCGTGTTTTTATGTTATTGTCTTGTCTTGTACGAAAATATTTGAATGTATTGCTTAACTTAACAAAAACATTTTAGTTTTAAGAAAGCATTTTTTATAAGCAAACAATGCTGTGCAATTACACTTAAAGTGATATTATATATAACAACCATTATATAGATGTGTGACTCAAACAAACAACGATTTATCGTACTTCTTTGCTTAGGTTATTTGTTAAAAGCTTAAAAAATCTTTTATTTAATAGATACTGATGTACATACGATTTTTTTATAATTATAATTGTTCTGCGAAATTTGAGTGAACCATGAATGAAACAGATGTATGGGAGGATCTAGCTAACATTCCGGCAGATCCACCTTTGATGCGAGAATTATGCGAGAAATGCAAGTAAATAGACACTTTACAAAAAATATTATGTTCCGATTTTAAATAATATATTATATAATATACTTACTATAATTTTCAGGAGACCCTCAGTGGTATGTTGGTGCTCAGCACTGCCACCACAACGGCTTAATCCAAATAGTAGTGTCATTTTATTGCAACATCCAGCTGAAGAAAAAAGATGTTTACGAACTGCTCCTATTTTACAACTTGGCTTAGCAGAGAAAAAATGCCTTATATTCAAAGGGAAAAGATTTCCTTTACCAAGGCATGAAAATTTAGAGAATATTCTTACACATCCTAATACTTTGCTTTTGTACCCAAGTAGGACA
Source organism: Dione vanillae (assembly GCA_037178615.1). Taxonomy (NCBI): domain Eukaryota; kingdom Metazoa; phylum Arthropoda; class Insecta; order Lepidoptera; family Nymphalidae; genus Dione; species Dione vanillae. The sequence goes on along the minus strand of JAZFAU010000209.1, from coordinate 1,017,451 downwards.
GCTATAGATATACAAGAAATGAAACATGAAGCAGTTTGCTATAATATTGTATTAATAGACGGAACATGGCCACAAGCTAAGGCTATTTATGCATCAAGCCCAATTTTACATAGTATAAAACAAGTTAAATTTACAGCTACAAATACAACAAGCAATTATATTATAAGAACTCAACCTACAGAAGGTTGTTTGAGTACACTAGAAACTGCAGCTGAAGCATTATCACAATTAGAAAATGATACAATTTATAGGGAACAATTAATAGAGCCCTTACATATGTTATGCAAATTTCAATTAGAAAATGGAGCAGTTACTCATCAATCAAAAGAGTTTTTAATAAAATCAAAAACATATCCAAAATTAATAGGAAAACGATTGTCAAAGCTATTAAAATCGACAAATGATGAAATAGACACTAAGTAAAACAATTAAACCTTTAAGTTTTTTTATTTTAGCTCAAAACCTTAATAATCTTTACTTTATACAAATATTGAATTGTTTAAAATAATGTTTATGTTAAATAAATAGTGTTCTAGTTTAAATAATGCAAAATTATTTATAAACTATAAATAATTGGATACAAAGGCATTGGAATACAAAGGTATTCTATAGAAGGAATTTTAGAATTAAATATAAAAATATTCTTTTTCTTTAATTATAATGTTCTTGACCTTGCTTCGTAATATTATTTCATGTTTCCTTTTACAAAATCAATTTTTGTTATGCATTGAAAAACAAGTTCTTGTCTCACATGAAATGTATAAAACAAGAATTTATAAGAATATTAAATATTTGACCCTTAGTCATTTCATACCACTATTTGAATTTGCATTTAATTCTAAAACTAACAATATTTTTATTTTTAAATTTTAATATTTATACAAATGTAAGCACAGGCTATAAATACTCAGTTTAATTTATGTTAATGTCATATCTCATAGACAATATATCTGACATATGACAATTGACAAACCTAAGGTTCTTTCTTTTGGTTCTGTCAAACGAATTGAACATGGCTGAGGTTCGTTGATTTATAAAATATTAAATCTAGAGTTATTTGGCTAATCCTTATTCTTTTATTACAGTACATTATAGTGAGGCTAAAATGTATCCTGATGATATGTGTCTTGCAGTGTTATTTTGTGTTTGTGAACATAAATGTTTACGTATTTCAGGTAGACGAAACTCTCAAGAAGAAGCGTACCTTCAGGAAGTTTACCTTCCGAGGAGTGGATTTGGACCAGCTTCTGGATATGCCAAAGTAAGGAGCTATATTATATTGGTGCACTTAATATTACACAGTTAGAGTTGAACCGATAACATAACCTAAATGTTTTTAAACTAACATTCGTATTCCAATTCTAGTGAGCAACTCATGGAGCTAATGCATGCTCGTGCCCGTCGGCGATTCGCTCGTGGCCTAAAGCGCAAGCCGATGGCTTTGGTGAAAAAACTTCGCCGGGCAAAGAAAGAAGCACCTCCTAATGAAAAGCCAGAAATTGTTAAGACTCATTTGCGGAACATGATCATTGTACCTGAAATGGTTGGATCTATTGTTGGAATTTATAACGGAAAAACTTTCAACCAGGTATGTTATAAATTATTAACTTTAAGGGAAACAAAATTGGTTAGGTTATAATATAAAAAAAATTTCAGGTAGACCTCTTCTGTATAGCTGTTTTGTCAATATACTTCAGGAAAGAAAGTTTACAAATGTTTATCTAAATCTTAAACTTTATTTGTTATTATATTAAATTTTCTTAATTATTTTAACATGCATTATAATTTAAATATGATAACAATATGCAATTTTCAACATACATTATAAGGTTGTCACTAGAACTTTTAACTATTATTAGTTTAAGAAGGCACTTTGTCCTCAGTTGATTTTGCTTGCCAACATTAAAAGATTCCTTTTGAATCTTAATTATGTCCAAAATTCTGCTGAATGAATCTTATAACATATTCAATCAGGTAACATTAAAAATTAAAGTAATTGTTAAACAGTTTAGAAACTTTAATAGATACTTATAAAAGAAATATTTGACATTTAATAATTTTCTTAAAATAAGATTATGCTATTTATTTATCAGCTTTAAATAGAATTAAAGTTATACATTTTGCATATTGTATACTTTGAATATTGTAGAAAAATCAAAATTTTACCACTTCATAATTATAACTTCAACCAATTAACCATTTTGCAAAGAAGACAACAACAACTATTTGACAATAACAGAAGACAATAACAACAAACTATTTTTTAAAACAAACTTCTTTTATTTTAGACATTCATACATATAATTTTGTTTAAATAAAAACTTTTAATTCTAGGTTGAAATCAAGCCTGAGATGATTGGTCACTACCTTGGTGAATTTTCAGTAACATACAAGCCTGTCAAGCACGGTAGGCCAGGTATTGGTGCTACTCACAGCTCCAGGTTCATCCCGCTTAAGTAGGCGGAATTTTCACTTAGGTTAAGCAAAAACAACACAATGATACAATAAAGTATTTTTTGTGGAATTTTGAATGTTTTTATTTTCAACCTATAGTTGAGAAACTTTATTTTAGACTTGTTGCTTATTTTGAATAATTTAACATGTAAATTCTCTTACTGCATATACAAGTTTTGTGTATCAATTGGGCACAATCCATTTTATTAATCTTTTTTTTATGAAGAACACAATGGAACACACAAAGGAGATTAATACATTTACGAGTATATATTAGTATTTAAAAATTTATCAGTTTAAAAGAAATCAATTAAAAAAAATATATACAGCATAGTTGCTAGTAATTAATAATAAAAAAAAGGAACTTATAAAATTAATAATATTTAATTTGTTTATAGATATAAAAGTGAGACATGCCTTGCAGTGGCATTTAAGCAATAAGTGGGTTATTTAATGTGGTCCAAATGTAATGTGTATAGGAGACTGCACAATTTTTATGATTGTTCAATGTTTCCTTCATTGTTATTAAGTTTCCCAGTTTCCACCTTTTTCAAGGCACTGCGTGTTGAGTGGCGAAACTAATCACCGATCGTTTCATAGTTGCCAGATCGAAAAAAACGAAAACGAAAGATCCGTCTTCCCCAAGTGAAAATCGGAACTACAAATCGTAGTGCCACAACGTGGACTCTGATCTCTGTCTCGATCCTGTTAAAAGCAATCGGTGCTGGTAAAATGTATTCTGTGAATATAATTGTGGGAAAAGTTTTGGCTTCTATAAATCGTCTTCTGTTGATCATAAAAGTGCAACTTAGACTTGACTAATATTTTCCTGTTGGAGCAGGGGCGAAGCGACTAAGACGCTTTGGACTGCAACCGTCCTCTAAAGTCCGAGAATTTAGAGGATCCTCGTATTCCCTAAAAGCAACGAGATAATGAATAAAGAAGTGATTGAACAAATTTTAATTGGCAAACATATCTTTAGTAGACATCATTATAATGCGAAAGTACTGTCTGCTGTCTGTGTTTTAACACTAACCGCTGAATTATTTTTAATGAATTTTGGTATAGAGATAGATGAAGCCTTGAGAAAGGGCAAAGGCTACTTTATACCTTGATCCCGGAATTTTAAGGGCAAAATCATGCTACAGTCATGTATCGTAGCCCGTAGGTATAATTCAAATGATCCACAAACCGCTTATATATTTTCATACTTACCATCAGATCATGATCCCGGACTATGTGGAACCATGTTACGTGAGTAAACCAATTCAAAAACTACGTGATATGTGTAAAAAAATTTTAAAACTTTATTCCGGCGGAGATATATGGGGATAGTTACAGCAACATCTAGCGGTGAATAGATAACTCAGCCGCTTTTAATAAAGTTTAGTTAGCTTGAAATGCTTTTCGTAAAATTTTTTTTTGATTGTGAGGCTATTGCTGAATTTAATGCTATTAGCTCTATTGGCCTTGACAGTGACACAAATTGGTTTGGAAAGCGGTACGGTAAGGTATTCTGCATGGGTGGTACTTAAAAAGCACTGTCGGGTCTGCTAGGGAGACGCAATCGGCGGCAAGGGTGTCCCATGAGGCACTCGGGATGTAAGAAATTTACAATAATATAGTAAAAAAGTTTTTAGATTTTTTTCCCATTTGTACTTACGTCGATATATGTTACATTGAAGACGTGGAAAACAAATTATCAATTAATAAATAAATAACGTTAAAATGATTTAATTTCCATATTGTTATGAAGTCGATCTCGGTAAAATAGAAATATCATAAAACCATCTGATGGTATGTTGAATAATACAAAATAATAGCTTAGAAAACGATAGTTTTAAAATACATAACCATACATATTTCATAAAAACCATGTTCCATATGCAATGTGATTTAATATTATTCTGTATAATATTGATTCGAAAAGTTAGTCTGAGGAAATCGAACTATTGCAACATAATATTTTAGGTACAAATTTTTTACAAAATTGAAATGTAAATAAATCTTAAGCCGGGGAAACTACGAGAGCAAGTTTGTAAATGTAATTGCAGTTTAAGTTTCTTTTTGTTTGTATTATTACTTCTAACTCTAAAGTAACGAACGAAGTACACTGTAAGTTACGGTAAGGCGACGATTTTCTTACAAAAAGCAAATAAATTTGGCATAAAAATTCATATATTTTGATAACGTTGACTTAGAAGTTCGATTTTTCTGCAGTTGCAAGAAGTTAAGTGATCAGGTTGAATATTTGATATTAATTTCAGCATGATTTCTCTAAGTGATTTCGAGAAAATTGGTCTGAACAGGCCGACGTACATATAAACAAACTGACAACAAAATAATCTTATAACGGCCCTGTTTTTTTCTTTTTTTGAAGTAAGTATCCCTGGAAAATATGTATTTGCAATTCCTTCACAAAAATAATTACTCTAAATTTAATTAAAATTGTGTCAATTATGCTATTATATATTCTACTATCAACTATGTACCAATTTCATGATTGTATATGTACGGAGTAAACAAGTTATAAAAATTGACAAATTGAAATTTGCGGTGGTATATAAATTTATTTAATTCACTTATCAACCATAGCCTTAGTTCTAAGTGATAATAAATATAAAAAAATGTAAAAATAAGAGTTCATTATGGTTTATATTAATTCCATATATTATGTATATAATATTATAATTCTTCTTCTTCTTCGTGTCGATGGCAAATTAAAAAGAGGCGTTTGAGTATGGTCCGTGGTAGGATCATTATTTGGTGAGAGGATTGGTCACCTAGACTCTGCGTTACCGAGTGCTAGGTCCAGGGTGCGCCGGACGTTGGGAATCGTGTTCGCTTTAATTACGTCGCTCGGGGAGGCTCCTCTCGTGCACCCCAATATTAAAATTACACCACCCTGAAATTATAATTACATTAATATAATTACACCCTAATATTATAATTAATATTTATGATAAGAACATATAGTATAATTTAAAAAAGGGTACGGACCAAATGTCTGTAGTGTTAATTACATTAGATATAAATTTGCGGTGGGTTAAGTTTAATTAAATATCACTAATAAGAGATGAGAAACTTAAATTTGAGTGCGTCTGCACTCTTTTTATATGAAATAAACTACGGCATAAGTCAGTAAGTTTTTTTTATTGGTATACGCCTCTCTGTAAATTTCCTTTAATTACATTCCAAAGTGCACGAGTATGATTCGCGTTATTCCTATATACATGCATTCACTAAAGAAATACCACTAATCTTTGACACGTTAAATATAGTATGTACACAAAAGAATTCTTCTTCTTTAACTTAAAATTAATCGAAAATTGAACAATTAAGTACTGTATAATTTCTAGTCTATATTTAATATTTGCTAAATTCTAATCAGGTATAACAAACAATTGGTGACTATTTATATTAATTTAATATGAAATGGTTATAAATTTTAATAAAATACCATTTAAGTAGTTAAGTAACATCGAGAACGCAGTGCGTAACCGTCATACTCGGGTTAATAAGAGTGCATGGCATTGTCTTTGCAAACGGTCGCTGTTCATTTTGCGAGATGAAACCGGTGGCGGCCGGCGCTATCCACTATCCACCGACCTCCGCAATACCATAGATGCTATGTTTAACACACAATAATTTTTAGATGTGAACTCCTTACATGGACTCGTGAATTATCACCTGTATTCTGTTATAACTTCAATTGCCGCAACTATACAGCAAAAAGGTTAGAGGACGTCATTTAAGCAATCAGCATATATATATATATATATATATATATATATATATATATATATATATATATATATATATATATATATATATATATATATATATATATATATATATATATATATATATATATATATATATATATATATATATATATATATATATATATATATATAACGCCTTAGGAAAAAATATTTTGTATGATGAACACTATCTGTTTGCGTTAAATAATGTAAGTCTATCCTGGAACCATAATACGGCATAATGAAACTTTAACAGATGAATGAATCAAATCGATACCAAGCTACATTTTTCAGTGTTACGTACTTTCTAACAGCTGTTTAGATATGTTTTTGAATTTGTCCCTCTATCGAAGTGGAGTAACAAGAGCATATATTACAGAAATAGGAGAGCCAAAGAGTATCAATGTGTCCGCTGCGTATGCTTACGGCAGAAGCTATGCAGAAATTATGTATAACGAAAATGTTCTTCCTTAAAAGTTCCAAATGTAAGACTACGATAGCGTGTGTCTATCTCCTGAGAAAAAAATCACGACAATCATTTTGAAATTCTACAAATAACATAAATATAAAAGGTTATAAATATGTATCAAAGCATTTGAAAGTATTTACTATTAGAAGTAGTATTTTTGATTAAAGTGTGTAAATATTGCGGAAAATAAAAAAAATATTATATACAGCATTATATAGTTAAAAAATAAATCCGTTAAATACGTTGAGCGTTTTTATAATCTCTAATAGCCTAAATCGTCTATCACATCATATTAATAGTATGGTTACTTTAGACACTGTCAAATTTGTCCAAGTTATCATAATTAAAGCTGTATAACACTGTTTTACAAATTATAAAAGAAGAAGTGATGGAGTGTCTCAACACTAGGTTTTCAATGACCTCTGCTTACCCTACGCTACGCTATGAACGGGATAAATCGTAAAAAAGAAAAAAACATAATAAGCAACACAACACTAATCTATATGTAGGTATACAATTAAATAAGTTATTGTGTCATGTTTTTATTTTTTTATATATTTTTGTATTTCAGTTTCAAAAAAATATTGTATTTGTCTATAATAATTAGCGTGGGACCAACGGGTAGGTGATACCAACAGTCAATAACTATAAATTTAACTCCCATGTATATATGATTTTTTATTTTTAGTTTATTTATTGTGATTATTGGAGATTTTTTTTTTCTTTAAAAAACTGTACTCGTAAAGAATATTGAAACATACAGACTAACTGTTATATATTCTTCAAGGTACGATATAACAACCAAAAGGCATCGCTTTATAAGACTATCGACTTCTAAAGATACAGCAAAAATATTCTACTGGTGACGTTATGCCAGTATTCATTTCGAAAACTATTGGGTATAATTTATTTTTTATGAAGTATAGTAAAATATTTTTTCTACAACTTTAACTTTTAGTTAAATTAAAATTATATGTAATATTAACCAAATTTTAATCTACTTAAAATCAATCCGTCATTAACATATATATCCGTCCATATTACCGTGTCTGATCAGTCACTGAAACTTTGTGAAAATATAATATCGTATTGTGTAATATTAAATACCAAAACGAAGCAAAGTTATAAAAATGGATTATGTACACCAATTCGATATGTAATGTATTAACTTTAATAGGTATATTATAGATGAATAATATATATATATATATATATATATATATATATATATATATATATATATATATATATATATATATATATATATATATATATATATATATATATATATATATATATATATATATATATATATATATATATATATATATATATATATATATATATATATATATATATATATATATATATATATATATATATATATATATATATATATATATATATATATATATATATATATATATATATATATATATATATATATATATATATATATATTGCATATAAAACCTCATAAAAAATTAACTTATCATATTTAGCGTCCGTATCTGCTATGTAGTATCTGTCCGCTACTTCGTTTGTATGGATTCTTTAATATCTTTACCGAACATTATTTAATTTTTTGATAGATTTTTTTATAATTCAAAAGTATATTGAAACTGTTTCTAATATCTCATTTGTTTAATTATATTTATTAGCGCTCTATTGAAATGTAATAGGTTTCTAAAGTTTGATTTTATGTATCAAATACAGCACGGTGATCGACAAATTCAATATTGCAATTTCATTGTACTTCAAAAGCTCTTCCAGAGTTTTTATAATATTTTACGTCGTGCATTTTGTCTACAAAAGGGAAAAAAAGTCCGGCAACGCACTTGTAACACCTCTGGTTTTACAGAGCCGTGGGCGTGGGTGATCACTTACCATCTGGTGACACGAACTCTCGTTTGTCTTGTTTTTCCCATAAAAAAATATTAAACACGCCCAATAGGATACTAAAAAAGTATTTTTCTTATTTCTTATAGTTTTGTTAATATGGCGTTTCATCAGGTGTTTTAGATCCTTAATTTTTATATGTTTATAGAAAGTCTCTTCTTCTTCTTCTTCTTCTTTATTTATGGCGTTTCGAGCGTGCCAGTTGAGCACAATTCACTTCGCCAATGGAAAGTCTCATTAGTTTTGTTATGGTATTGTTGAATTAATTCTTATATTCAGCTGGATTAATGTCTGAAAATCAGGCGTATAAATCCAAATTCAGCAAGATTTATGGGATGTATATAAAATAATGACAATATAATTTATAAGAATAAATGCTTATTTTCGGCTTCAACAAAATGAATGGTCGCCACTAAAGTAATATAATTTATTCATAAATTGACTTCATTATATATGTGAAATATAAAGTAATTTATAACGTTTCATAAACGCGGCTTTACACACATTACAATTATTCATTCAGTGAAATTGGTCATTTCGGAAAGCGGGGACGGAGAAGGCTAAGGGACTAAGCAACGGAGTGTCATTAACACTAGGTTCCCACGGTCCCTGCAGTATGAAAATGAATGAGTATAAGATCTTAAAAGCTTACACAGTTAAAATATTCTGTCGTATATTGTAAATTTTGTATTCCACATCTTAGTTATATAAGTTGATTATTGAAAATTAGATCCACCTTGCTTGCCACGGAATTTCACAGTATTCGATCAGCTTTATATTTTCTAACTTCTAACCAACTCGATAGGGATAAAGAGAGAAGGTACGCAACGTAAAAGTCATAAAATTCAAAAAATCATACCTGCTACATGTACAAACTGAAATAACTGAAGAGATGAAAATATTATAGTACGTGTTTCAATACTAATTTTATATCTAACACGAACTATCTTTTTATTTATTTATTTATTTAGAGACAACCAACAGAAGTTACAATATTAGTTAGTAATTGCATAAAAGAAATACTTAGACTAAGAGTTAATTGCACTTCCAATTACATGCATGAATAATTGAGATTCAAGAAAAGTAAATATGATTACGTTACAAGAAACTTTAAAATTATTAATTTAAATACAAATTTGGTAAACAATCAGTCAGTCAAGAGTAATAAAAAGTACATTTTTATTACTAAGTAGAATAATTTCTATAAGTAAATAATAGTTCAAAATGAAAATAATTAAAAATCATACCTATATCTAAAAGTTACGAAAACATATTTGTCTAGATAATAATAAACTTCAATGTTAATTTTATAAAAATTCAAATTTAAAAAGTTGCATATCATACTCAATTGTATAAAGATTAATTTGTTCTAACTTAACTTAATTTGAGGTATGTCAAGCAATAGTGGATAAATGTGTCCTTAATTTGTTTTTAAACGACCCTAGGTTGTCGCAAAATAGATCCAATCCATTTATTTCTTTCTCTTAAGTTACCAAAATTGTCCCATTACTTTAATTTTCATTGAATCCCAGCAGAAAGAAACCTTTGTGCGTTCTTCATACATCTAGCATGTTTCTAATACTTTTAATCACGTTACAAACTTCTTGAAAGGGTAAATATAACAATCAGTTTTTAAGACATAGATATTTATATTTCTGCTAGTCTTAGTTACCTTATAATTGTGCTCTAAAGTAAAAATTACTAATGATTAGGTAGTCTTTGTAAAAAATTAGTATATCGATGGCTGAGCTTATTTATACTAGGGTGGAAAGGGCCCCAAATTAATAAGCCAAGGCCCCGAAACTACAGTTACGACACTGATTGTTATTGTAATTTCTTGTCTACCTACCAAGGTTTGTTTAATGTATGTGATATGCAAGGTGTTAACGATTTCTGTCATATGTTTGAGATACAGCTTGACGATTTGGTTGCCTGCTACGCTACGCAGGCAACCTTTACCTATGATGTCTAATTTGGCTTAAAAAGTAAATATTAGCAAAGTTAAGTTGAGTAGGTACAATTTACTTAAACGAATAAATAGTTGTGTCAATATTCCTAATATGTCCCCTTATGGCAGATTTAAATATTTCAAATAAATAAAAAATACTGAAAGGTATATTTTTGTACGGTTTGGAATGTTTTTTTTTTGATATTTATAGAAATAAGGTGAGAACCTAAGTGTAATTGTTGATTTTTAGTTATACACGCGTGTGCTTTTGACTTCTCACCAGAGCTAGAAAAAGAGGTAATATTTCGATCTCTCGAATGTAAATACTATATACATAAATCTAATTTTTAAATTATGATTACATTTGAGGCGCAAAAAGAATTGATTCCAATTTTGTGAAACTATTACAGCAAAGTGATTGTCGGAATAAGAATTAAACATATACTTGTAACTGCTAAAAATTTTATTTATCTTGTTCTAAATATAAAACAGCATTCTAACAGTCAAGTAGCAACGTTTCTAAATAAATTAGAGGATGTTGTAAAACGGAGTTACTTGTCACGTGCTTGTCTTCGTAAATTATTAAAACAATTATAACGTAGAAACCAATTGGAGTTGGAATAGCTCATTTCGTTCACTTTTAATAACTTCTATAACTATTGTGAATTAACATACCTAACAAATGATATATCATAAAGAAATACGTTGCAATACTAAAATTATTTAAATAAATATAATAAAGAGGCTATATTTATTCAAACCCGAGATTTTTAAGACGTAATATATGTGATGTGATAAAGTAAAAACGTATTTTAGTACCTTTATCCTGCAAATAACGAAACGGATATCAAAAGAATACATATAATATTGTTGTCAACGCGAGCAAAGTCGCAAGCCGAAGTATGTTCATTATAATTATAATTGCAAGTACTTATGACTGTCAGAATAAGGGTAAATGATGTTTGAAATATGATCTTATAACGAGTCCAGCACTGTCTGGAATAGATAGGTTTTTCCAGTAGATGTCCTAATAAGTAATTTAAAAGGTTATATTGTTTATTATACATTTCAAGATGACAACGCTCTTCGGTCTGACTTCATGTTGATGCTATTTGTGAGAAATGATCTTGCAACAAATTGATACTTGTGAATCTTAATTGATTCCGTTGTTCTCGTTATTGATTAAAGAAGGGATTTGAATATATTGTTTCCAATGAGACTGTTTACGTAATTAGGATGACACATTGTGTAAAGGATGACACATTGTGTAAAGTATGAAGTATAGATTGTGTACTGTTATAATATCGAAAATGCGATGGATGCGGGTTTTATTATCCTTCGAGGTGATATCATTATTTCATTTCTTCATTCTGGTATAAAAAGCGCGACGTTGAATTACACAAATCAACACGCAAAATATGAGAATTGTAAAAGTAAGGCACAGAGTGTCACGAACACTTAACGATTCCTTCTGCCTACCCTGCTTTATGCCTAAAATAGGGAGAAAAGAGAATATCGTATCGACGAAACGGGTAAATACCTTTTAACTATGTATCTACTTTTAAAATGTGATTTCGGATAATAAATAATGCCACTTATAAAAGCTTAAGTCATTTTGCTACAGTGAGACAGCGGCTTGGTGTAAATGCAATAGTTATGAATTCAATCCATACTAGTGGAATGAATTACTTTAATTTTTCCGCTCTAGCGTGAAAAAGAGCGAAGCCATTTCTGCCAATCGACAAATAATATCTAGAACTTGGGCGGAAACTGAAAAATGTAGTGTCTTGGCACTAAGTTTTATCATACTTGTCCTAATATATACGTAATTGATAATAAAACTTAATACAATAAAAATATAGGTAATATTTTGTGTTATTTTCAAATGACGCATATTTGTATATGGACTTTTTTGGTTTCATAGAACTACGACTAGTCGCAGATTGCATTTAGTGTCAATTAAACATTATTTTATTACTGTTTCGTTAAAGCACGAGTAATTTAATTAACGTTTATATATAAATAAATTTCATGAAATGTCTTTGCAAAACTGAACTTATAATGAAGTAGCATATTATAACCATGATTTAATGATTTCTCGTTTATTTACTAACGCGCTTACATTGTAACATTGCTTTTGTTTTCCTAATTAATGCTACATGTATCATCATTTTCAGCTACCACATTATTGTATAGAAGGGTGGGCAAAGGAAACTTAGTGTTGAGATGCTACGTTACACAGGCAGTCTGATCGTTTGTTGATTTTACTTAGTACCGTAAATATATTTTTGTAAAAAAATATTTTATACTTATTTTAGAACTTTACCACTGACGTCATATACATATTTTTTTCGTCAGCACGTGGGACAATATAGCACTAGTCAGAACTGCAGAATTTATGTCTTGAGTAAACTGAATTATTTAGTAATTGAAATAATTGTTTAAGTTTTAAATGTTTATAATATTATGAAAAATGTGAATTAACCGCTAAGATAAAGATTTTACATACATACATACATAGCTTCACGCTCTATCCCTAGCGGGGTAGTCAGAGAGAACGGAGCGCCAAACGCTGCGGTCCCTGCATACCTCTTTCGCCTCGTCCACTGTCATTAACCTCTTCACGCATGCTCTCGGGGGAGTTCTCATGCTTTTTACGTGACCTTCCTCCAGTATCTTCGATACTGTGTTTTCGAAAGTCAACCGAGGTCTCCCCTTACCTCTCTTACCACTCACTTTTCCATCATATATCTTTTTTACCATTCTTTCGTCACTCATTCTTTCGACGTGCCCAAACCATCTGAGCACGTTCCTCTTCATTCTTACTGTGACATCCTCGCTGGTACCTACCGTCCTGTGTACCTCTTCGTTGCGGATTCGGTCAGCTAAGCTGACTCCGCATATCCTTCGAAGAGATCGCATCTCCACAGCATTCATCTTTCTTTCATTCTTCTTCTGTAATACCCACGTTTCACTGCCATATAACAGCGTCGGAACCAGAACTGCATTGTGTACGGCCAAACGTGCAGCGACGCTGACGTTTTGCCGTCTCAACATAGCAGCTAAGGCACCGTTCATTCCGTTACCGGCAGCAATACGTCTTTCAACATCCATTTCGTATCTACCATCTCTACTTAACATACTTCCCAAGTATACTACTTCGTTCACTTGTTCTAATAATTTTCCATTCACGAAAATCTTGCATTCTGTCCTTTCCTCGTCTCTTTCAAATACCAGAACCTTTGTCTTACTTGCATTCAGGCTTAGACCATTAGTTTCACACCCGTCTTTCAGAATGGTGACCAATGCCTGCAACTCGCTTTCTGATGATGCAATAAGCACTGCATCATCTGCGTACAACAAGCAATTTACCTTCAAGTCACCCACTTTTACACCCATGTCACTTTCTTTCAGTCCTTGGAGACAGCTATCCAAATACAAATTGAACAACCAAGCCGACATGGAACAACCCTGTTTAACACCCGATTGGGTGCCAAACCGAGGCGACATGTCGGCTCCTACTTGCACACAGGCTGAGTGATCTCTATAAAGAGATTTTACAGCCTGCAGCAAGGGTCCGTTCACATTGTACCGGGGTAGTATCTCCCACAACTTCTTTCTCACAACCCTGTCAAACGCCTTCTCCAAGTCCACAAATGCACAGAAAACCTTTTGGATTTTTTAAAAAGATTTATTAAAGATTTTACATGTTACATAAAATATATTTTTAAGATAAAATGTCAAATACGCGAGCTACTCTAGGTCAAGGTAGGTACTCATCAATGTAGATTATTTAATTGATGATAAAAAGAACATTTTATAATGACAAGCAAATACTTATGTGTTTCACAATGAGCACTTATGTATTTATTATGTAAAGTAATGCTCAGGAAAATATTTAGTATGGTATGGAATCAGCTAGGGCTCGCGATGGACTCTGCATCGTGCTTATGTTGGGCTGGTCGCGTTGTAAAAAGCTCGGAGTAGCACCTGGGTCTTAAGTCCCAATAAGCTTGGACCTTTAAAGCTTAAAATGGATCTAACTTTAAAGGTTAAATCTGATCTGACCGAACTTCTCCTGCTATCTAACCAAATTCATTATGATTCTATAAGCACCTTTTCCATAGTAAGTTCTTAAAATATGACAGTTTTAGATGGCCTTATATCTTTAACATTCTTTATACCCATAGTTATTTCTTTGTTATACCTCTGGCTGCTACTTCTACCACATACAAATTAATTCTAAGCCTATTCCTGGCCAGTTCGTTGGTACGTTAATAATTTTGACTTGATACGTTATAATTATAATTTATTTTTTTAAATTATAATAATCGTTTTCAATGGAGCTGTAAATGCTACCAGTATAACGTGCTTTGCAGCGTGAAGAAATATATGTAATCTGGACGATTTGGTATTATGTTAAATTCTTAGGACTTAGGTATTCTTACTGAATCTATATTATATAAGCATACGAGCAAATTTAAGGTTTTTAAGATAAGCTTATGGTTTATTAATTTAGATTTGAGATAAAATATAAATAAGAAAGACAATATTTAGTCTAACTAAATTGTAGTTATAAAATTATATAAACTAAATAAAGATAAAAATAAAATCAATGTTTAGTCAAAATGTTTTAAATCTGCAAGTAGCATTTGATAAACGCTCGAAGTTAGGGAATTGAAGTTTTACACTTTTTTTAGTCTTTTTTTAGTTTTAGGGTGCTTTCTCATTACAGTATATGATTTAATAACTATTATAATGAAAAAAACATATCTTTGTTTCCTTGTGTTTGTGGGCAATAATGATTTAATAAATAAAACATTTTTTAGGCATTCATGAAGTTTCAATAAAACACACAATACTACGTCATCAGATAATACTAATACATTAAAATAGTTGATATAAAATATAATTTATAGTAAAATAAGTAACTATAGACATTATTTTCAGTACATATCATACATATCTACTGTACATCTGATCGCATAGAGTTTTACAAAATTTGTTGATCATTGGTTAGAAGCCGTAAAAATTCAAATAAATAAATTTATTGAATTGAAACTATGAAGCTTATATATATTATAACATATAGTTATTATGTTGATGATAAATAAAAATGGTTAATATTGTTAAAATTCTAACATATATAAGTATGTACTCATTATACTCTAGTAGTGAAATTCTTGTTGTTCGATTCTTAAAATCATTATTATTATAATTGAATTCTAGCTTTTAATTCAATTTTATTGTGAGACAATTTGAACTGTAAAAATTATTATATATTTAAATACATATCTTTACACATCAAATGTAATTATAAAAGCTTTAATAGCTTCTAGAGCTTTTGATCTGCAAATATTTCAGTCGATAATGTGTATTTTGATTCAGCAATGATCTACAGTAGTGTAATCATTATTTTATGTTATACTGGTGTTTAACTATTATTGATATGAGTAAGTTTTATGGGCGATTCATATCGTATTGCTTCGGTGTAAATAATACGTTACAACTAAAAATATCCGTGAACAAAATGGGAGTGAGGTTCGGGTGGCGCCCCGCAGCAGGCAACAGCCACCGCCGCTGAAACTGGGGGCAATCTCGTCATAACTAGAATGAATAATTGGTGTAATTAAAAATTATTGTTTGTCAGAATTAAGGGCGTTTCGTTTATAAGGAGCGAGCGCGGAGGCTTTACGTCTATGGTTCGCTGACTGCGCACTCGTCTGCACGTGTTGCTCGCACATCCTTCGCTAAACTATTAACTTTCGTCATTCAGATCTAAATCGAAATCTCTTTTGAAATATAAGTTAATAGTTCCATAAAATAAAAATAATATTGTATATTTTCTTGGCTATTTACTTTCAGTGATTAGTGAAATATGTGATAACAGTTTATCTCATTTTCGTAAGGAAATAAATTTTCAGCAGAATAAAACCCCTGACAGGTAAGTTGATTGTTATCTATGTGCATTATCGTAAAGTTTTTATATTTTACCTTCAATATTTTGTCATTAATACGAAATAAATATAGTAGGCTCGCACACAAATCAAACTCTTAAGTATGATTATAAGTACATTTTACTACCCCACACACTAGTTACTTTTACAAAGGAATTAATAATTAAGGCAAATGAAATAAACAAGCGGTTTTTGTTTATTTTTTGTTTAGACGCAACAAGTTTCATCCTCAGTGCAACAGGTTTGCAGTTGATTGACTTTTCCATGTCAATAATAGTTAATATCATTTGATAAGCCGCATATAAATATATATATATAAAAATGTAATGGTTGGATATTAGAATGAAAATATTCATATAACAAATATTGGTACTTACGATGTTTGACGCAAAATTATTTATGTTATGCACAACCCAAGGATTAGTGACATATAACTTTAATTAGTCGATAATGACTTTCACGCATTCAAATGTTGTTTTTTTTATTTATTATATTAATAATTTAAGGCGTTTATGACATTATTATTATATCACTGTATTAATAATTAACGGAAATGTATTTACTATTTAAGTTATAGTATATGTAATTTTAATAAATAGTTCAATTTACGTATCAAGAAACACTTGTTAATAGTTCAATTAATGAGATACTCACGTAGATAAATATGCAATACTTTATAAATTAAGATAACGGACGCCCAACATTGTTAGTGTGAAAATTCCATGACCATAGGTACTTGATGGTACACTAGTATACGGATTACTGTCAATTTTGATTCATTGTTTTTCACGATTTTATATAATAAAGAAAGATATGTTTGCTTTTTTATTTTAGTTTATCTATATTGGTTCTACATTATATATTGTAGTTACTTGACATGTTAAAATGTCAATGGAAAATGTCTATCACACTAAATGAGTTTTGTTAAGGTTTGTTGCAAATAGAAGTACATTAAATTATTTTTGTTATGGCAGCATTTTTCTTTCTCTCATAATTCAGCTCGTCTATTATAGCTCCGCATAAGGTATAATAACCTTAAAAATCTATTATAGATTAGACCTAACAGACTTACAGCAGATTTCCATCCAAAATCCATCCGGTAGGTCAAAAGATGTTACAATTAAACAAAAACATGGAGAAAAAGGTGTAAAAATCATGTCTTTTTATTGTAATTTTTTTCATGGCACCATTTTTTCCTTAAATATGCAAAGTACATAGACATTTTTTTGATGTTTTATTATAGAGTGTAATGACGTGGTAACATGAAAATTGTATACTTGGTAAATAAATTAAAAAAATATATTATTGTATGATAGTAAATTTATTTTGATTAAATGTAGTATTGAGTTAACGCTTATTAATTGTTATATTAAGTGTATAATTAGAGTGCGAATATTAAGCTTTGTTGCGTGTTCGCAACATCTCAACTCCTAGAGAAAAGTGTAGAACAAATTATGTTGACTTGGTCATGGTCTTGGACTTTAAATATTCTTGTTCAGAGTAAAAAGCTGTATTATTTAATTTAATTATCATTTTGTACCTACTTTAAATTTTTGAAGTAGTAAATATAAAGTACATAGATTTGTAATTAATATTTATCTGAATTATAGTAAACTTCAGACAAATTTCGCTTATATAAACTAAATTAATATATACAATTATAAGTTTACGACGATTTGTTTATAAAAAACTTAGCTTTTTACTAATGGAATGAACGCAATATCAAGCGCGTAGACTTACATGTGGATCTCCTCACACCACATTCTTTGCCATATTTTCCTTTCAGAACCAAAATTATGTCTACATAGTTACCTAGTTATTAGTTCCCATAATATGGAAGTACTTTTAATTAGGTTTTTGTATGTATATAGATACTAGATAATACAATTTTCATTTCCATACTTCCTATGGTATTTATTAGCCTCATAATGTACAGATAAAATGATGTCAGACTTTTTATTCTATGTATCTGCTGTCAAATATTATTTTTAATATATTATTTTTTTATACTTTCACGGAAAGTACTTACCACACTAAAAAGCTTTTGTTGAATATTTTATTATTTTTATGGAGCTCCATCAGGTCAGGTAAACTTATCGTTGTACAAAAAGAACAGACAGTGAATAGGGCGCAATCTTTAGTGAAAGCGGGTGATATGTGGAAATTATGTGGAGTGGTCTTAAAGTGTTATACATATTTAAAGCTGCAGCAAGATGCTGTCATAATTTTATTAACATGTAACAAGTAAATGAAGTAAAGCGAAATCCATAAATATTTATAACAGAAAAGCTATCGATATAATTATATAGTGAACAAAGATGCTAATTGCTTGTCAGATTTCATGTCGTCAAATAATGGGTTAGTTGTATGATAATGGTAACATTTTTTGCCCTCTTTAAGAGAAGGCGAGAGATCAGTTACTCCATTTTACACTTTTAAATATTTTACATTTAAAGTACATTGATGAGATCCTGCAACAGAGTACCTAGTAGTAAGCGGCACAAGTATGTTTATTTTTATTGCTAAATACGAAAAATATAGATATAAAGATTTCTCTAAGAATAAAGGGGAAATAAGTAAATAAAATATAACGTATATATAACAAAACGCATCGTTATATACGTTACATACATTATTCAACGATTAAACCGAATCTCTTTTTTCCTGTAAGTTTCGATATAGGTGGGTGGTTTCCAACGAGGTAAAATTACCGAGTATACTCGAAGGAACAAGATTTTTGAGGAAATAATGCGACAATTAAAGTAAACAAAGTTAATTATTTGAAGTGAAATTAATTAAACAAATCTACTTAGGTTTATGGTGACACGAACGAATTTGTGTCATTTGTAAGACATGGGTAATATTTGTAAACGTAACTTGGACAAATTTAAAGAATTATAAACAATAGTTTAACCGTTTACGTCATTTACTTCAAAATTATAGAAATAGGTTAAAAGCCGTATTTTTTAAAGATTCAAGGCCATCACCTTGACCTCGACAAAAAACAAAACTTAAGTAGTGCATGGAAATAAGGAAACTGATTGACAAAAGGTCAACTTGGAAACCAGGAAAATCGTAATCCAAAAATTATTTAGGTCATCGCAGATCGTGCGACATAAGCCTCTAAATGTACTGTCTTTACATAACTTTTTGCATTAAATATGTGTAAAATCCATAGTTAATATATAACAATTATTAATATATATATATACATTTCACTAAATAGGTTAAAAAGAAACTAAAAGTAAATAAATACTTAGCCAATTATGTCATTAGTACGTAAACAAGAACGTGAATACTTGTTCTATTAAATAGCTCACTACCTACATTGTTTCAGGCATCGCCTACGAACGTAAAGCGCTTCATCAGTCTATTACTTGATTAAAACGTGAGCCGCGCCTCGCTCGACGTTATTATACGTTACCAACATCTGTTTTGAAAGTGACAAAGTTAATTGCCCTTCGCAAACACGAATTAGAATAAATGCTGATAAGGATTTTAAATAATTATATTGTAGTTATACATATATAATATATAAGCTATATGCCTTATGTTAACTCGTATCGGTAAAATGCGTCATGTATAATTTTGTATAGAATTATTGTTATCCCATAAAAATAAAGGGATAACAATAAAATACGAGATAAAGCGTGAAGCTAAAAAAAAAAATGTTGTTATTTTGGCAACGTCAATATTTCGACTTTGCATGTATAATATGCTAGGTTACTTTATATATACAACTATTTGATAACAAATATATCAATATGCATCATTTTAATATTTGCTGTAGTTGTATATAAGCCAAAAAAGATACTTATTTCAATTCGTAGTATATGAAAATATTATTTTATTATAATTTTGCTATTTTCAAATATGTAGGATGTGCATAGTTCGTGTACTGTAAGCATTCAAATGCATGGTTAGTGCTTAATTCAATATATATATATATATATATATATATATATATATATATATATATATATATATATATATATATATATATATATATATATATATATATATATATATATATATATATATATATATATATATATATATATATATATATATATATATATATATATATATATATATATATATATATATATATATATATATATACATATATATATATATACATATAGTATACCTGAATGTTCATGAAGCAGTATATATTAAAAGGAATATTTCTGTAAGAGTATACGACATAGAATGTCCTAATTAAAAACCTTTCAATTTGCAAAATTTATAAAAGAACGCGGAACTTCAACGCCATTACATTCGTTTTAACTAAGTAGATAAACCAAAATAGTTATTTTAAACATCATAAAAACATCTGATCACTTCTTGTAATCGTGAAATCTGCCTTTGATTGAAAGAAGACTTTTATTAATGTAGTAAACGTCGTAAATAACTTTTGTTTATAGTATCTACCATTACGTTGTATATAAATATAATTCCATGAACACACAGTCTAGTTACATTAGAAATATTACGCTACAGCGAGTGTTGTTATTGATCTTTATAAACAGACATATCAACAGATTATATTATATATGATAGATATGTAGTACAAAAATTACTATTTTAATTACTTTTTAAATTTTCCCCTTTAAATACAGATAGGATTTCGGTTGTAATATTACATTTTGATAATATTATTATTATGATAATATTGACTGAAACTTCACTTATATTGTAAATCGCAATACGCTTCATATCATTAGGTTTAAATGTTAATGGCAATGAAACTGAAAACCTAGTAGCGTATAGTGGCAGCAAAATAAACACACGTCTCGTATAAAATTATCTCTAAGTGCCATTCATTTACTACGTAAATAATTGGTGGAAAAGGTTAACTAGATAAGAATAATAACTGTTGACTGATATAGTAAAAAAATATAGAAGAAATGAAAACCGGTTGGTCTTTTGAAATTTCACAATAGACAGTCCCGACCTTGCACTTTAGTAACGGGAAAATCATCACAACCCTGAAAAGCTTTTGTGGGTGAGCTGTCGAAAACTTTATAACAAAACTATAATATTGATTATATATAATAATGTATTATATTTTTCTATATAAGTATTTTCATTACTTATTAAAATATATCACATGAATTTATAATAGCAAGGTCGTTAGATGGCTCATAATGTTACAAGCGAATAATTATGAATAGTTTCACAGTTATTGTTTAAGTACGTTTTATTAAAAATCAAGAAACTATAATTTAATGACTTGTATAATATTTAGCATTATTTACACATTACCCTCAAGAATTTTTGTCGGGGAATACCCAATATTTATAGATGTACATACATTATATTTATATACGACCATAAACTATAGTAATATTCTTCTCAGCGTGAACGTAAAGCAATTCAATAATTTTTCTTCTATTGTAAAGATCAATATACAAATGAAGAGCTTTTACAATGTCTTTAATACTAGCACACATTATTCTATGACGTAAACCACAGAGTACGTAGCGGAAGAAGTGCTGTTGCAATATTTTCATTGGTGCATTGCCTGTTGTAATTGTTTGTTAATTTTGGAACTTTGCCAATTCTATTATTCGAAGGTGTTCATGAATGGGAATATATTTATGAATTTGCCACATAAATACCATAACTATAAAGCTCTCAATAGGTCTGTTTCTCATCAACTGTTACACCAATAAAATATTCTAAAATAACCAGTAAATACGTTTTATTAGCGGATCTTGATTAATTTACATAAACATTCTTGATTCAAGTCATACTTATATCAAATAAAAGTTAGAAAAATTTATATTTACATTAGGTATATATTATATAAATTTGCCTTTTTTATTTTCAAATTTTATTTTTAAGCTAGCATTTACTAACTTTTAGATTAAATTGGTTATTTTCCATTACTTAGTGCATTTTACCAAAAAAAATCTATTTTTCTATAATATAGATCTTATTACATATTTTACAAGGTATGTATTACGATAACACTATCTAACATTTTTTATCATTTCTTATTTCTCTTAATTAATACAGTCACATTGTTTGCCATCCACGACTTAACTAATGTTAAATGAAAGGCACCTGTAAACAGGCTTTATTAAAATGGACATGCGATGTCCGAGAACAGTACATTTTGTTGTCTACTGATCTAATCGTTTAAATTATGACAACGTGTGTTTTCCTCAAGGTCCCTTCTGTCTTTAGAAGGTGTGAAATTTTCTTAGTGATTCTTCAAGTTGACTCGGTCCTTTAATCATTTAAATTTTATCAGTTGTTTAAATAAACATTTCCGTCTCATCTTATATAACATATTATTAGGCATATCTACTCGTAGTGTGTTTCGTTATGAATATTAAAATCTCTAATCTTTAAAGTGATATAGTGTATTACATAAAAATTACAAAAAAAATTATTATTACAAGACATATTAAAATTATTAAATTAAATTAAAAATTAAAAAATAAATATATTTTTTAGCTTCACGCTTTATCTACTGACTTACTGCGGAAACCATATAAACCTAGTGTTAAGACACTCCGTTAGTCCCTGCGTTCTCCGTCCCCGATTTCCGCCTTTTTCGAGCTATTGCGTGTTGAGTGGCGGAGGTCAACGCCGCCCTTTGCTTAGTTTACAGAGCGAAGAAAATGAAAATAGAAAAATCCATCTTCCTCGAGTGGGACGCTTACACCACGACAGTCCTCAAAAATTAAATTTCTTCTCTCAAGTCGGTATAATCCATAACCGTCACTCTTACGTTTAATTAAGACGCTGTGACTCGACTAACTAAAAACTATTTAAATATTTAAGTCTTAATATTTAGCACAACAAATATTTGCGCATACAATACTTTGTTTTTAGGATTTCTTCACTTTAAAACTTCGAGACTTAATGCATTTTTTATAATATCAAATAATATAAAATATCCAGGTCTTTAGTACCTGAGACCACAGAAAAATTAAACTTCCAAGTTCACTCAATCTAAAAATGCTCTATAAGCCTATATATATTTCAAATTTAAGCAATAAAAATAACAGATGAAATATAGCAAATGACAAAATTCGTCCAAAAATCATCGTAGCGTTTGCCTGTTAATGCTACGGTTTGTGAACTCGATTCCCACTCGGGGATAGTAAAACACAAATGCCTTAAAAGGCGGAAAGCGGGGAACGGAATGTCTTAACAGGGGTTTTGTAATAAAGCGTGAGCTAAAAAAGAATATAAAAGATGTTTCTTCAGATTTTTTTAAAAGGGTTAAAATATTTTATATAAATTTAGTGTATTCGCCTGCAAGTTAAAGTTTTTCAGCTTTCACAAGTTGTATTTCCCTTGGACTTGAGAGGCTTTATTTTGCTTAAAATTATGAATATTAGTAATTTGATTGATAAAATATTTTTTTTTTTTTTTTTTTTTAGCTTCACGCTTTTATCCCGCACATAGCAAGGTAGGCAGAGGGAACTGCAGGAACTATACGAACCTAGTGTTAAGACACTCCGTTACTTAGTCCCTGCTTACTTCGTCCCCGCTTTCCGCCGTTTTCGTGGCATTGCGTGTTGAGTGGCGGAACTCAACGCCGCGCTTTGCCTTAGTTGCCAGAGCGAAGAAAATGGAAATAGAAAAATCCATCTTCCTCGACTGGGGATCGAACCCAGAAACCGTCGTGTTAGTCGCGTTACAGGCAGACGTTGCGCCTCTACGCCACGACGGACGGATTGATAAAATATAATTAAGTTTAAACATTTATTTAATAAAAAATATACTCTAGTCAAAACAATGCTTAGTCAGCAAGTACCTTATCAACAACAGATCGCAACAACATTGAATAAATACGAAAAAACGTTTTTAAACTTTAAAATAAAAGATATTCATATAGTGTTGTACGATCATTCGCATTCCCCACCAGTATGTGTATAGGTATCTCTAAGGCCGTGGTCGAGCACGTGAACTAAACTGATTTCAACCGGATAGAACTGGCGCGAAAGCCTGCTACCATTCGCCTAACGAGCTTCGCAATTCGATGACGTTATTTTATAAAGCGAGCTTCACACCTACTATATGTGGTAAATGGCTACATACTTTGTTATCATTAAAAAAGTAGTTTGCCCAGTTTTATAAATTATATATTTACGTTTTTACCAATATATGAATATAGTCCACATTTTTAAAGAATTCACAACAAAGCTAAGTAGTTGGTACTACGAATATGACAAATGTTAAAACTTAATATTAAATGCAGGGAAGACACGTGCATGAATCTTTATTTTGTGATTTAATTTTATACGTATAAAATATTTATCCAATGACATTATGTATGTAACATATTAATATATATTAACACAATTATAATACATATTGTTCTATATATTTATTATAAAAATCCAAAGTTACAATCTTGGAATTTTGCACAAAGTTTCCGTATACAGTGGGAATGCACAGTAAAAAAGAAATTTTGAAATGACCCCAAGGGCTTAAATAGGAAAAGTATTTATTAATTTTACTCTATAAAAATCACGAAATTCAAAGATCCTTAATCTTTGATTTTCGCAATTTTTATACATTTTAAATAAAACAATTTAAACTGATTAAACGGATTATAAAAATAGTTAATTCTATGGGACTATAGTATGTAATATTTATATATACTTTCCTTTTAATACACTTTTAATTTATATAAAGAAATAAAATATCGAACAATAAGCTTGAGACCCTTGTCTGACCCATGTCAAAAAAAAATATTTCTAAATGTTATTTGTAACCACCATAACCGTCACCATCACATGCAATCACACACGTTTCAACAGATGTTTCGCACTTGGTTTTTTTGAATAATCTACATACGAGTATATGAGTACTTTGATACTGTCAACCACATATTACAGCATTGAAGTAGTGTAGATAACACTACTTGTGGTCATATTTTAAAAACAATGATATATAATGCTTGCGGTCAAGTACCTGTACACGCACCCTCGTGTCTGAGAGCTCAATTCTCATTAATTGCACTTTACAAAAAGACATTTTCTCTTAAAAGATATGGTTACTCAGCGATGAGGCGTCACCCGAATCATTCGTTCTCTTCTGCCTTGTCTATATTCTTTTGTATTTTGTCGCATATGTGTGTACTTAAATTACGAAATAATATGCGTTACTAATTATTTTATTGTCATTTCGTGTACTATAGATTCATGGTATCTTTTGTTAGGACTATTACATTACTACTACAGAGTGGTATTGAAATTCCAGTGGTAGATGTTTATTAAATTCTAATGCAAAAATAAATTTTCAGCTTGACGATAAAAAATTAAGTGTTATTTTGTCTCCTAACATATTTTTACATTTATAACCAAATAACATTTTGAATTTGTTCGGTAATTATATTTTTGAAGGTTATTTTTATTCCTTACTACTAACTATATCATAGCCGTATAGTCAATTAAACTCTTATCTTATATAAATAATGCTAAGCCAGCGACAGTGTTTTATCTGTATTAATAAAAATTATTGAGAAAAACTGACAATGTAATTTAAAAGCAAATTATTACATTAATACGAATTAAAATTGTATAAATGCCTCTGGTCGCATATGGTATAACCACGATGATCGATTTTTGTTTTCTATTTTCAACTACATTCTTTTCTTGTCAAATGCTAGAGATAATTATGCGTTTAAGTACAATACAATGAGATCATACTATAATAACAATGTTTACAGTGGCTCGTTGCATATCTTATATACGTAACTTAACGTAATTACTTCATTTGTAATGCTCGTAGATTAGTTAATCTTCTCGATGTCACAGTTAATTCCAGAAATATTATTATTTTAAATTAATTAGTTATAATATAATAAAATACGTGTTTTTGTAAAATATAAAGGAAATATAATAAGGAATAGGTTTAGGGTTTAGGTTAGCTTATATGCGGTTGAAGTAGGAGCGACAAGTATAACAGCGAAATCTTTCTATAGTTTACTAAAAGATCTCGGCCTGTCTAGAACTATCACAAATTCATTTCTAGAACGCACCTCAAAGGCGGTTTTTGTAGTGGGAGGAGCTCGGACAGTCAGGGTGAGCGTTAATGCATTTTAAAGAGGCCCCTTTAAACCTACACTTGGGTCGCAAGTCCCAAGCGCTGATCGGATGCTCCTCTTCCTACAACGCGATGGGCCCGGCACCCGCACGGTGAATCCATGGAATCCTAAGCTGAAGAAAAAACTACTAAAAACTCTCTAACTACCCCGCTAGGGATAGAGCGTGAAGATATGTATGTATGTATGTAAGAAGAAACTCTTCAATTCTCAAATAATTTCATAAACCTATTTTAAATATCTATTAGACCATCGTGACGCAGAGTTACAGCGTCTGCCTGTAGGTAAGTGTGAAGATGTGTGAGTTCGATTTCCACTCGGAGAGAATGATAATTCAATCATATCGTTGTTCTTGTTCTGGTGAAAAGACAAAGCACGTCGTTGAATTCTACCACTAACGTAAATGTACTTGTTAGGCAAAAAGTGGAGACCGGAGAACCAAAACACTAGGTTCCTCTGCCTACACAGTAGCCTTATAAGTATCAAAAAAAAGTTACTACTAAAATGCTATCTTCCCGTAAGAAAATATTCCTAATATTTTCTTATATATAAAATAGTAAAAGTGATCACATTTGTGTACACAATATTGTATTATAAAAGTAAATTTATTAAAATATATCATTAAATTGAAATATCACAATAATATTATATAGTGAGATTATGAAATATTAATAGAATATAAGTTATACATGCACATTTTCTAATGTATTGAACGGTAACATTTTTGATTTAGATAAAATTTATAAATTATGTAACTTTAATCAAGGTATGCTATAATAGATTTCAAAGGCAAGCAAATCCATGTAGAACCATAATGGTGAAGTATAAATAGTGAACCAGAGTTGATTGAATTATAATAATCAGATAGAATATCATAAGAACCGATTCCTATCAAAGAAAAATATTAATACCTATAAAAATAAAAATATAGGACACTTGATGTAGGACTACAACAGACCAGCCAAGTTATATGAAACATAAAAACAATAAGAATTTCGGTCAACCAGGAAATGAAAATCGTTTAAATCATAAGGTTCCAGATAACGACGTAATCGGCGTCAGCCAGTTTTAAATAATTACTCTAACATTAATAAATATTCTAATATAGCTTCGTAAACGTTTCTCGGAATATATTTTTTTATAATTATTTGTAAATTTATCTTTTTGTTTGTCATTTTCCTTAAAAATATTATGTTCAAGGTATTGTTTTTTCTAGGTCAATTAGAAAAGTATGAAACTAAAGAAAACTTGCGGCAATATTATTACAAATTCACATAGAAAAAAAGGAGCAGTGTATATTATGACATATATTACACTTGTACGATAGTCTTATAAAATAACAAAGGACAATGGCGGGAGTGGAAAATAGGTTTGCTAATTTTCATTATAGTGTAAAAACAAAATTGAAATTAATTTTAATTTATAATCTATTGAACTGTTTTTATGTTAGATTCACCGTTTCGACCGTTGAATCAGAATCTAAGAAGAATGGTATCCACATGGGAGCAAGTATTATTTCCCGACCAATACGGGTTTCAGTGGAGAATATGGAACGTGGAGAAACCAACCCTCAACCTGACACCTGGCTTCACGACGCCGGATGGAGAAGAAAGCGATCTCTCGCACAACTTACAAGAGAAGCCTTGCCTAGAATGGAAAATTACAGAAATTCAAAGCGAGCTCTTAAAAGGCCGAGTCTGGGTGAATTACATGGAGATCACTTGATCACAGAAGAGGTAAGTGATCATTTTATTGTAGAAAATATTTTTTTCACTTCACTGAAGTAATTATTATTTTTTTGTTTATATAAATTTCGTATAATAGTTACTATTTGATTTTTGTAAGTGTTATTACAAGAGTTTTGAATCAAATATGCTTAAATGCTGTGGAAGAATACAAAAGTATGCAATCAGATATCTTAGGCTACTTAAAATATCATTAAAGAAAATTTAGAATAATTATGGCTGAAATTGAGATACGTGAATCATAAAAAAATGCGTAAATACCGTAGTATTTCTTTTTTTTTGCTTTTTAAATATTTTCTCACTTTTACAAGTCATCGTATGATGACTTGTAAAAATTGAAAATAATTCATAAATTTGTCGTATGAAATATAGAATAAGATCATCTAAATATGGAACAGAACAGCCTTAATGGAGTAATACAAAATGTTATTATACAATTTATTTTACTGTATTTAAAGATATAATATAATAAATATTTCATACGAAGTTGCCACTTGGTTATACCTATCACATAAAACATAGTTATTTGGTTAGAATTTTTATTTGTATTCATTCAGTGACAAAACAACGGAAGCGTTTATAGAGTGCGTCATATTCTCGATGCTATTAGAAGGCACGATGTAATTGCCGGGATCTGGAGTCAACCGGTAACAGGCAGACTATGCAGCGAACACCCCTTACCCTTGTATCTAATCTCGAATATATTATGAAGTAGGTGTTAAATTATAAAGTCTAGTGCAATAGGCTGCTAAGTGTTTCCTGTAATGATTAAAGTTAATAAGGCGCACTGTTGAGTGTGCATATATCATAACGTGTGCGGTGTCCCTAATTGTATTGACGTTGCAACTGCGTACAAGTGCAGCCTTTATTTTCCCTATACATGTTCTATGTTATATATTATTACTTTAAATAATATTTACAAATGAATAGCAGAAAATATGAATAAATATATATAATATAAAATATATACTGATTATGTCATGTCATGATTATTTATATCATGCTACAGTGGTTCAGCATCTGATTGGAAAAGCGTCGATTGTGGGTTCAATTCACATCGGGTGAAATAAATTATTATTTATTTCGCTATTACAATACCTGTAAACAGTAAACTTGGGCAGAAAGTAAGGAATAAAGTCACAATTCTTAAAATCTGTGTTATATATGTTTAAAAAAATGACTAGAATACTATATTTGCTTCATTGTTTTGTTTTTGCTTCATATTTAGATCTAATCGAGATTATTTTGTGCATATATAGTTATTTATAAAGAATTTGCTAAATGTCATTGTAATATGTCCCTAACGCTCGTCAACTGACCTTCTGGTATGGTCTGCTAATTATGGTATTCTGAATATGGTCGTCGGTATCAAATTGTCATATTGTATAGATGAACAAATCGTTACGCTCGTGAAAATGACGTTTTTATTGCACATTTGTTTAAGCGTCATAGTAACGGAATTTTGTAAAGGGGAACACCCCAAAATTATTGACTTGCACGGACCATCTCAGTAGCGATAACTGTGTCGAATGTTCAATCAAATTTTAACGTGAATCTGAAATTGAATCAATTCATCAAAGATTCATTTTTATTTGTACATATTTTAAAATATAAAACAAGTCTAAAGTTACGAACTTGAATGTTTATGTTTCATTGAAGTATAATTGATATACTAAAGTATGAATAGAGCGGAACACGAACTGTCCGACAATAAAAATATATTATAAAAAGCAAATAAAAAAAATGGATGTAGATCGAGTCTTGATAAGAGCTTATAGCTCAATAGTATAGATGCAGGTTCTAGTTACGTAACATTAAAATTATTTAATCTTAAAAATATTAATCTTTTATTTCATGCATATTAATGAAATAAAAGAAATAAAGGAAAGAAAGACGCAAAGTCACAATTTCAAAATAAATCTTGTAAATTTTATATGAAATTTTCGACACTTGTACAAAATAAGAAGTAATAAATTATAATTATAACATGTAGTTATAATTATAATTTGAACTAAACATAGAAAGATACTATAAAACGTAATAAATAAATAATAAATATAATAAATTACACAGTTTGTGTACTATAACGCCCTAGATTATCTCGACGCGTGCTAGATTTACACTTTAATAACAAGTATTATACTATAGTATTGAAATAGGTTTAAAAAATATAACTTAATGTTTTAGAATAATGACAGTCAATTTGTGTACAGTAATGTCATTATTAGTAATAAATACCTACATGTACTCAAAGAAAACGTATTAAATTGAACACAGCAGGATTTAAATATTTTTATAATCAACACTTAGTCTAGACGACGGTTCTCCTGCCCATATCCTTTTTTCTTGCCCCAAATTAGCTCGCCCCATTTATGATGTCCTCCCTCTTAAAGTCCCTCGCCCCCTTAATGTTCAATGTTTGTTAATGTTTGTGTTTAGTCCTTTGTGTAAATTTTTGTGTAAATATATTAAATATAACAATATTAGAGTATAAGCTAACACCCATGTAAATATATTGTTTATTACTAACCCCATTTATTATCTGTATATATTGTAGATATCTGTGATTTTGTTATAGGTGAAGGATTTAAACTGGATCTCTTTTAAACATGCATACTCCAACTGTGTAATGATATCTCTCTTTTTACCGTACATTCTCCTTTGTGTGTTCTCCATTCAACGTGACATTGGCGAAGTGAATTGTGCTCAACTGGCACACTCGAAACGCCATTAATAAAGAGAAGAAGAAGAAGAAGTAATCAACACTTAGGTTGTTGTTTAATTTTATTTAAGGATTTTTTTTATCCTCAGTGTGGATTTATACAAAAATATAAATGTTGTATAAAAAACGTAAAAATATACCTGTTTATTCTGTTCAAGTTGGCTATTAAAATAGTGGTCAAAAATCGAGAAACAAGAAATCGATTGACATATTATTTCTATTGATGTACGTAAAGTTGATATATCGAATATCACGTTAATGAGAGATTTTTTGTTATTTATTTATATATATAATTTTAACTTTTTTATTTCAAGAGGGAAGAGGCTAAATAAAATACGAAGTTGCTCATATTTTTTCCCAATCAAAAGTAAAATACTATATAAAATATCAATATATATAAATTATAGGTAAATGCTAAGGCTTATTATCGCGTCAGTGAGCGGTAAATACCCACTAATGTACTTTATGAATACGTGAACATGAAACATATATTTACGTGTCAAACAATTAATAAAATTATA
The DNA here is from genome assembly GCA_037178615.1 of Dione vanillae. Taxonomy (NCBI): domain Eukaryota; kingdom Metazoa; phylum Arthropoda; class Insecta; order Lepidoptera; family Nymphalidae; genus Dione; species Dione vanillae. Next base: position 985,897 of record JAZFAU010000209.1, on the reverse strand, counting down.
TTGTTTGTTAAATATATATATATATATATATATATATATATATATATATATATATATATATATATATATATATATATATATATATATATATATATATATATATATATATATATATATATATATATATATATATATATATATATATATATATATATATATATATATATATATAAAATATGTATATATGTATATGTTTGTTTCTATATATTCAACATATTTATGTTTCAATAGATATATCTTGTTAAATCTGCCTCCAACAATATTTGATTTTTTCCTATTTTTAGCAATAGTGATTTATAGCTTTAACGTACACACATATATTCATTCCCGTTTGTTTGTTTTTGCGTTCCATACGGTTTTAATTCAAATCGCCAACATACAACAACAGTACTGTCATGTCTCATGGTATAAATCGCCACGGACAGACGGTGTCCATCATCATTCACGTTGCCTGCACATTTGCTATCTAAGAATATCACGTCTCACAGCCAAGATAATAGAGTATTATATGTATTGTTATTACTCGTGAGAATATAGTAATTAATGTTTATTGAAGTAAAATCATATCGAACAACTGACTCGGAATCCATTCGAGTATCGAGTACGAAAACAGGTTTTTTCCACAATCAACGTCAATGAATTAAATGTTAATTAAGCGCTAAAATTTAGATTTAGTATATATATTTATATATACAGATATAAATAATGTTACTCAGGTTTATTGAAAACAAATCTTGATAAAACTTAAAATCATCTTTAACTGATAAATTTACGATATAAACACAGATTTGTTGATGCAAATGTTACTTGAACACGATATGATATATGTACTTAATATGCATATGTATATTATTATAATATATACATATATTATACAGGTAAATACAATTTATGATGTAATTTATTTAAAAAGAAATGTTAAAGTGATTTATTAAAATAAAATCGCCATTATATATCCTCAAGAAATGAATTTCATTGCATATTTGTTCAAAATCAATTTTTTAAATAGGTTTGTTGTATTATAATAACGTTACATATAGAAAATTAAAATTTACTGCTGCAGTTTCATCTATGTAGCATGTTTGGTTCAACCAAGCTTCCGGTAGGTATATAGGTTATCTTTAACAGGGTTGAAAAAAGAGCGGACTGCGTTATAGGTGTACTATGGTCCAAGGATTCTTCTTTCTTGTATCTTTTCACTACGGATTTTCACCTTCTATACTCATGGGTTATTTATCTATGATGATCTACGATTTATGTAGAAATGAAGTTTACGTTGAGAAATGCCTTTTCTAGACAAATCGAATATCCAAGGGGAGTAAAATTTTCAATCCTTACCAAAATTCTTGAACTTAATGTTGTCAATCAAATATGCTCTTCAGTTTTATAATATGAATATAAGCATAAAGAATATAGTTTATTAAATATTTTGTTTTAAACAGAGTTATATGTACGTTACATATTCAAATATATTAACATAATTTCTTTACATCATATATTATAAGAAAATTACCTATAAGTTATATGGTTTATTACTATTGTTAATATATTTTACTATCCTTACTCTACAATACATATCTAGGAGACAAAAAAGATTTAACAATATTTTCAAACTCAAATTTATTTCAGGACGAAAAGGAAAATCAAAGAGAAACAAAATCTCCAACACCTGCTGTTGGAATAAAGTTAGGATGGATCCAAGTAAGACTTTTTAAAATTAAATTTTAATAATTAATATGTGTATATTTCTTAAATATTAAAGTTAGATAGTGTTTTAGGGTGTGCTGATACCATGCCTCTTAAATATATGGGGTGTGATGTTGTTTTTGCGTATATCATGGGTGGTGGCGCAAGCAGGGATTGGACTGTCCCTGGTTATAATTGCGATATCAGCTGTGGTATGTGTTATAACCACGCTCTCGATGAGCGCTATATGCACGAATGGAGAAGTTAAAGGAGGTAAGGTTTTATATAAATATTAATGACTAATAAACACCTTTATGTTTGTGTCGAAAATTCAATAAAAAAAATTGTTTATTTTATAAATATAATACTCATATTTTTTAGGATTTTTAAAGTCATTCCACACTAAGGATAAAAAAGATACTTAAAGAAAACTAGAATCCGCGCCTCTTGCACATCGTGCAAGCTCTCTAACTACTAAGCCATACGTTCTTTATCACACCACGACCACGAAATTTTTATAAAGGATTTATACAACTTACTTCGTTGTTAATTTTATATATGTTTTCTTTAAATAATATAATACTTATTGTGAATAAACACAAAGTAAAACACAATAAACACTTTATACCTAACATATTTCGTCGCACCATATCGAATTATAGATGAACGTTCAATAAATCAACATCAATGTAAAAATATTACCTTACTTATGAGATAAAATTAAATTACTATAATAATTCATACGTTACTTACAATTGACAATATTTCTCTACAATAGTCACATTACAACTTATCGTTAGTTTTACGAATTATGTACTAATGACGTATTTCATTACAATTGATTGTAAATTTCATATATAATTTTTTTATATATTAAATAAATGTGAATTATTAACATTGCTAATATATCAAAATCTAATTTCTATACATCATAGTAAATTTCCTAAATAATTTGTCAATTGTGTTGCAATTAGTTTAAATATATGTTTTTCTTTTAGGTGGTATTTACTATATAATATCGAGATCGCTCGGACCCGAGTTCGGAGCATCCGTCGGCATTATTTTTGCGTTTGCAAATGCTGTCGCAGCCAGTATGAATACTATTGGTTTTTGTGATTCCCTTAATGACCTTTTAAAAAACCATGGTTTAAAGATATTTGACAATAGCTTGAATGACACGAGGCTGGTGGGGGCTGTTACCCTATTTGTCCTATGCCTTATTTGTGCGGTTGGCATGGATTGGGAGAGCAAGGCCCAGGTACGATATACATGGTTTATCATTTACTCTAAAAGATTGACTTAAAAAGTTGCCAACATTAAAAAAATAACATTAATAAAACCTTAATTAAAGTCAAAATTATTATGCGTATTAGAAACTTTTTTAAATATATCTAAATAAATTTATCTGCATTTCACAATTCTTTACATAACGTAGAACAGGAAAGCCCTCACAAAACTCCTCGTAAACAAATAAAACTTGCTGTTAGTATGTACGCCTCCACTACTGTTACATTTGTTTGCATTACTTAGACCTTTGAGAAGTAAACCAATATTCAAATAGTATACTTTTTCAGTGAATGTTCCATAGTTCGTATACTATTGTTAATGTTATGAAGTTGTTTTTGTATATATAAAATTTCTTAGACCAATAACACCTTTTTAAACTATTGTTGTAATTCATTTAGAAATCAGGCAAAAAGTTTTAATTTCAGTGGAAATTTTATTAGAAATAAAATATTAAAATTAGTTTTAATTCGGACAGATAATCAAATATTATTGTAGTTTTTACATTCGTATTTGAAGTAAGCTTTGCTGTAATTACTACAGACGTGACCTTCTGACACACCTTTGGGATTAATATTTTTAAAAAATAATAATAGTTGAAGCTTTCCGTTTTAATTAACGTAATGTTTTAAATGGAATATTTAATAATTGATATTATCAGACTGATAAGATATTCTTGTGAAGTTAATTTATTTTATTTTAGAATAAGGATCATAAAAAGACTAGATTTAAAATCATCGTAGCACAGAGACAGTGAGACATAACGGTCGTGGGTTCCACACCTGGGTGATTCCATTGATAGTTCATGTCCTTACAAGTAGGGAATCGAATTTACGAGTAGTAATAGTACAAGACTAAGCGTATTAGAATGAGTGGATAAATGAATATAGTTTTATAATTTGTCCATGCTACCTGGATTTTGATTGGATTAATCACGTGTGGATATTTCATAATAAATCATTTATTTTCATGTATTAAACCAACAAACGGTAGTATTATAGATTTTGCGGTGATCAAAATATAGATTTTGCGGTGTTTTTTTTTGTTTTCCAATTTTCATCCATTTTACGAAATCTTATTATTTCCATTTCGACGCTTTGGTAAAGCAAACTGCGCTGGTTTTGAGTTCCACCGCCCAATTCTCCAGTGTCGGGCGGAGAGCGGAGACAAAAAAAAGAGAATAAATTGTGAATATATCTTATCACTAAGTTTGTTCATCTTTATACAATGTAAGGTTGAAGGTTCAAAATTTAAGAATCTTTTAAGCGTAGATAAGAGTTATATATAAACAAAGTTTTATATAAACAAAAATAATATTATTTAATAACGGAGTTACTTATGTTTGTGAACATTTTGTTTTGCAGAACTTCCTTATCGCAATTATAATTGGAGCTATGGTAGACTTTGTGGTTGGAACATTTATGGGACCAAGGGACGTTACTGAAGTGGCTCAAGGATTTGTTGGCTTATCGAGTAAGCACATTCCAAGAAATACATTCAAATCACCTCATATATACATCTTAATTATAAATGTATTATGTTCATTTTCTGAATTAACGCATTTTAATTTTTTGTAGCTGCAACATTGTCACAAAACTTTAAACCAAACTTTCGATTCAGTGAAGGCATGGATCAAAACTTTTTCAGTGTGTTCGCTATCTTCTTCCCATCTGTAACTGGTATTCAAGCAGGTGCTAATATATCTGGAGATTTAAAGGTAAGCCAAGTCATAATCAAAACCCATTTTCTATGTAAAGTGACATCTCTCAAAATAAAGAGAAACAATACACAATAGCCTAAGTATTAATGTAAGAAATTATAATTTATATGTGCATTGTATATACTTTCAAAAGTATTATAATAACTTTTGAAAGCGTAGACCCTGCACAGACTACGTGGTGACTGACTGGTCTGGTGACATTTAGATTTATTCATATTGGTGCACAAAAATTCATAGAATTTAAAATACACGTATACCCCACAAAATAAGATATACATGATTACAACGTTTCCTTTCTACATCTTTATTTTGGTAACAAATAGCGTAGCAATAGTTATTCCACGTATCGAGCGCGTTGTTGCCTTGAATGACGTTGGCGCCCAAATTAACCGACGGACCACTCCACTTGTCAATATTTGCCCTACTCCCTACGTAGTTACGTACGACGGGAAATGGGACACGTGCACGGCGCCCGCCCAACGCCGCCTGCTATGCAAACTTATTGCATTTGCTGCTGAAAGTGCTTTGTAAAATAATTACACTCCTGCCCATGTGTTTTGTAAACATGTTATGAACTTAATAGCCGAAACGTGGTTTAGATTCTCTTAAAGTAGGAGAGAACTTGTTGACTTAAAGTCATTTTATGTAATAAATATGTATTTAAAAGACAAGTAGTTACTTTATATCAATAACTTATGGATCAATGGTTATAACTCTACGAACTAAATTCCCTGTATGAATGTACAACATTATTAAATGATAAATTTATTAAAAATAAATAAATTAATAAATGGCTAGTTATTATTATTATAGTGTGCACAATAATAAAAGTTTAAAGTTGCGCAGGAATAGGTATTAGGTACCTATATAAACTACACGTGTAGAGCAAACTAACTGGCGTCGATGTGGTAGGTGAATCGTCGCGCGAATTTACCACCCGCGTGCTCACGTCTCAGGAATGAACACTATCGATTGATTCTAACATTTATTATTATTAAGATTTATAGGTACTTTATCTTAGTTCTAACAACTGTATTATGACTCAATGATATTATCTTACTTAATGCTTGTTTTTTAAACAACGCAATGTTTGCTTTACACGATGTTTTTTTATTTATATACGCTTGTTACCCACTTCGTACAGGACTTTAAAATTATTTATAATGCAGAAATCTAATAAATGTTAAGGAAGTTACATTTTATTTATAACAATAATGTGTTAGTAGAAAATATTTCCTTGAAACTGACACATTACGATAGATACAATTTTCGCTTGTATACACCAACAACGTTACTAGCATTGAGTGTAATTGTAGTGTAAATAGAAAAATTGGCAAATTAAAGGTATTATCTGTAATTCTAGGTTTTCTACGTATGTGATAAACACTAACAGAGTATCATAATATATTTTTATTTAAAAGTCTTTTTATTTCATCGTACGGGAGATTAAACAACTAAACAATATTTTGCACCGTTAAAGAGAAATAAACAAACTGATTAAAAACTTAAATGATGTCTTGTCAATTTGAAATAAAAGGTATTGAATGAAATGTGTACAGCGGAGTCAAATTCGTTGACCGCTAAAATGTCCGAATTTTATTACAACTCTTCTGAGTACTGAATCAATTTAAACCAATTTCAGATCAATGAATCACGTCTAAATATAAATCTTGTATACGTTCAATAAAAATAGTATGCTTATTTTTGAATACTTACAAGTCAATTTGTAAGAGAATATTGTTTCTAATTTTATTTTTGTATGATTTATTACGTCTTAAAATATAGGTATTGTATGTTTTTAATGTGATATATATAAAGATTATAAGTTTTTGTAAATAAATATCCAATTTTCTTCATATAACGGTTAAGGCAAGTCACTCAAGAGAACTGCAATATTGATGTGGCTTGTATTCATTGATCGATGTACATCATCAGTCAGAAATAAATTTAACTAACTGAAATCTCTCATTGGTTTCGAATTCCAAGATTTATGACTCAATTGTTGATAACTCTCTATCGCAAATGTGATTAATTTAAAATATTTTGTTAGCATTACGAAAACCTTATTTGGTAAGCTGTTACATATTTATGCGACCTATTTATTGTAATTCACGTGATGTGCTTCGAAGTTATTGTAATATTGAATTACGATATCCTGATCTGAAATATATATATTTTGATATAATATATTTGATATGATAATATATTTTGTGTTACTTATTTAAATAGAGAAACGCACACTTTTCTTTTGTTAAATTTCAAATAGATCCTTAGGATATTTCTATGTAATTAAACACAATTTAAATATTAAAACAAATAATTTTCCGAAGTATTTATAATAAGCTTTACTATTTGGTCTTAGGATCCAGCATCAGCTATTCCTAAAGGGACTTTACTTTCGCTACTAATATCGATGATCAGCTACGCTCTCATGGTGTTGTTCTCTGGCGGGGGTGCGATTAGGAACGCTAATGGGAACGTCACTGCCCTTATAATGAATGGAACCGACATCTTAGATTACACCGGCGTGACAACTTGCGGCGATAATTATGTAAACTGTAAATATGGACTTCATAATAGTTACTCAGTAAGTAATATATAAATATAGTGTAAGCAAAATGATACATAAGTTATTTAAACCTTTTGAATTTTAATTACTTTAAATTATTTTAATTTTTATTTATCGTTTTGCACAAGGCGCTGTATGACATAGATTTTTAATACTTGTAGGTCATGCAGCTTATGTCTGCATGGGGTCCTCTCATATACGGAGGATGTTGGGCTGCTACATTATCTACCGCATTGACGAACCTCCTGTCCGTACCGCGGCTGATCCAGGCGCTGGGCGTCGATCGCATCTACCCCGGACTGATCTTCTTCTCCAAGCCCTACGGCAAGCACGGCGAGCCTTATCGTGGATACGTGCTTACGTTCTTTGTATCGCTCATGTTTTTACTTATAGGTGATATATTGTTATATATAATACATACTTTAGAAATTTTCTTATATTTTCTTAATTAATCCATATACTATTATTAAAATACTATTAATTAATAGTTTTATCTCAAATGACTTATATTAATTTTAACCTTTGTTGATTATTTCAGCGGACTTGAACACGATTGCACCGCTAATATCTAACTTTTACCTCGCATCGTATGCACTTATCAACTTCTGCACGTTTCACGCAGCGCTTGTGCGTCCGCTGGGCTGGAGACCCACCTTCCGAGTAAGATATATATTTTTTTATGTCTTCACGCTTTATCCGGCACATTGCAGGGTAGGCAAAGGGCATCGCTGGGACTATATTAAACTAGTGTTAAGACACTCTGTTGTTTAGTTCCTGCTTTCTTAGTCCCTGCCTTCCGCATTTTTCGAGGTCACATGTTGAGTGGAGGAACTCAACGCCGCGGTTTGCCTAGTTTCCAGAGCGAAGAAAATGGAAATAGAAAAATCCATCTTCCAAGACCGAGAATCAAACGCTACGCCTCTGTGTCAATAATTATTAATTGTATTATTATGTAATGATTAAAAAATTGTCCGTCTGTATTTCTAAGAAAAAGTAACTTGGTAAATGATCCAATTTGTTTTCAGTATTACAATGTATGGCTGTCTATGATCGGTTTCCTGCTGTGCGTCGGCATCATGCTGCTAATCGGTTGGATGATGGCGCTCGTCACGTTCGCTATTTTCTTTACGTTGTACCTCATTGTGCACTACCGAAAACCTGGTGCGGTTCTTTATTTTATTATTAACTAACATTATTTCTTTACAGTTACATTGCTTTGTTTTTTAATGTTCCAATACAACAACTGTTTTGCCATTTTGTTGTTACCTAGAAATATAATAGAAAAACACCATTAATTCTGAAATAGTGAACATTCATTCAGAAATACGAGGTTAGAAACGTACAATTATTCTAAATAATATTAAAAATATTTATAGTAATGTTAAAAATATTTAAAGCTTCATTTTTGAAATTTCGTAAGTGGGGGAAAATTGGCAAAAGTACGGTAATATTTCCAAAATAACTGTAATTTTAGCTCAGTTCTAAGATCAACGCAATATGATAATTTATGACTTTCATAAATTAGGATAAGAGGGCTTTTGTAGTGCTTTCAGCTGTGTATCAGCACTCGCTTCGGAACAAGCAATGATTGATCTAAATTGGTACTTGTGTGATGTTATATACTCACTCACTGCTTTTAGCCACTAACATGGCTACGTAATTATTTGCAAAGTTGATGTTTTGCGTTAGATGTTTAAATATTATTTAAAAGTAAAATTTATATTTTTTCTGTTCAACTAATAAAATTTATACATAAAATGTCTTCTTATACTGAGCATATTTATTTAACTTTATATGGCTAATGCGGGGTGTGGACGATATTTGCGATATAGAAAGTGAAGCAAACAAAAAATTCTTTTGTTACGAGGAATTCAACAATTATGTTACAATCAAGTATTATTATTTTTTATTAACTCGTTAATTTAAATAATTTGTAGACGTAAACTGGGGCAGCAGTACGCAAGCGCAAATGTACAAGACAGCCCTTTCCAGCGTCCATAATTTAGCAAGAACGGGTGACCATGTGAAGAATTACTGGCCTCAAATTCTAGTTCTGGCGGGAAAACCCCAAGACCGCCCAGCACTTGTCGACCTCGGGAACCTTATCACCAAGTCAGGGTCACTCATGATAGTTGGAGATATTTCATTGGTAAGTATTAAAAGAGTATGTAGTGGTAGAACCAAGCCACACTAACACCAGTAGCTCAAAAATTATCACGAGCAATTACCACGCTCTCACAGAATACCGCCATGAAACAGCAACACATTATTTCTACTGTGTTTCTTCAGGTGAGTCAAAGTTCCGGAAGCGCATAAAGGTGTATTGGTCTGGGTAGGTATTTAGTTAGCAACGCTTCCACATCGCCTCCGATTGTGGATGTCTCTGAGCGAGGGTGTCCACTTAGCATCAGGTGGCCCTTCTGCTCGTTTGCCATCTTATAATATAAAAAAATAAGTTCTAAGGTATACCTTATTTTACTACCGTCAATCAAAATCTATAATGTTGTATATAAAGAAAAGATAGTAACAATTGACAGTTGAATGCGATTTATGTTATGACTTATTTAACAGTATTACGTGTAGATGTACAGATGGGGACACAAACAAGATCCATAAATAAAATTTATATACTAATCAACGGGGATTTTTAGTGTCTTACGTTGACATTCGTATTGTATCATGCCATAATACTTATTTAAATACTTAAAACACTATTTTATTGTTAAGCAAGACAAATAGTAATAAAATACAAATTAAATACGTTACAAACTAGGAAGGTAATAGTGTGTTTACAGTTTAGTGGTCGGAACTTATACAAGTTTTTATGCTTCTTTAAATATACTTAACAAAGTAATAAACATATTCTACTTATTTGTAATAAATATATGTTATCTTTAAAAGAAATTTATAAAATGTGTTTTAAAAGAATGAAGAATTATTCTTAAAATCTCTTTTGTTTAACACATTTACATTGCATTTTTTTAATATTCCGACTTCGTAATCGCTGTAAACATCTATAAATTAAATCGCATAAATATTTCAATTAATTAACACAAGCAACATTTTCTCGGATAGCAAAAACTATCCCACAAGGAGCGCGCGCACCGTATCCGCTCCGGCGACGAGTGGCTGCGCGGGCGCAAGGTGCGTGCGTTTTGCGCTGGCGTACACGGTTTCGCGTTCGAGGGCGGCGCGCGCGCACTCATGCAGGCAGCTGGCGTCGGCAAGCTAGCCCCCAATATACTACTCATGGGGTATAAAGCTGACTGGGAAGCTACTGACAGTAGTCATCTTGAAGCTTATTTCAATGTATTGCAGTGAGTATTCATTAATATTATGTCAGTTTTCTGTTTTAACTCAATTGTTAAAATTAATTATTGCTAATGATATCTAAATAAGGAAAAATGTGTTTGTAGGTCATCTCAAAATTATTGAAATTGATCTCTCTCCAATGTTGGGATCTTCAACTTAATAAGAAGCACATGTGGCTTTTAATAATTATTTGTTTTTTGAAATAAAACACGATTAATATTAGATTCACTTTTACCGCGTACACTTGAATACTTCTTTTCCCCACAAGAACCGTGACAACCTAGTGTTAATTCACTCCGTTTCCTGCTTTCCGCTTTTTCGAGACATTGCGTCTTGAGGGGCGGAACTTAATGCCGCACTTGCCTAGTTTCTAAAGCGAGAAAAATGAAACCGCTTCAATGTATACCTATAATTCAATGTATACCTATGGATATCTATTTATAATCCACTCTACTTCCCATTAGCTCAGCATTCGAGAGTCGTCTAGCAGTGGGCATCCTGCGCGTGACGGGCGGGCTGGACTACAGCGCGGTGGGCGGCGACGAGGCGAGCAGCAGCCTCACAGCCGCCTCCAGCTCGGGCGACCTGCGCGTGCGCGCGCCCATCATGCATGCGGACTCCGATCTCGATATTAGGGCTGATCATCCGCGAAATAATTTAAGTAAGTCATACATTTTGTATCGAAATGTTGTTAGCGATGTTAGTTGTCTGTGGAAATCGTTTCAGGAGTTCAATACAATATATAGATTAGTAGTAAATATGTACAAGTAATAAGTAGACATCGTAATATGAGCAATATAACAAAATATATAGATTTTTCAATATTTCGATTCTACTGTCCTCTAAGCCACACGTTCCACGCAGCATGCATACAAATTGAATTGTTTTTTAATATATTTAAATTTTCTGTAAAATTTTATTTTCAGATCTATTAACACTTACATCATCACGATCGTTTACGATATCAGAGAAAAATGATACTATAAAAAAGAAAGATAAGAAAGTGTTAGACATCCACCGTCAAATTGTTTACAAGTCAGCATCCGGTGCTGAAATATCTGCTGAGCAGCTCTCACGAATGACTATATTTAAGAGAAAACAGGTAATTTATTGTACATTTAATTCTAAAATATTATTTCTATAAAAAGATTTCAAACAAAAGATATTCTAATAAATTTTGTCGATGTGATTTTTCCATTTTTGTTCAGTTGATTTAATATTAACGTGATAAGTGGACATGTCTACATGATATATTATTATGTGTAAATCAGAATAATAATCTCTGTCTTAAAATATTCTAAAAGTACTGTCGTGGCGCAAACGAGCAGAAGGGCCATCTGATGTTAAGTGGACACCCTCGCCCATAGACATACAACCATATCACCCATAGGCAACCTGAGAGGATGTGGATGCATAACCAACCCTAAATTATTATTATTATACTAATAGGCCTGTATTAATTATTTGCAGGAGCCTGGCACTATCGACGTGTGGTGGCTGTACGACGACGGCGGCCTCACCATGCTGCTGCCGTACATCGTGTCGCAGCGCGCCGCGTGGTCGCGCTGTGCTCTGCGCATCTTCGCGCTCGCCAACAGGCACCACGAGCTCGAGCTGGAGGAGCGCAAGTTTGTGTTTATTTTGAAAATACACCTTAAATATACGTAAAATATATTTATGTATTTATTTGAATTTTTTTTCTGTTTAATAACAAAAAAAAATCAAATAAATTTTGCGTAGCTTTCTTACGTAGTATTCTATAACCGATATGTCAGATTCGTTTGAAACTTCCCTACAATTATATAAAAATTTAATTGTTAAAATTTTAAAATGAATTAGATAATTCTAATTCATTTTAAAATTTTAACAATTAAATTTATGTATGATATTAATATACACAGTATGGCGAACTTATTGGCCAAGTTCCGTATCGACTACTCGTCGTTGACAATGGTGCAGGACATCACGGAACCGCCGCAGACTAAGACTAAGCAGATGTTCGATGATCTTATTAAGAAATTCACAGAAGAAGATGGAGGTTAGTGATATTGAATCTATTTAAGTTAAATACAATCATAAAGTAAAATTAGCAAAATTAAAATCTATTGAAGTAGTAAAATTATAGTATATTGATTTTGGTAAACTATCAATTTTCAAAAAAAAAATCAATTTACTAAGTAGATAAAAATATAGCTGTATTTAATTTCGGGAATAGGTAAAAGATAAAGTTTCTAATTATAATATATACCTAATAATTGAACCAAAAATAAATAAAGTATCGTGTATTTCCACAGACGGCAGTATAAGTGCGACTGAGTTGGCGACGTTGGCTGAGAAAACTAACCGGCAGTTGCGACTCCGCGAGCTGCTGCGGCTCAACTCGGCCGACGCGCGCCTCGTCGTCATGTCGCTGCCGATGCCGCGCAAGGTATGTTTTTTTCGTCTTTCACACTTTATCCCGCACATGGCAGGGTAGACAGAAGGAACTGGAAACAGGAACCATAGGAACCTAGTGTTAAGACACTCCGTTGCTTAGTCCCTGCTTTCTCCATTCCTGTTTTCCGCCTTTTTCGCGTGTTAAGTGGCGACGAGAGCGAAGAAAATGGAAATGGAAAAATCCATTTTACCCGAGTGGGAATAGAATCCACAAACTGTCGTTTTTACAGGCTACGCCTCAGCGCCATAACGGCCCGCAAGGTTACTTTCTTATACTTTACACAATTGATCACTTTAATTACACTTGTTCATTTGCTAGTTCTACTACTAAATAGTAAATTAGTGGAGCTTGCTTTTTAAGTAACAATTATATTATATAAGTGCGTTGAAAATTGTACGATTTGATTTTACGACTTTCAGTATAAAAAGGTTAAGAAAGATATTGTAGTGATAATGCGCGTAATATCATAATTTTACTTAGAAAATATATTTATTTACAATGCTAGATCATGGATCTGGCATTGTAAATAAATATGATATACACACAAACACACATCTTCACGCTTTATCCCTAGCGGGGTAGTCAGTCTCTGCATACCTCTTTCGCCTCGTCCACTGTCATTAACTTCTTCATACATGCTCTCCGGGGAGTCCTCAAGCTTTTCATCTCCATCTCTCGTATCTTGGATACTGTGTACGAAAGTCAACCGACCCTTACCTCTTTTACCACTCACTTTTAGGTTATTTACAAATAAATAATGACAATATCATATTCAGGGATCGGTGTCGGCGCACCTCTACATGGCGTGGCTGGAGATGCTCAGCCGGGACTTGCCGCCCATACTGTTCGTGCGCGGAAACCACACTTCTGTGCTCACATTCTATTCTTAATATGACATTCTATTTGTAATACCTAGTTAAGTCTTGTTTAAGTTAATTAGTAATTATAGTTAGTAATACCTAGCCCTATTTCCATTCTCCCTTAGAACTTACAGTATTACAAATACTAAATCAGTATGTCCACTTTTCCTCTTTCTATTCTATGACACTATGACTGAATGTTTTTATGCAAAATAGATTTATTTGGAATAGTACGATTCTAGTATTAATTAAATCACTTATAGGAAATGTGCATGGATGTGTGTATCACAGTGGTACATATTAATTGTTTATCACATTAAAACGCATAATGTATAAAATATAGTATTCTATATAAAGAGCTTATAATCATCACCATCTTTTATCTTCTCTATGTACATTCTTGAACTCGTGGCCAGTTGTAATAAGTAAGATATTTTATTACACTCTGTATTTGTTTTATAGGATATTCGAAGCTTCTGTGAGAGTCCTGGGAAAAGCCTAACAAGGATAGCTTATTTTTGTTATAATTCAATATATATTGTTAATAATCTTATAGTAGAGATAAATAATTCTCTTTTGCATAACATCGTCCAATTGTTTTTCTATTTCCCATTCGTTGTATTTCCTTACCATATCACTTTATCTCATGTAACCATACCATATTGTCTCGTAGGTATAAGTTTTGTATCTATTATATAAGTTACGCATAGATTGGACTCAGATGTATGTGACGTTTAATATAAATGGTAATATTAGTAGTAATATTTAAATATAATGTATAATTTATCAAGGCCAGTAATAACAAACGTTATGATGTACAATACATACGTAGCATAAATAATAATAATTTAAATTATATAAAACCTTGTTAGTTAATGGCACTTTATAGAATAATAATTTGTTATAATATATGTTTAACGTGTAAAGATTCTGATACAAAGAATGTATGACAATTTAAATGAAATAAAAATATCAGTCATTTTAATGGATTTTGTATTGTAAGTAAAATAATATGTGCACTTTATATGACTTTGTTGAATGTGAATGCGTAAATAAACCAAAGAAACAAATCGTAAACGTTTACATATATGTAGGTAAGTGTAAATTATTGATAGGACAAATATTGTAAATGAAAGAGTGCTTAATTTTGTTTAATAATTTGACATACCTATTTATTCAAAACTATAAATTTGTAATTAAATAAATTTATATTTTTTTATTTAAATAACCTATTTTTTATATATATTATTTAATAGCAAAATATTTTTTTAGGAAACTTAAAACGCCTATTGATAATGCGTCAACATTTTTATCAATGTATTTAAAGTAAGTGTAAAATATCTAAACAATGATTGTAAAAACTACTTAAACAAATTCATTTTAGTTTTTTTATTATAATATAGCAAAAACTATTAAACTTGAATCACCTTTTCATTAAAACTATTTTTTAGGTTTAAAAATTGACAATGCCATTTAATAAAACAGTAATAAAGTGTAATATTTTTATATTAGATATATACATAATCTGCAAATTATATACCTCTTTAGAGACGACTAATTTAAATGATACTTAATTTTTATTTATTTACTTAATTTTAGAAGTATAAGGTGTAATCTGCACATCACATTCACTCATGTCGTAAGTATTACACATTAGTAGAAAGACAATATTTTACTAAATATATTTAATTGTACCCTGTTAATGGTTGTTTCATTACACATCTCCGCAGCTCCTTTACTTGAGGACACTCTAAACTCTGACTAAGTGATTAGTTTTCAAAAATCTCTTAAGCTGTGATTAAATTATTGTTTTAATATGATAATGTTTAATGTAGAAGACTTGTTAGAAATTACAATGAGCAATTGTTTGAAGAGATTCTCCTAAATCTCGTGTTTACAAGCAAGGAGTCGTTGCTATTAGCATTTAATTGTATTTTCCGTCTGTAAATGTAAGAAAATTCAAACAGAATAAGGCAAATTATTTAGCAATTTTTTGAAGTAAATTTTCTAGTTAAAAAGTCTTGAATTACAAATGTCAGTTAACTTTTTACTAGTACGTTTCTCGATATTTATTTAAAAGCAAAATAATGGCCATTTGCCCTTATGTGCAATAAAATCATGTGAGTGATAGTTCATCACACAATCTCGATATCCTGAGATTGGGTTTTTTTGGCTGACCTGAGCCTATTGGGTCAAAACTTTAAGTTGACAAATAAGTTGCTTATAATTCTAATATATAAAGAAATAAATATATCAAAGAAAATTTTTATTATTTATACTATTAAAAAAATAAATTTAATATACAGCTGTTAGTATTTATAGCTGTAGTAATTAATATCTGTAGTTATAGCTGTAGATGATGTGCGAACAAACCTACTCATGATGATACTTTATGGATTAAAGTTACTTTATTCCTCTGTAAAATGATATTGAAACATATTCAGCAGTTAACTTTAATTAAATTTGAGGACCGACTTGGCGCAGAGGCGTTAGCGTCTACTTGTAAACGCGACACGAAGGGCGAAAAGCGGGGACGGTGAAAGCAGGGACTAAGCAACGGAATGTCTTAACACTAGGTTCATATGATTCCTGCAGTTCCCTCTGCCTATCCCGCAATATGCGGGATAAAGCGTGAAGCTAAAAAAAACTTTAATTAAAATTAATTGCTTTATATGAATCGGTTAAAATTTTATATTATAAGATTCTATACACAATGTAATTTGCAGAGCGAAAGCATTAAATTTCTCTTTATCCATCATAGTAATTGTAATTTACACTTTTCAACGAAACCAGAAGTGTCTTTATGGCAGTATGTCATTTTTGAGTTAATACAAATGCCTATGTATTTGTTAAATATTAATATAACGTAGCGATGCATACAACAAAATGATTGTAAGAATTAATAAAGGTAAGCGTTTAGTCTTTAAATATTAACTTATGTTTTTACAATATAAGGAACTCACTTCATTATAAGGAAATATTATTTATTTTGTCATCAATATTTTAATTAACTTATATATCTTTAAATAATATGTATAATAGTATAAAGTACTTGTGTGTTTTTTATTGATAAACGAAAGCCGTCGACTGAGCCATAACAGTGACTTATGCATGTACAGCATCTACTTGAAGATACTATAGAAATAAATTGACAACACTCGATGCATGCCATTCGATGCGCTTCTTTCGTTTATTATTATTATTTTATTTATATTAATATGACTTTGTGAAAACTATATATAATTGTCATTTTTTACTACTTATATATTTATATTAAATATACTTTTAAAGTGGTGTTTAATATATTCATGTCATGCCATGACCAGACGTATTCATCTCCATCAATATTACAATATTTTAAATCCGATAAAGAATTTATATGGTATGAAAAATATGTATAAAAAATCGATAGAGCAGGAGTTCGTCTGGCGCATCGAGGATTCCGTTACTGTAAGTCAACGGGAAGTATAAGCTGTAAAAATAAAGTTTTCGGAGTGTAGGTACACCTATTTTGTATAAAATGATATATAAATATAAATTAAAATGGTTTCTTCTGTGATATATCAATGAAAGCAACCAAAATTCTATAGAACATTGGTTGCTTTCATTGGTATCATTAATCATTGATTCAAAATTTACCACTATCGGTCGTAAGTTTTTCTGAGCTCCGTGGAACTGTAGACTTGAGTATGTGATATTACTTTCAGTTTCATACCTACAACAACAAAAATATACAAGAAGGCTTTCGTATTTAGAAGAAGTAGAATAAAAAAAAAAAAAAAAAAAAAACAGATAAAAAAAAATAATAAATAAATAAAAAAGGCTTTCGTATTTCCTTTTGATGTGCGGAACACCAAAATAATGTATAAAACTGTAACATGTTTATAAACAACGAGTGGGATAGCTTCAATTCGTCTGAAACACGACAACTGACTAAAGGAATCAAATTGCCAGTAGAGTGTCTGTAGACTTTCGTGCATACATTTTCAGTATTGTTTGAGCTCTCTATGCGAAGTATTATATACATTTTATTTGATTCTATTTATTTATTTCAATATTTCGCTAAAATAGATTTATTTAATGTTATTTTCTTACTCCAAATGCATAACATATTAAAAATATGAATTTTCAAGTGAATGTCGAATCTTTCGGGAGAAGTGGTGAATATTAATGAATTCTATTGCATCTTAACATTGAAAACCAAATAGTATGCGCATAATTTAACATATAATTTCTGTCGTAGATCCCACAAACGCGAATTTCAACGAAGATCATAATCAAAATGAAGTGGGTACCTCTTTGATATCCACTTCAGCTTTGCACGAACAGGTGAGGACAAGGAGGACAAACTCAGAACTCTAGGACACAATTTTAATATTAATTTTACGTCCTCAGCATAAAGGATACCTATTTAAACTAGAGACCTAGTATAGCTTAATATAGATATACAATGATATATAGGTATAATAATGATTTCTAACATTTCAGGATACACACAGACGTCAAAATATTGAACCGACTCCAGAATTGACAACATATAATATCAAATTAGGATGGATTCAGGTATAATTCAAATATATAAAATATATTTTTGAATACAGTAAGAAATACTTTATTTAATTTAATTTTGTGATCAGGGTGTTTTGATACCATGTTTGCTAAACATCTGGGGAGTGATGCTGTTCCTGCGTATCGCGTGGATCGTGGCGCAAGCCGGCATCTGCCTGACTTATCTAATCATTCTTCTTTCGGAAGTAGTTTGTGTTATAACAACACTGTCTCTAAGCGCGATTTGCACGAACGGTCTATTAAAAGGAGGTACTGTTATATTTTCTATAGCTACTTAATTTTAATTAATTTTAAATAAACACTTTGCAAAATAAACATTTGTTGCAGGTGGAGTTTACTACATAGTTTCGAGGTCATTGGGTGCAGAACTCGGTGCATCCGTAGGAATTATATTTGCTTTTGCTAATGCAGTTGCTGCGAGCATGAACACTATAGGGTTTTGCGAATCATTGAATGAGCTACTGAAATCGTTTAATTTAAAAATTATTGATAACGGAATGACAGATGTGCGCATCGTCGGGACTTTAGCTCTTTTTTTAATGTGCATAATTTGTGCTATTGGCATGGATTGGGAGACTAAGACACAGGTTATAACTAGATAATTTGTGAATTAATTACGTAATAATTTATTAATTAATATACGTTGTGGAGCAGAGGCGCAGCGTTTGTCTGTAAACGCGACAGTTTGTGGGTTCGATTTCCCACTCGGGGAAGATGGATTTTTCTATTTCCATTTTCTTCGCTTTGGCAACTAGGCAAAGCGCGCTGAGTTCCGCCACTCAACACGCACTGCCTTGAGAAAGGCGAAAAGCATGGACGTAGCAACGGAGTGTCTTAACACTAGGTTGCTATGGTTCCTGAAATTCCCTCTGCCTACCCTGCCATTTGTGACTTTAAGTGTGATGCTATATGTATAATTTCATAATTTTGAAAATGTTTAATATTTTATATTATTAAAACAAAATATATTTTGTTTACAGAACTTTCTCGTGGTAATAATTGTAATAGCTATTTTAAATTACATATTGGGTGCTTGTTTAGGCCCATCAAGTAACTTGGAAAAAGCGCAGGGTTTTGTAGGTCTCAATGGTAAATATATATTTACATATTTATCTATAATATAATATATAAATGGCATTGTTCAGTGAAGTAGAACAATACAATTTAAAATGTCTTTATGTACTATTTAGTGAAAACTGCAATCGCCAATCTCGCTCCAGATTTTCGGAAAAATGACGATCAAGATCATAATTTCTTCAGCGTTTTCGCTATGTATTTTCCCGCCGTAACCGGAGTTCAAGCTGGAGCAAATATATGTGGCGATCTGAAGGTATTTTTAATAAATTTAACATTTTACGTATTTTGTGTTATATAAATATTTTTTTGTGAATGATTTATCTGATATACTTATTATTATATTGCTAGTAGTGTGGAATCAAGAAAATTGAGAATAAGGAAATCGCCTTGAGTACTCACACATACATACATATGTAGTGTACATTGTTATTTAAAAAGTAAAAATGTTATATTTCTGTGAATTTTAATATTATTATTAAATTAAATAGTAATATAATTCGAATAAAGGTAATTTAAATATCACAACTAACTTGACACGCTTAGAGAAGTAACAGAGACTACTATACTACTAATAATATTTAAATATCACAACTAACTTGACATGCTTAGAGAAGTAACGAGAACACTATACTCTATAAAACTTTTTCGACTAATATGATATATTATACTTTTAGGTCTATAAATAATTGCTATTTTAAAATAGGATCCAGCATCTTCAATTCCTAAAGGCACTCTACTCGCCCTGGGTATATCGATGTGCAGTTACCTAATAATGGCGACGCTGTGTGGCGTGGGCGCCCTGCGCGACGCCAGTGGGCACGTCGCTGACGTTGCCTCTGGCACTATCGATGCATGCAAGCCGCATTGCGAATATGGCTTGCACAATAATTATGGGGTAACTTTGTTGTTTTCCTTGCACCAACCAATGATACACCATTTTTACTATTTTAATATGAAACCAATAAATATTGTAAAATTGCTTAATTTGTCATAGCGCTTGGGTAATATGCAAGATGTTCAGCTTTGACATCATTCACGTACATTTTTTTATAAACATTATTTTCTATATTTAAACAATTTTAGAGAAATGTCTGTACCTTCTCTCGTCAATTTTCTTACTTTAAACTAAAAACTCTATATTATGCAATATCGACAAGATCTCATCTCTACATTTTATTATTTTTTAGATAATGCAATTGATGGCACAATCCAGTGCCTTAATCTATGCAGGATGTTGGGCTGCTACATTATCCACTGCATTGACGAACCTCCTGTCCGTACCGCGGCTGATCCAGGCGCTGGGCGTCGATCGCATCTACCCCGGACTGATCTTCTTCTCTAAGCCCTACGGCAAGCACGGCGAGCCTTATCGTGGATACGTGCTTACTTTTCTTGTCTCGCTTATGTTCTTACTTATAGGTTTGAATGTAATAATTAATTAGAAACTACTTTTAATATGTCAAAGTTATACTTGTAAACAGTAATTTTGTCACTTTTCAGCGGATTTGAATACAATAGCACCTTTAATAACAAACTTCTACTTGGCATCATATGCGCTTATTAATTTCTGTACGTTCCACGCTGGCTTAATTAAGTCTATTAACTGGAGACCAACATTTCAAGTACGTTGACTGCTTGTTTTTTATATGTCTATTTCTAGTATGTTACTTTTTTATATTTTCTTACTCTGTTTCAGTGCTACAATACGTGGCTGTCTCTAGCCGGTTTCTTAATGTGTATTATAATAATGTTAATAATCAGCTGGGCGATGGCGTTACTCACGTTCTTTGTTTTTATGACATTATATCTATTAGTTTTATACAGAAAACCAGGTATAGTCTTTAAATTTATATTACTAACTTTTTTTTAAATAAATATTTTCTAAAGTTTCGTATATTATGTTTAATTAGAGGTAAATTGGGGAAGCAGTACAGAAGCTCAGCGCTATAAAGACACTGTGTCGGCTTTACTGCAAATGTCGCATATGCATGAAAACACGAAATCCTACAATCCCCAGCTGTTGGTGCTCGCCGGCACATCGAAGTTCCGCCCTGCGCTCCTCGACATAGCACATCTTATAACAAAACATGGCTCCTTTATGATTGTCGCTGATGTTAACGAAGTACTATTTTCTTGTTTCAATATTTACCATAAAATAATTAAATTATCATTAAAATTTCACCTATACAGTATCTAATCTAAGCTATCAATTATGTATATCTAAAAATTTTATTAAGTTAAATTTGCTATCGAATGTTTCTTAGGCACCATTATCCAAAACGGAACGTTTACGACGTCTTCATTCTGGTGAAGAATGGCTTCGGTCAAGAAAAGACCGTGGTTTCTACATTGTACTTGATGGTTTGCCTTTTGAAGAAGCTGTCCACACGACAATTAAAGTGACCGGTCTCGGACATCTGAAGCCGAATGTTATGCTCGTCGGATATATGAACAGATGGGCAACTTGTCCTCACCCCAGCCTGAAAACTTACGTCCGGGTGTTACAGTAAGGCTTATTTTGTTTTTTAAGCTAACTTATTATTAACATACTATCATACTTTTAGCTATCACCTGCAGGTTCGAAAAATAAATAGGGGAAGGTTGCTATCATTGGACCACTTAACTTTGTGACACCATATCTCATGAAATATCACCTACAAATTAAGACAATTAATGGTATCCGATGCTTTTTTACGTAAATTAATGATATATAAATTATTGGCAATGAAAGTTGAGAGGTTTTAGAATTATTCTAAAATAAATTTTCAATGACGAGTTGCTTTCTTTGGACCACCGTCACCATGAATGGACCACTAAGTTGCTATCATTGGACTTTGAAACATTTGTATTAATGGTCCAATGAAGGTGACGCAAATGAAGCACTAAATAAAAATTACTTTTTTAATTCATTTTTTTTATTAAATCTATATCTATACTATTATATAAAGAGGTAAAGTTTGTGTGTTTGTAAATTGTAAGGGGTAATCTCGGGATCTACTGAACCGATTTTAAAAATTCTTTCACCAATGGAAAGTTATATTATTGCTGAGTGTCATAGGCTATATAGAAAATCAAAATCTGGTGATGGGATCCTGGAAATGAGGGAACTCCTTAAATTTTATAGGCACACCTATAATGATTTCGATTTTTTTCAAAGAATCTTGGTCATTTTCTAACGAAAAATTACATTTGATGAAGTGGAACTGTTGATGAAGACCACAAATGATCATGAAAAATTAATAATAAGTAACTGTTTTACGGGTTTGGTTCTATTTCTTTAACATAGTCGCTAAGCAACTGATGTTAGTCAACATGCATATGATGAAGTCTAGCTGATGATGGAGTTCCAAAACAACTCCTCAACGACTAACGGCCTTGCATCGAGAAAAACGATACGTTCTAATTGGTCATGAGTAGTTGACAATAGGCCATTATAACTTAGGTAAAAGGTAATGTACGTTGTAGTCCACAACGTGCTGAACAGGAGTTGACTTATATTTTGAGTTGGAAACATGTATATTCTCTTATGTATTCCTATTAATTATAATATACCCATGATTCCCACTGATTTACCCATACCATTTAAAAGGCTACAGTTTCCAGTGAAGATCTCTTTTGCCCTCACTATTAACAAGTCCCAAGGTCAAACATTCTCTCTGGTGGGCATTGACATGAGAAAGCCGTGTCTTTCCCATGGACAGTTATATGTTGGCTTATCTCGGGTTGGATCTCCTGATAGACAATATATTTTACTTCCAAATGGTAACATTACAACCAATATAGTTTACAGAGAAGTTTTGAACAATTAAATTTACCATAACCAGAGTAATATTTCCCGTCACTTGGTACTCATGGAAGTCGTTTATTGCAAATCCTGCAGAAAAGGTGTTTTTTTTTTTCTTTCGGACAGAGTTACTTTCGAATTTTGTATTAGCATGCAAATACAAACTATACCTACGTATAACTCACCTTTTGGCAGTTAAAAATTAAAACGTAACACTCTGTACTAAAAAATGATTTTTTTTATGTTAGAGGGAGGCAAGCAAGTGGGTCACTTGATATTAAGTGATCACCTCCGCCCATTGACACCCATGAAGCCCAAGGTTTCAGGGGTGCGTCGCCTACCTTTAATATTATTAAGATTATGCCCAACGAAGTGGGCACGGGTCAGCTAGTCGATTATAAAATTGTACTGCTCATAGATAGCTCTTATTTGACGGAATCTTATATCTGGATGGCGCTTCATGAATGCATAGTACTATTTACCCAGCAGCTTCTTTGGTTTTATTAAAACGATGTTTAATTTTATTGGAAGCTAATTGGAAAACAAGCTGCCTGACATCTTTGAGAAAAAAACTAAAAAAAGAATTCTCCATTCAATAAGTGATTGCTAAATTCAGTTTCTAAAGCCTTAGGGAGATCTCCTTTTGATCCCAGTATTTGAATTTCTTCCACAGTTTTTTGATTTTTCCCATCTAATCGTCTTTTTAATGTGGCTTTTGAAACGATATACATTCGACTTGTTTCATTTAATCTAATAGTTTTTTTTAAAGATTCTGTAGTGAGTTTCATACTAGTAACCAATACTATGTCTTCTTCTTTTCCTCTGCCGACATTCTGGAATATATAAATATAATCCAATTATAAGTAAAAGGTAGATATCTATCTACATGCAATACTAAAATATTCAATATAAAAAATCACTATTTATTAACATTGATATTAGTTTCTATGATTGGACCGGTCCAATGATAGCGTCACCATTCCGGTCCATTGATGGCAACAAGGCATATGAACAGAAAGAAAGCAATTATTAAAAAACGTGCAAAATTACGTAAAAAGCTTAGTACTGTATGTAAGCGCAGATAAATTTGCTATTCAAACGTAACAAAATCATAAAACATTAATTAAAACAATTCGACTTACATGAGTTTGTTGATGGCTCGGTTATTAGATCACGGTCACCACTAACACAAGTACACACCTCACTACTTACCACGCATCGCGGGCGCACAGAGGTTTTGTGGGTAGTCAAGGGGACCGGTACTGTTGCCTAGCAATGTATCAAACTTGCTGTGACATGTATAGTTTTTGAAAAAATTGAGTGGTCCAATCAAAGAGCCGGTCCAATGATCGCAACCTTCACCTAAGAGATGTATGTTTCGTGAAAATTTCTTTTTGCTTGTGTGTAGTGCTTGAGGTAGCTCTGATTACAACTATGTTGAAAGGATTTACGTAATATTTTAGCGTATACGACATTTTTTTTTAAATTAAACTGTTAAATTAAATTAAACTTTATGATGCAAACGATTCTTCTGCTTAAAAATGAATAGTGTTAATTAACACTATTCATTTTTAGGCAGAAGAATCGTTTGCATCATAAAGTTTAATTTAATTTAACAGTTTAATTAATTAATTAATTAATTAATAACACTATTGTGTTAATTTAAAAATACTCGAATAGTTTGCGTTACTGTGTATCATCTTATTATTTGATTTTCAAATATGGGGTAAAATTGCATTTTTTAATTTATGCTTCAATACAAAAAAAAATTAGTGGTGAGATATTCGAGTAGTCATTAATATTTCAACCAATTAAAATTTTAAAATTTCTTTCTCTTCCCTTCCCTTCACTATTATAATATTTTAATAACAGTGTCTTGTTATTTTCCTAATGGAATCCATATTGTTTCCCATATATATACTTTATTATACAAGCTATTGCCCAACAATAGTAGTTATATATAATCAATAAAATACAACTTAAACTAAAAATTAAAGATTAGCATTCCAAGAACATCTGGGCGTCGCTATCTTACGGGTTCCCGAAAATGCACGACCTGTCAAAAGGAAACTATCTCCTGATATAGTCGAAGCCAACACCAGCAATGACGAGCGAGCTCACACGCAAGTTGAGGACATCTTAAACGCCGACTCCGATATCGATATATCGCATTCAGGACAATATGAGAGTAATTTTATTTTACAATTATAAATATATGCATGTGCACGTGACAGCCTGGCCTTTGTTCTACTCACAGGGTAAAATATTTCAAGGCTATATACAAAACTATAGGCAAGAATTATCAATAGTTAAAGCGCAGGACAATTTTTCTTCTTTCACAATATTTATGTGTAATGCGTGAGGTAGTCATGATTAAATACAAATTATCATTCAATGACGTAAAGGTCATGTACTACCAAAATACTATTAATCGTTGTCAATCTATTACTTTTCATTCAAAAACCAACGAAAGAGGAAGAGATATATCTCTCTTGCCGCTTTGACAGGATGGTGTACGCTCGAGACGTAGGTACATACTTGAAAAATGGCGTTTTATTTTGGAACAATAACTTAATTATTTACTTTGTTTTTAAAAAACATTTTGTTATATTTGAAAATTTAGTTAAGATACTTGTTTTATAATTATAACCAACTTTATAAAGGTTAGTCAATGCTATGCTTTAAATTAAGATCAGTACATCCACACCTGCATGTAATTTAAATTTTAATCTTTTCTATTTTTTACAGTCAACGAAGCACCAAGCAGCCAAGAGCTGGAGTTAGTTACAAGGGAAAATGCCATGTCATTTCATTCCACTGATCCGAACAGTATGTCGGCGAGCCAGCTCGTGTCTAGCTTAGCGATGCGGAAATCCGGAGTTTACAAACCTTTGACGTTCAGCCCCGTGAGATTATCTGCTTTTTATTATTCAAATTCCTACAATAACCGTCGAAATTTTTGTTGTAAACCGTAGATAAATTTAATCTTTACTTATGGTTTACTTTGTAAAGGTAACTAATAAGTACGTATACAATTTAAAAACGCATTGACATATACAACAAAACAATGACCGTTGTGGTGCAGAGGCGTAGCGTCTACTTGTAAATGCGACGGTTTGTGGGTTTGATTCCTACTCGGGAAAGATGGATTTTTCAATTTCCATTTTCTTTTCTCTGGAAACTAGGCAAAGCGCAGCATTCACTCAACACGCAATGCCTCGAAACAGACGCGGAAAGCAGAGACAGAGAAAGCAGGAACTAAGCAACGAAGTGTCTAAACACTAGGTTCTTATGGTTCCTACAGTTCCCTCTGCCTACCCTGCAATGTGCGTGAAGACAAAACTAATAACTAGGTCAAATTCTAGCTAAATGTCAAAATCTAATCAAATGACAGGATAACGATCTGGACACATGGTGGCTGTTCGACGACGGCGGCCTCACCATCCTCCTGCCGTACATAATTGCAAGACGTGGCTTACACAAGATGCCGCTACGTATATACGCGCTACCGCGCGACGCTTACCATCCTGACATTTCCGAGCAACGGTCAGATGACAATTGTAACTTAAAAATACTTACATTAACTTCACCAGTGTTTATTAATCTATCTAGTAATTCCCAAGTGTGTATTCTCTTATTATATTATGGTAAATTCAATCATTGTAGTAGTAATAAGAAGCTGTGAGCTCGACTCCCTTTATCGGTATAGATATATTTAATCCTCTTTTTGAAAGAATAAGCTTTAGAATATTATGTAAATATAAAATTATGTTAATGAAATCCAGTATCAGAGAGGTACGTATTGATTTATGATGTTCAAAAGACAGCATAGATGCTACTAGTTACATTTTTTTTTCAGTGTTATATAATAGTATGTACCTAATACTCTTCATCCATACGTATCTTATTTAATATGATACAATAATCGAAAATTATCAACCATATAGATACTTAACTTGCATAACTTCACACTTTATACGGCTATCAAGCGGGATAGTCAGAGAGGACGCTTAGATCTCCGTACTTCTCCTCCTTCTATAACTACCTCTTTCACCTCGTGCACTATCAGTAACCTCTTTAGCGCTATCGATGATATATGGAAAATATTACACATTATTATTTTATTTATTTTTTTAACTTTACGCTTAACGCTGAATAAGAACCTCTGACACTTGTCCAACTGAACCACAAAGGCTGAACATGTGTAAATAATTTCAGTATAAAAGCGTTGCTGCAAAAATTTCGAATCGAATACTCTTCATTGACAATGATTGAAGGTCTTAGCGAGCCGCCTCTCGAAGCGAGCGTGCAGTTCTTTAATCAGATGATACAGAAATTCCGAACTAACCATAACAGCGGTAATCATTCTTTCTAATACTTTGAAATATAATAAATTTAATAAAAGGGTATACTACATTACTACTACATCGATGGACTAAAAAACGTACAATCCCGTTTCCTTTGTGGTTAGAATTACATGACCAAAGCCATACTACGCTATAATTCTACGCTTTTTGTATAAGACTGTACAGCGTTCTCTGTCAGTGTGTGAGTAATTAACAAAAGACAAAAATGTTTGTATCAAAATATTATGAAACAAGTTGTTGGCTGCACTTTCGTACCTACTTTTTATTATCTTATAATATCAATAACAAGTTATTTGAATTGAGAAACTTAAATCATCATCCTTTACCTAAATAAAATAGAAAGATCTATTTTATTTAGGTTCTTTGAGCTATTTATCATACAATTAGTAGATTCCTATTTCGAATTTCATTCTTCTCGAGAATATACTTTGTACTTTTATTAAATAATAGATACTTATTTACATAACGTTAAATAGATAAGAACTAAATCTTCTTACATTATTCCAGACATTCTCATATCGGAATCTGAACTAAGTCGTCTTACAAATGAAAACTAATCGGTACTTGCGTCTGCGCGAACTCCTTTTCGAGTACTCTTACACGGCTTCCTTCGTTGTGCTCTCGCTACCATACCCGAGACTGGTGAATGTTTATTTTTTATTAATATATGTAACAGCCGCATAGGAAACATTATGTATCGTAACAATGTTTGTTTTAAAAATTTACTTATATGTATTTTCAAGATGTTTTAAGGTTACTTAAATATTCCATGAGATACTCGACTTTTTATATTATTACGATTCATCAAATCATGGTATTACGTCATATAATCTGCAAGCAATGCTTTTTATGGTCTTCTAGTGTTTTATATATTATGATACCTACTAAGCTTTAACTTTCGAAGTTTCTTTAAACTATAATTTTTTTAATTTAATATTTATGAGTTTTGGCTTACTTAAGATTTATAAAAATTTGTTTACAATTTGTAAGACGTTAAAAAAGTACAATCTGAAGACTACTTAACGAAACTGCAGTCATAAGAGTTATAAGAAAGTCTTTTTCATATTTTAAATGTCAATTAAATATTGTTATTTTAACAAATTTATTTCGCACTATAGCAAGACATTTTATACAATCAATATACATTTTTGATTTGATATATTCGACCATAATTCACGGCACATGACTAGGAACTTCATAGGTCAATTTAGAAACCACGTTCAACGAGATGAGAGTACGTCATAGAAATCTGTCTCTGAGAGACAGTGTTTTCCCTTTATAAAATTTCAATTTATTTATTTATTTCAATTTCAATGCATTTCCACAATGTAGACCTTTCTGTATCACCACATACTTACTTACATGTCTGTTACACACAGGGTTCTGTGTCGGCCGCGATGTTCATGGCGTGGCTTGAAGTACTGAGTAAGGACTTACCCCCTACTCTGTTCGTACGAGGAACAGATGTCGCTGTATTAAGTGTATAAATGGATACATAAACTTACTTAAAATATTTTCTTCATATTTAATTACACAATAAGGGAATATAAAATACCAATTCAATATATTACAAGTTCTTTATTTCACACATATTTCACAAAAGTTTAAATTTAATTTTTAAACATAATAAAAATGATAAAATATTTACACATACAAGAACCAACAGACATTCCATTTTAACAATTTCCTTAAACAATTACAAAATAACAGTAATCCAGCTGAATCTGAAATTTCTTTTCTTACTCGCTTACGAGATATAAAAATTATTTTATCAATATATGAATTTAATATTTACATTTCTTCCACAAAAAAAGTATTATTTGTATGCTAAATGATCATAATGATACGTTGCTCTAGTTCATATCAATCTATGCTTGAATTAATATCTTATAAAATTAAATCCTGCATCTATTTAATACTACTGCTAAGGCTACCACTGGGGCGAAACATATATAGAATATAAGGTATCTTTCTAAGGCGGATGTATAAATAATATTTTACTAAGTTCAATAGTATGGAACAAAAGTTATACTAATATGGGAAGTAATACCAATTTACACAGAATCTACTGAGGGTCCTAAGAAAATATTTTAATCATGCAAATAAATTAAAAATAATTTTTAAAGAATTCTACGTAACTTTACTATTCAGACATTAAACTCAATCAGCCAAAAGCTATAGTATTTGTCATTGTCTATAAGTTAATTTAAAGAAATATTATATTTTAAATTAAGTGTTCCAGTAAAGTGATGTCCATTTAATATATGTTTTAGCATTGCATATTTTTGTATAATGTTTTGACCTAAAATAAGTTTAAGGTGTTTTAAGGTTACTTTTAGGTATAATTTTAATTTATTTTTATTTACGTACAAGTAATGTACATAGCAACAATGTGATTTTTGCATACTGAATTATTTTCTGTTATATTATAAAAGCAAATAAGTCACAATAATTACATGTAAACCTGTCTGTTAATTTGTATGTTTTATTACTGTATAAAACCATGTCCACAATTAAGTTTTTACATTTATAATTATTTTAAAATAATTTATAGCTTGGGAATCTTATGACTATTTAAACTTTTAATTAAAACAATAAAAGAAATGTGTACAGCAAGAAACTTGGCAAGAAACAGCTAGCATGAGTGTTATATTGTGTTACATTATAATTATATTCTTTTATTTGTTTAACTATTTACAAGAACAATATCAATAAGAATAGACATGGTTTTACGTCCCAATATTTCCTTATTCAGCTGTAGTCTATAAAATTATTCGAATAAATCAATGCATTTGTACTATTAATTTTTAATAACATTTTAATCTTAAGTTTTTTTTTTGTTTTTATTATTGTGTTCAAGAGTGCAAATATGGCATTAATTGTAAACCTTTTTGCATTTGATTATGTGCTTGTTATATTAATAAGCGAATTTTATTCAGCCACAACTACATTTAGGGATTTACATTATAAAATAATTTGTGCATGAAAAACTTAGTACCAAATTTAGACAAATTGTTAAAAAAAGCATGTCACTGACAACAAAATTACGTACATATGGTAACGGCCAGAAAATGAATGATT
Organism: Dione vanillae; assembly: GCA_037178615.1. Taxonomy (NCBI): domain Eukaryota; kingdom Metazoa; phylum Arthropoda; class Insecta; order Lepidoptera; family Nymphalidae; genus Dione; species Dione vanillae. Next base: position 955,151 of record JAZFAU010000209.1, on the reverse strand, counting down.
TTTAATTTTAAGAAGAAGCATATTCATCATTTGAATGAAGCTATGAGGTGATGCGATATGTAAGTTGCGTGAGGACGGTACAATGTACATATATGATACAATAGAGATATGTCATACATGCATATTATGTTATATCATTTGAAAAATAAACTCCATTCTGCTTCAACTTTATAAGTTTGATAATATTTATTTAATACTGTTTTATAGAACACAGTAATGATTTAAATATTATTTGTATTACTTATTAATGTAATTAATGGGATATATTGTTTAAAATTAGTTTTTAACACATTTATGATTATTTTTACAATAACTGCTTATCATTTTTGTTTTGTAGCAACTGTGTTCTATAAAGTGTAATTTTATAGCTTAAATATATTACACGCTTTTGATATTTCATTACGATTATTTAGTGAAATATATTTTTTCATGTTCATGTTCAGCAACAGAGTGTATTATTACATATTTAACAAGATGTTCCAAAATTTACAGAAAATTAACAGTATTCAGTCTATAAACATTTAATATTATTATATTTATAAATTAATTTTACTACACTTGATTTATCATTGCGCAGAGATTTTAATTTTAAATTTAAGATATAGTTCAGGTGACGAGCGCATCTGTAAATCGAGCTTTGGAAACTAGTGCGTAATATATAGTTATATTTTATATTAAATTGAAGACATAAAAAATGGGAAATACACCACAATTACAGACAATTACAGATTATAAATTGGAAATTGTATGTTCATGGTTAGTGTTATCCTACGCCTACCAGCACCACACATATTAAAAGTATCAAATTTCCACCTATCCAAATACAAAAACTATATGAATTCAATATAGAAATATAAATAAGTATAAAACATCTACATAAAATAAAGACGAAAATGTTCACACAGCCATACTTCTTATATATAAATAAATAAATAAAATAAATAACATAGAGGGTAATAATATCTAATTAAACAAGAATTTATATTTTGGTTACCATTGTACCTGCCCGTGTCTGAGCGAAATAAATAATTGATCCGAATTTCCAGGCGTGTTCTTATCATAGTACAGGAACATTTAGATGTATTTTTTTAAATAAACACTAGGCTTGCAGACGGACAAGATCTGTTGATCAGGCTCGAGTCTGGGACACTTGGCGACACCGCGATACATATAGTTTATAGCATTGTGATTGTATGTTTATAAATTTGCACTGAGTCACTTAACACTGAATTTGGTTCATAAAGCGTACACAAACGGCGTTTCTGGTTATGATTGGCACTATATTACACTACGCGTTTGTGCGAGGCAGGTCTCTGCAATAGTTGCACTGTGTCACTCGAACACTTCACAGTATGATGCAGAGAGGACGCGACAGTCTTCATTCGGATTCCTCCTCGTTGTCCTCATCGAAACCGGTGAGATCGGCAGATTCTAAGTAGCCGTGCATCACCTGTAAATGAATTTAATAAGGTATTAATATTTAACACATTTATACAGAGTATATCTGACAAGGACGGCTTTTGCCAGAATCACCTATAGGGTAAAATATTTTAAGGCTATATACAAAAAAGTAGTCAACAATTATCCTGTACCTAAACAGCATAATTTTTCCCATTTCGCGATATTTATACGTGCTGTGTAATGCGTGAGATAGTCATATTTAAATACAAGACGTATAGAATCGTGCACTACAAAAATATTATTAAGCTGTCACTTTTCATTTAAAAAAATACCGAATTTGCGTTTTATTTTTGAACAATAATTTCATTATTTCTTTATTTGAAAAAAAAAAAACATCACTTTTGAAAACATTACTTATTTTATAATTTTACAAAGTTTGTAAAAAATATAATATAACCTAAGTTTTAATTCACATCACTATATATGTTCTGTGTAGTGTGACGTACCGCGTACTCGAGCAGCGCGAGGTGGCAGAACACGTACTGGTCGGGCATCTGTATGGAGTGCGCGCGCTGCGCGCGGATGCGCTCCACGGCGCCGCGCACGTCCACGGCGCCCTCCGCCGCCAGCCGCGACGTGCACGTGTCCAGCGTCAGGAACGTGCCTGCGGGACGCCGACGCCGACACGCCTCAATATTACTTTTTTTTACATCAACTTTATTCGGGTACACACTTTTGAGGCAACGTGTTGAATTTTGGAATTCAACGCCGCTAGTCTATTTGCCAGAGCAAAGAAAATGGAAATGAAATAATACATTCTACCCGAGTGGGAATCGAATCCACAAACTGTCGTATGTCTGCGGGCTAATTTTCAATATGAAAATACTATTATGTATACATAGAATATTATCTGTATTATGACATTGGCTAAAACTGTACTATTAAAAATCGTCAAAATAATATACCTGTTCTTCCAATACCGGCCGAGCAATGGACAACAATTGGAGGACCTCTACTGTGACCCGCCCATGCATCTCCTAATCTGAAATTTAAAATGAGGTATATAAAAATATATATTGTACGTTATTTTTTGCCAATGTTTTCTTTTTGGTAATAGATCTATAATCATCTAATTTGTAACAACCTCTGTAACCTTTTAACATTCTTTATAATAAAAATTCAAACCATAAATACTTTCCAAAAACATACACAAAATTTAGACAAAATAATCTTAACATAAAGATAAAATCAAGAAAAACACACACGCATGCACACACACACGCACGCACGCACGCACGAAAGAACGGAGTGCAAACGCTGCCGTCCCTGCATACCTCTTTCACCTCATCCACTGTTCAGCCTCTTCATACATGTTTTTGAAACCAAAACAACCATTTTCATTATAAGCAAACAGCTAAACAGCGCACTCACTCCTGCCTAGCACGCTGCTGCGCGCGCCGCACGAGCGCCAGGAAGCGCAGCACGGGCGCGGCGCGGCCGCCGCCGGGCACGCCGTAGTCGGGCCAGCGCGTGTACTGGCCGTGCCACACGCGGCGGCGCTGCTCCGTGCGCAGCTCGGTGAGCACGAGGTGCGACACCACGTAGTCGTCCGCCTCGTCCGCCGCCTCGTTGGCGACCGAGAAGCCGTCGTACACGGCGCGCGCGCCCGCCGCCGGCCAGTACTGGCCGCACTTGACGCGGCCGCGCTCCACCGTGCGCGTCGTCATCACGATCACGAGGCTGTTCTGCTCCCACACCATGCGCCAGAAGTCGCCGAACGTCTTTGGTAGGGGCCCTGGTATGGATATAATTTTGTGAACTCAATGCTACATTTGCTCACGTCTTCCCACTTGGAAAGACGGCATCCACATAACTATGGGAGCTCGCTGGACTGACAGGTGACTGAGAGCGTGGAAGATGTTGGAGGAGGCCTATGCTATGGCACACCGAGCTGAGTGACATCTTGTAATTATAAAATGTGTCCCATTCAAACGACGGGTTCGCTAGAGTATTGGCTATATTAAAATATTAATGTTACGTTTTGATATATTAGAGAATAGTTTATTTCTAGACGTAGGTTTCGTGTCTACTAATCATAAACTAGATATATAACGAAAATTTCTCTTTTCAAAATAAGATTTTATGACGAGAATTATTATTGTTATATTTAGCAGACTTACTTTTTAAAATTATTTTTCGTTACACTGGTCAACTGACAAAATGCCTTTGAATGCTCTGCGACTGCGTAACGGTGCAATTAATTATTATCAAAATATAGAAAGAAAATAAAACTTTAGTAGGACCGTACGTAACCTACCACAAAATTTACCAACAAACTCCCACGTATTCTACGTGACAACGTTTTATACAATGTGACGGATATTCTTTAAATATTAACTAAACACTAAATAGGCAAATTAAAATTTAGAATCCTATCCTATTCCAAGTAATGTCCATATTTATTTAAACTATAGTGCTAAATGATGAAATTACACTCTGTAACGATGCAAATATATATATTTCATAGACTTATTATTTAAATATAAGTTTTATTCTTTGAATACTATAAATAATGTGTAGTGTCATAGTTGTTAGTGACCATTTCTATCATTCAATATTATAATGAGTATAATAATATATATTTAAAAAAATAAAACATAATCCACAAACATGCTGCAGTTTTTCATAAAAAAAATCACCATTTTTGTGCATAAAAAATGTTTATAAAATACATATAGTATACAACGACACAATGGGTGACTTTCACTGAAGCGCTCTAGAACTGGGAAATATGGCAGTGGGCCAAATATTGAGAATGGCCAAAACAATATGCTCGTGGAACGGCCAACTTTAGCTTTAAACACAAAGCAAACTGCAAGAACGTTTCAGTGATCGAAGCGTTGGGTGAGCAAGTGTAGGCGAAGCGAAAATTACACGTGGGCGAAGCGAAAATTACACGTGGGCGAAGCGAAAATTACACGTGGGCGAAGCGAAAATTACACGTGGGCGAAGTGTCCGACCGGTTGCTTTCCGGGAAATGCTCACTTTATAAACGAATTATTCTGCGAAAATGTAATTTCTATTCCTTTACTGGAACCGTCCGTATTCGTAGAAATTGTTCACCTTCAATATGATTTCTAGACACGGTTAAATATTCAAGGGTATTCTTGTTGAAAATCGAAAATAAAGTGATTTAAATAATTAAATGATTTCTGAAAATACTATTTTAATATGACCTCAATATAAATTTCATGTATTTTTATAACATAACGCTGTGGGCGTTATAAATATACATATTATACAACCATAAACTAGAATGTCTGACAGTCAAAAATAGAATTTCTCTCATAACTATTATATATAAAAACCTGAAGCGGTCGTATATCTCGCTATATCGGAATGTGATGTATGTATATGCCATACACACATTACCTCCCGATAATTCTCTCGATCTGACCTTATAGAACTGCCGTCAAAAATACATGCCATACGCTTTTAGTTCCATTTCACCAAGGGGCCGCAGTTGCAATGATGCGCTCAATAACTAATATCATTATATATCCGCAGAAATCAAGATGACAAAAATATTTGTAAGATCATATTACGCTATACGCTATAGTGTTCGATACAATTACGTTTTATATGCTTATTAATATGACACAACATATGAATTGCAATATATATATTATGGGTTTTTTACACTAAACAGATAGTTGTTACCAAATTAATATATATTACCTTGTGTACAAATAAACGCGTTACGTTGCTTGTATCCGTCCACGTAGTTGGCGTTGATGTAGTCCGAAGCAGGGTCGTCGTCTCTGAGAGACAGCGGCACGCGCGAGTGGTCGTAGCACAGCACGTCTGTGTACCTGTTCTTTGCTAGGTTGGCCGGCAATCTGCACATAATTCATAGCTTTAATATATTTATGAACTACTACTAATGCTGTCGAGGCAAGCAAAGTTCTAAAGGCAAGGGTTGCATGTTCGGTTCCCACTTAAGGCAATTTGTTTAACCTTGTAACTTAATTTTTCTAAATATATTTCATCAATTTCATGAAACGTTATGCAGAGCCCAATTCATATTCCATACTATCTATACTGTTCGATTCTCCAGTTACAGAGAAAAACACTTAGAATGTGTCATGTGTCGTTCAAAACTCTATTGATGCATAGATTCATTCATGAGTACGGGGTCGCAGAAGCTCCAGATAAAAGCTAGTCGAGTTGTTGTATAGAGGACACTGGTTAAATAGAAAGGACAACTTCAATCAGTTCCAGTGAGAAGAATAATGAATAGCAATCAATAGCGGGGTTGCAGGCTGCGACAAGAGTCTAATTAATTAAGTCTTAAGGTAGGGCCGACCATGTAGGGCCGTGTAGGATTTACGTTGTAGAGCTAAGGTAAAATTATTGCTCGATCTAACACAGGTAGTGGTATTTTTGGGATCTCTTTAAATCAAAAATGGTCTAATTTGTCGAGACCATCATTTCGAAATATAAAAAATTAATATTAAATATAAAGTTCTTTGGAGTATGCAAAACTAAAAGTTTTAAGCCAACGTGGTCAAACGATCAAACGAAAAGCGTTCAAGGATTATCTATGAAATTCGCCGCTTATTAAGAATTTTCCCATTCCTGTTCCGATTGATGTAGTACGTACACATAAAGGAAAAATCAAGTCATTCCATAAAAAAAGAAGAAGATCAGGGTATTTACGGCCACAAATTTAAATTCGTCAACTTTTATAATTTGTCCTTTATATATATAACTACAATAGTGAAATTGGTACGTAATTCTCGGTACTAAATGTGAATCGCATTAGACTAACAGTTTTAATTAAGCTACTCACTATTTCCTTTGCATATGTTCACTTTGTTCTCATAAAGAATAATATATTTTTTTCTTTTTTTATGTCTTCACGCTTTATCGCGCATATAGCTAGGTAAACAAGGGAACTGCCGGAACCATATCAACCTAGTGTTAAGACGCACCGTTGCTTAGTTTCTGCTTTCCCCGTCTCCGTTTTCCATTTCCATTTTCTTCGATCTGGCAACTAGACAAAGCGTCAGCGTTGAGTTCCGCCACTCAACATGCAATGTCCAGAAAAAGGCGGAAAGTGGAGACGGAGAAAACAGGGATTAAGCAACGGAGTGTCTTAACATTAGGTTCCTGCAGTTCTCTCTGCCTACCTTGCCATGTGCGGGATAAAAGCGTGAAGCTATATAAAAAACATAAAGAAACAATATAAATAGCAGTAAGCACGTAATAGATGCAGATCGCCGCCGCAACAGGCGACGCGGCCCATCTCTCACAACGGCACGACCGCGCCTCGGCGCGGCGGGGCCAGTCGGTCCATGACCGTCCTACACACCTTCTCTGAGCAGCCATTAATGCTCATTTTATTCTCTGGGGACGAGGCACACTCCGTCCCCCCCCGTCCGGTGACGCTGTCAAGACCAATTGAGGTCAACAGCATTCAAGCCCTTCAGAAAAAAAAAAAAAATAGATGCAGATGCTCACTTGGCGTGGTGGAAGGTGCCGGCGGGCGGGCGCGCACGTATCTCCTCGTACTCGGCGACGAGGCCGCGTCGGCCGAGCGAGCGCACGCGCGCCAGCAGCGCGGCCGGCGTCTCGCCCGCGCCGCCGCCGCCGCACTCCTCGTCCGACAGGCCGGGCGACGCCTCGCCGGACGACCACGTGCCGCGCGCTACGTGCACGTATAGATGCTTATTATACATTAATTATTATTTATTTATTGTACATAGAAAATATTGTTATTTCCGGTGCAGCTGACTGTGTATGAGGCAGTTGTTGATTCGATATCCACTCGGAGGAAGAAATTACTTTCATTTCCTTACTCTGATAAGACAAAATATGATGTTGATTTCCTCAATTCAATACACAATATCTCGAAAATTGGCCGTGGAGAACGGAGTACATTGGCTATATTAAGTTCCTTTGACAATCCTGCTAGTTAAATACAAATTAAATATATATTAGAAACCAAAGTTTCTAACCTCACCTTCACAATGTATCTCAAAATATTTCAAAAGTAAATATATCCAATTTAGAATTGTTAAATTACAATATTTAGGCTTCCTTAATTTCAGGACAAAAGTCAAAATGGGAGCAATAACAAACAATAAATATAAAGAAGAAAATATGATACATAAACATAAATAGATATGTATCAATTTATATATGAGATAAGAAACTGAATGAGATTCAGGTATTTGAATCTCATTCAATTTCTTAAAGAAGACATATATAAAAATCTGAACGTAGCGGGATTTAAACCCGCGCCTCTTGGAGACCGTCCAAGCGCAAGACGTTTTCTTAAACTAATAAACACTTTAAAAACCATAAGACAACATTTCATTCAATTATATTAGTCATCGAGGAAACCAAATTTAATAACGACATACCACAGAATAGGAAATCCACAAATATTTTAATTATATACACGTATATATGTCGGTATCACGGACATCAATTAACTATTATTATTCACAATCACAATAGTAAAACTATCAAAACACAACGTCACAACGTATACATAATTTGATATAAAATTTATAATCAGCTACATTAATAGTACTGAAGTATAGTATAAATGAAGACTTCTAAAGAATAAATGAGTCAATTATTTCTAAAAACAGATCTATTCGTTATAAACATGTTTTTGTACAGCTATATCAAACAAAACATCTCTAACAAAAACAATATAATTATCTTAAGAACAACGAGTAACTTTATAAATAGAAACTAGAATTCCAATCATATATTTTTTATGTAGGTAGAGATAAAAATGTCATTAAATAAATTACTATGTAAACAAAAATAATCCTTCTTTTCCTTGATTAAATGCCTCTCTGGCGCTTTTCTTGAAATAATAAATTTTAGAACAGAACTAAAAATAGTACCTACCTTTCTATTTATTTGAAAAGGCAAGTCAACAATCTAACGAAATAGAAGTAACCATGTGGAAAACTTATACGTATTGTACATTATTTAAGTTTAATCAATATTTCGTACGTTTTTGTTGTACTAAACAAATATTTTCACGAAGAAATTAAGAGGTATCATAGTGTACTATTGTGAAAATTTTGTGGGCTTACCAACCTCCATCGTTTACGAAAGTAAACTGAACATTTATATAAATTCCCGAAAATTAACATATATATGAATTATGTACATATATGTATTTATACAAAAAAATGATTACCCGACTTTGATTCTTTATGTTTATTATTGACGCAGCCCATCCACGTGTGATAAATTTAATTACAAGTTACTTTTTATTAACATACCTATTATCATAGTATTTGTTGTGACACCTTTATTAATTTAAAACAAATTTGTACCAATAAAAAACTTTTGTAAGAAAACTAAACGTATACTGAAATTTCGCAGTGACATTACGTTTGACTTTGACAAATCGTTTTAATAGCATTGTCACATGCATACTGAAAGAGTTTTTGTACAATTACATTTTTAACTATAGCTATAAAATGAAATGATATATAAAATAAGGAGCGTCAAAGTATTTATTATTACACAATAAGAGGGTTATCATTACATAATATTCATTTTATTTATATAAAATAAGCCAAAAATATTGACAAATTGATAACCTTTATTGTGGGATCCTTTGACTGTATTTTACGCAATTTATTAATGCGGTATATAAAAAAAGAGTTTTATATAATTGTAAATCGTGAATTAAATTTTTTCAAAAATAGCATTATGTAATGTTTGTTATGGTTATTATATAACATATGCTATGAAAGAATACAAATTACTCACTTATTAAATCTATGTCATCCTCGTCCGAGTGTATGTGGCCGGCCTTCATGTCGCCATTGTATCCATGTGTATGTCTGCAAGTAAATAAACACATAAAAACACTGAAACATTTATTCGCCAAGTATTAGAATGATGTTCCATTGTTTATATTTTAATAAGTATTAGTATAACGTAGATATTTATTTAATATTATAATTGCTATTTACTAAAAAAAAATATTATTATTAACAAAAAATTAAGGAAATCATTTAGAAATTTGAACGCAACAGGTTTTGAACCCGCGTCTCTTCCAAGCCGTGCAAGCGCTCTGACCACTAAGCCATGGATCCTCATCAGGCTGTCAAAATTCTTATTTGCTTTATACAATTTATTGCATTGTTATATATGGAGATTTTTCTGCTTCCAAAAAAATAATTATAAAGAACAAACAATTGGCAAGAGAGAATGTTACTTATTATTAAATATTTTTAGAAATTAAATAGACATTACTCCGATCTCTCCGATTTCCGTCCCATTTTTCCCATTGTGTGCAGGGAAAACAACGCCATGGTGAACTATACATCGTTATAATTAAGATTATCCTATATACTCAACATTTAAGTATAAAATAAAACTAAACTTTTCTGCGTAGCTACAAATTCAAATGACCTATCTAAACAAAGCATTTGTTGAAAAATAAAAAAAATACAAAGTCGATAAATAATAATATACTACACCTATACAGTACCGTACCATTACTTTCACAAGGTATATATATTTTACCACCCTGCATTCATTTTATCGGAACTATTTATAGCTTACCTAAGCGGGCTGGGGTCGCACGTGTACGGCGGGTCGCCACTTATGTGCATGATGTCAGAGCCGTTGTCGAGGCGTGCCACGCGCTCGCTGCTCATGTCACACGGCTCTTCCGAGTCTATTATACCTAATGTTCCCGCGAAATTATAATAATTATTGGGTTAAATATAAATATTTAAACTATTTACAAAGCGATTGTATACTAAAGTATATAGTATATATTACAGTATTTGTAGACAATTTTATTATTTTAAAACATTATTTTTATGATTGGTCCGAATTAATACATTATTTTTATAGGAGAGTTGGCAGAGAGAAACTATTATTAAGACGAGGAACCTAGTGTTAAGGACCAGGCAGGAAATGCACTTTGAAGGAATTGCATGTTGAGGGGCGAAACTCCTTTGAGTTCCGCGCTGCGTCTTATCTGAGGAGGAAAATGAAAATAATTCATTCTCTCCTAGTGGGATTCAAACCCACAAACCGTCTCGTATTAAGCACGCTATGCCTCTGCGACACAACGGCCCTCTTTGTATAACATAAAATTCATTTAACCAATGATAGCTTGCCAATTAAAAAGCTAAATTTCTATGGCTTTCCTAAGAAGCAGGATAATGGAACAAAAACAGAGACGAGGGCTCGATGGAAATACCCTATGCTACCCTACCTTTGTACAGACCGTTTTAATAAAACGTAAAATCAATAGTCTATTATGGAAAGTTCCCTTCCATAATCATTATTTATTAATGATAATATTAAGAGAATAATCTCATTTTGTATCAAGGCTATCGTATTATCGAAAGCCTTGAAAATAATATTTATTTTACAAAATAATGGCACCGAACTTATATTAAATACGTATAACGTACCAAATACTACAAAAATAATATTAAAAATATTACTTTTTTAAAATGTATTACCTTCATTTACTGTGACAATTAATTAGTAACAATGAAAAGTTTGAATGAAAAGCTAAATCCGCTTTATTCAACTAGGCTTTTAAATTTTCAGAACCGACAATTTGACAAGTAAAGCCTATTAGTGCCTATCTCATTCCTACAAAAATAACGTAGACTGTAAAGTAATGCCTAAAAGATCTCGCAAAGAACTCAACAGGTAGGTACTCTTTTTAAAATATAGTTATTACCTTTTTTTAACGGTTAAACTAAACCCTTGAGATGTCAACTTCCTTTTCCAATTGAATATTTATTTTTAAATGTTTCAATTTTTAATTATAATTTAGAAAGATATAATAAAATTATTTATTAATAAAAATATTAGTGTCGCACAGTACACTTTTACACTATTGGGTTTTACTGACAAATTATACTTGATGAAATATCAAGTGCCAATATCTGTCAATACCAATACGAAAACAAATGGAAATTCTATATCCATCTCTCCATGTATATATCTGCATTCTACCTTATTTATTTAGTCATATAAAAATAAAGTTTCAGTAAAAAGTATTTATATATTACAGTTTTTAATGTTAAAGGTCTTATACGCGCGTGCAACCTTTAAGCGACATGCAGTCGACATCCCACGCGTTTTCTATTTATGTAGGAACACGTAGCACTACGTTATTGATGAGAGTTTCCAATTAAATTTCTTTTTCTATTGTTTAAGCCATTATAAAACATTTATATTATATTTTTAAATTATAACGATAACTAACGATATAATTATTCTGCCATTAAAGAGACTGCTAAAGTCGAATCGGTTTAAACAAACCTAAAAGTGATCCCCTAATAAAAATAATTACGTTACCGTTAACGTAGCGCTACCATACTACGTTGATTGCACAAATAGATTATTAGTAAACCAAAAAATTTCTATATTAACAAAAAATATATAAAATTGAGTAAAAATATATGTAAAAAATTTACTTACCATTTTGCGTTTTGACCGGTGGTATGTGATTACTTATTACATAGTCGTCAATAACGCCGTCCAATTTAGTGTTCAGATTGTTCGTGTAACAGTTTCTGCAGTGTTCCAGCCTGAAAGTTGATGGAAGTTAATAATCTAATTTCCCTTGTACTATATTGCGCTTCCGATTAATCCGTTTACAGAATATCAACAGGCGCGTTAAATTAAACCCGACAAAATGTTAACTTGATACAGTATAAATTATGCTATTATAGAATTCTATAGTTATCAGATTATATTGTATATTTTTTATAATTTTCTATAGGTATATAAAAATAATAAAATAGACAAAGGCTAGATAATAACTGCAGGTACAAAAATTTAATTGTGCATGCAAGTTTAATCGGGGCTAAGAGGGGATTTCTCTTTCGAGGAAGAAATTTATAATAATAGAGTAATTTTTGTCCATAACTTGAAAGTGATTTAAAAATATAATATAAAATGTAATATTTAACGTAAAATATAATATAATTTATGTAAAACAACAAACAGAAAAAACAAAATAATTAAATATTTTTATTAAATAAAGTTTGACTAATTTGTTGCTACATTTTTCAGGTTGTCCGTTTACTCATAATCTATTACGTAAGCGTTAATCTCGCCATCCAATTTGTCGCAGAGGTCACTCCTAAGGCAGTTCAGCTTAGGTAGTTAATCAGAGTTTGTCATCTAATCTGACCTCGTTAATGGATGGGTTTAAAACTTCCCCTTTTACATTATTAATATCAAACTACTTTAATTATGTATATTATAATAAAATTTATTTTTCAGTTTTGTCACATGCTTTCACATTTTGCGCTGTAAGCAATAACCCTATTGAAAATAAAGGAAGGATGACATGACACTATACGACAACTGATGGAACAAAATGTGGCATTTTGTCAAACCAAATAACTGCGTGTGTTTTCAGTTCGTATGAAAATTTGTTTAAGCTTTGAATATATATAAATATTTTTTAAAATTTCATTTTATTGTTGTCGGACATTTATAAATAGGTTTTAAAAAAATCTCACATAGATTAAAATTTTGAACATTAAGACTTTTTTTGCTTTTTATCAATGATTGTTGAGTCATTGTTAACAAAACCACTTTCCAAATTTATACACTACATATAACTCCATTAAAATGGTTTCAAAAAACCAGGGATAAAAATATTTCAAATCTACTTTTTCTTTCTTTTTCCACAGAACACATTTACCAAATAGTAAATGGGTAGCTTTAATACAACTCATGACGCTTTAGGTACAAGTAAATTTAGAAATTCATTGCCTGAGGAAAGTGAACTGTTACAAGGGTTTTCTATTAGCTAGCTACTCTACACTACAGCCCTTAATAGAAGAAAATATGACGGTCTACAAAGTAAAAGAGGCGTAATTGGGTCAATTATCGGAGGCGGATTAGAAATTACGTTACTCGCAACCTATTTCGCTGCTTCGGTTATAAAAACAATTTAACGTAATGTTACGTAGGAGTACCAAATTACTAGGTTTAATTACTAGGTTTAAATTTATTTAGGTTAAAGATTTAAAAGTAGATTTACAAATGAGAGCACAGTAGCTTCGACGGTTTAAAAGCCATTACAAGTACTTTACGTAAATGGACGTTTTATCTTAAATACGAGAGCGGAAGTAGTGTCTTAAGTAGTACTAGAAAATTAGGAACTTTTTTTTTGAATTGGTTCCATATCTGTAAGAATGAAAACTTCTCATATACATTTACATCAAGTTACAGTACCAAATTTTTACACTTACCACGCAGCGTGATCAGGCTCTAACTGCCCACCAAGTTGCCGAGGCAAGCTTGCACGTGGAACGTGAACGCCAAGTTGAGGTGCACTTACAGTATGCACTCGCTCACGTAACTTTTCCCGTACAAACAAACGTAGGATTCGGAAAGGCGCCTTAAACCACAACGGTGCTGTCACTATTAACACTTTCTTTAACTTGGCTGGGTAGCCGCCCTGAAACAATGAAAAGGTTAAATTCAGTATTACTAATATATATAATCGCTTTTACTATTGTAGTTTAACGTTGTCTTTATCAAAGATAAATGCGAGTACCAAGAAACGATTCCTAATTACACAAAATATTACGCTATAAGTTTATTTTTTTATATGCAGATAAGCATATGTAAATCATATCAATAATAAATAAACAATACATATTTAGAAGTAACTAGACTTAAACAGTTTTAGTTAATTTTACGAACAAATCAAAAACAAAACAATAAAATATTTTAAATAATCGTTGTAATGATTTGCTTGTGTCTTTATAATTAGTATTTAAGTCACTAAATCGCAGTGAACGTACGATACGTAGGAATACATTAGAAGGAAAGTTATATCTATAGATACTTTCTAACATAAATATTAGGCGCACGTTAATAAACATTAGCATGTGCCCATAGTTGTTAATGCGAAACAGAGCTACCAGCGCGCTATGATGTGACAGTATTTTACTTTCGCTACCACTAAACTAATCTACACTGGGAATTAATGAGCCCTCACTTTGATGTAGCTACTTAGAGCTTAAAGTAAATGGGAACGTACTCATTCTACTATTTAAACTAGTGTTACTTTCTGTGTTAGTCTTGAGAGCTCATTAGTGTTTAATCAAGATAAAGAAATTGCTATTTTTTATATATAACAAGAATGTCAGTTATATGTATGTTTATGTCAATATTTTATTTATACATATAGGTACTTAAAATATTTAGTATTAGTAACAAAATAATTAAAAACACGTTGTACATGTTTAGTTAACGTAAAGTAAAGAAATCAAATGGAAGCTTAAATTTCAAGTGATCAATTCACATTTATTAATGAATCTTTCATTAAAACAGTCGTACTGAGGCTTATAAATATTCACTTCGGCAATCCCCGGGATCGACCGAGAGTAAAATGAGTTTTTCTAATACGAGAGTCTACTCCAGCAAAATCTACATTACGTCACTAAGCGTCATGTCATGTCGCTCTCGCTGTCTACAGCAAAAAAGACAGGACATTGAATAAATTTAATTAGAGACAAATTTTACAAGTGCCAACCCTGCTCAAGCCTGACTACGCATATATTAAACTGTCGCTTCACTTTCATGCCCTTATTTTAATACATTCTTTAATTGTGTTAATCAATGTTTTTATATGGTATATTTATTGTTATTACCTGTTACTAAGTGTCATTCGAAATAAACGATAACATTATTTCAAAGTTATTATTTTACTTTCAAAATTTTATCAGCGACGCGTGAGGCGTAACCAATTTACTGATACGACTCGGTAAACATGCAAATGTCTGATATTATGTTGCGAACACTTTTAGGATCCCTGTCGAAATCCATTAAGGTAATTGTTCCTTAGGGATTTTTATCAAAAAATTTTATACGTTGTATAAGAACAAAAAATAAATTACAAAGATATAGTTACTAAAATCTCTAATTTTTAAGAGATGAACATGAAATGATAAAAAAAACACTATTGCAAATGCGATGTCGAAATAAATTTAGCTATACACAATAGTTAAGCAAGGTCAATAAAACGAAATGTATCAGAGAAACCTTGGGGTGAGACAGGCTCGGGATGTTAAGGTAGGGGTGCCGGGTCACTGACCTCAGTTTTAAGCTTGCTCTCAGTATGAAATATTAAATGTCTGGATGTATACTAGCAACGTATAGTTGCATATTTTAAATCAGACTTAGAAATCATAATGTAAAAAGCATACGCAAAAGATAGTATTTTTAAATGTTTATGGTAAAGGCTAGACTGTTACGTGAATTTATTGTGTATACAACTTTTTGAGAAAAAAACTGCAATTTTAAAACGTCCCTTTGTATAAACAGTAAGTGCATTGGCCGAAGTCTTCCGCGTCATATCGTCTGTAGTCTAGACTTCAGACGCCCTTTTCAGTTCGTATTAATTTTCATTTACCAGCTAAATTAAAATATAAATAATAAATACCACAAAAAAGCTTTCAACGATTTTTCAAGTTGCATATAGGGAGTATGTTAGGAGCGGAAAAACTAATGATTATACAAGACAAACTGATTTTGTTACTCCTAAAGTAGTATTTTGGCATTATCTTTGCCTACTATTCTATGACTAAGTAGTCATTTAAAGGTTTTTATACTGTTACGCTATAAAGTGCAGGATAATCAGTTAAGTTGAACTTTATCAAATTATCCTCATTTCTAAATAAAGTATTTAAAGCCCATATAATGAAATACGCATGCCTTAACAGTTCAGAAACTTTCCTTTCAGAAAAAATAAGAGCATAGGGACAAGATGATGCCGATATATCTCCTTATACCAATGTTAAGTACATAAAAGTACTATACGTAATGTAAAATTGAATTGGAGCAGAGTCAAATGCAATACCGTGTTCGGAAATCTGAAGATATTCGCTTTGAATTTCATGTTCAATAAAACCCCTTTGCGTTTCTATTTAGATAATCTTATTTGCAAGTCTAGCGTCAAGTCTTTGTGACAGCAATGTAGCTTTTAAAACATTGATATAAACAATCTTTACATGTAAGAAATACTAAGTAGGTAGGGAACCCGTATGTCGTAAAAAAAACACATTTAAGAGCGGTGTGCGATCACGAAAAGAGGGTTGCACTTTAAATGCCCACATTCATTGAATTCAGTGGCAGCTGCATATGCTATACAAAGTGATGCTCTTCCGCCAACATTTATGGTATATGTTTTTTTACATTAGATTCGATATACTTTATGGTATATTTATAATATGTACACAACTACTTAGACAAAATGTAATAAAAAATTTATATAAAAATTTAATAGAGTCGTTGTCTTATAACGATCCCTGGTAGATTTATAATTAAATACAATAAATATAATAATCAAACAAATATAAACAAACAAGTAAATATTAGGTAAAAGTTATAACGTTCTATTTCAATATGTTGAACCTTAACGTAAGATTAAATAGTTATAAAATTATAAAAACTAGAGGACCGTCGTGGCGCAGAGGCGCAACGTCTACCTGTAACGCGACGGTTACTGGGTTCGATCCCCAGTCGGAGAAGATGGATTTTTCTATTTCCATTTTCTTCGCTCTGGCATCTAAGGCAAAGCGCGGCGTTGAGTTCCGCCACTCAACACGCAATGCCTCGAAAACGGCGGAAAGTGGGGACGGAGTAAGCAGGGACTAAGTAACGGAGTGTCATAGCACTAGGTTCTTATGGTTCCTGCAGGTCCCTCTGCCTACCTTGCCATGTGCGGGATAAAGCGTGAAGCTAAAAAAAAAAAAAAAAAAAAAAAAAAAAAAAAAAAAAAAAAAAAAAAAAAAACTACTCTCAATACTTTAATATAAAATATTATTATTTTTTATAAAAAAAATAACTATAATTGCAGAGGACCGTCGTGGCGCAGAGGCGTAAGCGTCTGCCTGTAAACACGACGGTTTGAGGGTTCGATTCCCACTCGGGGAAGATGGATTTTTCTATTTCCATTTTCTTCGCTCTGGAAACTAGGCAAAGCGCGACGTTGAGTTCCACCACTCAACACGCAATGCCTCAAAAAAAACGGAAAGTGGGGACGGAGAAAGCAGGAACTAAGCAACGGAGTGTCTTAACACTAGGTTCAAATGGCAGTTCCCTCTGCCTACCCCGCAATACGCGGGATAAAGCGTGAAGCTAGAAAAAAAAATTTAATTGTAAAATAACATTAGATCTATATTACTCATTACATATTCCAATGGAAAAACTATTATATATTTCACATTTTATTTAAATGATAATATTAAAATAAGATATTATTAAAATAACCAGTTATTTTGCCATTTAAGAGTTTTAAGTCTAACGTGTTGAGATGACCATATCTTTTAACAGAAACTTTTGTTGTTTCCTAAATGCTGCTCCTTCAATATACGTTTTAAAAGCAACCTCTTGTAAGCGTCTAAAGCCAAAAGAAGTCCCTCACATTCCATTTCATGCGACAAAAATGAAGGCATTCACGCTCAAAATGAGATCCTTAAACTGGCACATGTAGCACTTGTCTTAGAAAAAGTCTTCCTGCCGACGAGGAAAAAACAAAATATTCTTTGGGAGCAAGGAGACGACATACGATGAACAGATATACAGCCTATGCTTTAATTATTTAAATATACTAAAATTAAACGTCAGCTTAACAACTCGCTAAGTCCTAGAAATGTTGTGTGGATGTCAGCTTCAGTCAGCGATAACAACGAAGACGCAATGTTTAAGTGAATTCACAGGCATAATTACGCTTGTTTTGCTAACGACGAAGCCACCTAAAACACTTAGCTATTTGCTGATTATGATGTCAAAGAGGTCTCGTCAAAATGGATGAAGTGATTTGCTTATAGCGTTGTTTCAGGCTTCGTTGGAAGTTTGCCAGTAATAAAGGCTAAGAATGTTATTTGGCTAATAAATTAGGTATAAAAGATACATAACGATTTAGTCAAGTGTATTTTATAAAGAAATTTTCTTATTAGTACTGAAAGATTTGTTAGATATACAAAACGCTAAAATGGCGTACACTATTTCTTCCTATTGTTTGAATATTCGGTTTATTTTTACTGGTGAAGCGCAAAGGGCTCACTCGACTGTCTCTTAAGCTAACCTTTAGCACACTGTCTATATATAACAATTTTCATGTCGCCAGACGCGCGAGTATCACTCAATTCCAATTACGATGTCGACCTTTAAGTCAAATGTCATTCAGTTCGATTCTATTAGGTTTATATGACAAGATATTCTTATCACAGTCTGTGTAGCTCAGATTTATATTTTTTACCACATTTTTATAAGTTGCGAAATGTTAACGTTGTAATAGGTAATATATAGTATATTACTTCTATTCTATGTGATCTATTACAAATTAAACTAAGCACATGTGTGTTGCATAAATTACATAATTTGCACTTTGCATTTTTTATTTATTTATAGAAACTTGTTTTTAAATGACGGCGAGTTTTATAATTTTAAAAAACTTTTATCAAGCGAAAATTAATTAAATTAGTGTATAATTTTAAACAAACAAGACACAAGGTCTGGTGACAATAGTGATTATCGCTACACTTATAGATATTTCTACTTGTATGACCTAGCTACGTGCGCTCCAGATTCTACATCGAAATACAATTCGTATAACACAAAGCAAAAGAATATAAAGAAAGCAATCTCAACAACACTTATAATATCCGGAAAAAATGAATCGCACTAGAGCCATCCATAATAAGTTATATAATAATTTATAGCTAAAAATATATATCTGTTTTTTTTTTTAATATATATTTCAGATTTTACACAAAAATTGTGTATTTATTAAAATCATAATAATAAAACATGACATTTTCTTCATAATTATCATATAATTATATATCATAAGATTAGTCTTAACTTAATTCAAGACATGTCATAACTTCTTTAACCGTGAGTATATAATGCATGAAACTTTTAAATTAATTATTACCTTATCAGGTATTTCATATTCTCGATTTACACATGTCGAACTGTCAGTAAAATTTTCCATGGCACGCTGAAAAGCTTAAGGCAAGCCAATTCCCCATTTTTTTTATCGTTTAACTGGATAATATTGTTCATCATGAGATTTCCAGATATTTGGTTTTATATATAAATGATTATCATGAGAAATAATTTTCACTTAAATGTCATTTTCTTTAATGTGTCAGTATGTCAGCGGTATATTATTTTTGTTATGGTATTTCAATTGTTTCTTAAAACTTAGGTGGACAAATTTGATACTGCTGTACACAACAAAAAAGTCATTTAAGTCCGTCTGATATATCTAAAGCTTTTAAAATTTCAAAAATGTAAATCAAAACTAAAATATTGTATGTATTTTATTCTATGAACGTTTTTATATCTTCCTGCACCATTTTATCGTAAATTTATAGCAGATGCTAATGCTGATTTGTAGATACAAATCAATCTATTTATTCTCATTATACTACTCTATAAGGACACTAATTCACTAACAGTTTTTACGTTTAACTAATAAAAAAACATATTAAATAATAAAAATATTACACACTACATATACAATACAACAAGTTAAATTTTGAGAATAATATGCATCATATTGTAGACAAAAACTAAAAATTGAACTGAAAATGCGCACGAAATGCTCGTAGTTTATATAACAATTTGCGGTAAACCATGTATACCACAGTAAATTTTGAGCAGCGAGCGTTATGTTGCGTCTTTTGGCATAACGTCTGGCATGTCTGTTCGTACTTACAAAATAATCAGTCGATATTGTGACTGTCAGTGCTGTCATGAGATATTTATTGTAATGAGACACATATTTGAATTATATATTCAAAGTTCGTTTCATGGAGTTTTATTCAAAAGCTAAAACACGATAAGGTGATACGGTTATAAGTATCAGCAAATATATTTTGATACTTCATTAGTATTGCCCAAAGGCAATCAACAAATAAAAAAACACAAATAAAAAACACATATATGTCTGTATATATATTAATTCGGCCATTCTATTTTATAGAGAAACCGCAAAATTTTAGTTGATATACGCAATACAACATTTTCAAGGCTTTTAAAACATTTTTCACTTACGTCATGTATGGTAATGTCTAACAATTTTGTTTGAAAACGAGGTCACATAACGTGCAGATACATATGTTTACTTTAAAATGATGACTCTTATTTATACTGCAAATATTAATCACATAATAAAAGAAATTCAGATTTAGTAAAATATTAAAATTATATTTATTCTATCGTAACCTAATATTACAGATACTACGTATGTTCTTGTTGCCCTATACGAAATGTCGCGCTTTGTGAGACAAAAGAGCTAAATAACTGAAAAAAAATATTAGAATTATTTATTATTCACTCTCCGTGTTAATTTTAACGTAAAATTTTAACGGTCGTAAATTCCAACGAACGAATGTTAATATGAGTAAGTATATATTACTTTTGCCTAAACTAGATAGACGCATGCAAGCATTGATTTTTTTTAAATAACCTTCCTCAAACTAACCTAAGACTGAATATAATTAGTTAAAATAATTTAGATAATCTAAATATATACATAAATATATAAGATTAATATTTTTTTGAACGGCTCTATATCTGAACTATAAATCTTTACTTTATATAACTATTTGACTTAAAATATTCTTCTGAGCGTAAAAAACAATAACGTTATAAATTACAAAGGAAAAAAAATAAACAAAAAGACAATCTAAAATAAATATTGTCATTCATATGAAAACTAAGCAAAAGTTATATTTTTGCTCTTACTTTAATAGTTGATATTTTAGGTACAATAGGTTTTTTAAATAGATATAACATTAATGGATTTAACTTTGTCGGCAGAATTCAATTTATTGTATAATTAAATGTCAATATTACATATGTAATATTCAGGAAAATATGTGCTAACAAATGTAAAAAGAATATTTTAAAAGGAAAAAGAAATGTACTATAAACAACCACGTACATCAAATTTCAAAGAACTAAGTAAATACCATGAAATAATTAAAAAATGGTACATCATAACAACTTTCTCCATTAGTGTTATCATTTATTTAGTGTTATCTTTCGAATGGTCCTTAAAAACATCGATTGCATTACTTTGTAACTTTCAATATCTATTCCTAATAAGTAAGCATTTGACGCCACGGCGCTAAAATGTTGTAAACTTAACGTAATATGTTTTTTTTAATACGTAGAACGTTAACGTTAATACGTTCTACTAGGAGTTCTGCATAATACATAATACTATATTGTTAAATTAAAAGAAATAATAATCATGTAGGATACAAAATAACAATTTCTTTAAATTGGAGTTGAACCTACAAGAGTTGTGCTTATAGTCAGATGCTGTGCCACTGCGGCCTATAGTAGGAAATTCGATTTAATTAAGAATTTACAGTGTTACGAATACGGGCCGCAACAAAAACATAAGTCGTATAGTGACACTGGCTTTAAACGGTTTCAATGGCTCTGTTCATGAACAACGGCAAATTGCCTCTTACGCTTTGACGCGGATGAAAGTCTCTCTAATGAAAAGTAACATTTCATTTTATATGAAACGCATTTTCTCTTCATCACAGTAAAAAGTCCTGGATGCAATAGATTAAGCGAGTTGGCGGTGTCCCAGGCTTTCCGTAGAACCGTGATATAGGTCAGGCGTCCTATCCCCATTTCACAACATCATGTCGACTTATATGCTAAGAGCAGACGTGATTTCTCAGTGTTAAACATAAAGCATGCGACTGTATGTATGAAAGTTAGTACTTTAGTTTTATTTTTTTTTTATTTATTTTATAAAGGTGTAACATAATATGTTGTATATAATATGATAGGAAAATTAGATATTCTTTCATGGTTAAAATGTAGTTGTCTTAAACTCCTCGTTCTATGATGAAAGATAACCAAAAAATAGTAAAGAAAAACTAAATGTACTTCTTTCTTAACGTTCTTTTGTTAGTAAACGAGGTCACAATATTACTGCATTATGTTATTATAACAGGAGATTGTATAGCGGCATGGATGCTAAAAAATAATGAATTAAAGACAGCTGCCGCACTAAGGGAGGCCAGGTGCGACTCTGTATAACATACTTTCACTATTTACTTTGTAACAATAATTATAATAAGTTATACATACTATTAATATAAGTGATACAATTTATATAACATACGCAACGTTTTTTTAATTAAAATAAAATGTATTAATTTTAATCCTTTCAACAATGCCTCTATAATATTTAAAGCCAGCATTACTTATACCGACACAATAATATGTGACTAACCTAAATAGCTCTGCGGTAAATACAATGTATGCCGAGCACGCATCATGTGTATATAGAACGTTTGTAGTATTAGATCGATATGCGTATAGACATGTCACGATATAATAACTTTTATTAATAATATTCTGCCATTAATAAAAAAATAAATGGACAAGCGTAGACGCGCTCGTTAGGCCCCTGATACAATAAGTGCTCTCGCATCAGCATCAGCTGTGAATGCACCGATCTCATTAAGTTGACGGAACGATGAAAAGCCCACGTCAGCTAACAAAATACGTTAAGTAAATAGGGCAGGGGACAATTGTTATGGCATTCCATTGTTAAAACAATACAAGTTTTCATTCTACATAAATTTAATTATCAACATATCGGTAACACAAGGTCGGGTCAGGTTAGTAATGAATGTAGTAATAACATGCGACCCAGTTTTTATGTATGTACAAACTATAAAGTAATTGTAAACAATGTTTAAATATTATTTATTATTTATAATTAGGAGTATACATTTTATTAAAAATAAATCTTTGTGGATAATTAAAACGAACATATCCTTCCTGTTTTTAATTAATATATTTTATTATGTTTGATTCCTTTTAATTTTATCATTTAATCAATTATAATAACTGTCTATTTAATATAAATAATAGACGTACGGCCTTATTCATAAAAAAGTCTTATAGAACGTTTTACGTTCTATAAGCTTATAGAAAGTTCGATAAATGTGTGTATTCACAAACGCTCTATAAACCTTCTATAACTAAAGTGTAGCTAATATGAGTTATAAGTTCACAATGTTGCTACTTCACCACTGTTCACATTGAAGTCGGTCGACTTGTTGCCGAAAATACCAGTTTATCCACAGATAATAGATGACAAGCAATAGTATGACCACAGATAATATTACGTATAAAATTATATTGTTGGATCTGGCTTGACATATACCGGCTTGATTTACGTCATTGTTATCACAAAAACACGAATAATTGTTTTATTTTAGCTTATAAACTTACTAAAGTTTTAAAAAATTAAATCAAAAGAAGTAAAACCACAAAGATTTGTAATTTATTTAGACGTGGACAAGTATTACCTATGTATTTTAAAAAAATATATTAAATTTCTCTCGTCGACACCAACATCTGATCGCAGTTAACACCTCTACGTTCTAATTTAAAATCAATACGTATAAGGATAATAAGAAATGTTGCCGTTAATTATTAAAATTATCATTTTGTAAAATTCTCGTCATCCAAAGAAAATAAGTCGCTTATACTTCTGTACACCTTTCTTATGTAGAATTTATTATTAATAAACTTGTTAATAATTTTAAGTGAATGTTGCCATCTTTGGACGATATAACACTCTTATGGTAGGGTTCTCGGCTCTATAACTTTATAATAGGTTTATAGAACTGATTAGTACTAAAATGCTGTTATGAATAAAGTTTTTTGACAACTGTACTATAGCAAGGCGTTAAACGTGCTATAACTTTTTATGGTCGTTAATATGTAACTTAACTTTATTCTCTTGCCAACCACTGATTACTCTTTAGCATAAAATTAAAAAATAGACTTAATAACACAAAGAACATTTAATATTTTAATATTATGTCCAAAAAACCTTTATCAAATATGGCACTGTACTATATTAAAAAAATCTATAAAGGATCGCTATGCCAACGATATATTGAATGGCAGTCGCTAGTCAATCCACGTAGTGCACGAGCGGAAGTAAACCGATTGCGGAGGTGACGTCACTGCCCCGCCCGCGACCTTCTGCTGGCGGATATTAATCATCCCGTGTCGATGGAACATACCCAACGGGGCGACAAGGGTGTTTAAAATATCATACGGGTGTCTAGCCATGTGACTTTACGTGTAGGAGTATGCTGAGTATGTGTTTAAAAAAATCACTCACGTGATAACTCGATATTGACGAAAAGACAACGATTGGCAAACACTATTGGCAATTAGCAATAATAAGATAGTATAAAGATTTAATATAATATATTAATTTTTTATATAATAAAATTTCAAATAGAGCTATTGCTATAGCTATATAGTTTTTGTTATTGTTCTGCACATATAATTTTACAAAACAACGTCGTATATTCAATTAATTTTTATGTTCATAGTTCGTAAAAGCACGTACCTACATAAATATTTTATAAAATAATACATATATTAATAGTAAGTATTTTTAAGTTCACAGTGTAAACATATCGAATTATTAAGGTTCTATTAAAACGTAATCTAGCGGGAGGTTTGCAGTACGCAGGCAAATTGCTCATACGAGTCTCGATATTAACGATGTCTGTGTTCAACGATTTCCCCATAGGATCGTTATTTCAATGAAATTATCACTCATTCATATTCACAAATGGACGGCGCAATTCATGAAGAATTCTTAATTAAGACCGTGTAAACATGATTACTCACTTCGGAAATTTCCTACCTGCTGAACTGATTCGTTTGTTGTTAGGCAATCGCTTACGAATTAATGTAAAAAATAAAATTAAGTAAAAAATAAAATTAAGTAAAAAATAAAATTAAAAGTAAGCTTAAGCATCATAGGCATATAACAGAAACTACAGTTCAGTATGTCTTTTTGCCATTAATATGTAAACAAATTAAGTGCGAGCCAAATGTGACTAACCAAATAAAGGCATGAGTACTTTACTAGTGCACTTAACACCAAGTGCATTAATATTTATTGTGGTCTAAGAGCTATTTTATATAATATACGGAAATGTATTTTAAAATATTTTTTTACAGTATTATAAACTTATATTATATACTATAAATTTACTAGATTTAGATTTTACTTCACATTAAATAAATATTTTCACAAACATTTATATATTATATTTTATACAGCAGTATGATCATCTCGAATAATAACTAATAACGACATTGGGTCAGAAAAGACATAATTGGTACTGATATGTTTTAAAACTTTATATACCTAGTTACTTTAGTATACATATTATATGGTAATAACTATATATGTATGTACATAACAATAAAGTGTTCTTACTTTAGTACGCTTTATGTAAGGGCCTTATAAGTAAAGATTATATAAGGTATATTCCAACTGTAAACCAAATGGGTATTCAAGTCAGTGAGTGAGATACCCATTTGAAGAATAGATATATATTCAATTCCTCGCTTCAGCTATAAGATAAAGCGCGGCGATGAGTTGTGCTACTCAAATAGTAAAATCTCGAAAGATGAGCACAAAACGGAGAATGGAGTGATTTAACATATATTCTGCTTACCCTGCTCTATGTAAAAACAGCAGTTATCTAAACTATAACGGGAGATTGAATAATCAACGTAATACAGTGCAAACTACAAAAAATACCTTCAGCGTTACGACGTAAGACGCACTTGAAGACAGACAAATGAGAATAAGATGAGTCACATTGTCGATCATCCACGTGACTGCAAAGTAAAGATCGATCGATACTAAAACATAGATTTTTTATTGCGTCTAAACATCTTTAAGACTACAAACAATACAAATTCTTTATACGTGATTATATACTATAAATATAATCATAAAATAATTTCGAATACCTCGTACAACAATATAAATGCCTATGTAAAATCGATATTTTGTCCAAGCGAATATTACTACATAAGATGTTATAATATTTTTTATGTACATGAATAATTAATTCGAAGTAAGTTTTATATTGTACTTTAGTAAAAAATAATTTCTGCTTTGCATAATTAAAATGTAATCTGTGCATGGTAGTTGTGGATTCTATTCCAACTCGAATTTTATTTACATTTGTTTTTTTTACATTTAAAATATTTTTATTTATTCTTTGGGTTGATCTGCCCTTAATTTTGGTTTATTAACCATTACTTACTAACCTTAACAAAGCAAATAATGTCTACAAAACATTTTATGTGGAAAGAAGACATCTTGGTTGTGTCATGTCTCTCTTAGCAGAATTGTTTTTATTGTTTCACCTATCTTTGGTAGTAAAAAAATAATTAATAACCAAGTAAAAAAAATAAATCGTATATGTACTTTTACTTAAGGCACCTAACGGAATTACAGTAAAAATAATGATAATAACAACTTTATTGACACTATAAAAACTAACCTAGGTATTTATGTGACTTAGCAGCTCGGCTCTTAATTTGTCATATCCTCTTGAAACATGGAAAAATTATGCTTTTGGATGATAATAGCTATTCAATAGTATTAAATTTCATAATGAAATCAATTTTGTGATGTAAGAGTATAAAAACGTGAGAATTAACATTGTAATACTATATAACGGCTACTTATATAACAGCAAACTTGTTTACTCTTTACTATAATCACTATAAGCAAGTTTTTAATTAAAAACACACATAAAAGAATGTTATTTGCAGGTAAATTATAATTTTAGCCCTTTAATAAACATTTCTTTCAACATATTAAAAAATATCAAATTTGTAATTAGGTTATTTATAGTAATTAGTAATATTAAAAAAAATGTATTTAATAATTTTTATGATCTAGGATATAAAAGTACAATTTATTTCCTCGTTTCACGCTGCGTATCACTTGCGTGATGCGGACATATCACAGGTAGGCCGGCCATAGTTTAAAACAATCTGTGCCCAATTTTCAGTTCAATTGACGAAACATTGCGAGCTGGGTGACGCAATGTAAAACTTTGTCCTGTTGCCAGGTCAAGAATAATATATATAATTATTTTCTCCTAGTTGGAATTGAATCTACAACTATCGCGTGTCAAACGCTGTACCACAGCAACCATAATAACACACAGTAATAAGCCATGCGGAAAAATATTTTCAATATTTTTTTGTAATACATCTAGCATTCTATATCTAATATAGGTATTAGATTAATGTGAATTGACGACTTTATCTATTCTGCTTATCTCTAACGAAATTGTAAACAGGTAAAATGAGTATTACTTTTTGAAATAATAATTAAAGTATGCAAAGACTTCAAGAATCATGCTAAAGGACAAAAATCAATATAGCCGTGCAAACAGTGTTAGGAGGGCGATAAGCCGGCTCTGAGATCTCGAGCTCTAGAGATCTGACCTTGCTCTTGAGGACTGGTTTCCGCGCCCACACCGGCCTCCATTCGATATCTAATACATTTCGTATCAACTTCGCATTTTTGTTTCGCACAATAAACATAAAACGAAAACACATGACTCATTCACGAATGTTTGTATCTCATTGACAAATTCGTAGTAAGTCATTTTGTAATTGAGAACTATCTAGCGAGACAATCTCAATGTTTACGACGAAAATATGTTTTCGTACAGATAGTAAAGCAGCCACAGGAAATCGCAACATATTTTAATATAAAAAATAACATATTAATAATATATTTACATCATCTAAATCAAATATCGAAAGTCACGAGTACAAGTCAAGTAATCATATATAAAGAAATGATCGGTGATCATTTATATATGGAAAAAAACAACAATATATATAAAAAATATCACAAAAAAAGTAATGTAACAAATAAATACATAACATTAATTATAAGTCGTAAAAAAGTAAACAACGAGCTACGAATTCATACGCGTACTAAGTTCTAACATATCACCTGTGTTTGATAATATTACAAACACAATATTGCACTAGGATTGTTTTGCAACAGTTATCGTATAGTGTTTCGCAAGCCGTAGCTTTTAGCATCGATTAACGCGTGACCGAATTAATTTTTGCGTTTCATACAATGATATTATGAAATTCTAGAGTTTATGCGAATAGTGTTACCGCAATTCGCATGTCTCGAATTAGATTGTATTCTATGAACAAAATTTCCTGTTTTCTTATAATAGATTTTGTTAACACAATTGCTATTCAACCTTCGTGGTAAATACCAATGTATGTAGTTTATTATATTTATTTATCATGTTTTTACTTGTAATAATTAGTAATTGACTTTTTGACATTTAACAACATCGCTATGATATGACATTGAAGTAAGTTTGATGAAAATCTTTTAGTAATAAAGTCTTCATCATACATTTGGAGGTAATGTTTCAAGTTTTTATGGTGTCATTATAAATAAGAGGCACCCAAAAGTTAACGTTACGTAAGCTAAGACTAAGGAAAAATCAAAAAGATCTTATCCTTATAATTTTATGAATTATTTTGACATAGACTTGGTATTTTAATATTTTACTTAATAAATAGGAGAATTCATACAATTTGTACATACTCAGTAGTAGTAGTGTTTTATTAGTACAAAATAAAATTTAAAAGATTTGAAATATTCACTCAAATAGGCACTATTGATATTATATTACCTTGTCAGTGTATTAATCATCAATACATAAATAATAAGTCGATAGATAACCAATATATAGATGTCATGTCACGATCACTACTGTCGCAGAACGAACGCAGGTGCTCGAAGTGAAGGTGCCAGAACATTTAGAATAAAACTTTTAAATTATTCTTATTTTACTCAAGTAATTTATCATAATCAGTAGAAATTTCATGTCTTTTGTACATTGTAACATATTGTTGTACAAAATTTTAAATTTACACAGAAATTGTAATCAAGGTATTAGGTAGGTATATCTATTACTCTATGTCAAAACATAAACAACACGACAACAACTGCGCATTAAAATTATTTAAATGTTAAGCGTCATTTAATGTGTATCATAACAGACTATTTAGTACATAAGCGTTGTATTTTTCGCAGTAGCCGAGTAATTGTTATTACTTCGATACTAAAAGGCCTACATAAAAACTATTTTTCAAGTGACATTAAGTTTGACTAAAGCAAAGAAACAGGAGTTCCATCGTGACTTCAAACCAAAGTAGATATGCAACGTCTCATCATTGATGCTCTTCCAACTTGAGCGGTTTGAACAAGCATCCCAACGCGCAGAAGTTGAAACTCAATTAACTGTTGTAAGAAAAATAAACAAAAACATTTCCTTTCTTACAAAATTAAGTTACGGCAATGGTTAAGAATGTTATGAATATTCTTACACTCTCTTGTTAGGAACGTTCTTAGAATAATGACGCCATCGCTGCAACACCGGAGAAGTGTTAGATTGTAAACACAATAGCTATGGGTTTAACTATGTTTAAATATACGTTCATTGGATAAATCTAGGGTGATTCTATTATTAGGCATGTAATTACTCTGAAATTGGCAGACAATAGAGATATTTTAACACCTGGTCCTCGTCGTCTATGTGTGAAGATTAAAAATAAATAACAACAACAAAGAGTATTCTACGTACATTCGTTAAGTTCGAATACAATGTAGCACTAAGTGCTTCCAATGTTTTGTTAGTATTTCTAAAACATAGCGCAAAGCCTAGCCTCGATATTATTTTAATTCTTCTATCATCTAATGAAATGACTGATTTAATAACATGATTATACACCTCCCTTCTCAAATAAAATGTACAAACTGAAAAAAAAAGTAATCTACAAAAGGCAAATTGTAAAACAGGCTTTTTATATTTACTACGCTTAAGTAGCGTTTCAATAAAAATAATATTTTTTTATATAAATCTCATTTATAAGATTACAACTTAAAGCTAGTAAGCCATATTATATCATAAATGTTTTGTTCACTATTCCCATACAATAATGTTTATGTACTGTATAATAAATATAATCAAACAGCTAAGTTTACGTTATAGACAAAGTGGACATTGCAATCAGCTCAGCTGTTACCTTATCGATCGGGTGTCATTTGATTGAAAATTACGTTATAATAGGGCGACCGGCAGCCACAACAGGCACCGGAGTTCTGGCACTTTGATATTAGACACTATCACTACACTCAACAACCAAAAATAACACAACTGCAATCGCCACTTGTTAGTCTCTACGCCGAATAAATAGACAAAAGCAGATAATTTCACTATCTACGTTTTTTGATAAGATACGTCTATATCGGATTAACTTAATATCCGTCCTGGATGTGAATCGGCATATATGGTGTACGCGAAGGAGCGATTAAAACGACGTGCGCTCGAAACGCAGGATGCGAGATCGACTGACGTAGGCACAAAAGACGACGTCGTATAGCGGGCGCCCGCCTCAGCTACGGGGTACGAGCCGACCTGAAACCGCCCACTGCGCTACGTGAAATTCAAATTACGATTTTCATCTTAAAACCAGTGCTAATACGAAATTATGAGACGCAGAGTGGAAAAGTAATTGATAGTGTACAAAAGTTTAGGCAGTCTGTTACGTTAAACATTTAAAAATAAATTTGTCTTGTACACTAAATATACAGTGGTGACCTAAATAAACGTGTGCCAGTTATAGTTTTACTAGAGCACAGAAACAAGTAAAATAATTATTATTTGTGTGTAATACAATTTATATCATTAAAATATTACGAAGCAATTACAGTTAAGTAATATTGTTTCTTAGATAATTAATAGTTTTGATATAATATTGTTCGAATAAATAACAGTATTATAGAAGAACATTGGTAATAAGGTATGTATATTAATTATCATTAAAAAATAAATATTATTTTAACTTGTTGTAGGAAATGTTAAACAATGTATTTGAAACAACCACCGCAACATTATAATTCATTACATTATAATTACATAGACACATATATTATATGCAAAACATATAATATATATTTCTTCGTGTTTTATATTACGCAGCTTAGAAAAGCTGTAAGTTTTCTTAACATAAGTTGTTTTGTAGAATGGGCTCCACTTACGCCGGCAGATGCTGTAAAGCGCATAATTTGATTTACTTGAATGAGTGAAGCGGGAACCTACAGACTAGGGGGGCTAGACTGCGAAATACTTACTACTTGTTCACTCACAAAACACATTGCGTACACGTATGAATTTAACGACAAATGGTATTTTAATCTAAATGTCGACTTTCAGTTTTATTTTTATGATTTTTAGTTTAAGTGGTAATCCACACTGAGGATAGGAAAAATAATTGAAGAGTGTACCAGTATGGATTAACACTTTAAAAATCATTTAATAAAAATAAAATTCTTACTTGCCAAACGATTGTTCTTTGTAACAATCTTTGAGTAGTGGAAATGTGTAAAAATCTCCCTACAGAAGTTTCAACAATGCAGTAAGTTGTACCTATAAAGCATATAAGAATTTCGATGTGACGTGATGAAGAACGCATGGCTTAGTAGTGGTCAGAGCATTTGAATGGTTTCCAAGAAGTGCAGTTTCAAATCCCGTTGCATTCGAATTTTTACTATGTTTTTTTAGTATATATTCGGTCAACTTTTAAAATACAGTTTTATATCGTTGCCTTTATAAAGTAGCGTGAAGTGAAGAAAGACGACTTTTCATAAATTTTATTTTTTTTAAGTAAAACAAACAAACAACACAACACAAAACTACAAACGTCAAATATTAATCCACTAAGCCGCAATGGACTCATATTTTATTTTTAATGTATAGACATATAATAAGGAACATATTTAACAATATCATTTTCATAGTTAAGTTTTACAAAAGAAAATTTCACAATAGTAGACGGTAGTAATATATTCCAAAGTTTTATCTAGACATATAAATAGACAGACCAATTGTTTTGTTTTAATTTTATTATGTTTGTCTTTGTCTGTGCAACAGCGTCAAAACACTCAGCTTCCTGTTTAAACAGATTATGGATGCAGCTAGATTTTCTAATAGGCTTGTTTCCACTGAGAATATACTTGATAGATTTTAATTTTTATAATATGAACATGATGTTTACTTATCAAAAAATACTGTTTTCTATTAAAATATCCATTGATTAATTTTATTTTAATGAAATGAATCGAAAGAAATTAGGGTCTATGTCACGTGACAATGAACGCCAATAAAAAAGCGTGACGTCACGCCGTGCATCTCGCACGCCATTGTTGTAGAGATGTTCGTATAAAAAAATATCGATTTTTTTTTTTCGATATAATATGTCGTAGTGTTCTATCGATACTTTGCGATATATTGTCCAAATATATCGATATTTTCAATATATTGTAAGAAATTTGTTTGTATTTAACTATTCTTACAATATTACATACGTTTCAGATTAATGCAAGTAAAAACAGCTAGGACGAAAAAACGAATTAAATTAACTTATTAAAAATAAAACTTTATACTTAACTACATATTTTTTTCAGCAATTCAACTAATTAAAAAAATAGGTAAATTTTAGGTCTACGGTAATAGATAGGCAGACTGAAGTAAAAATTGGTAGATCTACCAAAATGTAGGTAGACCTGGCATCTGATCGCTGCGCACTGCCCTCACGGAGAATATTTGCCTTTATATCGTTGTCAGTTTTATAGGCTCACCCATTTTCTACCAATACTAACTTACTGGTCAATTTCACACTGGCGGTAACACTGCGTAAATAAAGCATCAATATTAAAAGGAATGGCATGTGATTTTAATTTCTCACGACATTTGGTATATCGAATGAAATATATCGATTGTACATATCGATATTAGTTGATTTGATAATATTGGGTTGAAGTGATATATCGCGTGCATGTATCGATATTTTATGATATATCGATTTATGTCGTTCACCCCTACATTGTTGTTGTTGACGTTTGTCTTGTAAATACAACGCGCTCTTTTTAGATATTTCATTTTCTAGTAATTTTCTTCAAATTGATACAGCAGTTTTTAGTAAATTCGTAGAAGACAATAATATTTAATCATGGAAACAGGATTCATTAAGGCAAACAGCAGTAATTTGCCCAAAATTGAAGATTCTTTGCGGTGAACAGTGACTTTTGTTCATGAGAATTTATTCAAGTTTTAACCACTGTTTTCTTATTTTTTATCATTTGGAACGTAAATAAATATTTTTTTGGCGTTTTTATGACTGTGCTTTTACAGTGAGACACTGTGCAGGACTTGTAATACGAGGTATTCATTTCTGATGTAAGATAACATAAGAATCTGATAAAACATGGATAAAACTCAACACTGTTACGATGCGATTGCACGGAGTGACGTCACACAAGACGCCATGACAGTTATGTGCGTTTTCGAGACAAATTTAAATACAATTTTTTGAATGCAAAATAAATAAAGAAAATATTATTATTGTTTCAAAATAATTTTTTTTAGGGTTAAATAGATGATAAGGTAAACTGTGAACTCGATTTTAAAATTTTGGAAACTAGCCTATTAAACGTTCAAATCGTTAAATTTAACGTTCTCATTAACGCTTTACTGAAATAGATAAACCTGAATAAGATTTTCATAACGAGTAGTACACCTACAATATGACAAGTTTGCAATAACATAGTTAATACGTCGTAAGCGTAACAAATATACACATGATATTGATCGACGTCCGAAAACTGAAAAGTGTGCAACTGAATCAGGAACATTTCAGGAAGTTTTGGAATATTTCACTAAACGTAATGGGAACTCGCCAAGAATTTCACAATAGGTCTAAAAGTCTATTTTCAACATAATTTTACGCTAACATAGCTAAAAACAGGAAATATTCCAGTTATTTACCAACTGTTTGGTACGTTTCCAGCTTTTACTGACTATGTATATATATGTATGTGTATATATATGTATGTGTATATATATATATGTGTATATATATATATATATATATATATATATATATATATATATATATATATATATATATATATATATATATATATATATATATATATATATATATATATATATATATATATATATATATATATATATATATATATATATATATATATATAAATATAATAGAAGTTATTGTAGCATCGTTCATCATCATTCTTATCATCCATTAATTCTTTCATCTTTATAACAAATTTATAACAAATTCAGTAAGCTTAGTAAAATTAACTTATTTATTAATTAATACAGATTTTTTTAGCTTCACGCTTTATCCGCACATGGCAAGGAAGACATAGGGAACTGCAGGAACCATAGGAACCTAGTGTTAAGACACTCCGTTACTTGTTCCTGCTTTCTCCGTCTCCGCTTTCCGCCTTTTTCGAGGCATTGCGTGTTGAGTGGCGGAACTAAACGCTGCGCCTAGTTGCCAGAGCGAAGGAAATAGAAATAGAAAAAATTCATTATTCTCGAGTGGGAATAGAGCCTTTGCACCACGACGGTTTTCAAATGCAAAGAAAATGTTTTTAAAATTAGAATTAAGGCTTCATTGACACACATGATGGCTACGCGCCTGCATTTATAAATCACCTTTAACCTAGTTTAAAATAAGACTAAAAGAATTTATATGAAATATGGCCAACGGTCCTCGACGCTCCAGAAATCTTTTTGATATACAAAATTTAAAAATCTAATTTAAATTTGAAATACGTACTCGGAAATTACAAAGTAGAAAATAAAGAACCGGATTAGGCTTTTAATGTCAAAAATAAAACAATTTTAATTTTTTCACTCCTGTATGTTAAAATGAAATATTTGATATATGTAACGAATATACATAAGCAAATAAATTCAAAAAATTGGACATAAAGAATTTCTAATCCGATTGACATTGATAAAAATTGAGTATTATTTACGTGGTTTGGATTAAAAATATATTGAATTTCTGTTTAAAACAAATTAAACACAACAGGATTTAAAACCCACGCCTATTGGATTACACGGATTATTGCTAGCAACAAAAGTTGTTTTGAAACGGCTTTAATTTAAGCAAAGCTATGTCAACTAAGATTGCTGAAAATTCAGAAAAGATTCAAATTCAAGAATACTTTACAGTATCAAATACTATAAATTAAATAGCTATATATTATAATATAGATATGTACATATATTAATGAATTATTAAATCTATTTACAGACAGACGCCACAAACATTTATGTTATACTCGTATTTATTTAAAATATAAAAATATCATAATATATTTACAGTATAACGGGCAAATAAAATTTAATTTATTAATTGGGTACTCAGTTCTTTAGCTAGCTTGCAGTTCTTTCGACGAAATTATGTCAGGTGCAACGTGAGAGGCTTCAAATAAGTCATGATACTCGAAGAAGCATTAATTAATATATTTTTATACAAAGTGGAACTTAGCTTCTAAAATTGTATATAACATGCATGTTTCAATCTAGCCATGTTTAATAAACATAAAAAATCGTAAGTAAGTTGTGCCTGTACATAAAATACTTTTGTGGAATAAAAAAAATGTAGGCAGTCGTAAAAGACAAATAGTATATGAACTGATCATTTGTAAAAGGCCAAAAATTTTAAAAAATATCAGTTAGCCTCTTATCAGTATGTATGCACATCATTGGATGTACTGGACGGATCAAGATTAAACTTTTTTGTTGTTATATACTAACGAATTGTTAGATGTATAAGCTATAATTATTTTTGAATAGTGGCACGCTTGATATAGAACCATAGAAGTTTAACTGAGCCATGTAAAAATCTGCGATTTCTAATGAAATACAAAAATCAAGAATATTAGGTAGAATCATAATAGACATATAAGAATTCAGGATTTGGAACACCTTATTAAGAAATGTCCAATTACTGGAACTGGATACGTACCTTATTAAGAAATTAAATGAGAAATTCATTTAAACTATTTTAATAAGAAAATTGTACGTTAACAAAATTTATTGTGATGGACATTTTATATATAAAATTAATGAATAATAATCAAGAATCTGCAACTCCTAATAGAGAGCAACATAAAGAGAAGATAAACTTTTTAAAAGAACAAAAAATCAGGTAATTAATAAACGAAAATCAAATTGTAGGGAGCATACGTCCACACTAGGAAAGTTATCTGCCAGTAAGCAAAGATTTTTATTTATAGTACAATAATTAAGACTACCTTTGCCCAGTAAATTCATGAATAAGAAATAATATTATCATGTAATATTTTATATATTAAGTTAAGTTTACTAGGACTTTGTACATGCTACTGTTATTTCTTAAAAATATATGCTTCATTAAATGTTCTATTTTATTTCTTGAAATTCTAACTTTTACAACTTTTTAAACTGATCGATTACCTTTCTGTTTAGTTGTTTAAATGATCACTCCACTGTATTGATTTTTTGGAGTATCTATAAATATATTAAGTATTATATAAAACGTATTTAATGAATAAAAGTGTCTAAGTAAAAAAAGTTTATCAAAAAAGAGTATTTAACCCAAAAACTACGCTGCTAAGAGAAAAAACAAAGCAAAAAACAAAGTCAATTATTTTTTTGAAAAGTTTGGCGTAGAATTGATTACATACACATAAATAAAGTTACAAATATTCATTGAAGGCGGAAAGCGAGAACGGAGAAAGCAGGGACTAAGCAACGGAGTGTCTTAACACTAGGTTCCCACAGTCCCTGCAGTTCTCTCTGCCATGTGCGGGATAAAGCGTGAAGCTAAAAAAAATATTCATCAAAGTATGAAGTCGGTTAAAGATTATGACTTTTTTTTAGTACTTTGTATTAGTGTTAGTATTGATACGATTATCTATACTAATATTATAAAGAGGTAACATTTGTTTGCTTGTAATGTATATGCTCAAAAACTACTGGATCAATTTTAAAATTTTTTTCACCATTTTTAAGCTACATTATCCACGAGTAACATGGACTATATTTTATTTTGGAAAAAATAGGGTTCCGTAACATATTTGGGTTCGGGAAGAAGAAAGAACGAACGAAAGAAAGAAGAACCTGTAAAAATCAACAAGAAAAGTTACTTATTTTGCGTACGCTGCCTAAACTATAAAAGAGAACCATAAAATGTTTTATTTAATTGTAGATCTTATAAATATCTATAAAAAAGTCCTTCATTTTTTTATTATAACTCCTTTTAAACGCATTTATTTTACTCACGCTAATAATCTTTATTAAAATAATTTATTTCATCACTAAATATAGTCTATTTACATGATATTTGGTCTTTAAATGATAAAAATTGGACACTTTGTTTTGAATTTATGGTGAAAATAAAATATTACGATTTCTACTGAACCAACTTCACCAGTACTCAGAAAGACAATCTGAAAGAATTGACCTAGGAATCATTTTGTTGATCGTGTTTTTCTTGTATAGGCTTTTTGAAGCGGTAACCTACGCGGACGGAGCCGCGGGCGCCCACTAGTAGGTATATAATATTTTATTAAAAAAATATTTTAATTATAATCAATAAATACAACGTATTTTACATAGACGATTCACCTGCAATACTAGTTGTACGATCGAGGTAAGTACACATTGTGCTAGGGCTACCAAAATTTTTTTTTAGTTGTTACGCCACAATTTAAACTCGCTTATAACATTTTTTTTAAGTTTACGCTTTATCCCGCACATTGCAGGGTAGGCAGAGGGAACTGCACTGGGACCGTGGGAACCTAGTGTTAGGACACTCCGTTGCTCAGTCCCTGCTTTCACCGTCCCCGTAACAATTATAAGCATCAAAAAAGCATTTGTTTTAATTCGCAAGCATTTCGACTTTGAATTCAAAGCTCTTCTGCCCCATTCAGAAATTTGTACCGCCTAAACATAAACTTCAACGATATATATAGCAAGTAAACTAACCTTAAGCATTGTAAGTATTTTCTGAGACAGCTCATAGTCAAAGTTCGTATACTTAGAGTCCGTCATGTCATAGATGAAGACGAGACCGGCGCGTTGTGTCTCCACTGACTGAAGCGCCACGTCTAATTGGTAAACAACTCCCTGCCAATAAAATATATATATTTAAAGAAAAATGTCCTAAATATATTTACAATGTATATAACATTTAGTTCATATTTATTTTTCAGCATCTTGCTGCTTTCTATATATGGCTATATAAATAGTAAGCATGATAAAGAAAAAAGTTTCTATTAAAAATATAAATCAATCTTCAATTATAGTATTCCATGAAATATTCTGACTATAGACAAGCAATGATCTATAGACAAGCAATTTAATTTTGTTCATCAATAACATAATTCCAATTGACGGACGCCTACGGTGTTTGATTCCTCGTGCGTAATACGAAATAGAAATTATATTTAGATAAAATGTCATAATAAGAGTTTCAATTAAAATTAAATATTCACAAACAAAACGAGCGACTATTTATAAATATTCCATTCTCCATAGAGGAATATGTAACACTTTTAGCTAATAAATGATTTCGATATTATGCTTTAACACTGTTATAAATGTAATATAACACTTTCACTTACACTTCACTCGACAATACTATACATAGATTGTGACGGAGAGAAGAAAATGTTAGAAAGAATATCTTTATGCTTACCAGTGGCGAAGTACTCATTTAACTCGACCGAATAGCCTTTGGGTTAGCCTTTGCAAATAATTTATTATAGAAGAGTATCTCAAGGAACCTAATGTTAAGTGGAGTAAATGTTAACGCTTTATTTTAATTTACCACCCTTCAAGATATTGCATGTTAAGTGTAATATATAAATGTTGCATATGTGTACTGTTGGTGTTCCTAAATAAATAAATAAATAAATAAATAAGTGGCGGAACTCAACGCTGCGCTCCATCTTATTAAATGAAGAAAATGATAATAATTCAGTCTCTCAAGACTCAACGCACCAAGATCAATTCAAATCTATGTTAAACATACACTACAGTTACATTAGGGGCCCAGGAGAGCCAAGGCCTTTTAATTGCTTAAAATATAATAAACGCTTTCAACTCCAAGCAAAGTTTTATTACCTGTAGGGTTGTTTGGTGTGTGGTTTGCGTGGGAAAATGCTTATTAGCAGTAAACACCGCAATAGCTGCTCCCGTCGCATCTCGTGTAGGCTGAAACCACACAAACTTAGTCACTACCTTCGTACAGTTATGACGTAAACTAAATTAATAAATACTAATCATATAATAACAGGTAAGTGTATATGTTCATACAAAGTCTATTTTTTAATACAATGATATATTCTTGAGAGTAGGATATATTGAATGCAGATTATAGATAACTTTCGAAGGTTCCAAATAATATTTATTCCATTAGGCCATTATAGGCACTTTTGAAAATGAAGTGTCAGTCCTACAGCTACCACAACTCAAATCTGCTGAAAAAAACCGGCGAGAAACCCAACAGTTGCACCTTTGAAATATTATTAATTCAAAATCAATCAAATTCAAAAAAAAAAACACAAAAAATTAAGACACAATCAACCATTCTTAATTCCACACTAAACTATCATTACAATATATTGTATAGAATATTACCTATTCTAATTGGAAATCATTTGTGTCAGTTTGTTATACATACGTATACGTTTTGTCTTGTCTTGTTAATTTTTGGAAGGCTAAGAGTTTTTAAGCCATTTTATATTTTTGTATTAATACTGGGCCACTGTTTGCCACTGTTTTTTAATAATATTAAATATTTTCGCGAACAAGTTTAAATATTATTATAGACGTACTGTATTGTAAACATTATAATTTAACTTGTTATTTTTTCAAGATTTCTCGCATAGATCCCCAACTCTCGTGTTGAAAATAGCTCGCACTGTTCTTTTTGGGATTATAAATACAGAATTATTATCAACAGTTTTGTCTAAAAGCAATAATATTCCATGGGACAAAATGCTATGAAAATAACATTCTAGTAAATCTCTCTGAAATTTCAACCTAGAGTTAATCCTAGAATAACTGCGGAATCAACAGAAACACCTACAATGTTGTTCCTCTCAGTCAGCAAACACGGCAACCCTTCTCAAGCAAATCTATCAATTTTTAAATAAAACTCCTTTTTTAAGGCACAAAATCGATTGATCACGTTGAAAGCATACTTCGCATACTAATTATTTTGTTAATCTTTTAAATATAATGAAAACTGCACACGCTGCGTCCCTTTTCCGACGAGTTGTCTTACGTACGTAGTTGTTAGTAATAAAGTGTTGACAACACTATATAGTATAAGACAGGCTATCTATTGCACCTCCGATTGAACTTTTGCATACACTTAACATTTCTTTTTCTTTCTGCACTCACTCAAAACTTGAATAATATTTTAATTACTACAAAGTATTACTTTATAGTTGCCACTACATTTATTATATAAATCGAAAAAACAGAATACAATATCGTCGGTTTAAATGACATTAGATAGTATTAAATTATGAAACTTATTTATTTTCAAACTTGTATTTATAAAACTATACCACTTTTAAGTTAATTGAAAACAACTTTTTTTAGTTAATTGAAAACAATATAATATTATGATAAAGATTATTACCAATATAGTAAATTTGCCAGTTTCTAATTCGCTCTTTAACGGATCTTCAAAAGGTTCAAATTTGATGAGGCCCTCTCTACGCCTAGTGGCTTCATGTTGCCGCCACAGTGTATGTGCTCGTGCGACATCAAACTTCCGCGCGAGCAGAAATTTGATCGCGGTTGCCCGCGAAACACAAGTCGCGCCAGTTTCACTTAGTGCGTCTAGAAACGCTTTCGTCGCCTGTAAATAAAATGAAAGAACATTTTAACACTGCTAAAATTGTAAATATAATTCTAAATATTAAAATTTAGTAAGGAAACATTTTGATACAAAATTACAATGTACAAAAACAGTCAAATATGGAAAACTATGTATGAATTGTAATGACAGCTACGTAACAGCTACATGTACATACAATGCATCGTTAGCAACTGTATTTATTATGTGAGAAAAAGGGAAATTGTTAAATTGCAACATTATAATAAGGGAAATATTTCTTTCATTTTCTGTGCCTGTTCAATCCTAAAGATTGGCCGCTGGCTTTACATAATTCTTTAAATTATTCATAACCTAATTCAAAACTATGGCGAAAAGTCTATAAATATAATACATGAATTGTATTTATGCATAGGAAGTACGTTTTAACTAAGCGAAAACTGAATTCTAAGTCACATACACAATGAAATAATATAATATTTTGTATATTATTCAGTACTTAACTTTACCTTAAGGGATGGATTATATATAGTACCTGCAGAAAAATGAAGAAACGACGTAAAAATATTTTCTCAACATTGAAAGTGTTAAATTTTTCATTCATGGTTAATATCTGTCTCTATCGTATAGTAAATTAACATATTACGCTCGTATACGACATATTAAGAACAAGTAGTCGGTATCACCATTTTGTCACACTTTCACACTAACGATCACAACTTAGTCACGAGGAGTAGAAGCATTATCTGACTATACCATACTCTAAATACTTATAGAAACATTAACGTAGCTGGATGAGGACCCATTATTTTTGGAAATAAATTCTTAAATAAGAAAATTCATTATAAATGATAAAACCACCATTAGATGACCAATTCTCCTATGCTTACAGCAATGCAGTAATTTAGAATCGTTCTAAGAATTACTTGACTATTATTTTCCTCTTTTAGATAATATCATTAAATTGTGTCATTTACTAATATTAAATACATATTTATTTATATCATATATAAATCTGATGATATGTTATAGTCAAATACACGCTTGCACATGTATACCTATATGTCATGAGAATTTGCAGCATATATATATATTGCAAAGTGACCTACTTTGCAATATATTTCTATCTGTCATTATTTATGATCTTATTGAAATGAGCCTAATTTTTCAAATGTCGAATAAGTTGCATGAAATTGAATTTGACATAAAATTTTAACCCCATTTCAGATGGAACTTTCAAAAAAGTTAAGACATATATTATTATATTAAAAATTATTAAAACTATTAAAACTAAATTTAAGTTTCCCAAAATTCGATAATATTTATAAGATTTTATAATTAATAAAGAGTGGCTTTTCAATTTTATATTAAAAAAATAATGTAACATAAATAGTCATTAAAATAATGACAAACATAACTTGTTATAATACAAATTATTACAAAAAGTAATATTTTAGAATATAAAAGACATACACTTTCATGAAGTCGCCACTTAACAATTTGTGTGTTTGCAAAGCAAGTTTATCGTAAGCGTCATGTGTATAAATGCAAATACTAAAGGAGGGGCTAATTCTTCCGGGATGTGTATCCTGTGCGGTGACCGTATTAGCATGAGCGACCGCACGCTACTCGCTTTAAACGTAATAGGTACACAATATAACGTGTAATTTTAAAATATATTTTTAATTTACTAAATTCATTGATAACAACTACTATTTTATAATTAGCTATATTAAGTATAATTGTATTATAATATTTCATATATTCTTTAATGTAACTGTAACTGTAATAATAAGATATAACAAAAGTATAAAGCGTGTTGCTAAAACACGGCTTCAGGATAGTGAATATTGCTTTGTTACTGTGGATAATTAATGATATAATCACTCACACATACCTACCTAGGCACGCCCTAGATTGGAAATATATACTAAAATCTTTGTACATTTCTAACAGACCATATATGAAA
Organism: Dione vanillae; assembly: GCA_037178615.1. Taxonomy (NCBI): domain Eukaryota; kingdom Metazoa; phylum Arthropoda; class Insecta; order Lepidoptera; family Nymphalidae; genus Dione; species Dione vanillae. The sequence continues at coordinate 912,064 of JAZFAU010000209.1, read as the reverse complement.
TCAAATAGAAGACATTAAAAAAGCAGCAATCTTTGCATCTTTATATCGAGTATTTAAACCAAACGACGGTTTTCTTTCCTTTAAGATTGCTTGAGAAAAGGTATTCGGTCCGCAGTCCAACCACACATTTGCCACATTACTACATTACCAGTGTGTCTAATATATTCCACTTAGATAGGCGCCTAACTTGGAAGACCCATACTTTACTGAGATTAGATTTACTTCATTGAGTTTGTTTTACATAAATTCAAGGAAACGGAACTTAGTTCTGTGTCTATATAATAAATTGATGGTATCCAATTGTGGAGAGTCGCCAGTGGGCAGTGACAGTAACATATTGTGTCTACAAAGAGCACAAAACCACATTCTCGCCTTGGCTTGCCCACAACGAAGAAATCCATCATTAACTGAACATGCCAACCATAAAGGAGGAAATTAGACAACGTCTAGCAAGTCATTCAAATTCAAACCTTTGGCTACAATATCGCTCGCCGCGTCAGCCGTGGCACGCTTAAAACGGAAGCACATTGTGTGAAACTATCAATGGTTGAGTTGAGGCCTCCAAAAACCAAGCAACCATAAAAAATTAGCTAAACTTATTATAATCGATACCGACATATGACAAAAAACAAAAGTTGTCATATATTTTATAAAAAATTAAAAAAAAATCTTCATTATACATTTTTGTAATCAATATCAGGCAGGGGGAACCACAGGAATCTAGTATTAAAATAATCTGTTCAACTCTGGCCCTTCTTTCTCCGTCTTTCGCCTTTTTTCGATGGGCGTTGTGTTCCGCCAATCAAAAAGCTATCGTTTTGATATGAAAAATAAAATATTTTAATTATTATTGTTAGCTATCTATCTCTAAGCTATCTCACTTAAACTCTTAAGTAGGTACATAGTATATAAAATTCATCTCAAAGTTGCGATATGAAAAAGCAACAACGTTAATGTACTACTAAATAAAAACAAAAAAAATATTGTAAATCTATACGAGAATATTATAATGTTTAAATAGCATAGATAGCCCTAAAATGTATTATTATTTATTACTACTAATTTCTGACAACACAAGGTAAAATGCTAACTCTCACTAAAGTATCACACTAATAAAAACGTAGATACTACGTATTAGTACTTGTTATAATATTCCATATCACGAAAAAAATATATAATTGAGTCGATTTTGACATAATACACTTTTTTTTTAAATAATCTAAAGCTGTGGACAAACGATCGCACACACGCGGACTCCAAGTACAACTGTCATGTCATAGACGAAAATCAACAAGTGAGGCAGAACTATAATAATAAAATGAGTTTGTATGTCTTTTCTTATAATTTTAATAATCCCATGCAAATAGCGGGAGCGGCAAAAAGAACTTAGTGCTTTATAATCTCGATCCTTTTTTTTCACCCAATTTAAAAACTACGCATTTTAAGTGACAAAGTTCAATACCGTGCATTTTGTTCTGCTTAAATAAAATAATTCGCCTTGTTGAAGATTGAAACCACAACTACTCGACGCAGTCTCTTGTGGATGTTATCAATAGAAAATATAAATAATTCATTAACAATGAAATAATTGAGACTTGTCCATATCCATTATTGGCTTAATTACGTTTGTTAGTGCACTTATAACTCAAGAACAAATCACTTCATGCTAACATAAAAATAAAAATTATAATTTTAAAAAAGAGTTTTCAACGCGGAATAAAAAAAAACACGATATAACCCATCCAGGCAGCCAGCTAATATCACTACAATTTTTTTATTCTCTATAATGTGACGTATATATCTATATAGGTAATATGTAAGTATATATTAAATCAATTTATAAAAAATAATAATAATAATTGTTTTATTTATTTACTTCCATTACTACCCATTAATATAAATAGGTATATAGTTAACATAAAGAAAAACAGAATCACATTATTAAATAAAACTGTATATCCGTACAAGTATTATTAAATTTCGAAGCCGAAAAACTTTTTGTAACTCGTTTATAAAACAATTTATATTTTCAGTGAAATGGTTACTAACAATTTGTACTATTGATGTCAATAAGAATAGAGCAAAATATAAATATTTTTATGTATAATTTAAAAAATATATTGTTACTTAATTTTTAAGGATCTCAACATGCAATGTGACGAAAGACCGGACGTGATGTATAGAATCTCTTATACTGGGTTCCTTGCCCTGCTATGTGTTTGATATATGATGAAACTTAAAAAAAATATTAGCATCATCTGGATCGGTTTCACTCTCTCGTTCTAATACCTTAGTCCAATTTTTTTAACAAAAATGTTAATCCTATAAAAGCTATTAAATCTACTATAAGAAATTATATTATTGAAAATATTTAATAAAATCAATATATATCTTTATGAATTGTTCATTATAATTGTTCTTTATAATATGTAAGTATAAGTTAGAAATTATCAGCAAAAAATGTCACTGACATAAGATCTGACAGATAATAAAAGACAAAAGCGGTTTCAAGTGAGATGAGAATTTTGCCGAGGATATGCCTCCATAAGCACATTGTTATCATTCATTAACAAGCGTGAAAAGACTGTTCTAATTCCTCTACAATAGAAATTATACACCTTTAAATGAAAACATAAATACTGCTGGTTTTTTCAGTTACTGCTGCCTAAATTAGTGTTTTATTAAAAAAACAGCCACAACACCATGATGCTTTGGGTATTGCAAGGGAGCAAGATGGTTAAGAGACGTTTTTATGAATACTACGGGAACTGGATACAACAAAACGTTCCCTGAACGCAAACAAAGTCGCAGGCTAGTTTTTAGTAATGTAATAACGATTATGTACAGTAGTGTACATTTTTATTATATTATATAATGTGCACTACTGTACATATCGCCATAAACCACTAACCTAATTGGCTTCTACTTCGTTAGACAATAAATAGCGGCGAAAAAGAAATAACTACAGTGAATTGTAGTGCTCCCGGAAATTCCATAAAAGTCGTAGAGGAACAGCTTCCTTGTATTTATGTGTATTTCCTTTGTAATTACATATTTATTTCAAAAACTTCTAATATGTGTAATATAAGAATATAATAAACAAAACGTAGCTTAAAACAAATAAAGTAAAAGTATGCCTTATACGGATATGGAGTAATTTCAATAAACCAGACACGATTGAATGACGCCCTTCCAGAGTCACTTACTTAAACGAATTGATTTATAGCGACAATTTCCGTTCTCACATAACTCTCATTTCATCTCAAATCAATAATTTATCAACTTTGGCTTATTAATAGAATAAACGGATGTTTCGAAAACAAATATCGTTTACGATACACGACGCAGTACGGCAGTACGCACAAGGTAGCTAAATTTATAACCACCACAAGTAAACAATGTTTCGACCGTTTAGTCGCGGACGTTTCACTAACATAACCATTTTAATTTCAGTTTTACGCCAAAACTATTATAATAATTGCAGTGCAATACTTGTGTACTTGACACAAAAAATATTACGTTTTATGAAAAGTAATGAAAATATTTAAAAATTATTGGTTGAAAATAAGATTTAAATTATAATAAACATCTTATCGGATGTGTCAGTGCAGTATGTTATCTTGAACGCTACTAGAAAATGTCCACAATTAATCAGTAATCGTCATGTATAAACGCAGCGGATGTCGCAACCGGCCGCCAACTGGCAATCGATAGCCTATTCTATTTTCGAAATTACTATATTTGGATGTATATTAAACTTAAATTAACACTCCCATTCAATTCCCAAATATTTTAATTTCAGATAGTTTAATTTAGTTCAGTTCTTTGACTAATGTTATTACGAGTAAAGTAAAAAAATTGAAGACAATCATAAAGCGAAGTTGAAAATTTATTTTAGTGTTAGTCATATGGTAAGGTTCCTTTATTTGATGCCTGCGAAGTTATTTTTCCTTTTTCTATTTTCTTTTGATAATTGTATTATCAAATAAAACAATCTAATTTTTTAATCTCTTTTAAAATCTTATTTTTTATTTTCAATTCATTGTTACATGATGGCATCTACTAGTGGGTAGGAAAAATAAAATATGAATTGCCTTATTACTGCTGGTGTTTATCTCTATATTTCTAGGTATTGCAAACTAAACAATATTTAAGTCTAATAAGAAAGATAAAGAGCAAGAATTTAATTTCATATTATTACATAGACAATTTTTTTGTCATAAATTTAATAGCCAACTCAAATTAATTAAAATTGAAAATTCATCATCACATATGCCTTTTTTAGTACGTTTGCCAAAATTATTTTTCAAATATTTCAAAAACTAAATCATAGATGCCTAAAAAAAAGAAAAAGTACTTAACATCTTATTAAACAAAAACAATATACATATTTATGTATAAATTTATACAATTTTGTGAATGTGTAGTTCATGTTTTTTTTTTCTATCATAATATTTATAAAGTAGGAAATTTTAAATAATTCAAAGAAGGTTAAGAGAAGAGAAATAGATAATGATGGTAAAAAAGAAAAGAATAGGTAATATTAAAATTCAGAAATTTCGGTACTACTTTTCAAAAAACGCATATTATTCATTTTCTTTAGACCATTATATTTCATTTAAACTTTGTCACATAATATTTATATTTCATATTATTATAGTACAAGACATCATTAGAAAATTTACCTATCTTACTAAAATCATATTAGTTTTGCGTCAAATCAAAACAAACACTGATGACATGGTAAACGGTATAAGTAGTCAACTTTTTCGTACGTAACAAATCATAGTTAGACTTTACCTGATTAACTTCGCTATGCGTACAATAAAATCTTTACAAGAAGTAAGGAACAGGGTAATTAGTAAACATATTTGTTTAAATGTTTTCACTTACCAACTCTTGGTCGGGTGACAATGCCACCGCCATCTTTATGACTAAATTGTCAGTTTACAGTTTACAACTGTACGTAAAATTGCCATCCTAAACTAAATTGCTATAGTTGATTTTAAAAAGTTTAGTCACCGTAAATACCAAACGAATCAAAACAAAAACTATATGAAACTTGAATAAGAAAAAAATATATGAAATGTATATATGAAAACTAATAATTCTATAAATAATCTAGAACAATTGGAACTGGTTAAAAATGTACAAATCAAGATAGTAAAAAACTTAAGTAAATAAGAAATTTTAAATATTTTTTGTACCTATGAATAAATATTGATAAATATCTTATAAGTTTTGTCTATTACATTAAGTATAAAATATAAGTGGCCAAAGTTTGTAATTTTTATTTATTCTGAAAGTAAATGATATAATAAATATAAAAAAGTAATAGACAATCTATAAAATAAATTAAATCTATATAAATTGTAGAACAAAGGAGAACCAATTGAGTATATTGTCTTAAAAAGGGGAACAAATGACACGGTTATTGCTACGGTAGAATAAGGAAGGAATTGAAAAACTGTGTGATAAAACAACCAATACATTAAAAAGACAGGATAAAAAACAAAGCACTTCTGGTTAGTTGCTTTAACGTATATAGTTTAAATTATAAATACTGTATACTGAATTTAAACCATTCAAGTCATAAAAAGAATTAGTATTTCAGCTTAGAAATATTTATCTTTTTAAATCTGCAACTATATATGTAGACACTTTTTCCCTATTTTAATTACATTTGACATTATTTCGTAAAATGAAATGGCGTTTCACATTTGTATTTTGTAGTTGTATTTGCCAATGCTGTCATATTTGACAACTGTATTTAGGATAATATTATTACTTTAAGTTTGAGGTTAAAATATAGTGTCAATATTTTAATTTAAGTTTTAACAAAAATGTCTACAAGATGGTGAATATATTTCTAGTGATAAATACTTGTGCTGCAAATATTATGAATACTCGTTTATCAATATATACCCGTTAAATAATATATTTTCAGGTATCCAATTTATCAAAAGGGTAATCCGCAACTACGAGTATTTTTGCCAAATTTTTGGATGAAACTAGTCCGGTCACCGCGTAAACAACAACCAAATATAGTTGAATTCCATTGCTCAATGGAAATGACAAAACATGATGTTAAAAATTATTTAGAAAAAATCTATAATGTACCAGTAGTTGATGTAAAAACACGTATAGCAATGGGTAAATTTCGGAAGGATATTGGCAAAGGCTATATAGTGAAGGATGATGACATAAAACATGCTTATGTAACACTAGTAAGTTTATGTGAATTTTAATATATACTTATGCATTCAGAATATTTTGTATATTTAATGTTTATTGCACTGTATTCTGTTTTTCACTATGATTGTTCTCATGCTTTTTGCTATCTGCTTGGCATCCTGTGTACCTTAAGTAGAAATGAAAATTAATTTAAACATACTTATTAAATTAATGTACCAAACCACAATCATAACAAGTTTTTTTAGTATATGTATATTCTTTTGTGTTGCCAGTAAAAAGTTATAAAATTACCAACAAAAAGATAAAATAGTTAATGATAACAATTTGAGAGAAAATAATCAACTATATTTATTCTATTTGCAGCCAAAAACAATGAAATTTGAATTCCCTGATATCTTTGAAAAGAAAAAGGGTGATAGCGAAGATGATGCAAAGTCACTAGATGAAGCTAAAAACTCATTCAAAAAGTTCATAAAACGTAACAAAGATAGATCAGATGTTCCAAGCTGGTTTACAATATAGTATGCATATTAATATGTGCAATGCTATGTTTTTGTAGATATTTAAAATAATTAGTTTGCTAAGAAATTAATAAAATATACAAAATACTGCATACATGTTTCATTGTAGATTCATAGTATTGAATTTATATTATTATTCAATATTATTTGAATAAATTATTCCTTTTAAAGTGTGCAGTTTCCATTGAATTATAGATAATAAAAAGATTTCCATATCAAAATATATATGATAGTCACCACTATTGTTATATTTTTTAACAAAAAAACAAGTGAAATTAGGAAGGTAACAAAAACACACATTATATGTTGCATTTATTGTCTCTTATAAACTTAGAAATAATTCAAGAGTCAACTTAATGATGTTTTACATGTTTGTATAGTTGGTACTTTTATTTATACCTCAAAATATGTACACTTACAAAATATATTAAGTTTTTGTTACAAAAACCCAAGAATTTTAACAAATTTTGTGGTACAAATATAAGCTTTATAGAATTAAGTATAAAATAAACAGGTAATCAACACCTTAGTATACAAGTATGATCATTAACAAATGTTAATGAGACAAACATAACAGGTCTTATTTAAGATATAGAAAATTTCTTGATAACTAATTAACATAAAATACTTCTTAGGACAAACATTTAACAGGTCAAATATAAACTAGATGTCACCAGAATATTCATCTAAGAAAACTGAAGAACGGCAGCGCGGGCATTCGGCGATATCCAGTAAAAAGGTCACCTATAAACAATATCTTTAATTATTTAATACATAAATTAATATCAGTTTAAATACTTAGTTTATCTCGTACCCGAGGGTGCGCTTCGCATTTTAGGCGTATACGACCATGGCAGTTATAACCGCATGACCGGCAGAAAACAAAAGTTTTCTCACGCCGGCAGGAACATTTATTTGAATATGCTTCAAGTACATTAGGTATTCCACGTCCAACACGGTTCCCGATTTTGTAAACCTTGCCTGCAGCAGCCGCTACTATTGGAGTCGTCGCCGACTTCATATCTTTTATTTAATATAAAAAATCAAGTATTTTAAATTAAAATCAAAAGTTGCAGACTTTTAAGCTCCACATGTGTCTATCAAATGAGGATCACGAGAGATGATTTTTTAACAAAACCGCCTTTAAATTTCGGAGGGTAAAAATAAAACAAGGATTAAATAATCTGCCGACTCAAGATTATGTTGTGTTGCTATTAAAAAATAAAAAGAAAATTGCAGATTTATGCAACAACATGTATGCAGTATTGCACTAATATTATTTATAAAAATGCAATCAAGTTTTTAGTTTGTTTATATAGAGGTAAAATAGATTTATTAAATTAAAGTTTATTAACGTTTCTTTAGTTTTTTATTTGTTTATTGTGTATTTTTCCTTTCAATAGCTAAATGGCTAAGAGTTGATTTAATTAAAAAAGTTTATATTTAAATGTAGATTTATGGATACTTTCGTTTACAGAAAAATATGGTGTATTAAAAACCTGATGTTTAGCAGAAAAGTAAATGCCTAAAGTAATATAAAAAAATAAGTCAAATGTACGCAAATTTTTTTTTTTCTGAATAATAAATATACAGATGATCACTACAGGCGCAAGCACGAATTTCCCAATTATATTATCTACAATAGGGAAAGGTAACATTTAATTTTATAAATTTAAAAATATAATTTCAATATTAAAAATATTTGATGTTTTTTACAGACAGTAATAAATTAATATAATTAGTATTCAACGTAAGAAAATATTGTTTAATACGCTATCAACGAAAGGAAATTATAGTAGTCATATTGGGTTATTATTTTGAATAAATAACAATCAATTGCAAACATTGTCCATTATAAACAATTAAAGTTATAGTATATTCAATGATTGTATTTGTGATATCTATTTAAATTAATGCAAAGAATTATTGACGCGGTACTCTACTAAATGATTATCTACTTAAAGTGGATGGAAAATGTTCTAATTAAGAATGCTCATTAAGAAAATTGTCAAGATTCCGTATAAAAATTTATATTGTGTTTAATAACCATGTAATAAGATGATTATCAAATGATGCATTCATTTCTGACTCTATGATTTGTTTTGCGTGCTTAGGAGGGCTGTAATTAATATTATCACAAATTTTATCTCAATAATCACACTTGTCAATTGCAGGAAACGATGCATTGTTTGTCATAAGTATGCGTATGCGTTTGTAGGTGCATGCAACATGTAGCTTATAAAATTGTGAACATTTCAGATTACACCAATTTATCCACAAACAGTAAAGATGAAGTACGCTTTTGGTTTAATGTTAATTACTTTATATTGTTTAAATTTAAGCTATAGTCAAGAGATTTCACCGTTGAAAAATGTATTCGAAGATACTGCAGAAGATTATAAGCCTCTCAAACGGGTAAGATTATTCGAGTCGGGTTTCCCTAACAGAGACGAATGAACACCTTATGTCGTACAATAAAATATTGTCGCGATGCGACGTGCACAACAAACTATTGGGTTGTTCATTCGAGCTCAATACAGGCAAAATTTGATTCTTAGAGTTAGTGAATAGGGTAGAGAGATTAAGTAGTATCGTAAAAAAATAAAATAACAAAGGTGGCATAGTGTGGAAAGAAGTTTTAGAAAACCTGATATATATATTTTAATAATCAGATCTAACATATTGCACGCGTAAAAATCATAGCCGATACATCATCCATCGATCAGTTTTTGCGTTTTATACTTGGATTCGTCATTAAGAGTCATCATCGGCTGAATATCATAAATGCAAGTTTTGAAAGCTTACAATCTGTCCCCGATCGATACCAACATCAATACCTGGTAGTTTTCCCCGATTTTCGTATTACTTTTTTGCCAATGCCATCCATCTACCTAGATGCGTAATGTTTCTTAAAAATTTACTTTTTACTAACTGATGCTTAGTAGAATTTATATACTAAAGTAATTTAACATTGTACAGTTTACATTTTTTATACAAATGGATAATATAACATTCTCATACTTTATATTTAAGTTTAAATATTAATTTATAAATGTTTTAAGCAGGTAGTTAGACAAGATATGCCACAGCCTCCAGAAACTCCACAGCCCCCGGAATTTCCACCACCACCACAAGACATGCAATTGATGAACTTCGGTAATCTACGCAGGAAAAGGGAAGCAAAAGGAATAAGTGGTTCTTTACCTACAAGAAAAGGATGAGTATTCAATTTTTCACTTTCTTTATTTTTTTTCGATAGCTAATGATACGGTATATGGTATTATATTCTATAATATTGCAATCATTTGTGTGTTTTATTTTTCCCTAGGTATTTATCACAAAAGATTTATTGGCTTAGGTTCAAATTTACAAATTACTCTATTAATTTAAAAATTTAATTTAAAATTTAATTTAAAAATTTACTTTAATTTAATTTAATTTAAAAATTTACAAATTACGCTATACAGATAGTATCTTCAATTTATATAAGGGATATTTAAAAAACTAATAGCTAACTTGTATATAATTAAAAAGTTTTTAACCTAAAAAAATTATAGTTTAATTTATATGACAGTTTGTTTTAATATTTTAATAGCATATTATAATCTGTGCCGAATAAAGATTTAGTGCCACAATCTTAGAATTATTCATTTAAACTTGCTGTAATAAAAAGATAAATATTCCTAATTTCTATACCGGCAAGTTAACTGAGTATGTATTATTTATTTATGATTAATATGTAGCTTTTCTATGTAGTACTATTTTATAATAGGTACAAATGTAAATTTTTAATTTGCAAAATAAACTTCTAATAGAAGGTTATACACATTTTTCTGCTGCTTAACAGCTAAGCAACAAAATTAATATATATGTCGTTATATATACAAAGTTACAAAAATGATATAGATAATTTTTTTTTTTTTTAGCTTCACGCTTTTATCCCGCACATGGCAGGGTAGGCAGAGGGAACTGCAGGAACCATACGAACCTAGTGTTAAGACACTCCGTTACTTAGTTCCTGCTTACTTCGTCCCCGCTTTCCGCCGTTTTGGAGGCATTGCGTGTTGAGTGGCGGAACTCAACGCCGCGCTTTGCCTTAGTTGCCAGAGCGAAGAAAATGGAAATAGAAAAATCGCGTCGCGTTACAGGCAGACGTTGCGCCCCTGCGCCACGACGGTCCTCTAAAATTTATACAAGATATAATAATAAAATATAATTATTTGATAAATTTGGTCGCCATTTGAATTGGAAATACTAATAATCAATTATTTACTATTACTAATTTTAATGGCAACCAAAATATAGTTTTGCAAATTGAGACGCAATAAGAAAGTAATTAGTACCAACTGGACGCAATAGGAAAGTAATTGGTACCATCATGCGATGATTTTATATCTAAATCTATTTCAAGAGTAAAAATAATTAAAAATATTTTCGTCATATTTATTTTTGTTGCTCTGGTTAGATAAAGTACAACTTTGTATTATTGTTTTTCTTAAAGCTGAAGTTTTATATTTTTGAAGTTTTAATAATTTTAATATGTTCGTAAGTTTTTACACCATTTATACTTGCACTCTCGATGCAAATATAAATATGAAATAGCAACATTACTAAGAATTTTAAATGTCATAGTCATATGCGATCCAAATTTGGTTGTCAATGTTACATTTTCTTTTGTCAGCTGTCACTGTCAAGCCGAAAATATCAATCATAGATTTCGATATATTAAAAACTTAGCCAAAATATCTTTCTTTAATATATTTAATAAATGACTTGTGCATAAAATAATTCGACTATAATATTTTCTATAATTACGGATCAATATGTTAAGAGCTTTAAGAAAGTCACCAGACTATGTTGTGAGAATTCAAAATAGAGTTAAATTTCCTGAAAAATTAAAAGGAACTATAGTAGAAAAATGGGCAAATTACTGGAAAAATTTATTCATAGATTACCGACAAATGTTACAAGATTTACGAACAGACATACAAGATGATCCACAAAAAGCTATTATTTGGACTACAGGCCTAACCACACTTTATGCATTAGCAAGAAATAATCCAACTGAGATGGATTTTAAAGACAATCTAAAGAGAATAACGAATGATGTAATATTAGTGAGTGACGACTGTAGAAATCCGAAGTCTATAGATTACTTAAATTTTATACAAACTTGCTATAATGAGGAAGTAATTCATTACAGATCTTTTGGGATCATTTCTTTCATGTATACTACCGACTTAAACGATTCTTGTGATTTGTATAAGGCTCACTGTCAATATTTACAACCATCATACATGAGCATGCTTTCAAGAATTGTAGATATAGGCTTCATGGGTAAGTGGTGGAACACCCACATCAAAACAACTAATTATGATGTGAATCCTTTAGAAAAGTGACTATGTCACATATGATATAGTCTTATTATTTTAAAATAGTATATACATTAAGTTATGAAAGGGTTGTAATTGTAAACTAAAATAAAAGATGTAATGTTTGATGAAAATGTTTGTATTTGTTTTTTTTTTGTACTAATTAATAAGTTTTAAACAATGAATGTATAAAAACTAAGACCTTCTAACAAACCATTATGCACAAGAACTATTCTAAAATGCAATCTAAAATTGTTATTTTTCTGTTGTTATTAAATGTTAATTAACAAATATGATGAACACTTTTATGTATTTTAATTTTAAACAAATCTAAACAAAAACCTTCTATTCTCCATGAAAAAAGAAAATGGGAAATTTAAAACGGTTACAAATTGTGTTTATCTTTCATATTTTAAATTATTTTTAATTAAAAGTGTATTGAGACAAAGAAAATTAAGATAAAAAAATCAATATAATAATTAAATTAACATAAGCCATTTTTTATCTCCGCACACACCATGGGTCATTAGCAATAAACCTAAAAATAATGTATCACCCCTAATAAAAAGCCTAAAAATATAAAATAGTTAATGATTTATCAAAAACACTAAATAAAATAAAATCAACCCTTGATAGAAAAATAAACACTAACTTGTTGATTACAATTATTAACTTCATACAATTGACATATATAATACAGCTATGTAATATAAAATTATAAAAAAAATTGTTTTAAAAGTACTAGTATAGTTGAATCGTCAAAACCGCACATCAATATTGAGGTACATTAGTAGTGTTGGAGCAGTTTCAACAATTGGCTATACATTCATTTCATGCATTGTTATTGCACAAATATAAACATAATATAAAAGATTATCAACAACTGCATAACAATCAACTGGCAGATTTGAACAAGTTTAACACTGTTTATTGTTTTATTATATTGAACAATGAATGTGTCAAAAAGGTAGATCCGTAAATATCGGAAGAGGTGAGGTAATGTGTATTTAATATTTATATCTACCATATTGCTTTAAATACAATTTTGAACTTCATAAAAGGGAACATTCAATGGTAAATTTAACATTGACACTAATTGGATCTCCTTTAAGCCACTTGGTACATGCTCACTGGCTCTATTGTCATAATCTCTATTTAAAGTATTTTAAATTGTTTTTGTATATATTTCTCACCAAGCATTAGAAACAAATGTAGCTTGGGATCAATCAACATCATTATACAGTCTTCCAAATCTAAAATTTTATATTATTAAAATTTATCATACAAATTATACCAGTTATGAAAAACTAAAACATAGTTACATGAAAAATTTACACTATCACAATATATTTCAGACTTTGCTTATAAGTACTTATACATTTATGTAAGAAAAGTGATAAAGACTACAAAACCTGACAACTATCGTAGCGGCAACACATTCAATCACAGATATATTATGTATAATTAGTAATCACAGGACTTGTAAGAAATTATAAGTAAATACTACAATCATTATTAACTAAAAGAGAAAAACATAAAATAAAGAAATCATATTTTTGAATCAATCTCAAAAGTTCAAATACATACAATGATATGAAAAGCAAAACATCCTCTTTGAATATAATTAATACACAACAGTACACTCATACAAAAATTACCAAACTGAAGTAAATTGAAAAAGTATGTTATGATGTAGTCATCGACTAAGTGTTCAGTGTTCAGTGTTCACTAGAGAAGGATGACGTTGTGCATGGCCTCATGCAACTGCAGGACGTCGTCGTAGTCCTCCAGGTCGTCGTCCAGGAATCGCTCGTCATCTGTTTACCGACAAATGCATTTGTTTATATTACTTGTCAGAAAAAGACTATTACAAAGTTACACAACAGTTCATTTCATACAAAATGAATGCGTACGACCGCATATTTAAGTTTGTCGACGCTTTTAGTTGTACTCTCATTCACAGACTTGAATGAATGAATTTTATGTAGAATTAAGAAGTTATAGTGAATGTAAAGAGAGAAATTGCAATAAAAGAAAATTTAAAACAAAAATAATATATAAACATTTGAGGGAATCATAATTGTGAAGGTAGCTTATGTGTCTTGAATAACTATCCTATTATATAGGGCATTTTATCTGAACTTTTTAATAGGAATAATTCTATTATTTATGATTTCTAAGTAACAAAATCTATTAACAATGTACACTTTTCATAGATGTAAGTTTCCATTGATCAAATTTTACTTCTTTTTTTTTTAGCTTCACGCTTTATCCCGCACATGGCAGGGTAGGCAGAGGGAACTGCAGGGACCGTGGGAACCTAGTGTTAAGACACTCCGTTGCTTAGTCCCTGCTTTCTATGTCCCCGCTTTCCGCCTTTTACGAGGCTTTGTGTGTTGAGTGGAGGAAGTAAGAACTTAACGTCACGCTTTGCCTAGTTGCCAGAGCAAAGAAAATGGAAAAAATACATCTTCCTCTCATGGGAATCGAACCCACAAACTCTGCGCCACGACGGTCCTCTTTACATTATTGTTAATACTAATTATGGGCTTAATAATTATAACATATATTAAGACATCAGAAATGTTTAGATATTATTTTAAAAGGTTCAAAGTTATCCAGATCGAAATTATATATACGAAATTCGTTAATAGATATAGGGTAAAATATTACAAGACTGTATACAAAACTGAATTATCCAGGATTATCAGTAGTTTAGGCATGGAATATTTTTTTTCATGAATTTTATACGTGCTGTGTAACGCTAGTTCTGAGTAAATACTAATAAAAGTAATATTATATCCCCATATTCATTGTTTCATAGATAGAGCCGCTTTGGTAGGATAGTATACTCTAGCGTCATACTTCACAAATGGTGTACATTTTGAACGAATCAATTAATTCATTTTATTAGAAAAAATATTAAGAATATTAATCGTTTTATAATTTTACGACACTCATAAAGATTAGTTAAAGTTACATAATTACCTTCGCCAAAGAAATTATAATCCTCGTGGTCGTAGAGCATGTCTTCCAGAGACGCGTCGGAGCTCTCTTCAAAGATGTGGTCGACGAAGTCGGGGCGGAGGTGCGGGTTGCTTCTGTCCTCGTGCAGGTTCACAGTCAGCAGCTTGTGGGGCTCGTACTCTAAGGGCTGAGCGAGGAGGTACGGGCTTTAGGGTTAGGTCACTCGAGGCGATAAGGCCGCCTTTGTGCTTACATACAGTGTGTGATATGGGTCTTTTTTTAAGCAATCTGCTTAATAAATGCTATAAGAAATTTTTAATTGATTAAATAACCAGCAGGTACTTAACCTACTTACTTCTTACTATTTTACACGAGGTTATATTAAAATTTTCTTTTTAATAAACAATAAAAAAATAAATTTGTAAAATAGTAACGAAAATTACGTAAAAAAATTATGTTATTTGAATTAATATTTTTACATAAAAATAATACAGTGCAATATATATATATATATATATATATATATATATATATATATATATATATATATATATATATATATATATATATATATATATATATATATATATATATATATATATATATATATATATATATATATATATATATATATATATATATATATATATATATATATATATATATATATATATATATATATATATATATATATATATATATATATATATATATATATATATATATATATATATATATATATATATATATATATATATATATATATATATATATATATATATATATGTGTGTAACAGACCTGTCGGTCGAGCGTGGCGGCGGCGGTGGCGGCGAGGCGCAGCGTGAGCGCGCGCGGCGCGTGCCGCAGCGAGTCGCGCGCCGCGCACACCAGCGCCTCCGTCACGTTGTCGCAGCCGCACAGGTCCAGCTCCTGCGGGACACGCGGAGTGAGCCGGTCAGTCTAGCTCTAGGTAGATAGCCTTTCTATCCGTCGAATATAAGTAAAAATAGGACAACATCATAAGAAAATATGGACGGAACGGTTGCGTTTTTCAAAAGGAAATTTTAATTTTATTCCTTCAGTTGGATATTTTATAACTGATAAGAGAGAAGAAGGATAATGGAAATCACAATGGAACCGATCAAGTTACATTTTTCTGTACACATAAATACAATTATGTCAATATTTTTAATATTGTTTACTAAATAAATTTATATATTTATTAAATTTGACACATCATAGCTCTTTGCCACTCGTTTCCCATTCTTGCATACACTTGGCCCCATCGAATTCCGAGATACTATCACATCAATAAATGTGAAATATCACCATCATAACAACTAGAGGTAGTAGAGAAGTCAACTAGAAATAGAGTGGTCAACTAGAAGTAGAGGTCAACTAGAAGTAAAGAGTTCAACTAGAAGTAAAAGGTCATCTACAAGTAAAAGGTCATCTACAAGTAAAGAGGTCAACTACAAGTAAAGAGGTCAACTACAAGTAGAGGTCAACTGGAAGCAGAGAGGTGACCGACCCGCAGCGCGCGGCAGGAGGCCAGCACGGCCTCGAAGGGCGCGTCGCTGAGCGCGGGGTTGCCGCGCGCGGTGTACGCGGCGAGGCGCGGCAGCGCGGCGGCGGCGCGCGCGCCCGCGTCGCTCAGCTGCGCCAGGTACGACACGTCGAGGCGCGTCAGGGCGGTGCAGCTCGCGCAGACCGACGCGATGCCCTCGTCCGTGACGCCTGTGGAACGATTAATACTTCATTTTTTTCTTTTTTCTAGCTTCACGCTTTATCCCGCACATGGCAGGGTAGCTGTAGGAGCAATACGAACCTAGTGTCTAGATTGCACGTGTACTACTAAAAAATTACATATATATATATTATTTATTAAATATAAACATACCAGAAATAGGAAAACTTTTCCTAGAATTGCAACTGGAAACGTTCAAAGACTCCAGTTTGGGGCACGACTGGGCCACAGTCTTCAATACTGCGTTTGTTATGTAAATATTTCTGCTCAAATTCAATATCTTCAACTTGGTCAAGCCGGACAACGCTGAACAAAACGCGTCACAATTCACATTTGGCAGACAGAGATCCGACGAGGTGTATTCACTTAGTGATAATTCTTCCAAATTGGGTAGCTTATTCAGTATTAGAGGTATTATTTTCCACATTGTTATTGGACACACGTCCAATTTGAGTGAAGTTAGACTAGGTAAGGTGACAAGGGCGGAGCTTAGCACTGTCCCTTGAAGGCTGTAGCAGTTGTAGAAGGCTAATGAGGTCAGCTTCGAGGGGCTTGAACTGGTTAGGAACAGTCCCGTGACGTGGGTGTTGTTAGCCACCGTCAAACTCTCTATACATGAATCATTTTTCACTAGCTGTACCAAACTTGAATCTGTCAACTGAAAAAATAAATTATTACTTTAGTAATAATATGCTAATAAAAATATTGCCACTTTTTAGTAGATCTTTTTATCTGTAATTTCCTTTCTTAATTATAAATATAATGAAAAATTAAATGATTTAATTGTAAAGCTAATAAAAAATAAATAAAACAAGAACCTTATTGCATGACACAAATGAGAGACTTCTAAGATGCCTGCATCCGTAATTCAATGGGTTCCAATTTTTTGTATGCATTCCAGTAACCTGAAATAGACAAATAATTTAATTATTAATTAATTTATTATTTCTTTCACACTAAAAAAAAACCAAGCTCATTTAAATAACATCGAGTGGTACTAAAAATATATAAAAACAAAAAATCTATAACTTTTAAAGTGTTAATCCACACTGACGATAAAAAAATACTTAAAGAAAACATATAAAAATTTAACGGAGCGGGATTGAACCAACCCAGCCTTCTAAGCGCTTGCACGATTCGCAAGAGTGTGGGTTCAAATACCACTGCGTTCATATTTTTATGTTTTCTTTAAGTATAAAAACAAAGTGAATAAATATACAAAAGAAGAATTATTCCTATTTTCTTTTTGCTTTTACGTTTAATTTATAATTGTAATCTTAATTAGTTTTCCATTTTTAATTTATAACTGTTGTTTGTTTTAATGTATTCTATGCTATTTACTTTAATTAATAATTAATTAAATTGTTATTATTGTTATTTTTGTTCAAATTTGTAATTTAACCAAAATAAATGTAAAAATATAGCCTTTTTTTTCTCAAAGCTGCAATGCTGTACATGTCTATAACTGATGTGACTTGTATCAGATTGCTTCTATCAGACGGATACTTTAGTATAAGATGCTACTAGTATTGTTTGCGTGACATTTGTAAAATAAGTAAATGCGTCACGGTGCAGGGGTATAGCGTCTACCCGTAAACGCAACGGTTTGTGGGTTCGATTCCCACTCGCGGAAAACGGATTTTTCTATTTCTATTTCCATTTCCTTCGCTCTGGAAACCAAGGAAAGCGCGGCGTTCTGCCACTCAAAACGCAATGTCTCGAAAAAGGCGGAAAGCAGGGATTAAGCAACCGATTGCCTTAACACTAATGTTCCCACGGTCCCTGCAGTTCCCTCTGCCTACCCTGCCACGTTCACGACAAAGCGTAAAGTCACATAAATAAAAAACAAAGAACAAAAAAAATATCAAACACACCTTGAGCTCTTCCAGGTGCGGACAGAACTTGCCGACAGTGTGCGCCGTGCGGTCGTTGAGCGCGGACCAGTGGTGGTCGATGTGCAGGCGCAGCAGCGAGCCGCCCAGCCGCTGCAGCACGCGGCGCAGCACCGCCGTCGTCAGCGTCACCGGCACGTGCTGCCACCACGACGTCTTGAACAGGCGGATGCCTGCAATGGCGGTGTTTTACTTATTTTTTTATGATTTTCATTTTGCATTTGAAGGATTTCAATCTTTTGTATGCATTCAGCCTGAAATTTGTTTCATATTTGTTTTTGTGTCTTCACGCTTTATCCCGCACATGGCAGGGTAGGCAGAGGAAACTGCAGGAACCATGCAGACCTAGTGTCAATACACTCCGTTGCTTAGTCCCTGCTTTTGCTTTTATTTAAAAATTGAAATTTATTACTTTAATATTTAAATATATTTCTTTCCCACTAAAAAAACAAACCCAATTATATAATTGATTTGTAAAGTTAATCCACAATAAGGAAGAAAATACTTAAAATAAATATATAAAAAATCAAACAAAGCGGTATTTGAACTTGTCGTGGTAGCCGTCCAAGCGCACTGACCACTAGGCTATGTGCTACATCGAAATTTGGAAGAGTTCTGTACATGTTTTAATTTTTTTTCCTGCATATTAGTGAGCTGTTCAGGACATTTTATTTTAGACATTTTGCTTAAATTTAAAAATAATGAATGTTGAATTGCCATCTTTAAATCGAAATATTTTTATCGTTTATCGTATGTGTCGTTATTTAATCGTTACGGAAACCAAACAAACATTGGGTTCCCATTGTAGTGTGATGTTCATAATATATTTTTATATAGGAACTAACAATGTTAGCTTTATAGTTGCCAGAACAAGCTTAGCAACAACAGAACTTCCTTTATTATTCTACATTAAATAATGGCTCATGAAAGACAATAAAAAAATTAAGTAATTAAGATTTAAATATTTCACAAAAAAAAAAACAATTGCCTATGTATTGTTAAAGATATTTTTAACTATAATTAACACATATAAAAAATAACTACCTTGTAAATATTCTTGGACCATACTTTGCCATTGCTTGCTGACCCTCTCAGACCTAATTAAATCTCTAATAGGAACGTATTCCAGAATGTGCGTTAAACAATCCCTGTTCAATATATCTAGAATGTTGTAAGGCCTATCGCTGTCGTCTTCTGTTTCTTCACTTTCCTAAAACAAAATATTTAATATAAATTATGTGTAATTTTCCTTATTGTAATGTTTTTCCATTTACAAAAATCTTGCATTCTGTCCCTTCCAGATACCAGAACCTTTGAATAAGTGGTAAGAGGTAAGAGGTAGGTATTTTTGTTTTGAGTGTAATAATAATACTTACAGTAACTTCCTCAATGGGCTCCTCTTTATCTACTGTTCCAACTTCCTCTGATGAATCAACCATCTCAACTGAAACAAACATTTAAATTATGTTAGAATTACTTAACGAACTTATTTATTAAAACATTTTATACTAAACATTTAATTTTTTCCTCAAGATTACTCCTTGCGGGTTGAGACATGTTTTAGGACATTATTAACGCTTATTATAATTATCCCGTTAAATGCGCTATCACGTATTATAAAGAAACAACCATGTTTAAGATACGAAACGTAATAATAACCTACATTGACACTGTAAAATGTAAAGCAATTACGAACTGCATGACAATAATAAATTAGAACATAAGTAAAATGTGGTTTTATCAAACGCTAATGCATGATTTAAGGACATACAACTTCTTTAATACACTCCAGAGCTGGTAAATCCAAATACACTTATTTTTGTTTGGTTTATTTTATAATAGCACATTATGCTAGTATTACAGCAGCTTTCTAAAAAAAAATTGACCAGACCTTAGAGGAATTGTCTTAAGTAGGTTTAACTGTATCATGTATTACATAGCCATGAATTTTTACAGCCGGATTAATTACATCACTAAACTTTAGGTAATAATAATTTTTATGATTCAGTTTATGTTTAACTTTCATATATCTTTTGCAGCATTATTTTAGCACTCATTCTGCCAACGAGAACTTAGTACCATTAACATTTGCATTGGTTCTTTGAACTTTTTTTATTTTCTTTCTACTTATTTTATCTTTCTTTAATTAAATATTTACTAGTAAATTTTATTTAATTATCCTGTTACCAGCAGCAACATGCCTTTCTAAATCTATTTTACATCATTTCAATATTTTTTTCACATACATCAGTTTATTTAATCATTTCTTCTTTTTTCGTTTTAATATCTTTGTACAAGCATTAATTCAATAAAAAAACGTAAAAATTACAGCTCAGTTAATAATTACACTCTTTGTGATAATGAAAAATGTCTAGCAGTAATTAGATAGATAGTGTGATAAGGATATTGCGAATGTCATCAGGTTGTTATTTATCCTACAACTTTAAAGTATTCATATTTTAAAATTGTTACACCAATATCTTTCTCTTATATAAAAATCTACTAAATTAAATATTAAAAGTATGTGCAAATACGCTTTTGCAAGGCCTCCATAGAACATTTAATCATTAATATAACTTAGGAGGCATACCTTTGTTATCATCTCTGCGACTACTGGACCAATGCACTTTGCCATCAGCATCTTCTGAGGGTTGGTGCCAACTATCAGCTGGTGATATTCTTAGATTTCGGCCACGCAAAGTTTTTTCGTAAGGAGGTGCTTGAAGAGCTCTGTAACATTCAAAAATATGTTTTAATTTTGAATCTATAATAACATAATAAATGATCTATTGTTGCATATATTACAGAAAACAATGAGATTATAGAAAATGCAAAAAAATAATACACATTTAGATATGAGAGAGAGATGTACTAAGGACTTAGTTAAGCTGACCATCCGGGCACTATCATAGTTGGCAGAAGGTCTGACTAGAAGCTTATACTTATTTATATTAAAAAAAAATGTTGATTAAAGCTTTTTTTTATGAAAATGTATCTCCACATAGAATAGAGAAGATTAGGGGGCATATGCCCAGCAGAAGAAGAAGATAAAATTTTGTGTTTTTTAATAAAAGCAGCTCTATGCAAAGCCAACAGCACTGCAATGACTTGTCACTACAATTTTATTTTCTTGATGCATATATTTTTTCATTATATCTAGATGCTTTATGAATATTCATGAGACTGCTTCAATTTTTCCACACATAGTAATGATAAAATTGGCCAATTGTTGTTCTTAAAAGCTACTCCTTGTGGCCTAGCCCTAGCTCAATCAACTCCCATAGTTTCATTTGAGATGGTTTGTAGCCACTGAATCTCCTTTATCGGGTGTAAGCATTTATTGATTAATATAAGGTTGTTAGTCTTGTCTGTGTCATGTCACCAAATTGATATTGATATTGAAGTTGTAAATTCAATTTAATTTAATTCTGTATTAAATTTACATATAAATTAGGTTTATTATATAAACTAGGTAAAATATACTTACTTATGAGCATCAGAAGGATTACTAAAAGTAACAAAGGCATATGTTGGTGTAGGACTTCTATTGGATATTTTGTCTTCCATTCTTAACCAACAGCTCTTGATGAAACCATATTGAGCAAATACTGCAAACAGCTCTGACCTAGTGGTCTGAAAAAAAAACATCTTTTTGTATATTAAGGCTTACTGGATGTTAATAATAGTGGCTTATTTCATAATTATACAGATACCTAAGAGTTACAAGTTATTATAATAATTTTAGTATAAATTGAAGTTACATATGAAATAAGTATTTAGATGGAATAGAATTTATTGGAATGTTAGTATTTATATTTTTTTCTAACTTATACAACAAATATTTGTAAATTTTTTCTTTGAGAACTAAAAAAATATTAATCTGCCACTTATGACATTTACCTGAAATAAAAAAAGCATGTTTGCATGCATCTTTGTCATAAATATTTCTTTTTATTTTAATAATGCTATGCATTCAATTAAAACATACACTTATATTACACACATAGATGAATAAATAAAATATTTACATTGCGAATAACTTTATTTATTTTTGTGTTATAAAATACAACAGCTGTTCAAGTCTGAAATTTTACTTCATTAATATGAGGTATCATGCGTATATACATACAAAAAATATTTAAGCAATATAAGGACGAGGCATTTTAATTTACCTTGGGTGGTAGATTCGATACGTATAGCTTTCTGATAGGTATTCCATCTTCGGTATGTGTTGGAACGCTTAAACCAAATTGTTGATTTGAATTTAAAGCGACTGAAAATACAAAAAAGCGATTATTTTAAATAACACGTTTGCGATACATGTACCCAAATACGAAAGGTACATACAAAGCTTTCTCTGGACAACATGAAATACTTCGTGATTGAATAATCCTTCATCTTCATCATCGAAATACATGGCTTAAAATCAATATATAGTGGCAGTGATACTTTAGAATGATTAAACACACAGTTACTATTTAAATATAAATTTCTTAAATGACTACGAAACACAATGAATTTGATGTATACACTTAACAAAAATTACTATTCGCAAATGCAATCAACATACAACGGTCGTGATTTTTTCGTTGAGTGTTGCCTTGTGAGAGTATTATGTTCTTTTAATGTTGCCAGCCTGCATGTTGCACCTGGTAAAATGACAGCTGGTTGCCAATTATATATTATTATTTATGAAGTAAAACACGAATAGTTATATGAACAATTTAGTGAAATTTTATTTTGGCAACATGGAAATATTATTGAAACTTTTAGAAATCTGAACAAGCAATAAAAATTTGTTCCAAAATACATACATTTAATTAACTTTGCGATCGTAATTTGAGTTCAAACCCCTAATTTTAATCAAAATATGTTGCGCCAAATAATTTATAAAAAAAGTTATAAATACTTCAGAAATAATTAAATATTTACTATAAACTTTAGATGTATTAATTATTAATAATATGTAGCAACTACGATTCTCTTATTTAATATTTCTCTTATTTACTTTTTATCCCTGTAAATTGCATAGATTTAAGTATCAACTTTGCAGCTTTTAAATTTTTTAACTTCGACATTTGACAATACTTACAATGACGTATGTTTATCGTAAATATAATTTGTCACTTGCAAGCCATTACTGATTTCGATTAATGTGTAATAAATTTACCGCTGTTCCGAAAAAATAATAAAGACAAAGTTATCTAACAACGTAATTTTTGTGCTTGCGGAAGCTTTTTATTTATTTTTAATTACATAGATATTTCTATTTCATTTATTCATTAAATGAAATAATATAATGCTTTCTTTGTGATTATTTTTTCTACTAAAGTTGTTTTTATTTTCTTTTCTATTTTAATCTTATTTAAATTAAATTGATATAAATAATGGGGGATGTTAAAAGAAGGAACAAAAGCATTCCAAAGAGGGACGACAATATAAAACGAGAAAATACGAAAAGCCTTTCGGAAAAAGAGTATGTTATTCTTAGTACATTATTTGTGCTATATATTTACAAATTTCATGGACTTTTATATGGAACTAAAATATGTTACTAATAAAAAGATGTATCTAACATATATTATGTTCCTTTCTTCTAAATTATGATTACAATAATAAAAATGAATGTATCCTTTATGTAATATTAAAATGAAATTTATTTACAGATCAATTAACAAATCTCTACCGCTTCGAATTATATCACGAATAGTAGTAATTACATCCCTACTTCTGATAGTTTATTTTTCGTCGAAAGAGAATATGGTGACATTTGCAAAACAATCAGAATTGTTACCAGGAAAAGGTGTAATTGTAGAATGTTCTCCTGAATATACTCAAGAAGTTGTAAAATATGAAGGTTGTATTCCAAGAGATTGTAAGAGATTTGTTACTGATCAAGTAGTTTCAGAAAGAGAAACTGAAGAATTATTAAAAATTGCACATAAAGGCTTAAAATTTGGAGGGTCTTATGGTGGAAGCTTCAATATTGGATCTGCACAGTGGTGCACTATCTAAAGGACAACATTTCGTTAATATTTACAAGCTTCATGAAATGAGAAATTTATTTACTACAAATGATTTCAATGTTTTTAGAGTAAGTTAATATTGATTTAGACTTATTATAAGATTCTATATAAGTATCTATTATCTGTAAACATTTTATCAATCTTTATTTTTTTTTTAGATTGTGAAGGAAAAAATTAAGCACACCATTGCTCATCATTTCGGAGTACAGCCAAATAAAATCTACTTAACGCACCCAACATTTTTCTCCGAAATAACACCTAGAAAAGCTATCACAATTCACGATGAATATTGGCATCCTCATGTTGATAAAGTAAATATTGATTTTACTGTTTATAAATTTATTATTCAATTTATTTTGTTGATGTCAAATTTGTCCTTTATAATAAAATTTCTTATTTTCCAGGAAACTTATAAATCATTCCACTATACCACATTACTTTATCTTAGCAATTATGGAACTGATTTTAAGGGAGGCAGATTTGTATTTATAGATGATAAATTCAATAGTACAATAGAACCAAGAAAAGGCAGACTCACCATGTTCACAAGTGGTGGAGAAAATCCACATTATGTAGAAAAAGTTACTGCAGGAACTAGATATGCAGCTACCATTTCATTTACATGTGATAAGAACTATGCTATTGATGACCCAAGTACTAGTAAATACACAGCAACGGATTAATAAGTACATTCCTATAATAAAATTTGTTTTATTATTATTATTGTATTTGATTCTCATATTTGCCTTTGTTGTATATGGATACAGTAAAATTAGATAAAATATTAATAATTAAGTTATACATAGTTTGTCCAGGCTTTTTTTAATATAATAATAATTTAATAGATGTTAATAAATTTATAATTTTATTTTATTATTTATGTTTATTATTGTTATTAATTGAAGATAAATTTTCTCTGGCACACTATCGCCTTCTTGGTTCAATAACTTGAGTATACAGTTTTGGAAGTGTATATATTTAATGATATGTTTCGCTTTTTGTACGATTTAAAGCTAAGCACTCAAACTCAGTATATAGTTGGCCGTTGCGGCTCGTAAGATCTGTCTCTAAACTCCAAGATTTTATGTGCTAGTCAACTCTACAAAGAATATATTTCATTTTTCCGCTTTCATTTCCGTTGTATAATCTAAACAATACAATATTTCCTTAAAATATATTTCAATATCGCATGTAAAATATTTAGTATATATATAATCTGTGGCAAAATAAAATATCATTGCTTAAGTCAAATTAAATGTCATGCAAAGAAGAAAACAAAATCAATCGACAATCGTTTCGTGACGTGAGGAACGGGAGTGACGTATTGTTTACTTACAAAAACAAAATACAAATAGAAAAAACATGTTCACTATATTTTCTACATTTTAAAATTCTCGTGTGCAAGACCATTACTTATTATATCTAATTTTTTACTGCTTATTTTTAGGTATGTGGCTTATAGATAATTGCGCACATTATAATTTCTATTGCGTATATCTCAAAATCGTTTTAATTTTTTCAGCTGACTTTAGAAATGGACGGGCCTGCTATTGAATGTAGCGACTCAGATTCAGGCGAAAGTTGGACCTTACTTGAAAATTCCGTTCATACAAGTGATATACAAGATTTATCAGAACTACCAGGTGAAAGGTAAGTATTTTTAATTATTATTCATGCGCAAGAATAAATATTGCATAACTGTAATTATGATTCAAGCCCTAATTATCGCTTTATGATACTTATTATTTATGTAATTATTGACATGAATTAAATAATAATTAAGGCATTTAATTAATAACCACAATGTAAATTCTTAAGTAGTGTATTTTATTCATACAAATTTGTCATATTATAGGGATGAGTGATTTAAAACATTCCATGTTTAATTTAATTTATTATTTTTTGTTGCGTTATTTGTAAATTTACTTTCTTCATTAAGCATTAGTATTGTAAGCCATATTATCATGATAATTTCTTTTATAATATACTGAGAGTTGACTGCAGATTTTTGTTAGCAGACACTGAGCAGCATGGTATTTTTTAAATACCATGAACTTACTAGTTATTATTTTTTCCTGCAGTCATCTTTTTGCCATTAATAATCTAAACAAAATAGTTTAAATTTTAATAGATTACATTTTATTGCTATTTTATTTTCTCTTCATTACCAATAGTGCTTTTAATATTTTACTTTACAAATTAAAACAAATTATTACTAAAAGTACATAAATATTTTAGAACTACATTAGACAACCATGAAAAAGATGATGACACTGATGGCATATCTATTATAAGTGATAGTGAGCCTGACTCGCCTTCACCTTGTCAGTTAAACTATGAAGTGTCAAATGATGAAAATCATCCGTCGGATCCAGAAACTACCCAATTTGTATCCATAGAATCACCACTTAATAATATAGAAAGTGACCATGAGGACATAAAAGAAGAAGATGATCTTCTTGGTAGTAACACACGCAAAAATAAAACATATGTGCATAGAAGGAATAAGAGATTAAGCACAGTATTAAATATTGTAGTATTGGCTAGTATTATCACAGCTGCTGGAGTTGCCATTGGGCATATGTGGGGGGCCAAATCTGATTGTACATTGAATAATACACCAGGTGTTAATAAAATTTTATCAAGACTTTACAGATTGCAAGAAGAAAATGCTTACTTAAGAAGTAAATTGAAAGAAATTACAGCATTAAATAGTAATCAGGCTAACAAGGCACCCATCAAGCAAAACAAATGTAGGAAAATGTTTGAAGAGTCATTGCAAAATGATGAAAATAAAAAACAAGTAGCAACCTGCGTTGATGGTAGAGTAGATATTGATGATAGGTTATTGAAGAGTCACATGATTCAACCTCCATATGAAAAGGACTTTGTGCAAGATGTTAGAAAGTTAAGAAATGTTTATGTACAGAATAGGAGCTGGATAAATGAAAAAGCTATTAAAAAAATTATACAAGAAAAAGATGAAATGAAAAATGAAAATACTGCACATAGTATGTATATTGAAAATGAGCCAAAACAAAAATATGAATTTGATCACAACAAAATGTTAGACACAGAAAATAATTTGGATAACTCAGATGCTTTGAAATTGAGTGATAAAATTAAAAAAAATGTAAAAAGAAATGCTGATGGTAAAATTAAGTTAGATATAGAAAATTATCGTGAATTGTTACATGATGAAATGAATTATCTAAACCAAAATAAAGAATTCAACAAAGATGTTAAAACCGCATTTGACAGCATTAATAAGAAAAATAATAAAAGAGACAATAATAAAACATTTGAGTCAAAAGTAGACTACCAAAAAATAAGTTCTACAGATGATTTACAGGCTAATGAAATTAATTCTCAAAGTACAAAAGACTATAAGAAAGATTATGCGAAAAAAGAAGATATAATTAAATTTTCTAAGGAAAATAACAACATTGACACCGATTCGTCATTTGAAGGCCTAAAAAAAGATAACAGATACACAGCACCCAAACACAAACAAGAAAGAAAAAAATACGATCGCCACAAGTCACATAAAAAGGAGAAAAAACGCAATAAATACGAGCAATGGGAAATGAAGGGTGGACTATTGAAAGATTATGATGATATCGCCTCGTCATGGTCGGACAGTTCGTATTCTGATAAAGAAATAAACATCAGAGGTGATATCGGGGATACGTATAATTTTGACTCTGGTATTGAAATCGGCGTGTCTAGTGAAGTTTTGGTTAATGACGAAAATGAGGGTAAATCTACGGAACCCTGTGCTAATGATAATCTTAGCTTTAAACCGGAAGAGGCAACTAATTGGGTAGATAAACGTGCTTTTAATCGTATGGAAGCAAGGAAAAGGCTAGAGAAAGAGCTCTTCGAAGATAACATCACAACCGCTGGTTGGTATTTCAAACGTATGCGCAAACGTGAACAGTGTCGCGCTAAACGCGATAACAGCACTTATCGAAAATTCTCGAAACGGTTTAAGAATCATAAAACTAAACAATAATTACCGAGTAGGTAGATGATTTCAATGGATTTCAATGGATTCATCACATCCTATATTTTGTGTAACAACATAAATTTTCTCTAATTTGAACTAAATGATAAATTTATTGATAGATTAGAATTCAATGTTTAATATTTTGATAAGTAATTGTTATATTTCTTGACATACACATATTGCGTATTATAAATATAAAAGCTACATTTTGCTGTGATTTTATTTTTAGTCAATTATTTTATTATATTACTTTTTTAATATCTTTTTTCTTTTCCTTTGTATGTTTTATATTTGAGAATGTTCTCCAAATTCTTCATAAAAGTTCATATAGACATTTGAATGTTTCGAAAGGAAATTAAATAAATATGGTAATAATAATAAAAAAATATATATTTCTTTAAGACTATTATATCTATTTCTTTATGAAAAAAAAAACAGTATAATATGTGGAAGTAGTTTATTTGCACTTCTTAGTATTATTAACACTTGCCCTTGAGGATTCTTGTATCCAGTGATATTTTACTTAAGTAACCCAAAATTGTAAGTAATCAATAAATATATGATAATAATGTTGTATTTTATTTAATTCGAGATGCAAGATCAGTCATCTGCAATGGCTCCACTGAACACTAAATTGATAGCTGCATTTACATCACCTGCAAAAAAGAAGTACACATAATAATACAGTAATTTTTATCAAAACAATAAATTTTGTTTTTTTTTTTATTTTAAAGTGTTAATTCACACTAAGGCTAGAAATAATACTTAAAGGAAACATATAAAAATCATGAATCAATGATTTAAATATGTACATATAATTTAAACAAATAAGCTATATAATTAAATTAAATTATCTTTTCTATTTTTTATCAACAATACCCTCAACAGTTATATCAATACTACTACTAACTACTTTATCAAAGAAAGCAAATCGTTTTAGTCAATAAGGCAGTAAATATTTAAATTAAATTGAACCATTATAACAACATTAAAACAGTATAACATCTAAATAATAATAATAACCTGCACAAATATGTAATGCACGAACATTGAGTGCGTCGTCCATCAAACCCATTTCATGCATATGTTGCAATTGTGTGAGAAAGTCTTCGCCAGTTGTCACAGGGCTTTGAGATGACGAAGCTAGTAAATTAAATAAAAAAAATATAATTGAAAATTAAAAAATATATATAATATACAAAATTTGAACATTCTCCTTTTTTTAACATAATGAATATAATAATCAAGTATCAAGAAATTCAATTGTGTGGGATTCCTTAATTACCAAAATAGAAAATTTGACGTCTTATAAATATTTGTGCGCCTAATGCAGAGATTATAGAAATATATTAATTATATAAATATAAAAAACCTATGCCATTCTCATTTAAAATATGAATGAAAATATTTTGATTTTATTTGTCTAGTTCAGTGATTCTAAGCCTTGTTTTTGTTTTGGCACATATATAACGATATCTAAAATTTGGCGGCACACAAATAAAAATATGAAAACGAATTTTAAACCGAATCACATATATTTGCCAATTTTAACGAAAGAAAAGGAAGGTGCTGTAACAACTATGCAACACTTTGTAAATCCCAACTGTCACACTAAAACAACACGTTTTAAACGCAGAAGTGTCAAGTATGCACTGACTAAAGACTTGCAAAATGATTTGCAAAATTTGGCGGCACACAAGTGCCACGGCAGTGGTTGAGAATCACTAGTCTAATTAAAATAACAGACAGGTAAAATTGTGCCCTTAAATATTTGATTCATACTTAATCGCAATCAATAGCAAAAGAAGATCACAGCCATAATATTATACATATAAAGCAATGGAATATTTATTATATTTCATCACCCCATTCTGGTACAACAAAGAACTTAATATGCAATGTCATGTATTTTGGAAACAATAACATGCGACGGTAGATTGTTTGTTTTTACCTTTGTTTATGCTGAATAGATTAAAGCAAAATCTTTAAAATATTTTACCTGCAGTACTCTGTTCCATGGGAGTGCCGGCATTGGCACGGCTTAGGGCTTCTGTAATGGCCTCGCTGAACATTTCTGGGGTAATGGCGCTTCGCCCCGCACCTACATTCTCGCTTGTTGCATTGCTTGTTGTTGCTATAAATTAATATATAAGTTAGTGATAAGAATGTGATTTAAATAAAATATGTTTTTAAGACAAACCAATTTTTATAATTTGAGATTATTTAAAACTTGAAATATCGCATTTTTCGCCCCATTGTCATATCCTAGATCGATAATACACTTCTTCATAGTTACTAATACTTATACTATAAGTACAATTTCCACTTTTTTGTTTTTAATAAAAATGGTAAAAATGGTTTAAATTATTAAATTTAAACCAAATAAATACCAGGAGGCGTAGCAGTAGTTGTAGGCGTCGCAGGAGATGAAGCTGGTGAGGCAGCTGCTTGTAGCAAACGCAATAGTCCTCCAGAAGCACCTCGACTACTTGATGATGATAAAGCTGCTTCTGTTGCTGCCTGGTTTATTATAGATATATTATTGTATAATTTAACTTCATAATGACAGTGTTATAAATTATGCAAATTATATTAATAGATAAATTAAGTAGTAAGATTTATTATCATATCAACTAATTTGTAAATTTAACACCAATTTTGGCAAATAATAAATAATCATAAGTGATTATTTTGGGGGTCGAAGATGGAAGGCTTGCACGCAGCGATCCCTGCCAGCCCTACCTAGGGCTGCAACATTCCATCAGCCACGAGCACCATACGGGAGCACACTGCTAGGGCGTCCCCCCGAGGCGACGCGCACCAGTGCGTCCCCGCTGGTGCGAAAAGTGGAGACGAATGCGGCGTTGGGGACCGCCACCCAGCACGCCATGTCCGGAACGGCGGGAAGTGGAGGACGGAGCTACAAATAGCTGCGTGGAATGTAAGAGGAGGGATGGACCAGAAGATGAATGAGCTATTAATGTGATGGATGAGCGAGATTTGGATGTCATTTGTATGACTGAGACCAAACGAAAGGGTAATAATGCAACCGATTTGCCGGGCAGCCGCGTCGCTCTCTGGGCCGGCGTTCCAGAGAGCGAACGCGGTTGTCAAGGTGTAGGTGTATTATTGTCCTCTCGATTGGTTAGTGCAGTGGTAGAGTACGAGGCGATCAACCCTAGACTGCTTTGGGTTCGCTTCAAGCTGGGGATTACAAGAATATTCTTGTTGGTGGCATATGCGCCGGTATCCTCAGCTTCATTGAGCGAACTTGAGGGGCTTTGGGAGAGTGTCAGGGATGTTCTAGGCAGTGAAGAAGGCATGGCAGGATTATAAAGCCTCGAGTAAGAATAAAAGTATGAGAGAGATTAAAAAGAAAGAGTATAAGCTGCAAAAGCACCAAACGAAAGCACTGATAAAGATGAAGCGTGAAAGAACCGAGAGTAAAAGAGATGAAAGGTTGACGAGCAACTTCCGGGATAATACGAAGCTTTTCTGGCGAGAAGTTAGTGATTCACGGAGTTGTTCGTCAACCTTTAAAATGAAAGGGGTGCTTTCGAAGGACGGTGAGATACTTACAAACAGATCACACGTTTTGCAGCGATGGGCGGAATTCTACAAGGAGATGTATGAATGTGATGACGCTTCTGCCTCAAGTGACAGCGACAAGCTGAGTCTTGATGTAGCAGATGGCGAAATCAGTATAAAAGAAGTTGAGAGTGCAATAAGAAGCTTGAAATGTGGTAAGTCAGCGGGAGCGGATGGAGTTACTGCCGAGATGATCAAATATGGTGGACCTCGCATCTTGGACTTGTTCTGGTTTCTGTGCAATTTATGCTGGAAATCGGGGAGGTCCCAGATGATTGGCAAGGTGCAGTCATCGTGCCTTTGTATAAAGGCAAAGGTTCACAGATAGATTGTGCAAGCTATAGGGCAATCAGTGTGATTAGCTTAGGTGGTAAAGTATATGCAAAAATTTTAGCGAGAAGAATGCAAGACAGATCCGAAAGGCTACTGTGGGAGGCCCAAGGAGGTTTTAGACCTGGAAGAGGATGCATGGATCAGATCTTTTCCATCCGTATGATCACAGAGAAGTTTTTGGCTGTAAGCCAAAAGGTTTTCTGTGCTTTTGTGGACTTGGAGAAGGCGTTCGACAGGGTTGTGAGAAAGAAGTTGTGGGAGATACTACCCCGGTACAATGTGAACGGACCCTTGCTGCAGGCTGTAAAATCTCTTTATAGAGATCACTCAGCCTGTGTGCGAGTAGGAGCCGACATGTCGCCTCGGTTTGGCATCCAATCGGGTGTCAAACAGGGTTGTGCCATGTCGGCTTGGTTGTTCAATTTGTATTTGGATAGCTGTCTCCAAGGACTGAAAGAAAGTGACATGGGTGTAAAAGTGGGTGACTTGAAGGTAAATTGCTTGTTGTACGCAGATGATGCAGTGCTTATTGCATCATCAGAAAGCGAGTTGCAGGCATTGGTCACCATTCTGAAAGACGGGTGTGAAACTAATGGCCTAAACCTGAATGCAAGTAAGACAAAGGTTCTGGTATTTGCAAGAGACGAGGAAAGGACGGAATGCAAGATTTTCGTGAATGGAAAATTATTGGAACAAGTGAACGAAGTAGTATACTTTGGAAGTATGTTAAGTAGAGATGGTAGATACGAAATGGATGTGGAAAGACGTGTTGCTGTCGCTAACAGAATGAACGGTGCCTTAGCTGCATTGTTGAGACGGCAGAACGTCAGCGTCGCTGCACGTTTGGCCGTACACAATGCAGTTTTGGTTCCGACGCTGTTATATGGCAGTGAAACGTGGGTATTACAGAAGAAGAATGAAAGAAAGATGAATGCTGTGGAGATGCGATCTCTTCGAAGGATATGCGGAGTCAGCTTAGCTGACCGAATCCGCAACGAAGAGGTACACAGGATGGTAGGTACCAGCGAGGATGTCACAGTAAGAATGAAGAAGAACGTGCTCAGATGGTTTGGGCACGTCGAAAGAATGAGTGACGAAAGAATAGTAAAAAAGATATATGATGGAAAAGTGAGTGGTAAGAGAGGTAAAGGGAGACCTCGGTTGACTTTCGAAAACACAGTATCGAAGATACTGGAGGAAGGTCACGTAAAAAGCATGAGGACTCCCCGGAGAGCATGCATGAAGAGGTTAATGACAGTGGACGAGGCGAAAGAGGTATGCAGGGACCGCAGCGTTTGGCGCTCCGTTCTCTCTGACTACCCCGCTAGGGATAGAGCGTGAAGCTATGTATGTATGTATTATTTTTTATTTTTTAATAAATACATTATTCGTTATATAGCAATATTAACCTGTAATGCAGCAGCTAATTGTTCTTGGGTTATTGCACTTCTGCCTTCTCCCTCTTCAGTCTCTTCTTCTTCTACATCTTCATCTTCAGAGAGTGCCTCTAGTGAATAGGCAAAGCCTGATGTTGGTGCTGTACCAATAATTTAACATAAAAATTATCAATATCAACATAACTAAAATTCATTTAAATAAACGCCATGTAATGTTGAGCAGACCAGCTCTAACAAGTTAATGTAGTAGTGAGTTAAATCTTTCTTGATAGAATATTCAAATAAAATTAAACGAAATTTTAATTTCAATTACAAGTTACTGACAAATCCTACTGAAAAGGTATTACTCACCTTCAGTAGGGGTTTGAACTTGAAATCATGTTAAAAGATTATAGTATAGTATCATGACAGCCACATGCTGAGATCCAGACAAGAAAAGTGGAGACATATTATAACACAATGGTACACAAGAGACATATGGCAAATATATAAAAGAAGAAAACAAATAAGATGTGAGGATCGTGTCTAACCCAGTCAAGGGACTACATAAATAAATAGTATCATATTATATTTACCATATTCAGATGTATTTGTATTTGAACGAGATCGGACTAAGCGCATAAGATGTCTTAATGCATTTGGTAAGTCAGGATGAGCTTCAGCTCCACGTCGCATTGTTTGAATATTTGCTCCAAGTGCTGCAAGCAACTCTACTTCATGTAGGATAGACAGAGTCATACAGTCTTCAGCTAGAGATGGTGCATGTTCTATTATTTCAGCCATAGCTGATTCATCATTTAGTAACTAGAAATAAAAAAGTATTAAAGAAATTATCTAAAACTCCTGTAACTAATAGATAACATTTTTTTTAGCTTCACACTTTATCCTGCATATTGCAGGGTAGGCAGTGGGAACTGCAGGAACCATGTGAATCTAGTTTTAAGGCACTCCATTACTTAGTCCCAGCTTTCTCCATCCCCGCTTTCTGCCTTTTCCGAGGCATTGCGTGTTGAATGGCGAAACTCAACGCCGCACTATGCCTAGTTTCCAGAGCGAAGAAAAAGGAAATAGAAAAATCCATCTTCTCTGAGTGAGAATCAAACCCTCAAACCGTCACATTTACAGGCAAGCTTACGACTCTGTGCCACAACAGTCCTCAAATATATAAATAAATATTTTGATTCTGTATATTTGTAAATGTGAAGTTTAAACCATTTCAAGTAGACCATGCTCACATGTACATTCAATAGAAAAGTACAGAACATCTTTTACAATGTAATGATATTTATGTATGAAATAGGCATTAAAAAAGTCAAACTTACTTGCATGGCTCTTGTCCAACCAGGAGCATTAGGAGTGCAACCAAGTGTTCTCAAAGAAGCATTAAGCTGCTGTAATTCTGCATCAGTATATGTAGGTGGTGGTGCTGCCGGTGGTTGTTCTTTCTTCTTAACAACATGTACCATTTCACCAAATCTCACACCACTATCAGAAAGTGTAGCCTGATCCTTAAGTATCTTACCATGATGAATTAGTTCTTTAAAAATTAAACACATTTTATTATAATAATTGCTTAAAAAAACAATGTGTTTAGTAAGTACTATTAACATGTTAGTTATTATTTAATAACATATTATATATGTACCTAATGACGCAGAAGGAATATTAGCCCTCTTTTCAGCTTCGCTTCTTAATAAGTCTACAGTATTATCAAGTGCAAAATTCTCTAATTTATGTCGTTCCATAGGTCCTGGTTTCACTTTGATACCTAAGACAACAAATTGTTGATTGTCGACTGTTTCCATGATGTCCAAAATCAAAGAAAAAATGCTGGGTCTTATCTAAGAATAAAATTTGCAATTACAAAGTTAAAACAGCAATAATAACAACGAAGTGAAACAAACAGCAAATCACGAATGCAACTCTGCAACAGATAATGCTAAATTCAGATGACAAGACTCAAAACAGGTTACTACAGAAATGAACGAAATATAAATATTATAAGCAATACCAATTAAGTCAAATTGAAAAGTAATATTTTTAGGCTAGATATTTTTCTAGATTTAAATAAAATAAAAAAAATATTCTTACTGTACTTTGCAAATTTTACAAAATCAGGGCACGTTTTATTTTAATCTTTATAATCTGTCACCTGTTTATAAAGTGTCATATTTGGCTTTTGAGAAAGTTAAATTCAATGGGAATAAATTCCAATTGACTGCTGGTGATGCAATGTCGATTGAGACATGATTAAATTGGGTAATAATTTTGTCTTTCAGAAACCTGGAAATGTTATTTTAATATCAACTTCCTGACAAGTTAATAAAATGACTTGAAAATGAAGAACGGATGTATTAGTGAACATTTGGAATCCAAAATAGTTGAGCGCAGCGAACGCGCTAAGAAAGTTTATCGGTATGTTGTACTTTTTTATTATAAGTATAAATTTATACATATATATTGGGAAAGGGATATAAAATAAAAGTTAAAAACAAGAAAACGTCATTAAACATAGTGACGCACACAATATTTTGACGTAAATCATTTACTCGAAATATTAAAAAAATGTATATATTTTTAATTGCAGGTATATAAGTGACGTAGCGAGGCGGCTCAGTGAGGCTACTGCTGAATGCAACGTTATTGAAGATCTGTTTACAACAAAAATTGAATGCCTGCGTCAAAAATTAAGAGATCATTGTGAAAAATTATTCTTTTTAGATCCAATAAACTATGGTAAAAAATCTCTAGAACTACTGTGGCGTAAAGTATATTACGATACGGTGACCGCTGCTAAAAAGCTGCGAGAGTCTGATAATGGTTGTGATAACAACTTATTTACCCACATTGTTTGTGGTATTGGGCACTTCCACCACTTCATGATAAGAGTACAATCTGAAATGAATATTGAATTAAAATGTTTAGATTACATGCCCTTATATTTGGAAGATGAGCAGGAAGAAAACTCGACCCAAGAGAATAAAATAATGCAGGAGGACTGTCAATTGGGGAAATCAATACTTTATTCTTGCTTAATATACCTGGGGGATCTAAGTCGCTATCAAGTTGAGATATTTAATTCATTTGACTCTTCTCTAGCAGCTCGTTACTATTTTCAAGCAGCTCAAATTGATTTAACTTCTGGTATGCCTTTTAATCAACTCGGAAACCTTTATATGGATAAAAATTACAATTTGGATTCAGTATGTTACTATATTCACTGTCTCAATACTTTGACACCATTTGATGGAGCTATGGGCAATTTAACTAAAATTTTTGAAAAGAACACTCAGTTTTGCCTAACTATGACTAACACAGAATCTTTAACACAAACAGAGCACATGCAAATGGCCATAGCAAACTTTTTATCATTGATTGAAATATGGTATTTGGGTAAAGATGAAGTAAATATTGCAAAACTTTGTAACACAATAGCTCTTCAATTTAAAATAGCTATGAATTTCCAAAAAATGCCACTTCCGGATATCAATAAAAATTATGCTGAATACACACAAGCCATGGAGGAAGAACATATAAATCCATCATACTTGAATCCTAGTTTGATACACAACATTGTCCAAATATGTCTTTTTACTATAGCCAAGTTAAATGAAACTGATGAGTCTAAAGCTTTTGCATGTAAAGCCTTTACTCTTGCATTTTTATCACAAGTGCTCCAAAAACTTCATAAAACTGTACAATCATTTGGACTTGTAAATCCAGCACAGAAATATAATGAAAAGTTTGCATCAAAATTTAAAAAACAAATTGTTAAAATTGAAGAACCACCGCAACCTTCTGAAAGTGCAAAAGAAGCAAGCAATGAAGAAGCTAAACTTACAAATGGAGATAAAAATCATGAAGATTCAGAGAAAGAGGCAAATTCTGAAAAAGAAATAAGTGTATCACTTAGTGGAGATATAAAAAACAATAAAAAAATAGCCACGAAACGTCGCCGTAGACGTCGTGTTGCGTCGTCGGAAAGCTCTGATATGAGTGATGAAGAAACTGACAGTAGTGGAGTTGAATCAAATAAATCAGATTCTGAGGAAGCATTATCTGATTCAACTTTTCAATCGGATGATGATTCTAAAAGTGAAGGTTCTGATTATGATGATTCTGAAAATGATGTTGCCGAAACAGAAATGAACGAGGACACTGATGAAAATAAAAACAATGAAGAATTCAATAAAAATATTGATAAAAACACGGTAAAGGTAAATGGCGAGGCCAACGAGTTGACTTCTGAGCCTACAAATGAAAATGAGAAGGATAAATTGATTGTTTGCGATATTGAAAATTTTCTCCTGAGTTCAAATATTTTACCGAGTATTAAATTGCTGCAAGATTGGGTTTTGACAGAGAAAGACCTACTTGTGTCATGTGGAGATAGCGGTGAGTCTCTGTTTCAATGTGTTGTGGACTTACTTAATATATTCCTCAATTACTTTAATCCAAAAACAACTGAAACGAAAAATGGAGAATGCCAAATATTGAGCTATGCAAAAAAATTAGCTAAAAAATTGAAACTTGAATACAAATCTATACCTTTGCCTGAAGACATTAACCTACGAGGTACTGACATCTGTAAATTTGACAAAGACGCTGCCGAGTGGCAGATAATGGAAAAATTCAAGCCAACACCCATTGAAGAAAATATCATAAGAATTTTACATTTTATCGATTTTGGATATCAGACTGCTAAAATAATACCAAGGATAAGATATAATAGATCGCTGAAAATATTCTATCTCAAAAAAATACTTCCACCGAAGGTTAATACGAAAATCAACCACAAGAAAAGTCGAGAGTGGCACAACTCCAAGAAACCGGTAAGATCTTTAATACATACATACGTAAGTTCACACTCTATCCCTAGCTATATGTTTTATGCACAAACTACTTATTAGCAAGTGAGATCCATTTAAATTTGATTGAGATGGTGAATTTGGTATACTAAATGCTGTATAAATAAACATAATCGCTCATATTTCTTTAATTATCTAAGATCTTAGTATAATACTTTTATTATGATTACCAAATGATTATGGAGATATTATTCCAAATTAATAAACGTAGAAAGATGTTCTCTGAGAGTCTTTTTCAATACTTTGAGGTACTTAATTCTAACCAGGAGCTGCAAGTAACAAGAAACACGTGCTAAACTAGTCATATAGTCATAACACATAAATTGAATCTTGTCCATATTTCAAATTATCCTAAATACTTATGTTCAACGGTTACAGATAACCGGTAAAAGCTTACACGAATCACAAGAGGCGCGGGTTCAAATCCCGCTGCGTACAAATTACATATTTTCTTTAAGTATGGTTCAAAGATGTTTTATTTAATGAAAAACGAATTGCAGACAGACCAAGGTGAGACCGGTTTGCTACGTCGTCTGGGTCGCCTCTGGCTCGCCTCACAAGTACGGGAGTTAGAACGCACGAAGCAATCGGACGTGCCCTCCCTCCTCGCCATAGACACCGCGACACTTTACAAACACTTGCGTAGAGTCAAACAGCTGTTGAGAACGCGAAATTTTGTATTTCTCGTACCTTCTGTAGGTGAGTAGATTGATTTATTTAAAATTTACATGTTTAAAGGATTTTTTTTTTCTCTTTTATTCTTTGATAGTTTCAACCTTTATCCCGCTTATAGCAATGTAGGCAGAGGGAATGGCAGGAACCGTGGGAAACTAATGTAAAACACTCCGAACTTCGCATTTTTTCTATGCATAGCGTGTTGAGTGGCGGAACTCAATGCCGCGCTTTGCCCAGTTGCCAGAGCGAAGAAAAATCCATCTTCCCCGAGTGAGAATCGAACCCACAATCTGTCGTGTTTATAGGTAGACGCAACACCTCTGCGCCACGACGGTCGTCTATAGCTATATATAGATAGTTTAATATATTAAATTATTCCTGTATATATTTTTGTTGAATTGTAATTTGTTGAATAGTAGGTACAATAGTAAAATAGAGGCGATGTGGCGTAATGAAATAACGTCTGCCTGCAAGTTCCACATTTTTATGTTGGTTTTCCATTCGTGAAAGTGAATTATTTCTATTTTTTCCTATGGCTATGAAGATAACATACGACATTGAAATTTGTTTAGCACCACTCTTTTGTAATGTATTCTCGCGGAAAGATGAAAAGGTCTAGAAACGCTCTCTGAAATAAATAGAATGTAAAGATAAAAAAAATTAAAATGAATTATTATTTTCGTTTCAGTGCTGCAAGAATTAGATGAATTGAAACGAGAGAATAGTTCCGCACGAGACGCGATACGTTGGCTGGAAGTACAACTGAAGAGCGGGTCGAGGTTCCTGCGGACACAACGTCCGGGACAGAGTAGACCTCTTCCGTTATTAAAGTACCCTCGGAAAGCTCCACCGCACGTTCATAATTTCATACAAATATTGGAATTCTGCAATCACTTTATGGTCGACTGAGAAACAGAATCAAGCAGGAAATGGCGATACCGATTCGACTTTACTTATACTGCTAGTTGGCAACGAACTGGGAAAGACCGAAGACGAACAGTACAAAGAGTTTAGTGTGACAGGCGCGGCGCAGGCCTCTGGTATCTCCATCAAGTATATTGGAGATTTCTACACAAAATGGCGCCAAGATGTCCACAAGAGCAAGAAAAGATGAAAGAGGTTAAAAACAAACTCGGTTCTCGATTGGTCAAAATGGACGACGGTGCGGACACCGCGCGGATGTTGCGGATGAGATGTGCTCAACGCATCAATGGTTGATAGAAATTAATTCGACGCCGAATTGATTTGCTCTATGTTACTTAATATTGTCATTTCATTTTTTTCTTATTATTGTCTATCGAATCATTTTTGTCATAAGGAGTTTTTGTTTAAATTTTCGTAATGGGTTCAAATTGTCATCAGTTATTATAATTATCATTCTGGATTTTTATTGTTCATTTCATCGTAATAAATATTTGTAAAATTATGTTTTTTTTGCTTTTATGCATCCAACTTTTTAAAGGTCCACAGCTAAATATCCTTAACTCAAAACAGCAATAAATCTATTACCGGGTAGTTTCCAAGGATTGAAGTTGAAAAAGAAAAAAATAGTAAATAGTACAATATGGCGGCCTTACCGCTTAAAGCGATCTCCTTTCAAAAAACCTTTAGATTTCGGAGGTGCATTAAATCTGACGTATACTTAATACATACATACAAAAATATAAATATTTAAACATATAATTATATTTATGCAGATAATTCATAAGTAACTTAAGATCATATATATAACTATAATTTAAATATATATTATTATAAATAATTATAATATTATAAAAGAGATCGTGAGAAATATTACATTATCGTTGTTTCGTGGTTTTTGAGTACCCACTTTTGGGTCTGCGTGCTTGAGTTCTGTTGTCTCCGGGAATACTCTACTGTAAGTGCAGATAAGTTTTGAGTACTATGTAAGATATCATATATATTTGCTTTTTCTTTGGTAACATACCTACAGTACTGAATATGTGTGGAATGGTGAGATCTTGCGTACTTAGTTATTAAGACCTATTATTCAAGATTTTCTATGCTACTAATATTCAAATAATATGTTCATTATTATATTTGTTTTCAAAACTCGATACGTTTAAAGAAACAATTTTCCATAAGCTTAAATTATTATCACAGAAAAAAATAGGTTTTAATTAACTTCATTTAAAGATCCCAATGATTCTTAACTTAGCATAATCAAAAAATATAGGATCAAATTATAAATACATACACTTCCTGTTGGCCTGGAATAACGAAATTTGGTAGTAAGTAGGTAGATGTTTGACAGTTGGAACTTGTCGAGTATACTTTATTTAGAGATAGACATTTTTCCAATAAAATGGCTACCATGATGGGAATATCAAGGTCTAGAAGGACGCCACGAAGGCGAAGTAGTCCTCTCATAGGGGTTGGTGACGTTTTCATTCGTAGCTTTAGTTGGTTTACTATTTTCAGAAATTCATAACTGAATTTAACTAAAGTCTTTGTAGGATCACGTTCCTAGTATAGGTATCTGAGTTAGAAATATGTAGGTACGATAAAATCTTTGTGTGTATTTGTAAAGTCCACTCGTCTGTTAAGTTATATCTTGGAAGCTGCTATACTTTATTTTCTTAAGCTTTATTAAAATATAGAAAATTTAATATAAGTTTTAATATGGTGGACCGTCATGACTGCCTGTAAACGAGACTGTTTGTGGGTTCGATTACTACTCGGGGAGAGTGAATTATTTCATTTCCATTTTCTTCGCTCTGACATTTAGACAAGCACGGCGTTGAGTTCCGCCACATAACACTGCAACTGCCTTGAAAGAAGGCAGAAAGGTAATGGGTAGTGCAAAGTTTAGCTTCCGTTCCTGAAAATAGCCTTTTGGGCAGTACTTATCGCTACTTCTCACACCAGCGGTATTGGAAGTCACAGCCTTATGCAGGGGTAGCACAGAAAACTACAAAAAGTTTCCATCTTCGAGTTTCTGGCTTTCTTATTAGAGGGAAACTAGCGTAATAGTAAAATATGTTACAAATATCTAAGTAGCTCTGATGGTACCAGTCGTCTTTATTGGCTGTACGTTACCCACATAGTAAGTCAGTTGTAAAAAAAAATTAGGAATGTTACTAATATTATACTAAATATAATATTATTTTTAAATTATATACACAAATGTTAAAAATTTTAATTGTATCGATTTACTTCATGATTTAATGTATTTTTTCAATGTCGTTTTCATACATTCGTATAAACGGACATTCATTTATTCATATGCTAAACTTATTATTAATTATATCTGGACCCAAAATTTATAATTCACACATAAGGCTGTGAAAATAATCTAAAAATGTTTATATAAAGCAATTAATGTAAATACAGAAATAATTACAATTTACATAGGAATGATGTGTTGTTTCGAATCAAATAGATTGTTTGAAGAATATGAATTCATAACATATGGGAAAGGATGAACAAAAAATAATATACACTCTATTTATTTAAATATATACCTGAAAAGGGATAAATTAAAAATAAGTTATATAACAAACATAATTTACAAAGCTTACATAAAATAACTGAAAATATATGAGCATGAAAAAAAAAACATGATTCTACTAAAAATTGTATCTGGTCACAATACTTAAAACATAATCTATGGTTTTTTTAAAATGCCAAATTCAAAGTAATATTTAAATAATATAAAAGTTAAAAAAGGAACAACAAATAAGTTAAAAATGTGCAAAGTATAGAGATTTTGTAAAAAGTTGTATTCACAGTGTGTAAATATACAACCAGTGTCCGTTACAAATCATTAACATAGCCTCTCTTAGT
This sequence comes from Dione vanillae, assembly GCA_037178615.1. Lineage (NCBI taxonomy): Eukaryota > Metazoa > Arthropoda > Insecta > Lepidoptera > Nymphalidae > Dione > Dione vanillae. Next base: position 868,666 of record JAZFAU010000209.1, on the reverse strand, counting down.
CCCATCGACTCAGCGAGGTAATTAAAAACTCTCGAATAATTAACTTACATTATAATAAATCAATACAATATAATGTACAAAATATACAATACGTTTAACAATCTTTTAACAGTCTTATAATTTATCTAATCTATACAATATTGCACTTACAACTTCATTCAAACGATTCTGAATGCGAAACAGCTAGCGTTAGATGTTTGAGATTATTTCTTACTCCTAGTAGTTACCTCTACATGCATCACTTACACTAATACTTATTTAGTTCAACGCAAAAGGACGAATTTAATGATCATTTCATTTGTAAATGCCTCAGAAATAAACGCTTAACATATAAAGGCGCCGAATGTGTGATTCGTTGATTTATTTGAGAAATTTATGTTCGTACTGTACAAACGCCTAACAACAATAAAATAAAGCATATTTACAGACGCCTCACACCCGTCACTAGTGGCTAGCACCCGACCAGCTGTATCAGCTGCTGTACCGTGGAGCGGTCCAGCAAACACAAATCGAAGTCGAACGTCTTCGTGGTGACCTCGTACCGTCCCGTCTCCGCTATTAGGTTCACAACCCTTTCCAGGTCCTCGTTGTTCTTGATGGTCATGATGCGCTGTTGCAGACCTCGGAGCTGCACCATGTAGTCGGGCGACAGGTCCCCCGGCTCCGCGTCCTCGCCCAGGCTGCTGGACACGCCGTTGTCCTGCACCTTGGTCTCTATCGACGTGGCGCCGCTGCTCTCGCCGTGCTCGTTATCATTCGACGGCCCGGAGTCGGCCGCTTTAGCGATTTTCCTACTTTCGGCGTCTTCTTCCACCGCCGCTTTGCGTTTACGACGCTTTTCCTCCCGTTTCGACTTGTCTTTGTGTTTTTTTGATTTCTCCTTTGGCTGTACTGGTGGCGGCTCGACTACTGGCTCGGGCTCGGGTTCGACTTCCGGCTCGGGCTCGGGCTCCGGCTCTGGCTCGGGTTCCGGTGACGGCTCTCGTTTGACAGGCTTCGGGGAGGGATTTTCTATTTTGATTTTTATATCTTCTTCGTCGGGTATCATTGAAACTTCTGAATCCGAGTGACTACTATTTAAATCTTCGGCGCCTATGTGTATTGCTTTCGTCAGACCACTTTTCGAACTGCACTGTGAGGCTGTGTCTATAGAAATAGGTGATGCAGGTTCAGGTATTGGATGCTCTTTTTTGACTGGAGTCTCTCTGTGTTCCACAACCTCTGGTTTCTCCAGTGACATCTCGCGCATTTTTTCGTGCTTATGTTTTCTATCTTTACTTGATTCTTTGTGCTTTTCCTTTGACTCATCTCTTTTCTTATCTTTTTTCTTGTGCTTGTGTTTTCTTTCTGAATCATTTTTATCTTTACTTTTATGACTTTCGTGACGTTCTGTGTTTTCAGGAGGAGGAGATTTCCTTAGGTTTTCTTTTATTTTTTCTGGCTTAATTTGTTTCTCTTTTACTGGAGAACTTTTAACTATTTCCCTTTCTTTGACAATATCTCGAGATTTTGCTATCTCTTTAGGTAGTTCTTTAAGCGGTTCTTTTGGGGAATCTTTTGGCTTATGACTCTCTTTTTTGTGTTCTTTCTTTTCTTTTCTTTCTTTATCTCTGTCATGGCTCTTTTTCTCTTTTTTCTTCTTTTCTTTTGACTCTTTGTCTGTTTTTAATTCAGGTATCCTTTCATCAGTTTTAGATTTCTTTTGTTCAAAATTATCCACCACATGTTTTGATATTTTGTAGTCTTCTTTAATACTAGAGGCACTGCTAGATCTTGGAGAAGGACTTGGAGGTTTTCTGCTTGGACTAACACATTTCTTCTTAGCGGGTTCAGGGGATGGTGGTCTTTCATTTTGTCTTTTACTTGCCTTTTCTTTAGTTCTTTCCAATTCTTTATTATGATTTTTTGACCTTTCTATTTTTTGCTTATCTTTTTCCTCCTTTACATTTATTTTATCAGTTTTACTCTCTTTGTGTTCATGTTTTACTTTCTTATCAGAACTTGATCTTTCTTTGTCTTTTTTATCTGACTTGGCAGAAGAGCTTTTTTCAAGTTTTTTAGGATCTGGTGAAACTTTAGGTGGTTTTTGTATAGGTGGTCCAAAAAGATTTTCAAAACTATTGTTAACTTTCTGTGGTTGTTCTTCTTTGTACTCTTTTGCTTTATGTTTTTTCACATTATCTGAAAACCCTTTTGATTTACTACTTAAATGTGGCTTATCATCAGTAAAAGAGTCTCTACTTCTGCTCTCCTGATCAGGATTTGTGTAAAATGCATTTTTATCAACAATAATTCCTCCACCTTTAAGGAGTCTTCTCCTAAATTCATCATTGGGACTTTCAAATATGTACCTATCTTTTAAAAATCCACCATGCTCTAGTGTCAGATCATATATGAAAACTATTTTTTTAGGTTCATCTTTATTTTTCAGATATATTTCTATTGGTAATACAAAACTTGCATATCCAGATTCTTTTATAGAAAAGGGTGGTTCTTTTACAACTGGAAAAAATAAAACAATATACTTTATTAAAAAGAATATAAAACAATTATCTTATTATACTTTTTTAAGCTTTATTTGCTTAAACATTTTAAATTAATTGAACTTTTTATATATCAATAAACTAATGGCTACTTTATATAAAATGAGCCTACTTAAACGGTCGAAATTGTAATTCAAATAATAAAATTTAAATAATTTTGCAGAACAAAAAAATTAAAACTGATTTTCAGTCACAATAGTCGCAATGAAAATTAAGTGGCTGATGCTATTCCTTATAGTATTTAATATAAAGTAATGTGTATATTACAAATTCAGGTAAAATCATAGAAAGTAGCAATTAATAAAATTTATATAAATATATACCTATATATGATATTATTAATATTAATTTTTTTATCAAACAATGATAGTAAGATGTATAAAAGTATTAAAAAAATAATTGCATAATAATTACCTCGTCTTGGTTTTTGAAAAGTTTCGTGTAATTTAAAAACGACTTTTTCAACAAAGTGACTTATATCAGTACCCTCCTGACCGCGTACGAAGACTTCCCAATCATGAGTGAAACCTTCTGGGGTTTTCTTTGATCTCACTGAAGCTTCATGTCCGATTTCAATATTTACTCTAATTGCAGACATTTTGTATCTAAAAGTTAAAGAAATATACATTTGACGTATATTATTCATACTTATATTTATTTCAACGCATTATAAATAATACAAATGTATATTATAAAATGATTAAATGAATATTTTTGTAACTTACAATTAAATAATTGTCCTACAGCTATTGAAAATCCAGAACAAATTGTTAATCACAGTATTTAATTACTCACTGAATAGATAATATAACAAATAACGAAAATAATCTTTTAGCGCCCTTGTTATTTTTGTCCGCCATATTCAATTTCATATCGACATTGGTCTTTGAGATGCGTTCCGTTCAAAACAACAATTTGTAGGTATTCACGATATATATATGTAATAAAAATATGTAATGTAACATAAATGATGGCAACAGCATTCTCAAAAAAATTAAAATGTTTGTTTATTTATATTTTATTTTTATTATAAAAAAGATATTTTTATTTATTTATCTAGTAATATGATATCTCTGTAGGATTTATAATTGTTATTTATACTGATGACTACTTAAATTAGTAGTTTTTCATTATTTAGAAAAATATTAATAAATCTTAATTAAGTGAAGTCTAAACGATTTCAATCCGTAATAAATATTCGTCAGAGAGCTAAGAGATTATTGTTAGTTGAATTAATTAAACCTTAGACCACCATCAAAAAAAATAATATGCAATCTATGTACAAAACTGTCATAGCTGATAGTACTTGTCATTTAAGATTTTATATTGATAACCTAGCCTTTTGAATAATATTGTGTTAAAATAAAATATTTCTGTAATTATTACTATACTACCAATATAAAAATGTCTAGATTGCTGACAGCAATTTTTCAACCTTTTAAGTAAGTAAATTGATTTTGGCTTTTGTATATTCGATAAAATTATACTAAGAATTTATTTTTTCTAGGTGTATGAGCCAATCTTTACGATCAACTACATTAATATCCAGTACAGAAAGGAATGGGTTAATTACTCCAGAATATCCATTACTATCATTTGTAAGATCGAAAGTACGATGTTATTTTCCTCGACCAAATGAAGTAAGAAGAGTTCGTCGTCATGGTTGGAAAACTAGAATGTCTACCCCGAACGGTCGGAGAATAATCATGAGACGACTTCTAAAAGGCCGCTTTGTGCTATCTCATTAATGTTATTTTTTATGATTACTTATTATATTAGGTTAGGATGAATACAGTAAATTATAGATATTATATAAAATTATATGTTTTATTTTAACTAATTAAATTAATCATTTATTGCTTAAATACTAATTTAACAAAGCTTTTACTATATGCTATGGAAATTTTGTTTACAAAAAAGACTGTATTCAAATTATCAAAAAAAATGATTTCTTTTTTATTTTCATATGGTACATAAAAAAATAAGGAATCTACAAATTATTGTAACAATTTCTAATTAAATAAATATTTTGGTGGTGAAGGGACTGAATCTTCAGAGTTGGTTGGAGATGCAGGTTTGAGAAGGTTAGACATTTCTGATGCCACAAAACTTGTAAATTTTATTATTGCTAAATGAGCGGCAAGTTGCAGTATTAAAGCACCGAAACCTTTATAGAGACCACCAACACCCTCCTTTGCAATTGTTGTATTATAGCAATCTATAAAACCTTCATAACCAGTTAGGATTGGGGTCACTGATGTACCTGTATCTAGATTGTCAATTATAGTCCTTGTTCCCTGTAAAAAATTCTTACATTTAATATTTTGAAATTTGTTATTTCATATAGGTAATATTATTTCAAAATCAAGGAGTATATGGCTCTTCTATAACAAGCTATCTCTTATATAACAAGCTATCACAAAGAAACAAACAACAACAAACTATGTATGGAAACAAATTAATATCATTTACCTGTATATGAAGTCTGTGAATAATTGTTTCAACTGGATAAAACAATATTTCCATAGTAATAAATGAGAAAATATTGGCTTTTAAATTCATATCTTCAATAATAGGATTTTGTGAACTTTTAGAATAGTTGGCATTATATGAATCACTTAGTTCATGTCTATGGCGCTGTTGGAAACGAAGAATTCGTACTGTGATACTTTTTAACACCATACTGAAAATAAATATTCATCAAATGTCTGCTTATTTAGTAAGTAAAATTTATCATATTAATATATAATAGTTTTACTTACTGAGCAAAATATTTAGCAATTCCAAGGCCAACAAAAGGCATTACAATAGCCCAAATAGGCAACATTCTGCCACGGCTTGGTGTACCCCATTCCAAAATGCGAACAAAACCTTCTCTAAATACATCCAGAACTGCTGGTTTGTCACTAGCAATATCACTTTGTACAGTTTCAACAAGACTTGCTGAGTAAAATGGAGTGACAATAGCTAAACTTATGCTGAAAGATGTATAAACATTTTATTTATATTGGTTAATGGTAAATGTTACACAGTAAATGTTTTTGTTTAACATATTGATATACAGTTTATACCTTACCATTTCAAAGATAGATGTTGAACAAATTGTAAAACTGAACTACACTTTCCAAGTTCCCTGAAAAATAAAATTATTTTTTATCACCATACTTGTTTACCAATACAACTTAAAATATTTTTTATATAACAAGTGATAATGTATAACTTAATGTCACTTTAAGTATTCATACTTAGGCCATCCAGTTCCTTTTGATATAACATCCTCAACAGCCAAGTTAAGCCCTCTCACTATACATGTGGAGCCAATTCCCTTCCACAAAGTAGTAAAATCCTGTCTTCTATGAAGTCTGACCACAACTGGCAATAATGTATATGGAACTATATGGTAGTTTCTCAAACTATTGTGAACCTAAATAACAAAACATATTGTGTTTCTTTTCAGTAAAATCAATAATTGTATTTTGTTGACCATTCTTAATTTATTCTTAAAATTTTAAATATGTAATTTTTTTTTAAATATTTTGTGATACACTAGTTTGGTCACATACATTGAAAAAAGACAAACACATTAAATTTAATAATAACACTTTGATAAAAAAAATATGTATACAAAAATCTATTTTATTTAATTATATATTTATACAAACCTGACATTGTCTTCTCAGCACAATAAATGGATGACTCAACAAATTTTCTGTTACAAGACTAGCTACACTTATAGCTGTAGTAACATAGGTATTAGATTCTGTGATCAAAAATACATTTGATAGTACAGGTTACAACATCTAAAATATTTATATAGCAATATTGGATAGCAAGTAATAAGATAAATAATAATATAAAAGGTGAATATTCTTTACTATATCAGCTAAATTATTAAAAAGTAAATGAAAGGTTTTATTGTATTATAGTAAACATACCTTCTTCTGGAACATCATCTGTTACCAAAGGTGGCCCTTGATACTCTTCAGTTAAGGGAGTGTGATAACCATATATTTGTTGATAACGAGTATCATACAAATCATTTGTTTCCCTATTAGGATCTAAGCCAAAGGGCCGATTATAGTTACTATAATCTCCAAAGCCAGCCATATTTTGTAATTATCTAATACTTGCTCATTTTTTGTGAAATTAATGTAATAATAAAATATAAACTTACACTTGTATAATTCTAAAACATAAAAATTATGAATATGATACTATACAGATAAAATTATTTATTAGAAAATAAAAACTGCTAATGTAGAAAACTTGCAAGTAGGAGTACGAACTATGAAGAGCGTAAGCTGTCAATCGGCAAAATTTTTGACACTACTTCATAGAATACATTACACAGGTAAAATCACATTTCTAAGTTATAGAAAATAAAAAAATCGCACTATAAAAAACATAAAATATTAATGTGTACCTAAACACAGCTATAAATTATAGTAAAAATATAAAACATATTTAAATTTTTAAGTTAAAGTTTTATCTTTTTATATAAAATGTTCATAATTTGTAAAGTTAAAACACTATTTCTATTTTTTTATTTGAAGAGGAATTTGTCTAAATGCCACTTCCATAATGTGACAGTTTTGAAAAATTTGTTTATTTATCCAAAATGTAAATATTATTTGCTAACATTAGAGGGAGACGTATTTCTCGTGGTATTTTACCAAAGTCGTAAAATTTTGTATACATTTAAAGTTTTATGTTCAGCTCCATCTGGCGTTGAGAAGAAAAATGGAGTATCTAACTTTTACGATTAGTACATATTTATACCGCTGTAGCTTAAGACGCATGATCAATTTTCTCTCTGTCCCTATCTTTTGTAAAGATTTCTCACGGTCAGCGAACGACTATCGATTTAAAATATATAGGACAAAAGTCCTATAGCCCAAAAATGTGGACTTAAGTTTAATTTCAATTTGTGAAAATATACAAATAAAATGTTTAATAAAGCCGTGATATTCTTGACGACCTTACACTTTTATAGTAAGTGGGAATTATCCTGCTTCATATAATGTATTAACATGTCAGACATTAGAAAATTAAATTGAACGTGTTTGTCTTGGTGTAATAGGTGTAGCAGCACAGGGAGAATGTACGGATTTACGAGGTACAATAATTTCAAGTGGACTACACTATGTACCAGGGCCAGATACTTGTACTTTATGCATTTGTGACAATGGTATGCCAAAAGTATGTAAGGCAGTATTATGTTCACCACCTCAGGTAAATTCTTTTTAGTGCATTAGTTCTTATTGTTTATAAAACATATAGTATGTAAATGAATTTTATATAAACAAATCCATATGCACTGAAGTATATAGATCAAAATAAATAAAATATGTAATTTTGGACATATTGTTGTTAAGAAATATTACAATTATGTTACAAAATATAATTACCAACTTATAAATAATATCTTGCACATCACATTTGAGAAAGCGAAAGCACTGATCGCAAATTAAAATGAAAAAAAAAAACTTATAAATAATATTAAAGTGGCATTACTTTTGTCACAAACATAAATGTAAAATGTAATTTAAATATTTTTATCATTTTCAATAAAAATATTAGAGTTGTTTGTAATTAATGTGATAATAATGGAAAAATGCTGGTCAAGGACAATTTAAATAATCAGTAATCACTGGACACAATAATACACATTTAAAGGTGTGTGTTTATTATGCATTTAACATCACAGTATAATTTAAATAGCACATAATGATTACATGACTCCCATATGAGTTAGCCAAGGCTTAGTGTGCAGTATCATTGTGAATACCTAGTTGTATATTGCATATTTATTTAAAAATGATGTTAAAAATTACATGTGCATTTATGAATAAGTAAATGTACTCATTTTAAATTATAAGCATCTTTTTAATGTAGTTTAGTATTTATTTTAGATTAAGAATTTACAATACAATAAGATAATGATGATAGGATGATGTTTGAGACACTCAAATTGAAATGTACTACTATATTAAAAATATAATACAAAAACTAAACTTAAATTATTCCTAGGAATGTTCTATAAAATTTATTCATTAATTTAACTATTACTGTTGAGATTGGATAGGGATATTCTCATGGGAGTACAGATATATATATTTGATTTTTTATTTGCTTTATTAATAAATAATAAATATATTTTTATATATATAATTTTTATAAATACTTAATAAAATAAATATATTTTTAATAATTACAGGATTGTAGATCATTTCGCGTAGGTAACACGTGTTGTGATTTCATCTGCCTCGACGATGTAGTGAAGCCAGCGGAAGGTGCGGAGGCTAATGTTCGTGTCGCAGCCGGCGGTGCTGCGGCCGTTGTATTGCTAACTGTAGCTCTCGTTGTATACAGAGTAAGGAAACAGAAACGACGTAGACCACCACATACGGAGGACCAACGAAGTTTGACGAGTATCGGGTAGTGTTAGATTTTGTTTCTAAATTCTTTAAATGAGGGTTAGTGCTTTATCTACAATTGATTTTTATGTATGTCGGAATATGATGACAGATTTGATTTCCACATGGAGAAATGGATTATTACTTTTATTTCCTCGTTCTCGACCGACAGAGCAACATATAGTGTCTCTATTATGGGTAAAATTATTATTATTTTTTTAAGCTTCACGCTTTATCCCGCACATGGCAGGGTAGGTAGAGGGAAGTGCAGGAACTGTGGGAGCCTAGTGTTAAGACACTCCGTTGCTTAGTTCCTGTTAACATAATGTCTTAACACAACATGTTAAAATATCAGAAAATTACGCACTTCATAAGTTTGAGTGTTGTAGTAAAAAATCTTTATAGGTTAAGCAAGTTTTTTTTTTAATTAAAATCACAGTATTATGCACCAAAATGTATACTTATCACATAACTTTCAGTTACATAAGCGGCAGTATGGGATACATGGGTGGGAGTTGTGAAACAGCACCGATGGGGGCTTGGAAGCCTCCAAGCAACTACTTGCCGAGGGGTGAAGCTCCACCGCCCTATGAAGAGGCTATGGCGCAATGTCGATCTGAACCTATGCGGTGATTATATATTTATTACAATATTTTTGAAGTAAAAGTGTCTGTATGTACAATGCTTGTTGAGAGTATGAGTGATGAAAATGTGGGAAAAATAAAACTGATGGATGACTATGATGGATGGTGTAAGTGGATGGTTAAAGAGGACTGGGACTTAGAGAGTGTTCGGCGGTTTATTCTCTTTGACCATGGTGGTTACTATATACAACATGTAAGTGAAGGAAATAGGAATTGAAATAGCATTTAAAATGTTTCTTATTAAATACTTATAATTTTATAAAAATAATATTAAGCGGCCGTTAAAAAATATTCTCGACGCTCAACAATAATTCTTAAGAACAGTTTGCTGGTCTATAGTCCTGGCTTCCCTGGAAAATATATCTAAATACGAAAATGGTGACTTGTAATTTGTAGGATACTAGTTCCATAAAAATTAACACACACACAAACGGCAATTCCTTCTAATCCTATCCTCTCGAAATTCCAGTAATGTCGTCTGAATATGAACAAATGAATTTGTTAATATGTAAGTGGGTTCATTCTTTATTATCTTAAATTTTGGAAAGGACAGATGAAAAAAGAATTGAATAGTGATGTGTTGTTTCCCGCTATTCCCTGACGGGAAAAAGGTGAGATATAAAAAAAATGGCTGGTGTAATAATTAACATTTTAACTTAAGGGCCTTCCTAAAAATTTCGTGGAGTTCTATCACGCAGTCAGTTCTGCCCAATGCTAGCTGATTCAGCATTGGGTAGAAAGGTCTAAACGAAAGAATGTGTCAATAAATTTTTATACTGCCTACATATAATAAAAGAATGGAATAATAACAAAAGTAAATATAAAAAAATATTAACATTCCAGTGTAACGAGCGAGACATCGTTCCACCGCTCGTACACAGCGGACGCGCGCGACGACATGTGCGCGTCGCACGCGTACGTCAACATACCGCGACCTATTACTCAGGTATGTTCATGATATTTTTTTTAGCTTTATTCACGCTTTATCCCTCACATGGCAGGGTAGGCAGAGGGAACTTCAGGAACTATAGGAACCTAGTGTTAAGACACTCCGTTGCTTAGTCCCTGCTTTCTCCGTCCCCGCTTTCCGCCTTTTACGAGGCATTGCGTGCTGAGTGGCGGAACTCAACGCCGCGCTTTGCCTAGTTGCCAGAGCGAAGAAAATGGAAATAGAAAAATCCATCTAGAATAAAACTGTAACTTTTAACTTTAATTTTTTTTTAGCTTCACGCTGTATCCCGCACATGGGCAGGGTAGGCAGAGGGAACTGCAGGAACGTTACGAACCTAGTGTTAAGACACTCCGTTGCTTAGTCCCTGCTTTTATCCGTCCCCGCTTTCCGCCATTTTCGAGGCATTGCGTGTTGAGTGGCGGAACACAACGCCGCGCTTTGCCTAGTTTGCCAGAGCGAAGTAAATGGAAATAGAAAAATCCATCTTCTCCGACTGGGGATCGAACCCAGAAACCGTCGCGTTACAGGCAAACGTTGCGCCTCTGCGCCACGACGGTCCTCTATGTTATACATTATTTTCTTAAATTAAGATATTATTAACAATTTTTATTTGATTTGTCCCGAAAATGGTAAAAAAAAAAATAATTAATAGGTATTTCTGTTTCAGATCGCAAATACGCAGAACTGTTACAACGCGCCGCTTTTACAACCAGTTCATGCAGAATCCACCGTCATGCCACATCCTTTGGCACAGAATAGTTAGTGTTTTAGTTAATTAAATCACTATATAATAATAGACCGTCCTGTCTTCACTCAGATGGACATTAATATTATTTTTAGTTGTATATATGGGGTACAATTTTACCTGAGGTAAAATCAAGGGGATTTTTAGGGCATTATTACTCTAAGGTTACATTCCATTTTAAATTTTATCGATATCGGTCCAGTTTTTTTGTGCCTGTTTGATACAAACAAACAAGCAGCGATTTTTACCTCTTTATAATATATTAATATAGAGGTTTTTTAATTTACTGAGACTTAATCTTTTTATTTTTTTTACCAGCTTTTAAAAAAGATTTTTATAGAAATAAAAATCCTTAATTATAGCTTGTATTAAATGCTCTCCCCCAGTGTCGAGCATCGTGGTGTCATGTTAAATTGTAATTTTTTTTTATAGCTTCACGCTTTATTCCGCATATTGCAGGGTAGGCAGATGGAACTGCAGGAACTATGTGAACCTAGTGTTAAGACACTCCGTTGCTCAGTCCCTGCTTTCTCCGTCCCCACTTTCCGCCTTTTCCGAGGCATTGCGTGTTGAGTGGCGGAAATCAACGCTGCGCTTTGCCTAGTTTCCAGAGCGAAGAAAATGGAAAATAGAAAAATCCATCTGCCTCGAGAGGGAATCGAACCCTCAAACCGTCGTGTTTACAGGCAGACGCTTACGCCACTGCGCCAATTTCTGTTTTATTTATTGAGTGTGAAAGTATCGTGAAAATAAACGATCATATTACAAGAAGAAGAAAAAATATATAAGATAAATATATAAGATATATATAATATATATATAATATATATATAATATATATATAATATATATATATAATATATATATATATAATATATATATATATATATAATATATATATATAATATATATATATATATATATATATATATATATATATATATATATATATATATATATATATATATATATATATATATATATATATATATATATATATATATATATATATATATATATATATATATATATATATATATATATATATATATATATATATATATATATATATATATATATATATATATATATATATATATATATATATATATATATATATATATATATATATATATATATATATATATATATATATATATATATATATATATATATATATATATATATATATATATATATCGTGTGTTGAACGCACTGTCGCGCCTGAACGCAACGCCTGTTAAATTGTTTTATTTAATATGTGTAGATAAACGATCGTGAAAATAAACTATAAATTACAAAAACAAACAAAAAAAATAATAAAAGATATATATGTATCCTTATTTATAGCTTGTATTTCTCCAGTGACGGGCAACAGTACGTCCTGTTAAATTGTTTTATTTATTAAGTTAAAATATTACAACAATCAAAATAACAATTTTTTACAAAAACAAAAAAGAATATAATAATATTTAGCATTATATATCCTTCTGTCTGTGCCCCAGTGTCGGGCGGCGCCAGGCTGACGGGGTCGCTGGGTGCCATCAGCGCGCGCCTCAGCGTGGCGGCGCCGCGCGACGACCACGAGCGCCCGCACAACGTGCCCGGCTTCTACGCCACGCACACTGCGCTGTCAGTATATATACGTATACACGTACACGCACACATGCGCATATGTATGACGTACGCACACATGCGTACTTTTTATACTGAATACGCGCACACATACACACTTGCAAATCAGATACTACTACATTCAGTAAAGTTTGACATGATATGACTGCAAAAATATTGATTGACTTATTATATTCTTTTTATTTTTTATTGTTTTCACGCTTTATCCCTCACATGGCAGGGTAGGCAGAGGGAACTGCAGGAACCGTTGGGACCTAGTGTTATAATATTCATAATCATATTTTACCAATCTTAATGAGGGAAATATTTTATTTCCCTCATTAAGATTGGTAAAATATGATAATATGTTAAATGTAATAATTTCGTCCAAGAGAAAAAAAAACCTATAGAGAAATACAATGTTATATCATTTTTGTATAAATAAACTAATAGTTACATGTTTATTTGTTTAGATGTACATACTTCACAAAAAGGCGCATACATCCTAAAGAAATATCAGGAGTTCAAAAAATGTCCTTTATAAAAATAATAATAATCATATATATAAGTTTTTAACACAAAACTTTACTTTGGGTACTGTTTTAAAGATGTCAAAAAGGCGGATTGGTGAAAAAATAGCCGATGTTCGAACGTGAACAGTTTTATCGATAATTATTTAAACATTCTATATATTTTCCAAATGTCAAATGTCAAAAAAAATCCAATTGGATTTTACTGATTTTTTGTCATCAAAAATTCTGTCTTTTAACAAAAGAAGATTTCTAACTTTACAATTTCTAAAATAATTAAGTTAACAAAACGTAGCGCATGTGTACAGGGATGTGCAAGCAAAAATTTTATCAATACAATATTTTCCCACAAACACAAAACACAAGGAAACACAGAACGTACAACTGCTTTTGAACTTTTGAACTTGACTTTGCCTTCCACTAATCAGATAAAAGGAAAATAATTAATTAAATAAATAAATATCGAACAATTTTTTTAGCTTTACGCTTTTATACAGCAGATGGCAGGGTAGTCGTATTTATTTATATTGTCTATAACTCGAAACAATATATTTATATATATTTCCTCACACAGCCACCGTACAATACCCCGCATATCGACGGCGGTGGACACGTCGACGCTGGAAGCCATGGGCTTCACGCGCGCCGACCGCTCGCTGCAGGGCGAGGTGCGCCGCTCCTTCCACCGCCCCGAGCGCGACCGCGTCTGCAGCGGACGCAGCGTGCCCCGCAACTTGAACATCGTCTCGGACAACACCCCCCAGAATCTGCAACAACACCCCCAGAATATGTCCCAGCACCCCCAGAATCAGCCCCAACACCCTCAACACCCCCCGGTTGCGGCGCCCGTAGTGGCTGCCGCGCCGGTGGTGACGCAACGCCCCAACGAAATTGTCGATGATAAGTGAGTGTGTTTGTCGTTGTTTTTGTTTATAGGAGTGTTCAATTAATTATAATGTACAATTTGAGGATCGTCGTGGTGCATAGGCTCAGCGCCTATGTGTAAACGCGACGGTTTGTGGGTTCGATTCCCATGACGGGATGATGAACTTTTTTAATTCCATTTGCTTCGCTCTGGAAACTAGGCAAAGCGTGGCTTTGAGTTCTGCCAATGGACACGCAATGCTTCGCAAAAGGCTGAAAGGCAGGGACGAAGTAACGGAGTGTCTTAACACTAGGTTTCTATGGTCACTGCAGTTCCCTCCGCCAACACAACGCCATGTGCGGGATAAAGCGTAAAGACATAAAAAAATAATTTCATAAATTAAGAATCTCTTATAAAAGAAGATGATCTTAGATGAAAAAGACTATAAAAGTAGTGAAAAGGTTTAGTTAAGCGCTAGGAGAGCGCAGATTTTCGCCCAAATGTCTTCATCATTCAAACTTCTCATCCACATATACTATATAACAATATTGAATTCACGAACATACTTACATTTTATTTATATGTACATATATATGTATATATGTATAGACCAGTGTTGTGCACAGGAGCCAGAGCTCGCGCCCGGGGCGGCCGCGCGCGCTCAGCGACGAGCCCGACAAGCCTAAGCAGCCCGAGGCGCCTACGCTGCCGCTCACCGTCGATAAGGTTATTTTTTGTTCATAAAAAATAGATTATTATATACATGTTCGTCGTCGAAAATTTTGATGTCAAATTTGTGAATCTTAATCCTGCTCTAATCGGAATATACACGCATATTAAAGCACGTTAGTCACTATTCCCATAGTCTCCATTTTAATGCTTTTTTTAATAAGTTCTTTGATTTTCACGATTTTTATATATTTTAAATAAAACACTTTAAACGGATATATCGCGTATATTAACAACTTTTTTTTATCTTTTCTATTTCTTAATTAAGTTAACTCTGCCCCCAATTTTCACTACAACGCGGCGACTATTATTAACACTTTAAAACATATTTTTTAATTTCTCAAATTGTTTTAATACATACGTGATATTAATAATGTGATAATAATATTTTATTAAAAAATAAAATATATTTGTTTGTTCGTTGCAGCCGTCGTGCGTGTGCAGCTACGAGGGCGCGCGCGACGCCGACGCGGACGACTACCGCAGCGAGTGCGAGAACTGCCACTCCGCCGCTGATAATTCTGGGTATTTTTACATTATTTTCACCTTTTTGCAAAATATATAATTAAAATTCGGAAAATACATCGTTTGACTGAATGAAAATATAGTTCTTAACGTCTTTGATACTATGGCCTCGAATTATAATGTGTTATATTTCGTAGAAATAGTAGGGATATTTTTTAAAAAGGAAATAATGAAATGTTTATATTTTGTTTAAAAGGTACTTTTTTGTATCATAATATCTATTCTCATTAATTTGTCATTTTTGTTAATTCTAAATGTCTTTTACACCGTAAGAGGGAATTGCTATAAAATGATGTGTAAGAAAATTTTTATATTGAAAATATTATTTTTACATTTATTTATTTTGGTTAACCAATGGTTTGGTGAGCGAGCGAGTAAAAATTGGCGGAACTTAACGCCGCTCTTTGTCTACTTTCCAGACCGAAGAAAATGGAAAAAAATCCATCTTCCCTTCATGGGAATCGAACCCACGAACTGTCTTCATCAAATCATATTACTACATTATTGTCAGTTTGTCTGTTAAAAAGCTCAGTTCTAAGCGGTCACAATACGTGTAACGTGTACGTGTGCGCAGGTGGGAGGAGGGCGCGTCGTGGGGCACGCAGACGCTGCAGCGCCGCGCGCCGCCGCCCGCTCCGCCACCCGCCGCCGCTACCGCCACGCTGCCGCAGCCCGTGCGCGTGGCCGCACACCAGCCCGGGTACGTGTAAGATTGGGCCATTAAAAACGCTGTTTACAAGTTAGGTGTGACATTATTCATTATGTAGACAAGTTAGAAACGTCAAATGTATTCGTGCTTTATCCCGCACATGGCAGGGTAGGCAGAGGGAACTGTAGGAACTATTGGAACTTGCTGTTAAGGCATTTCGATGCTTAGTCCCTGCTTTCTCCGTCCCCGCTTTCCGCCTTTTAAAGTATAGCTATTAAACAATTTCAATCTATTCTCACATCATTGAGAAACGTTCACATTAATATCATTTCAATAATTGAGCCATTACAAACGTGCAAACTGAATCATAAAACATTACGTCTAAGGAATGTGATAATGTGATGTGATTGGAGATTGGAGGCTTTTTTAAGCTGGTCTTTGAATCTGCTTATAGTATATTAATTTAAATTGTTTTATATTGTATGTTTTAAAAGCAGTGATAAAAATATATTCTATTTTTTTTGTTAATTACCTACTATTATAATAACTTTCGACAAACATCTTATTTGTTATTAAATACAACTGTAGCAGTCCGAGCGATAGTTCTGTTATGGCTATAGATGTGAGTGCAGTTCGCACGTTTGTAACGTCCCAACTATAGTACACTGTCATCAACCCACTCTCCATTTTATTGATTATATTGAAATGATATTAATTTGAATGTTCTGATGAGACAGTGTTTTGATACTTAGTATACTATGCCTTCTCAATGATGTGAGAATTGCTTGAAGTTATTTAGTAGCTATACTTAAGCTTTAGTAACTTATCTACTTAATGAATGACGTCATACCTATTTTTTTCTGTATATAAAACTCCATTAATCATAATGTTTTATGAAATACAGTAAACGCTAATAATTCTTGAATAGCAAACACTGCTTGAATAATATACTACTTTTTATTTCTATATTTAACTAATTGTAAAAATTGTAATAAGAAAATAATTTTAATACGGGAACTTTTAACAATTTCATGACATTCTTTTTAATAAAGCTTATGTAATTTGTAGTCGAAATGCAATGGGAAACCCATCGAACTGGGAGAACTGGTTTAATACGATACCCGACTCCGACACAGAATCCGAAGAAGAATGAAACGAACTTTGATTTGTATTACTCGATTAAACATCGATAATCCGTTACCACTTAATAATTGGAAGTGTTCCGAATAATTGTAATTCGATTCAATTCGATTAAATTTAACGAATCAATTAATTGATTTAAATTAAACGAGTCCTTTTAATTTGTTTATATTCGTAATTCAAGTCGAATATTAATTTAAATATGTTTGCAAATGTTCTTTTAAAATATTTAAAACTAAATTTTTGAAAAGTTTAATTTTTATTATTTTTTTTTCTTTTAAAAGACTAAAAACGCAAACATAACTTTTACTAATTGATATTGTTTTTAGTAATTAAGATTATTTTTAAGAATACATTCCATGACATTACCATAATTATATAATAAAGGCTTTTTTACATCACAACTATCATATAGTTTTTTGCACTAAGTGTAATAATCGATTACTTACCGATACTTTGTAATAATCGATTTACTTTGCTCTTTTGAGTTTATTTAAAAGTTTCTCTTTACCAAAGATTATTATTTACATTATTATTTCTTCTTTGAAATAGTTTTTAATCTATAACGAGTCCCAGACTTACTGAAGTCATTTATTTTACGTAACTTTCCAAGTACAATATTGTTTCTGTTTTTCTTATTAAATAATTAGTTTAAAGCCGAAGGCAGTCTATTTTACTTTTTTGTTATATTATTTAACTTTATTTTATTATAAGAGTTTTTCTTTATTTGTGTCATTTCTTAAAATAATATGAGTTTGTTATATAATTTTACCAAAGAATTTAAAAAAAATAATTTTTTTTTATTCTAAGATAGTGTTAAGAATAAAATTTAATTTATATATTTCTTACAACTGTTGCTTTTATGTTGTTAGCGTTATAAGAGTATCTTTCAAATGATTATACAAATTTGGCAATAAATGTGGAGAAATGTTGAATAGCAATCTTTGTCAGTATTTACTTTTGTGATTTATGTGCACTTAATTAATTATTAAGCTTAATTTATTTAATGTCTTATGCCATTTTCACTAATTCTGCCCTCTTAACTATGTTTGAAGGGTTTTTTTTATTTGTCAAACGTTCTGAGGGGTGTGATGTGTTAATCACTTACTCTAAACTTATATTAATTTTATTAGCTTTGCATTAATTTATACTTCAACTGGAATTAAAAAATTGGACTATATAAACAAATATGTAGAACCTAAGCTAATAATCAATAATTATTAATCGTGAGACAGTGAAATATTCAAATAATTATTTTATACAGATTAAATAGTGAAATAATTCTGTATGTCAATATTTATTTAACATTTTTTGTTTGTAATTTTTTAATGAATTTTTGTGTATCATTCATTTGTAAGATCTTAAAGTTTCAAATTTGTCTAAAATTAATTAATAATTCAATAATATCACATAATCTGAATTTTAATGAATTTAATAAGTAGATGTCCTTAGCGTATAACTTAGTATAAATGGTGCCAAACGAATATGAAATGATTACAAGGAAATATGGACGACGTTGATATGTTTCATGTTTTTACAAGTAGCTAGGTAGACATTCGAGAATTTAATGTATTTTAAGAAAGGGCGGTTCATTAACATCACTAGTGTTTCATTATAATCGATAATTACAATATTCAAGGTTGATTAAAATATTCGATTACATTCAAGATGCAAAACAATCGTTTGTTATCGCTCAAATATTATCTTCTCTATACAAGGATATCTAATCTTAGTATGAAACCGTGACAAGTTCATTAAAAAAAGATTTTAGATATTAAAAAAAAATATTTTTAATGACAAGATAGGCGAGTCGACATTGTAGTAGCTCAAAGATGATATTTTAATATTTAGATTTCGATAGTTACGTGTACTGTTCGAATGATAGACAGTTAATGTTAAAGTCCGACTTGAACGCCTTTTTTGTTTTTATTTTTTAAGAAAAAAAAAAGAAAACTATGAAGAAACTGTGTACTTAATTATTTTTATTTAATAAATCATTTTAATATGGAATTCAATTATAAAATTTTCATACATACTTACATTTTACATTAATTCATTTATTGTTTTTCATTAATTTATTTTTATAACTTTCTTATATAACAGTTACAAGCCATTTTTTATATATCTTATAGTTTTGTATCAATACTTTAATTAGTGCGTCTTATATAACAGTAATTTTAATGATTCAACTTTTGCTACGTTTAAATTTATTTGTAAGAAATAAACAGTATTTAAATCAATCGGACGTTAACTTTAACAGATACAAAATTCTAATCTATTTTTGATTAAAATTAAATTAAGAATCATTAGCGGTAAGAGTAAAAATCGTTTATTTACACTAAATTTGTTCGTTCCAATTTCAAATTTCTAATATCTTACTAATCTGTTGAAATTAATTTTCTTAAATAATCTACATGAGGTAAACTGTTTGCAATTTATGAGGAGAGCGGATGATTCGAAATGTTCTGATGTTTTTTTTTTAAATAATTAATACGTGTGTAAATTTTGACTAACATTTCGATTATTTCAGATATTTTGAATATAAATCTTATTTTTAATATTAAAATCTAGTTGTAAGTGTCGTGTTGTTCTTGTTCTTACAATGTGTTATCAAATTATACGGTATATAATATTATTTTTCATAACCTATTATATATTATAAGTGACACTCTCTTTTCTCATTATGTTAAAAACAATTTAACGTGTAAAATGAATATAAACTAAATAATTATGTTTAATATTATCTACATTACGTTAGTGGAGAACGGAGAGACTTAACACTAAGATCTCTTTGTTCGGCGAGTACTTGACATAACCCACCTTATACGAGGTTTGTAACATTCCAAAGCCATACTTATATTGTTGCATATTTTTCTTTATTATAGTTAAAAAAATTAGGAAATGTCGACAGTTCAGTGTATTTGTTAACTGCTCACAATAAACATTAAATACATTTCCGAACCAAATAATAATTATAATAAAACGAATTAAGGATGTGATTATGACTTTTATTCTACCTTTATTTTATTGTATTTATTATTTTCAAACATATTTAAATTGAAGGATTATAATTTTTTTAATAACAACAGTAGTTTGTATTGGTAACTTTAGAATTCAGAATTTCTTAGTGTTTTTTTTACATTCACCGCATTTTTATGACAAAAATATTACCTGTTAGTGTTCGTTACTTTAATATCATCGATTTCAGGATAATTTAATTGAAACATATTGTCTATCTATGTTAACAAATAAAGACATATAATGAGTATTATAAGATATTTCGACAGTTGTATATTACTACCGGAGTCTGGATCTGGGAGCCACGGACCACATTGTCTGTATCCCGCTTCCTGTAATTCAAACATGTTTAAAAATTAAACTAGTTAAGCATAATCTTTTACTATTATCGAAAGATTGATTATTTTTTATATTATTGCTTATTATATCGTTTGGTTGAAATCACTTATATACTGGTTCGAATAGAAAATAATCTCGGTATAACTATATCGAGAAGAGATTAGGAGGCGCAGAGGCGCAACGTCTGCCTGTTACGTGACGGTTTCTGGGTTCGATCCCCAGTTGGAGAAGATGGATTTTTCTATTTCCATTTTCTTCGCTCTGGCAAACTAGGCAAACCGCGGCGTTGAGTTCCGCCACTCAACACGCAATGCCTCGAAAATGGCGGAAAGCGGGGACGGAATAAAAGCAGGGACTAAGCAACGGAGTGTCTTAACACTAGGTTCGTATGGTTCCTGCAGTTTCCCTCTGCCTACCCTGCCCAAGTGCGGGATACAGCGTGAAGCTAAAAAAAAAAAAGATTAGTACTGATAGACCGTGGATAGAGGACTGTGGTTCAGAGGCGACGTATCTGCGTGTAAACACGACGGTTTGTGGGTTCGATTCCCCCGTGGGGAAGATGAATTTTTCATTTCCATTTTTGTCGAGCACGTCACTTAACTAAAACTTAAAGCGGGATAAAGCGTGAACCAAAAAAAAAATTATGCATAAAAGTAACTAATTGTATTATTATGCGTTTTGTAATTATACTCTGGGACGACCATAGAGTAGTTGTGCGGGAAGCAGCGCGTGTGCGGCGTGCGCGCCGGCAGCGGCACGCGGTTGCGGAGGCACGCCAGCTTGGCGGCGGCCGACATGCGGCTGCCTGCGCCCGTCTCGCTTTCCGTTAACTCCGACATTACCTGACAGTAGTTTAAATACAATTGCTTAAAATAAATTGTTTTATTTAGTAAGTGGGAATTTTTTGATGAAAATAAAAACTAACCGTTGCCGCAATTAGGTATTTTTATTGGTGTTACTGATGTAACATAAAATGTAAAAACTTTCTTTTCGTTTCGTTTGGTCTGGTTGATTTAGGTCTAGAAATTTTGAGAAATCTCCTAATGCTTCCTTACACTCTCCAACATAACATATTATATAATAGGTTATTTTATATATTATCTATATAGTATGTATCTATTACATTTGCATGTAAAATCTCAAATTATGTACTCAGATTAGGACTGTTAATGTATTTCGTTTAAACGGACTGGGAAAACAGCTTTTAGGTACCTATCTTTGTATCGTACAGAATTTTATGTGGTCAGCTCCTTCTTACCATTTACCTGTGCTATAAACTCACAGAAATCTGAATGACTGGAACACAATGATAAAGTAATGTTATTTGTTTTGATTTCCCGTTTGTTTACTTTTATCCAACCTCAATAATTTAAACATATTTTTGAATATAAAATGTCACCATTTTATATTCAAAAGTCTTAACATATGCCAACGCATAATTGATAAATATTATTACGATCGTCACTTACAAGCGACTTTCATTCAATTCGATCTAGTATGAAGAGATGCTTAAAAACTAAACACAGGCTTACACTATTATGTTAAATTTAATTTTATAGAATAATATGTACGTAAAAAGCGGGGACGGAGAAAGCAGGGACTAAGCAACGGAGTGTCTTAACACTAGTTTTGTATGGTTCCTGCAGTTACCTCTGCCTACCCTGCCATTTGCGGGATAAGGCGTGAAGCTAAAAAAAACATGTATGTAATAAGGATGGATAGGTAAAAACTTAATATTATTAAATAAACGTTAATTTTTATCAATCAGCTTTCCGCGTCGTTATTAATTATTTGTTTAAAATCTCTTATAATAGATAGTATTTAGAGATTTAAATTGTGTTCATACATACCGGAGCATTTATTAAAGGATTGTTAAGAGGTTTCCCGACATTTTCGCATTTGTTCTTAATAGCTAATAGAACAAGATTAGTATTCGGAACTTCGGTCCCAACGAGTGGCCATTTACAAGGAACTGGTGCTCTTCTTAGTTCCTCCATTTTTTCTTTTGTACGCTAAAGAATATATTAAATTGATATTTTAATAATATACATAAATTGTGTCATTAAGGCCATTGTGGCGCAGTGAGACTTGATTTGATAGACGTTTCTATACGCGACGGTTCTAGGTTCGATTTTGTTGGTAACACAAAGTATCACACTGAAAAAACTATCTTAAATTCAAAATTAACTGTGTTATATGCGTAAAGGTGAAGAAAAAAAAATTACATTCGTCTCGCAAATTATCAATATTTAACTATGTTATGTGGCTTTTTTTTATATTAATGAAAAGTATTATTGAATATTTTATTGAATACAACTAAATAGTATTTAATTTAGTGCTTAAAGCGTACTTTGGTAAAAACCAAAAGTAACACTTACATTAAGTTGGTAAACAGGCCGAGAGCGGTCGCAGGCGGCGAAGCGCGTTCTGTTAACAATGACCCGCTTGTCGTAGAGTCGCTCGTACTTCTCCCGCTCGTAGTCGCGACGCAATCGTTTGCGTCGCTTCTCTTTTTCCTTCACAGTTTCGCTGTATACGAAACCACCTAAAATTAAAAAAAAAAAACATGTTGATAAGATGGTTGCTATTTTTTAAATTAATATAAAGTTATTTTTATGATTTTTATAGTGTTAATCCACACTGAGAATAGAAAAATAATTGAAGAAAACATATAAAAATTTAATGCAGTGGGATTTGAAACCGCGCCCTCTGGCGAACTGTGCAAGTGCTCTGACCACTGAGCCACGCGTTCTTTATTACGCTGTGTCGAAGCTTTTATATGCTTCTCACAACTTATTTCGTCAGTATCTTATTTTTTATTAAAGTATTTTTACATAAAGTTGATATTTATTTCTAACGTTTTTTTTCATAAAATAATCATATCAAAATCATAAAATAGTCAAATTCACAAAATGGTCAAATTTTAATAAATAACCTTCAATTTGTTGGAAGATTTCAATTTTTATTTACTTCACATTAAATCCCGCATATTTTATTTTTTTTTTATATTTTCCGGGTAGGCATATGACTCCACTCCACTTGATGGTAAGTGGAAGTGGAGTCCAAACGCGAAGACGACTAGTACTGACAACAAAAATGAGCTGCACTAGTCACCCTCGCCATGCCGGCCCGGAAGATGCCTCTTCACGCCTCGTTTAAAGAGACGTGAAGTGAGCGACGCTTTGCCATGCGACATAGCTCGCTCAGGCACTGGTTGTATGCTGGCTGATCTCGAAACGCGGTTGTATAGCCACTTCGCGAGTTTTTCACCATGCGTACGGTGGTAACAAACCAGGCGGATGATTAACATCCTACCACCAGATGAGCAGTTGGTCGCTCTGATATCCCTTAGTCGCCTCTTACGACACCCATGGGAGAAAGGGGCAGTGAATTGTATTCTTTCTCCGTCACTGCACGGATAGAATGTATGTCTATGTCAAAACGCTGAGTAGTCCGCTTTTAATCCGAATTCACACTGTGTGTTGATTTGCGTAACTCAAGCCCCACTTTGCCATTTCACAAAAGTAGGGAAATAATCACTCACCTTCAAGCTATCAAATAACAATCACGTTTGAAGAACAAGAAGCAAAAAAACTAAAGCTATAAAAAGAAAGAAAGATCAAAAGTTTCAAGTCATATTAAATATTAAATCGCTAAATAAAATTAACTTACTGGAACCAAGAACTGTGAAGATGGTCAAAACTTCGTGACCCATTCGTAGCATTAGTCGTATTGAAAACCACAGCGACTTTACCAGTGATGGCAGCATCTGAAGTAATATTTTATTTATTGTATTTAATTAAGCACAACATATCAAAACAATATAATTGAATATTTATAAATATAAATAACACATATATGTGTACGTACAGGCGCTATGGACTTGTCATTTGGAAAACAAACACCTTGGTAATCATGAATCCAATGTAAGGTGAATATTTGGGCATCGAGCAGTGCTCTCATAGCTCCGGGGTGTAAATTTGCAAGATGTTCTCTCAATGGTTTTGGATCGTCTGAGTCTTCGCTGTCCTTCTTAACGTAGGTGACGACCCAACCATGTTCATCTATTAGAACGCAACTCCAAATTTCTTCATCACATCGCGGTTCACAGTCTTCTTCACACTTTAAATTTAAAATAAAACATTTTTACATTAGTACCAAAAGTAATATTAAGTACTTAGTGTACTAGGCCTCAAGCGTCCAGCGCTTTACAGTCGCTAGCTTTCTCCTATCCATCTATCCCAATATATATTTAAAGAGATAATATATAATATTCATATGTATGCATATTCATATGTATTCATATGTATGCATAATTTTTGACCTTTTTTCAGAAAATGCCAAGTAGAACAAAAACATACTTAATTAAAAGTTATTAGTATATTAATTTACTTCTATTTTTATACAGTATAAAGTAAGTAGTTACTATTTAGCTTCACGCTTTTATCCCGCATATTGCAGGGTAGACAGAGGGAACTGCAGAAACTATATGAAGCTAGTGTTAAGACACTCCGTTGTTTAGTTCCTGCTTTCTCCGTCCACACTTTCCGCCTTTTTAGGCATTGTGTGTTGAGTGGCGGAACTCAACGCCGCGAAGTAGGCTACCATGAAGTAGCAACGCCGCGAAGTAGTAGTAGTTACTACTTACATCGAAATCAGGGTTTGCGATAGAGACCAACAGGTCTTCTAAGTGTTGAGGGTGGAAATGATAACCGGCGACGCCGATCACATGATCAGCTCGGCCTAGTGTTCTGACAGCTGTCAACCACTGATATTTTTCGCTAAGCTGCAACAAAATACTTAATTTTATAATTAGTATTCTTAGTAAATAAATGAATTGTTTAATGTATGTAAGAAGATTTACTATAGGAGATTTTGAAAAAAAACATGTAAAATTGTAATGATTTTATGTATCAATGAGATCCACAAGAATGCTACCAATGAAATTATATTAACTTACAATATGTACATTTGGTCAATTTTTGTAATTTTATTCGAATAGACATAGCGATTTTTGCATTAGAATTTAGTTTCTTAGAATTCCGAAGTAGAGGTAGTAAGTAGGTCTTATAAAATGGTCATTATATTGCAAGCTTTGCGAACTTTTCCCATATTTTTTTATGTTTTTTTGTTTTTTTAAATATCCTAGTCAAATCTATTATATCAGTAGAGAATTCTCATCACGCTGAATATCTTTTAATAGTAACTTTATTTTTCGAGTTCAATTTCGGTTGAAGTTTAATCTTAATCAATATTGATTAAGACTAGTAGGAAAACTTATTTTGTCCCTAAACAGAAATATATAGAGTTTTCCACGGGACGCTTGAACTTTGACAGCTGATTGCGGCCATGTTGTTTGAGTGACAGCTGTCAAATGCAGTGTGTTATATTCATTCCGTCCTCCCAAACCACCATGGCAGGTTACAGTGTCGAGCAGCACGTGCAAATCATAAAATTGTTTTATGAAAATGGGTCTTCAGTTCGAGCAACCTTCCGCGCAATTCGCCCCTTTTACGGTCGCGATGATGACTATCTGTCGATTGGTGGACAAATCCGAGTCAACCGGGTCAGTTAACAATCAGCCGGTTCCCGTGCGTCAAGGTAACGTGAGATCTGCCGAGAATATCGCCGCTGTGCGCGACAGTGTCCTCGAAAACCCGCGGCAGTCAATTCCGCGTCGCGCACAGGAACTCGGCCTTTCGCAGACGACAACTTGGCGAATTTTGCGTTGTGATTTGAGCCTGCACCCGTACAAGATCCAGCTGATTCAATTCAACTCAATTAACTCAAGGTTAATGACCATAGACAGCGCCGTGTGTTCGCTAACTGGACATTAGAGCAGTTGGAAGTTGACGCAGATTTTGGCAAAAAAATAATCTTCAGCGACGAGGCCCATTTTTGGATGAATGGCTATGTCAACAAGCAAAATTGCTGTATTTGGAACGAGACCAATCCACACGAGGTTCACCAAGTGCCAATGCACCCGCAGGAAGTGACTGTTTGGTGCGGATTTTGGCCCGGAGGCGTGATTGGTCCGTATTTTTTCGAAAACGATAATGGTGTGGCCGTCACCGTCAATAGTGAGCGATACTGGTCGATGATAACTAACTTTTTTTGGCCTGCAATCGAGAATATGGATCTGGACAACATGTGGTTTCAATAGGACGGCGCTACGTGCCACACAACACACGCTACGATGGAAGTTCTGCACGATCAAGCGCCCTTAATGGAAAACCCCTTATTAATATCAGGATACATCTGTTTATTCTGCTAAATACGTGTGATAAAGCGTAATATATACATACATATATATATATATATATATATATATATATATATATATATATATATATATATATATATATATATATATATATATATATATATAATAACCTAACAAAGATATGCTAAAATAGTTGTAAGAAAAGCTACAAAATATGTAAGACACTTACAGTCGGAGGTTGAAGATAGCTGTTTCGTAGCACACGTATAGGCGATACTGGTGCATGTATCACCAGAGTATCTCTAGAAGCGACGGCGCGACGGAACCAAGGCTCAGTGGGGCCGCCTGACCACAGGTTACCATCGGGAGGGTCTGCGTGGGAGCTTGTTGCTCTGTATGCGACCCATCGTGTTAAACCACTTTCTAGAAGTAATAATGAATATACACTTTAAATAAAACAATTTAAACGGATTATTCGCGTATGTTGAATTTTTTTGGAAACCCGACGTTTCGAACACTTTGCAGTAGTCTCTGGTCACGGGTAGACATTCCCGTATCAAAAATTTCAATATACGCGAATAATCCGTTTAAATTGCTATATTTAAAATATATAACAATCGCGAAAATCAAAGATTGAGTATACAGTTTTTAGTGAATTTTTGTTACACATTATTTTAAGTTATATTTATAATTTAGATTCTCTTTATTAAGAAAACTTTCACACATTTTTTTTTATATAATAAAAACATTAAAATACTTTTATACTGTCTTATTATATTATAGATACATAGATGGATTATTGATTTACACTTTTGGCCCGACTGTGCGACGTATAAGAGTAAAGTACAATATGATACTCTATACATGGACGCAGGAACGGGAGTGTAAAGTGGGTCGTGTCCACCCCAATTATAGCTGGTACCCACTCCAGTGTTTATGATCAAACCATAAGGGGACAAAATTTATGTTAAACACAGTTTATATTGTTGTGTTTAATAATGAAAACTTTGTTTCGTTAGAAGTCGTTTTCGTTATAAGAATTGTTTTACATATTATTCAATTTTCAATTAGACAAGGTTGACGTTTTTCTATTTTATTTGTAAATAGTATTGTATTTTATTTTATTTTTTTTTTTTGTAATTGTATTTTATTTGTAATAGGGCCGATTAAAGCCGCAAGAGTCAATAGAACCAAAAGGTGAAAAAATATTAATATCATAAGATATATTTTACCTGAAGCATAAAATGCTGTAACGGAGCCAAGAGGGAATTCTTCCTCTTCTATTCTTTCCATCCACGGTCCTGTTGCTATTATCTCTCTACACAAACGCGCCATTAGCTCTTCGTTACCTATTTAAATTAAGAACGCATTTATAGCGTAACCTAAATCCACAGATAAACTTTATATTTTTGACGTGACAACGTCTTAAATTAGGTTGTGCGGCTCGGAGTCAAATATGAAAATGGTAACGTAACGATGTGTCAACTGTCACCGAACTATGATCGGTCCGCCGCGCGTATCACTTGACACATGTACAATGTTTTAGTAAACAAAATATATTTTCTATAGTTAAAATTTGTGCAATTTATATTATAAATATTAATCATATCAATAAATATTCTACCGAGAAAAAGACGTTGTCACGTAAAATTTTCGCCCGTAAAACCCACTTTACAGGCAACCATTTTTTTTTATTTCTAATGACATATTTAAGCTGAATGATTTTTTTTAATGGTAGTTAATATTAATGTAAAGCTTGTCAATGCTTCCATTATACCTAAACCGCCACAAGTAGCTTAGTTAGCTCCAATTAATTAAATTTTATTCAAAGAATAAAAATGACATTTTTTAGAAAATAAATATGATACCAGAATACAATAAATATTAACATTGGTACGTTTTATTCCTTAGTGAAGGCGTAATTGGTGAGAAAAAGTGTTTTAATCTTTTCCCAACAAAATTAGCTTCTTTGCGTCGTCTGTCTATGAAGTGCTTCACCACATCTTCACGAGACTCGAAGTCTTTTGATGGAAATTTTAAAGGATCAGCATGTTCACAATATAGCCTAAAACATGAAAAATAACTATTACAAGCATTATCTAAGTTAGTCGTGTAATGTTTTAAATTTTAGGCAGAAAGGGTAAATTTTTTACGTTATTGTAAAATTATTTACTATGATGCAGTAAAATAACAGATATCTCCACTAAAAGTAATTAATGTATTTTAGTTCTCGAAACTAAATTTAACCAAATAATCGAAAGTGCCGTTTTAAGTCCCACTAGATAATTTACAAATTTAGACCTCACATAAAGCCCTGTGATAAGAAATAATTAAAGAAGGTAAAAAATAGAAATAAAATCATAACATAATAGAATAAATACTACTTACCATTCCGGATGCACAGCAAATTCGGTATCTTGTAGCACATTAAAAGCTTCTTGTGCAAGTGTTTGCGTGAAATCAGCTTTCAACACTCCATGTCTTAAGTTGAACTTTGGTAGGGCGACCACTACTGTGTAGTGATCCATAACTCTCTTCCAATAATAATCTTTTCTACCCATAATCGCTCGCATGCCATTATCATATATAGTTTTCACGTTTATATCTTCATGTCCAATGGGATAACGGACAATCAAATCCTTACGAAACTAGTAAAAGACAAAAAAGCATAAATACTAAATTATTTGCTTTCTAATTACTAGCTATTATTAAGCCAAAGCTATAAAATAAAAAATGAATGGTTATTCGGTAATATAGTTTTTAATACTTCTTTCTTTCTGACAAAGAGTCTTAAGTAGACCACTGAGTTTTTAATAAACACAATATAATATTCTTGGGAAGTTTACGTGATGAAAGTAGAGAAGATAAAATGAAACAGTTACTATTTTTTTTATAAATCATTTATAGTAATATTTATATAAATAATTTTCACTTAAGTATTTAGTCCTTCTTTTAGGAAGACTTTATTGGCGCTAAGGCACAGCGGCTGCCTGTAAACGCGACGTTTTGTGGTTTCGATTCCCACTCGGGGATAATGTATTGTTTTCTTTTGATTTCTTCGTTCTGGCAAGTAGGCAAGCGCAGCATCGAGTTCCGCCACTTTACACGCAATATCTCGAAAGAAGGAGGAAAGTAGAGAATGTATGTCTTAACACTAGGTTCCCATGATTCCTGCGGTTCCTTGGGTAGGCAGACCTACACTATGCTATGTGCGGGATAAAGCGTGAAGCGCGAAAATAATATTCAGTACACTGGTAAGATGAAAAATATATCGTCACGCAGTAGTCCCGCAAATAGCAGGGTAGGTAGAAAAAAAAAGCGTCAATGGCCCCTAGTTATTGGCTCATTTTAATTTTAACAACTGAACTGTG
This sequence comes from Dione vanillae, assembly GCA_037178615.1. Classification (NCBI taxonomy): domain Eukaryota; kingdom Metazoa; phylum Arthropoda; class Insecta; order Lepidoptera; family Nymphalidae; genus Dione; species Dione vanillae. The sequence continues at coordinate 838,363 of JAZFAU010000209.1, read as the reverse complement.
AATTGAGTTAGTAGATGTAGCTATTAAACTGTAAAAGTATGTATTTATTTTACAACATGTAAATATAAGGATAAAATATACCTTTTTCCAGTGTTCAGGATATTCTCTGGGTAGATGATCTTCAGCAGCTTGTTCAACATCAAGAAAGTCTACAGTTCGATAGCCGGGTTTTAATATATCTCCATCGAACTAAAATTTATCTTATCATTACGTAACATTCAAAATAATAAACTACTTTTATAAAGCTCTATGTACATCATTTATAACTTATAACAATAAATTATAAATGAAGTATTTTAACAATAAGTAAAAATGTATATTAAAAAATCAAGGATCATGTATTACATTTAAAAAAATAACGTGTAAAATATGTCGGCTTGACTCACTAATCATTTCTCCATTTCTTAATTATATATCAGAAAATTTATTAAAAATAAAGGTTTAAAGTATAATACTAACGAATTATACTTATACGGGAATAAAAATATTTTAATTACGATAAATGTTCAGGTAACTAAATATTTAAGTAAGATGGATTTTTCTATTTTCATTTTTTTTGCTCTGGAAACTAGGCAATGTGCGGCGTTGATTTCCGCCACTGAACACGCAATGCCTCGAAAAAGGTGGAAATCGGGGACGAAGAAAGCAGGTACTAAGCAACGGAGTGTCTTAACACTAGGTTCACATGGTTCCTGCAGTTCCATCTGCCTATCCTACAATATGCGAGATAAAGTTTGAAGCCAAAAAAATAAAATAAAATAATAATAAGGATTAAATCATCATTATATTTTAAGTCGATCTATAATTGTTTATATTTTTTATCTAAAACTTTACTTTTATTTTTACCTTTAAATTCACGTTCTAAATTACTTATTACTAGTTGCTTGGATATAAAATAGTGTTAAGTATTAAATTTTAATTATAACATTAAGTTAATGCTAATTTTATTTGTGTTCCTACCACAGGCTTGGTGTTTTCGTGCAAAACAATATTACCACGATGATCCACTATAGAAAGGGAGCCTCCGGCGCCTACCTGAAAGTTAATTACTTTAATTAATCTTCTAATTAATTTCTTGGTATTTCATGTATTTTTAATTTAAATAATTTAATGTTAAAATCAAATGATTACTTGAAATACGAGTAGGCTTATAAAACTTTAGATACTAACTATAAGATACTACTTTTTGCTAATAATAATAATAGATTTATAAGCATTTAAAAACATTGATATATATGGAAATGGTTTCTATAACATAGTATTAAGATTCATATAGTCATACATTACTTGATAAGGAAAAATGAATCATTTCAATTATTGGTAAAAATTAATTTTAAAACTAATTAGTTATGATAATTAGTACCTACGAGCCACGGTATTCTTAATCTTATGTAGATAAGGTGAATTCTTAAAATGCTTACCAGTTGTTGTTAACCGGTGTAATGCTTGATCTACAAATAGCTATTATTTCTACGAAAATAATCATGATGCTTACAATAATCATTTTATAAATATCAACCACTTATATTATGACGAAATACATAATATCTTACTGCTAAAGTATCAAGAGAGTCATCGACTTCATATAAATTTAATTATCATATACATATGTACATACAGCTTTGTATATATAATTCAAGTGCTTGAGAAATGTAGAAAATTGTGTCAAGTTTTTAAAATGAGGTTTGTGAGACCTCGTGCTCATTATTCCGTAACAAATTCTATAAACGAGCCACCTATGACGTGTAGCCTGTAGCCAGAACGAAAAAAGCCATTTATTTTCTACGTTTATGAAAACGTGAACGTTTATCTTGATGGACGTCCACAGCGGTCTTTATATTAAGTCGGTGTTGTTTAAGCATATTGTGTGTATTCAATTAGCAGACCTGCTTAGGTCAATGTTTCATAATTTGTAAGTTGAAAATATAGAACCTCATATACCAATATCTTGAACAAATTAAAAAAAATACTTAAGTCATACAAATGCACGTATGTATTGTATAAATGTGGTTATGAATATAATCTATCTATATAATCAGAAGAAATAATAATTAATTTATTCTTATATCAGTTCAAATGTGTGATATAATTTGTCATGAAAATCACATTTACTACTTCAGATATATCAACTCTTGAGTTATAATTAATGTATATAGAACAAGGATTACAGGAAAGTCCCGAGTAATAACTAGTTCATCATAAATTATAATGATAATTTATTATAATTTGTAAAATTTTATCGTACATTGGTAAAAAGCGACTTTGTTTTGTACTAAATATGATATCATTAGCTTATGAAAATTGTAGATTACACCTTCACGAGTTGCCTTTATATTTATGATAATACCTTTATTTCAAATATTTTTTAGGTCTGCTTGGGCCTAGTAAGAAATAAAGCCAAAGGTGAGACTAAGCGCGGTGTTGAATTGCGTCACTCAACACGTAACACGTAAGAACGTGCGAAATTTTGAAGAGTTGTTTTTAAGAAGACAAAAGAATGAATACTTAAAGCATGAATACTTACTAAATAAAATGGCAGCACTAATTTCAGGTGATCAATAGGAATATCAACGCCAGCAACGCCCAATAATCGGTTGACTGGGTACTGTAAAATTATAAAAACAAAGATATATAAGGGAAGTAACAAATATGATATCATATAAGAAGTTGTGGCGGAGAGGCGTAGCGTCTGCCGGTCGCGAAGGTTGGGGATTCGACTCCCACTCGGGGAAGACGGACTTCTTCATCTCTGTTTTCTTTGCTCTAGCAACTAGGCTATGCGCGACATTGGGTTCGAAGAAAAACGTGAAGATATTAAAAAAAGTAACAAATACTACTAAGTAGACGGATATAAGGTGTTCGATTCCCCTGATCTGAATTATGATAGTCAAATAGACAATGTCAAAATTACAACTTAAATCTGGTCCCTCACAAAAAAACAATATGCTTATCTTGTTATTTAAAATCATTATAGCTGTTAAGGCCGAGTTATAAGGATATTCCTATTTACGGATATCTATTATATATTTGATATAAATCTAAATCATTATTAAATTATTATAGCATATCAATAATACTAGGAATTATGTATTAAAAGGATTATCTTAACGAAACTATAAATAATCGTAGCAATAAAAAATAGACCGAATTGTATAGCGATTGGACAACATTTGACTGTAAACGTGATTGTGGGTATGATTCACAGTTGAGAAGATTTTTTTTTTATTTTCTCGGTATGATAAGTCGATAATCTACTTAATATATATTGACTAGAAAATCAGAAAGACGTGGAACGGAGTGTCTTAATACTCAAAACCTCTATCTGTATAGTGTATTTATTTCTTATCTTACAAACTAAATAATCTGAATAAAATGTATACAATACCGTTCTGGTTGAATTCCTTTGTTTTTCCTGAAATCAAGACATTAATTTATTAAGTAAAATATTAAAAAGCTTTTTACTTTACTGTGAAACATATTTATTATCATCAATCTTAAAATAAGATTAGATATAATGCCCCAACACAATCTATAGATTTTGTAGATTTTTATACGGAATATTTAACATACCTCATCCAAAGTAATTGTGATATTCTGAAACAATATTAAATTTAATATATTGATAATATTAAACATTAATATACTGTAATTAAAATCATTGTATATGTAATATGCTTTCAACATCTACTCACCTCCCAGGTGGTGTTATCAAATACTGGTACTGAAACGCTTATTTGAAGTCTGTAGTTAATATCCTCACCCTCATAATATTGACCAAAATCTTCCTGAAAGTAAAAGAATTATTTCTTAGAAATTAGATTAGATTACTTGCAGATACATATATTTCTAAGTATACTACTAACTAGTTGATGCATATGAATGTAGTCGCCATATTGTTTTTTTGTGGTAAGGAATTGATCTTTATTACGACGCAACTCTCCATATCGATAGGTTTGCTCAGCGTTTTCTTTTTGTTGCCAATAATAGTCACTTCGCCGAGGATCCTACAAAAATACCTTGCATCTTATTCAAAATTAAAGCAGTAACAAATAATAAAATAAGGAACTAACAGCAATAAGCCAAAAATATCATTAAAACTAAATACAGAATTTTAATCTTACGTGATAAGGCATTCATAAATACCTCAACGTTAGCGTATACATCACTATATACTCTTAATCTATGTTTTCTTTGTGATACTAAAGGGCGTTCCATTACTCGTAGGATGTTCATAACTTGTTCTGTCACATCAGAGTCAGTCACCAACTCCGCGAAATAGCCATCACGTTCGCAAGTTAATGGATCGGCGTAATATCTTGTTGACTCACGTAAACCAAAGGGATCGTGGAGCCATAGAACGAATAATCTAAAAGAAATTTTGTGAAATATAATAAAGGCTATAAAGGCAGAAATTTTGTGAAATATAATGTAATAAAGCTAGTAGATCGGTAATATTTTATGTTTATCAACAATAAAGCAACGATGTTTAAAAAAAGGTTGCATCTGGAAATTAGAATTCATTTTTAATACTTTTTTTGCCGTTATAAGCAGGCCATCTCATGTATATTCTTTATTGCACACAAAAAAATACAATTGAGATACAAAAAAAATACATTTTGGTTTATAAAGGTGGGTTTATTTCTGAAAGAAATCTCTTCCAGCCAACCAGTGGAAGTGGGTAAGTGTCTAACAGCGGGAATGTGCAGTGCAATTGCCAAAAAAAAATTAGATAAAAAAAAGAAAAGAATATTAGAAAGAATTTGAATAAGAATAAGAAAAATATTAAATAAGATATATAATGAGCATATTTTAAAACATACACATATATACATACATACATACATACACACACACATACATATATATACATACACACACATATACACATACACATATACATAAATACATACATATTATGCTGAATAAAACAGTCTATATATTGCTAAAATAATTGCTAAGATAGTAATGCGAATGGTGGGCTAGAATCTGTCTGTGAAATTTAATTGTTTTGACAAGTCAGTAAATATTTTTTAATTCGGGATAGGATTGGAATTTGAAAAGGATCTTTGTAAAAAATTCGTGTTGCTCATAGGTACGTCAAGCGACGGAACCACGCCAGACCGCCTAGAGCGTGAGGGAGGGGGAAGAAGGTTGAAACGGGAACGTAGGTAGGAGGGGAAATCAGGATAATTAAGGATCTTAAAAAGAAATACAAGGTTTTCAACACTACAATAGTTTTGAATGGTGAGTTCCGATCAGAGTGTCTAAACACCAAGTTCTCTCCTGTTTTATCTACATAGTAGTGCCAAGTAAATTGAAATATAAATAAATACTATATTATAATTGTTTGCAAGAAGTTTACGTTACCTTATACGACCACTGGGGTCAAGTTGATGCATTAGATCGGTATAATTATCATAAAGACTGTCTGTCAGCAGAACGATTGCTTGTTGACAAGCATTCGGTGTGTCTTTGGCTTTAAGTTGTTTGTTTAGAATTTGAACAGATTCTATCAGTACTTTTTCCATTTTAGTTTCGTTTATTGGATTTTTGTCCTTTAAAGAAGCTACCATAGCCGCTGAATTAACATGATTAGCCTACAAAATAGATTTCATTTAATAGTTACATGTAAGAAAATATATCTAATACAAAAGGAATTACAAATTATTTTCTCACATATATTTAAAGACAATTTGATTATATACCAACCGGTACTAGTTTTTTGTTAAAACAAGGTATAGGCGATTCAACGACTACATTGAAGCGTAACACGTTTACTTGGTCATCATCAGTCAAAGCGTTGAGTAGGGCTTGAGTGAAATGTTCAGCGATGGCTCTATTAGAAGAATTCATGGATCCAGAGAAATCGTACAGTATGAGAACGTCACGAGGGGCGCCGCTTGCGCTGACATACCACGGTCGCAGTCTACAATCGTACAAATCCTCGCCATCTGTTTTCAGTTTGTACATACTGTGCCATAATGCAGCTAAAATGCAATGTTTTCAGCACTTTAGTAAATTGAATTTACTAGCAAATGACGTCGATATGATATATAAAGATTTGTTTTGTAACATTCAATTTATAATTTAACTGGAAATTGTAAAAAATAGCAAATACTCTTTTGTTTCTTGATCTGATACAAATAAATAAACAAAAAATAAAAAAAGTCTATTTCCTTATTATTCCCTAGCTTAGTAATTAGGCACAATAAGCCCTTGATACCGATATTCGTGTTATTACTTTCAATCGTCTGCACCTATAATTAAACAGAAAAGGAACAGCTTCATGGGTAAAAATTCGTAATTCTTAGCTGAATTGTCTATAAATGCCTTATTTTTCCATTATGTAAAAATTAGTATGTTGTACGATATATAATAATTTATAGGTATAATTGTGATTGAATAACAAAGAGACACGTAAAAGCGTAGATTATTATAATAATTCTAAGATTTTAATTAAGATAATTTAACATGTAAGATAATCTAGACTATAATATACTATAAATGTAAATATTATCACCGCATGTCATCAGTAAAATTAACAAGGAAATTTGAAAGCTAAGTGTACGGGTAATTACTATTGTTATAAAGTAAATCACGTTATATTCACTTTATATCACTCACAGTATACCGTATTATATATTATTTTATGCTAAAAAATTACGTCATAGGTGATTTAAACTTTACAATGCTACCTACCGGGATAATGACGTAGAAATCCTTTGGCACTACATAGGTACTGTAAGTCAATAGATGAGTCTTGAGCGTAATTTTCTCGAAATACAGAGATCAATCCTTCTGTCCAGTGTATATGTTCTAATACGCGGGGATCTGTAAGAATGTCATAAAAAGTAACATAAAGCAAATAATTTTTAATGAAATAAATAAACTATTAATTATTGTAAATTAATTCAATGAATATACTTTAATATGCATATATACATATTGAAGTAAGTATCTTGTCGTCAAAAAACTATAACAATAGTTAATGTTCACAAAATATATGTATATATATGTACATACATATGTGTATACATGTACACATATGTTTACGCTTAAGTTATTGTTCTCACCGCATTGAAATACCTCCGCGGCTACGTGCACGCTGCTGTAATCTAAAGAGACGTTTGCATCAAAGTGGACGCTATTCGTCAGCTTCACTTTGTTTAATCTGCTGCAATTCAAAGGAAGCTCAAGATCGGTCTCAGGTATTTCCGGCGCCTCTGGATCATCTACACCCTAAAAATAGAGGCTTTTATTAAACAAGGCTTTCCAAGTAATGCTTTTTTAGAACGATCTAAGTTATATAAGCATATCATAGCTATAATCTGTATTATAATTTTAACATACAAACATATAGTCATCAATTCTATTGGCAAATGTATGTATATAAATGTAATATAGTATGTGAATTTGATTTCCATTGGAAATATTGTTTATGTTTTAATAGTTCTATTTCCGTTTTATCGTTCGTTTAAAGTTCTCTTTTTTGCTTAATATGGTTGGTTGATTTGGCAACCTAGACTCTATATCACTCAATGCTTCTTTTGTAGGTAAATGTATTTGTATTTAAATATGTATGTCATATAATCAATTATTAATATTGGTAATTTTAAACAAACTTTATGTATTGAGAGTACATTTATCAAAACAAAAAAATCCTTAATATCTTATTATTTTTTAATAAAATCTGTGAATCAAATTCTGGTAAATCTAAATGCGGCGTTATAATCCGCTACTCTACCCCATTACTATGAAAAATGGTTGCTACGGTCATGTAAAATAGAAAAAACCGGTCAAGTGCGAGTTGAACTCGCGTGGAACGGGTTCCGTACACAATATAGTGAAATATTTCCCCTGAAAAATTTTTTCCCTAAAAACATTTTTTATCGAATTTACCATTTTATTTTCAATTTATGAAATCCTTATAGGTTTTCCTGTAATCCATAAACTATATTCAGTAAATTTTTCAAGTTTTTCGGCCCCATAGTTTGGTCAATTTTATATTTAAAATATATAAAACTGTAAATGCCCTACTTACATCACTTTTTGTAAAGAGATAATTGCTAGGTGGAGGAAACCTATTCGCAGCTAATTCTTCCGCTTTCCGCATGATCATTTCTGCGGCTTGTCCTCGACGCTCTAAAAGTTCTTGCAAAGCTTTCGAAGTCTTTTCCACAATCGCTGGGCCATTTCGCGTTTCGACCTTCACATCAGAAAACTCTTTCAATAACACATCCCGCCGAACGAACTGTGCCTCTGTTTTATATAATTTTTCCGATAATTCCTGTGCCCATTGTTGTACTCTAGAAAATCACATTCACTTTCGAAAATCATATAGGATTTGGAGCTTTTATGTGTTTCTGTTAAATACAAGTGGATAATTTATAAATCTAATTGGTTTTTAGACAAATAATGTAATATTCTATTTCAATAAGAATATATTTATGTAAATATACCACTGTAATAATGTGTATCAAATATACAAATAAAATTGATTTGGCTGTCTGTAACTTAAAACTGTGTGTTTTGAGTTATGTATAGTTATTTGTTTTATTATTTTTATACACGTTTTTAAAACACTAATGACTTTATTGTCTCTTTTTTTTTGTTCATGCTGATTTTTGAAACAGCTGAACTGATTTTTTTGAGACTTTTACTGAAAGTTAAAGTAGGTTGTGGAGGAAAATAAATGTATGAAATATTTTTTATGCCACAATTCCTATGGGATCAGAGTTTACGAGTGAAACGCCTTATCTACCGCGAGAGCACATGTATATTTCATTTTTATTCATATACAGAGTGATTCGGAAGGAAGATTTATATGTACAATACGAATATGGAATACTTCGGTTATTTTTGATGTGAAGTCAAAATGTACGCAATTACTTAATTAAATACTTGATAAATATTTGTGTACTTTAAGTAAATGGAGTCGCAGGCTAGTCTAAGTGTTACAAAGTATTAAATACTATAAAAATCTAGACTTACAATATTTCACTTTCATAATTAACAATGGTAAATACACTACGATGGGTGGTTTTACTTCACAAATATAAATCACATAAAAAATTGTAAAATGGACTGAAAGCACTCTAATTATAATGATTGTGAAGTTGTGTTTCTTGACTCGGGGTCATAGATTCATTTCAATTGGTTTGTCACACTACTAATTTAGGTAGAAGTTGGCTAAAGGTCACTGACAACTTGCAAACGAAAACGAATTTGCACGAAGTTGCAAGTAGTTGTATATGTATAAAAGTCCTCTAAATAAAGTTAAAATATGTAAAGCACCTACAACAATACTTACTGGATTGGCGTTATTAATTTTTCCAACCTTTTCTTTTTAGGTATAACAGGTACATAATTAACTTTTGTTATGTTTTCAATCTTAAATTGCACATTTTTTGTTTTACTTTTATTCACAAACAAATGTCCCTGATGTTCCTCTAACGACTTCTTTATGTTATCCACAGATTTGGTCTTCGTAGATGCTGACGCGTAAGCGTACGTGCAAATAAAAAGTAACAGGGCTAATTTGAACTTTATTAACATTTTTACTATATAAATAATAATTGTTACGAATGACCATAGTGTACCATATCTTGGTATGTAACGGTAGGCGGGCGGCGATGACGAAAACTGTATGCAGACTCCGCGACGAGAAGGTTATAGAAGCTCCCGCCGTAGCGGCGCCATTCTCCCCTTGCCAATACGAATCTCATCTGTTTTTGACCTATATAAACATTTGCTGAAGAACCATTTTTTATCATTATTAGGAAAATCAGACAATTAGACACTTATAATTTTTTATAAATGTATATAAAAAACTTTAGAAAACTATTAAAGAATATTTTTAATTATTTTAATAAATACAACATAATATATATATATATATATATATATATATATATATATATATATATATATATATATATATATATATATATATATATATATATATATATATATATATATATATATATATATATATATATATATATATATATATATATATATATATATATATATATATATATATATAACAAATGCGACTATCACCTATTCTATATATCAAAGAATTATTTGTAGATGTCAAGTGTAACAAAAGTTAACAGATTTGCATGCAATGATTTTTCGTGATATACTTATAAAATGACAATTTTCAGACTTTTCCTTAAGCTTCTAGCTTCTGGGAAGTAGCTATAGTTTTGATTATGTAGCGAATTTCGTAGAAAAACGAGGAGTAGACGTTCATATCATTGTCTCGACAATATATCAAAAGCCGAAAAGTGAAAAACGGAGTGTCGTAACACGAGACTCCTTTTATCTGTTTACAGAATTAATATAAAAATACCAAAAAGAAAGCATTATAAAGTACCAACAAACATATAGATTTTATAACATTACTTTTGGTACTGTAATAAAAAAATCATTGGAAGTGTATTTATACATATACGTACTCACAGAATTATAATTTACATTTTGAAGACAAAATAAGAAGATAACTTCTTTGCCATGGCCAGGGACAGATTCCTGCAATATAGCTTTTTCGGGTAAAGTATATAGAAAATAAGCATGCAGAAAGCGATAATTAAGTAAATTCTTCATCATAATATACTGTTCTGATGTTATCATAATGTACTGTTCTGATGTTTGAGGAAAATATTGAATAATATAAAGTATGTGTAGGTATATGTATAAAGCTCCAATCTTAAATCGTATGTTTAAAATTTTAATTGAAAATTATTTAATAATTATCTTTTTTAAAGCGAACGTTGTAGTTAATTCGCTAATAAATTATTGTATTTTACAATTTTTTTATAAATATTTATGTAGATGTTTATATGCCACTTTGGTCGATTGGCATTTATTAAAATATATCTTACATATGTATGTAGTATGTACTCTATAAGTTTACTAAAAATTTAAATATAGAGCTGATTTAATATTCAATATAATTGATAATGTAAATGATAATATAGATAGAGTGATATATTATTAACAGGAATGATTTAGATTCACACGATAAAGTGTTTGTGATTAACTAAACGTATATATATTGTTATTGCGCGGCTTACTTCCTAAGTTTATTGTGAAATACACACGTTAAAATGAAAGGTAATTTTAATTAATATTATTAAAAGAGATACCAAAAGTTTATCGTTTATGTTGTATTAAGCTTGTGTAAATACAAATAAAAATATATTTTTGTTATTCAATAAAAAGTATGTTTGCAATTTTCAGCTGTAGTGACAATACTGGTGTTAGTAGCCGGCTTAGTAGCTGCTAACATTGAGGACGACCAGTGCCCACCGGAACAGGGACAAGATTGGACCATTGAAAAATTACTTCGACATGAAGACTGCAACAAATTCTACAAATGTACATTTGGGGTTCCCGTTGAAATGACATGTCCCAATGATCTATTTTTCAATTTGGCGACATGGCAATGTGACTGGCAATATAACGTGGATTGTACTGATAGGATTATTCCTGAGGAATTCTTGCCTTCAACAACTACGCCTATAACATCACCATCTACAACTACAACAACAACTCCCGCGCCAACGACGACCCCTACCACTACAACAACCACAACTTCAGCACCATCAACAACGACAACTACAACAACTCCAGCACCAACAACAACGACAACAACTCCTAGACCAACAACAACGATAATAACTACAACAACTCCTGCACCCAATACTACTACTACAACAACTACTACTACTACTCCTGCACCCAATACTACTACATCAATTCCTACTACTCTTGCACCCAATACTACTACAACAACTACGACTACACAAGCACTCACAACACCGGATGATTCAATACCCGAATTAAATTCCAATGGTTGCCCTGTTAATCCTCACATTCATTGGCTCCTTCCACATGAAGAAGAGTGTAATCTTTTCTACTATTGTGTCTGGGGTAAAAGAGAATTAAGGGAGTGCCCAGCTACTACACACTTCAACAGAGTTCTTCAGGTTAGTTGATAATTTACGTCTTAATCACACTTGTAGAAAATTAATGAGTTTTGGTTTAATTTGACAAAAATAGTTCTAAAAATTATTTTATAAATGAAAGCCATAAATTTCAAGTTTACAAATTATAGAAATACTATTTATTTAATTCTATTACCTAGATAATAATAGATTCTATTTCATAATATATTTTGTTGATACGAACTTATTTTGCATAATGTTTGCTTTCATTTTTACAATTTTTTACACTTTTAAGCATTTTTCAATTAGTGTCACAGCAATTAATTGCAAAATGCACATAAATATTTAAAAATAAAATATAAAATTATAAATATTTATCAGAATATGGATTAAATAAACGGTATGTGAGCTTTTCAGTCCACCGCATATAATAAAAATGATAACGCTTGCAATAACGACACTTGATAATTGTATAAATTTCTTTTTCCAGGTGTGTGACTTTCCCTACAGAGCTGGTTGTATCAATGCCCTCAACAAGCATATGGAAAGTAGACGAGTCTTTTTGGCGAATATGTAAAAATTATTAATATTAAAATATCACTTAATTATACCATTTATATTGGACATTATAACGATTATTTTATAAATAGTTCTTTTTAATTTTTGTGTTATTAAAAATCCTTTTTCAAAATTATTGTGTATTAGAAATTTTTTAATTTTAAATTTCTGTAATTAACAATTATATAGTTGCTGTCATTTCGTTACTTCAGTATTCGTATTAGAATCTCTTTTAAATGAAAAATTAAGTAATCCAAAAATAAATTTCTTTTGATAATGTTGTTATATATTTCTTTTATTCTATATATTCTTGATTATTTTATTAATAAGTTTAGATCTATAATACAATATATTTTTTTGGTTCCGTACCTCCAAGGAAATGGAGCCGTAGTAGGATCATTTTGTTGTCCATTTGTCGACCTATGCAGATGTATCAAACTTAAAATCCAGTCAAAAAACTAATCACAGCCAAAAAATAAATACATATAGTATTTATGCTCGACTTTTTTACATTTTGTATGATAATCGTCGGGTAATCTAGACCAAGAGGGTACATCCTGTTTATTTAAAGTTATAAAATTTAGCGAAAATTAATAAGCTATAGTATAATTAAGGGAAAAAATCAGAAATTAATAGATATGTTCCACGAAAAAAAAGCTTTTACAAATTAATATCTGTAGTTCAAACACGCCTGGTTCTTATTAATTACACTTAATTACTTGACTTCTGAAACTTGAAGCCTTCAACGAAAATCTTACAATATAAACATAAAATATAATATTTCTTTTGTTATATATTCAATGTTTATATTTCTTTTGCTTATTTTAAACATCTTAATTATTTGCACCACTCATTGCCGCTTTTTGAAATTTATTCACTTCCATTGGTTGGCTGGAAGAGATTTCTTTCAGAAATAAGCCCTCCGTTGTCAACGAAATTTTCTTGTTTATATTATTTCATTCGTATTTTTTTATGTGCAATAAAGAATAAAGATAAAAAATATCTAAAACTGGTAATTTACAACCTTTACACAGAGAGAAGCCATTACAAGCACATCTGAATTTAAGTTTTCAGTATCTGTGTAAATGAGACAATAAGTTTTAAGTAAGAATTTTACTTAGTAAGAATTATAGTTACTAAAAATTATAGTTAGTAAGAATTTTACTTAATAAGAATTATCGTTATGAGTAAGTATTATATGTTATATTTTCCATTATTTTACGGTAGTGAAATTGACAGGGAATTCCCGGTGCGCGAGTATTAGCGGTACTTGTACTTGACCGATATTCTTTCTGTACAACAAATTGAAACAATAGAAATACAATTTAATCGTTTATATTGACTTATTTATTTTAAGTAGAGATTTTAGGTCAAGCCAATACAGTCTACATTACTGATAGCAATATTATGTACCTAAGTAGAAAAGAATATGACATGATTTATGTCTCACATTTGCACAAATAGATACCTTCTTATAGCATTTTTTTTTGTTTGTCATTGACTCTTAAGGTCGTCGTGGCGCAGTGAACACAGTTTCTGATTGTAAGCACGACGACCGTGGGATCGATTCCCCCTTGGAGAACAAGCTACTTTCATATCTTAGCTCTGGTAACTATACAACGCGTGAAGTTGGCCCTGCTACATTTACCATGTAATATCCAGAAAATGAATTTAGTAGAAAACAAGAAATTGATCGGCGGAATGGCTTGCTTTTATTTATCTTAAGTTTAATATTTTATTAATGAGCTTAATGATAGTAGACGAAGTGAAAGAGTTATGTAAGTTCCGCAGCGTTTGCTGCAGTTCTCTTTCTCGACTTTCGACTACCCTGCTAGAGAAGAAAGTTAAAATTGAAAATATCGCTTCGAAAATATACAAGAACAGAAAAAATCACTTTAAAAACATTTCACATCCTTTTATGAAACCGTTTAAAAAATAAACTTAATATTAACCTTTTTGGCGTTTTGCCATTAATGGGCAACCGAAAGTAAAGATTTAAAAAGTAAGTTATATTTAAGTGTTTGCAAATTAGTTTTTATATGAATAATATAATATTAGTACAAAGCTAGATTTCTATATGACCCTATAATAATATGCGATGATTCTTTTCTCATAACTCCTTGTTATTAATGATCGCTACACCAAGCAAAGATGTGTTTTTTATAATCATTTATATTTACTGGGACTTCAACATCAGATCTTGATATTGTGACAATAGAATATTCTATTTAATCGTCATGTTCCCAAAAAATATAAATAAAAATAAGTTAGATGATGGAGTCAGAAGATGGCGCTGAAATTTTGACTTTTTTGATTCAATCCACACTTTCGAACCCCCGAACTTATGAAATTAATCTATAGCAAATCTAAACGAGACTTTATATGTTGAACTTTAGAAATGTTTAAAAACATGTTTCAAATATATAGCGGTGTACAAGCTTAGACAACTTGATGGACATATCATTGTATTGAATTGAAACAATAATTATAGACAATCAGTTGAAAACTGAATTAGCGACAATAATGTCAACGCTAACTCCCCTTATACAGCAAAAAATAATATCTAGGATACTGATTCAGGTCTCGAGTCGCAGCCTGGACCATCGAAGAAACTGATATAACTATGAAAGGTTTTTTCTATAATATTAAACAATAATATTATGGCTAGATATTGCTCGCAGATTTGGCTTACTGGAGATACCACCTAAAAAAGTGTAAATCTGCTTATTAAGTGGCGAGGAAAAAGGGTTTCAAAAATGATTTAGAACAGCATAGGAATATAAAGACCATAATAAGTTTAATGATTAATAAAATTTTAGATAGAAAAGTAAGCTGAACGTTTTGTTTTATTGCATGTGTTTGAGCTATTTTGAATTGTTGTAAAACCTAGATAAATAAATTTAATCAAGTAAGTTTATCGCGGAAATTGTTTATTGAAAGACCTACAAAATAGCTATGATATCATTTTATTGTAAAATGAAGTTAAAAAAATATAACCTCCAAAAACAGACTTGTTACAAATTTTTCAATTATTTGTTACTTGATAAAAAGTAATAGGGTAATAGAAATAAAATTGTAGAAAATGTTATTTGTAACATTTTTTATTGGGTGTAAATTTTCTGTAGGGTTGCTAGTTTACCAGATACAGCGTAAAAACACTTTAAGCCCCTTTTTTCCAGATCTCCAACTTGGACTTAAGCGTCTTTTGACTATACACATTAAAGTTAATAAAAGTAAATAAAAATAAATTGCGTTCTTTGAAAAACACAATCTAAGGCCTACAAAATGTAACATTTCAATCTCCTTCTACTGTTTATAAAATCTATATATTATATTATTGTTTATATAATATAAAAGATTTGAATTTTCAAATTAGTTTCTTCAATGAAAATAAATCAGTATATAAAAAAATAAGTATCCATTGTAAGAATCCAATCCAATTTCTTATTACCTTTATATTTATGTTTTAAATATTTTACAATTGAACATTATTATGTCTATACTCGTACTGATTGTTTAAACGCAAGAAAAAGCCTAAAACTGTTTTATATACATATATACAGAGCAAAACATTTGGCGAAGTGAATTGTACTAAGCTGGCAGGCTCAGAATTTCATAAATAAAAAGAAGAATTTTCCATATTTTTCGTATATTTATAGAGATTCGAGTATGAAGGGTAAGGAATAACCAACTCAAAAGGATGTGGCACAAAGCGCCCCACGCTTTTTCACAATAATATTAGTATTTTTCTATCACTACTGTTTTAAAAATTATTGTTTAATTTTTTGTTTGATTTACTTAAATAAGCGTGTTTTTTAGTTTTTTTAAACTATATTTATTTTTTATTTTTTAATTTAATGTGGTACATTATTATTATTTTATTTATTTTTATTTAATTGAATTTTTAACTTTTTTTACTGGTGAATAAAATTAAAATAATATATTGTAAAATAAATAAAAATCAAATAAAAATAGACTAAAAAACAATATGTTGTTCTCACTGGTACGGACGGGATTCGAACCCACGACCACAGCATCTAAAGTCACTGCAAGAAAGTCACTCTAACTTCGCATCTTAGACCACTCGGCTAACGACTCTTATACGGTAGTTAGATATACTACCAACTTATATAAGCCACGGTCTCCAGTCCATGGAGAGTTACTCAGTTACAAGTGAAACTAATAAAAGAGTATTAAAAAGTTAAACATAATGTTAAGGGGACGGAAAAAATAAAACTAATATTATATTTTCATAACAAGATGTGCATTAATGCCCTTTTCACATTTATTGCTAAGAAATTTGTGCGTGTGCATTACCATTCACCGTTGGATCGGTTAGCAAATTACACATGAAATAAGGCGGCGGCAACCTCGGCAGAATACTCAGTTTATATAGTTTCTACCCGAGTACCGAAAGTAGGACATTATGATAAACCGATGCAATTTCTAGAAAATCACCCATTAAATACTCTCCTTTGGCAGAAGCTCGTCAAATATCAGTAGTTAAAATGCAGAAACTATTACTTTACCCTTTCCTAAATCAAAACTGAGAGGAAGCTAAGATATTTTTGCTTTCCACTATTCATTCCAAACGTTTTTTTAAAAGTCGCTCAGCGGTTTTTGATAGTGTTGATACAAGGGCATATTAGTTATAATATCAGGAATATTGCCAGATTAAAAAATATTTTTTATTAAATGTAAGAAATAAACCTTAGATTTATCGTTTAACTTCTTGATGAAAGAGTAAAGGATACCGTCCTCACCTGGACTAGTGACGTTTTAAATCAGCTAAAATGCTTTATTGTTCTTAAAAATAAAAGAGGACATCCATTTCCTCTGAGGATTCAGTCGGCATGGCTGAGGATAAATCAAGAAAAATAACAAAGTCCTACCTTTGTTATTTTTTATCAAACCAACCAATTTGTTAGCAAACTTGTTAAGCCATATGGACAGATTGTTGGAATTTGGACTGGGTGCAGTAAATTAGTACTAGCGTCTCTATAGGGTATAGTCTTAGGGTAGTAGTAGGGTATCTAGTGTAAATAGAGAAAATCTAGTAGAGACGTGAACGAGTATATATGTACGTATACTTTGTGTAACTAAATTAAGGACGATATTCTAAGACATTTCTTCTACTGGACCGAAACCTATGTTTGTTGCAGTCTCACATACTAGCCTGAGAGAATTTAGAACTTACCTAACATGTTTATAAGTGTGTTTTGTTATAGTAATAATAATAAAAGTGTAAGAAAATAAAACAAGGCATTTGTTAGGGTTTGATTTTATTTATTTCAAAAGTATAAAAAATGTTTTTATATAAGTCAATTTGTTTATAGTCGATCTGAGTTTTCGTAACAAGCCAAATAAAGACTTCTTTAAATTTTATAAATTAATATTCTTAATTACTATCATTTAATGAGCATCAAGCCTAAAATTGATCGACCTTTGGTATTTTATTAAGTTTATAAACTAAGTTATCTTTATCCAATTCTTTATATAAATAGTACACGTAATAATGTTATAATGTTATTCAGTTTATCATTTTACAACATATGCAAGCTCAACTATTTAATATTCTGTTATTTTCCAAATGACGTTTGTTTTAAAAACTTAATTGTTAATGCGGGATCTATGACCACAGTTGACATTTTCAGGTCTGTCACATTGCTGTTTATATGGGTTAAAAAGCCAAGAATTGTAGCAAGACAGGACCATTGGTCTTCCATTGAAACATTTGTAGTACTGATGACAGTTTTCATGAGCGATGACTACTCCGTTTGAGTTTTCGTCCGCGCATATTGAGAAAGCTTCGCTAGGCTTACAGTTGCAACCGCCTTCATCAGTATCATTTGGTCGAGGTCTTAGCCTATTACCACAATCGACGTTTGCTGACCAATCACAAATTTCTTTGTAAGGATTGTAAAGAAGATTACCTTGACATTTTTGAGTGACCGGTAAACCGAAATTGCATATATAATATTTGTTGCATATTTGATGGGCTATCAGCGTACTCTCCGAATTTTCTGCGGCACAAATGGATTCAGCTTGATCTGGATCACAGTTGCATGGACGATTAACATCGTTTTCAGATGGATTTTCATTACCACCGTTATTACCGTTGTCAATTTCTTTTGGATCTAGTACAAGTCTATCACCACAATCTACATCTTGTGGCCAGTCACATACTTCTTTATAGGGATTATAAAGTAAATTACCAGGACAATGCCCAATAGTTGGTCGTCCGTTATCACAAATATAGTATTGATTACAAATTTCACTTGCAACTAATACACTGTTAGAATTATTTCGAGCACAGATAGTTGGAGCTTCCTTGGGATCACAATTGCACGTAAAATCATCTTTGATTTCATCGTTGTCTTTATCTTCTTCAATTTCATTTTCATCAGGATCAGGAATTATCCTATCAGCACAATCTACACCTCGAGGCCAGTCACATACTCCTAAGTAAGGATTGTAATGTAACCCTGGTGGACACGGCATTGCAATAGCTACACCAGAAATACATCTGTAATACTTAGTGCAGTATTCGTGAGCGATGTGAATTCCGTCGGATCCGAATTGTTGACAAATTGGAATTGCCTCTTGAGGGTTGCAATGACATGTGCCACCATTGCTGCCATTTTCATTTTCATTTTCTTCAACGTTGTTGTCTTCAAAAGAGCTATTTTCGTTGCTATTTCCATTATTACCATTTTCACCACTATTGTTGTCGCCATTACCATTGCCATTTTCGTTAGGGTCAGGTATATTCCTGTCACCACAGTCTACATTCTCTGGCCAATCACATACTTCTATCAGAGGGTTGTACAGAAGTATGCCAGGGCAATCCTGTGGAGAGGGGAGTCCATGGTCACACTTGTAAAATTTGTTGCAATCTTCATGGGCTACTAGTACGCCACTAGATCCAGGCCTCCTACATATTGCGGGTGCTTCGCCAGGATTGCAATTGCAGGAACCGTTTCCGTTCCCGCTGTCGCCGTTGCCATTGCCTCCGTCGCCATTGCCTCCGTCGCCATTGCCTCCGTCACCATTGCCTCCGTCGCCATTACCATTGCCATTTTCGTTAGGGTCGGGTATATTCCTGTCACCACAGTCTACATTCTCAGGCCAATCACATACTTCTATCAGAGGGTTGTACAGAAGTATGCCAGGGCAATCCTGTGGAGAGGGGAGTCCATGGTCACACTTGTAGAATTTGTTGCAATCTTCATGGGCTACTAGTACGCCACTAGATCCAGGCCTCCTACATATTGCGGGTGCTTCGCCAGGATTGCAATTGCAGGAACCGTTTCCGTTCCCGCTGTCGCCGTTGCCATTGCCTCCGTCGCCATTGCCTCCGTCGCCATTGCCTCCGTCACCATTGCCTCCGTCGCCATTACCATTGCCATTTTCGTTAGGGTCGGGTATATTCCTGTCACCACAGTCTACATTCTCAGGCCAATCACATACTTCTATCAGAGGGTTGTACAGAAGTATGCCAGGGCAATCCTGTGGAGAGGGGAGTCCATGGTCACACTTGTAGAATTTGTTGCAATCTTCATGGGCTACTAGTACGCCACTAGATCCAGGCCTCCTACATATTGCGGGTGCTTCGCCAGGATTGCAATTGCAGGAACCGTTTCCGTTCCCGCTGTCGCCGTTGCCATTGCCTCCGTCGCCATTGCCTCCGTCGCCATTGCCTCCGTCACCATTGCCTCCGTCGCCATTACCATTGCCATTTTCGTTAGGGTCGGGTATATTCCTGTCACCACAGTCTACATTCTCAGGCCAATCACATACTTCTATCAGAGGGTTGTACAGAAGTATGCCAGGGCAATCCTGTGGAGAGGGGAGTCCATGGTCACACTTGTAGAATTTGTTGCAATCTTCATGGGCTACTAGTACGCCACTAGATCCAGGCCTCCTACATATTGCGGGTGCTTCGCCAGGATTGCAATTGCAGGAACCGTTTCCGTTCCCGCTGTCGCCGTTGCCATTGCCTCCGTCGCCATTGCCTCCGTCGCCATTGCCTCCGTCACCATTGCCTCCGTCGCCATTACCATTGCCATTTTCTTTAGGGTCAAGGTATATTCCTGTCACCACAGTCTACATTCTCTGGCCAATCACATACTTCTATCAGAGGGTTGTACAGAAGTATGCCAGGGCAATCCTGTGGAGAGGGGAGTCCATGGTCACACTTGTAGAATTTGTTGCAATCTTCATGGGCTACTAGTACGCCACTAGATCCAGGCCTCCTACATATTGCGGGTGCTTCACCAGGATTGCAATTGCAGGAACCGTTTCCGTTCCCGCTGTCGCCGTTGCCATTGCCTCCGTCGCCATTGCCTCCGTCACCATTGCCTCCGTCGCCATTACCATTGCCATTTTCGTTAGGGTCGGGTATATTCCTGTCACCACAGTCTACATTTTCAGGCCAGTCACATACTTCTTTCAGAGGGTTGTATAGAAGTATGCCAGGGCAATCCTGTGGAGACGGAAGTCCATTGTCACACTTGTAGAATTTATTGCAATCTTCGTGGGCTACGAGTACACCACTAGACCCAGGCCTACTACATATCAATGGTGCTTCCCCAGGATTGCAGTTGGACGAGCCATCGTTTTCTCCGTTGCCAATGCCGTTGTCATTTCCGTTACCATCTTCACCATTTCCACTGCCGTTGTCACCGCCGTCTCCATTACCATTGCCATTTTCATTAGGACCAGGGCAAGTGCATTCACAATTGCACGAACCATTGTTATTATTTTCATTTCCATTTCCACTACCATTACCATTTCCGTTGTTGCCACTTTCGTTATTTCCATTTCCATTATTATGTCCGTTTCCACTACCATTTCCATTGCCGTTATTGTCAACTTCGTTGGCATCTGGAATAATCCTATTACCACAGTCAACGTTATAGGGCCAATCACATTGTTGTGTATCAACGTTAAATAGGAGTTCCATAAAACACATTCGTTCCACTAAGTTTCCATGAGTACATTGGTAGTATTTGTTGCAATCATTATGAGCGTAGAGTTTTTCTATGTTGTAATCTACCGGACATCCATTTAGATTTAGTTCAATATTTTGCCCATGAACGATTGCGCACACCAATAAAATGGTTGCGACTGTAAAAAAATAAATAAAGTGATTAGCTATTAGTTTGCTATTGAGCATAAATATTAAGCATTTAAGCATACGAACTCTGGAGCTATACAGGTAAGGTAATAACTAGGTGATGGCATTTAATCATTTTGTACTGCTATTTATTTAAATAACCTGCATTTGATGATAGTATAGGAATTCTATATGCAAGATATACGCTTTATCCCGCACATGGCAGGGTAAGCAGTTGCTTAGTCCCTGCTTTTTTTCCGTCCTCGCTTTCCGCCTTTTTCGAGACAATGCGTGTTGAGTGGCGGAACTCAACGCCGCGCTTTGCCTAGTAGCCAGAGCGAAGAAAATGGAAATAGAAAAATCCGTCTTCCTCGAGTGGCAATCGAACCCAGAAACCGTCGCGTTTACAGGCATACGCTTACGCCACTGCGCCACGACGGGCCACATATACGAGTTGGTGACATTATACATTTACGAGTATTTACATCTACGAGTAGTAGAGATAAGAAAATAGCCTTTATATCTTACGTGGATAGTTATTATACAGATTTTATCGAACTAATAATTATTACGTTAAGTTTCACAAACTATATACGAACTGCTTTTTGGTTTCACCGGTAAACAATGAATTGGAACGAGAATTAACTTATATTTGTTTGCACTAAAAAACGTGATTTACAAATGAACCGTTTGAAATTAGGAATTGAGTGCTTTTTCTCTTAGAATAGGTCAAGTTTAATAAATTATTGAGGACACTAAACTGTAATATTTTTTTTTACTTTCACATACTAATGCTTTGAGTACAATATACATCAAACTTTACCACACTATAATCCATTTTCACTTGTTAAATATGTTAAATAAAACTTAAAAGTACTCGAAAATTTACAATCTACTATACCTTTCATGATTTATAATGATAACTCGTTGAGCACTTATGCATATAATGCATATAAGCCGATAAAAAAAAGTTAATGAATAAACGATCTGCTTAGGCGGGGTTTATATATAAAATGATTATCTTAATTTACATATATGTGATTAAAATTTAAAAAAATGACGTTTCCGTTATCACAAACGATTATTTGATAAACAATAAATAATAAGAATTGGTTTACTGATATTTTTTTAGAATTCCGCAATAAATATGTGCGCAGTTTTAAAAGATCAACGCCTTTGCATTAGAACAAAACATTTTATAATGTTTTGTTCTATTGCAATAGCGTTGATTTAAGTTCAAAATTTTAAATAGTTAAAAAAGTTAAATCTAAATTTACTATTTTAAAAAATTGCAATATTATTGTTACATACGAGGGTCAAACTGAAAGTTCTTAGAAAATCAAAAACTAAGCATTCTTGCAAGTTATTAGTTATTATTATAACTTTTCAAAATAGCCTACATTTACATCAATACATCGCTGCATTCGATGGAAAGCACCTTGCCCACTCGGCCTTAGGGGTCTCTTCAACGGCGTTTTGAAACGCAGCCACTGCTTCTTCGGCGTCCATAAAATGTTTTCCTCGAAGTTTTTCTTTTATTTTCGGCAATAAATAAAAATCGCAGGGTGCGAGGTCGGGGCTATACGGCGGGTGACCCAGTAAATTTCACTGTCAATTCCACGTCTAAGGTTGCCAAATAGTCGATCGTTTGCCTGGCGGTGTGCGGCGAGGCATTGTCATGATGAAGGAGGATCCTGCTGTGAGGTCGTTTCTCTCGAACTTTTTCCAAGACAAGTGGCAAACAGTTGTTAGTGTACCACTATGCATTAACCGTTTTCTGATCCTCTAAGACAACTGTCGCGTAATGACCTGTCTTTTCGAAGAACGAGGCCACAATCTTTTTTCCAATACTTCGACTTCTCTTCACTTTAGTTGGCAACTCTTCGGAAGGAAACACCCACTGAGCAGACTGTCTTTTGGTTTCCGGATCATAACAGTAAATCCAGCTTTCGTCACCCGTTAGTATGTCGAACACAGCCATATACATAACAATTTGAGTCACCTCCGTTAAATTTTTGGATCATTTCTCGGCACCAATCAACACGGCGGAGTTTTTGAGCCTCGTTCAAATTATGCGGTATCCAGCGGGCACAAAGCTTCCTGACCGCTAAATGTTCATGGAGGATTTTATGCACTTGACTCATACCTATGCCTAGACTTGTCCGAATCTGCTGATAGGTCACTCTTTTGTCAGTCTCTATCATACGCCGCACAACACTGATATTATCTTCAGTCGTCGCTGTAGAAGGCCATCCCTCACGCAAATCATCGGTGAGATTAGTTCGACCACGTTTGAATTCATTAAACCAGTTGTAAACTGTGGCACGAGATGGGGCTTCATCGTGAAAAGCCAATCGAAGTCTATCATAACTTTCTTGTTGACTTATATGACATCGAAAGTCATAAAAAATCATTGCACGAAAATTTTCTCGGCTTAAATTCATTCTGACGTGCACAGACAATTTTCAATTTGCCGCCAAATCGTAAAACAAATGACAAATGAGTGAAATGTATACTCAATATTATTGGTAAAGAGTTCTATTTTCAAAATTTAAACTTATTTTTTTAATATAATGCTTTTAAGTTGCCAGTTCTAAAAACTTTCAGTTTGACCCTCGTACGTAGTGTTAAATTTTAGAACGTATTTTTTATTTTTTGATCTAGTTTTTTAATATATCTACATATAAATCACAATCTGTCAAATAATTTTCACTTGAAAGGATCACATATAAATTGACTTTTTCTTCCATTTTTAACACATTTTTATACCTATTCATATTTATTTATATTTAATTATAATAGCATAAAATAAAATTATAAAATTACTGCCTTATATATTCATGATATAACATTAGAAATAAATGATATAACATATCATAAGGAAGCTTCTTCCCGTGAATGTACATAAAAAATATAATATTTCGTACAATTTAAATTAATATATTCAATAAGTGCAAAAAACATTTCCATTCGAATAAGCGGTATTACAAAAGCAATTTTAACACAGATAACATCTCTTATTTACGATAACAAAAGAAATCTTATAGATTAGCACACAAAAAAAACCGATGTCGCATTATTAATCATCCTATATAAATTTATTATCTTTAAAATGATTGCATATTAATCTAATGCGAGCTCTTCGTTTGATAACGTACTTCCTAGAAGTTTTACCCATCGCTTCATATGAAGCGTTGCATTGATTGTATACTGTAAAAATCAAATATAAACAAAGTGCACTTTTTGGTGCTGCCATTCCTACTGTAACACACACTGATAATAGTTTCAAATCAATCTGTACTACTTAAAGTTATTCTTTGTAGAGCCATCCAAGTGCTTACATATACGTAGGTTTGGCGTAGCAGGTGTAAGTTTTGTAGATGGATAATAGTTAAAACAAGTTTCAAAGTGAAATTTTCAAATAGTAATTGATCGTTATGACTAAAATTTTTCACACCTCGCCTATTGTTTACATGAATTGTATTTAATTTACTTTATCTTTTTTTATTCATGTTTAGAACAATGTAATCAATAGATTTGTGCATCATATATGTCGGCGCTAGGCCAAGGTTTCGTTGTTCAGAGTCCATTTTTCATAATAAAACAACAGAGTGGTAGCAATTGGTTTATTCTCGTACAATAGTTAATACAGAAGAGATCCACAATACATAATTCAGTCCTTGTATTTATTTAACAGCTGACATTTCTATTGAATATTTAAAATTAATATCATAAAGAATTTAACATTACAAATAGATTATATTGATTTATTTAATTAAACATTAATTACAGTATTAAATATTTTCTAAATAAAATCATAAAATGTATATTGATTTGCGCCCATATATACATTAACAAAAATCGACCAAAATCATTTTCATTTAAAATATAACAAAAACAGCAGTTTTTTAAATCACAAATTATCTAGGAGTTAATAGACCTCATGTAGAGTTAAGTTTTTAATTATATATTTCTCCAGGCCTAGCTCTATTTGCTGGCTTGGCCGTTTCGTCACTACAAGGTGTACTAGGTGGCCAATTAAACACGTATATTTATGTATTTAAAGTGTGTAAAATTGAAATTTAGTAAGTATATACTAAAGAAAAGCATTAAAAATTTGCTTAAGGACTTTTTACGTCCTATTCGTATTCCTTCACCCTCAATTTTGCCTATTTAGCAAGTAAAAATTTTTAAATTATATTTTTCACTGTATTTAGTAAAATTAAATAGACAAATATAAAATTACCCCTTTTACGCTTTATCTCGCTACCCTAGTGTTAAAACACTCCGTTCCCCGTTGTTCACCTTTTCTAGGTATTGCGTATTGAGTAGTGCTCCCCCCTTTGGAACGCCTCTCCACCCGCTTTGATAGTAATTCACGACTTAAAAGGTAGCTTCACACAATTTTTCTAGTGGTAGTGCTTAAGTGATACCTCACACAACAAACAAAGTGAACACAACTGCTATACACCTTACTCACTATCCATTTTTATAAATAATTTCATAATTATTAATATACTATCACGTCGATTAATTAAAACAATAAAGATAAGTAGTAGCAATTCATGTTAAACTTGATTTATAGTGTAATTGTGATTTATAAAAGTCCTGAAAATGAGATAGCGTTATTAATAGTTTTTTTTTTTTATCAAAATCAGTTAAGTTATTTATAGAAAACCAATGAGATTTACATGATTACACCTCCACAATAATTTTATAATGCATTACTAAATATACACATATTAATTAGAGCACCTAATACAAAAACTGTTAAATCCGATGTACTCTTGAATGGTGAAACTGTAGAGCCTGTTAATTCTACGACATTTCTACGTATCACAATTGACTCTAAATTGCAGTGGGAACCACAAATAAACTTAGTC
This sequence comes from Dione vanillae, assembly GCA_037178615.1. Classification (NCBI taxonomy): domain Eukaryota; kingdom Metazoa; phylum Arthropoda; class Insecta; order Lepidoptera; family Nymphalidae; genus Dione; species Dione vanillae. The sequence goes on along the minus strand of JAZFAU010000209.1, from coordinate 811,850 downwards.
CAGCAGTATTGCAGGTAGAAGTTAAAAAAATAGACTAACTGATATAGATGTGGCTACTGTCATAGTATTGTGTCATATGGCATTTTACTTAGGGTAATGCAACCTCCGTTAATTTCCTGCAAAAGCGGACTATTCATGCTATTTATAACTTAAATCTTAAAAATTCAATTGGCCAAAATTTTAAAAAATTAATATATATTTACCGTTGCATCACAATATATCTTCGATAATGTATTGCATGTAAAGAAAAATATTAACGATTCTACTGAAATTAGTGAAGTATACAATATTTATACCTGAAATATATATACACTTACAGCGTCTGTAAATAGATTGCATCGAATCCGCATTTTTTTCAAGGGTCAGTCTGTACACTTTTACTAATAGGATCCCATAAAGTATCCAACAATAATTTCAAAGAATTGTAAAAAAACTTTTGTGCGTTTAAGTTTATTATCTAATTGATGATTTTTAAATGACAGCACACCTTGAAAATAAAATGCTATCTATATCTCTAGTCTATTTCGAGAGTATCATTGTCTAATAAAAATTATTGTGCTAAGTAAAACAGTAATTGTTCCACTAAGTTTCTTGCGCTATTTTTTTTCAGGTCTGAGGCATTAACTTCTTTTCTTACTTTTTTTAATCTCTCGTTTATAAAATTGCAAAATTATTATGATTATTATTTCCAATAACTAACTTTAATTTTATTTTAAAAGTGCCTATATGTGTATCATAAATTGATTTTGAAATTATGTTAAAAATTTGCCGTGTCAGGTAATTTTCATTTATCAGATGATACATTATTTATATCAAGCTTCTGTCATCGGTTTCCTTATATTATATATATTTTACTTCTTCTGTACTGACGAATAGTGAGTCGACATCAAAATTTACCATGATTTCATTAAGGGCTTAAGTTAGCGTAGAATTTTAAGTCTCGACCGATAACTTCCGCTTTCGTAATAACAACATCCTGGAAGGACATCTTTCCCGCTCGAAATGCTAAGGTGATTCTTTTAGTGCTAAAACAGTAAAACTATATAATAAGCTGCCATTAGAAGCATAACGCTCCCACACGGTTGGGATATTTAAACGACGTTTCAAACACTACTTACTGCACTACTATCTTAACCTGAATTAATGAACTTACAATGTGGTAATTCGTGTATATGTATGTGTGTACGAGTACGTATGTACATATAACATGTACTTTTGTTAGCACGTATTTTTTTTGGCTTCACACTCTATCGCGCACGTGGCAGGGTAGGCAGAGGGATCTGCAGGAAGATTAAGATCCCTGCTTTCCCCGTCCCAGCTTTCGCCTTTTTCGAAGCATTGCGTGTTGAGTGGCGGAACTCAACGCCGCGCTTTGCCTAGTTACCAGAGCGAAGAAAAGGAAAATAGGAAAATCTGTCTTCCCCAAGTGGAAATCGAACCCAGAAACCGTCGCATTACAGGCAGACGTTACGCCTCTGCGCCACGACGGTCCTCTGTAATTTATTAAATAATCTGTAAATAATTTATTTAGTATTTTTGTATATGTAAATATATATGTAATCTTTATATATACTTGTTACACCTCTCTACACTCCAATTACTAACATTACTTAGTTTTGTTGTTGCCTGTAAAAGACCGCTTTTAATGATAAGGCCGCCATTGCACAGTGAATCGTCTAATAATTTTGATATGTATTGTTGCGCTGTGTTTTAACCATTCGTACAATAAAGTATGATAAATAAATAAATAAATGGTAAATTTTTATGTTTGGTAATCTACACAATTTCAGAAGTGGTAAAAAAATAATCAATCTAACAATTATAGAGAATTTTTTATCTATGTACAAGTTAAAAAAATAGTACATATTTCAATTTTTAAAGAAAAGACACAAGTATAATGAAGTAAACACTTTAATGACCAAAATATATAATTTATCACTTTTATCCATAGATTATCCTGATTTTTTTTTTCAGACAAAGCGCGTCATTGAATTGTCCTATTTTATACTACTACTATACATTCGGGAAAAAGCTATACTATTTTATTTTTAAGAATATCGTGTAAGCTTCAATAATTTTCTCCTGTAATCTTAATTCTTACAGTCCACAAATATGTAAAAAGGTAAAGTGTTCTTAATAATATGAAATTAAGAATCTTTTAGTCTAAAAGCCAAGTAGTCTAAAAGATGGTAGTATGTGATGATAATGACTTTAAAAGCATTAAATTTATATAAATCGTTGCACATGTACATAGACAACTGCCCGCACTGGAAGGGAACTACCCTGTAGTATAGTTATAGGTTGATTTTTATCATTTAATGCAATCACATAGAATCTTTTTATTGTTTCACAATAATTGTTTGTAGCGAAATTGATTGCATTGTTATCATAAAAAATATGGCATTACAAATAACATACTAATAACATCTATTTATCTTATCAACTAAAACATCTCAGACTTTTAATCGCATTACATAGAAATATCATTTCCAGGAAGATTCAATATTAATTTATTAGAAATAATTAAAAATGTATGTTTTTAATTTTTGGCGTTATAAATAGGTATTATTTATTATATAACTATTCATTTAAATCGTATAATGTTTAAATATTAAAAATACTATAAATATCCTGAAATTGAAAGAAACAATCTAGTTTGCAAGAAAATAATTTATTAATAAGCCTTGCGCGGCGTTGAGTTCCGCCACTCAACACGCAATGCCTCGATAAAAGGCGGAAAGCGGGGACGGAGAAAGCAGGGACTAAGCAACGGAGTGTCTTAACACTAGGTTCCAATAGTTCCTGCAGTTCCCTCTGCCTACCCTGCCATGTTCGGGATAAAGCGTGAAGCTAAAAAAAAAAATTAGCCTTGTTTGTTTCAATAACAGAACAGAAAATATATGCTCTGATTCCACATAGTGTAATATCCATCAGTAAAAAAATAGTAACTAAATTTGTGTCTACCAATTTCAGAATTGTAGGTCAACGGATAATACAACATTTTAGGGTCATATTTTGTGCTTAATTAACATAAAAATTATTGTACTTTTAAATAGTTATATGTGATATGAGTGAGATATCTTTTATTTCCAATATTCTATTGTTTTTTCTTTGTTTGTGCGAATAAACCAGGTTTATTTTTAGAATCAAATGTAGTAGCGGTTGAAATAATTTGCTGAAAGTTGCTAAAAGTTTCTCGATTTGTCTAGAATTATCATCAATTAATTTCTAAAATGTGCATCGAGAGTGCCTTTTTTGCTTACGCAGGGTCACAGGTCATATTCACTGTTTTGAGCTTCTCTCTGCACGAGATGGCGAGGTGTATTTTAGCTTTTACGATGAATCCATGATATTCTAAATAGGTTCTACACTTCGCTAAGTTCTTACTTCTTGGCATTCTATATACTTCTAAGTATAAACAAATAAAGAACCATAGCGAGCATTTTTAACATTTTAGTTTGATATACGGCACAAGTGGAAGTGAAATTGCACGATTTAGTTAAATGTCTTAAAATGGTATAAATGGATCCTTTTAAAGACGTATAGGTTTATCTGTATCTGTATATATAATAAAACATTAAAAAATCGTGTCTGTACATTAAATATTTTTACAAAACAAAACAAAACATGTAAGAAATGAAAAAACAGTAAGAAATCGAAAATAAAATTTTGTCTGTTTGTATGAAAGCTTGTCTGCTTGCACACGCTAATCTCAGGAACCACTGGACGGATTGTGATGAAATTATTTTGCTATATAGCCATTAATCCTCGCTAACTATAGACTATTTTTTATCTTTTTTTTTTGAAATTCGCTCTTTTAGGGGGTAAAGGGGAGGGGGGAAATTAAGGAAGCAATAAGGATTTTTGGAAATACTGGAAATATTCAACAAACATTTTCTGTGTCCCACGATGTTCTTGGAGATTTTACATAGATCTCTTGTATAAATCTTAGATCATAATCTTTGTTATATCTAAGTGTTTTTTATTTAGTTATTTATTTTCATTATATTATTTTTATTATTTTCATAGCTTCACGCTTTATCCCGCTTATAGTAGAGTAGGCATAGGGAACAGTAGAAATCGTGGCCTGGGAACTAGTGTTAAATCATTCCGTTCCCTGCATTACGTATTGAGTGGCGAAACTCGCCGCGCATTGCGTAATTGCCAGAACGAGAAGATGAAAACGAAAAGATCTATTTTCCCCGAGTGGGAATCGAACCCACAAACTGTCACGTATACAGACAGACGCTACATCTCAACGTCACGACTGTTTATAATAATAATAATAGCCTTTGTTTAAAAATCTTACATATTAAATTTCTTTCTTATATACTAATTTTATTATTTGACACCAGTTTCGCCAAGATTGTCTTGCTTCCCAGCATAGGCCTCCCCTAAAGCTTGCCACAAAGTACGATCTTGTGCCTTTCTTCTCCATGTAAAACCTGCTATTCTTTTTATGTCATCTTCCCACCTGTGGCGTTGTCTTCCTTTCTTTATTTTGTACTCTCTTGGATACCATTCAGTTATATCCTTGGTACATTTATCTTTTTTGTTTCACATCATGTGACCTGTCCACCTCCATTTTAGTTTTTTGATGCAATATGTAACATCTGTAACTCCAGTCTGCTTCCGGATTGTTTTTAGTTTTATTTTGTTTTTTAATTTAACATTGAGCATACTTCTTTCCATACCTTGCTGACAAATCTCTAGTTTGCGTATGTCGTGTTCCGTTAAACTCCATGTTTGGCATCCATAAGTCATAACTGGCAGAATACACGAGTCAAATATTTTTTTTCTTATATTTAAGAGGAACATCGGGATTTTTTATTACCTCTTTTAAGGACCAATATCTTTTCCAGGACAGATTAATTCTATTAGTTATTTCCTTAGTTGTTAGGTCTTTTAGAGATATTATTTGACCAAGATACGTGTATTCCTCCACATATTCAATATTTGAGCCATTAACTACAATTGGCATTTGTTCAACGTTGGTCATCAGTTTCGTTTTTGTGGTGTTCATAGAGAGTCCAACATTTTCGCTTTCGAATACGAGTTGTTCTAGCATTTCTTGCAAGCCTATCGCATCGCCTGAAATAAGTATCAGATCCTCTGCAAATCTTAGATGGTTGAGTTGTGCTTCGTTAATATTCAGTCCATAGTTGTTCCATTCGAGACGTCTAAATATATATTCCAGAACTGCGAAGAAACGTTTGGGTGACAACGGGTCTCCTTGTTTAACTCCTCTTTTTACAGGAAAACTTTCACCTATTCTTTCTGTCTTTATTTTAGCTCTCATATTCTTGTAAATATTGCTAATGAGGCGTATGTATTTTTTGTCAACTCCCTGTGTTTCCAGTGCTTCCCATATTTTGGAGTGTTTAAGTGAGTCGAAAGCTTTAATTTAGTCAACAAATGCCAGATAATACTTAATACCATATTCGTTACTCTTTTTGATTACCTGTTTTATGGATATGATCAAGTGTTGAGAAATCGCTACGAAATCCTGTCTGTTCCCTTGGTTGATTTTCATCTAAAATCTTTGTAAGGCGGCCTTTGTGACCAGGAAGCTGAATATTTAAAACGGCGAGTCTGTCAGACACTCCGTTGAATTCTATTATGTTATTTTTAAGATATTTTTTCACTATAAATCCAACTCCATACAACCCAGCTATTTCATTTTTATAAAATAATATGTAGTTGTTGTGTTCTTCAATTTTCTGCTCCGCTCTTCGTATCTCGCTCAATCCTATAATATCCCAGTTAACTGTTTCTAATGCTTGTTCTAATTCTAATAGAGAATCCTTAGATTTTAGTGACCTTGTGTTAAGCGTAGCTATATTTAGCTTAGATCTATACTTAGTGAGTGGTATTTTTTTCGCGTTACTATCCATAAGCTTTTGGGGGTTATAGTCTATCACCCCGCGGTGACTAGCCGTATTGGGGATCTGGTTGTTTCTTGTTTGTATGTATATTGTGTTATTTACATTCTTTGCGTTTCCGGTGTCCGTTAATTCCTATGCCTAATTCTGTTTTGTAGGTTTGTCCGATAGGGAAGAAGATCTGGCCCTCAAATATGCAAATGCGTCAGTTTTGTGCATTTTAGACGGAGCTGTAGTATTATTTTTTTCTGTACGTTGTGGGGCTGAAATATTAATTGGTGACATAGAAGATTCTCTCTTAATTTTTTCAGCTTCTGACTTTTCTTTTATTAATAACTTATTATTTTTAATAAATGCTATATTTCCTCTTTCTTTTTCTTCCTTTATTTGGAGTTGAAGTATAAGAATATTCACATATAAAACTGTTTTAATCCTTGTAAGCAGCTATTCAAAGATTTGAATTAGGCCTTGTTTATCTACATACAATGTTTAGGGTAGAGTAGGCAGAGGGAAATGCAGGAACCGTGGGAATTTAATGTCAACACACTCCGTTTTTAGTCGTCCTGCTTCCTCCGTCCCTGCTTTCCCCTTTTTTCTAGGCATTGAGTGTTGAATGGCGAAACTCAACGCTGCGCTTTGCCTAGATTCCAGAGCGAAGAAAATGGAAATAGAAAAATCCATCTTCTACGAGTGGGAATCAAACCCAAAACCCAGTGTATTTCAACTTTATTAATTTATTTAGAATTTATATATGCGTGCTTGCGTTAAAATGTTAATATTATGTATGTGTAAGGAAATAGAATTAGTAGACAGTCATACAACGCACATAAACTTTCTATGTGACATACCAAGAGAAGAATTTCGCAAAATTTTATTTAGCGACAACGCTTTTTTGTGAGTCGGTAATATCTTATGGATTGTCAAGCTACAGAAAAACGTATAACATACTTGGATAAAAAATACTATTTACAGTTATATATTATGAAGGATATATTCCCGAATAATATAAAAGAAAATTTTATTAATAAAGTTTTTTTTATTTTTTAATATCATACCAATGAAAAATAGAGTTTACTCTTATATCAGAACACTTTTCAATGAAAATTTTAAGCACTATAAAACATTAATTCTAACTAGACGTTGAGCCAATTTACAAGTTTTATTGTCAAAATACTGCAACATGTATGGCAAGGTATTATTAAAATTAATATTAAAATTTAGGTATTTTATATCAGCTCATCAATCAGCTCACATTATCAGTGCGAAACACAATAACACACAAAAATTGCCAATATATATGTATAAAAATGATAGGTACTACGTAGAAACACTAGATAAACAAATACCTATTTGCTTGTTACAAATTTTAATTGTGTACTGTAATTATTAATAGGGTTTATGTTAATAAATGTTAACAAAAATTTTAAAAATTGTTAACAAAAATTGAATTTTTTACTTATTAATAAATCAACCTTTAAATTACTGCGATCGCAGTCTACTGTATGAAGGATATTTTTAATCGAAATCTATCTTCAGATTTACTTATCCAACTCAAATACTTGTTTACGTATGGACAATGCTTACATAAATAAATTAATAGAATAATTCACAAAAAATCAATACATACGACATAGTTACATTTACGTTTGTTAACTTTACAAGTTGTAATTTCTAACTCATGAAATTGGTACGGAACCTTCGGTCCCCGTGTAAGACTTACACTTAACTGATATATATATGTTTTGAGCAAACATTTCCTATTAATTTTATCAGTTATTTGTGTGAGTAATTACTTATAAGCAATCGTTTTTAAATAATTTACCATTAATGTTTACCTTGTTATTTATTTTGCTTGTATATGATAATGTAGCAACTGAAGGAAATGTTCTACATCATGATGTAGAGATACATATAGCAATGATTACAATTATAATGTTTTTATAATTTTATTACTTATGATTAAGAGAAATAGCGATGCCTTACACGATATTTCGAATCCAAGTGGAAATCGGAGTCTAGGTGACAAATGTTCTTTCCATATAAAATAAAAGTGAATATTTCCTAAATACGTACTTTTATTCAACAGATCTGCCCAAACTTAGGCTACGTTCGGTATATCTCATCATATTATTATATTTTTTTATAACAACCACGCATTTTCTTTACTTTGCATAGTAGTGAAATGCAATGTCAGGACATTCTTCATTCTAAAACAAAATTTACAAGTATAATAAATTGCCATAAGCTAATTTATATTTCAATAGGAAGCTTTTAATTCATAAATAACGATGAAATCATATTCTAAATAAGTATAGCTTAGTAATACATTAATATGAAATTCTTAAGAATCTACTTCTTTATCTTGATGTATGCGAATGATATTTTGTTTCGGCGGCTTTTGGTGTGATAATACGATAGTGCAATGGTTATCTGCACAACGCAGGTGCTACTAAGTGGTTATTATCTACATTAGATACTGCACTCGGTGATAGCTGGCTTAAATCACGACATTTTTATTTGAAAGTATTTCATTACTAAGTTCTGATTAAAAGTTTTAGTGATTTTTTGTGCCTATATAATTTTTATTTAGGTATAACTATTAGTACCTACAATTGTATTGAATGCTATCGTCTTTATATAGCTTGTTTCTCACCGGCGCACAGAAACCTTTTGTTTATATAAATATGTAAACGTAAAGATTACAAAACAGATTTATAAAATTAATAGTGTTTCCTCGACAGAAGTTAATTTCACCAAAATGACCAGTTTGTAACACTCAAAGTGTTATTAAAAGTATACTTTTAGAGTTGCATAGTAAAGACATAAATAAATGATGTTATTATTTCACAACATATTTTAATTTCATAACATTGATGCAGCGACAACTTGTTTGTGTGTAAATTTAGAAATTTTTAAAAAATCAATAGGTAATTCGAAGCATTCCTGTGAATTAAGTAAAAACGAGGTCCTTGTTAATAAAGATGTTCCTATTTTATAGGGAATATCTTAAATGTTACTTTTTTAAACAGATGATGATTTTGTCAGGTACAGAAAATATATTAAACCTCTATTTTCATTTACCATCTTAAAATAAATTACAAATAAGTATTACGACGTTAGGATATTTATTGTTTCATCGTAAGATGTTACAAACCGTATATTTTCATAGGTCATTGAAAAATGCTTTGTTATAGAATATAGATTAGAAAATTATTATTATTTATTATACACTTTTTAGTAACATGTAGATAAAGTAACTGTTATAAATATTACACCGGCCAAAGCCTTTTTAAACATTTTACTTAAACATTAACTGTTGGGTAATTGGAATAATCTCAGGAGTTACAGATCCAAATTTAAAAACTTTATCTGCTCAGTAAGTCTATTTAGTTTATTACCTTACACTGTGACTAATAGTAATGGAGTAACAATAAAAGTGTAATAAAAACAAGCGAGACACTCCGCTTCCTCTGCTAATAAGGGTCGCGTTACGCAAAAGTTACAACTTTTGCGAAAGACAGAAATATTTTCTGTAAAAACTTTAAAATAAAAATATTTTTATTGCAAGGAAAAATAAATGAAGTGATTTTTATGTATCATTTTAAACATTATATTAGGTATACCTAACCAATTAAATAAGTAGGTACGTTTTTATAATATATCGCTTAAATTAATATTTTAGATGTTATCAACACTTAAATTGTAAGTGCCGAACCGTCGCACTTCCGAGTGCAATCATTGTAAATAAAGATACATACATACATATGTAACTTCATGCTCTATCCCTGGCGGGCTAGTCAGAAAGAACGGAGCGCCAAACGCTGCGGTCCCTGCATACTTCTTTCGCCTCGTCCAATGTTTTTAACCTCTTCGTACACGCTATCTAGGGAGTTAACGTAACCTTCTTCCCGAATCTTCGATACTGTGTTTTCGAAAGTCAACCGAGGTCTCCCCTTACCTCTCTTACCATTCATTTTTCGTCGTATATCTTTTTTACCATTCTTTCGTCACTCATTCTTTCGACGTGCCTAAACCATTTGAGCACGTTCTTTTTCATTCTTACTGTGACATCCTCGCTGTTACTTACCACCCTGTGTACCTCTTCGTTGCAGATTCGGTCAGCTAAGCTGACTCCGCAGCACCACCTCAGCGTTCATTTTTCTATCATTCTTCTTCTGTAATGTTTCACTGCCATATAACAGCGTCGGAACCAGAACTGCATTGTTTACTGTCAAACGTGCAGCGACGCTGACGTTCTGCCGTCTCAACAACGCAGCTAAGGCACCGTTTATTCTGTTACCGGCAGCAACACGTTTTTCCACATCCATTTCGTATCTACCATCTCTACTTAACATACTTTCTAAGCATACTTCTTCATTCACTTGTTTTAATGTTTTTCCATTCACAAAAATCTTGCATTCTGTCCCTTCCTCGTCTCTTTCAAATATCAGAACTTTTGTATCACTCGTATTCAGGCTTAGACCATTAGTTTCACACCCATCTTTCAGAATAGTGACCAATACCTGCAACTCGCATTGATGATGCAATAAGCACTGCATCATCTGCGTACAACAAGCAATTTACCTTCAAGTCACCCACTTTTACACCCATGTCTTTTACATCCAGTCCTTGGAGACAGTAAATAAAGATATGAACTGATTTTAAAGAAAAGTAGTTCCTGTACCAAAGTATTTCCTGCTTTAAATAAAAATAATAGAGGAATATATACAAAATATATTTTCGACGCAATCATAAATAACGATATTTCTTTAATATGTAATATATATATGCATCATTTAATCAATAATTTTGTTTCTTTTGATTAACCTTTAACGGCGACAAATTGATAATTATCTAACAACATATTTATTCACGCTAGCATCGATCACAAAACCACCATTTCTATAATCAGATACGCAGGCACCATCTATCCTTCATAATATAATAAAATCACAAAAAAATCACAAAAATAATCTAATGAGATACAGCCATTATAAATATTACCTGTATGTTATCACTGCGCTACGCTCAAAATATTCCGGTCCAATGTTAAAACCGTTTAGCTGTACGGGTGCGAAACCTGGAAGGTCACAAATGACATCTCGTGCCAGCTCCAAAGTCTTAGCCGCACTCTCGATATTTACTGGCCCGAGAAAATCTCCAACGTACAACTCTGGGAAACTCCGATCGGCCAGCAAATCAAACGCCGCAAGTGGGCATGGATTGGCACCAGATCACATCCTTAGGCAAACCCTAGACTGGAATCTCCAAGGCAAGCGTAAGCGTGGCCGCCCTAAACGGAGCTGGTGTCGGAGGTGGCATACATAGGGAGGACCTGGAGCGAAATAAAGCGCGATGGTCAGGACCAGACGGGATAGCGACGCACTGTGGACGACTCTGCCCCATATAGGGGACTTAGCACCTTAAGTCAAGTCAAGTATATGTTGTTATGGTTGTATTATTTCACGGTATAAAATGAAAAAACGCCTGACAATATTGTAATAGCAAAATTTACTATATACATAGTATTTTCACTTATAATGTCGATAAATTTGTGAGCTATCTAAAACAGTGAAATATATTTTTTTTATGAACTATTATCTACCTATGAGAATTGAATTTGTTTAATTTTTACGATTATTAGTGTATCAACATTTTACACGATCTTTGTAAAAAGCAGTTTATTGTGTGATTAGTTGTTATGTAATATTATGCAAGTAAAAACACACCGAACTAATATTAGCTTTATATTTAAAAGCTCTATATGTACAAATATACTTAAGCTCTGCTTCAGTTATAAACATAATTAATTTGTATATATAGCAACATAAAAGCTTAACTTTTAAACATTTTGTTGTATTGACCTCAAAAACGTTCCATTACACACTACACTATGGGTCCAGTACTCCGCACTACGAATCAATGGAATGCTAAGATTTCTCTGACTTATCTGTGTATGTATGTACAATTTTCTAATAAAAACAAAATGAAACGCGCAAAACGGAACGCGCTCTCACGTCACACCGCACACGGAAAGGCATGAGGACGGAGGCGAATCGCGGAGGGCGCGAGGCGCTGACGTCACGCACGTCACCGCCGAGTGCCCGAAATCCGAAGTCGAGACTCATTCAGTTAGTGATAATCGCGCTCCGTCGACGTACCGCCATGCGCGCTTGATTTGCCGCGGAAATCCCACAGCCTGATGAATCTTTGCCTACTACCAACAAAACACAAGTGAGTGATCGCAGTTTGCTAGTCGAGTGACACTTGTTACCATCGACGCGCAATGACCTCGCCGGTATGTTACAGATGTCAGCCGTCACCGCACGAGGAGCGGCGATTTTATCACATCTTAGAAAATGACTGAAGGTCTCCCGTACAGACATGAGAAGCCGGTAAGTGTTTGTAGTATCGCGTGCAGACTCGTTCTGCGCTCGCCTGTGGCCGTCACTATAAACGTCATACGCTCAGAAACTCCGATGCTTTGCTTTATTAATGTTATTATATATCCATCGACACATTTATTTTTTTCTTATCGTTATCAAATAATGACGTTGTTTCTCTGAAATTCGCTTCCTCAACTAATAATAGTAGACTGCCTTGAAGTTGTATTAACCATTGGACTTTATCAATTGGTATACATATTAAGTGTTTGTATTAAAATGCGCAGTGTCAGCGCTTTGGCGCGTACCAGATGTAACTGGTTTTTGAAGATGAACTTCAAATGATTTACGTTGAAAATACGTTACTAAAATGTAATTCACAACTTCCGGAATACTTATAAAGTTTTTCGTTAATTTTATAGAAGATTAATAACATACAATACAGATTTGCGAATTTATAAACTACATACTTTGTTGTCAACATTAAAGATTTAGGGATTAGAAGAGACGCAAAAAAATACTTAGAATATTATATATAAATTTAATTCAAAGTTGCTATACTGTATATGTACATAATACTACATATAATGTCGTAATACTATACATATACATAAGTATATATTTTCCTTATGTATGTAAGTATATGTGACATTAGAGCATATTTGTTTGTATGTGTTTCTGAGTAATTTGTTATATATAATATATAATACTGTACCTATTTTCAATTTTAAATATTTAATTTAAGGGCTATTTACTTTGCTAAATGTATATACGACCGCAATTTCAAAGTGATTAGCAGCACGCTACTGTGTTTATCTATTTTAATGAGTTTTTACATATATTTAGATAGATTTAGATATCTTTGGTCATATTCGTTAAGATTTGTATTTGACTTATATTTGCGTTAAAAAAAATTGAAAAAATAATGAAGAAAAACGAAAAAACAAACGTTTTCGATTACAGATTCTGTTTGAAATCTAAATTTCCGTATAACAAGTGACACGTTTTTGACTAAAGTGTTAACGTGAAGATTTAAATAAAATATTCAACATTTAGCATTATATGATTTATACATAAAAAAAGAATACATTTCAATTGCAAATTGTTGGAATACAAAGTTAAAACCTTTTCTGTTAGTCTAATGCTGACAAAGACCTCTCCACTGATGATAAGTGATAAGTAAGGGGAAGGGGGGATCCATAAAAATATCAAAATGTCACAAGGAGCGAAAAAATAAATATACATGATATATTACTATATGGGATGGGATCTAGTAATTATAATATATAGAGACATGAGGTTAAATATATTTATTTTGTAGTCTTTAATTGATATAACTGCCTGTAATTATATTATTATTATTTTAAAATAATTGTAATTATGTTATAATTATTTTAAAAAAATTAAGATTCTAAAAAATTAACTCGATATAGAGGGGTTCATACTTTTTAACTTCACCAAGTAACAGGGAAGGTAGCGGATCCAAAATGCAAAAAAAGGATCACATGTTTAAAAGGATTCATTAAAAAATATATACTAATGTTAGATCGTGCCTATGATACCTGTAATATACCTATGTATAAATATGACAAAACGACCATCGTGTACCTAGGGTGAGTTCTTAAGGCCTATTCTCCATAAACTATTATTATTTTACTTCGAATTAATTAAGAAAATAGTTTAAGAAGAAATAAAGAAAAACTAATTTATGTTACGTACCAATGTATTTGTGTTACGTACCAATGTATTTTTATAACTTTACTGTACTATGTGATAAACCAAATTAAATAAATAAATAAATAAATAAATGTTATATAACAATTCGTAATTTTTTGGCAGTGGTGGTAATAAATTACCTCATTTATTTTGTCGCAACATTCATTGAGAATTTGGCTGGAAGTCAGATTTAAAACGCTGCGGCAGTCTGCGGTAGGTATATGATCTCAGATAAGGGAAATCCCAGATGCTACTTATTTTATATCTATATATTATTAAATGCATATGAAATTTGCATATAAATTATATAAAATAACATTATTACTATTATGACAGATAGATTCCCATTATTATTTTAAATATATCACGTGCCTTATGTGGTGTTGCCAAAGATAGAGAAAATAATTTATAAGAGTATTACAAATAGAGTAATTCACTTTGTCATAAAAACTGACTCTATTATTATATACTACAAATTATATATTTATAATTTACTCTTTGTGAGAATCGAACTAACATTCACTATGTGTAAATTACATACCAGAAAATATTATATATCTATTAAATCTGTATAAAGTAATTCAATAGAATGATTGGACTGGAGCATTATATATTTTCTATAATTAAGACATTTGTAAAATCGTCAACTGTATTATTTTAATTTACAAAGAAACAAAGTTTACTTATTTATTATTAGTAAAAATGGGAAACGATATTTAAAACAAGATTTTAGGCTTAATTTTAAACTGGTTTTCCCTTGGGCCGTACCCGCTTATCAATGTTGTATACGTTAAATGCATGCTATATTTGGAACGTTCATAATGTCGAAAATATGTATATAGTTATATATTCGAAATAAAAACATAATTTGTTGTATTTATGATTTGTGAAAAAAAATTCAGTTTATATTATTTAAAATTGGAAATTGATATTGAAGCCTTTTCCTATAGTGCGTTTTATAAACATTGGGTACTTTCGTGTTGGAATCAGACCTAAGATTCCAGACAACCAAATTCATAATTATATGAAGTTCAACTTATTAAAATTTAACAATTAGTAGCATTTTGTATGAAATGTTAATTAAGATTATATATTACAGTCTTGTAATGGTTCCTTGATACACTTCAAATCTGCGTCTTTGGGATTTTTTCTTTTATATACTGAAAAATACATAACTGCCAAATTTCATTTATTCTAGGTCAACGAGACCGAACTTACTATAAACCCTCATACTAGTAATATTTTGATTCCGTCGTTTTAGAAACATCATTCTTAAATCTTAATAACTATTTTTAACGTATTTTACATCAGCTTAAAGAAATTAATTCGTATAAGACATAAGCTTGCACTTACTTGAGAATAATACTTAAGGTATAACGCTCTTGTAACACCTCTGCTGTTACTCAGGGCCGTGGGCATCGGTGATCACTTACCATCAGGTGACCCGACCGCTCATTTGACTTATCCTTCCCATATAAAAAAAGGTACAATAGTTAAGTTGTCGTTGTCAATTTAAAAATTGCAAAGTAGATATTACCACACAATAAAAACTATGATAAAAAAAATATTAAGGAATATGGAAAACATTACTATAAAACTACAACAATTAAGTTACAACTAAAAAATTACATCATTTTTAAATAACGTCGTATCGGTTCCATATGTCTATAATCTTTAATATTTTCCACTATAAAACTGAATTTAAAAATTTCAGGTTAGTGCAGGTATTAGATAATTTTTCCATACTATCTTGGAGAGGCGCCATAATATGCAAGAAAAATGTCAAACTAAAAATATATTTTCGATTGTTATTTCTTGTAGACTGTGGTTAACTGTTTCTGGGTTAGCAAATTTGAATTTAGTCATTAAATCCTTCTTGGTTTATAACGTTTAATTTATTGCACAATAAAAACAAGCTCTGCATTAGAATCTCTTGATTTTAAGAGTAAACTACTAGTATTAAACGTAACGAGTAACTTTAAAAGAATCGATTACAACATAGAATTTTCAAAAATAATGTTCGAACAAGGTAAAATCAAATAAATAGTATATTAAAACGATATGTCACTGGTGTTGCTTGTAAAATTAACAGTAAACCTATTAACTACTTACATATATATCATAAAATATATTAAAACTCAAACAGTTTTAATAGTTTCTTATTATTCTTACACCTGCTACATGATTCTAATGTAATTTATCAGTATAATATAGTCAGTGAATAATCTTAAAGAGCAATAGCATTACGTCACTTCCGTATAACCTCCCATAATCTATTTAGCTTCATTATCCCATAAACTATTTAGCTTCACGCTTTATCCCACACATGGCAGGGTAGGCAGAGAAAACTGCAGGAACCATACGAACCTAGTGTTAAGACAATCCGTTTTTTAGTCCATGCTTTTTCCTTCCCAGCTTTCCGCTTTTTTACGAGACATTACGTTTTGAGTGGCGGAACTCAACGCCGCGCTTTGCCTAGTTCCCAGAGCGAAGAAAATGGAAATAGCAAAACTCATCTTCCCCGAGTGGGAATCGAACCCACAAACCGTCGCGTTTACAGGCAGACGCTTACGCCTGCGCCAAGACGGTCCTCAGTAAATATTTAATTAATAAACAAAAGAAAATAAAGTTCAACTTCTTACGCTCAATAACAATAGTCACGTAACTAAACAAAAAAATATTTTTTATACAAATTACACACTAAAGACTTAAGAATTTATACCAATCACAAATAATAGTCAGTATTTTTTTTGTTTACTACGGCTTATAGAGTTTTCATAGGTGAATAAGTTATTTTATTAGATAGTAAAAATTATATAAATTATAGTTATTATTGGCCATTATTGTAAATAAAAAGAACATTATTTTTCTTACTACTTATTTAAATGACATATTTATGATGAATTCGTTTGTAACGACTTAATATTTCTTTTTTTATATTAATAATTCAGCTGTTATTGACTTTATTCATTGCTTTAAACTTTCTTTATTAATTCGGCTATCACCTACAAACAGATTTTCTTTTAAAACAGGCGATAGGGCCAACAACTAGCACGACCAAAAAAAAACTCTTCAACTTTATTGGTATTCGTATGTGATATTATTCTTATTAGTATGTGTTCTTCGCTCTAAGAATGTCAAACTAAATACAATAATAATACTACCTTCTTTGCCTTTAACCTAGTTGCACGGTAAAGATACCTCCCGTCGACTCTTCAATGTTCCTTTTTTTCGGCTACGTCACTGTCATACAGCATAAGTAGGCTTATCGTCAGGTATATTTATATATTTTGTATATTATTGAAACTTAGTAGTCAACTAGTCCTACAATCGTAATTATTGGTAACAGGGGGTGATGAAGACAGCGTTTTGAAGTATGTACTTGGTTATGATACTATAATTTTATTACACTTACTATTGTCAATATAATAAAAATTTTACTTTTTTTTGTGATAATTGGAATAAGTTAGTTTGTATTTAAGATATCTTACTTAAAGAGACAAGAAGACATATATAAGATAAGACATACACAAAGTATCAAATTTTTTTTATACTAGATATTTCACACATAATACACAACGTCTGCGACAAAATCATTGATTGAAAGTTACTGCTAGTCTATGTTGCTCGCGCTCATTGAAGCTAACTGCGTTATTGTAAGCAATGCAATGCGAAGTTATATATAATTTAATATATCGACAATATTGTTTTTCTCATTGCTCCCCGTTATAAGCTTCAAGTTAAAATAGAATAATTATAAGGCAATTATATACTTTATGGTTATTTTAATTACAATAATACGATCTCTCCGAAGGTTATGCGGAGTCAACTTAGTTGATCGAATCCGCAGCGAAGAGATACATAGGATGGTATATACCATCGTGGATTTTACAGTAAGAATGAAGATGAACGTGCTCAACTCGTTTAGAACCGTCGAAAGAATAAGTGATGAAAAATGGTAAAAAATTATATGAAACAAAAGTGAGTGGTAAGAGAGGTAAGGGGAGACCTCGGTTGACCTTCGAAAACACAGTATCGAAGATACTGGAGGAAGGTCACGTAGGAACCATGAGGACTTCCCGCATAGCATGTATGAAGAGGCTAATGACAGTGGACGAGGCGAAAGAGGTATGCAGAGGCCACAGCGTTTGGCGCTCTGTTCTCTCAGTTTACCCCCTAGAGATAAAGTTTGAAGATATTATTATTTTCATATTTTATTCGTTTTCATATTTATTTATATAAGATGATTTTCATATTCTAGTCCAACACTGTTTATGCAAATTATTTAATACTAAGGAATTATCAATGAAATTTTGTGCTTAACAGATTTTATGTTGTAGTATGTCGTTATTTTTTTAGTACGGTCGGCCTGTAACTTTGAACCTATAATCTTTTATAATTTTCTTTCTGCACATCTAGAGCTGGAGCTCTTCAAAATGAAATAGTTTTTTTTGTAATTGTTAATATTAATCGGCTTACGCTATTATAAAATACATAAAATTGAAAAAAACGTACTTACGTATGTATCATAAATTTAATGAATAAAATTACATTATGTATTAGCAAAATTAAATTAACTTTATCGCGTTTTCCCATTGTTTACAGATATTAAAATTTCCATATATAAAGACTATTGTTGTATATAATTTATATTATAAGGGATAGGAGTCAAAATATTTATATATTTTTATAGAGGCGAAATAATTACAATACTTATATTTTCTTTTCTTTCTTGAGAGTTACATTTTATTTTTAATACAAGCTCAGTGGACAGATCTACATTTGTATATTGCCTGTCCGTCAGTCTGTTACTTACATAGGTGATGATTTATCCCATATATAGCAAGATACGCTAAAGGAACCTTATTAAATGTTATGAAACGTTTTCTAAAAAAATCTTCGTTTAATGTATCATTGACTTGTTATTATATAATAATACGTTTAATAAAATAAGTGTGCGAAAAAGCTATATTAATAAAATAAATATGTTTTATATGAGCTTCATTTTTTTCGTCACTAAAATATTATAAATCAATCAAAACTGTGACACTGCAATCAGTTGCTACAAATAGCATTGTTAGGCGATGGAGAATGTACAAGTGACGGGTCTAAACGAGTTTTATTGTGTCCTAGAGCAGTTTACAATCAATTTACTCCGATTTCAAATGGTCAATAATAAGTAGATACAACGTAAGGACAACATTGAGAACTTTTCTATACTTATAATATTTGATTCACGTTTGGTATTAAAAAAGTTATTTCATTATTAAATTTATAACTTTCATTATGATTATAAAGCATTATTAATGTAATTCAAATATATTAGTGTAAATAAAAAAATGTGTGAAATTTCAAACATAACATGATTTGTACTCGTATTTTTCTAACACTCGAAGACATGGCATATATTTTAGTAGAAATCAACACATCCCTTTTGACAGTTTTGACAGAGTGGCTTTTGGAATTTTTATTAGCAACTATCTTGTTGACAGTCAGGTACTACCCGCGGATTTCCTAAATTTGTGGTAACTTTTGTTATTTACAATCGATGCATTTTCTAGAATACTTGGATAATATCCAAGAGGCGTGTATTTTCTACTGGGTAGTACAAATTTTTGTGTGGGAATTCTATTGCGTTATTTATTAATATCTAGAAACGATTTCACCAACTTGTTGACAGTATCTGACTGTAGGTACCAGGTACACTGAATCATCACACTTACAAATATGTAGAACGGAGGGGAGATGCTTTAGGCTAAAAGGAAACGTCAATATCTTTTTAAACTTTTAATATATTTTAAAAATATATATTTATACAATAATGTATGAGATAACGATATAAATTTTATAATGTATTTTTCCACTTAAAAACTTTCATCCTTTAAACATAACAACATAACAATTAGCACGAGTTGTAAGATTAAATTTAAAAATAAATACTTATATAATTTAAGAATATATAATAATATAACATTTTAGTGCGTGCGTTCATCATTCTACTCCTGCTTAATTGGTTCTATTAAATACTTTTTTTTATCTATATAGGTTATTGTTATCCAATTCCAATTGGGATCCAATTATACTCCAAAAAGGCAATTGTACCTAGATGGTGGCTCTGAAGTAGACGTGTGTTTTAAATTAATAGGCCAGAAAGTCTAAATGGGGACAGTGGCGCATAAGCATAGCGTGTACCGGTAAACCGAAGACTTGTGAATTTGATTCCCACTGAGGGAAGATGGATTTTTCTATTTCCATTTTCTTCGTTTTGGAAACTAGCAAAGCGCGGCGTTGAGTTCCGCCATTCAACACGCAATACCTCGAAAAAGGCGGAATGCAAGGATTAAGCAACGGAGTGTCTTAACACTAGGTTCCAATGGTTGGCAATGTGCGGGATAAAGCGTGAAGACATAAAAAAGTCGAAATTATAAGAATATTTCCGGGCGATATAAAATAATATCTTTATATAATATTGATATACAATCCTTGCAATTTGTGTGCCTATCAATATACATTATAAGATAACAATACAACGATTTTCAATGAGTAATCGTGTATAGCCTGTGTATTTCACGATTCGTACTGGTTAACACGTTATTCATGGCCAAGGCCGACGAGTGACGCAGTATCGCAGTAGTTTTGGCAACGATCTCGTTTTGTTTAACTTTTTACGTGATTGTTGATTATTTGTCAAAGTTTCTTTTATTTTAAATAAATATATTTTAACGTTTATTATATTTTATTGATCTAAATTAAATTTGTAATGATACATTAGCAATATTATAGATAATTTTATTTTAGTATAATGTTATTATTATTTTCATGAAGTAAACAATTTTTTTTTGTTTTCACACTTTATTCCGCACATAGCAGAGTAGGCAAAGGGAACTGCAGGGACCATAGGAACCAAGTGTTAAGACACTCCGTTGCTTAGTACCCGCTTTCCGCCTTTTTCGAGGCATTGCGTGTTGAGTGGCTCAACTCAACGCCGCCCTTTGCATATTTTCCAGAGCGAAGAAAATGGAATTGATGAAGTGAAAGATGCTGTAGAAAGAAAGAAGAAGGCATGGCAGGATTATAAAGCCTCGAGTAAGAATAAAAGTATGAGAGAGATTAAAAAGAAAGAGTATAAGCTGCAAAAGCACCAAACGAAAGCACTGATAAAGATGAAGCGTGAAAGAACCGAGAGTAAAAGAGATGAAAGGTTGACGAGCAACTTCCGGGATAATACGAAGCTTTTCTGGCGAGAAGTTAGTGATTCACGGAGTTGTTCGTCAACCTTTAAAATGAAAGGGGTGCTTTCGAAGGACGGTGAGATACTTACAAACAGATCACACGTTTTGCAGCGATGGGCGGAATTCTACAAGGAGATGTATGAATGTGATGACGCTTCTGCCTCAAGTGACAGCGACAAGCTGAGTCTTGATGTAGCAGATGGCGAAATCAGTATAAAAGAAGTTGAGAGTGCAATAAGAAGCTTGAAATGTGGTAAGTCAGCGGGAGCGGATGGAGTTACTGCCGAGATGATCAAATATGGTGGACCTCGCATCTTGGACTTGTTCTGGTTTCTGTGCAATTTATGCTGGAAATCGGGGGAGGTCCCAGATGATTGGCAAGGTGCAGTCATCGTGCCTTTGTATAAAGGCAAAGGTTCACAGATAGACTGTGCAAGCTATAGGGCAATCAGTTTGATTAGCTTAGGTGGTAAAGTATATGCAAAAATTTTAGCGAGAAGAATGCAAGACAGATCCGAAAGGCTACTGTGGGAGGCCCAAGGAGGTTTTAGACCTGGAAGAAGATGCATGGATCAGATCTTTTCCATCCGTATGATCACAGAAAAGTTTTTGGCTGTAAACCAAAAGGTTTTCTGTGCTTTTGTGGACTTGGAGAAGGCGTTCGACAGGGTTGTGAGAAAGAAGTTGTGGGAGATACTACCCCGGTACAATGTGAACGGACCCTTGCTGCAGGCTGTAAAATCTCTTTATAGAGATCACTCAGCCTGTGTGCGAGTAGGAGCCGACATGTCGCCTCGGTTTGGCATCCAATCGGGTGTCAAACAGGGTTGTGCCATGTCGGCTTGGTTGTTCAATTTGTATTTGGATAGCTGTCTCCAAGGACTGAAAAGAAAGTGACATGGGTGTAAAAGTGGGTGACTTGAAGGTAAATTGCTTGTTGTACGCAGATGATGCAGTGCTTATTGCATCATCAGAAAGCGAGTTGCAGGCATTGGTCACCATTCTGAAAGACGGGTGTGAAACTAATGGTCTAAACCTGAATACAAGTAAGACAAAGGTTCTGGTATTTGAAAGAGACGAGGAAAGGACGGAATGCAAGATTTTCGTGAATGGAAAATTATTGGAACAAGTGAACGAAGTAGTATACTTGGGAAGTATGTTAAGTAGAGATGGTAGATACGAAATGGATGTGGAAAGACGTGTTGCTGCCGGTAACAGAACGAACGGTGCCTTAGCTGCGTTGTTGAGACGGCAGAACGTCAGCGTCGCTGCACGTTTGGCCGTACACAATGCAGTTTTGGTTCCGACACTGTTATATGGCAGTGAAACGTGGGTATTACAGAAGAAGAATGAAAGAAAGATGAATGCTGTGGAGATGCGATCTCTTCGAAGGATATGCGGAGTCAGCTTAGCTGACCGAATCCGCAACGAAGAGGTACACAGGATGGTAGGTACCAGCGAGGATGTCACAGTAAGAATGAAGAAGAACGTGCTCAGATGGTTTGGGCACGTCGAAAGAATGAGTGACGAAAGAATGGTAAAAAAGATATATGATGGAAAAGTGAGTGGTAAGAGAGGTAAGGGGAGACCTCGGTTGACTTTCGAAAACACAGTATCGAAGATACTGGAGGAAGGTCACGTAAAAAGCATGAGGACTCCCCGGAGAGCATGCATGAAGAGGTTAATGACAGTGGACGAGGCGAAAGAGGTATGCAGGGACCGCAGCGTTTGGCGCTCCGTTCTCTCTGACTACCCCGCTAGGGATAGAGCGTGAAGCTATGTATGTATGTATGTATGTAAGAAAATGGAAATAGAAAAATCCATTTCCCCGAGTGGAAATCGAACCCACAAATGAGCGTTTTCAGGTATACGCTACGCCTCTGCGCCACGACGATCCTTATGAAACAATTTGCTCAACGTATATCTTAAAATTCAATCAATTTCATTTTTATTTAAATTTGCCTTCTCTATATTGTGAGAGATGTAGATAAAAATTATATTGATACTATAATAACATATATACATATTTTAAATATGTACTAGACATTGTCGTATTTAAAAATAATGTACATAATAATAAAAAAGTAAAAATGTTAGTAACTATTTTAAGGAAAAAAATAAGTTAAAGTAAAGAATAATATTTCGTAGAACTCGTTAAAATCATAGTTTGATTTTAAAACTGTTCATATATCTAGTTAACGTTTAAATACTTAAAGAAAACGTATAAAAATCGGAACCGTCCAATCGCTCTGACCACAAAGCCATATGCTCCCATCAAGCTACATCTCAGCCTAATTCTTAGGTTCTTTCCTTCCACAGCAATATTTACTAAAGGTCTACTTTTTTAGTTATGACAAGATTGCATAAATATCACTAATAACCATTATTTTAAATATAACAAATTAATTCAAATGTAAGTGCTTTAAATGAACGTATTTATTGTAAATATTAATTCTTGAATGTATAAATTATTTATATAGTACATAAATTGATTGACGTTGTGAATTATCATAAATATCATTTGTTGACATATGACTATTGTTACTACTAATCAGTTGCATTAGCTACATTAATAAATAATATTATTGCAATATAAAAGTATATTATTTGAAGTATGTATAGTATTTGTTTTTTGTTTTAGAATGTCCCTCAAAAAACGATTTTTAGACCCACAGTATGTTTCATTTGATTACTAAGTTTTAAGTGATATAGGCAAGTAAAAAACCATTAAAGATGGTAGTAAGAGATCCAGAAAAATATTTAATTCGAATCCGAAAACGTTACTTAGGTATGGACATATCTTAGCTGCATGCAAGATCTAAAATTAAATACAAAACACGTGAAGAGCGTTTTACAGGCAATGTTTTAAAATATTCTATATGCTTTCTTCTTAAATCACGTGAAGTAAATAAAAGCAAAGAGGATATTAATATTTTCAAACAAATTTCAAAGTGAACTAAAATATAAATAAAATGTAATTGTGATTATTTTTTATTATACACAGCTATTTATGTAAGTAATATATTATTATCTACCCTGTTGCTTTATTTAGTTTAGTACGTTTGTTATTACACGACAGTGACAAATTATCATGTTCTTATTTAAAGCTATAATCCCATTATCGACGGATAACGTATAATTACGCCACATTTGACACTACAACGTATAAACAGATTGTGACTATGTTCTTTTGTATTTTTTTAAAAGTTGTGAGAAATCAATACAATAGTTAATATACAGGGTTACAGGTTAAGTCGACCTATTCCCGTTAAGAGCGTGTAGTTTACATTGTTTCTGACTGATTTAACAAATTTCAAAATATCTGAGCCGACAGCACAAAATCGGGAGTATTTGATAAAAAAAAATAAACTCAAATATCTTGAAAACGGTTAGATTTAGGATAGGGTGTTTCATAGTCAAATCAGTCAGAAACAATCTAAACTACACGCTCTTAACGGGAATAAGTCGACTTATACTGTAACCCTGTATATACAAATATCTATCTTGAAGATGATTTTCTAATTCATAAAATTATTTATAAATAATTTCTATATTTTAGAAATATATATCTTTTCAAATTTATATGTTTCGTGGAATATGTAATTTGTAAATGTTATAAAAACTTTTTGGTGAAGACAATCGCTGCTCACATTTTTTACTTATCTATTTTATTTATAACTATAGATAACAGAAGATTTAACAGAAAATGACGATTATTGTCAACGAGACATATTGTGTATAGTTTAGATTGGAAATTGCAGATTTGTTTACTTTTTATTTTAAAAGTAAGAGCTATTACTCGCTTTGACGCTAACTAAACAGCAAAATATTAGTGAATTAATTGCTTGATATGTTGGTTTTTCCAAAAATTACTTCCTTCCAATAGTTTCATTATAAAAATAATATTTTCGTGAAAAAAAATATAAACAACTAACATTATATATTATTTTTCAGTTTATAAGTTAAATCTAAGTAAACATATATATTGTATATACATATACTTATATTGGTAATATTTTTTTATAGATGTGTATACGCATGTGGCTAGAGGTGGGTCACGCGTGCGAGCCGCGGCAGTCGGCGACGGGACGCGCGCTAGCACTGGATTGGAGAGTGTGGGTTCGCGGCGTTCGAGGGGACATCAGCGCGTTTGTACAGAAAGTGGTCTTTAAACTGCATCCACCGTCCGCTTTTGTTTATCCAAAACGAGGTATTAAAAAGTATAAGGCCTTTTAATTATCATGGAAACAGAGTATAACACAAAGCTGTGATCGTTTTAACTTTTTACTTTGAGTTGCGAATAGGTTGATTTGAACCTTGTATCTACAACCTTTCGTATGTTCAAAATGTATGTTTGCATGTTGTTATAGCATGACGGTTTATTCCGCACATATCAACCGTGCTAGCTAGCTCTAGGTTATGATTTCTTGGATTGATAGCTGCCATACAGCCAAAAATTAATTTTTCGTTTTCCACCCGAATGCTAGAAACGGCGGCGACGTTACAGTATTTCAGACGCCCGCAGATGCTGTGCCAATGCGTTACTATGACCTCATTTTTTTTAAATATCAACACATTTAAACTGCCTATGAAAATATTCATACTTTTAAATAAATTAGTGCAAAAAATTTAAATAAACATTACTAACATATATTTATTCAGCCGACACTTTACTTGACGGAAGATTAAAATAAATGTACCGTTTTGTATTTTCATTTGTTGGTTTATGTTATTTCCGTGTTAAGAATAAATATACACGTTTTACCTGTAAATAAAACGTTTATTAAATTACTTACCTTATTCAAAGCTTATTTATTTGAGATAGGCACCTTCCGTTTCCGCTTATATACCTCTCCCTTTCGTATCATCTGTCCGTCTCGTTCACATTCTCTCCCCCTAAGGTCTCCCCCACCTCACATACCACCAGGTAGCTTCGTTAGAATGTCTAGCTCATTAAGTCTCGAAGAAATAACCAGGCAGAGTTTACTCTAAGCTTTGAATAAGGTAAGTAATTTAATAAACGTTTTATTTACAGGTAAAACGTGTATATTAAATCACTTGACCGTTATTCAAAGCTTATTTATTTGAGACGTGTTTGTTATCGCCTGGTGGTAGAATAGGACGCCAATGTGACTTGATTTTATTAAGAAGTATTAGATGTTAAATTAAAACAAAATTACAGTGTCAATGTATGTAGTATATATGTATATATTTATTGATTCATATCATGATTGTAATTAGAAAAATAAAACAATGAAAAACAATCATTTTTAAATTCTCATTCTAAACACAAAAGATAAATTCGGTTTTTACATAAAAATCAAAAGCATAATCAATTAATAGGATTAAACAATTTAGTACATCTTTGAGACGATACTGGCATAACTTCACGTCTGTAAAATCGTTTAAATGTTTTATCCGATTGCCAATTACCTCGAGCTAAAATTTCATCAATAGGTAAATTATCCGACCAATTTTTTGAAGCCACGGCAGAACAAGACGTGTCGAAGCTAATTGTAATAAATAAATTATTACAATTAGCTTCGACACGTCTTGACTTAAATAAATTAATCATTTGATTAATCCAGTAAAACGGATCTAATTTTGGATCTTCATTATTACGCATTATTTTCCAACCAGACTGTCGATAATTATGTGAATCTGTTTTAGACCCGAATCTCGGCCAAAATATAACATAATTACTGCATCTAATAAAAGAGTCATTACTTATTTCTAACAGAGTAAGATCGTGTATTCTCCTGCCAGAACAAAGCAAAAGGAGAGCTGCTGTATGCCTAGCAGTTTGAAAATAATTAATTTCATCTAATTCATAATTAGACATATATAAGATAAGGCTATCAATATTCCAAATAAACGACTTATGGGAAGGTGGTTTTTTAACGGCAATGGATTTTAAAATATGCTTTACTAAACTATGTGAGCCTAATAAATTAGAAGAGTCCGTATTACATAAAGTCGAGACAACTGATTTATGTAATAGAATAGTATTATAAGAAAGGCCTTCTAATAAAAATAAATCAGCTAAAAACCTTGCCAATGTCGAACCATTTGGATCAAAGGGATTGACTTGATGTCTCTTAGCCCAATTGAGCCATCTCAGCCAAGCAGTTTTATAGGTCTTTTTAGTACTAGGCCGCCAGGACGATTTTAATAACTCTATTTGCTGTGAATTCCAGTCGATTAAGTTTTTATCCCACCCCCACATTTCCAAACTTCTAGTATCATTTTTTGCGCTTTCTGTGGAGCTAGACCTGTTGACGTGTCTATCAGGTTCTTTTGAACATTTTTTATTGTTAACGGAGCTGCTATAGCTTGAGCCTTGATGTCCGCCCTCCAAAACACACGGTTCCAGCGGAGCACTACTAGGAGATCGATTGAGATGTATTAATACCTTCGGTATTAAATTGGGTGGTGGGAACACCCACGCAGGGTTGTAGTTCCAATCTTGTGAAAATGCGTCGTGAAACATCGCTGACTGGTCTGTTTGATCTAGAGACACATAATTCGCAATCACATGAGCCGTTCTTGAAGCAAAGAGGTCTATCATGGGCGTGCCGGTGATTTTGAATATCCGTCTTGTACAATGGGGTAAAAGATGCCATTCTGGAGGCGCACGAAATCGAGAAAGATGATCGGCCTGATTGTTGAATCTGCCTGGCAGATGATAAACAGTTAAATTTATCTGATACTGATCTAGGATCTGATAAATTTTCTTTGTTATTTCTAACAATCGTCGGGATTTTGTGCCACCCT
The DNA here is from genome assembly GCA_037178615.1 of Dione vanillae. Lineage (NCBI taxonomy): Eukaryota > Metazoa > Arthropoda > Insecta > Lepidoptera > Nymphalidae > Dione > Dione vanillae. The sequence continues at coordinate 783,863 of JAZFAU010000209.1, read as the reverse complement.
CGTTTCGAATATAAGATACGACTGTCTGATTGTCGCACTGCGCTAAGACGGTCGAGTGACGGAGGCTCCGACCATAACCTTGCAAAACTTTGAGAACTGCTAACATTTCTTTCATGTTGTAATGAAGTAATAAATAAGTCAATCTGTCACACAATTTATTTAATAATTTAATATAATTTAATTTAATTTAAAATACTTTAGTTAATATACATTTTACACTCATTATTTATAAAATGACTCCAACGTTGGCAAAATGCAATTCTTGTCAGAAACCAATACAAGGCAGAGAGTTTATGGCATGTATGAAATGCAATCTTCGATACGATTTGGTATGTACTAGAATTCCTTTCAAAAAGTTTACGACCATGACGAGTGAAAACAAACAAAACTGGCACTGCTCAGTTTGTCGTGGGAAGGAGCAAAAGGCTCAGGAACATATATTGAGTACACCTAAAATTGCACCTTCAAAATTAAACGAGCATTCCCAGGATGTTGAGGGTAACGTGACTTATCGAAGCAAGTCAAAAGTAATAGATAATTTGATCTGTGATCCAAATGAAGGAACCACGATTGAAAAGGAAATAATCTCAAATAATGTCATGATTAATATAGCCGATATTATTAAAAAAGAGGTAACAGCAGCCATGAAGTCTTCGATAACGGAATTAGTATCCCAACAACTAGTCGACATTAAAGAATATGTGTCGGGCTTTCAGGATTCACTTTTATTTTTTAATGCTAAATACGAAGAAATGAAGAAAGAACTGGAAGATAAGTCAAATAAGATTCGAAAGCTACAAGATGACAATGAAAAACTTACTGGTGCTGTTGCTGATTTATCCAATAGATTGAATACAGCTGAACACTATCTACGAGAGTGTAATGTCGAAATTAACAATATTCCAGAACACAAGTCTGAGATACTGAGTACAACATTATTGCAATTGGCTAAAACAGTTGAGTGCACGCTCCATGACGACGACATAATGAACATAACGAGAGTTGCTAAGCTCGACAAAGAAAATAAAAAACCAAGGACTGTTATAGCCAAATTACGTTCACCTCGTCTCCGTGACAGTTTGCTAGCTGCAGTAACAAAATTTAACAGAGGGCATCCCAACGATAAACTTTCATCAAAGCATTTGGGATATGCTGCACCTCACAGACCTATATTTGTTTCAGAACATCTTACGCAGTCTGCTAAATCTTTACATGCTGCGGCACGTATAAAAGCTAAGGAGCAGTCGTACACATTCACATGGGTGCGTAATGGCCAAATTTTTGTCAGAAAGAATGAGCACTCACAGAAGTTACACATTCGCAATATCAAATGTCTGGATCTAATAAGTTAATATTTGTTGTTTTTCTTGTTGTCAATTTTGCTATATTCTTTTTCTGTTATCAATGGCTTTAGACTTAGACATATACTACCAAAATATCCGAGGTATACGTACAAAGACTAATGATGTTTACAATAAAATATTGATTAGTAGATATAAAATCATTGTTTTTACAGAAACATGGTTGAACGAAAATATTGTTGATAGTGAAATTTTTAGCAATGATTATATTATATATCGTAAAGATCGTAAATGTAGCGTCAACTCTAAGCGTGATGGCGGAGGAGTACTAATAGCCATATCTAAAGAAATATCATCATCGCGAGTTAACAATTATGAGACTGATCTTGAAGATATTTGGGTATGTATCAATGTTAAGATTAATAAAGTGATAAAAAGGATTCACATATGTGTGGTGTACTTACCTCCTCCAGCTAGCTTTGAGTCCACTAATAAATTCCTTGATAATGTCAACAAGATGGCTGAATTGATTGAAAATGTAATTATAGTTGGTGACTTTAATCTTGGATTTATCCAGTGGAATAAAGTCGATAGTAATAACGATTTAGAGCCCCATAATGTTAGCAGTAATCAGTTAGGTCATTTGTTAATAGATTTCATGGCAATGAATAACATTCGCCAATATAATAATATTGTTAATAGCGATGGTAAAATGCTGGATATTGTATTGAGTAATATTCTTGATATACAAGTAACTGACCCCTTAAATGTTTTGAGTAAGGTCGATAACAAACATCCTCCACTTTTGATAAGCTTAACGATTTTCAATAACATTAATAACAACAATTGCTTTCGTTCAGTGGGTCGGGCGGATTTTAATTTCTTTAAGGCAAATTACACAGATATAACAAGTGAACTGAAATCTTATAACTGGCACAACGAATTTGAAAATATTACAAACGTGGATGATATGTTAACAATTTTTTACAAAATATTAAATAATGTTATTGTGAAACATGTACCACAAAGAAAATATAAAAAATCATTATTCCCGTCTTGGTTTAGCGTATCACTTATTAAATTGCTTCATGAAAAGGATAAATTAAGAATCAATTACCGTAAATATAGAAATCCGCGGGACTTAATAGAATACCAACTACTAAGAGAAAGATGTGATAACTTACTTAACATAAATTATTGTAATTACTGTACTAACGTTGAGTCAAACATTATAAAAAATTCAAAACATTTCTGGCGGTTTATGAAGGATAAAAGAAAGGGACAATCCGTTATTCCTGACACAATATACTTTAATGGAAATAGTGCCCATACTGGTATAGAGATAGTCGATACATTCGCTAAATATTTTTCTTCAGTCTTTTGTCATAATTCAATTCCGTCTGGCATGCCTCTGCAGTTGGCTGGTGGAAAAAATATGTCAAAACTAAGCTTCACTGAAAACGAAATTTTGAAGAAAATGAAATCTATAAATATTTACAAAGGACCTGGACCAGACGGCTTGCCTCCACTTTTCATAAGGCGCTGTGCACCTGTGTTGGCTCTTCCTTTCATGATAATTGTCAATCAATCCTTAAAAAGCGGTTGTTTCCCAACGGAATGGAAAAGAGCGAGAATTATACCTATTTACAAAAAAGGTGATAAAAGTAACGTAAAGAACTATCGCCCAATATCTATATTATCCTCTTTTTCAAAATTATTCGAATCTCTTATATGCCCTTTAATATCATCATTTGCTGGATCTGATATTTCTATTCATCAGCATGGATTTAAGCGCGGTCGCTCTACGGAAACAAACCTCTTGTCTTTTATATCAGACATTATCTACGACATTGACAAAGGTAAGCAAGTGGATGCCGTTTATACTGATTTTAGTTCTGCATTTGATAAAGTCAATCATCTGCTTCTTATTAAAAAGCTTCAGGAAATGGGTATAAATGGTTCATTGCTGCGGTGGTTTGCCTCTTATCTAGATAGAAGATCTCAAGTAGTTGCAGTGGATGGATATGAATCTCAAGCGTATTATGCGGAATCCGGCGTTCCCCAGGGCTCACACCTGGGTCCTATTTTATTTTCAATATTCGTTAATGATATAACTCTGATAATTAAGCACTGTAAGTTCTCTCTTTTTGCAGACGATTTAAAAATATACAAATTAATTGATTCTCAACTTGACGTAGCCTATATGCAAAATGATATAAACAACATAAATGCATGGTGTAAAGACAACCTGATGGATTTAAATGTTGGTAAATGCTCTTATATAACATTCACTAGAAAGAGGAAGCCAATTGTAACATCTTATAACATTAATGGAATTTCTCTTATAAAAGTTAACGAAATTCGTGATTTAGGTGTTATAATTGATAAAAAACTAACATTTGTGTCCCATGTAGACCATATAACAAAAAAATCTTTGCAAATGTTAGGGTTTTTAAAACGCAATACAAAGATGTTTAAAAATCCCCACACCAAAATTACATTGTTTAACGCATTAGTACGTAGTCAGTTAGAATATGCTTCATCGATATGGAATCCAACTTATAGTATACACAGTCAGCGCATTGAACGAGTCCAGCGAGTGTTTACTCGTTACTTAGCATTTCATTCTCATAAAATATCATTCAGATACCCGTACGAACAACGTTTAATTCATTTTGGCATGAAGAACCTGCATGCTCGACGTTCAATTCATGATTTGATCATTATGTTCAATATCATAAATGGTAACATTGATAGCAGCCATCTACTAGCTCAGCTTTCTATTTCAGTACCTAATAAACTTCCTCGTCAACGCATTACTAAAATTTTTTACCATCCAAGAGTTCGTACAAATCTAGGTGCGCATTCTCCATTTGCTAGGATGTGCAACTTATATAACTTCTTAAATAAAGAGATAACAGATTTGGACATGTTTCATGATTCATTTTTTAAATTCAAACATACTCTGCATAAATATTACTCTCTAAAACTGTAACTATTTCACTTTAATTTTATGTGTAGTTGTTTACATAACTTTATATATATAGTGTTGCCATTTTTTTTTTAAAGTAGTAATTTAATTAAGTTATATTAAGGTGTTATCGTTGTTATAAAACTACTCAGACAATGTTGTGAATACCTGTAATTGGTGTACATATGAAGACCTGATACTTTTGACTATTTATTTATATATAATTGTTGCATATGTGTACTGTTGGTGTTCCTAAATAAATAAATAAATAAATAAATAAATAAGTAATTCTTCTGTCGTCGACCATGTCCCCCATAGAGAAAGATCGTTTAACTGGGCTCCCCATGCTAGATCCGAGGCATCTGTTGACAGAAAATGACTTGGGAGGCATAGGGTGAATCACAGATGGTTGATTGTAATGGCTCAACCACCATTGGATATTGACGAGAGCCTCTGGTGGTATGGGATAACGGCGGGTTGTCCCCGATTTTGTTATCATCACATTGAGAAAGTTCAAAATCTCGCGATAATTCAGACGACCTCTTTTGACCACAAAACTTGCAAAATTTAACAAACCGGTAAGCATTTGAAGCTCCTTCAAATTTATTTCTTTTAACATTACATGTTGGGACAGGCTTTCGAAAAGTTTTAGTTGCATCTTTTTCGGGAGTGCTTTTTGATTGAGCCAAGTATCCCACTGCACGCCTAGGTAAGTGAGGCTTTTTGTGGGAACAATTTCGGATTTTTGATAATTTATCTTCCAACCTAGATAACAAAGCCTTTGTAAAACCAGTTGTACTTGCTGGTGTAAGATTTTTTTGTCTTGATTCGCTATCAAAAAGTCGTCTAAGTACACTATGACTCGAATCCCTATATCTCGTAAAGTTTGAGCAACCCAATTCGTTAGGGATGCAAAGACTTTTGGGGCAGTACTTAAACCGAATGGCAGACAGGTTAGTTGGAACAACTCGTTTTTGTATTTTAGACGCAGAAATCGTCTTTGAGTTTCCACAACAGGTATGTGAAAATATGCCTGAGATAGATCTATTTTGCATATCCAATCTCGGGGCTGGAGAAATTCTGGTACACGAGAGACATTTATTAGTCGAAAATGATCCACTATCACAAATTTGTTCAGAGCTTTTAGGTTGAATATCGGACGCAAGGATCCGTCGCTCTTTTTTATTAAGAAAAGCGTCGAAAGAAAACTTGGTGATATTTCTGCAGTTTCGAGAACACCTTGACATTTCATTTTTATAATAATATCTGTCATTTCCTGGGAGACTGGAGTGGCGTTTTTGCCACTGTTGAAATTTGGTAATATCAGAGGCGGCTTTTGAAGAAAAAGTATTCGATAGCCTTTTATTATTTTCAATAAATATGTTGGAGCTCCTAGTTTCTCCCATCTGTCGTGATAATGAGCAAGTTGCCCTGCCGTGAAACTTAGCGTCTTTGATACATAGTCAAAATTTTCGTTTTTTATTACTCGTCTCATTTTCGTTAGCAAAACCTTGTCGCTTTCGTGAATTTTTATCACTTTTTCTTCCAGACCCATTACGAAAGGAATTTTTATTATGACCTTCTCGTCGAAAATTTTTGTTTGAAAAATGTTCTTGTGGAGAACAGTGAGAATGATAACCGCGATTATGTGTCTGATAGTTTGAATACATCGACTGATCAGAACAGGCTTTTGATGGCATGTTATAATACGCGGCGCCGTGGGTAGCTCCCGTGGGGCGGCGTGTAATATTGTATCCTGCTTTTGGAGCAGATACTTTATGCTTAGGTGAGGGTAGAAAGACTTTTCTGACACCTCCTGCTTTCTCAAGTGCCGTGGTAAGCAATTCTGCATTAAATAAATTATGACAGGATGGCGGAATTTTTCGCAGTGTTGATTTTAGCAAAGGATCTTTTGCATACCTTAACACATTGTCTCGTCTTATTTGTATAATCTCGGTTCTATGGCCACAAATCATTTGTAACAAATCAGAAGATAATTTATTTAAATTTCCATTACAAAATACCTCTGTAAATTTGGCATTAACATTCTGAAAACTTAAATTATTTTGAGATTTCATCCACGAAAGTAACTCATGTATATTATTTTGCAAACATTCATTATATTTTATAAGACAATAAGTCATAGCTGCATATGATCGTTCTGTAGCTAAAAGTTGACGGTTTAAATCATAAGGTTTGATTTCTTCATTAGCCTCTACTTCTACAAATCCTGGAGAAAACACATAATTTTTTTGCGACTCAGCATATCTTAAGTCACACCATTCTTTTTGATCAAAATGCTGAATATTACAAAGTAATTTTAAATAATCATCAGAAGGTTTCGGATAGGTGGGTTCTTTTAATTTGGTTTCAATATTAAAATGTAGATCGGGTTCTGATAGATTAATTTGTGAATTACAAGTATTACAGTCATTATTATAAAGGTCACGACTGACATTAAATTCTAATGATTCACTGTGGTCACAATGAACAATTGGATTTTCTTTATCAAAATTATTTATAGTCAATTGTTTACGAAGTTCATTTACTTGCCTCGTTAACTTTTCCAGTTTGTCACTAGAATAACTGCGGCGACGACGTCGGTGGCTTGTTTTCCTTGAACGTTTGCGATGCGATTTTTTCTTCCTTGAATAAGAACTATCCGACTCAGATTCCGAGCTTGACGAGTCACTACTTGAACTAGTAGACGTTCGCTTTCGGGACGGTCCGGGAACTGCATCATCACAAACTTTGTCTATCTCGGAAAGTAATTGATTAGTTTCACTCATTCTAAAACACACGGACAGACAGATCAATATTAATTTCAAAAAATAAATAATTCCATTATAATATTTTTTTTTTTTTTTAGTAATACGTCTACGAACGGTAACACCGTTAAACATAACGAGGGTAGACGTCAAAATGTTAATAAGTAAATTCTGTATAGTAAAAAACTATTACAAATGAAAAAAAAAAATAAATAATTCCGTTATAATAATTTTTTAGTAATACGTCTACGAACGGTAACACCGTTAAACATAACGAGGGTAGACGTCAAAATGTTAATAAGTAAATTCTGTATAGTAAAAAACTATCACAAATGAAAAAAGAATAAAAAACTTACGTGATTGCCTCCTAGGTTTAACTTACAATAATAATTCCACGAAGGGAAAGGTAATAAATTTAACGATAGACTCGTTAACATTTAAGCGTCTTTTCGCAGCGGAAATCGGGACGCCAATGAGCTAGACATTCTAACGAAGCTACCTGGTGGTATGTGAGGTGGGGGAGACCTTAGGGGGAGAGAATGTGAACGAGACGGACAGATGATACGAAAGGGAGAGGTATATAAGCGGAAACGGAAGGTGCCTATCTCAAATAAATAAGCTTTGAATAACGGTCAAGTGATTTAATATTATCTTATAAATAGGCTGTATGTAAAAAATTGTCAATATCAAGTTTTAAAAAACCTTATTTTAATTTTATCGTCCTTAGCAGCTAATTTCAATAGACATAACTGTTATTGATTAAAAGAATATATTATTGTAGGATAAAATAAAATATATTTGTAATGGCTTTTTATGACGTATACGTATTTATTAAGTAAATGAGACTAAACGGACTGTGAAAATAAAAATATTTCGTTTCTAATGTCACGTGTTTATTTATCTCTTATCAATCGGGTATGGCTGGAATAATAATGATAAGAGTCAATTGATTTCATAATAATTTATATTAACTACACAGTGAGGCCATCGTGACGCAATGGGACTGTGTCTAAATGTAAACGATGGTTGTAGATTCAATGCCAACACGGGAAAATTGCGAGGCAGGCAACTGTGATATTAAAGTTTACCACTCAACATATATTTTATTTAGTTTTTGTATTTAGTTTGTGTAGGAATTCGAAGAACAATCAGTCTCTGACATCCTAATCCTAAACTGCTGCAAGTAGCATATACCCTGAATTTATCTTTTCACTATGAAAGATCCTATAAATTCCATATTTCTATTAATTTAAGTGATTTATAATTTCGATCATTCGATAAATTCAACTTTTTTCAGAATATTAATTTATTATAAACGTGAAAAAAAGAAAATTTAATAAAATCACTTTGCTGTTAAATAAATAATCGGCGTCTGGAATATGTATAGGAATCATATTATTTCAAATATTACACGACTATGAGTCTTTTGATCTATGTTTCTTGAATAAAGTATATACTGTATTATTTTAAATAAATTATTATTTAATATTATCTTTACAGTTATTATTTCATACGATATACTTGACCTTGCTATTTAACGTTAAACGTCCGCCTTATTTAAAATTATAAATGAAGTGCCCAAAAATGTTAAATTTAATTTTTTTTAAGTAACCAAAAATTGTCTTTACGCATGGTTTGAGTTTTTTTTACTGTGTGGTAGGCACATAACAATGTCACTATGTTCTCTACTACTTCCAAATGAGACAATATACACTGTAATGGCGACCATAATTTCAAGCATAGTATTAACTAGCCTTTATAAATCTGGAGAAATTATAAAAGAAGTAAAATTTTCAAAAATAAAAAAATATTTTTTTTAAACAAAGTAAATAATTAAATTATTGGTCCAAAATAAAACGCCATTTGCTAAGTATGACACAAGCGTACACTGTACTGTCAGAGCGGGACAGAGATATATCTCTTTCTTTTGGTTTTTTTTTTTTGAAAGGACAGAATGACAACGTTTAATAGTATTTTTGTAGTACGTCATTCGTAATTAATGATGTTCACCTCACGCATTACACAGTACGTATAAATATCGTGAAATGGAAAAAATGATGCTGTACCCAAACTATTAATAATTATTAAATAGTTTTTTGTATATAGCCTTGAAATATTTTCCTCTATAAGTAGTTTTGATAATGGCCGCCGTGTCAGATACACTCTGTATAAGAACATAAAGAAATATTCCGCAGCTCTACTACTTCCAAATGAGACAATATACAGCAGCTGTATCGTAATTAATCTATAGTGAACTTTGTTTAAGAATTGAGGAAGACTTGTATAAGATTGTTTTATTTAATTATTACTTTGGTACTTTATTCGCCGGCCAAAGATATTTCATATTTTTTTGTGCACAAAGAAAAACGTATTGCTTCACAATACGTGTTTTTTCTATTAATTAGTAGATATATAATATCTTATTTATATATTAATTAAATATTTTTTCATAATACACCATACCAACAAATATCATATTTGCAGATGCTAAAAATGTATATACATATATTAAATAAAACAAGCTCATTATCGTATGACGACTGATAGCGGTTACCGAGCTATGTGTAAACATAGCAACATTCGCATTGCCTCGAATCCAATCGCTTATATTCACTTTTATCATTCCCAGTGCGCCAGGAGCCGCCGTATGAAATCCAAGAGTCCGGCTGCGCGTCCATAGACATACCTATACAAGTGTACCTGAAATTTCCAAACAAGCCAAAGAAAATCTGTCTCAGATATAATTTACATATTGAGAACAATAACAAGGCCTCGTCGAACTCGCGCTGCGTCTATTACGACTTTGAAAATCCGTCTGACACGTTGTGCAGTGCTTTAATGAAGGGCGGCGGTGAAGTGATCGCTCACACCATCAAAAGTGAAACGAACAAGCTAGTCGTGCTCTTCGAAAATAAGCCGAAAGATATAAAGCCAAGAAAATTAAAGAAATACAGATACATCGAGCCTATAAAATGTAAGCACGGAACAAAGCCGTGTCTAATTGAAGATATTTGTTCGAAATGCGGAGACTCTACCGGTCAAGAGTTAAAACAGCAATTACGCTCGGTGAAAATGACTGAAGACGAAATAAACAGGGTGTCACAGTTGTATTTATCATATAGAAGTTACGAGAAATCAGTGGATTCGCTGATATTACCTCCCATATCGGATCCTATATACAAAGTGCCTGAACTACCAGCGTCGTTGCGGAGTGCGCTCAAGAGTGTGGAAGCGGACTATGCAATGCAATAAAGTGCCTTCCATTCATACTAATATGGTGCTTTTTAAATAGTTTAAATAATAGTGTAAGTCAGATATCTTTTTTAGTTTGTGAAAACGCTTTTAAGAATGAGTTGGCATTATTCTACCTTATTTAATATCGACCGTCATACGGTTTATCGTTAGACAAAGTTACATATTTAATTGTATTCATTTTTATTTTATTATGTTTTAGTTGATTTATTTTTTATTTTTTATAGAAAATATGCCTTATTAAGATAAAACTAGTGATGTGACTTTATTTATGAAATTATGCACAAAGTGTTTAAAAATTGTTATTAATTTGTAACAAATTATTTTATAATTATTATATACTTCAATTCAATAGTTTCTATAGCTTTTAAACACCAATAAAAATAATATTTTTATTATAATTTGGTTGCTATAAAAAAATCTGTTAAAATTTACACATTGTTGTCATGTTAATTTGAAGAATTTTTTTTAATTATCAACTATAGCCAAAACAAATACAGCCTAAGTAGAAAATATATATAAGTATATAAAAAAAAATAAGAAATATTATATTATCTTTGTTAATTCTTTGATATTAAAACGAACACATAATTGTTACTATATGCCCTCTAGTTAGCTTAATATAAACCTGTGCCATGAGACTGTTATATTTTAAGTATAGTTATTAAACTTGAAATCAGATTTTATACTATAAAAACTATTTTTATACAACGTATTAGCTGTTATAGCTATTAGCTATTTATTAAAACTGTACCGTTATTGTTGATATTGCTAATTAACTATATCATATATGTTATCGTTAATTTAATAATGATAACAAATTGTTATATAAGTCTATTGATTTGAGTAAATGTGCTGTGAACAAGATCTCAAAAGTCAATACCGTAGGTATAATTAAAGTTAATTAATATATGTAAAAGATATATTATTTTCTCGTTACTTATTATGTAGTTTAGTATCCTTTTACTCATTACGTAATTTTTTTGAATATTATAAAAATATATATGTTAAAATTTATTATATAATATATGCACACATATTTATTATGTAAGTCACAGCTAAAGGTTGTAACAGTTGTTTCATGAAATAAATTTTTATATAAACGTTTCTTTTGTCATTATTTTAATACACATCTAGAAATTATAAAATTTATTATATTTACGTCGAAATGTGAAATTAAGTTAAAATAGAATTAAACCTAGAAAATTGCATATTATTAATAGCTGTTTCAATTATTTCATGTCACATATACTATGAGAAAAATATCTAATAATTCTACATTAGGGAACACTACGCAGTGTTGATTTGTTGGCCTCTGCGGTTCTAAATACTACAAATAGACGTAATCTATCTATGCACTTACTAATAAATACTTTAGTATTTTATAAATTCGTTACAATTAATGTATCATCAATTAATATAAATCCATTTCAAAAATGTTTAGGAAAACATCTCAGTTATCTAACATTGACAACTTATGTGCCATTGTTTGAAGAGTTCCTCCGACTCCCAATACATTTTTTTTATGTTAAAAAACATATCCCAGTTAATTAAGTGTCTTTAACGGGCTTAAATAAAATATTTGCAAGTAAACTAATGTTCATGGGTATAATTTAGTTTAGGCTATGTATATATAATAATATCTGGCTCATGTATTATTAGTCGCAAAAAAATATAAAAAATGAATTAATATAATTATTATTTTAACATGTATATATAGTCCATAATTGTGTACTATTCTATATTATTTAAATTTAAATGTTTAATTGACGGACGCTTTTGACTGTAAATACTATTTTATATTAAGTAAATTTAATTTAACATTACTGTTTATTAAATACCTTTGAAATTTATAATATGTACTCCTTTGTTATAATATTTTAGACATATATTTTTTTCCGTATGACCACCCAGCTTACAAATGTCTGTCACATGATAGTGACATTGACAGTAATGACTACAAAAATTAAAACGAAACGAACTTTTGTAGTCGAATATTTGGGATAAAATTTCAATCCATCTGGAAATTTCTTAGTTGCAAACCTTTACATATATATCTATTTGTAAAATTTGATTTTAAATTATTAACAATGGTGTGTGTTCCTTGTTTCATTATTCCAGTTCTTTTGTTCTTGTGGCATAAATTTATCCAGCCATACGTACTTCGTTTTTGGAATCCTTGGGCTGTTAAGGACGCTGATGGTAATGAAAAAACCGAATTTCCTTTCAAATGTGAAGGTGGCGTTTGTGTCTTTAGCAAGAAACCAAAAAACAATACAAATGAAAACGCGGAAGCTTTACAAAGGAATACTCAAGAAACAACAAAAGACGCAGACGTCCGTTTAAAATCAGACTAAAATGACCTCGAGTTTTGCTATGTTCAATGCTTTATGTATTTTTGCCTAATTTTTTATCCCAAACTTGACCTTATCCTTGAACAAGAACCATTGTGTGCATCTTTTATTTTGTTTGTAAATATTTCATTTTTTTGTTAAATCTTACGCATATGGATTTAATGTTTGTTGAATACTGACTGTCTTAACAATTTGTTAGTACATTATTTGTGTAACTTGGGATATGGTATAATAATGTATGTAAACTGGTCTATTGCATTTTTATTTAAATAAAAGATTATTTATTGGAATAATGACTATTTTATTTAATAAGGGCTTACTGACAGTTTCTATTACATTGAACTGGCACAATGTTGTTTAAGTCAAGAACTTTGTTAAAAAATAATTAAATTTAAATCTATTCTAGCATCCTAACAAAAACTAACATTGATAGTAAAACTGATAATAGAAGATACTTCAAGATAATATTTATGAAGCTAACACATATGGCTGCTCAAGTTTTGCTTACATTGTGTTAAAAACAATAATCATCAGAATCACCTGTGTTTCTCCAGTACAAATACAATATTAAGCTTGACAAATGAAAAATTAAATCTGAATAAAAAAAATACCTTGCACTTTTAATGTTGTATTTCCAAATTTTACTTCTTATGATCTAATTACTTGTTTATTTAAAATTACAGACTTACAGTAAACAACTAATATGAGGCACTTACATTCAAATTAAGACATGTCAAATAAAAAAATATATATAAATGCCTCATATATGAAAGACATGCTAAGAGCATTCTTTCGATGGCAATTACTCAACATCAAAATTATGTCCATGACACGGCACTCTTATGTTAACATAACAAATTACTTAACATTTTTCAATTCAACTTCAAAAACTAAGGTGGAATTTGGCGGGATAACTGGTGGTGAGCCCTTAGCACCATACCTATAAAAAAAGAAAACATTTTAAATTTAGGGAAAGAGCATTGGAATTTTCCAAAAAAACTTGCCTATTTGACATGTATTAAATTATTATTACCTAAATAGTAATAATACTGATTTTAGCAAAATAAATGAACTTAAAGAATATTTATTTAAGTTGTAAGTTTGTTTAATTATTTGTCCTTCATAATACAAGTCAAAGTAGCGTTGCAAAATTGATATGAGATAAACCTTGTATTTAAAACATTAACTTACGCCATTGCTGGTGGACACACAATCTTTCTCTTGCCCCCAACCTTCATACCCGCTACTCCTACATCCCATCCTGAAATAACTTCCTTGGCTCCAAGCTTGAATTTGAATCCAGGTCCCTTCAAGCAGTTGTCAAACATCTTGTTGTTTTGTTTTAGCCTTCCTTCATAGTACACCTTTGATAAGAAAAGTTAATATAAATAAAACTAATAAGATATTTAGATATCAAGCAAACAATTAATGAAGATAGTAATAATTCTACAAGGTAAGTTACTTGAAAACATTATGACTAAAATTTAAAACACTCATTAATTAATCAAATGTTTTACCATTACAACTTTGCCAGGTTTGGCGACTGGACCAGCACCAACTTTCAAATCTTCAATAAAGACACCGCCACTAAGGGATTTCTTCTCTTTCTTGTCACCAGCTTCTTGAGCATCTTTTTTTGCTTCAGGTTTCTTCTTTTCTGCTTTTTGATCTGGCTTTTCTTTCTAAAGTTACAAGTAAAATATATTTTAATCTCAGTATTAAATCTATATATGAATTAATCTAAAGCTCAAGAAACTATTCTATTTACATTATTTTAATGTTTCGTTCTGGTAAATTTTATAATGGACTAGTGTTAATTATCACAACTCAGCAAGCACTACATTCAAAACTGGGTTCTTACATCTTATCTAATATGCAGGACAAGTGAAAAATTACAAAAAATCTAATTTATAAATTAAATTATAGTAGAAAAGAAGTCATAGGCAAACACAAGAATTGTAAGAACCTTAGAATTAGTGGCGGAAGATACTAGTCGAAAAATGGAAATGAAAAAATCCATTCTCCCCAAGTAGGAATTGAACCCACAAACAATAGTGTTTACAGGCAGACGCAGCACAGTCTGAACCTCTATGGTTCTCAAGAAAATATTCCATACCTTTGACTTTTCAACACCATTCACTTGTGGCTCTTTCTGTTGTTGTTGAAGCTTTTTCTTTAGTCTCTTCTTTTGACTTTTAGATAATTTGGACATATCCATCTTTTCTTCTTTACTAGTATCTAATGTTGTGTCCGCTTTCTCAGAGTCTTCTTCTTCATCATCATCTTCGTCTTCTTCTTCCTCCTCCTCACCTTCATCTGAATCTTCTTCATCATCACTGTTACCAAATACGAAATTAGGTATCAGAGCTTCATTAATATTTATTTCAATTTTTTAAGCTATATTTTTATTCATCCATTAAAAATATATATAACTGATGTAATTTTGCTTAAGTAGTATTTAAATCCAAGACTAGTATTCCAAATTATTAACCTTTTAACAGAATATTTGTAAATGTTAATGAAAAACTTTATTGTTTTTCCTTGCACAACAAGAAAGAAAGAGAGAAACTAAATTAAATTTAATTTATTTTAAATAAGGAAGGAATATTTAAAAAATAAAGTATGCCATCAACTTACCTGTCGGCTTCACCAGAAGTGTTCACTTTGAAGGACTCATCATTTTCATCAGTGTCAATGTCCTCTCCATCTAAAAACTTTTGTAATTGATCTTCTCCGTCATCATCAGAATCTGAGCTGTCAGCTGCCGCAGCCTTTTTGTTGGCTTTCTTGTCTTGCTGTGTTATAAATAAAACATATTATTTATATACTCTTTTGAATATATTTAAGAGGACCATTGTGACCCAGTAGCACAACATTGCGAGGGAATAAATTATTTTATTTCCTCATGGGAAATGAAATAATTATCTGGTGACATGACAAAGAGGGTTTCGACTCCTGCGCCACACCTACCTCAAATTCACATAATCAATCATCAACGCCACATAATACCTCAAAATTGGGCAGAAAGTGGAAAACAGGCTGTTTTACCACTAGTTTTTCTTCTGTCTACACTAACAGTACAGGATACTGTGAAGCTATTTATTTCTTTTAAAATTACTTAAAAGATAATTTCTGTTGGGAAAGAACAATATAATCTAAATGTAAATTATTCATAGGAGATTAAGCCTATCAAAATCAAACAAATAGACAAATGATTTTTAAATTATTAACCTTAGCTTTCTTGTTAGCAGCCCCTTCATTACTATTTTCTAATTTTCTTTTATTTTTAGGTGCAACTAAGGTTGGTGCTTCGTCTTCCTCCTCTTCTTCTTCTTCTTCATCATCAGAAGGCTCTTCTTCAAATTCTGGATCCAAGTAGCCCGTTAGGTGAACATTACATTTACCTAAACAAACCAACATATTATTTTTTTTAATCATATAATAACATGGCGTATTATGATACACCAGTAAAGCTATAAGTATATCTTTATCATGTAGTGGAACTTTTTTTGCATAAAATTCAAAAAATATTAAACATACATTGGTTAACAGGGAGATGATTTCTGTAAACACACTATGATGCTGTTCTCTATATTATTGTTGCACAGTAAAACCAGACTACGAAATAAAACTACTATAACTTATTATAATTATGACCATTTCCAAAATGAGGACCTAACCACAATCTTAACATGTGTGATCAAGTGACAGTGGTGTCTGAATTTAAAATAACTTTCTGAATTGATTAATTTATACTAAATATTATAAAATGGACCTTACCATTTGTTAAAAATGAAATAGAATCTCCAGATTTAAAGTAAAGATCCAGTGGTACTTGAATACATTTGTTTTTTTGTAATGTGCACACAAGGAAGTTTTTGCCTTCAACTACAACCATTACTTGGCATGGATCATTGTCACCCGTTGAGATGTCCATCGCTGCTTGTGATATATGAAAAGGTTTCTCCACAAGCTGAGAATACCGCTTGTTCGGTTCCATTATAAGTCCTAAAAGTAAAGAAGTCCATACAATCTGTTATATTTTTAAAATCAAAGAAACTATAATTAAATTTCTATATTTATTACTTATTCATATTTAAAATTAATAACGTATATTTCGAAAAATTAACGAATGCAACACATGTGTTGACGGCATTTATGTCTCACACACGTCGTTCTTAAAGTACATTATTAGATGCAGTATTATTTTAACAGCTTAAATATAATATAAATAATGTTTATTTAAGTATATACTGCGATAATATGACTTTCTATAACTTAAAATAATAAAGCACGTGGTGAATTATGGTTACCGGTTACTTACCCCAAAACATCTTGGCAGTTTATAATGTTTAATTTAGTATAAGTGAATGTAGGAGAAAACTATAACTAAAATGTATGTTAAAATTTTATAGTTAAACTCAGCTTTAGATAGATATCACACTTCAACTAGGCGGCAAAATTACAATACCGCGTTGGTCACCACACCACAAAAATGAAGAACGATATTTCTTCTAACTGATGAGGGCGCCACCACTAAAAGTTCTGAATGTTCCATAGAATATAGATACAATATAAGTTAAGCAAATTTAACATATTTTATCGTACGAATCACTAGTAAATTAATAAGTAACTATGATATATCGATATGATGACTATGTAATTAGACTAATTTAATATAAAATTGATTATTATTCATGTCTAGATAGTTATTAATTTATAAATACAAATTAATACATAAGAAACAGATGTAACCGATTAAATAAATAAAATCAATAAGATAATGTGGAATTAAACACATGATAAGCTAAAATTTATAGATTACAGCCGTAGTTCTATTAATATTTTTAAAATATTTTGTTACCTGTGAGAATTATAATTATATTTTAATCTGTGAAGAGTAAAGAGTTTTCGATCTGTCACTAACTTTTTGTCCTTTTCTGTTTACTGTCAAACGGCGGATACACAGTTTCCACAATGGTGAGATTTATTTTTTAATAAATCTAATAATATCACCTTAATCATGTTATTTTTTAAGTTACAAATATGTTATTCGGCGTATAACATTGACGTTCAGAAGACTATAATGTTATTTATAATTAAATTTAATTTAATAATTACAGGGTCGTGTCAGGACTAAGACCGTCAAAAAAGCAGCGAAAATCATTATTGAGAAGTATTATACAAAGTTAACTCTTGATTTTGATACAAACAAGAGAATATGTGAGGAAATAGCAATCATTCCAACCAAATCTCTTCGTAACAAAATTGCTGGGTGAGTCCAAAGTAGTTTACTTTTAATAACTTTAATTTATTGAATTAATAAACATTAATATAAAAAATGTTGTATTTTATTTCATTTGTAATAAAAAATGTTGTATTCATTGGTACTTTAATTATCAGTATATTTATACTATCGTTGTTTACATTTATTATAATAACCTCAAATAATTTATATAACTCTAATATTTAATAGTATTTTTCTGACATTTCAGATATTTTATTGGATAATTAATATTTATAATTTTATTTATTACTTTACAAACCTATGTAGGCAATGGGGAAATATTTCCCATGTAATTTTTATACTGAATAATATTATTATCTTCTAAAATAAAGATTTCAAAACAATGACATATATAACACAATTGATTATTATTAAACAAAAATGATTTACTATAATTGTTTGTTTTAGTTTTGCCACTCATTTAATGAGGCGTCTCAGACATTCACAAGTTCGTGGCATTTCCATCAAGCTGCAAGAAGAGGAACGTGAAAGACGTGACAACTATGTACCAGAAGTATCTGCCCTGGAACATGACATCATTGAAGTTGACCCTGACACTAAGGAGATGTTGAAAATGCTTGATTTTAACAATATCAATGGTCTTCAACTCACTCAACCTGCTACTCAGGGAGGTTATGGTGGCAGACGTAATTAAGTATATAATAAATATTAAAACCTATGTGAAGTTGTTTTTATAACCTTATTCACTCCATGCCCATATAAAATTTATCAATGATAAGCAAAAGAGCACAAGTACTAGTCTCTAAAATGAAGAGGTCATTGACATGAATCTGACTTATTAAGCATTCTAAAAAAAATATGTAAAAGTATCCATAAAATTTATATCAAGAAATAATCTCACTTAATATCGTACTATTATTATGCACATTAATAAATAGAGCGTTTCATTTTTTTTTTAAATTGATATAAAATTTTATTGATCAAAATATTTTATCTGTGCTAGTACGCGTATCCGAATCAGAACATTTGTTGTTTGCCTTTGCGGTGTTTCGTTTGCGTGATGTTTTCTCGCTCGTTCGCTCCTACTCAATGTGTGAAATGGATAAATTGCTCTCGTTCGCTTTCGGGAGTATCATTTTGTAATTCATATCGAATGTGCTGAGGATATAGTTAGATTTCTATGAATTAAAGCTTCGGTTTTATTGAATTATTATTAGATTAAAATTATTATGAATAATGGAATGTTCTCATTTGTTAGATAACGTCAAGTTGAATAGCGATCTTTTCGTTGAAGGCACTTCGTCCACAAAGAACTTCGATTGTTCAGGTAAAATATGCATTAATTTTTATTTAAGCATAAGATTTCCTATTAATGGGCCATACGAATTTACGATATTGCATTGTATATTATAATGGGAGGTTAGCTTTGAAAAATCAATACAGCGAACTAAAATAATCAGCTGTTCATGAAGCGAGGAGCGGGAGGGGGCGCGGCATGGATGACCGTGAAGACGTGTTTGCGAAGCGTTAAATAATTTAAAACAATAAATTTTGCACAATAAAACTTATTGTATTGCTTAAAATCTTATCATTACTTTTGGACTATTGACGTTATTTACTTTAATGAAAGTACCGCATCTATAATTCCAGCCTCAATAAAACGCCTTATTTTACCTACAAAACGGAATATAATGACTCACAAACTCACGAAATCATTTACATTAATGCGGACATAGATTTATTTTTGCGTAGTAGAACTAATCTCTGACATCAGCATTTCGAATGTAGATGCGATTGTATCTTTCATTTTGAATGAATAAAAATATGCTGACAGTATATGCAAGTCCGTATAAGAAAAAATAAATGCTATATGAACTATTTGGTTGAAATCTGTAATACTTTTAAAGTAGTTAGTCTGTTTGTTTTTTTTTTATTTATATGATTAATTATACACTAAGCATTCGCTCGCTTCGCTGGTACCCTGTTTTGTTTGTTTGCTGTAATGATAAAAAATAAAACTTCTAAAACAATTTCTTTGTAAAATAAAAGTATGAATAATATTAGTAATTATAAATACCATATGTATAAATGATTTTGACTTATATTATAGAATGATTAACTAATACTACATTGTATGTCATTATAAATATTTATTGTTATTTACTCAGAATGTGCAATCAAAGAACAGAATTGGTTATGTCTACATTGTGGTGTAGTAAACTGTGGCAGATATGCAAATGGTCATGCAAAGATGCATGCAGAGACTTTGGACCACCAATTGTGCATGAGTTGTGATGCTTACTCAGTTTATTGGTAAGTACTATTAATATTATTAAGAAATATTTATATAGAATTGGTTTTTTACACTTTACATTATTAACACTTGAAAAAATTTGTATAAAACATTGCACATATATGTTAATATATTCATAAACAAACTGACAATAAGATAGAGTACAAACTCTAGGGTAGTTTTGTACAGTAATATATCAGCTAAAGTATTGTAATAGATATATTGTGATTGTTGTGACACTTCTATTCTGGGAAGAACATTATCTGTGTGATCTCACTACCCTGTAAATACTTTACTCTTTGTACCTAATTATCTGAATATTTTATCTAGATATAAAAATTTGAATATAAAATTATGTTTATCTTGAAAATATACTACATTTTTGTACTTTTCCAGTTACAAATGTGATGACTATGTCTCAAATGAAGTGGATGTTCAAACAATAGATAAAATAAGACAAAGTATTATGCAAATTAGGGATAATGAAAATGCTGAGCCAAATAGCAACATAGAACAAATTGAAAATGTTGAAAAAGACGAGGAAGCAAGTCCCATTACAAGTGAATTGGAATTAAGTAATAAAATGGAATTGTCACCTATTATGGAAGAATCAGTTGATATAACTCCCACAAGTTCATGCGAAGCACCTAATATAGAACCAGGTGTTTCGGAAACAGCAGAATGTAAAACTTCAAAATTAAATAAGGTATATAATATTTTTTTATTTACATCCTATATTTGTCAAAAATGAGTACTTTGAAATATTTTTAATAATTCAATTTATATTACAACTTGTTTATTTTACTGTATAATTAATTAGTTTTAAATGGAATATAAAATGCTTTATAAATCAATTATGCTAAAATAAATGAAAGTAAATTTAAATTGAATATTCATAGAATATAGAAGAGCCAGCACGAAGCTTGCGACCTCGGTCGCGGAAACGATCTCATTCCGATGAAAACAACACAGAAAATACTTCTAAAAGCAAGGAAAAGAAAACGTCACCATGTAATGGCAAGAGTCAAAGGGAAAAAAAGATAGTAGGTTTAAAAAATTTAGGCAATACATGCTTCATGAATGCAGTGTTACAAAGTCTAAACAATATACAGGAGTTCAGTTGTTACTTCAGTCAGTTGCCCTCATTGGAATTAAAGAGTAATGGAAGGAAAGTGTATCATTCAAGAAGTTACACTAGGCAGGAAATGCATGATGTTGTTATGGCCGAGGAACTTAGAAAGGTATAAGCTTCAAGCAGTTTACATTTTTGTTTTAAATTATTCATAATATTAATAAGAAAGTTACTGTTCTATGGGAAACAAATTGTTATCATTACAATAATATAAGTACTGAAAACATACCTTTATTCATGTCTAAACTTCTAGAGTCTAGTGTACTAGATGTTTGTATAGTGTATGTACCTTATATATTTACTATCTTATTTTACTATATTTATTTATATTATTGCAATATCTTTAATTTTGGTTGACAATATTTATCAATTCGGCATTGCTTGTATGAGTTCTCTAAGAAATTATTACTAAGCGAAGTTTGTAGTTAGACAAGAGTTGATTGAGACTACTTAAATTTAAACTAGTAGTTTATGTTTATAATTATCAAATTTATATACCATTTTCAGGTGCTGATAAATTTAAACACAGGTGGTTGCGGATCTAAAGGCGCAATATCACCAGAATGTTTATTTCTTGTAATTTGGAAAGTTGTTCCACGTTTTCGGGGATATCAACAACAAGACGCCCATGAATTTTTACGTTATATGCTAGACAGGTATGTCAGTTTTAGAGAAATTAAATATATATAAAAAAAATGTTAAAAAAGAGGAAAAATTAAAAAAAAAGAGGTCCCTCGTTTAAACGCGACAGTTTATGGGTTCGATTCCCACTCGGGGAAGATGGATTTTTTTATTTCTATTTTCTTCGCTCTGGAAACTAGGCAAAAGCGCGGCGTTGAGACACACCACTTAACATGCAAAAGCCTCGAAAATGTCGGAAAGCGGGGATGGAGGAAGCGGGGATAAGCAACATAGTGTATTAACACAACAGTAATATAATAAGCGTGAAGCTAAAAAAAAGAAAAAAATATTGTAATCAGCAACAAAATTACATATACAATGAAAAATAATATATAGATATTGCACACTTTTACTTGTGATTTGTAATAATGGGGTAAATAAAGCCTATATAAATTTTCTCGATAAATAGATTCCTATACTTCTATGATCTCTTGCAGGCTGCACACGGAGTTGCTACAACTGCTGCCGGAGCGCGCGGAGGGCGGCGTGTTGCCGCGCGCGCCCTCTTCCATAGTCACTGCAGTATTTGGCGGCACCCTGCAGAGCGAGGTAGCTGGAAAACACTGCTTTTTCTCATCTTTTACGCACATGGCAGGGTAGGCAGAGGGAACTGCAGGGACCATAGGAACCTAGTGTTAAGACACTCTGTTGCTTTGGCCCTGCTTTGGCCTCACTCGTCTTTGTTTAAATATATATCGTATATTGTATTGAACAGTCATAAATTGGCATTAGTGTTTAAAATATTCAAATTCAATATATGATGTTAATGATAATTTGATGCAATGTGAACACAAAGGCAAATCAATGGTAGAACACAACGTTTACTTCGCTAATTATTATCAACTCCTGGGTGACCCTTGCGTTTTAACTTCGTCCTATTAGCTTAACACTTTTTAGGTTTAGTAAAGTTGGAAATGTTTTTTTGTTAAAAGACAGAATTTTAAGACTCACAAAAAACGCGTGCAAATGTTTTTCGGGCAAATCCAATTGGCTGACGTATAGAATTTATTTAGTCAATTACCAATTGAACAGTTCAAGTTCGAATATCGCCTATACTTGTCAGCGGTAGGCTTTTAAAACGGTAAAAAAACTAAAATTCTAGGTCAAAACCCACCTCTCTATGTGTGCGCAATTAAAACTTCCATAAATAATATTTGCTAATAACAATACTTTTGTTTGAATTGAGATTTTAACAGAAGTTTTCATCGAAATGGTGCAAAATTTGTAATTATAAATTTAAATGCATTTTATGCATTCATGTGTATAGTGGCTCATTATGATCACACGATATAAAAACTTTAGACTTGTTAATAGTGTATTTTTAATTTTATTAATATTATTACTATTAATTCCAGGTGCGTTGTCTGGCGTGTGGAGCGGACAGCAAGAAGTTCGATCCGTTTCTAGACTTATCTTTAGAATTACCTGAAGCAGGTCGACATGACGCCCCCGTCTCACTTACTGATTGCTTATCTAGCTTTGTACAGGTACTAACAATTTTTATATCTAGTTTGTTTTTAAATACATAACCCCCTAAGTAAAATATCGATAATTTGGGCGAAAAGTCCTTGGCTTGGTATTGGGTTCAATTCTCAATAGAAGGAATTGTTATTACAATATCTTTACTTAAATATTATGAAGCTGTTTGGTGAAATGTGCTAATCTCAAAAAGTACTGTATTGTATCGAAACCTTCTTTTGTTTTGTGTAATCTATTTATTGGGGAAAAGTCTGTATCGATTACCAAAACATTATACTGAAAACCATATTTAAATTAGCCCAGTTGTTTCTGAGATTAGTTTGCACAAATACACAGACAAATAGATAAAACATATTGTACATTAAACTATACTGTTACAGTGATATGTTTTATATATAGATAGCAATTAGCTACGTTTTTATTATTTGTTTAGATTTTTATATAATATCTAAAAACATTTAGCCATGAAGTAATGATTGTCTAAATTGAACAATAACCATTGTTGGGACTTTAGCATACAAATATACACAGACATTTTACATAGATGGCAAAGCATGAGTAATATATTTGTAAAGAAAATTACTTTTTTAAATATTTTTAACCTAATATATGTTTTACAGCACGGTCCATCTATAGCAGTATTTCCCAACCTTTTTGGGTGTGTCCATGTCCCACTTTTCATGTTGAACATGGCTATAGCCCCCTTATAAATTTTATTTAGCAATAAATTACTCTCGAGGCAAAAGTTACAATAGTAGTTATTTTAAACACTTATTTTGGATGGCTAGATCAATTGCATCGAGTTTTTGTCTCTATGACGCTTTTTAGTACTAACGATCATTGTGAGGATCATAAGATCATCTAATTTCAAAATGTCTCCCACTTTGGGAAATACTGTTCTATAGTGTGACGTTAAAAATTTCAGATAGAAGAACTGGCGGACACGGAACGCTATTTCTGCAGTTCATGCAAGTGCAAGCAAAAATCCACTAAACAATTTTGGATACGTCGCTTACCTAATGTGCTGTGTTTACATTTGAAGAGATTTAGGTGGCATAATTATTTTAGGTAAGTATATAGCAATATACTTGTATTTTTATCTCAAATTTATTATATAGACATTATTATTAAAGTAAAAACATACAGTGAATTATGTCAAATGACAATTGCAGTGTTCTCTCGGCTTTTCAGTGTATACATATATTTTTTTCATTCGTTTTTAATGCTTTTTACTATACAGATTGTGGAAGTAAAATAAAACCTTACAAATACGTAAAATATAGTAGAAATACACCAAATATTTTCGTATTTCAAGTAATATGAAGGTATCGATGATATTAGAAAATTAGAAAGGATAGTGTATATTTTCATTTCTTTTAAAGGCACGTGAAGTAAAGAAAATATGAATTTAGAAAATATTAAATCTATAAAAATATAACACATATTTATGTTTTATGATATATTTTTTATTTTATTATTTCTTGTGGAGATCATTTTAAAGTAATATTATTAATATGTAGCTTATTGTGTTAATTTTTGTGAAAATTTGATTTAAGACTAATCTGAATCCTCATTGATATGTGTACATAAAACATTATATTTTATTAAATCAGTAAATAAGAAATCTAGATTACAAATTAGAATATACAATGTGCCATAATATTTTTTTTGTTATATTTCACAAAAAAGATCATTCATGATAAAAGTGGTCACAACCCTATCGTTTCATCTGAAAACATCGTTTTATTAATAAATAAGAAATCTAGATTATGGATTAAAATATATACATATATTATGATACACATAATAAATATTTTGCATATTTAACGGAAAAATCTTTTAGTATGAAGTAAATATAGGTTAGGTTGTGAGTCTTGACATATCAGCATCAATATCACAGAAAAATATTTCAACATCAAGTGAATATAGTGTATGTTGTGAGTTTTCACATATTAGAATCAAAATGGCGTTATTTTTTGCAATATTATCTAAACATTGGCCATTTTGTATGTATTCCAGGACAAAAGTGGACACGACTATATCGTTCCCGCTAAGCGCCCTGGACATGTCCCGGTTCGTGCTCTCCAATGTTCCCGACACGAGGCGCTCCGGACGCGGCAGCTTTTTGTATGACTTGGCTGCAGTTATAGTGCACCATGGATCCGGGTTAGTTTTTATCTTGGAAATCAATTAATAAGATGTTGTTAATAGTTTTAAAATAAACGTTTAATTATTAAAAATATTGTTATTTGAGGACCGTCGTGGAGCAGAAGCGTCTGTCTGTAAACGCGACGTTTCCCATGAGGAAGACGGAATTTTCTATCTCCATTTTTTTCGCTCTGGAAAGTAGTCAAAATGAGGCGATGAGTTTCCGACACTCAACACGCAATACCTCGAAAAAGGCGGAAAGCAGGGACTAAGCAACGGCGTGTCTTAACACTAGGTTTCTACGATTCCTGCTGTCCTCTCTGGCTACCCTGCCATGGGCGGGATAAAGCGCTAAGACAAAAATCTGTCATATATTAATAAGATTAAACGTTTGCCTCAATTAAAGTTCACTTCGTAAATAACAGATGGCGCTTCTAATTTTTCAGTGCGGGTTCCGGCCACTACACGTCGTTCGCGCTAAACTCCCAGCAGTGGTGGCACTTCAACGACCAGACGGTGCGCGCCGCCGACGCGGCCGCCGTGGCCTCCTGCAAGCCCTACATATTGTTCTACATCCGCCGCGAGCTGGCGCTGCCGGCCTCGTGACCTAACTTATATGCTAAGCTTATGTGCTAGGGATATTTTATTACTATTTACTATGATTTTCTACCTTATCGTATCTGTAGTTGAGCTGTTATGCTGCGGTCATGCTATGTAATTATTATTTACTAAAAATTTAGTTTTTTTTTTTAATTTAGTCACGATACGTTTGGCTAGTTTTCGTCTTATAGTGAATACGACAGCCCGTCGTGGTGGATAAATTGCCGCAAATTAAAGGGTCTTCGAGATTTTCTCCGGTTTCCTGCTAATTAAACTAAAGTGACGTATTTGATTATTGCGATGTAGTGAGTTTATTTTTATGTGGCTAAGCATTTTGTTATAGACTAAGTACGAACTTATATCGTGATTATAGGACGGAAATACGAATCCCATCGCGCATCCATCAAGTGTGGCCGTAGCATTACAAATGTGCGAATCGAATCGTAAATATTGATTTTTTTTATCATTTACCGTTTACCCATACCCGTTTATCGTTTACCCATATTTTTATCGTTTACACTTATAGGTGAATAGGAACTCTCGTTAGGGCTAAAGTTGTGTAACAATATTTAATATATTTGTCAAAAGTTGTTATAAATTAAAATAAATTAGGATATATTTTTACCATTGCTTCTAAGACATACATACAATATACTCAATATAAAATAATTTATTTGATAGTTCTTTTGATAACAAGTTATAAAAAGATTCAAAAACCAGTTTAAAAATGGCGTCAAAGCGGTATCTCTTTGTCGATAAGTTTGTCGGCATTGTTCTTTGACATAATGTTTTATGACTCAGTTCGCACGTTTGAAATGGCCCAACTATATATCATGTATGCTATTAACAGTTTTGATTGCATTTTCAAATTATTTTTAAACTTTTGAATTATTGATCGTGAACGATACTTTAGAGATAACATTATTTTTGGATAATTTAATATTTTGGTACATTTTACTTCCCGCCGCCAACAAACATTTAAGCCAAATAAAAAATAAATGAAATAGTGTTGTCTTTATTCACTGTATTTTATTCAATGCAAGGAAACTATCAGTATAGTTAAATAATTAAATTTCACGAAATATATTATTGTAAAAAACGTTACCTTGTTTCTACGCCATTTTGTGATATACATATTATATGTAAGAACAGGATGTCTATGTAATTTTAAATGTAATTGAATGTTAGTCAAAATACTAATGTTTGTATGGTTGCTAATTTTATTTTGCAGTGACTTCAACAATGGAAGGTTCTTATATATGTTGATAATCATCGCGACTATACTATGATGATGTTTTAAATATACTATATATTCTTTACGATACAAAGAGCTAAAAAAAACTTTCTCAGTTCCATTTCTCTCGATACCACAGCATATATAAGCATGGGTGATACAGTTACTTAATAGAAATTTACTTAACAACTTGTTTTAAGTTGTATTAGTTAATTGGAAAATTGATTTTTGTTAACACTAATGCATTTATTAATGATGAATTGGAAAAAAAATTAAAAACATTCTTTTAGGAATGGTTTTTTTGTGATGCGCTTTTTTATATTAATTTTAAAGTTTTAAATTTTTTGTTAATTATAGTTTTGGGAAAGGCACAGATTAAATATTTCTATTAGCCCATGCTTATAAGCTTCTACTTCAGGAAATGTTTTACTGTCATGAAAATATATATTATACAATCATGTGCAAAAAACTTTGATATGGGTAATATAATATATAATAAAATCAGAACGGCTCTTTCCAAATAAGGCAATAAACATACATAAATATAATATACTCAAATCATGAAATTATAGATATTTATGTCATACAGTTTAAAAATGTTTAAAAATATGTATAATGGTAAAAAAAATTTTTAATACATCTATCTGTCCCTCTTTTCAATTAGAAGGTGGCAGTAATAGTGACAATGCCATTTAATTTTAATGGAATTTCGAATTTACGCTAGTAGTTACGGCATTTAATTAATACAACAGTATTGGGCTTACGTTTAGCAATTTTGGCCAGTATATAGATATGTATGGAAATCTGCGTTCATTCAATATTAATGTTGCATACAAAATAATAAGTTTTATAAATTTAGCTTAAAATTATTTTTCTCGTGTTTTGAAATGTACAAATCCTTATTATTAAATAATGTACAAATCCTGAGTTGGCTACAGAGAAACCGTTAATAAAGAGAGTCTGTTCTCTATGCTCTCTGTATGTATGTATATTTGTATGTAAATATCGTAGTATTGAATGACGCAGCTCGAAAACATATGGCGTTTGTATGTAATCATGTTCAATGAAATTTAAAATTAATAAATAAATGTTAAACGAAAGTAAATGTAATTGTTGTTAATAGCTACTACAGCATTATTGTAATTTGTGAACGAACAAGTAAGAATGTTATGATTTCTTCGGAGAGCAGGTCTCTTTCATAACGGATCTCATAAACTAAGAAAATATCTACAACAAATATAAATGAAAAACAGGCATTTTATACAACTTATTTATTTTAATTTTTATAATAAACAATTTGTTTCATGGATTTTTGGCGATTCTGACTGCTTGGACTATTGTATACAGTCTGTGCCGCTTAAAGGAACATGTATGTATGTATATGCTAAGAAATGTCTTCAATAAGAGATTTTTACATTCCTGATGGGTTTTTCTTACATTTTGACGGTTCGTGTTGCAATGTGATAGAAATGTGTGTAAATATAAACTTTAAATGATTTTGTGTCGTGACGTCTCTACTTGCAAATACCTAATGTTCGACAACAGGTTTATTTTTAAGTACTTCAATTACTGGAAGTTAAGTGATTGAATTTAATAAATTCGCCAATATAATGTGGTTTTGTTTTATTTATTATTACCTTGCAATAAATATTGTTTAAATCGTTTTTAATAATTATTATTGTTTTTATTATTTTATATTTTTATAATATTTAATCTTATAACATTTAGACGCCATTATGCACAGGCACAGTGGGATAGCGTTTGACTAAAAAGACGTAAGTTTTGGGTTCGATTTCTACGCTTGGTAATTAATTCTTAACCCAGCGTTCTATTAATAAAAAACTGATGAGATGCTGTCAGATTTTCATATATCAAAATAAATAAATAATTTTAGGGCTCAACTTTATAAAAGGCTTTCGTATCTATTTTAATAATAGATATTATAAAACTTGGAAAAGCATAAAAAGTGAAAAGTTAAATAATATTATTTTCGTAATTCAAAGTGTTTGAATAATATTTTTTTTATTATTCTAAGTTTGTGTTTAAAATTAAAATGCACTACAATATAAGTTCAATATATTTTATTTCTATAACGTAATTGCTACTTACAACAGCGAATAAACCTCAAAATATGTTTTAAACATGATTTATTTTCGGCATCGGAATCAACTACGAAAGAAAAATGTAAAGGTGGTACGCAATTTGTCGAGCACCTATCTGAACGATTAGAACTGTTTTTCGTTAATAAATTACCCTCTTTATCTTCTTTTAGTAAATTATCTTTTTGCCTTGGTGTTGTATTTAAATCACATTCAAATACTTCAATTATGTCACTTTCGTTGCTGTTCTCGTTGCTTTTACAATTTCCGTTCACTTTTTCTTTCGGATCACTTACTTTCGTAATCTGTGATGAAATGGAACTATTTTTTGTCTGTGGTTCTTCTAGTTCATTTACAGCTTCACTGTTATTTATGAAAGTTTCACTTGTTTGTTTCAGTGAATTAAAATGTTCTTTTTTTTCTAAATTAACTGGTTTTGTATATTGTTCTTGTATATCTTCGAGTTCTTGTATTTCTTTAAGTTGTGTTCTTCTCTTTTCTCGTTCTAGTAAACTGCTTAATCTATAACCTTGCTTAACATTTTTATTTTCTTTCGCTACTGTCTCTTGATCAGCATTCAGCCAATTATTTACAGACTTTTTCACTAATGAACTAGCATCGTTGTCTTCTGCTGGATTTATAGGAGTTTTACTTAGCTCACACACTTCTGTTACTGTCGGTAACGTTGGTGAAGATGGCAAATTCAGTCGCGGCATATAAGTGGGGATGGGTGTAGCTATTCGACGAATAGCATTATTATAAATTAATTCATCTTCATCTGTAGAGTTGGAATAACTGGTCTCTTGACTTCGAATAATATAAGATTCATTATTTTGATATAGAAAATGCATATCTTTTTGGCAATCGTTCCAAATCGATTGTTTATTTATGTCTTTGATAGCATCGTAAGCTTTATGGCTATTGAAAGTTTCGTCACTATTCCAGTATTCATCACTTGTATCACTAAACTGAGTCATATTTAAGCCTTCTGGCGTTTCCGATGAGCTGCTGGTACTAAAGGGAAATATATGATTAGCAGGAAATATGCTGCCTTTGTTACTACAATCTATACCATAAAATTCCGAACAAGCCCGGTCAAAAGCGGTAGAATTATTTTGACATTTCTTAAAATTACGCTTTTGTTCTTGTGTCATACATTTTACTGTTTCAGTAGAATTATTAGATGTAAAATTATTTTCAATATTATTACGAAATTGGTTGGTTTTTTTCTCATTGTCAGAGGTCAGTTCTTCTTCACTAAGTTCATCATTTGAAGTTATTTCTATAATTTCAACACCTGTTCGAGCGATTTCGTTATTGTGTAACGTGATAGGATTGTAAAAAAAGGTTGGATAAACAATGTTCCGGTTTATATCTGCAATAATGAATAGATCAATAATTTGTGAGAAGTATTTCAACCAGTAAAATCTTTTAAACTAAAAAGATTATACAATTATTTTGGGTAGTGGAACAAAAAAGAAATTAGTGGGTTTTGGACTTTAGTTATAAGGGAAACTAGGGGACATTCAAATGTAGATACTACATCTGTATTTTACTTCAAGGTACTCCATAGTTGTGAATTTCCATGGTTGAAGTAAATACTTGTCAACATGCATCCTTTTAATCGATGATCTCATTTTACCTATCTAATTCTGTCCTATTTTGGTACATCACGCAATACATTTTGTATGATGGTCTTTAATAGACCACACTTTCTTAAAGAAAACTGGATAAATATAGGAAACAAATGGATTTCGTCGAGTACAAAATATAAGCATTTGTTTTAAGCTACTTATGGTAGAAGAACTTACGATTAAAAAATCCACTATTTTTGTAAGTGCCGTTGTTATACATATCAGAACTTTTATTTTATCTTTTTGATATCTGATGGTAAGTCGTAAATTATTTCTTATTGACACCAAAATATCAAATAAACCGACTAATTTTTTTATTGAAGATCATCAAAATTGTAATATTTACACTTTATTGAGCTCAATTTAAATTACGTAATATGTCACAAACATCATAATAATTAAATAAATATAACCTTTTTAGTACTTTAATTGCATATTTTGTCATTTTTTTATCCTTTCTATTCAATATCGTTTCATAGATACTAAATAGTAGGTAGATACGTCTTTACCGCAGTAGCTATTGAGGCCATTGCTACGCACCAAAGTGAGTAGAAATTTCAATGAGTATGGCGGGTTTAGAGTTACCTAAATAAGTAATTATAACGCCGTGTTTATTATCACAAAAATGACAGTAACAAATACACAATAGGAAGTTTGTCATATCCATTCAACGCAACATTGGCGAGGTGAATTGTGCTCAACTGGCACGCTGGGAACGCCATAAATAAAGAGAAGAAGAACAAGACGTTTGTCATACATGAAAATATTTCATTTAAAATTATATGAAGGAAGAAGAACTGAGCGACGTTTCTCCTAACCACACCTTTTCTCCTGTCCCAAATTAACTCATCCCACTATTCCCCTAAAAATCTCTCGTCCTCTTAATTTTCAATGATTGTTAATGTTTGTATGTAGTCCTTTATGTAAATTTTTGTGTAAATATATTAAATATGATCATATTGAAGTATAAGCTAACACCCATGCAAAATATTATTTATTACTCAGACTCAACCTCATTTCTTTTCTGTACATATTGTAGACATCTGTGATTTTGTTATAAGTATGTGAAGAATTTAAAATAGATCTCTTTTAAACGTGTATTCTTGAATTGATTAATGATTTTTCTTTTTTATCGTACATTCTTCTATATGTGTGGCGAAGTGAATTGTGCTCATTTGGCACGCTAGAAACGCCATTAATAAAGAGATTAAAAAGAAGAAAGGAGAACTATGAGCAAAGCCAATTTTCACCCGGTTTTTATAATTATTTTCACATTACTCATTTATTAGGTATTAGTTATAGTCCGCTACATCGTTTTTATGGACTAAACATTTTCCCCATTAGGAAACCCTACCTACCTGGGACCTAAACCTATCTACCTGGGACTTACTTCAATGGTATTTTAAAGTACTTAGTAACTACTCAATAGTTTTTTCTGTAATCTACATTTTTATCGACTGTCACCTAAATTAATCTACAGCAACATATAACAACATCCAACGATACAAAAATCCTAAAAAAAGTAATATTAAAATGACGGTTCAAAAAATATTTTCCAACAAAGTCTGATAAAAGGTCAATTAGGTTGTCGCTAAAAGCCGGCGTGTTGGATAGCTGCGAGTAGAATGTTAGCGAAACAAAGTGTAAATGAATTGATTGCGCCAATTCTCTCACAAAGGGAGGTGAAATTGCATTAAAAGCTCCGCGGCACGGGCCATTTGCCAAAGCACTTACTCCATTAGACGTCCGAATAACGTTACCTAGTGGTGGGAAATATTCCCTTGCGCATCGCACCTAGTTTTGCAAATTAGGTCGCCAACTTTGTTATAGGTAACTCTATTTGGCACGGAGCTGGTATTATGCTGCGTGCTAATAGGGTAGTGGATTAATTTAGTAAACTTCAAAAAAATGAAAGTAAACTTTATTTAAATACTATCTACAAATTGTTAAAATGTCGTCAAGCACATCACTAGACTTACTTGGCTTGATATCTTTTGTTGAACATATTTTACATAGGTACATTGGACTAAGTATTTGACTATTTTAATTGACATATACATTATACTGTTTTGTAAAGGAAAAAAATTACAATTTATGAATCTTCTTTATATTACTTTATTTCAAACCATTTCCATTTAAGAAAATAGTAAATATCGTAGGTAAATTTATGATAAAGAAAATTCACTTGTGAACCAATCACAAGAAGGATCTTTTAAAACCTAGTTTGATTTGTTAGACGCATTTTCACGTTTTGAAGCGGCAAGCGACAAAGCTTAATTAATTGGATTGTGCGCCTGAGTGCCACTCGTCGCTAATTCGTAAATTAGCCGCCGACAAAGCGGTCCTTCATTTGTGTCATACAGTTTCCTATCTCTATTTCATCTAATTCCAGCCGTATCGTGATAATTTCAATCACGCTTCAAATTTTAGCAAATTGCGGACTAATTATTAATTAAAGTTTGTGATTAGCTTAATAAAGGTAGCTATAAGTGTTAATTAATGAAAGGTAAATCATGTGAGAGTAAATTATTACGTGATTTCAAAATTGTAAGAAAAAAAAAGATTTATTAAAATCTTTTTAAATTTTAAAATAAAATACAACTAATGGCTACCGAATATTTAATATGTAGGTAGTTATATTTTTATTCACGCATTATTATAGGTACATTTAGCGTTTCCCGTTGAACAATATTTAAATAATATTACAATTCACAAATTAAAAAAAAAAACTCACAGTCATGACCAAAATATTTGCATTACACACAAACGTTCATTATACACTAAAAAGCATTACAGCACAATTAGAATAGCTTTTGTCTATCAAAATATTTTTAATTGGTTTTAGCGTTGGAAAATATTGTAGTATGTTATTACGGTACCGAAGGTGTGTATTTGCTTAATGGATGAAGATAAAAGCGGGCGCTATCGTTCGATCGATGTGTAATTAGAGGGCGAAGCCGCCTGCCTTCCTTAACATGCCACTTAAAGCTACACCACATGTCTTATTATGTAAAGAATTGCTCCAGCGATTGGCTGTATGTTTGCACGATGCGATCTTGTTATATAACATTATATATTAAAAAAATAACTGTCAATTGATTCTCATAAAATATTACTAAAGTATAAATCTAAAAAATGCAATATAAAAATGATTTAAAGATGAATATTTAATTGTTATTTTGTCTAATTTTCATTAAAGAAAATTTTATAGCGATAAATGTTTCATGTCATTTTTAAATATATGTATATTATTATATATTTAAAAAAACGAAAGTAAGATTTGTGTTATCTGTGAAAAAATTACATCTATCAATAAAAAAAATAACTTTACATTTTTGTCTGGTCGTTTTGTGAAATAACTACTTCTTTAAAAATGGACTTGTTGTTTTATATTGACGTATTGCAAATAAATGTCTATATTTCTATAGCTTACATTACTTTTAACTCTAAAATACTTAACGCTTACTTTATATATATATATATATATATATATATATATATATATATATATATATATATATATATATATATATATATATATATATATATATATATATATATATATATATATATATATATATATATATATATATATATATCTTAACTAATATTTATAAAAAGTATATTCATATAATAGAATACAATAGAATAAAACAGTACTCTAATCAGAAATAATAAATGTGATTTAAAAAAAAAAGAAATTATGCCACTTCTATTTAAACGACAATATTCGCTTGAAGTAAAAAGGATAACAAAATTAAAGAAATTAAGAGCAAAACAAAATCACAAATAGATATTAGTTTATTATATAATTAACAATATAATATACAAATAAATTAAATATTTGTATAAAAAAGCAAATAGAACCTATTAACTAAAATATACTAAATATTAAATAATTGTCGAATACGCGTGTATAATATTAATATTTATTTGTATATAAAACAATGTGAGCCTCCCCGTACCTAAGTGCGAGGCTTTTAGTGAAATTACCCTATAAATATTCAGAAAGGTATAAAAAAGTATTAATAACACGCTATCGTGTGACGCTAATTGCAAATGACCAGTGCATTAACGCTCTGCTTAAGAACTGTCTTGCAGCGTATACTTCAACCGTAATAAGTGTTTGTACTTTATTTTTTATTCTTTTTGGTTAAATATTTAAAATAAAATTTAAAAATCTGTGCATTTATAAAAACAGTAAATGCTTTTTGTACGAGTATTCCGACGCTCTGATCACTTCACTCTTTCAAAGGTGCGAACTACAGCCAATGCTTCTGTATTTTCTTTGCTTTTCTTTTGTTAATATAAATATATTTAGGCGTTTAATATTATTTACGTTTTAAATCAATAGCGTTTTACTTTTACGTTTCTGAAATTCTAATAAGACAATTAATACAATATAAAAGGTTAGTGTCATAATAATATTATCTATTAGATTTGTGAAATATAATAATAAATTTTTTAAGTGTAAAAATTGCGAAAAATGAGAAAATATTCGTAGGTATGAATATTTTGGCTACAGTAAATTAAACGTATTAAAATACCAATAACATAGAATAAAAATAGTAAATTTTTATATTGTTGTTGTTTTTTTTTTAATAAGTCTTCTATTTATATACCTACTAACATTTTTATATTACGACGGAGTGTCTTAACACTAGGTTCCCACGGTGCAGTTCCCTCTGCCTACCCTGCCATGTGCGGGATAAAGCGTGAAGCTAAAAAAGGTTACATTATAATCAAAGAACGCATGCATTTTCTAATCTATAAGATATTTTATGTATGACATAACATGCTTTTATGAGAAACCTCTTAAAAATAATAAACAGCAAAAGGATTTTTTTTATTTTCACCTAATCTTGTATTTAAACTTCATTTAGTCGAGCATATCTAAAAAAACTAAATCGAAAGAAAACTGTTTAAAAATATGAAGAACATGACATAAACATGTTTCAGGTGTTTTTCTGAAATTTGTAAGTTTTTAGTAAACTTAGATCCTATCTTGAGTATTAACCAACTTCCTCCTAAGTGAAGTTATTGTTGCGATCGGTATCGCGCTGGTCGGAGTGGTGTAAACAACCAAACATGCATCCAAATGTGTACCGCTTGGACAGAGGTGAGAAACATTTTTGGTTACCTATATATATATTTTAATATTTATGTGATAATAAAAATTAATATGTTTTAATTATTGTTGTCTCTTTTGTTCACATAAATCTCAGTAATGGCGTAACCGTTTCATTAGCTATTTTCAGCGTCGTGTTGTGGTAAGTTCTTTTAATAATTATATTATTCCAATCGGTTCATGAATAAAGTTATATCAGATGAAAATATTTTGAAAGACTGCTGCAAAATAACTATTTTATTGAATTGGCTGAGTCTTCAAATTTACTTTCCCACGTTGACAAAGTTGCGGGCGCACCTAGTGATGGATATTATCAAGGTCGGCCGTCGTCGCCAAGATTGTGGATTCAATTTTAACTCAAATGTGTGAATTATTTTCATCATCCAGCTTTCACAAAGTGCAACCTCGATTTATTCAGCAAGCGAAGAAGGTAGTACTTCTGTGAGTAGAGAGTTCATAGAATATAATAGAAGATGGATTTTTCTATTTCCATTTTCTTCGCTCTGGCAACTAAGGCAAAGCGCGGCGTTGAGTTCCGCCACTCAACACGCAATGCCTCGAAAAAAAAATAAAAAAAATATATATTTTAATTCTTTTGTAATTCAAAATTTTATGTATTTTAAATGTTATTTTTTCTTAATGAAATTGGAAATTGATTAAATTATTTTTTTTTTTATCTATACTTGTAAATCCTCCTAGGCCATACAAAATAAAATAATTATTCTAATATGAATAAATGAACAGTTCTGGTAATATATTTTTCACAATAATTTACAGACTACGAACACTGGTAAAAACTATATTTATGGCATGATTTGACACTTTTGTACAAATGTTTTAGGAAACGCCGGCGCTCTGTTATCTAACAATAAGAGGCTAATAATACATAATACGTCACCGACCTAATTGTCACGTTTTCACACAAAATTACGATTTAATACCACACTTTCAGTAATAACCCAAATATATTAATTTCTTTATTTTGTCTTCGTAGGTGAAAGGGATTCGAATAAGATTTGTAGAAAAATAATCATACTTTGGCGTATACGATGTTACCAGAAATAATACCATGTACTAAATAATTACTTGTTTCTTTTATTACATTTTAAGAATAATGTAAATTATGAAGTTCTTTAAGTGTTAAACCAGCAGTTAGGTGTTACTTTAAAAATTTATTAGATATATTCACCTGATTTATCTCATGCAAGCGAATATGTTAAATGCTAATATGTTAAATGTTGCTATAACGCAGACATATATATATATATATATATATATATATATATATATATATATATATATATATATATATATATATATATATATATATATATATATATATATATATATATATATATATATATATATATATATATATATATATATATATATATATATATATACATATATATATATATATATATATATATATATACATAATCTTCAAAAGTATATAAAGATATAAACATAATCTTCAAAAGCAGTGTTAAGACGTCGGTTGAAGGCGCACCGCAAAAGGAAACACATCAATGGACGTGTTAATTTTTAAATTTGTAACCATAATTATGTTGAAGAGGATCTCTAAAAGTTTTTCTGTCCGAGTGTCAATTATTTCATCACTCAGATCTAACGGCGCCGGCGCATCTGATGCTATCGGTATTTACACGTCAGCATTATGGAATAACAGCTTTTTTATTGTTTAAATTTCTTATGTTTTGTATTTATTTGATATATCTGTATAAGTTTTACTGAACTTGTAATATTAAATATATATTTAAGATCAAACAAATATGGAGATTGTTAAGATATTAAAGCAATAAATGTCGTTGTATCAAACAAAAAGCCTTTTAAATAAAACAAAAACTGAGTCAAATTACGTTTAGTTGTAATGTAAAGTTATGTAATTAATACTGAGGCATTAATGGTATATGTTTATGTATATACAGGTAAATACAATATATACCATACCTCAATATACCTATACATTCTAATGCATGTCTAATTAACTATGCTTAGATAATTAAGGATTTATTACAAATATCAATAAGTATATTAATGAATAACATTTATTTTATATCATTAATATCATTTTTTATGTCTTCACGCTTTATCCCGCACATGGCAGGGTAGGCAGAGGAAATTGCAGGAACCATAGGAACCTAGTGTTAAGACACTCCGTTGCTTAGTTCTGACTTGGGACAATAAATTTATTATAAGTATTAATATTAAATTTCATTTGGTCACTGGAAGTGGATCCATAAGGAATTATTAACTATGCCTATATAATTAATGTAAGAATTATAAGTAATGTCAAAATAAAGATTTTTAATGATTTGTAAAAATATTAACAAAATTCTGTAAGGACGATACCTGTGGCTTTTATATCTACTTAAAAAAATATTATATGGGTATGTATAATGTATTAATACTTAAAGAAAATATATAAAAATTTGAACGCAATGGGATTTCAACCTGCGCCACTAAGCTTTTTCTACACTTAGTGTATTTTTTATTTCCTCGATACTGCGAGACAAAGTGCGTTGCTTTCAGCCACTCAACAATGTCTCTAAATACTGTTTAGGGCGAAAATTAGAGGATGGAGTGTTCTGAAGCAAGGTTGTTTTTGTCCATTTCTGCTATGTGGGATATATCAGGAAGTTAAAAAAGAATTAATTCTTACTCCTATAGTGAATAGTCAATTTAATGTAAGTATGCCAAACAAATATTTCATTAAACTTTCGAATTATGAATTAATATGCATGTTGTATATACTGTCTCGATACATCTAATTTCTAAATTTTAATACGATTTCATTTACATAATAACTTCATTCAATTTCATTTATTTCACGCATTTGAAATACATTTTAGATCACTTTAAGGTAGTCAGTACCTATATACAGTTTGATTTGAAATGCGAAGAAATTGGGAAGCCAATTAAATATCTTATTATTAAGGATTTAAATATTTTCACACATACTCTAGTAATTTTGAGTAGGCACAGAGAACAGAAAACAAGTACAAAATTCACTTCACCGTGACACGTGTGACGTGAGTAACGTGCGGCCGCATGTGCATTAGCAGGTCTGTAATCAGCGTGCCGCCTCTAATCACGTCGCCACCGCTCGTTGTATCCGACGAGCCGATTGCCGTCATATTTTGTAATTCTTATATGTATTTTACTTTATATTTTTGGGAAAGAGACTTTTTAAGTGTATTTATTTTATTGCACTTTAAATTATATACAGAATTCATTATATAATTATTTTGCTTTCGGGTTGTTAATTAGTAACTTTTGGACACATTACAGTTTATTCGAAAATTCTATATAAGAATATGTATTATACCTACAGTGTGTTAACTTAATAAAACTTAACTAAGAAACCTATCTATATTATAGTACCTATAGAATAGTTACTATTAAAAAATTATAGTATTTAAAATATATGACGCTTGACTGTAAACGAGATGGTTCCAGGTTCGAGCCTATGAGAGAGAATTAATTATTGTCATTTCCTTGTTCTGACAACTCTGGCATTGTATTGAGCGAAAGTATAGTTATTTAATAAAATGTTTTGACACTAAGTAAGTTATGTTTAGAGGTTAAGTATGATGCTAAAAAAATTAAAAAAAAATATTTCGCGAAATACATTGTTTGAAATTCACACAGTACCACATTGTTTCAAACAGAAACAGCCCATAAATTAATTGAAATGCTACATTACGTCAGATCGAAATAGTCAATAGGGGCACTACTCGGCGTTTTACAAATATAAAACAATCATTTGGACGGCTCAAAGAGCGGCGTGTGTAACGCAACTAAATAACGTATGCCCTAAGTTATGGGCGATATTTATTAATCAAATCACTTATAAATATTATGTTTTTTATAGCTTCACGCTTTATCCCGCACACGGCAGGGTACGCGGAGGGATATGGGATATGCAGAAGATAGGAACCTAGTATTAAGACACTCTGTTGTCCCTGCTTTCTCCGTCACTGTTTTTCCCCATTTTCGAGGCATTGCGTATTGATTGACGGGTCTCAATGCCGCGCTTTGCCTAGTTGCCAGGGCGAAGAAAACGGAAATAGAGAGTTTCACCTTCTCCGAGTGGGAATCGAATCCAAACCGTCACGTTTGCAGGTGGACGCTACGCCTCTGCGCCGGTTTTAATATAATATTTTAGAGAAATATTTTACAGAACCATAAATATTATAATTGCGCTAAATCTTGTTATTCTGTTGTAGTAGGAATTATTAGTAGTATACCCAAAGCGCCTACATGCTAAGTTATAGTACTTTTGGCAATAGATTTTGAGACAGTTACACATTAACGAAGGTTTTACATATATATCAAGCTTATACATAGTTATATATAGTTAATTTACACGTATTAACAAAAAATATTCAAAAAAGTATGTACATATCTAAATTAATAAGACACCAAACAGTAAGTTCACTTACATCTCAAGTCGTAGTCAAGCTCGCGCCTAGTCATCGCGGTGCCTTTCATACCTTCAAGCGTTTAGAACCTCCCCCACAATGGCTGTAAGCTGTAACACAAAGAATTGCGTTTGCCGCCTCGTTATAAAATCGGCCAAACAATACTGCGGTATCGCTTTCGGTGTGAATCAATCGAATCAAATTAACAATGCCTATTGACAACAAATATATTTTGACCCTCGTCTACGTTATCATATCAGCGTACATTGGTTCTTTATAAATGGCAATAATGGGGCAATATGTTCAATAAGTAAATATAGACGTGTGTATACATCGCCGATATGTTTTGGACGTGTAACTTTTGTCTTAGTTCCCCTTTATATTTGAATACAAATGATTTCTCTAATCATTGTTTTTAATTACATGTATATAAACGTTTATTTTAAATAAATAAATATATATATATATATATATATATATATATATATATATATATATATATATATATATATATATATATATATATATATATATATATATATATATATATGATTTTTTGAGTTAAATGGATATAAGCTGTTCTAATTTAGTACTACTACTAATCGAGTCAGTTTCAGTCGATGAACCATCTTCATATTCTAGCTTAAAAAGTAGGGCATTTATTATATTTATATTATTCTCTTAGTCTCTACCGCACCAGAACTCTTAATAATATCTCTTCAATACCTTATTTGATCAAGTAGATTAAACTGCAGGCAAAAGCAAGTTATTCACTAACAAATTCACCGTAAAGATAACTCTTCAGGTCTTAGTGTAACCGACAATTGTACATAGTATCTATATAAACAGTTAGAAACACAATACAAATGTATTCACCCCTCATTGTAGTCCGCGTAAAGCGTAGTGCTGGCACATACTCGTACCTAATAAACATTACTGCACAAACAGCGCGCCCGAGGCAGCGGCGTTGGCGCCAAATTTGCATACTACCTACTCTTGTGCCACAGATTATTTACTTCATCTTTATGTGTTTTTTTTTATTGTAAAAAAATATATTATAATAATTTTATTTTTTACATGAGTAGCTTGGTTTTTGTGTAGTATTATTTATGTCGATAAAAATAATCATTTTTGGCTCGTTGTACATATTTGTTAGATATTTGCGGTATATATCTAATTATTTTTTTTTGAAATTATTTAAATTGAAATAGTTTATTTATATGAATACGAACAAAACTAAATTCTAAATCGGATATACTTTCTATATTGTGTTTAAAAGCATTAATAATCATATGAATTAGATAAATATTTGGAAAGTTGAAAACATATAAGTATATACGGTTACGATTAATCGATATGAGATTAAACGTTAGATTATTTTTTATTTATTAATTAAGCGCTTTTGTTAGTAGAAAGCAATTCTAATAACAAAAGCGCGCTTAAATCCCTACGAATATTTAAATATGTTTTATTTTATACAATTTATTGGTAGATATTTGGATAATAGGTGCCTACATATAAACAAAAGTAAACATCTTTACCAATCGCACAGTAACCACCTACTCTATGGCATTACCTCCACTTGAACACTAACCTAATACGACGTATGTCAGTTACTCAGGCTACGTGCTGGGAAATTGCTCTTGTGTAAGGGTTGCCGCTTGATTTTCGATTTGCTTTTACTGTCTACTGTATAATGGTAATAGTTGTTCCTGTTGTATGTGTATTATGTACATATATATCTAAGTATCTTTTATAAACTGTGTTTTCTTGGTCCGAGTTTAGTTAGTCTAAACCAAACATTATGTGTATCAAAGGGATAAAGTAATAATATAACTACATGTATATGTAAAACGTTTATTAGACAAATAATTGAGTCATGTTATCAAAAATAATATCTATACACAGTATATAATAATAATTGGTTCATTGATATATTTCTTAAATAATCTTGGTGGTCTCCTTTGTACGAGGGGCTGAATTCATATTTTAAACAAGAAAAATCCTCAAGAGTCCAAGGGTCAGGTCGTGGCACTTCATAAAAGAATGTAAAAGTAAACAGAGCAGACAAATAAACGAGGAAACAAACAAGCTCATCTCGAGACTTCTTGACATGAATCGAGCTCTTCAATACTTTGAGTGTCGTAAATAACAATGATATGATGCTGTTATAAACTAAGACGATTATAATTTTTATTTCATATGCGAATTCTTTAATTATGTTGTGTTAAAAAAATTATATAGTTTATTTTAAGTTAATTATTTATTTCCAATTTGTAGTAAAACACATGACGATTGCATGCGATGTACGACGTAAGTGCGATGAGTTTATAAGACATCAAAAATTATATTTTTAGTAATATTTACACTTAATATTTTCTTTCCAATTGATTATCATTTTGAATAAAAATATATGTTTAAAATAGTATTAAATAATTTTAGTTTAAATAAAATGTTT
The DNA here is from genome assembly GCA_037178615.1 of Dione vanillae. NCBI lineage: Eukaryota > Metazoa > Arthropoda > Insecta > Lepidoptera > Nymphalidae > Dione > Dione vanillae. The sequence continues at coordinate 740,641 of JAZFAU010000209.1, read as the reverse complement.
ATAATAAAATATATTACGAGTATATCTATACTACGAATGAAGAAGTAATCTATACTGTGAGATATATATATATATATATATATATATATATATATATATATATATATATATATATATATATATATATATATATATATATATATATATATATATATATATATATATATATATATATATATATATATATATATATATATATATATATATATATATATATATATATATATATAAAAACATACAAATCTTAGGTACACACTAAAACTATAACGTTTTACATTTGTAACATAAATACAATAATAAATAAATAAAAAAATATATTAGTAATGTTAAAAAATCATTTGAAATTAAAAGTCATTATTATAGGACAGTAGACGGTCACGCGGGTATCAACACTGTTTGCGATGAGATGAAACCCGAGATAGCTCCTGCGCTGTTGTCAGTGCTCTTATACGCACTCCCCACGCAATGAGGTTGCTAACGAGCCTAAAGGACTTATATTCTTATATTATTTTATTATTAAGATTTTTTCCATTTTCTTGGCATTTACCATTTACAATAACAAAGAAAAAATCTCTACTATACGTGTAGATTTGAGATTTTTTATATCTCGAATTCGCGTGTAAAGTAAAGAAGAGAGAAGAGAAAAAAACGAAATATTTTATGAAGTAATTATTACACATTTTTTATAATTTGTTGTAAAATGTCCTAATCTGAAGTCCAAATAAATCAAAAGACTAACTAAGTAGTACATGCATGTGAAACATAGTAAGGTAAATAATTTTTCTAAAATATATATTATTTGTTTCGTTTCAATATCCGGAATCCATATTGAGTCAAGTACCAGTCTTTTTGCCCGTTTATTCAGCTTTTCACTTCCTCTCCGCTAGTGGCGCCACCTATACTAACTCGTTTTGGCTCCAAGTGCTCAGCGCACCGGGTAGCAGCGCGATTTATTCTCATTATAGCGTCAGTTTTCGCCCAGTTCAGTTGTAGTACCGTTAAACTTAGCGAAAATAACGTTCTACATTGTGCTTATCCTCTCCGTGTTAGTAGTATGGAGCATAGTAATAATTTAGACGTCAGTGAGGTTGGGATATCTCAGAAGCGGATTCGTGATTCAACTCCTTGTTCTCAAGATAGTGAAACTGATTGTTCAAGTGGCGAAGAACCAAGCCCAAAGAGACACAGATCGAGAAAGGACTCTCAACCGGTGAGTTACGCACATTTTGAGTTTTTATCGCAGCAAGTTGCATTTCTAACTACCCTCATATCAAAGAATAATAGTAATGAAAATATAAATTCATTGGGAAAAAACGATACGATTGCTACAAATAGCTTACATTTAAATCAAAGCGAGGTTACGAATAAAAATAAACTTCAGATTTTATCGGAAACTAGTACAACCGTAAAAGATCCAATTTATCCTAAATCTGATGAGAAATTTCTTAAAAAATTAACGGAATTGCAACGATTTGAATGTAGTGATTGGAATGCGGTTCGATTTACGGAAGCACAAAAGAAATATTTAACTACCCCCGGTTTTGTTGAATTAAAAGTAAACGACGATTTAAAGCGCTTTGAGACGGCAATGCTTAAAGAAAATTCACATTCATATTTATTAGAAAGGACCTTTGCTGGTTTGACTAATGCCTTACTTTGTCAAAAGGAAGAGTTGCGTAAAGCTTTGCAATCGCTAGTTGATTGGTCCAATGATTCGAACAACGTCTTATCTCCTAGTTCTTTATTTGAGAAGATAGAATCTTTGTTTTCGAAAGAATCTTCTTATAGTAAAGTAACGGATGACTTGTTACAAATAGTGTGCGGTAGAAGGGCCGATTGTATAAATACCCGACGAGAGTCCTTGCTGTGTCAAATTTTACAAACGTACCATACTGACATATTACGTAAAATTCCTCCGAGCACTATTTCACTTTTTAATGACCAGGCAATTGAAAGTTACCTTCAAAAAATAGGTGGGGTAGACAAATTAAATACATCGCCAAGAGTTACCCAAGGTAGCTCTAAAGATAATCTACATCAAAATCGAAAACCATATACAAATAGTGATGTGAAACAAAAATTTTTTCGACAAAAATATTCCACAAATTCCAAAAAGCGGGTCTCTAGTGAACTGCGACAAAATAAAAGCAGATCGAGTAATCACAAAAATAAACCAAAAATTAAGCAAACACGAGAAACCTTTAAAAATGAATCCCAGGCATGACTATGGGCTATTTCGAGGCGGCTGTCTAAAGCAATTTCTAAATGTGTGGTACAATATAGGTGCACCGGACAAAATATGCCGCCTGTTAAATGGAACCCGCATACCTTTTATACTGAAACCTCCACTAGTTTTCCCAAGCAATGCGATTATGAGATGTTACAGAACGCCAACATCGTTAATTATGACCGAACAAATAAAGACTATGTTAGAGACTGGTGTCCTAGAACCCGCGGAACAGAGCCACAGCTTCCTATCCACGTTTTTCTTAGTGCCCAAGCCAGATCAAACCTTTCGGCCAATATTCAATCTGAAAAGATTAAATCAGTTTGTCAAAGTCAAATCATTTCATCTGATGAACCACTTCGGAGTGCCAAAATTCTTACAACGACAGGATTGGATGGCAAAAATAGACTTGAGTCAAGCGTACTTCCACGTGGCAATTGCACAAAAACATCGGCGATTCTTAAGGCTAAATTATCATCAAGACCCAAGCCAGCACCAGCTGCTTCAAATGACTTGCTTGCCGTTTGGCCTATCGTCAGCTCCAAAAAACGTTCGCTATGATAACAAATTGGATTGCGGAGTTTCTGAGGGGTCACAAAATTCGATGTGTAGTCTACCTGGACGATTTTCTCTTAGCAAACCAATCGAAGGAACAGTTGCAGGAAGACATTGCTTTTACGATAAAAATTTTGAATCTTCTCGGCTGGATAATCAACTTCGAGAAGTCTGTGTTGGCTCCGACTCAATGCCTCGAGTTTCTCGGTATTATGTGGGACACAAAACGCAACGCAAAGTCCCTGTCGGAGCTGAAGTGCTTAACGCTTCGCAAAGCACTTCAACAACAGTTGCAGAAAAGCAAGTGGTCTCTCAAACAATACCAAATTCTAATGGGGAGACTCAACTTCGCAACTTTTGTGACTCCAAGAGGTCGCCTTCATTGTCGCACACTGCAGTACTACAGTCGACAACTGTCGGCGAAGCATCCATATCGAAAAGTAAAGCTTCCCCTCCCAGTACGATTGGAGATGGAGTGGTGGTGCCAAGCTATAGGAAGTTCCATGCCAATTCACTTACATTTAGTGACTCATCTTTTAACCACAGACGCATCCGACATAGGTTGGGCTGCTCAACTCGGCGAAATGAATATCGAAGGGAGCTGGACAATTGTACAAAAACACTGGCATGCCAACAGGAAAGAAATGTACGCTGTGTATGCTGCTGTACAACAGAAGCAACGTCAGCTCCGCAATGCACATATACTTTTACAAACCGACAATCAAACAGTGGTTTCTTATATAAACAAAGAAGGAGGTACGAAATCAAAGAAACTTTTACAACAAACCCGTCTTCTATTGGCAATATTAGACAAACGAAACATTCATCTCACTGCGAACTACTTGCCAGGCAGATACAATGTCGAGGTCGACGCGCTATCTCGGAAGAAGTCATGCCCCGAATGGCATCTAAAGAGTACTGCGACTCAGCAAATCTTTCAGATGTGGGGCACACCCGAGATAGATTTGTTTGCGTCGAAAACAGCTCATGTGGTACCGACCTATGTATTTCTAGACATTGCCGATCGCAAAGCGCACCTCCACAATGCGTTTTGCCATCGCTGGCACTACGATCTAGCTTGGTTGTTTCCGCCACCAAATTTAATACCTAGAGTTCTCGAGCATCTAAATCGAGCCAGCGGGCGATACATTCTGATTGCTCCAAAATGGAAGAAGGTATTTTGGCAGGCCGACCTCCAACGGAGAGCATGCCAACCTCCGTACCTTATCCCAAATCTAATAGACTGTCTCATAGATACAAAGACCAGGAGGCCGCCACCCCAGGTGCAGAACCTACTTTTACAGGCATGGCTGATTTTGGGTGGCCAGACATTTTGACAGATTGGTCATGCCGAGAGCAAAACCTCCTCATGTCAAGCTGGAGAAGCTCTACGATTAATACGTATAAGCCAGCGTGGCGCCGTTGGATACGTTGGTGTGAGTCACATTTAGTAAACTTTAAATACCCTAGTGCTGATCAAGTAGCACGATATTTAGCCCACTTGCATTGCGATGTAGGGCTTGCTTATAGAACTATCTTAGTTCATAAGTCAGTCATATCAACGTTTACACACCTAACATCTAATATTGATTTGTCATCTAATTTCTTTATAAAACATGTGTTAAAAGCCATTTCTGTTGCGAGAGGAAAACCTGCTAAGCCACCTGTTTGGAACCCTAAAGTGCTATTACAATATATGAGTACATATGACTTTGATCAAAATAACATATTTTTTGTTACAAGACATGTAGCTACTCTTTTGTTACTAGCATCGGGCCGTAGAGTACACGATCTAACTTTGTTACGAATTGATAGCCGTAGCTTAGTGGACGAAGATACCTCTATTGTTCTATGGCCGGCTTTTGGTTCAAAGACCGATACCCATAACCATAGGCAGTCTGGATGGAGGCTTAAAAAACATCCTCATAATAAGTTAAATCTAGTTTTTTGGTTGAGACATTTGTTACGTGTGACTTCAAGTCGTAGAAAAGATATAAATCATTTATTTATTACTACTAGAGGAGATGTAAAGCCGGCCTCCAAAACTGTTATAGGTGGTTGGGTTAAGTCTCTTTTAAAAGATAGTGGCATTGAGGCAACGCCGGGTTCTATAAGATCTGCGGTAGCCTCTCTTAATTTTGTAGAAAATTTCCCAATTGATCGAATTCTCACAACTGGTAATTGGAAAATGATTCATACTTTCAGAAATTACTATCAAAGAGAATTACTAGACTTGAATGATTTAAATAATGGTAACAACTCTATATCATTATCTAATTATTTTGATCCTGTTCAGTAATGTATCATTACTATCATTACTATTTTGTATTATTATTATTAATTTGTATTGTAACATTTAAATTGATCTTTAATACAAGTTTATAAATGTAAATCTTGTGTTTATTATGAATTTAACCTTTATGTTATAATATACATACACATTATAGCGTCCACCCGTATAGCGCACCAGGTGATAACAAACACATCACTCAATATGGATTCCGGATATTGAAACGAAACAAATAATAGAGAGTTTTACCATCAAATAAAACTTACCTATTATTTTTTCTTCAATATCCGGAATCCAGGTAATTCCTACCTGGTGAGTTCAATAATGAGAATAAATCGCGCTGCTACCCGGTGCGCTGAGCACTTGGAGCCAAAACGAGTTAGTATAGGTGGCGCCACTAGCGGAGAGGAAGTGAAAAGCTGAATAAACGGGCAAAAAGACTGGTACTTGACTCAATATGGATTCCGGATATTGAAGAAAAAATAATAGGTAAGTTTTATTTGATGGTAAAACTCTCTATTAACTTATTTATTTTCAATCTCAATCGCGATATCATCTATTTGTAATAGGTACTTATTATTCTATTACGTATATAGTATTTCCTAATATCACTTCAACTTTTAACATTCTTAGCGAATTTTTAATCAGACCAATAAACTCTTTAACCCGTCGTCCCCAACGTCCCGCTGAAGATGTTTGTAGTGGTCGTTTCGATGCGTATTTATTTACACATGTACCCCGATGTGTTTCTAATGAGCTCCTCTGTTCTCCATGATAAATAAATGCGCTGTTATATCCACTACCAGTCTTTGTGCCCTGCCCTCGCCGTCCGTAATCACGTCCACGTCGGAATCTTCAAATATTTGTCCAAAACTTTCCTCCATTAATGAGCTACCGATAATTTCAACAGTTTTTTGAACTTTTTACATAATATTTTTATAATTTTCGTAATATGTTAGTTGTTAGTAATAATATTATTGTACGGCTTAAATCGGAGTTGCTTGGAATGTCAAGATACTTAACGATAATATTTATAATGTAAATATGGCCGAAATTGACAAAAGATTGTGTTTTTTTGGTGTGATTTTAAACTGTCAATAAATATTGAAACGCTTGGATTTGTTTATATAACTATAAATTATTTATGTAACCTTATTTTTTTTATTAAATACGTAAAGCGAATTCTTCTTTGTTGTTGTTATTTCTTTCAGCAACATCCTTTTTTCGTATATAAGTAGGTAGAAAAATAAGTGTCCCTTCTTCGCTCTTCACCCAAATCGCAGAATGAGTGGCAGAACTCAACGTCTCTGTTTATCTTACAAGTGTTTATTATAATATTAATACTTAAATTATTAATCAATTAATCGAAAGAGTAAATTTTGTATTTTAAAGACATTTGCTATCAAATTATATTTTCTTTCTAATAGCGGTCATAAAATTGTAGTTCAGAGCTTACCATATTTGTATAATTAATTGAATCCTGCAAAGCTCCTATTCCCTTGTGTAGCCCAATTATAGTGCAATACCCTCTTGCAGTACCTATCTTATCTCATTGTTCATTTTTTCAATTTTTTTAAAACGAATTACAAAATGTTTTATTTATATTTTTTTTAGCTTCACGCTTTATCCCACGCATGGCAGGATAGGCAGACGGAAATGCAGGAACCATATGAGCCTAGTATCAAGACACTCCGTTGCTTTAGTCCCTGCTTTCACCGTCCCCGCTTTCCGCTTTTTACGATGCACTGCGTGTGCATCGTAAGTTTAGTGGCGTTTAGTGGCGCTTTGCCTAGTTGCCAGAGCGAAGAAAATGGAAATAGAAAAATCTATCTTCTCCGAGTGGGGATCGAACCCAGAAACCGTCGCGTTTACAGGCAGACGCTTACACGTCTGCGCCACGACTGTCCTCGATAATTTATATTTAATTATAAAATTTAATACAAATATTATGATTAAATATAAATTCAATTAAAATTATAAATTAAATAAATTATTTTAAAACTCGATTATTTCTGTATTCTGTACTCGATTATTTCTGTAAAGAAAAGTAGATAATCATTACTTAGTTAGACCTAACATATTAGGGTAAAAGAAGTAAATATAAAAATAAAAATTAAAAGTCATCTCAACAAATACATATGTATACTGTAGGGTATATTAATCCGTGGACGGACGAGTTTGTGCCATTGTACCAGACAGTCCAGAGTCAACACTCAACACTTCTCCGAAGGATTGCGTCTAGCTTTCAAAACTTCACACTCACAATGGCCCTGTTTACATTGGTTGTAAAGAAAAAATAATGCATCATGCTTTTATAATATAAATAAATGACAAAATTTATTTTTAATAATATTTCATTGTGGATTTTTTATGCTATTTAGAAAAGCGAGTTGTGTTTAATTATATTTAGATGAAAGAATGTTACTTTTGTTTGTTCACACTTTAAACAATTTAAAAATTTATTTAGGCCATATTTTCAGCACTTGGCTTATGTTTTGTGTTTTAAATACTTAAAGAGTGGCATGAACTAAGACGACATTTATTTGAACTGTGAAATTTTAATTATGTAAGGACACGACGGCCTCGACAAATTGTTTTCTTTTGTTTTATGTTAAAATATTTATATATGTATTAACATCTCTAAAGTAATGTCTATGTTTGGGATATTTTAAAATACATAATCAGCATTATTGAAATATGCTAATTTTACGTAAGTACACATGCCTATAAATCGATGAAATAATAAAATATAAAGTTCAATATTTATTCATAATGTTTAGATAACAAAATATTTATAAATACACATTTAAATATCACATTACTTATCGATGACTAACGTTGTTCTTTAACAGTCTATCGAAGATTACTTCAATAAATTCAGATTTTGTTCACCTGTTTGAGTGTTCATCTCAAAAAGAATTGTTTATATTTTTAATTTTGGGATTTCGACATTTTTGACTTGCCCAGCTTCTATTATTCTATTATAAACAATATATATATATATATATATATATATATATATATATATATATATATATATATATATATATATATATATATATATATATATATATATATATATATATATATATATATATATATATATATATATATATATATATATATATATTAAGTATTTTAAAAACATAATAGAGCAAAACTACACATTGGAATGTGATAGATACATATTGATACTTTTAATTGTTTTTAAAGGGCGATGGCGTAGCGGCATACGGCGGCTCGACGTCTGTCTGTAAGAGCGACGGTTCGATTATAATTATTCGAATTATTTTCACTTAGTTGCTTTGGTAAGAAGCTAAAGTGCAGCATTGTCTTTTGCCACCCAAAGTGCAATAGGAACGAGGAATCTTTATATTAAGTTCTTTCGGCCTAACCTGTTAGGTATATACGGGGTCTTTACCAACGAATATCTAATGTCAAAAATTTGAGACTTTTTATACTGATTCACTGATTTCATCGCTGTACATTGCTTTACCAGACTTCAAAAAAATCTCCATAACGTCCATATAAAGTTTATTACAAAATATCAGAATTTATTTATATATGTACGTACACTGTAAGACTGTAAATTTAAGGTAAGCTTTATAATATAGGTAAGTTTCTATAAAGCAATATAAATTTCTATAACACAGATACTTTCGTAAGTATTAGGTAGTATTATGATAAAACTAACAATGTGCGCTAGATATCCTGTTATTATATAAAACATTTAGATGCGCTTAAACAAACATATCATAGAAACCTCTTAGATCAATCTAATCAAAATAAACCGTACAGTCAACTGCTTCATGGTGGGCCATATTACGAAATGAAAATAGTTGATGCATACTTTAGCTTATATATCTATTACAGTTTATGTTGACATAATAATATTAATTATAGAGATATATGTGCATAGAGAAGCTATGCCCATTGCACTTAATTTGCTACATATCAATATAGCTAGTTATTACTATTTATTAATTTATTCAAGTAATCGCAATACGACAAATTTGCATTACTTTTAATTTTTTTAACAATGGATTTTAAATTATTTATTAAGAAATTTAGGCCTGTTTCTGTATTTTCCAAAGTAGAACTTAATGGCAAGTTGTAACAGTATTATTCCTTACATGTTTGAATCATACATAATCATGAAATTATTAGTTTAATTTTATAAATAATGACTGACGACGAAGCAGAAAAAGTAAATATTAAAACCATTTTACATGTCAATGAAAAAAACAATACCTACTATTCGTGCGAAATTGTAAAAACAAAATATCAGTAAACTAAATCAAATTTTATACTTAAAAGCTGTAAAACATAATCTAAATATGATCATTAATGACAACGCAATATAAAATTATATAGCCATTTCTTAGCAAAACCTTTGTATAGCAAGCAAAACTTTCTCGTACCTAATCTCTCCCTCGCAATCAGCATCTGGTGCCTTGTCCCACAATTAAATGTGCACGGGCGAATGACTCTCAATACCCCACAGCATTTGAATCATACATTATGGGAATCGTTTATATTCGCTTCAACGTTTCATCCGGGATCGCCCGATCGAAAACTAGTCATGCTTTATTTGATTTTGATTGATCAAACATTTATACATATAAGTAATATGTTTAGAGTGACTTAATGATTTTAGCGGAGTTTACTAATAAATATGGTCTTATTAAGTAAACGTTTTTGATATACTCGGTAATATTGACATTAATGTCAATATTACCGAGATAAGGAATTAGGATGTTAGATTTATAAATTAATTATTATTATATATTATGTTATTTTTGGAAATAACAAATACAATAAGTATATACAGATAAAAAATACAAAACATGTCAAATAATTAAATATTTTTTCCAGTCACTATTTATATCACATGGTTAAATAGAGAAAAGACAAGACAATCTGTTCTCTAATTTCCCTGCTTAAATATTGTTATATACTGTGGAACTCAGCTTCACTCTTACATTTACCAGAGCTGAAAAAAAAATATTAAAAGTAATCTGTGCCCCGAAGAGGGAATAATCCTATACCTAACTACTGCGATTAGTCGATTAGTCAGATAACGTACCTATATATGTCTTCTTAATGTCAGACGCTTTTTCACGAGTGACGGTGCGGCGGTTTCTTAGAATTTAAAGTTCTTCAATTAATTTTCGTTACCTATTAAAAACATATTTTTTGAGAAATTGTTAAAATTGAAGAATGTAATAATATTAAAATAAAATTAAATTTTAAACAAATTGGCCTTAAGGAAGGACGCCTAGCATCTCTTGTCTTCCAAAGAAATTACCATAATAAAAACCTAGCTTCAGTGAAAATTGAAAAAAAAACGTTGAATAGAAATTTATCTTTTCTGCTATTATATTAAATATAGCAAAGCTATTTCCAAACAGATTTATCTCAATAGATAGTTCATTGTAAAATAAATACAATGATTACCATTGCAATTCTCCAATTCATAGGTAAACTCAGGTTAAAGCCAATCGTGCATTGCCCAGAACGAATGCACAGTATGCATTCTAATGGTTGTTTCAGTCTATATTTCTATACTATCTTGAAATATTTTTAGTGATAGTTTTTTTTTTATTTTTCTTTAAAATTTCTTTTAATTTTTCTTTTAAGTACTATGTAAATGCAATGCGTCCTTTTAGTCATCGATTTTGGATCGTAGGACATTATTAGTACCTATCCGTTGTCCTTGCTTGCTTGCTAAGACAGATCGAATTTAATCTGATTTTTAAAAAAATGCTTATGCGGTTAAGGTTGGCACTGTCTTTTGTAATCATCCATAACATCATGCCATCAATTCGTTAAAGTTATTTATATTTCATTCATACATTTCTGTATATTGATGTTAAGAAAAATATAATTATGCATATTTAGTAAAAATCTAATTCTAAAGTAACCTAACATTTTTCTTGAATAATAATATTATAGCAAAGCATTTACTTATTTTTTTATTTAATACTATTGTAGTTTTATATTATCTATATGTTTCCTGACATATGCCCGTATCGTTTCCTCCTATACCATGAACTCTTAACTGAAGTGCGAATCTGCGGGCGGTCGCCTCTCCACGCCTCTTCAGGCATGTTTGTTTTGCTGGTGTTTGAACTAACTATACACTCAAGCCTTATATAGTTACATATAATATAATACACGCTAATTTAGTCCTTCTACTTCAGCATTAAAGTAATTAATTGTATGGTACTAATGCAACATTGTATCCAACTTTAATTTCCCTGTGTTTACTGAAGTGTTGACCGGCAATATTGCGTAATGACGCCTTTAACATTCTTTTTGATAGATATTAAGTTACTTTTGGGGAACAGGACAACACTTGTATTAGCACTGTAAAGAATAATAATTTTTGTACCAAATTATTATAGGTAATTCATTTACAAAGGGCTGTTAATATGTACCTATCTTCTTACGCATAAATTGTTGGCTTTATACTATTCGACGTTAGCAACTGGTATATAATGCAAATATTTAACAAATTTAATAACGAATTATACTTTAAATACATTAAATTTTCATATGTATTATAATTCTGTTTATGATTGCATCTATTGCATTTCTAATTTATGAATCAAGATTTAGAAAAGTAATACAAGTAAAGTGTAATAGGTATTACAATATACTGTAAAGACGACCAGTCAGACGCTATTCTACACAATTATTTCTTTTATTAGCTGATTTTTATAGCAACTATTCGTAAGAATTTCTTCCAGAGATTTTATAAAAAAATCTATAAATATTTTTAAGAACGAATCGTAAGCTCTTTTCAATGCTATTATCAAACAGAAAAAACAATTTCTGATTCAACGAACAGTAATTTAAAGTTTACTGTTACACTCTCATTATGCAAGTTCAAATCATAGAAACATAATAAAAGTAGTTCGTTAGCAACTCAACAGAACTACAATGTCAATCGTCGAGGCGATGATTTGTTATAAAAATATTCCGGGGCGAGCCTGCGGCGCCATTCAGAATGCTCACCGATCGACACATTAACACCTATTACCACGCACCCTTTGTCGCGCGCACTTCACGCAAAATACTACACTTTCCTTTTTACTGTTTATTGTTATCGTTTGTTACGGAGCGCAAACCGTTCGACGACAATGCGCCAGTCGGTGCGGCTGGATGGACGCTTTCAAGAGACGAAAAGCGGTAATTTGCTTCATTCACTCATTGTTCCGCTAAAAGTCAGCTTTTGTCGACACTTGGCAGAATTGGGAGCGTTTAGATTCGGCCAATTCGCGGAGTGGACGTTTTACACGCCATCCGCCCTCCGCCCGCCGCCCGCCTCCCGGTCACTACGTCGAATCTCAGCGCCTAATGGACTCTTTTATGTCTAAACCATTTCGTTTTTAATAATACCTGTTAAAATCTGATTTATATACCTTTATGATTATTATTTTCTAAGAAATTCTTAGAAACGTCTATATACGGAACTTATTAGATTTAGCTTCCAGTTTAGTACTTGAAACTAAAAGCTATATAAGCTAAGATAGCTTTTTAAATATTTTTTATCAACAAAAATTAATAAAAGTATATGACTTATTTGAAATAACGACAGTACATATAATAATTCTATAATTAGTAATGAGTATAACTTATGTATATAAGTTTCCTTTGTATTTTAAACAGCCGCAATAAATATATTAATATTTTAATGTGATTGGACATTACATATTATTAATAAAATTGCTTATAGATATAATTATTTTGTATCATTCATTATAATTTGTAAAAATTTTACTCATATAATATATTATACTTATGCTATTTCATAAATCACTTACGTTATTGAGACATTTCGTCTAAACTATAATATATAATTATATAATTTAAATGTAGCTAATTTTTAAAGAAAAATTAACAAATTAAACTCTCACCTTACATTTTAAACTGCACATTTATACAATTCGGTGGAAGGTTTTAATAAATTATATATAGGTATAGGAGACACCAAATCATGGTGCAAATATGTATAACATAGCAGTTACATACAAATAATACATAAACAAAGCCTTAGCCCTAGCGGGGCAGTCAGAGAGTACAGAGCGCCAAACATTGCAGTCTAGGCTTACCTATTCATATACGACCTCCAGGGATACACATACTTATATCGTGACCCTCCTCCAATATCTCTGATATTGTGTCCAGTACCTTTCCGAAGGTTAACCGAGATTTCCCCTTAACTTCTTCTTTTTTGCAATTCTAGCCATTCTAACCATCTTACCCCGTTCGTCCACGCTGATAGGTACATATTATTGTGTGCATCTCTTGCGACGAGTTCCGTCAAACTAACTGTATATCTTCCGAAGAAATAACATCTACACAGCATACCTCTTCTTTTGTTCCTCTTCTTCAGAAGCAGAGAAGTTCTTTCTGTCACCGGCAGATATACGCCGTTCCACATCCATTAACATACCTACTCCACTCCACTTCCGGGTATAATTCATTGATTTGTTCTAAAAACTTATATTCATAAAAACCTTGCATTTTGCCCTTTATCTATCGTCTATTTTGCTTACATATCCTAAATATAACCAATTTCCCTACAATTCAGTATTCTAGAACAAAACAAATGCCTTACTACAGTGTAGAATGTTATGACGATGTCATTAAAAGAACATGTAATATTACTATGTGTTTCATAGTAGAACCACCATAGAAATGTAGGTATGTATATATTTATGTGTAAAGAAATAAGCTGTTAAATCTAGAGCTTTAGCTATACAAATTACTGAATATAAGTTTGTCTTTTGGCTTATTTGAGCTTATCATATTTTAAAACTCACTTAAGCCAACAGTTCAGCGATGCTATCTCATAATCCTGTGCTTTCACAAAGGAAGAATGGTCAGGAAATGACGAATACCCTTCCTCGAGTCGACCTGCTTAGTTCGCAGATTACACAAATGCTATTGTTATACTGATAACCTGATAATACTTTATTACAATAGTAAAAATTTCAAAATTGAGTTGTTAACAAGTTATATATACATGTATCGTTCTTTCTGTTTAACTTGATAGATGTGAAAAATACTCAATCGTTCAAAAACATTTATTTCCTCCGCGTAAACGTGTCTGACTGCAATCGTGATTATCACATCATTCCCATCGACAACGCACACTACATTACGGGGACGAAAGGGGGAATGGAGTGACTTGTCACTAGGTTAAAGTAAATTTGCTATATTGACAAAAAAGGATGCATTAAAATAGGTAGTTTAAAACGATTAATTAGCTTAATTTCTGAAGTATAATGTATCTAGAGCAGGTTTCAGTTTACTTAAACATTTGTTGAACAATACTTTCCATAGATGGAATCTGAATGATGGATGGATTTTAATATTTATATTATGTTATAAACTAAAAAGTATGCTTACTGTAATCTCAAGAACTAATGTCAAAATCAAAAAATATAAACAAAAAAATTGTACCGGTTATTATATGCTATATGCTATAATTACATCGGAGTAGTCGTTTTTTGTAAATCAATGAACCTGCAGTCAGATGAAGTTGAAATATTTAGAATGTGTAATATAATAAGTAATGCAACTCTTAGTAATTTCAATACCAAAAATACCCTAATGAAAAACCTAAATCATATATGTAACTACGTCGACAAAGATACAGGTAAATGTTATTAGAACTTATGTCTAAATATTTCCCTTCATTGTTAGTCGCATATTTCCCGTTTGTTATTTAATTTTATGTTATTAAAAAAATCATTTCATTAAACTTATATAGAATCAAATTACAAAATTATAAGCATTATGTTAATTACTGTAAATAAATGAAAATAAAAAAAGCGTAAAAAGCATGAAGACTCCCCGGAGAGCATGTATGAAGAGGTTAATGACAGTGGACGAGGCGAAAGAAGTATGCAGGGACCGCAGCGTTTGGCGCTCCGTTCTCTCTGACTACCCCGCTAAGGATAGAGTGTGAAGATATGTATGTATGTATGTATGTATGTACTGTAAATAAATAAAATAATCTATTAAAACTTTCCTCTAAAATTCAATTTATTTCATTTTGATATTTTAGAACGGTTACAATTATCATAATTTAATATACCCATTATAAATAATGATTAGGTACACTTGAAGGCATATTTTAGTAATGACAGCTAATTGAAATACCTCAAACACGAAACAAACGAAAAACATTTAAAATAACATAAGGATTATTTACAAAAAATCCAAAGATAAAAGATACGATTTATAAATAAACACTTTCAAGGAAAAACTTAATAGGTAAGTATTTGTTCATTGTTTTTAATAGATGATTCATTTGGCGCAAATCGGCTTGTTGAAAGCTTTAGTGGCGTGGGAACATTTAAATATATTTATAGGAAATTCTTTTGTGCTATTGATGATAATCGGTTCCAAATGGGTCTGATCGCTGTTTATCAGGTGTTAGAAGGGTTTTTGCACTATCTACAATATCAGCTATACTTACACAAGTAAGAAATATGTACTCATAACCAAAATTTAAAATAGTTTTCTTTTATATTAGTTATATTAGTTTTTTTTTATTTATAAACGATAATAATTTCATGGAAGTTATTTATAATTACTAATATGTTATTTTTTTAATTAACTAATATGTTAAAATATTTAAATTTGTTATTAGTTATACCTTAGAACTAAAATGTATGTACTAATGTCAAAATCTATTATGTATAAGAATTCACATGTTACATCACACTTTTTTATTCGGCTTAGTCAGTGTTGGGAAGAGAAAACTTTGTGTTCTTCGTTTTTCTTCACCTTCACCTTCGTTCTACAGTATTACGGCACTTTGTCTTACCAGATCGGGGAAACTATAATAACTATCCTGCCATCGAACCCATATTGCATACAGTATACCTTGTCAGTCTGCGCCATAACGGTCTAATGAGATATATCCATTTTTATGTAGGTATTGTCTCAAAGAAGTGACGATTTGCTTGATTATAGTCCTATTTTAACTCTGATCTTTTCCGAAACGTACTTAATAAGTGTAAATGAGGTTATATTAAGAGAAATAGTTTTGTTGACATTATTTATTTTAAAAAAATAATAAATTATGTTTATTTTGTTTTATTTTAATTAACTTTTAAAAGGTTTTGTTGACTTCACATGTATAATTTCTACAATACAGATATTCTACATCATCAAACTTCATTTAAGTTTTAAATATGCTTAAGTCACATTAATATTATAAGAAAAATTTAGAATTATTAGGTAAGTATTTAATTAGTAAATGGGTATTCAATTATTAGCATTTTCAAAACGTGTATTTAGTCGGTTGGAATTATAGATTTATAATTGGAGCAAAATTTTAAAATGTAAAAATTTTAGTAGTTTTTATGTTAATCTTAAAAATTTGAAAATAACACAAGACAAATGCCCAAAGCTTAATCGACCGCTCTCAGGGGTATATAGGGCTACATCGAAACTATAATGTTATGATATATGGACTACCTGTCTAATACAAACAGTATTTTTCAAACCGATCTTGTTTTTCTTGAGACAATCGTGTCCATCTAAGCAAGTTACAGTTGCTTTGTAATCTTTATACCTAAATTAAAATATTTTGTTCAACTCTTCGAATAAAATTAATAATTATTTAATTAATGGAAACATTTTCTGCCAAAATAATTAATGTAATAATTAATGTGTAAGCAAATCAAATAACTATAGTACCTATACTTATAATAGGCACTTAATTTGTGTTGTAGACCTAAAAAATGCTTAGAGACGGTAATCTTAGAAATTAATAGAATTAAATTATTAGAAACATGCTTGAAATATTCTTTTGTCAATTTGTCTAAGAAGAAACGATGGTCTATATTATATCACATTAATCAATTCCTTGCAAACCAATGTGCCTGGAGTCAAAGTTACTGTTGACTTTAAGAATGTGTTGTAATAATTGTTAGACATTTTTATTTAACATTGGGGCCAATGTCACGTATAAAACTAAGTAAAATATAACGCATAGTAAATTTAACGATGTCTAAGTATACTGATGTATAGTAAGTACTGTATTGCACCTAATGATCTATGGAGTAATTTAGAAATAAATATGGTTAAATTTACAAATAACTTTGATTAGATTAAAAACTGTATTAATGCTAGGAAATACTATTAATTCTTTTGATAAAAATATTTCTTTTTCCATTCGAAAAAAAAATGGCATACGTAGTTACCTATTATAAAGCCCTAGTAAATTGTGAACAATCTATTTTTTTGATTTTTTACTTACACTAAATTATAAGGTTTTTTTAAGTTTATACCTAATTTGTCAATTTGTCATTATATTTTGTCAGCGTAGAAAATATATAGGTACATATACAGCACTGGAGGTTATTAAATTAAATTGAAAGATTTTTGATTAAGGTATAATATCTATTTATTAGAATTTTTATAGACTTGTCCTTAAATCTAACTAATCCGACGGCCTCTAGTTACTAAACAACATCATGTTTCTATAACAACAATGAGTAGATATTTTGACTTTATATACAAATAGCTATGTGATAAGGTATAACTATAGTCACTTGGTCGTTTTTCAGACTTTAAAATTAATATTATTTACTTCAAGTAGATATATAAATCACGTTTATACATTCACAAGTTCAACAATATACCTATTTATACAATAATTTACATTTTTCTAAAGAATGTTAAATAAATTCACTAATACATCGAAAAAGACTTCAACGCGAGTGAAGTATGTGAAAAAGAAATAAAAAAAATAGAAATATTTAATGGAACAGAGAAGATTGTAAAAGTCGAGCGGAAGTAAAGACACTGAGTTTATGAGAATCCACTACTTCATATAAAATTGGAGGATAATAATAATGAGTATTCACTATTCACATTTGTACAGACACGACAGCCGTCGCAAAATAACATTATATCACAATTTAAGTGTCCGGCGGGCGTTGTTGGTCCGGGGGGCTCGGAGGAGCAGGTGAATGCGGTGGAATGGTATGCCTGCGAAGCTGCTGGAGGATGGCAGGGTCTAGGGCGGGCCACCATCCGCCCAGTAAGGGATAATGCGCCGCCGGCGTCAGCGGCACGCGTGCTTCTTCTTCCGTCGACCGCACTTCCTCTTGATCACTTGCAACTACGTCTATATCTTCCTCTACTTCCTCTTCACAACTGCTGTCACGGCGCGCGCGCTTCTCAGGCGCGTCGTCAGGAGCAAGCAAAGATGCCACATCAAACTGCCTTTTCCGAGTCTGTGTGCCGGTGGGAACGCGGCCACTCCAAAAAGGCAACGGTAAGGGAGTCGGTGGAGGAGACTGCGGCGGTGGTGACGGTGAGTCCTCGCCATCATCGTCCACAGCAAGTCCCATATGTTTACGCACTTTCCTCTGGGCTTTACGCCTTCTAAAATCACCTTTGCGGAAGTCTTCAATATTGGCTGGGTGAATTGCCCAATAGTGCCCTTTTCCGTTTGCTGATCGCCCCGCTTTAACGAAGCAATCGTTCAATGACAAATTGTGGCGAATCGAATTTCGCCAGCCGGGCCCTCGCGTTCTGAAGTATGGATAATTATCTAGTATGTGTTGATATATGTCCGAAAGCACTAATTTCCTTTCCGGCGAGCTGAGTATCGCCATGGCTATCAGTCCAATGTAGCTGTGTTGAGGCTTAGGTTCCTCGGGCTGCAGGGCACGATGTTGCAGCAGCGACATGGAGAGAGCGAGGCGCGGGGCGTAGGGCCCGTAGCAGGGTGCGACAGCTGGCTGGTAGAGGCGAAGGCGTTCAGCAACAGCATAATTGTAGAGCTGAAGTCGATAATGGTCTATGGCGGCGGCGGTAACAGCGGGCGCGTCTTTGGCGAGCGGCCAGGAGGGTCCGTCGGCTCCGCTGCACATGTTCGCGGCGGCGGTCGGTGCGCGAGTGCGGCCTGCTCGGCGGCGGGCGTAGCACGCGTGGCGCCGGGGGCCGCTCCGCCGCCGGCCAATCACCGCTCACCCGCTCCTTGTATACGTGTTTTTGTTTAGCGACGCCCCACTCCAGCCCTGCCTTGAGCCGGCGGTACGGCTCGCAGGTAAACACTCGTTTATGAACTGTGAAATCATAAAATTGAATTATAAATATTTTTCATTCTTGAAGTGTAATTATCTGCGTATTATATATATTTATTGCTAATTATGAGGTTTAAAAAAGTGTTTTATTTGATATTTATTGTAATAAGACAACGCAACGCCGAAAATTTACCAAGCGGGATATCTTTTCTGTGGTAATGAAGAAAAGGGGCCTTCATGTCTTACTTTCTAAGATCAAAAGGAACTTGTTAAGTATGGATTAAAGTGAATTAAAACGCATCTGAGGTCGATAACTATTACCAAAAGCTTTGTAAAGCATACATATAGAGGAACTTTACTTGTATATATAAACTTGTATGCATCCAGGCATATTCTTTTACAACGATGTCCACAGATAGTAGGTACCTACCTAAGTCATTAGGTATAAAATTTTATTATTTGAAAAATATAGCAAAACACGGAAAATATAACTTTTTAAATATATTTTTGTTAGGCAGGTATTATCTAGTAGGATTTAGCTTTATGTTGTACCTATCTTGCAACTCTGTCGTACAGTAGACAGAGGAAATTTTGTGTTGAGATACTCCATTATTATTTTAGATATTGCGTGCTAAGTAGCGGAAATGAACGCTGAGCGAAAAAAGAACATGTCTCATTCTACGCTTCTACGCCACAACTCTCACGATCTTATCATTTCTTAGTAAATTAAATATAATAATAAAATTTTATCTTAAAGTAATGTCTTTAAATTATTTTTGTTTATATAATAATAATGTTTATATATGACATTTACATTATTATATTAGACGTTTCTCTAAATAAAAACTTTATTTATTTGCTGACTCTCCTTTGAAAACCGTTACAAATGACAACTTCGTAGCGAGTACTTCCCTGTTATTTTGGAGATATCACAACAAGCAACAACACATTACTTCTCAGGAGGCGCGAGGAAACGAGATGAAGATATAAAAATACGCTTTTCTCCATAAGAGTGATAGGGACGGAACAATATGCAACAGTTTCACATGTCGCGGTAAACGACTGTGATACAGCTCACCCTTAAAGATTCGTACTTCAAAACATGCTTTAATATTGCGAAATAAGGTTTCTTTTTAATTGCAAAGAAGAAAATTTAACACCGTAGTGAATGAGAAAGGAAAATAAAGAGATTTAGCCGCGAGTGCGAGTGGGGTAGCAACAGATATCGACGAGACGCCGCGGGCTAACAATGCAGTTGCCGCCCATTTAAATACGCCATTTTGTTTACTGTCTCCACGCTTTTGTTGGGGAAAGCAATGTTTCAGAATAAGAAAATTATGGGAAATTTTTACTCGCTCGCAGCCAGCTCGGGTACGAGAAATGTTTTAAATTTAAAATGTTTTATACAATTTCTTAGGAATATTGCTATATTTTTTGTTATTATTCTTACATCAAAAGAAGCTTATGATTAATATTTATTTCGTTAATTTTATTATAACCTAATTAGTCAAAAGATTATTAATATTAAATTTTCTTTCACATTTCCAAATAGGTTTTTGAACGCTCGAATTCAACGTGTCGGAAAGAAAGGAGTGTCCCGACATTCTCTCTGTCTATTCTGCTACTCGAAATTAGGCGCAAAGCTTAAAATGCATTTTATAAAACGTAAACTATTTCTTTTTAGATAAATATCTATCTTAAAAGCGCCTTATTTAGTAAATGAAGACGTAAAATTGATTCATCGCTTTAACTGTAATTTAAGCGGATAAGCTTATCATATCAAAGTAGAGTTCACATACACTTTATAGTTCGACGAATATATAGGTAAAACTAAATTATATATAGGTACATTAAATTTACCATTTTCATAAATATACCAATGTATAATATCGCTGTCCAATGCTATTTAACTTGTAGAATTTTATTTTGAAATTGATAGGTATTTAGGTATATGGTAAGTGGGTATTGAAATATTAGCATAAAGGATAAAGGTTTTAGAATCGCAAATAGGTATGTCGATTTATTTTTTATGCCATCTTTATTTCTTCTAATTCAATGTAACGCTTCGGACAATACAGATTAGTTCAACTGTAAGAACCCATTACTTCAAATACTTTGTTGACGTGCTTATTTATTTGTTACTTGCGACGCAAGCACTACCTATATTATATTTACATCTTGTCTTGTTTCACGATGTTTTTTTATATATTTTATACAAATAGGTAGGTACCTAAATATGGGCGTACTAATACCCATACGTTTTATGATTTTATTGTTACTAAAATATTTAGTATAGAAACAAAATAATGTTTAAATATGCAAATCAGAAAAACCTACTTGTAATGTAAACTTATTTATAATATTATTTTCGCATATTGAACAGAAATGTCGGCTGTTAATTATATAAAAAGGACCTAATTAATGTAAAATTGATCTCTTCCGTACTATCTATCGCACAAAAAGAAACCAATTGATTACTATGTTTTTTTATTATGAAAAATTAACTCTTAACAGCGAAGCTCTGGCCTAGCACCGACATATACCTAAGTAGGTAGGTAGGTATATGGTAGGGACTATTTTCCATTAAACTAAATTTATAGTTCACTCAGCGGTACCAGGACAGTGTTATCTATCTACAACATAGTCGACCATATAGGTACTTAATGTATTTATTTATATTATTTTAAAATATATTTTGTTTACAACTAGTTTTTATTTGCATCATTCAATACGTTTCTATTTACATAATACATAACCCAAAAACACGGGTAAAAGTGAATTGTATGTGACGGCTTTACAAATTGTCGCGGATAAAACAAACGACATGTTGAATGGAAAACAATTGCCGCGTACACCGCCGCACCCGCACACGAATGCTAATTCGTTATTCGACCATGTGGAAATACTGTGATATCTAGATATGCTGTGTTGCCATATTATAAAATTTTGGTTACATAAATTCTTTTACTATTAAGCACAATACTAAACAAACTAAATCTTTTAAAATACCTAAATAATAGGTATGTACCTACATACCTATACCTACTACGAGTTTTATTAGTTTTTGTCACATAGGTAATTGTTTTTTTTGCATATTTAGGCTTTTAGATATTCACATTTGTTTGCGAGCGTTTCATTTTTTGATTAAAAAAAAACAAAGTACTCGGTTTTTGTATAGGAGGAGAAGAACGAACAGTTAAGACACTTGGTTTCTTTTTATCAAATATTTAAAAAAAACTGTTTTTTTTTTATATTACTAGACATAGATAGATAGGTAACTTCGCTTACTTAGGTATATCAAATATAAAATAAATGTCTTTTAAAATATAGACCTAAAAACTTGTGACGCGAAGTTTAATTATTCACACTATATTAGAATATAATATAGTTAGTATTCTCATAATTTATGTTTACATAATTTTCAGAGATTCGAGACGGTATGGTTAATTTATGCTGATTGATTTTATAGCGAAACGTTCTGTTTCATTGTTGTTCTAATTGCCCGCAAGACGAAGGCGTGACGCTCCGCCCACCGTTCAAGCGCTTTGTGCACGACTGTACTCGATAAATTCATTTGTCCCATAGTTTATTTTATGTTTGCTTTGTTTATGTAACTTTAGTTTAGGGTGTGAGTTAATGTATGTCGCACCTGGCAATGGGGAAATCACATAATGTTATAGGTATATTCATAGGGAAGGCTAATGTAATTAATTATTAACAAAAGAAATGTAATGTAAGAAATTAAAAAAACGTATGGGCTTTTTGTATGGGCTAAAAAGCTTTAAAAGTGTTTTTGAAATTATCTTGAAACTAGCAATAGTATAATGTAAATATAGTTTAGAAATAAGGACTTACGAAAGTATCTAGGTATTTTACATAGATATGTTTCCTCTCATATTTGTTTCATATGAGAAGGTTTACCTATAATATAAAAATACATATATACCTATATGAAACCTTATACACGGAATGAAAAGAAATAAAAATACGAGCAGGAGCACCCTATTTATGAATCTGAATTCGTTAAATAATATTAAACATCGCGACGGTAAATAACTTTCGTAGCTATTTAACGCCGGTATTGAATTAGAGACTTTGTGTGGAAAACTGTTCGCAAAATATTTAGGCGTCACAAAAGAGGTATTACGAAGCGAGGGATGGTAATTTTATGTAAATCGACCGCCGACGGCAAGACGAGTTCGTCGGCGGTTCCTGAATTTGTTTATGTTTTAAACAACTTCGGTGTTCATCTCTTGAATTTCCTTACATTTTTCTCGGAAAAATATCGAGGAGAAAATCTTTTTAATTATCAAGATGAAAGTAAGTCTTAGTTTATGGTTTATTTTTTGAATAATCTATCTGTGGTCCTATTGATAAGTTATCTAAACAAAGATATTATGCACAGTGTACCTATATTTTTATGTAACATTCTTTTAGGTACATCAAATACACTATTCGTGAGTTTGTGATTTTATATTTTATAGTCACAAAGGTCATACAGTGATTGGTTTATATACCAATAACTATATGATATTGTATTTAAAACATAAGTTAAGTTAGAGTGGCGCCTACCGAAACTTCTCAATATACATCTTCTTGAAATTATATACTTAATGTGAAATGAACTACACAAAATAGTTTGTAATGTTTTTTTCGTGATTAACCCATTAATTACCATTTTTCGACTTTGTTATTTAAGATTTATTTCACGCCAATTTTATAGCGCCAATTTTCGTCAACAGAAAGTATTGTATAGGCTTTAATTACTTCACGAATTACTTATAAATACATAATTTCAATCTATTAATTACATTGATATAAAATTATTTTTTCTATGACATTAAATTCAACTGGATAACTTATAACTTAACAGGCTGAGAGACAGATTAAAAGTAAAGTGACTCCATAAGACTTCTGATTTGAATTTCGAGATACAGAGCCTAAAAAGTCTTGTAAACATTTATACACACGTTTTTATAAGACTCGTTTTAAAATTGAATTAGTATTAAGTAGCTAGCTAGTAGGTAACCGGCAGAATAAAGTAACAACAATTTCTATGAGATTATGAAATGAAATGAAAATGTATGCAAAATGTTTGTTATGCTAATCATAATTAGATATACTTTATTAGTGAATTCGTTACTCTTAAAAAATAAAAAAATATGTAATATTATATTTGTAAGTTTATACGAACGTACGTACGTATTACTCACAACAGTAAAATCTAGATATATACTATACCTATACATATACAACTATACAAAGTAAAGACCTATTTATCCATGCCCCCTTTAAGAATTTTTAAATAAAAACCTTATCAATTTTGACTGAGTTTGACTCTGCACTAAAAAACATAAATCAATGTTATATATTTAAAAAATCATATTACTCAAATACAAATTAATTTCTAATAAAACAAAATTACAATAAAAATATACAGTCAAGTGAACTAATATATATACTTGAAGTAAACTTAATACCCTATACTTATTTATATATACTTATTTATATACACACTTTTTTCCAGTTCGTTTTAAGGGGAATAGAGACGGGAGGCAGGTGGCTAATTAGGATGGTTTCTCCCGTCTGTCTACAACGCTAACTATACCTGTTCAGTAACTATACATTTGAAACACGTGTATCTTCTACTTATACCTATATATTTGTGTTCTAGATACTGCATTATATGTGTATGTATTTTTAATTATTAATTACAGTAAATCTTTTTAAATTTTATGTTTTGGAGTTTTTAGTTGTTAAAGAAATGAATATAAACAAAAAAAGGCAATAAAGTTAACCATAATAGATTATATTAAACAGTGTAAGTTAAACTGTAGAAGATATGTTTATATTACATTACATACATACATTTTTTCAGTATTATCCTTTATGTAACAAATTGTCAAAGAAAACATAGTGTCAAGACCCTTTTTTCCGCTTTCCGCCAAAAATACTAAACGCTACGCTTTCAAATGACAAATTATACGACAGCAAAATTATTTTAGCAAATATCCAATTACAAATAACCAACATAAATTAAAATTATTACAAAATATGACATCTCCTTATCTTCAATGTATCTTAAATTCGGTAGCAAGCCTATCTAAAATCTTTCGTCAGATAAAGATTGGTTGTAAAAAATATTTATTGTGTTTACACAAACGTAGGTGGTAATCCGAGTAAACGCTTACTTATTTAAAGTCACAAGGAGAGAGGCTTATTGTTAGTAGCTATCGAAAAAAACGTAATAATATTATTGGGCTCTAATTTCATTTATTCTTTAATCGCGTCTGTATAAAAGTGTCAAAGCTATGATAAAGGTGCTCTACTTGTATTGAGCTGTGAATGGGATAGGCGCTTGAGGTGTTACGTTACTTGGCTATATAAAAATATATGGAAACGTACAAATATAAACTTTATTTTCTAAACGGTATGGAATAATTTCATTTAGCATTAGAAAACCGGTCGAATATCTCGGTCTAATAAAATAAGGATGATTGTTCAAGTGTCGTAATGGACTCGATATGTCTTTATATTTTTTTAGTTGCGGTTTGAGTTCTGGGTAAAGCTTTTATTGGCCGTGCTGGTTTCAAGAGGTCATTATATTGGCGATTATATTTATTTTTCACGCCGGGTTTTAGAAACATTATTAATAAGTGGATTTCTTCGTCGCATAGCTACCCAGTAATAGGTGGGCTATTAAGTCATGAATAGTTTGCACGTGTATTTTTTTTCTTATACGGTATACCTATTATATACCTGATATTTATAATAAAATTAATTATTCTTTACTAACTTGTTTGAGTTATAGTGATTCCTTAGAATCAAATTTAATCGACACTAAGTATTAGATTATGCTTCAAAATTCTCGATTCGGAACCTCCTAATTTAACAAGACATTAATTTTCTCAATATTTACGAGTTATAAAAAAATATTCTGTTTTTAGAATTCTATACTTAAGCAATTTTCATTGACCTAATCAAATAAACAACCATAATCGGTTAGTAGAACAAAAATACTTCAAATAATGTCAGAAAGATTGAATTAAACGTACAATGGCTATAGCGTGTGCCGACAGATTAAGAGACGTTAAAGCGATTACGCTTCCCTTGCTATTTAAAGATAACTACTTCAAACGTTTTCTGATATTGTAATCAATTATTAAGTAAAAATTAAATTTCTTGTAAAAAATCACTCGGTCAAATACAAATGACATTAGGAATATAATATGCGATATGTTACAGACAAATAATCACATTTAATTTTTAATAATCTATTTACAATTAATTGTACTTGTAAATAGATTATTAAAAATGGAGATTGGAGATGGAATGGAGAATTGAGGACCGTCGTGGCGCAGAGGCGCAACGTGTGCCTGTAACGCGACGGTTTCTGGGTTCGATCCCCAGTCGGGGAAGATGGATTTTTCTATTTCCATTTATTCGCTCTGGCAAAACGGCGGAAAGTGGGGACGGAGTAAGCAGGGACTAAGTAACGGAATGTCTTGACACTAGGTTCATATGGTTCCTGCAGTTCCCTCTGCCTACCCTGCCATGTGCGGGATAAAGCGTGAAGCTAAAAAAAAAAAAAAAAAATGGAGATGTGATACATTAATAGTTATTCAGACTGACATTCACAACACTAAACAGTTTATTGTATAGAAATACAACAGAGAAAGAGAAGCGGAGATTAAACATATGAGAGAAAATAAGAAGACAAATTTTGACAATGTACCTACCTATCCGACGTATATTTTCCTTACTTGTGTAAATTACTATGATGTTTTTATATAGGTATTTAGCAGTAAATTTTTATGTGCAAAACACCTAAGTAGAAATTAAAGTAAACAGGAGGTCCCCACAAAACGAAAAGTTCTTAAGTATATTTTGTCCTATCAAACAAAATTTGCAGCATTTGTTATCTTAGTATAGGTTTGAAGCTTATGGTATGTTCATATACCATCGTCTATCACACACCGGATATATTCTGACATACGACGGTAATCGAATTAACACAGCACAATGGAAGTGAGTAGTATCGGATTTAGTGCCGTTAAATGCATTATGAGTTCCATACGCATTTGAGATCAATGAAATCATGGCATTATATTCTATTTGGTTGATTTATTTTATTTTATTTATGTAGTTACTTTTTGTTTCTGTTAATTGTGTTTGTAAAGTATTAAATGTGTGTAGTTTTTTGTTTTTTGGTAAAAGAATATCTACTTGATGTATTATTTTATCATATAAGTAAATAATAATAAATTAGCGTTACGTTTTGCCCCGCTCATAGCAGGGTAGGCACAGAGAACCACAGGAACCTTGGAAACCTAGTATTAAGACAGTTCGTTCAGTGTATTGAAAATAACAAAATAACATATATGTTAATTTACTTTAACGCTATGATTAAAGGAAGAAATACTGTATTATATTTAAAATATTTCAAAATATATAAAATTCCCCAAAAATTTCCTTAACGGAAGCTCTCGAGTGGTCATTATTACGATTGAAAACGTTCGTATCCCTGAACAATGCGTGAAAGCCATTGTCAACCATTTTTGT
This sequence comes from Dione vanillae, assembly GCA_037178615.1. NCBI lineage: Eukaryota > Metazoa > Arthropoda > Insecta > Lepidoptera > Nymphalidae > Dione > Dione vanillae. The sequence goes on along the minus strand of JAZFAU010000209.1, from coordinate 712,944 downwards.
TTTGTCAATACGTAAATACTTCATAAATATTTAAACAGCTTAAATGCACCCTTGGGAACGCTTTGTAAGAATTGAATGCAAAAAATCACAATTATGTGTCGACTGGCTACTGGGTTGCGGATTTCCGTTTCGATTTCTGTTTTATCATTTCAATTGCTTATTATTTAATAATTCTATTAAATTAAAATTTAATTATATCATTTTTGTGATCATCAAACCAAAATAATTGACGTACCACAGAAAATTTACATATAAGTTTCTACAGTGAACGTTACGTGTTCATCTAATGTGAAAGTTACAAAGCGTGTACAATATAAAGCACTTCTATGTAGTAATTGTTTTTATTAGTTAAATACTTATTCCAAATTGTTTCTTTATAAATATATTACAAATAAAACAACACTAAACAATGAATAAACCTTAAATATTTTAAGGAATTAGGACAGCTGTACACAACCAGTTCTCAAGCCCACGCGACTTCAACCAAGACCAAGCCAGCACATCCCAAATACGTTTCGAAACTCGCTCGCACTTAATTCAATTACACCCTATTGTCAAAAGTTTTTGCCTGAGCACTTTACAATACAATATTTTGCCAACAATAACTGTAAATGCTCGCACAATGGTCATCTCGTGTAAGTTGACGGTCCGTCACGATGGTCAGTATTTTTTCGACACTCCACACTAACTGTTCTTGAAAGGTGAATTGTGTTTGCGCGTGAAGTGTTTACCGTGTCCTGGTCTGATACGATCTTAATCTCGGATTAGTAGAACATTATTGTAAAATGCTTAAGCTATGTCATGCCCACCTAGATACAATGGCTCGTCTATTTGCTCTAAACTCCCACGCGTTGTAATGCTTAAGCAAACCTTTTCCGATTAAGATATATCCGGTCAAGTGTTTAGATATATCTATTATGAAATCTGCGTTCCTGATAATATTGTGTTTTATTTAGTTAGCTAGTTAATAGTCTAGCGAAAGGTGTAGTGGTAATTTCCGTTTATATTTCTATATATTAAAATATATTGCAAAGTAAAGCTATATTATACTGAGCTTTCGTATTAATTCATTGGCTTGAAGCTTTTGTAAAACTCCAAAAATACAGATTAATAGAATAATATAAAATAAATTAAATTAATCAGTTTTGATACATCTTTCTAGCTACGACCCGTTCGTGGCTTCGGATCCGCTTGATACCGGATGCATGTATTGTAAAAATATTTTTTTAGTCTTTTCTTTCTTCTAATACCAATATTATCTATTAACGAAGTAACGTCTTAAAATAAAAGAAATGGTTATACCTATGACTACTTAAGTTTTATTTAAGTTTAAAAAAGTTAGGGCGTATTACCAAAATGACCCTTGGAGGGAATTGAACTCCCAAACCGCCTCGTTTACACGTTGACGCTGCGCCTCCGCGTTACTACGCATAACTAAATGATAATGATATATATATATATATATATATATATATATATATATATATATATATATATATATATATATATATATATATATATATATATATATATATATATATATATATATATATATATATATATATATATATATATATATATATATATATATATATATATATATATATTGGAAGCATAATTAATGCATTAGGAATGATAGGTAAAGTTTATATATTTTAATGACATGGAGTGGGGCAGGTAAATTACCTTAAATATTAGGCTACTTTTTGTATTATAAAATGCCCCGGCATACTTATATCCGTACAGAAATTAAAACAAAACAGAAAAACTCATAATGTATGAATATGTATGAAAATATAAAAAAATATTTGCAACTTGCCACAAATTATATCTTTACCAACATTAGTTTTAACAACACTTTTTAACTCTTACAAATTAGCCATCATCATTGTTTGAAACCGAAGATATCTGACGCGGTATACCTACATGTGTAGGTACTTAGTATGCGTGCTAGGTGAGTGGGGCGTTTCGTTAATTGAGACGTATTGGCCAGTTTTTCTATCCATTAGTATTTGTATTTCATTCCTGTACTGCAAGAGCGGCGTTGAGTTCCGCTACGAAACACGTGATGCCTCGAAAGGCGGAAAGCCTGAACTAAGTACCTTAACACAGGCTCCCACGGTTCCTGCGGTTCCATTTGCACTGCTAAGAGTGAGATAAAGCGTAAATCTAAAAAAAATATTTAAAAGTAAGCCGGATGTCGGCGTCAGCGTAAAATGTAAAAATAATAAATTAGGTTAATATAAAATTGGGCTTAGTTTACAAAGTTATTTTACTTAGCCAAACCAAACAGCCAAACAAAAAAACAAAACTTTTATAAAATAAAACTGATTTAATTATTGAATTTTAGCTAGTTAATTATTAGATTTTCTATTTATTAGAATTTTTACAAAAAGTAACCTATGTGAATCTTAGTATTCGAACACCACGCCATGGTAACTGCATGTTATTGCATTCTTAATCTCGTCGCGTGGAAACTTTTATATGCTTTATACAACTTATTTCCTTTTTCTTATATGTTTTCTTTATATATTTTTTCCAACTTCTTATGTTTCGACGAGGCGAATTTCATACAAAATTTTGTGAGCCCAAAGCATAAAATCATTTGATTTTCACTTAGAAGTTTGATTCACTATGTTTCAGCTTAACACCACCTTACGATCTTGAGAAAAATGATTTTGACGTATGAACAAACAGATAGACCAAGAATAAAGTGCACTTACAAGAGTCCTTTACCTCAAAAGAAAAAAAACGGAATTCTTATAAGATAACTTTGATGTCCATCTGTCAAACTATTTTCACAAACACGTAGAAGAAACAAGCTGAATTTAACATAATGCTTATTAAATATTTAAATCAATTACCTCTTGACACACAAAACATAAACTTTCAAGCTAACATATTATACTTACCAAAAGATATGAGTACTTATACTTATATTCTGTTGATTTGTATGAAACCTACTGCGTAATCAAAACCTACAGGGTACTTGCCTATTGACCTAGAGTTCTGAAATTTGACTATAAATAAGTTTAACCTTGACTAAGCGAACTAATGTACAAAAGATAATATTCGATAATACATTTATCGATATTTCTTTGATTATCTCAGAAAATAATAGATTATTAGTAGGTATATCCCACCCGTAAACCATTACCAAATTATACTCTCGATCATTTCAAACAAAATACATGTAGTATATAAAAAATCTTTTTGCTTTTGGTATTTCATTAACCTGGAGTTATGAATATAGGTCAGTGTATAAAAAGGTAATATCAAAATAAGTAATTTATGAATTTACCAGGGAATGAAATAATTACAAACTTATAATTGTAATTCTTTTCATATAAAATGAGTGCAAAACGACTGCAAATTAAGTTACCAATTATCAATGGTACGGAATCGGCTCAGTGTGCGAGCACTACCCGCACTTAACGGATATTTATACATATAAGCGGTTTATAGCTTTTGCATCAGCATCTGTGAAAATGGTTCACAATAAAGACAATTTATGGAGAAAAAATACTATTTATACGATAGTTTACTAAAACACAGATTTTTCTTTATGTACGACGTAGAAATACTTACTATTATACGTACCTACCTACACGTAGTATGATTATATACTAGCGTATTAAATATTCTAATAAACATTTCCTCACGAGTGTGTATGAACAACGCCACGAGCGCCTAAGTTCAAAAGCGGACGGGCAGGGGGAGTGAAAACAATTACCTGCATTTACATACATCATAGACGTGGGTGAAAATTTGTACAGAAATAAAGCCATTTCGCTCAAACGCTTAAAATTTAATATTAAATATGTATAAATATATGAAAAACTATGAATATATAACTTTTACATTAATATTTTTATTTCTTTATAGCATAAATTACAATGAAGTACGTTGTGATATTCTAGTACGGTAAGTGACAGGTATATTAATTGGAATGGCTACTGAAGCCTGAATAAGGAATCTTAGTATTCCAGTTCGCCAGAATAATCTTTGAAAATATGCCACAACTTTCAATCAAAAGTTTATTGTGATTTAATATCAGTTTTAAATTCCTATCTTTAAAACTTCAACATTTCATATTATTTTTAACTGTTATTTAACTACTCTATATGAATGTGGTAACGAATGGACCTTACATACAAATTGCAACATTGAGTTCTGCCTAAAACGCAAGACCTCGAAAATGTAAAGAAAATTAGAGAACAGGCTCTCTTTATCTACCCTGCCATATACAAGAAAAGCTATTTATTTTATGAATTTCTACACTTTATATAGATATAGAGAAAATACTAAGTAACCAAAATGTTTCCCTAAATCATTATTCATTTCAACACTACTCTTGTCGTGGCGTCGTGGCGCAGAGACGCAACGTCAGCCTGTAACGCGACGGTTTCTGGGTTCGATCCCCAGTCGGGGAAGATGGATTTTTCTATTTCCATTTTCTTCGCTCTGGCAAACTAGGCAAAGCGCAGCGTTGAGTTCCGCCACTCAACACGCAATGCCTCGAAAAAGGCGGAAAGCGGGGACGGAGAAACCAGGGACTATGCAACGGAGTGTCTTAACACTAGGTTCCTACGGTCCCTGCGGTTCCCTCTGCTTACTCTGCCATGTGCGGGATAAAGCGTGAAGCTGAAAAAAAAACTACTCTTGTAAATCGCAATATATTATTCCATTCCACACGTTATATTTTTTATTAAGTATGCATCAACAGATAAAAAAATATTAGTGTAGAGTATGTGAGACTTTAATACAAATCGGAGACCTGCACCTAACGATACACTTGTCCGGCCTCGATGCCTCCATCTCGTTTCCAGATTAAGCGGAAAGCCACAAAAATAATCCCGCACAGAGCAAGCTTAAAGAAAACTCATCAAGTGCACACGTCGGTGTAAGTCTTCCGTCCGTTTTCTAATCCCAACGCCGCGCCGGTCACAATAACGCGCTTATTAATTTCATACAGACCACAAAAGAGCATGTTGGTACAAATATTCTATACAAAGGCAGGAAAGTAATTAATGTTAAACTGGTATTGGTTGAATCCAGTCGTTAGTGCCCCGGGGAGGCGCCGACACAATACCGTAGTTAGGGATGTCGGGGGCCGTATCGGCGGACGTTTAACGAGCAAATTATTTAGTAAATGTTGCCAAATAATAACATTAATGTGGGTTGGGGCTGACTCGCGACTGTTCGCTAACTCGCTACACTCGCTGTAGATAGATTTGTATGGAATTTGTTTAGTTTATTATGTTTATTATTAGTGTTATAGGGAAATTTTATGATGTCTGTATTATATTATAACATATTAAGTTAATATGTAAGAAAATGCTTATTGACTATAGTATACAATTTGTCCTTATAATGATGTATTTTTAAAATGTCGTAGAAAAAAAACGTAAAACGTTTATAAATTTCAAGTTTTTACAAATAGAAATGTTCTGAACACTTTACCGAATTCCATGGATGCATATATATGTATATTTGTATAAGCTAGCTACTCTTAATAAAACAAATCTTACGTTTATTTCTTTCAAATTGGTCTGAAAAGACACAGAGGGTATTACTACACGTAACACGCAAAACACTTTAACCTTTTATATATAAATGTATAAGTTCAGACTCGGACATAGCTTTATTCTATTTTGTATTTCAAATAAAAAACAGAAAATTTAATACTAAATATCATTAAAATAAATAACCTAAGCACAAGCGTGTCCATACAAATGCCATCATAACTAGAGAAGTCTCCCCGGAGGGTGGTTACCCATTGAAAGCTCTCGTCACGCTCTAGCGAACTCCAGTGCAAACAGCAGCGAGCCTGAACGTCACATAATTGAGTATCTTCTGCTCCTTACTTTTGTATCTCTATTATATATACTTGTGCTGCTAAACATATAGCATTTGCTCGTGTTTAATCTTTTTCAAGTTTACTGTTTCAACGTTTTGTATAGTTTTTTTGATTATTTATTTTTTATTTCCACATATTTAAAAAAAAACATGTTAAATGTGTAAATTTTATATAATAATCGTAACATTGCAAACCATTTTATATAACAATACAACACTTAGAAAAATTGAACTTCAGCGATCCAAAAAGAACATCTCAATTTTAAACAACACAAAAAACACCTAAAGCAACATCGTATTACAGTTTTACCAGTCTTGTTATAAAGGCGATGTGGCTGTCTCCCCCAAGTCGGTTAGCCAATGAGAGCCCTCGTCACACTCGAGCGGGTACCAGTGCAAACAGAAACGACTCTGAATGCCTCATAATTGAGTGTCTCCTCATTCCTCATCTCAATGCTCAACCGACCGAGTCCATTGTTCGCCCCGTTATATCAATTATGAACTAAATGCTTGCGAATTAACGATGATTTTATAGATATTTACGCATGGACGGACTGATTTTGATTAGTAAGTACTTTAAGTGTTTTAGGGTCGTTGAGCTAACGATGTGTAACGAAATTAGTTTTTATTTAAATATCTATTATATACAAGTTTTCATGAAGTATGAAAACAATATGTAATTGTTATTTTCTCATAAAGTTATCTCAAGCCTTTCATACCACTAGCTGCACGCACAGAAATAACCTAAGAGCTTTATGAGCTTCATTTTCCATCAGAAGGAGATATTGGATGTTGAATGGCGGAAACTAATGTCTATATAATATTCAGCTGCGTGTTTTCTATATGTAATTTTTTTTATATTTAAAATTATTACCTGTTTATTTTTTTTTAGAAATAGAAATTAAGAACTTTATACATCTTCTATTAATTTAGTAATTCTACACCTATCTATACACTTATTATTTAGACATTAATAGGTGAGGAAGAGGCACTTCTGATTTAAATGAGAATAATTAACATTTTAAATGATTTTTACTATGACTAAATAACCACAGATGTGTGCAGTTATTTTTTCAATTAAATTATAATTTTGAAATTATGTAGCTTATTATACGAGCCACGTTCTAAACACAACTACGAAACACATAATAGCATAATATATTCATAAGGCGCACTAAACTTAGTTTCGATGGTGCCTCTGCTACCCCGTCCTCTATTACCCGCAATTAACAACAGTAAAAAGGGAAATAACAAGCTTAAAATATGAAGATTATAATGTGTTTATTTCAAATATTTATATATTTACGAGTACCTATTGATATAAAAAAAGATGACTTTGTCTCTTGAAACAAAGACATTTGGGTAACTGGAGTACGTTTTTTTTTAGATTGAAGCTTTATAATATGCAGAAATATGCTTAGAATAATCGAATGTGCTCTCCGACTCTCCTTTTTCAGCAATTTGCCGAATTTGACACATTTGTATATCAAGTGAACCTAGCGCCACAGTTTCTGTGCCAGCATTTTTATTTGAATCCATAACCAACGCCTAACACGTCTTAATAAAATACTTAATATATCAGATATTAAAGCCAGAAGACTGCAATTCTTAATTAAGTTATAGTAAAGCAAATTAAAACCATATAATTTTTAATAGACGTTTAACAGTTTCATCATTGTGATCCAGACGCAAAATAAACAGTTCAAAGTCAAGACTCAAAAGCGAAGAAACCCAATGATATCTACTAGAGAGGGACCCAAGGGACCGAAGAAGTCCCTACAAACGAAATGGATAATTCAATAACCGACGGAACGCGCTGCCTAATGTCGAAATTAGCAATACGATACGATTAAATAGATTTCGGTCGAACAAAGCAGATGCCAGGGGAATACGGTAAGCCGGGGTGTTTAGAATCATTATTTGAAGGGTTGCACAAATATTACATTCTTATATCTAAATAGTGTTAAAACATGTCATTTTAGGCTATTACTAACAATGTGTGCAAATTATCGTAGCATTTACAAAGTTTAGATACCTAATTATTTGCTGTTTTACTTTTTTTAGCTTCACGCTTACCACAAGAACTATGGGAACCTAGTCTTATACACACCGTTCCGCGGATTCCGCCTTCTCGAGACACTGCGCATTGAGTGGTGGAACTCAACGCCGCGTTTGCCTTATCACCAGAGCAAAAAAAGGAAAATGAATAAATCCATCTTCCCGAGTGTGAATCGAACCTACAAACCAAAGAGGACGAGGACCGAAAGAGGTAGAGGACTGCCTGTTAACAGGAACAGGCAGTCCTCTTAATCTTATTATTTGTGTTATAAAATTCTAATTGATCTTGATAAAATTTAGATTTATTAATGTGTCTGATATTTTGCGTATAAGAACATGAATACCAATGGTAATGAAAATTAAGTAATAAGTACTTACTTCTGGTAATAAATGTAGTTAGTGATAACAATTTTTTTTTCATAACATAATCGTAGACTAAATCACTATCTTCTGTTACAATTTGTAACACTATATATAAAATAATAATTTATATATAAATATTATAATATGCACAAATAGTGAAGTAACAATACTATTTGAACATTTTACTGAGTAAATAAAAACAGTTTTAAGCGCGACCAATTAAAATTAAAAGATATAATGCGCCTGATAAGTCCGGATAGCAATTACTTATGCCTGCTACTTATACTAATCAGCATATTAGGAGTACAATAAATGAATAATTTCAATAATAATACCTATTTGTAATATAGTAACGTTCATAATAATTAAAATAAAGTTCTAATCGTAATCTGGGGACACGTGACGACACGTGCTCAGCTAGTATAGGGCATTGTGCGTACAGATTGTTTCCGGATGACCGTATCGCATTGCCGATGAAAAAATGTTGACATTGATGCGGCTTCTATGAGATATGAAAAAATATATCATATAAGTGGACAGTAATTTGAGCTTTTGCGACTTCAAAAAGACAATTGATGATATGAAGTGTGCTGTAAGTAATGGCGATATATGTAAGTATACCTTCCGGTGTAGTTTTTGTATACAGATTGCCAACTTTCATTGGCATGTATTTATAATATAAACAGATGACTTGTGGAATTGGAAGCACACATTCAATTATTGTCTAATACCTAAAATAAATAACGATTTAATGAAAATATATATAACCTAATACATTTATATAAGTATAACTAATAACTTACTATATATTTATAAATTACTATACAGCCACCAAAGGCTCGTATGTTGCTTAAATAAAATGGATTCAGCAACGTTACATACAATACAATGCAAATAATTCCGCAAATGATAGTAAATCTAAACACAAGCTACCATTTTCATATTTGGCTTCGCTTAGGACGGGTGGGAGAGACGGAAGCAATTAGGCAGAGCGCCTGCGCGGGCTTCCTGCGCCGTAATTGCCGTATCTGTTCGCTCGATGTGCTTTTATAATTGACGATATTGTTAATATTGTGTAGATGTTGTGTAGCGTGAAAACTGGATTGGTTGTGTATATATACGATCATAATTTGGTTGTCACAAAAAATCTACTTAATTTTTACCTACAATATACGAGTATGTACATTTTTGTTGAATATAGTAATATATATACATATACGGAACGAGAACGGAATATCTTAACCCAAAATTATCTTTGTGTATTAAAAAATTATCCTTATGTAGGATAATCATAAAGCTTAAATGATAATAACAAATAGTTAATGATAATATCTTTTAGGTACATATATTGTTTTCTATGTTTTCCATCGCATTTATCTGACACAGTTAGTAATTATGATTATTAAAAACATAGTTATTATAAGATATCAGCCCTTCTATTCTCTGTGGACTGTTCAAAGTAACATTCGGTATAATATCTGTAATAGCGGTAGGGCGGTAATCACTATAATAGTCGGATTAACACGGCAACCCTTTGTGGGTGGATTGTAAAACTTCACCAAAACATTTATCCGCACTCATTATTTATTCACGTACATTAAATATTCGCAGAACGAATTCATTATTAGCAGCCGAATGTATAAATTCATTTAGATTTTAAAATTTTGTAGCTGCAAATATTTCTTTAGATTAAAAACGGTTATTTTGGGCTTTAAAAATTGATATAAAGCAAAAATTACCTATAAATATGATGAATAAAATCATTTTGATATATCTACGAGTATATCGATATTTCAATATCGATATATTTTGTAAATCTTCTTATGTATTGTCTCTACATTCGTTTTTATGCTATTTACATATGAAGTACATCTACTAAAAATATATGTTTAATTAATTTCAGAAAAAAATGTGCTCATTTTACGAAAGCCTTAATAATTGTAACCTTTAGTTTTTCACCTTTAGTTACTGACGGCTGCTGTCAAATCGAATTCTACTTCAATAAAATCTATGATAATGTTGTTCAATGGACCCCTCTGTGAGCAAAGGATGCGTGAGCTAACAAATAAAATATTCACATCACACGTTCTGTAAGCCCCCCGCTTTGTCCTAATAACCACTTTCAACATCAGTTCTGTCAGTTCATATTTGCCTTTAATGATTAATAGAGGCGTTGACGCGTATCAATGTTTCGTATTTAGTAGTAGTTGTACATCTAATTCTTGTGCCCTCCTTGCCTAGTGAGTCCCTTTAGAAGAACCGACAAGGCAGTACATATACCCTAAGGTCTTAATTGAGGCGGTTGTGCAAACTAACGTAGCAGAATGAATAGGTGTCAAGAGTAATGCGTCAGTGGGCTCGAGGGGCGCGGACGTGCCGCGTAACAGGAGCTACTCGCCTTATAATGTTACATAATTCAATTGATTCCCCAACACTACCCGCACGCTTCCTCCTAACTTCGTTTGGAGCGTTTTGATATCGGATACGCCGTTTGACGCCTCCGCTATTCTTTATGTACACAAATAAAACGGTAAATTGAGTCAGCAAAAGTTTTGTATTTAACAGAATAAATAAGGTAACAATAATAATTTTAACATTTAGTGGCTGTAAGATACAGCGGGTGAGGAGAAGGAGACGTGTCCAAGGTTTTCTTGGTAGAGTGGTGCTGGGGCATACGCTAGCTTAGCGACAGGTGCGGCAGAGTAGGCCAACTTGGCGATAGGGGCGGCGTAGGACAACTTGGCGACGGGGGCCGGGTAGGCCAACTTGGCGATTGGGGCAGCATATGCAATGGGGGCTTGGTAGGCGACCTTGGCGACTGGAGCAGCGTAGGCGAGTTTGGCAACAGGTGCTGCGTACGCGAGCTTGGCCTGAGCGGGGGCTGGCTTAGGAGAGCCTTCGTAGCGGACTACGGCGTTGAATCCATTTTCGTGATCAGAGGTGTAATCCACGATGCGGTGGACTCCATCAGGCTGCACGAGCGAGTAGGAGCCGTGGACGGCGTCTCCGGCACGGGACTCTTGTTGTTGTTTCACATCACCACTTTGTTCATCGTGGACTGAGTATTGGAACTCGTAGTTGGCGGGTGCTTCAGGTTCAGCGTACGCCACCTTGGCGACGGCGTGAAGAGGGACGGCGATTGCGGATGCCGCCGCCACCATTCCGAAGAAAACGACGAACTAAAAGAGTTTTACTTATTAGCTAGATACCTATATATATTATTGTTTTAATTAATTATTTAAGGTATTGTTTAGAAATATTTTTGACCATTTTATTCGAATTGCATTGTATATAATTATATATAGAAAATATATAAAACTATTATTCTATCATTAAAGTATACATATAGGTATAAAAAATATTTCAAATAAACAAAATTATTAAATTTTATAATAGAATATGTTAAGATTCATAAGGTATCAAATATTAAAGTAATACTTACTCTAGCTGCCATGTTGATATGTTAGGTTATTATGTTGTTATGTTGTACATGCGCCGGCGCAGAGCTTTTATACCAAGTTGTACTGTCGCTGGTTGCGCATCGTACACGACGCGTTACGTATAGGTCAAAAACTGGATCGCATTATGACACACTAAGTACATTAATAATTTAAGCCCTTACTCTAACTGTGTCAAGTCCAAAAAACAGGATTTAATTTTTATATATTAATTTATAATTATAACGTTTGCTTGTATGTGCGTAGGTATGTCATTAGAATTTATAATTATTTACATATTTTGTTAATACACACGCTAACCCTAATATTTTAAATTGCGTTTGTTTTTGTTATAAACACATAGTTTCTAATTATGTATTTAAGCCAGATATATAAAATTAGCTAAGTGTCTCGGTCTCAGTGACAGAGTCATTTACTCCTAAATTTTTTATCGATTATCCGCCTAATATTTTAAATATAAAATAATTTGTTGACCATGATTTAGAATCTAAATGTAATGTGGATTGTTTAACAAAACTATACGTAACACTACAGATACAAATAAAAATTTTAAATAAACATATTTATTTCAGTTAAACTATAGGTACCTATATTTTTTATAACACAAATGATAAATGCACAAATTATAACACAAATGGCAGGGTAAGAGGTAAGACTCATTATTGTAAACTTCTTAGGATAAAACACTTCTTTGTAGGTATATATTCCACTTCTATTGGAAATTATTTATGAGATATATAGTTGTATGCAAACCCACGTTTACCCTTATACTTAAAATAGGTACATTTTGTATCAGACTTGCTGCGCCCACAGCTTCGTCTGAACGAAGAAGAAATTTAAAGAACTCAGTAAAATTGGATTTATCTCGATACTATTCGTAAGCCATCACCGATTAAGTCTGTCAAATCGTAAACCTCGCTTTTCTGAGAAAACAGAATAAGTTTTAAAACAATTTTCTTCAACATTTAATGGGATAGCAATAGATACTGTGATATTATTTTTTATTTAAAAAGTAACAAACAAAAAAAAATATAAAAAACTTAAGCGTGCACAAGGTATAATATATTTTATATTCAATCGTTTTTTTTATCTATTAAATTATTAACGACATTACAACTTATACATACCTATGTTGTATATTTCATGTACTGTTGCAATTTTGCTGTATAAAATATATGTAGAATATCTGAATACATAAATAAAAATGTATAAAAAATTATATTAAAAAAAAATGGTTGCCTGTAAAGTGGGTTTTACGGGCGAAAATTTTACGTGACAACGTCTTTTTCTCGGTAGAATATTTATTGATATGATTAATAATTATAATATAAATTGCACAAATTTTAACTATAGAAAATATATGTTGTTTACTAAAACATTGTACATGTGTCAAGTGATACGCGCGGCGGACCGATCATAGTTCGGTGACAGTTGACACATCGTTACGTTACCTTTTTCATATGTGACTCCGAGCCGCAACCTAATTTAAGACGTTGTCACGTCAATATCAAATATGTTACATTAGAAATATAAATAGCATAAAAGTTTAATTAGCTTAAGTTTAGTTGGTCAATTGATTGTTTGGGCGTAACACTACGGGTTCAAGGCTCATTGTGTCACTTTAAAATCAAGTTTATAAAATATATATTTTTAAAAATTTCTAACAAGCTCAATTTTTTTTTATTTTATCATATTTTAAATACAAATATCCAATTTTGATCAATTTTCTATGCTTATACTAAATGTTCTTACATTAACTAAATTTCATAGTTTTAGGTCAATAGGAGTTCGTGCCGAATTTAATACAGATGTCAAAATCAAAAAGCCTTCATGTTTTTTTCAAATAAAATGACATTTGGACGACAAAGTGATGTTAGGGTTTTTTTTCCCTTTTTCCCTCTTGAGTTACAGAACTATAAAATTACAATTGTAAGATAATAGACATTTATTATTTGCTTTAATAACTTCTTAAAATTCCTTTTTAATCCCTTTAAGGTGTAGGGTTACACAACTATGGAAATAATCGATTCGTTTCGTTACAGTTCTGCTATGAATTTAAGAAACAAAAATATAAGTAGGTATAACTATTACAATACTTAAATATATTTCATAATGTTCTACTTTTACTTATCTAAAAATAAAATGTGATGTCTAAATCGTAAATAAGTTAATGTTTACATTCGTAATAAATCATTTATCAATGCTATAAACAGGTTTTACATTTTCCCACGGGCTATATTTTGTCAATCATTCAAATACTTTTATGGCTCTTGCCTTTTCAACTCGTGTTACGAGTTGTTTTAAGCGGGTCTCATTCGTTATTACTAAATTATTACTTTATATAACATATATGTAATGTAATACGATTAAGTATAATTACTATGTAGACATTGTAATTGTAAAAAAGTACTGAGATATCTATTAATTATTTATAATCTGTATATATATGTGCTGTGGGCTTGATTTCAATATCTATTTTTATAAAAAAAAATATGAGGCGTTGATGAGGTGTAAGGTATTATTACACTTCAAAAATAGAATTAAAAGAAAATATTAAATAAATAACCTTTTTTTTTATTCTTTAAGTAATTTAACCTGGTAGGTTACGTACATTATATTGATATTGAATACATTCTTCATAGGAAGGTCGTCGTCAAGTCGATATTACTCTTTGCACATTCATATAAAAATAGGGGCACATTAAACATGAAATATTTAAATATTAAGAAACAAAAGATATGTTTTATTTGTTGTATATGTAACTTTTTAATTAATTAATTAATTAATAGCTTCACGCTTTATCCCGCTTATTGCAGGGTAGGCAGAGGGAATTGCAGGAACCATATGATCCTAGTGTTAAGACACTCCGTTGCTTTCTCCATCCCCGCTTTCCGCCTTGTTCGAGGCATTGTGTGTTGAATGGCGGAACTCAACGCCGCGCTTTGCCTAGTTTCCAGAGTGATTGGGAATCGAACTCTCAAACCGTCGCGTTTACAGGCAAACCCTTACGCCTCTGCGCCACAACGCTCCTCAATATGTAACGTATTTAATGATTATAACTTGAAAAGGTAAGAATTTAATAAGCATTTCCGATCAATCAATAACCCGACATAATTTAGAATTGAGTCAAATAATATCAATAATAAGCAATATTTCATAAGCTCGATCCCATCAATCAGGTGTGCATTCTTATCTAGACGTGTTACACGCATTAACAGGCCGGCGACCACACCCAGTCCATGTGGGCCAAGGTTTAAAAGCCTTTTAATTTCCCCATCGATAACCATTTCAACAAGATCCGGTCTTTCCGCAACGCTCAAACAACTTCCAAAGAAATATAGAAAGCGCCGGTGCCAAGTGATAATGGCTACACTTGTTAAACTTGATTCATATTTTTTGCTCGACTAAAACACCTTGTCTGGATATTTTGAATGAACAGATAAAATATCTGCAATGCATTTTATTTTTTGATTTTTAAATTATTCATACAAAAGCTTTTTTAATGGCATAAGTTTAAAATGAAATTAAATATTTATGACTATCATATCAATAAAAAAAAGTATCCTAGATCCAAACGTTATTATTAAGAAATTGTAAGGCTCATTAATTTATTACATGATTATAACTTAAAAAAGTTATTACATAAAGTCTTAATTTTAAAATATTTTAAATATAAATCAGTGTCAAAAAGTTTAGTTACTAATAAATAGTACATAAATTAATTATAATATATAACATCTCCAGTATTTTTATACTTAGTTAGTAATAGTATTATCAATTAAATATTATTAATAAACACACCAATCTTCTGTCAGTTACAGGATTAAGCTTTTCAAAACATTTTATTAGCATAGAAATTATGACATAATACAGTCACGACCAATGCATCACCGATAGGTCTAGTTTAAAGCTCTTTGTAAGCGAACTTTAATGGAACTTAATTGTCTAAAACCCTTTTCGTATAAAAAAATTTATATGAAAATTTTTGTACAGTACCGTTAAGTAAGCTTCAGTTTTTTTTTGATAGCTTAACGTCATTCAAATGACATCTAATACAAATAACCGGATAGCCGGAAAGAATCTAGTGTTGAGGCACTCATACTTTATACTCTCTCTATAATTACAAAAACGTAGAAGGTAACAAAATCACGTCACTCTTATAAGAAGAAAAATGGTAAATGTAATTTTTCCGTGTGGTACCTATTTGGTTGTTATTTTTAATAAAAAAATCACATGCAATACATTGTGATTTTTTATTAAAAATAACGACGAAGCAATAGTTAATATTTTTTTATGAATAAATTAAAAATAACCACAAAATTTACAAATACTAAACATGTTTTGCTGCTCGTAACATTCACTCAGTTCCTAAAGAAGTATACCTACTATTGAATTAATGTATGTAATGAATTAATGTATGTAATTTTAACTTTTCTTGTATTTTCTTTGCATTTTTATCAAGAATTTATTGGTCATATTAACCAGTTATTTCAGTTTTCTTCAGGGTCCTGAGTTTTTAAAATGATCTAGATATTAAATTTTCTAACGTAATAAGAAAATACGCGGCACACTTGGGCTGGAATTCCTCATCAGATCCTCTTTTTCTTCTTAAGAGAGAGTGCTTATGTTGACGAAACTCTCTTCAGGTGCTATTTTTTGCAATATAGAAATATTGCAAAGATTGTATGTGTTTTAATACCTGTTAAAAAAATACTTATATGTTGCTGAAGACTGCAATTTATAAAAATTGATTAAAATCGATTCAATATTGTTTCTGTAAAAGGCGAACAACAGTCGGAATTATTAAAATTATATTTTTGGTCTGGTTTATATGTATTAAAGGGTTATATAAAGAGCATCCGATATACAAAATTGACGTCTTTAACAACTTATAGACGAAAGAAAGACGAAAAAAGAAATATTTTCTCTATATATACATACCTTTGTATTCAAACGTAAGTGAATTTGAAATATCATTTCGCATTAGATAGCTCGTGTATCTACTACAAGATAATGCAATACTATGACATATGAGCTGCCAAACAAGCAATTAATAATCCTATTTAATAATATAATTAAGCAATTATCTTACGACGCGTTTACGTTACAAACGACCTAAGTTTTGATAAAAATAATACAGAACAAATAAAATCTTCAAATACTTTTTTTTATTTAAACTTTAAAAATATTAAGTACCTATATGATGTTATCTAAATTGTATCTATATAAAAATAAAACCGCCTCGATAGTTAGTTCAATAATTTTACTGTGTATTAATTTTACTGTGTGTTGTAACTTAATGCCATTTCAGTGAGGAAATGTGAAGAGTTCGTAAAGTCATTGTACCAGGAATCGAACCTACGACCATCACGTTTGATATTAAACGTGGTCCCGAACCATTTTACCGCTTTACTTTTTACAATTTAAATACATTACTAAATTTTTTAGAACGACAAATGCGAAATTCTTAACTTTAAACTTTATAAGCCGAAATGGAACCTGTTTATAAATTGACTTACAATTTTTGTCCAAATAGGGACAAATTATCGAATATATAGGAATTGATTTTTTAATACCTCATTTTATTACAATAAAATTCTTTAGTGTTGCCAACTTGACCTTTATTACATATGTATATCACTGGTAACCTTTAAGTTGAAATGTTAAAGTTTTAAGTTTATAAGTACTGAACTTATTTCACCCAAAATTGCATAATTTTGTACAAATATATAAACTTTTACTGATTTATATGAGTTAAATGCTTATTGAATAAATTTTTTAGTCAAGCATATGCTAACTAAAACTATTGTATATATATATATATATATATATATATATATATATATATATATATATATATATATATATATATTTATATATATATTTATATATATATATATATATATATATATATATATATATATATATATATATATATATATATATATATATATATATATATATATATATATATATATATTCATTGTCAGTCATTAGGATTTTAAGAGAATTTTTCTATTTTAGCCGTGAATTAACAACTTAAAAATCATAAAAATATATAATTAAAATAGCATTAATAGGTCTCTTCCCAAATTATTGTTCTTGGCAATAATCTTTGGGAAATTTGGAAAAAAAAGTCTCAACAATGATGCTAACAGCATAATAAACTGTAAAAAACATAAATAAAATTATGAATTAGCAGCATTATGAATTAATATTTCGATGAGACGCGGGTTCAAATTCCGCTGCGACAAAATTTTATTTTTTTCTTTAAGTATATTCATATGTCTTCTCCACAAATTATCTATATACGTGAAATTATAATTTTCATGTACATAAACATATTTGCGGAGAAGAATTAATTAGAATACAAAATGAAGAATAATTTAGTTGAATTGAATTGAATCATGTAAATATCACTTGTAAGTTAAAAGCATTATTTATGTACAAATTTAGTACAAAACATTATTTACATAACACTTATAATATCACAGTACACCGTGCGAGGCCTATATCAATAATTTTAATATGTCATATCAAGATCTACTTACGGTGTACTTTTAACTGTGCAGCTGCGACCTTCACCTCGCCGTCAACTGCAGTATTAATTAGTGCACGGACTGTAGCCTGAGGCCGGTTATATGTCAGTATGCCCAAAAAGTCAGCGATTATTCATGTATAAAAACATTCGCGGCCCGTACAGAGGCATAGTCTTATTTCGACAATCAATACATTAACAATGGCAGCTAAGGTGAGGCAGGAGAGAAATTTTTCTTTAAATATATTTTATTAAATATTCATTTATATCATAGTAGTAGTAATAGTAATTATAAATAGTTTAATATGTAATTAATATATTATATATTTTCACAGTTCTTCGTCGTCCTCTCCCTAGCGGTGGCTGCGTCCGCTGTTCCAGTAGTCCCTGTAGCTAAACTGGCATACGCTGAGCCCGAAGCTCCCGCTCACTACGAGTTCCAATACTCCGTCCACGACGAACACACCGGAGACATCAAGCAGCAACAAGAAGCTCGTGCTGGAGATGACGTACACGGTTCCTACTCTCTCGTACAACCTGATGGCGTACACCGTATCGTGGAATACTCTTCTGACAAAGTAAACGGTTTCAACGCTATTGTACGTTATGAGGGTAAACCCATTCCTGCCCCCGTACAAGTCGCTAAGGTCGCATACGCCGCCCCTGTCGCCAAAGTCGCCTACGCAGCCCCTGTCGCCAAGGTGGCCTACTCCGCCCCTGTCGCCTACGCCGCGCCAATCGCTAAGGTTGCCTACTCTCCCGTATCTTATGCCGCCCCAGTCGCTAAGTTAGCCTACGCTGCTCCCGTAGCTAAAGTAGCATACGCCTCACCTCTTGCCCATGTCAGCTACTCCTCTCCTCTCGTCTCCTACCACCACTAAATGTAAAACGTATTATTGAACTTTATTTATTTATATGCTAAATAGTTACAAATAAATTATTTGTTTAAGATTTAAAACGTCATTTTATTTGAATATACCCAATATATTAAAAATAACAAAATAACCTAATAAAAGTAGTGTCAAGATACTCTACTCTCTGATTTTTCAACCGAAATTGAAACTCGAAGTTGAAATATCTTGCCAAACCGAGGAAAAGAGTACCACATATAACTAAGCTTGAATTGACTTTTGATGTCAATCGCAGCAATGACAATCTAACATTGTTCCTATTGTGATCCGCAATGACTTCGAATTGAATTTAAATTTTAATTGAATTTAAATTAAAAGCCTCGGTCCCATCACAATGAACATTTTTTCTAAGACGATTTCCTCACCTCTTATATTATATTCTTTATTGCACAACAAAATACAATTGAGATATAAAAAAATACATTTTAGTTTACAAAGGTGGGCTTATTCTGAAAGAAATCTCTTCCAGCCAACCAGTGGAAGTGGATAAGTGTCTAACAGCGGAAGTGTGCAGTGCAATTGCCAAATATATATATATATATATATATATATATATATATATATATATATATATATATATATATATATATATATATATATATATATATATATATATATATATATATATATATATATATATATATATATATATATATTTATAGGTATATATAAGATAAAAAAAAGAATATTGGAATGAATTTGAATAAGAAAAATATTAAATTAGATATATAATGAGCATATTTTAAAAAATACAAATATATACATACATACATACATACTGAGTGTATGTACACACATACATATATATAACAAACATATACATAAATACATACATACAATGCTGAATAAAACAGTACACAGTCTTATACTTAGCTTATTTAGATTTTGTTGTTTTTCATCAAATATATGATAGCCTAAAATTTAACTCATATCAATGGAAAATGCTTATCCTCCTTAACGACTTTTGTAGGTTGGCTAGGAAACATTACTTCCTTAGGCTCTGCATTACTGGTTAAGTTAACAGTCACAGTATTCAAAATCACAGTATTCAAAAAAATATTGATTAACCCCACTCAGTATTTACTTCACGTGCAAAGGAAAAAGATTCATCGAAGACAGTTCTGATAATTTCGTATTCTATTATTATTTTTTTCGTTACCCCTAATAATGTTATCGTAAAAACATTTAATATACGGACTGTAAAAAGTTTCATAGAACACAAATTCATAAAAGTCGTATCAAGTAAAGAATTTACTTACATTTATTATTTCAATAACACTAAAAAATTATTATAGACCCATATAAGGTGCTGAATATCGTTATCGAAAGTTAATGTGAAATAAGTTATTTTAAGGTACCGTACGTCTGAAGTGAAAATAGAAGCCTTACAGGATCACTTAGTTGTCAGTCTGTGAACACCGCTTATATATTGTATACTATTTATACTTGACAGTTGAAATTCCTAAGTTAATAGTTCACAAGAAAAGAATTTAAACTTATGTGCTTAGTTCATTCCATAAAAAATTGTCGTTGATGTGATTCGTGAAAATAAAATGGAACTCACACTCATCCACTGTAGTTCCAGTAGACAGATATTTTTAATGATATTCCTCTCCTCTCATCTCCTACCACTACTAAATGTAAAAAGTATTATTAGAGTTTATAAATTTATTTATGTGATAAATAGTTACAAATAATAATTTATTTAATATTTAAATCATCATTTCTCTTATTTAAACATATCCAAAGTATTAAAATTAATCTAGCGATAGCCTAATAACAGTTGAGTCAGGACACTCTACTTTGTACTTTTTATCCGAAATCGCAAATCGAAATTGAAATATCTTGCGAGACTATCCGTAACTGCAAGCGCAATCATTTCCATTCCAATGTAAAATTATATTCATTGTAGAGGCTAGTATTCATAAAAAAATAACATTGTATTACAGCGTTGCATCTCAAAATGTAAACGAGATAAACATGTAAAATAACTAAAAATTTATGATATACATAAATTTCTTTTGTGTTCAAAATTACAATGGTTTTCATTTTTATATTAAATAAACTAGTTACTATCTAGTAGTTACTTAAATAACTTCACTTAGTTATATACTAATTTGCAAATGTAAATAAATTACAAGTTATCCAGTCCGTATAGTCCATTGACTTGTGACATGAGATTTACATTTTTTAGAGGACGCAATTTTACATGTTCATTTCATTAATTTAAAGCCTTGTTATAGCGCTCCAATGTTGACTGGGTTCGTCAATAAGAATCCGGTAAACATATACTTCATTCTTTTTTGTTAAATTCGTACAACTTTACTTATTTATTTCAATTTTTCCCGCCACATATGAGGTACAATCTATAGACCCCTCCTCCCACATTTCCCAAAAATAACATTGCATCCTCCAAAAAATGCAATACTCGGCTCTTAAATTGTGGCATTTCAATGAACCAGTAGATTATTATGTGTGTAAGCTAAAAGACATATTTTTTACAATTAAAATATATTTATTATATAAATAAATTAAATAAATTTAACAAGAATATTCGCCAAAGTTGGTGACTTAGTGTTGGTAGGAGATGACAGGGGATGAGTAGCTGACGTGGGCGAGGGGAGCAGCATATGCCACTTTAGCGACAGGGGCGGCGTAGGAGACGGGGGCGGAGTAGGCCACCTTGGCGACGGGAGCGGCGTAGGCGAGCTTGGCGACGGGAGCGTACGCGAGCTTGGCGGGGGCGGGGGCGGCGACGGGGTGTCCCTCGTAACGCACGACGGCGTTGAACCCGTGCTCCTTGTCAGCGCTGTACTCCACGATGCGGTGGACTCCATCAGGCTGCACGAGCGAGTACGAGCCGTGGACGGCGTCTCCGGCGCGGGACTCTTGTTGCTGCTTCACGTCCGCGCTGTGCTCGTCGTGTACGGAGTATTGGAACTCGTAGTTGGCGGGCGCTTCGGGCTCCGCGTACTGAAGCACGGGCAGAGCGGAGGCGGCCGCGACCAGCGCGAGGACGATTACAATCTGTAATAAATTGAAATTAATTATAATTACATATATTTACTATTGTGTTTATATTTATTTGTGTTTACTGGTGATCTGGATTTTTTTACTAATTTTGATTTGTAAAAATCGAATTAAAATGTACCTTGGCGGACATTGTAGTTGTTGTATTGAGAATTGTAACACAAGTGTAGTGACGAATAATTTACTTGAGCTTTTATATGAATGTCGTTGTAAAAGTTTCGCAAGTAGACTTTCTAGACCATGAATTATTTTTTTACAATAATAGAATTTGATTATATTATTTATATTTATATATTTACTCCAATTATGGCAGTATAGTATTTTTATGAAAGTAGTTGTAGAAAATTTCGTTGTAATTTTGTAAATTCAAAGAAAATAGATGTAACTTTGTTGATGTCCTTAATATGAAATAATGTATCGTATGTGCTCCGTATGTGGTACTTAGAAATTATTAATTTACTGCTAATGATATATCTTTTTTTCAGATTTCAAGTTTTCAGGTTCAAGATATTTAGATGGTGTCAGTTTTTTTTTAAAATTAAGCTTTTTATTGTGAGATTGGTTGTAAATCTTTCAATTATAAATAATTTATAATAACTATCCGTTTACATACAATAATCGTATTAGTACAAATTTATCATAGTTGTCAAGCTGTTATTTTAGCTATAACTAGTATCTTAAAGCGGCGTAAAAACAGAGTTTCTCTAGCCTAAGTGGCATTTTGTACGCGGGTAAAAAATGAATAAAGATAACGGTAACGGAAGTGACTTATGTCCGTCCTTTAGAAAATATATGAAATTTGGCACGCTCGAAACACCATTAATAAAGAAAAGAAGAAGAACAAGAAATACATGAAATGTAAACATAATATCTTCGTGTGGTTTCTTTTGATATGAATTGACGATCAACTATTGTTATAATGTTACCTGAAGTAAAATAATTTTGTATTATACGGTAACTGGAATTACATAGAGTCACATAACCATGCAACCTAATTTAAATATAAATATAAATTCAATGAGCATGAATTACATAAGATTTATTTCGTTTTATTTTGGCGTGGCCGAGTTACTAGACTTTCATATATTTGCTGTAACACTTACTCAAAAATACTGGTCTGGCAAACTTGACCTCTAAAATATTTAAAGTCGAAATTGACATGTTTTATACATTCTTTTAAGAAATATTTAGTGGCCAAGAAAGTCTCATTTACAACACTCTTGTTACAACACTTGTATAAAAGCTTAAGTCAAAAATTGATCAGTACACTGTATTACAAATCTCAATACAACCACAATGTCCGCTAAGGTTAATTTATTTTTAATACACTTAATGTCTTCGTTAAAAACTAAAGACATACTGATAGCACAATTTGAATTTTAGTGTATGTAACTATAAAAATACTTGAATTTATTACAGATTGTGATCGTCCTCGCGCTGACCGCGGCCGCCTCCGCCCTGCCCGTGCTGCAGCACGCGGAGCCCGAAGCGCCCGCCAACTACGAGTTCCAATACTCCGTACACGACGAGCACAGCGCGGACGTGAAGCAGCAACAAGAGTCCCGCGCCGGAGACGCCGTCCACGGCTCCTACTCGCTCGTGCAGCCTGATGGAGTCCACCGCATCGTGGAGTACAGCGCTGACAAGGAGCACGGGTTCAACGCCGTCGTGCGTTACGAGGGACACCCCGTCGCCGCCCCCGCCCCCGCCAAGCTCGCGTACGCTCCCGTCGCTAAGCTTGCCTACGCCGCTCCCGTCGCCAAGGTGGCCTACTCCGCCCCTATTGCCAAAGTAGCCTACGCCGCTCCCCTTGCTCACGTCAGTTACTCATCCCCGGTCATCTCTTACCAACACTAAGTCAATAATTATAGCGGATATCTTTGCTAAGCTCTCTTAATTTATTTATGATTATGTGATATAAATAATAATAATAGTAAATAAAAATTTACATATTATTTTAATCTTTTTCTTCACCACATTATATACTCTTTCATGCGTGTTAACATATTAACAGACAAATAATACAAACAAAACTAATCAGTTTTGTTATCACAATTTACAAATAATTGGAACTGAAAACTAAACCGAACCTCTACGTATCAATTTTATAATAGTAGGTCAAAAAAAATACAATTTACAAATCTTTTTGCATGCATTAATTTTGTATAATCTGAACTACATAAATACGTTTGTTTGATTGTTGATTTTGATGTTTTGATTTTTCTCGCAAACCATAACATATTTCAAAAAACTTACACAATTGCGGCAGAAACAATGCAAAAACTTACAAGTTGTAAATTTTTCTGCTCTTGATGGGACTACAGATTTAGATATTTGCCATTGATTTTAACTTCATACTGAAGGTGAGTTCTAGAATAAACAGAGAAATTGATAAGTGGGCAATAAAAAAATAGTATAAGGATTCTGTTTTTATTTATTGTGACACAGAACCCTAAAAAAGTTTAAATTGTTCATTTTTTAAGGAAAATTTACAATACAAAATGAAAATATCTCTACATTATTTAATGAAGAATAAGTAAGAAGAAGGTCACCAAGCCACCCACAGTAGGGAAACAACCAGCACTCCTACCACATGTGAAGGAAGTTACAGATAAGATCGGCAACATCTTAAGAAGAGCTTCAATAAAAACTAATTTTAAGCCTAACAAAAAAGTGAGCCAATTCTAGAGACCAGTTAAATGTAATATTCCCTTGCAGTGTGCAGGTGTATACAAGCTTGATTGTGACTGTCGCTTATCTTACATTGGTCAGACGAAGAGAAGCATCGGTGTTAGGGTGAAAGAGCACATCTCAGATGTCAAGAATGGGCGTGTATTAAAGTCAGCTGTGTGTGAGCACTTCTTGAACAAGCTTAACTATTACATCAGGTTTGATAAACCTCATATATTCGCTAAGGAAATTAAATATATTCCTAGAACGATCCGCGAGGCTATTAAAATACAAAAAAACACCTAATTTCAAAAGAGAAGACAGTTGGAAACTTTCTACCACTTGGTATCCACTTATAAAATCTTTAAAATCCAAACATACCACATAAGAGGGTAGGATACAGTCAGCTCGTTCTGCAGAAATTCCCAGGGCAGTACGCGAGGTAACTCAGGAACCGTTGGAAGTACTTTGATATAATAATTATATCAAATGACAGAAGAATGCCACCTCAGTCTACCCGTGACCACGGGCTACTGCAAAGTGTTCGAAACGTCGGGTTTCACCAAAAATATTTATATGCACAATTAATCCAGTTACATTATTTTATTTAAAAAGTCTGTTCTTATAATGTCTGTATTAAGTTATTAATGAATATAATAATATTAATATAATTAAAGATTTTGCTTTGTTTTAGGCTTTGTACATACCTATGGCCAAGTACAATTAACTATGAGGTATTTTACGCGATAAATAATAAGTGGCATAGGTCGCCCAGAGACTCAGATGTTTTAGGATAATATAACTTAGTATATCGTATAATTTCCCGCTTTATCCCAATCCCGATCACGATTATCATCCGCACTAAGTGAAGTAATATATTGTAAACACATAAAAATTTGAAAATAGCGCTGCTTTGTTAAAATAAGTATAGGGCTTCATATATTGCTATTATATACGAAATAATTGTTAAAATTGCTACGTAATACTCGTACATGATATTGTCCAGTGAGGGTCGAACAGAAATTACGTTTTGGAAAAGGAGCATTCATCTATTTTTTGTATTAATTTTGTATTGACATTATTTAACGTTGAAGTCTTCTGTGTTTATATAATTATTATATTATTTAATATTTTTATAATTTTAAAAGTATTTATCCATAGTAAGTATTGAAAAACACTTAAAATAATACATTTTTTTTTTAATTTTTTGAAATTTGAACTCATCCCTTACGAAAGCTGTCAAAACGACCATTAAGGCATGCATTTTTCACGACTCTTTGCTCTTTAATGCTATTTTAGAACTTTGACGCAGCGTGGTCAAGAACGCATGGCATGGCGATGAAAGCCAGCACGTAGTTCAAGTCAAGTTAATTTAACATTAAAAATAATAATTATATTATTTGCCATTAATATGTGCATGCAATTCGAATAATTTTTTTCACACATTTATGTCGTTTAAGCATTCTTGAACAGTATGAACGTTGTTTTAAAAGAAAACCACAGATATATTATACAGATAAAACTAAATAAAAAAAATAACGACTTTAAATATTATGTAAATATTTATTAACTATTATATACATCACACATTCATAAATAAATTAAGAGAGTTTAACAAAGATATTCGTTATACAAATAGTTATTGACTTAGTGTTGGTAAGAGATAATAGGAGATGAGTAGCTGACATGGGCGAGGGGAGCGGCGTAGGAGATGGGGGCGGAGTAGGCCACCTTGGCGACGGGGGCGGCGTAGGCGAGCTTGGCAACTGGAGCGTACGCAAGCTTGGCGGGGGCGGGGCGGCGATGGGGTGTCCCTCGTAACGCACGACAGCGTTGAACCCGTGCTCCTTGTCAGCGCTGTACTCAACGATGCGGTGGACTCCATCAGGCTGCACGAGTGAATAGGAGCCGTGGACGGCGTCTCCGGCGCGGGACTCTTGTTGCTGCTTCACATCCGCGCTTTGTTGGTCGTGTACGGAGTATTGGAACTCGTAGTTGGCGGGCGCTTCAGGCTCCGCGTACTGCAGCACGGGCAGGGCGGAGGCGGCCACGGCCAATGCGAAGACGATCACAATCTGTAATAAGTTCAAATATTTCTATAGTGGAAGACTGTAATAGCGCAGAGACTCAGAGTCTGTGTGTAAACACGATGATGTTGGGTTGATTCCCACGCAGGGAGGATAGATTATTTTATTTCCATTTTCTAGCTCAGGCAACTCTCTCAATCTGGCACTCTCGCAATCCTCAAAGGGGGAAAGCGGGGAACGGAATGAACTCAAGGTTGCTTCAGATCCTACAAATTCTCTCAGCCTATTCTTCAAAGCCTGCCCATAGAAAGCTTGAAGCTAATTTAATTTATTTTTAATTTTATTTTTATACACTAATAATTTAAATTGTGCTATCAGTATTTTATAACAAGTGTATTAAGACATTAGCAGTATTAAAAAGTAATTTACCTTAGCGGACATTGTGGTTGTGTTGAGATATTACAAGTGTACAGATCGATATTTTATTCAAGCTTTTATACAAATATTATGGCAAGAATGTCGTAAGCAAAACTTTCTCGGCCGCTAAATATTTTATGATAATAGAATTTTAATGTGTCTAGTTCATTTTTAAATATGTTAGAGGTCAAGTTTGCCAGAGGTAAGTGTTTTCTGAACAAGTAATATGTAATTGTACAATTACGCCAAGACAAAAACTAAATTAATTCTTATACAATTTAAAGCTCATACAATTTACAAGTAATATTTAAATCACGTTTTATGGATTTTATGTGATTTTAACTTGTTCCGGTGCAATATAAATATTATTTTAACTAAGATTAGATCCCAATAATATGTTTGTATATCAAATATCTATATCATAAATTAAATTAATGTTTCTTTTAAGAAGTTTTATATATTTTCACAGTGTATCGGGGGACGTGGGAACCTGGAAACCTGAAATACAGGGAATACTAGTTCACGCGTCATTCCTAATTCCTATAAATTAATTTATTGTTGCCGTGTTAGAATTAAACACTTATATATATTGTGAAATTATTTCTCCTTAACACAAAAAAAAATCTGATAATTGGTAGTTCATTTCTTAAACAGGTGTTTTAGAACACTCGGTCAAGTGGTCACAATCACTATGTCAAGGACAAGCGTACAGTTCATTTCTCCAACTGACATAATCTCGTCTAATCCGAAAAATAAAAAACTTTTTTGCACCTGCGCCCTAATAACTCTACATAACAATATAGAATCAGATTACACGACGTTTTATATGAGGTATTCTGGGTCCCTTTGGAGCCCTAGCCTGGCCTGATGATTCAAGGAGTTTTTTTATCTGTTAAAACTTAAAATGACTTAAAGTGACGTATTTCATCCTCAATTCAGATATTGCTATTAAAATAACTGGACTACTTCAATTTTCCCTAGGATTCTTGTAAAATTTAAATGGATACATTAATATTATGATTTAGTATTAAGGGATGTGAACGTAGCGGATGTGGGATTATTAAAATGTTATCTGGATTTACAGTTTCTTTTGCTAAAAAGAATAAATAGATGTTAAATAGAATAAGATAACCTGTTCTCAAACTTTTATCTGGATTGAAGGCGACACATGCTGAGTGGTAATTTAAACTAATAACCCGGAGTATATGTTGAAGTTACAACTACTTTATTATAAATAACATTATTGTCAGATAACACTAATGTATCATCATAACAAAAATTAACTTCATAAGGTCTATACTTTTTCAGCCAGTCAGCATACTGACGTATGAACATGACGTAATTAAAACCTATAGCTATAAGAAATAAATATAGTAATACTTAATTTTTATTTGACAATAATGTAATTCGTTATATAAAATTACTTTAATATTGTTGTATGAACTTATTGTTACATAAAAAAGTAAAATAAATTTACTTCAACATTATTAGAATAAAAATACAAACATATACTGAGTATTACCCTTTTTGTGAATATTTTATTATAACATTCCTTTAATATTTTTTGCGTTTGTACAGTAGCAACAGTTGTAAATTTTAAAAGTAATGTAATATATACTTCGAGGACAACAAATGTCATTTACATATCAATATTCGTGCAATAAGCAGACATAAAAAGGAGCGCGAAATTTATTTCACTACATTCAGAGTCCACCACTCGCAACACAACAACCAACATGTCTTTCAAGGTTTGTTACATGAATTTTCGACGTATAAGTTGTTAAGATGTATTGAACAGAAATCTTTTTTTCATCTAGTTATCAAAATGTTTAATATTTATATAATATAATAAACGTTTGTCGTTTATTACAGATTGTGATCGTCCTCGCGCTGGCCGCGGCCGCCTCCGCCCTGCCCGTGCTGCAGTACGCGGAGCCCGAAGCGCCCGCCAACTACGAGTTCCAATACTCCGTACACGACCAGCACAGCGCGGACGTGAAGCAGCAACAAGAGTCCTCGCGCCGGAGACGCCGTCCACGGCTCCTACTCGCTCGTGCAGCCTGATGGAGTCCACCGCATCGTGGAGTACAGCGCTGACAAGGAGCACGGGTTCAACGCCGTCGTGCGTTACGAGGGACACCCCGTCGCCGCCCCCGCCCCCGCCAAGCTCGCCTACGCTCCCGTCGCCAAGCTCGCCTACGCCGCTCCCGTCGCCAAGGTGGCCTACTCCGCCCCTATTGCCAAAGTAGCCTACGCCTGCTCCCCTCGCTCACGTCAGTTACTCATCCCCGGTCATCTCTTACCAACACTAAGTCAGTAACTATAACGGATATCTTTGTTAAGCTCTCTTAATTTATTTATGAATATGTGATAAAAATAAAAATAATAGTAAATAAAAATTTACATATTATCTTAATTTTTTTTCTTTAACACATACTACATACTAATATATACATAATATACCGTACATAAAACATGTATGATGCAGATGCAAAAAAATAATAAATAATTAAATTGAAAGTTAACCGAGACACTCAGTATCAATCATATGATTGCAGGTGAAAGAAAAATACAATATTTATAAATAATATAAATTTGCGGTAATTTGCATTAATTACGTTTAATATGAACTTCATAAATAAGTTTGCCTTAGATTTTTCTCACAATACGTAACATATAAAAAAAAATATACAAGTGCGGCAAAAATTAAGCTAAAATCATCTTCAGCTTGCGTTAACTTAGAAGTTGTAAATTTTTCTATACCTGGAGGAATTACAGATTTAGATATTTGACGTTAATTTCAACTTCATACCTTCAGTGATTTCTAGAATAAACAGAGAAATTAAAAAGTGAGCAATAAAGCGATAGTATAAATATTGATTATTAAGATACAGAACCCTTTTTTTTTCGCTGGGAAAAAATACTATTACGCATCCCTTTCCCATCGGGGGACGAAAGAAGGGTATGTGGGACTTCCTGCTAAAGTTTTTTCCGGTATACCCACTAAAAATCCCCAGCTTCACTCCTACCCCTCCTGCGTGGGATTCCATAGCGTCCAGGCCCAAATACAGAACCTTAAAAATATTTAAATTGATAATTTTATTAAGGAAAATTATAATTATTAAATAAAACGTAATGGAGAATATATATAGATTATATAATGAAGAATATCTGTATTAAGTAAGTTAAAATTGTTACGTAGTACCTACTTGTACATGATTTTATCGAGTGTGTAGTCGTAGAGACCTTCTTTCCCAACGAAAACATTCATCTATTTTTTGTATTATTTTTGATAACAGACTTTATTTAACGTTGAAGTCTTCTGTGTATTTATAATTATTATACTACTTAATATTTTTATAATTTTTAAAGTATTTATCCTTACTAAGTATTGAAAATAATTAAAATAATACAAAATTTTAAATGAAGCAGGATTTTAACTTATGCCTTACGGAAACTGTCTGAACGACCGTTAGGGTATGCACTTTTCACGATACTTTGTTCTTTTATGCTTTTTCAGCTTTGATGCTGCGTGATCAAGAACGCACGGCATGGCGATGAAAACCAGAACGTAGTTCAACTCATGTCAATTCAACACAAAAATAATAATTATATTACTGCCAGTAATACCTGCAAGCATTCGAATATTTTTTTTAAACATTTATGTAGTTTAAATATTCTTGAATAGAATGAACGTTCTTTTGATAGTCACGTGACTCGTAAAAGAAAACCACAGATATACTTCTTTCTATAACACGATGCACCAAGGTACGGTGTACGGTGAATCCATGAACGCTAAGTAGCTTCTTCTGTATAGATAAAAATAAATATAAGAAAAAATAACGACTTAAAATATTATGTAAATATTTATTTACAACTATTTATATCACATACTCATAAATAAATTAAAAAAGCTTAACAAAGATATCCGTTATAGTTATTCACTTAGTGTTGGTAAGAGATGACCGGGGATGAGTAGCTGACGTGGGCGAGGGGAGCAGCATATGCCAATTTAGCCGACAGGGGCGGCGTAAGAGATGGGGGCGGAGTAGGCCACCTTGGCGACGGGAGCGGCGTAGGCGAGCTTGGCGACGGGAGCGTACGCGAGCTTGGCGGGGGCGGCGACGGGGTGTCCCTCGTAACGTACGACGGCGTTGAACCCGTGCTCCTTGTCAGCGCTGTACTCCACAATGCGGTGGACTCCATCAGGCTGCACGAGCGAGTAGGAGCCGTGGACGGCGTCTCCGGCGCGGGACTCTTGTTGCTGCTTCACGTCCGCGCTGTGCTCGTCGTGTACGGAGTATTGGAACTCGTAGTTGGCAGGCGCTTCAGGCTCCGCGTACTGCAGCACGGGCAGGGCGGAGGCGGCCACGACCAGATGCGAGGACGATCACAATCTGTAATAAGTTCAAATATTTCTATAGTGGAAGACCTGTAATAGCGCAGAGACTCAGAGTTTGTCTGTAAACACGATGATGTTGGGTTGATTCCCACGCTAGGGAGGATAGATTATTTTATTTCCATTTTCTAGCTCAGGCAACTCTCTCAATCTGGCACTCTCGCAATCTTCAAAGGGGGAAAGCGGGGAACGGAATGAACTCAAGGTTCCTTCAAATCCTGCAATTTTCTCAGCCTATTCTTCAAAGCCCGCCCATAGAAAGCTTGAAGCTAATTTAATTTATTTTTAGTTTTATTTTTATACACTAAAAATTTAATTGTGCTATCAGTATTTTATAACAAGTGTATTAAGACATTAAGCATTATTAAAAAGTAATTTACCTTAGCGGACATTGTGGTTGTGTTGAGATATTACAAGTGTACAGATCGATATTTTATTCAAGCTTTTATACAAATATTATGGCAAGAATGTCGTAAGCAAAACTTTCTCGGCCGCTAAATATTTTATGATAATAGAATTTTAATGTGTCTAGTTCATTTTTAAATATGTTAGAGGTCAAGTTTGCCAGATAGGTAAGTGTTTTCTGAACAAGTAATATGTAATTGTACAATTACGCCAAGACAAAAACTAAATTAATTCTTATACAATTTAAAGCTCATACAATTTACAAGTAATATTTAAATCACGTTTTATGGATTTTATGTGATTTTAACTTGTTCCGGTGCAATATAAATATTATTTTAACTAAGATTAGATCCCAATAATATGTTTATATATCAAATATCTATATCATAACTTAAATTAATGTTTCTTTTAAGAAGTTTTATATATTTTCACAATGTATCGGGGGACGTGGGGCCTGGAAAACTGAAATATAGGGAATACTAGTTCACGCTGTCATTCTTAATTTCTATAAATTAATTTATTGTTGCCGTGTTAGAATTAAACACTTATATATATTGTGAAATTATTTCTCCTTAACACAAAAAAAAATCTGATAATTGGTAGTTCATTTCTTAAACAGGTGTTTTAGAACACTCGGTCAAGTGGTCACAATCACTATGTCAAGGACAAGCGTACAGTTCATTTCTCCAATTGACATAATCTCGTCTAATCCGAAAAATAAAAAACTTTTTTGCACCTGCGCCCTAATAACTCTACATAACAATATAGAATCAGATTACACGACGTTTTATATGAGGTATTCTGGGTCCCTTTGGAGCCCTAGCCTGGCCTGATGATTCAAGGAGTTTTTTTATCTGTTAAAACTTAAAATGACTTAAAGTGACGTATTTCATCCTCAATTCAGATATTGCTATTAGAATAACTGGACTACTTCAATTTTCCCTAGGATTCTTGTAAAATTTAAATGGATACATTAATGTTATTATTTAGTATTAAGGGATGTGAACGTAGCGGATGTGGGATTTTTAAAATGTTATCTGGATTTACAGTTTCTTTTGCTAAAAAGAATAAATAGATGTTAAATAGAATAAGATAATCTGTTCTCAAACTTTTATCTGGATTGAAGGCGACACATGCTGAGTGGTAATTTAAACTAATAACCCGGAGTATATGTTAAAGTAACAACTACTTTATTATAAATAACATTATTGTCAGATAACACTAATGTATCATCATAACAAAAATTAACTTCATAAGGTCTATACTTTTTCAGCCAGTCAGCATACTGACGTATGAACATGACGTAATTAACTAAACATATAAGCTATAAGAAATAAATATAGTTATACTTAATTTTTATTTGACAATAATGTAATTCGTTATATAATTACTTTAATATTGTATGAACTTATTGTTACATAAAAAAGTAAAATAAATTTACTTCAACATTATTAGAATAAAAATACAAACATATACTGAGTATTACCCTTTTTGTGAATATTTTATTATAACATTCCTTTAATATTTTTTGCGTTTGTACAGTAGCAACAGTTGTAAATTTTAAAAGT
This sequence comes from Dione vanillae, assembly GCA_037178615.1. NCBI lineage: Eukaryota > Metazoa > Arthropoda > Insecta > Lepidoptera > Nymphalidae > Dione > Dione vanillae. The sequence goes on along the minus strand of JAZFAU010000209.1, from coordinate 679,241 downwards.
AATGTAATATATACTTCGAGGACAACAAATGTCATTTACATATCAATATTCGTGCAATAAGCAGACATAAAAAGGAGCGCGAAATTTATTTCACTACATTCAGAGTCCACCACTCGCAACACAACAACCAACATGTCTTTCAAGGTTTGTTACATGAATTTTCGACGTATAAGTTGTTAAGATGTATTGAACAGAAATCTTTTTTTCATCTAGTTATCAAAATGTTTAATATTTATATAATATAATAAACGTTTGTCGTTTATTACAGATTGTGATCGTCCTCGCGCTGGCCGCGGCCGCCTCCGCCCTGCCCGTGCTGCAGTACGCGGAGCCCGAAGCGCCCGCCAACTACGAGTTCCAATACTCCGTACACGACGAGCACAGCGCGGACGTGAAGCAGCAACAAGAGTCTCGCGCCGGAGACGCCGTCCACGGCTCCTACTCGCTCGTGCAGCCTGATGGAGTCCACCGCATCGTGGAGTACAGCGCTGACAAGGAGCACGGGTTCAACGCCGTCGTGCGTTACGAGGGACACCCCGTCGCCGCCTCCGCCCCCGCCAAGCTCGCGTACGCTCCCGTCGCCAAGCTCGCCTACGCCGCTCCCGTCGCCAAGGTGGCCTACTCCGCCCCTATTGCCAAAGTAGCCTACGCCGCTCCCCTCGCTCACGTCAGTTACTCATCCCCGGTCATCTCTTACCAACACTAAGTCAGTAACTATAACGGATATCTTTGTTAAGCTCTCTTAATTTATTTATGAATATGTGATAAAAATAAAAATAATAGTAAATAAAAATTTACATATTATCTTAATTTTTTTTCTTTAACACATACTACATACTAATATATACATAATATACCGTACATAAAACATGTATGATGCAGATGCAAAAAAATAATAAATAATTAAAATTGAAAGTTAACCGAGACACTCAGTATCAATCATATGATTGCAGGTGAAAGAAAAATACAATATTTATAAATAATATAAATTTGCGGTAATTTGCATTAATTACGTTTAATATGAACTTCATAAATAAGTTTGCCTTAGATTTTTCTCACAATACGTAACATATAAAAAAAAATATACAAGTGCGGCAAAAATTAAGCTAAAATCATCTTCAGCTTGCGTTAACTTAGAAGTTGTAAATTTTTCTATACCTGGAGGAACTACAGATTTAGATATTTGACGTTAATTTCAACTTCATACCTTCAGTGATTTCTAGAATAAACAGAGAAATTAAAAAGTGAGCAATAAAGCGATAGTATAAATATTGCTTATTAAGATCCAGAACCCTTTTTTTATCGCTGGGAAAAAATACTATTACGCATCCCTTTCCCATCGGGGGACGAAAGAGGGGTATGTGGGACTTCCTGGTAAAGTTGTTTCCGGTATACCCACTAAAAATACCCAGCGGCACTCCTACCCCTCCTGCGTGGGATTCCATAGCGTCCAGGCCCAAATACAGAACCTTAAAAATATTTAAATTGATAATTTTATTAAGGAAAATTATAATTATTAAATAAAACGTAATGGAGAATATCTCTACATTATATAATGAAGAATATCTGTATTAAGTAAGTTAAAATTGTTACGTAGTACCTACTTGTACATGATTTTATCGAGTGTGTGTCGTAGAGACCTTCTTTCCCAACGAAAACATTCATCTATTTTTTGTATTAGTTTTGAAAACAGACTTTATTTAACGTTGAAGTCTTCTGTGTATTTATAATTATTATACTACTTAATATTTTTATAATTTTTAAAGTATTTATCCTTACTAAGTATTGAAAATAATTAAAATAATACAAAATTTTAAATGAAGCAGGATTTTAACTTATGCCTTACGGAAACTGTCTGAACGACCGTTAGGGTATGCACTTTTCACGATACTTTGTTCTTTTATGCTTTTTCAGCTTTGATGCTGCGTGATCAAGAACGCACGGCATGGCGATGAAAACCAGAACGTAGTTCAACTCATGTCAATTCAACACAAAAATAATAATTATATTACTGCCAGTAATACCTGCAAGCATTCGAATATTTTTTTTAAACATTTATGTAGTTTAAATATTCTTGAATAGAATGAACGTTCTTTTGATATTCACGTGACTCGTAAAAGAAAACCACAGATATACTTCTTTCTATAACACGATGCACCAAGGTACGGTGCACGGTGAATCCATGAACGCTAAGTAGCTTCTTCTGTATAGATAAAAATAAATATAAGAAAAAATAACGACTTAAAATATTATGTAAATATTTATTTACAACTATTTATATCACATACTCATAAATAAATTAAAAAAGCTTAACAAAGATATCCGTTATAGTTATTCACTTAGTGTTGGTAAGAGATGACCGGGGATGAGTAGCTGACGTGGGCGAGGGGAGCAGCATATGCCAATTTAGCGACAGGGGCGGCGTAAGAGATGGGGGCGGAGTAGGCCACCTTGGCGACGGGAGCGGCGTAGGCGAGCTTGGCGACGGGAGCGTACGCGAGCTTGGCGGGGGCGGCGACGGGGTGTCCCTCGTAACGTACGACGGCGTTGAACCCGTGCTCCTTGTCAGCGCTGTACTCCACGATGCGGTGGACTCCATCAGGCTGCACGAGCGAGTAGGAGCCGTGGACGGCGTCTCCGGCGCGGGCCTCTTGTTGCTGCTTCACGTCCGCGCTGTGCTCGTCGTGTACGGAGTATTGGAACTCGTAGTTGGCGGGCGCTTCGGGCTCCGCGTACTGCAGCACGGGCAGGGCGGAGGCGGCCGCGGCCAGCGCGAGGACGATCACAATCTGTAATTAACCACAGACGTATAAGATATGTTGGATAACTAACGTGAAAAAAAAAGGATTACTTTTAAAATATTTATGTACGTCGAAAATTTATGTAACTAACCTTGAAAGACATGTTGGTTGTTGTGTTGTGAGTGGTGGACTCTGAATGTAGAGAAATAAATTTCGCGCTCCTTTTTATGTCTGCTTATTGCAAAAATATTGATATGTAATTGACATTTGTTGCCCTCGAGATACGTTTTTAAATAACTTTTTTTACTTTATGGCTACTACTGCAGACTACTGTTACGTAGGATATGTTACTGAAAAGTCAATATATGTATATAAAAAAATTATAAAAGTAAATTTATTTAAAATATTCATTTTATGAATTTTTGTTTTTAAATAATTCTATTTCGGGACTTGGTGTGTACCTAAGAATATGTGTAGACTCAACTATCAATATATTCATCTAATTTTAATTGTTGCCTTAAAATCTTGGACGAACGAATGATCACCACTCATTGCAGTTTTAAATGTCATTTTAAATCAATACAGAGATACCGAGATATAAGGTATGACCGTATATTCGAATCCACCGCTTCATAAAGAGAAAACCAGCTTAGACAATTTTCGTGTTTAAAAATTAACTTCACGCTTACGTTTCTGTGCCACGACGATCATGTTTTTATTTCGATCGCTTACGCTTACAATATATATGGACGATAAGTCACGAGAACTAAACCAACATATAGTAGCCAAAAACATAACGTCAATCAAGCGATCTTATAGAATTAGAAATATAGTCCGTTCTACAGTGTTAATCGCTAAATGACTTGTATGTTGCTCATTTTGACAATTACTTGCGCCTGTAGCGTAAATCGCATATTGCAGAGTAGGCAGAAGGAACTGCAGGAACCATATGAACCTAGTTTTAAGACACTCCGTTGTTTAGTTCCTGCTTTTTCCATCCCCACTTTCCGCCTTTTTTTAAGGCATTGCGTGTTGAGTGGCGGAACTCAACGCCACGCTTTGCCTAGTTTCCAGAGCAAAGAAAATGGAAATAGAAAAATCTATCTTCTCCGAGTGAGAATCGAACCCTCAAACCGTCGCGTTTACAGGCAGATGCTTACGCCTCTGCGCCACGACGGCCCTCAATGAATTTTTCACCTTTATAATTACTATTTTGTACGTAATTTATCAAGTTACGACTTATAATATATACAATTAATAAATTGCGATTATTACAGAAGCCGATAATTATGAGTTATGACATTCGGTATATATTTGACAGGATATCTTGAATTAGATTCAACATATCTAATATATATGTAACTTACAATAGGCGGTTCAGTGCTTAATATTTAACATTGTATTATGGTGGGTTCACTGGCTGTTATTGTTGTCATAATAATAACCAGTGAACCCAGGGTCAATAATAATTTACTAAAATGTTTGAACGGAACCTAAAATCAAGTGAGCCCAAGAGCCTAAGTCTGCTAAAACGGCACTGACTAAATAACTGTCAACAAATATTGAAAAAAAAAAAACAATAGTGGAATACTTTACAATAGAATAAAGTATGCAATTAACCGTTACGATTGCAATGTGAACTACATATATATTAAATATAAGATACAGCAGCAGTTTTAAATTTTACAAGCCAAGTATATACAAGGTATAAAATGAGTAAAAGGCGGAGAAAAATATACCTTTATTTCACAAATTACCTAAGTAATAAAATTAAAATAAAAGTCATAGACAACCTTAACATCTACATTAAATAAATTGCGATAAACACTATAATATATGAATTAAACTTAATATGAGGAATTAAATCAAATTATGGCATTTATGTTAAAGAAATGTATTTGCGCATGTTCTTGACATAGTAGTAGACATAGTTGTTATCTGACACCTGTTTGTGAAACGAACTTATTACTATTTTGTGTAACCACTATTTTTGTTTTACTTACCTAATTAAATTATACAGATAAATAATTCAATAATTTATGCACATTTTATAAAATATTAAATACATAACCTCAGGACAAGATAAGGTCTCTAACAATTAGATAAGTTTCTAAAAATGAGACTATCATTGAAGTTTTTAAAAATGACAGTATTATTTTAACAAATTTTTATATGCGACGATTCTGAGACTTATTCTCTGGCTATAATAAAAAGTCAACGCGTCGCGTTCGGTGCCACTACTCAACACGTAAGGTATCGAAAGGCAGAAAGTGGGGAACGGAATGTTTTAACACTATTTCTGTGTTTTCGACCTTTTTTATTTCTTAAAGCACAAGAATTGACCTGGATTTTACGAGTTTTAAAATATCCAATTTTTTTTTAATTTATCCGACATTTTAAAATTTTTGATTTACTCCAAGATACACTGGTAAATGAAGTCAACTAAATTAAACAGGGCATACTTTTAATTACCATGTTTCAGCTTTCTTAGTAAATTTGACCTTTTTCCGTATTATTTTTGTTTTTTAAAAATATCATTCAGAAAGACGTGCAGTTAAATTTCTGAAAATAAATTTATCAAGTAAACTTGACCTCTAAGAAATATATTGAACTTAAAATATTTAAATTACATAAGAAACATTGCGACCGATGATTTCTCGCTTATGAAAGTTGCTACGACAATCGTATAAAAGCTCCAATAAAATATATCTCAGTACATTTTTTGTACAATTTTCAACGCTACAACAACTGCAATGTCCGCTAAGGTGAATTTTACTTTTTTTTTGTGTCTATACGTTTTATCCCGCAAATGACAGGGTAGGCAGAGAGAACTGCAGGAACCATAGGAACCTAGTTTTAAGACACTCTGTTGCTTAACCCCCGCTTTTTCGGTCACCGTTTTCCGCCCTTTTAGAGGTTTTGCGTGAGGCTTTGCGTGTAACTCAACGCCGCGTTTTGCCTAGAAAAATCCATCTCCCCCTAGTGGGAATCGAACCCACAAGCCGTTGCGTTTACAGGTAGATTACACCTCTGTGCTACGACCTCATAAATAACTGAATTTTACTTGATACCTAATATACATAAATGTATATATATCCGTGTAATACCAGAATTAAAAAAATATATATAAAAATAAAATACATAACTAAATTGTAAACTATAAATTTTAAAATTCTCAACCTATTACAGATTGTGATCGTCCTTGCGCTGGCCGCAGCCGCCTCCGCCCTGCCCGTGCTGCAGTACGCGGAGCCCGAAGCGCCCGCCAACTACGAGTTCCAATACTCCGTACACGACCAGCACAGCGCGGACGTGAAGCAGCAACAAGAGTCTCGCGCCGGAGACGCCGTCCACGGCTCCTACTCGCTCGTGCAGCCTGATGGAGTCCACCGCATCGTGGAGTACAGCGCTGACAAGGAGCACGGGTTCAACGCCGTCGTGCGTTACGAGGGACACCCCGTCGCCGCTCCCGCCCCTGCCAAGCTCGCGTACGCTCCCGTCGCCAAGCTCGCCTACGCCGCTCCCGTCGCCAAGGTGGCCTACTCCGCCCCCGTCTCTTACGCCGCCCCTGTCGCTAAAGTGGCATATGCTGCTCCCCTCGCCCACGTCAGCTACTCATCTCCTCTCATCTCCTACCAACACTAAGTCATAGCTATAATACATTTTCTTGTTAAATTTACCTAATTTATTAATCATAATGTGATATAAATTGTAACAAATAAATATAGACATATTACTTTCCGACTTTTTTCATATTTATGTTTATGGTATAAGTACATATATTTTAACCGGACATATTGATACTTAAAATTCAAAAGATTTTATTGAAAATGAAAAATAATTGAATGCTTCAACGCCACATATTCTTTTTTTATTATTTTTTTTTAAAAGGTTTTTTGTGTCATAGTAGTTAATTTGAGCATAATAATTTAAATTCATTGTAATACAAACAAACAAACCCTCTGTCGTACTGAGGGAGCTAGTGTACATTAGGCTCAATAAATCAACGCCGCCTTTGTATCTTAGTCAGAGCCAGTTCTTGTCTTAGCCAGAGCAAAGACAAGAAGTAATTTATTTCTCCATATAGGAATCGAACCCCTAAACCATCGCCTATATAGTCAGACGTTGTTTCGCTGCGCCACGAAGGCTACTTATTAATAATATATATTTATCATATTTTTATTTTTTAATTTTTTTCTATTTAAAAATAGCTCTACAGACACTTGGTCCGTACCCTTTTTTAACTTACACTATATGTTCTTATGACAAATTTAACAACTTACATTTCAAATATAAAGCTAAAAACCTTTATGTACAAAATTGAAACGTTACACGTTACGTTAATTTTATTACTTATGAATTGGTCAAAAGGAATATTAAAAAATGAATTTTACATTCACGCATATAACATATGAGGCATTAGGTTATTTTAGTATAAAAATTATATAAGATAGTTATATAAAATTATATAAGATACCTATATATATATATATATATATATATATATATATATATATATATATATATATATATATATATATATATATATATATATATATATATATATATATATATATATATATATATATATATATATATATATATATATATACAAATATATATACCTACATATATATAGTACAGTATATAAAACATAAATAAGTTCGACTCATAATGAGTATTGAGACTGCACTATCACCATCAAATATGTATTTATAAAAACAGAAACAATTACAATGGTAGACTAATTGTTGAACCGTATCTTTCTATCAGTTTATGAAGTTTTCTCAAGAACTTACGAAGGTACTACAAAATAAAAAGCTGACACCTCCTCCATTGAATTCATGTCAATACATATTGGAACTAAAATCCTATGTCAACGCTGAACTTAATCATAGCTATGCAAGTTTACATTTTTAAGTTTATTTGTGATATGTATTTAAAAGCTAGTATTGTCATTACAACACATATATTTGGGTTCCCGTTTACCTAGAATTATAAAATTGGCCACAAAGAAGAAAATATAAATAAATGAAAAACTTTATAGTTATGTTACAGAAAAATACTTATTACAAGGATATATCCTTATCCACATGGGACGTTATATTAAAAATTGTACACTGTAAACATTTCTAAATTAATTCCAATTATAAAAATTATTAAGAAGCATCTGACTAGCACTGGACCGGTTTGTTTTTATTACATTTTTCAACACTTTACTCATTGATAACATTGTCTTCCATATAAGATATACAACCGGATCAATTTTAAAAAAAACATTAAGATTAAATTAATTGCTTTCTCATACTTGAAGCTTAAATCTTATGAACATTAAAGAATATTGATATCGGTTAATTTTTCAGATTACACCTACTTATTTACTAAGTTAAATAAAATTTAACAACATGTACGATTTCGCCTCATTTACACATTTTAAATAAAACAATTTAACCGGATTAATTGGGTATGTCAATTTTTTTTTTGAAAACTGACATTTCGAACACTTGCACAATGCACAATAGTCCTTAGTCACCAGTAGATATGGCGAAACATCGGGTTACCAAAAAATGTTAATAATAATATACAAGTAATCTGGTTAAATTGTTAATATATTATTATAGCTGCATCTGAAATTTTACGTAATTCCTGGCAAAATGCAGCCTTATCCCTCCGTAAATGCAGCCGTATACCATTGTCATCCTTTCTGATATACCTTATACTCAGCAAACAAATTTAAATGTATGTAACAAAATTAGTTTATTAGAACCCATCGTGGTTAGGTATAGTTAATATAATACAATTTACTTTATTTAACAAGATTATAAGACGGCACAAACTTTAATAAACTATTAATGTAACTATAATTAATATGCACACGTTGATTTCCACATCTAGAAGAGTAGTCCTACCAGAGGAAACCTAATTGTGAAACACTTTGTTTACACGTAGCGTTGTCTTCTTAACATTGCGAAAAAATAACATAATCTATTTCCCCTAATAAGCATTAAACCCACAGCCGTTTTACTTATGTCATGTTATTATAAATTATGAGATATAAATCATCATCAAATCATAGGATTATTCTAGTATTAAAACTATATAGGCTAACTATATCGACAATATTAATATTAATTAATTCAAAAAACATTTTATATAGCCCAAACCATACTGTTATGCAGTAGTCTACAATTTGTATTTTACAAATAAAGATGTAATTAGGATATCTTATAAAATAGTGTATATTATATAAGGCTTATAACTTAATAGAATCTGATCATAATCTTTCAATATACACACATACCAAACTAAGAATATATGTATTAAAAAATATCTTTTTATCTCTAATTCTATAGCAAATAGTGTCGTTACATAAAGTATTATTTTTGTTATGTAATTATTTTAATGTTGATAATTTATTACTGGATTGTAATATTTAGTATATTCAAAAAACATTTTGCGAAATACTAATTAATCACTATGCTATGCTAATAAATGAGACAGCGAATTTGACTATAAATTCGACAGTTGTTGGTTCGATTCCCACACATGTGAAGGGGTTATGTCACTTAAGGCATAATGTCTCGATTGTCTTACACTAGATTCCCTCTGTCTAAGAATGATGAGTAAAAAAATATTTAGGCAATTTCTAGAAATTCTCTTACTTCATTAGTTAATGTAATTAAGTAGTAAGATCCAGGTGCTAAAATTTCATAATTGAATTATGTTAATTAAGCATGTCTTACAAATTTCAAATATGTACTGAAGTAATAATTTAATAAAAGTGATCTTATTTTTAATTCAATGTTGTCATATTCAAGTTCAACTAGCCACGCGTGTAATCACACCTATGTGTAATACGAATCGTGCCAAACTACTTGCATACGAACTCCAAGTAAAACGTTGACCTTCCCCTCGCCGCCAATTGTAGCTCGGTAATTAGTATATGCTCAATAGCCCAGGGCACAATGTATGTCACCGAGCACTAACAGTATAAAATGCTAAGAAATCCACGAGTAAGACACAGTCATACATTGACAAGCAGCAACAATGGTAGCTAAAGTGAGTTGAGAACTTTTTAACGAACAAACAAATATTACTTGTAAAAGATATTACTCGTATGATTTTAATATTATTTCTGTACAGTGGTTTAGGAATTCTATATTATAATTTGACGTTTACATTACAGTTCGTGATCGTCCTCGCTCTGGCCGTAGCCGCCTCAGCTGTCCCCTTGGTACCAGTTGCCAAAGTAGCCTACGCCGAAGTCGAAGCGCCCGCCCACTACGAGTTCCAATACTCCGTACACGACGAGCAAAGCGGAGATGTGAAGCAGCAACAAGAGTCCCGCGCCGGAGACGCCGTCCACGGCTCCTACTCACTCGTGCAGCCTGATGGAGTCCACCGCATCGTGGATTACAGCGCTGACAAGGAAAGCGGGTTCGTTGCCAACGTTCGCTACGAAGGTCACCCCATCGCCCAAGCCCCCGCCAAAGTTGCCTACGCTCCAGTTGCCAAGCTCGCCTACGCCGCACCCGTCGCCAAGGTGGCCTACGCTGCCCCTATTGCTAAGGTTGCCTACTCCGCACCCGTAGCCTACGCCGCCCCCGTCGCCAAGATCGCCTACAGCGCTCCAGTCGCCAAGCTCGCCTACGCCGCTCCTCTCGCCCACGTCAGCTACTCATCCCCCATCATCTCCTACCAACACTAAGTCAGAGCCAGTTGTTATTGTTATCCTAATTTATTATTATGAACTGAATAGTTGCAAATAAATAATTTGTTAAGATTAAATTATATTTATCTTTTATATTCAAGTATCCATAAAATTGAAACTTTAACACATATAGATGACAGATAGTAACGATTATAAAATAATTTACGTTCAAACATTATTACATATACAGTAAAAAAGAACTCTATATATCTCTAACTTTATATACGATTCGCCATTATTTTATAGCCTGTTTCATGATTTGCCTTCTGACATTCTAGAGCACTAAATATGACAGCTTTGTTAAAAAATCCGTACTGAGTAGATTTTGACACAAGACTGAAAAATTATATAAAATGGCGTTTGTATTTATTTATGTGGCTAATGAACTATTTAATGAGTACGTATACTATAGGATTCTATATAAACATAAAGTGAAAAAACTAAAATGGCATACGCTAGTGTGTATATGCTGCATTTATGACTTTCTTGTACTTGAGACATGATAATGTTATAAAACTTTCGCCATATAATATTTATATGATTTAATTTTTACACTACTAACTTATTTAATTAATTAATTAAAACTTATTAGTTATTACAATATAGTATATAATATATATTATTACATTTGCATCTTACATTTTTAAACAACCTGGCAATATACCTATACGGCTATATTCGTGTGTGTCATTTTCTTGTGTCTCTCTCATTGTCATTTTCTTTGCAACACCTTAATTACTCTATAAAAATGTTTAAACGTATCTACAAAACCAGCTTATCACCTCCACTATACCGTTACGTTCCACTCCTTTCCCCAATTTCTGTCTAACGATTCTGTAATAAATAGTATCATTACAATCGCTTTACGCTTTTATCCCGTACATGGCAGGGTAGGCAGAGGGTACTGCAAGAACCATAGGAACCAAGTGTAAAAATATTCCGTTGTCTCTAGTCCCTGCTTTCTCCGTCCCCACTTTCTGCCTTTTCTAGGCATTGCGTGTTGAGTGGTAAAACTCAACGCCGCGCTTTGTCTAGTTGCCGAAGCTAAGAAAATGAAAAATACAAAAATCCATCGACCCCAACTGAGAATCGAACCTAGAAACCTTTGTGTTACAGGCAGACATTGCATCTCTGCGCCACGACGGCCCTCAATCTTAAAGTATTACAAGATAATGTTATATGACGTGTTTTACTTCGTATTTCACTTTTCAATAATATTTATTTGGCCTAACTTTTCATATTACTAATTTACTATATTTTTTTTTATCAATCTGGCGATATATACAGTTATATTCCTTTGAACATTGTCATAATTGCGACGCTTTAATTACTTAACAAACACGTTTAAATGTACCTACAAAAACAACTTATCACCTCTCCGAGCCCACCACGTTTAAGCTTCGTTGTGGTCACGCTTCATTATACTCAAGCATTATGATGAACTATGTCGTAATAATAATTTAAAAAAATAATTGTAATTGCTATACTCCCGCTGTCCCGCATCTAGCAGAGTACTCCGAGCCAGAGTGACCTCGTAATGAGACACTCCTTTGACTGTTTTATGACTAATTTCAATACATTGACAGAACTAAACGCTGAGCTTTGTCTTTTTAACAGAACGAGGAATTGACATCAAGAAGTGGGCATTGAACCTACAATTATTGCACTTACAATCAGACACTGCTGCAGCGCCATGTAAAGGCCGTCGAGATAAATTAAAACGTTTCTTAACATTATTAATATTTAAACTTTATTTGTAGCTAATGAATACAATAAAGTTACATTAAAAACTTATTGATTTTTTATAAATAAAAGTTTAATTAAAGTATCTTATGAAATAGAATAGTCTAAATTACATAAGGCTTATTAACATATTAGAATATGATCAAAATCTTTTAATATGCACTCATACCAAACTAAGAATATGTCTATTAACGATTATCTCTTTTATCTCTGATTCTGTAATACATAGTGTCATTACAATTTAGTGTTCAAGTTATTTTCTTCACTTTAACACTTATTGTTAATGTCAAATTATATACTAACCGTTGCCCACGGGTTGAGTCGTGTGGACGTTAATTATGTATATAAACAAATTCATTTAATTTACATATTATGCTCGCGTTGGTTGCTCGCGGAGCTCACTCTTGTACAGTCAACAGTGAAAAACAGTCTTTTTTTAAGTGTAGTGCTAAATTGTCATATTAAAACAAGATTGCTCAAAGCTCTTGAACTCAAAGGGATATTCCGATGGAAATGAGGCAGACGACGGTCCTGGTCCATTTCTGATAGTAAAAAGCCTAAATAAAAAATTTAATGGTCCCCATAAAAAAATTATAGAAGCCCCATAAAAACTTTCACGATTCCTTCTGTATTATTCTGCTTTATGGTGGAGAAAAAAAAAGGCTATGATGGAATTTGGTATGATGGAAAATAACTTCTACACATTCTCATACTACATTTGTAGACCATTCAATAAAATAAAATAAAATAATCCTAATATCCAGATGCTAAAATAAGAATAAGTGAATTATGCAAATTAAGCATGTCTTCAATTTTCAATTTTCTTCAATTTCAAATATATACTGAAGTAATAAATTCATAAAAGTGATCTTATTTTAAATTTTATCGCACCTATATGTAATACGAATCGTGCCAAACTACTTGCATACGAACTCCAAGTAAAACGTTGACCTTCCCCTCGCCGCAATTGTAGCTCGGCAATTAGTATATGCTCTATAGCCCAGGGCACAATGTATGTCACCGAGCACTAACAGTATAAAATGCTAAGAAATCCACGAGTAAGACACAGTCATACATTGACAAGAAGCAACAATGGTAGCTAAAGTGAGTTGAGAACTTTTTATCGGACAAACAAATATTACTTGTAAAAGATATTACTTGTATAATTTTAATATTATTTCTGTACAGTGGTTTAGGAATTCTATATTATAATTTGACGTTTACATTACAGTTCGTGATCGTCCTCGCTCTGGCCGTAGCCGCCTCAGCTGTCCCCTTGGTACCAGTTGCCAAAGTTGCCTACGCCGAAGTCGAAGCGCCCGCCCACTACGAGTTCCAATACTCCGTACATGACGAGCAAAGCGGAGATGTGAAGCAGCAACAAGAGTCCCGCGCCGGAGACGCCGTCCACGGCTCCTACTCACTCGTGCAGCCTGATGGAGTCCACCGCATCGTGGATTACAGCGCTGACAAGGAAAGCGGGTTCGTTGCCAACGTTCGCTACGAAGGTCACCCCATCGCCCAAGCCCCCGCCAAAGTTGCCTACGCTCCAGTTGCCAAGCTCGCCTACGCCGCACCCGTCGCCAAGGTGGCCTACGCTGCCCCTATTGCTAAGGTTGCCTACTCCGCACCCGTAGCCTACGCCGCCCCCGTCGCCAAGATCGCCTACAGCGCTCCAGTCGCCAAGCTCGCCTACGCCGCTCCTCTCGCTCACGTCAGCTACTCATCCCCCATCATCTCCTACCAACACTAAGTCAGAGCCAGTTGTTATTGTTATCCTAATTTATTATTATGAACTGAATAGTTGCAAATAAATAATTTGTTAAGATTAAATTATATTTATCTTTTATATTCATGTATCCATAAAATTAAACCTAGATAAAAACGAGTATAAAATAATTTACATTCAAACAGGCTACTGTGGGCGGTCCAAGGAGGCTTTAGACCTGGAAGAGGATGCATAGATCAGATCTTTTCCATCCGTATGATCACAGAGAAGTTTTTGACTGTAAACCAAAAGGTTTTCTGTGCTTTTGTGGACTTGGAGAAGGCGTTTGACAGGGTTGTCAGAAAGAAGTTGTGGGAGATACTACCCCGGTACAATGTGAGCGGACCCTTGCTGCAGGCTGTAAAGTCTCTTTATAGAGATCACTCAGCCTGTGTGCGAGTAGGAGCCGATATGTCGCCTCGGTTTGGCATCCAATCGGGTGTCAAACAGGGCTGTGCCATGTCGGCTTGGTTGTTCAATTTGTATTTGGATAGTTGTCTCCAAGGACTGAAAGAAAGTGACTTGGGTATAAAAGTTGGTGACTTGAAGGTAAATTGCTTGTTGTACGCAGATAATGCAGTGCTTATTGCATCATCAGAAAGTGAGTTGCAGGCATTGGTCACCATTCTGAAAGACGGGTGTGAAAATAATGGTCTAAGCCTGAATGCAAGTAAGACAAAGGTTCTGGTATTTGAAAGAGACGAGGAAAAGATAGGATACAGCTTAAACCTACAGACTTATCTGATTATCGCCCTATTTTTATCCTTCCATTTTTGTCCAAAGTCCTTGAGCGGTTAATTCAAAATCAACTGTCACAATTTCTTTATCACCACAACCTTACGAATCCTTTTCAATCTGGTTTCCGTACTGGTCACAGCACGACAACAGCGTTGTTTAAAGTCACTGATGACGTCCGCAAAGGCATGGATGGATATACATCAAGTCACAGTGTTAGCATTGCTTGACTTCAGCAATGCATTTGGCTCTGTTGACTGTGAGATCATGCTTGCATCTCTAAGGTCACTTAACATATCTCCTGATGCAATTGACTGATTTCATGAATACCTGTATGGACGGCGGCAACGCTTAAGGATACAAGATTCCTATTCTGATTGGTCTTCATTCATTGCTGGCGTTCCTCAGGGTGGCGTGTTGTCTCCTCTGTTATTTTCTGTATTTATAAATACTATTTCTAATGATATTTCTTCTTTCTGCCATCTATATGCAGACGATCTACAAATTTACAACCAAGCTGATTTACTGAGTTTAACTACTGCAATCAAGGATATTAACAATAGCTTACAGAATATATTCACTTGGTGTAAATCATTTGGTCTGTATCTTAACTCAAAAAAAACTCAACTGGTTTTAATAGGTAGTTCTAAACTTATATCAAAAATAGATGCTTCGACTTTACTGGCTGTATTTCTTAATAATGACTCCTTACCATATAGTAAAACGGTAAAAGATCTTGGAATCACTTTGGACAATCATATGTCATGGGATTCACAGGTAAGTGAAGTAAGTAGAAAGATCTTTGCGTCATTAAGATCTCTTAAACGCATGCGTAATTTTATTCCGGTACCAACTAAAAGTTTGTTAGCAAATTAATTTTGCCGATTCTTGATTATGCTGACATATGCTAACCTGACCTAAGAGAGGATCAATTAGATAAACTTAAGCGCCTTTAAAATTTATGTATTCGCTTCATATTTGGCCTACGCAAATATGATCATATTTCAGATTTTCGTAAGAAACTCAAGTGGCTCCCGATCCGCCTTCGCAGGAATACTCATATACTTCATCTTCTTTACTGTATTCTGTTCAATCCAATTTCTCCTTCGTATCTTAAAGAACGTTTCCAATTTTTGGGCGAGTCACACCTTAAAAAATTCTTTTCCATGCCTCTTCCTTTTATAGCTGCTCCTTCACCACAACTGCCTGTCGGTTATGGAACTCTCTTCTTCTCGATATCAGAAATGCCAAAACATTTTTAATTTTTAAGCGTCGCTTAAAGAAACACTACCTGTCACTTTGCTTAATTTATTTTACTTTATTTTTATACAACACACATATTTTGTATTTAGATATTTTATTGTGTAACATTTATTCTCATTTAATAATGTGATAATTTTATATGTAAGTATGTGTGTGTATATATATGTATATGTATGTATGTATATGTTTGCGTGTATGTACATATTTTTGTATATTTTATACACTACTTAAATATTACTTGCACCCCATCCCTACTTCAATTTTGCTATTTCCTCTGCATTAAAGTTGCCTGGCAGAGATTGCTATTTAGCAATAAGATCGCCTTTTGTACCAACGTATGTTTTTATTATTGTTATTCTGTATATATTATTGGGTGTACAATCAAGAATTATTATTATTATTATTAATGCAAGATTTTCGTGAATGGAAAATTACTAGAACAAGTGAACGAAGTAGTATACTTGGGAAGTATGTTAAGTAGAGATGGTAGATACGAAATGGATGTTGAAAGACGTATTACTGCCGGTAACAGAATGAACGGTGCCTTAGCTGCGTTGTTGAGACGGCAGAACGTCAGCGTCGCTGCACGTTTGGCCGTACACAATGCAGTTCTGGTTCCGACGCTGTTATATGGCAGTAAAACTTGGGTATTACAGAAGAAGAATGAAAGAAAGATGAATGCTGTGGAGATGCGATCTCTTCGAAGGATATGCGGAGTCAAGCTGACCGAATCCACAACGAAGAGGTACACAGGATGGTTGGTACCAGCGAGGATGTCACAGTAAGAATGAAGAAGAACGTGCTCAGGTGGTTTGGGCACGTCGAAAGAATGAGTGACGAAAGAATGGTAAAAAAGATATATGATGAAAAAGTGAGTGGTAAGAAAGACTTTCGAAAACACAGTATCGAAGATACTGGAGGACCTTCCTCGTAAAAAGCATGAGGACTCCCCGGAGAGCATGCATGAAGAGGTTAATGACAGTGGACGAGGCGAAAGAGGTATGCAGGGACCGCAGCGTTTGGCGCTCCGTTCTCTCTGACTACCCTGCCAGGGATAAAGCGTGAAGCTAAGTACATTCAAACATAATCATATATACAGAGAAAAAGAATTCTATATATAATTCGCCATTGTTTTATAGCATATTGTGTAATATTCCTTCTGATATTCCAGAGCAATAAATATGACAGCTTTGTTAACTGATCCGTACTAAGTGGAACACAGGACTGAAAAATATAAAATAACATTTGTATGTAACATTTGGGGTCGAAGATGGAAGGCTTGCACGCAGCGATCCCTGCCAGCCTTACCTAGGGCTGCAACATTCCATCAGCCACGAGCACCATACGGGAGCACACTGCTAGGGCGTCCCCCCGAGGCGACGCGCACCAGTGCGTCCCCGCTGGTGTGACAAGTGGAGACGAATGCGGCGTTGGGGACCGCCACCCAGCACGCCATGTCCGGAACGGCGGGAAGTGGAGGACGGAGCTACAAATAGCTGCGTGGAATGTAAGAGGAGGGATGGACCAGAAGATGAATGAACTATTAGATGTGATGGATGAGCGAGATTTGGATGTCATTTGTATGACTGAGACCAAGCGAAAGGGCAATGATGCAACCGATTTGCCGGGCAGCCGCGTCGCTCTCTGGGCCGGCGTTCCAGAGAGCGAACGCGGGTGTCAAGGTGTAGGTGTATTATTGTCCTCTCGATTGGTTAGTGCAGTGGTAGAGTATGAGGCGATCAACCCTAGACTGCTTTGGGTTCGCTTCAAGCTGGGGATTACAAGAATATTCTTGTTGGTGGCATATGCGCCGGTATCCTCAGCTTCATTGAGCGAACTTGAGGGGTATTGGGAGAGTGTCAGGGATGTTCTAGGCAGTGTTAGAGGAAATGAAAATTAATATTATGTGGAGACATGAATGGATGGGTCGGAACCGCGAGAAGTGGTTACGAAGGTGTGTTAGGTCAATATGGTGACAGAAGAGTGAATGAGGCTGGAAAGCTCATTTTGGAACTTTGCAAGGAAAGGAATTTGTTTGTGGCAAACACGATGTTTGACCACAAACAAATTCACATGTATACATGGGAGCGCATGGGAGAGAAAAGTATGATTGATTTATTCCTAGTGGATCAGCGGATTCGAAAACAAGTGATGGACACACGTGTGTTTAGGGGTGCCGACTTGGGAACGGACCACTATCTAGTAATTGCTAGATTTAGGGGTTTGTTCGTAGGATGGCGTAACCGCACAAGGTGTTCATACTTGGAATCGAATTATCGCATAAGAAGCTGGAAGCTTCAAGATCCAACGATCAGAGAGGAGTATACAGAAAGGGTTTCCAAAAAGCTAGACAGTTGTGAAACAGGAAATGAAAGCGTTGAAGTATGTTGGCAGAACCTTAGGAACTGCATGGTGGAAGCTGCGACAGAGGTATGTGGTACAATGAAAAGAGGCTTTAGTAAAAAGCGTGACGAATGGTGGGATGATGAAGTGAGAGATGCTGTAGAAAGAAAGAAGAAGGCATGGCAGGATTATAAAGCCTCGGGTAAGAATAAAAGTATGAGAGAGATTAAAAAGAAAGAGTACAAGCTGCAAAAGCACCAAACGAAAGCACTGATAAAGATGAAGCGTGAAATAAACGAGAGTAAAAGAGATGAAAGGTTGACGAGCAACTTCCGGGATAACACGAAGCTTTTCTGGCGAGAAGTTAGTGATTCACGGAGTTGTTCGTCAACCTTTAGAATGAAAGGGGTGCTTTCGAAGGACGGTGAGATATTCACAAACAGATCACACGTTTTGCAGCGATGGGCGGAATTCTATAAGGAGATGTATGAATGTGATGACGCTTCTGCCTCAAGTAACAGCGACAAGCCGAGTCTTGATGTAGCAGATGGCGAAATCAGTATAAAAGAAGTTGAGAGTGCAATAAGAAGCTTGAAATGTGGTAAGTCAGCGGGAGCGGATGGAGTTACTGCCGAGATGATCAAATATGGTGGACCTCGCATCTTGGACTTGTTCTGGTTTCTGTGCAATTTGTGCTGGAAATCGGGGGAGGTCCCAGATGATTGGCAAAGTGCAGTCATCGTGCCTTTGTATAAAGGCAAAGATTCACAGATAGACTGTGCAAGCTATAGGGCTATCAGTTTGATTAGCTTAGGTGGTAAAGTATATGCAAAAATTTTAGCGAGAAGAATGCAAGAAAGATCCGAAAGGCTACTGTGGGAGGCCCAAGGAGGTTTTAGACCTGGAAGAGGATGCATGGATCAGATCTTTTCCATCCGCATGATCACAGAGAAGTTTTTGGCTGTAAACCAAAAGGTTTTCTGTGCTTTTGTGGACTTGGAGAAGGCGTTTGACAGGGTTGTGAGAAAGAAATTGTGGGAGATACTACCCCGGTACAATGTGAGCGGACCCTTGCTGCAGGCTGTAAAGTCTCTTTATAGAGATCACTCAGCCTGTGTGCGAGTAGGAGCCGACATGTCGCCTCGGTTTGGCATCCAATCGGGTGTCAAACAGGGCTGTGCCATGTCGGCTTGGTTGTTCAATTTGTATTTGGATAGCTGTCTCCAAGGACTGAAAGAAAGTGATATGGGTGTAAAAGTGGGTGACTTGAAGGTAAATTGCTTGTTGTACGCAGATGATGCAGTGCTTATTGCATCATCAGAAAGCGAGTTGCAGGCATTGGTCACCATTCTGAAAGACGGGTGTGAAACTAATGGTCTAAGCCTGAATGCAAGTAAGACAAAGGTTCTGGTATTTGAAAGAGACGAGGAAAGGACAGATTGCAAGATTTTCGTGAATGGAAATTTATTAGAACAAGTGAATGAAGTAGTATACTTGGGAAGTATGTTAAGTAGAGATGGTAGATACGAAATGGATGTGGAAAGACGTGTTGCTGCCGGTAACAGAATGAACGGTGCCTTAGCTGCGTTGTTGAGACGGCAGAACGTCAGCATCGCTGCACGTTTGGCCGTACACAATGCAGTTTTGGTTCCGACGCTGTTATATGGCAGTGAAACGTGGGTATTACAGAAGAAGAATGAAAGAAAGATGAATGCTGTGGAGATGCGATCTCTTCGAAGGATATGCGGAGTCAGCTTAGCTGACCGAATCCGCAACGAAGAGGTACACAGGATGGTAGGTACCAGCGAGGATGTCACAGTAAGAATGAAGAAGAACGTGCTCAGGTGGTTTGGGCACGTCGAAAGAATGAGTGACGAAAGAATGGTAAAAAAGATATACGATGGAAAAGTGTGTGGTAAGAGAGGTAAGGGGAGACCTCGGTTGACTTTCGAAAACACAGTATCGAAGATACTGGAGGAAGGTCACGTAAAAAGCATGAGGACTCCCCGGAGAGCATGCATGAAGAGGTTAATGACAGTGGACGAGGCGAAAGAGGTATGCAGGGACCGCAGCGTTTGGCGCTCCGTTCTCTCTGACTACCCCGCTAGGGATAGAGCGTGAAGATATGTATGTATGTATGTATGTAACATTTGTATTTATTTATATGACTACTGAAATATAAATTAGCCCTTATATTATGTTATTTAAAGCTAGTAGTACATTTAAAATATATGTAGAATGCTTCTGTTTGACCTAGAATCATGAACTAACCATTTACTGTACAAATAGAGTAAAAGCCCTAATTTATAGGTTTGTCATAAAGAAAACTCGTACCAAAGGTATATTGTTAGTTAAACGACAATAAACTACCACTTACTAACTAATTAAGTAACTAACTAATGTTATTATTGATTATGGACATTTCTCGTTGAACTCTAGTTATAAAACTAGGTAACTTTTGTCGTGTGTCCGGTTGTCACACCGTTTTTTTTTCTATCGATTTTTTCAACATTTTCAACAGAAATCATTGATACTTTTGTCTTCCGTATATGATATAGAACTGGATCAATTTTATAATAATATCTACATTAAGATTAAAGCTTTTTTGATGATGTCATGATAATTTTATGTAATATGTTTTACTTTTTTTAATATTTATATGGGTTAACTTTTCACATTACTAAGTTAAATAAAACTAACTAAATATAATAACTAACTAAACTAAACTAACTAAATATAATATTATTACATCTGCATCATGCAATTTGGCAATATATCCAGCCATATTCGTGTGTACGTTGTCATATTTTTTTTTAGCTTCACGCTTTATCCCGCATATTGCAGGGTAGGCAGAGGGAACTGCAGGAACTTTCTTTGCGACGCTTTATTTATTCAACAACACGTTTAAATGTATCTACAATAAATATAGTTGTAGCAGCACTTTGTAAGACGTCCCTTGAAACAAGATGTGCATGCCACAGAAGCAACGTCTGTCCGATAAAACTGTATGCCGCCACTAGTGACGTCATCGAAACGAGATTAGTCCCGAAAAGGACTGTTTTGTTACGTTTGTTAACGTCATAGTCAATTAAAACACGAAGCGTATAGTTCTGAAAAGAACTGTTTTTATTTTCATCTGCGAGCATCTTCTCATATTTATTCTTTACATCACACGACGAGTTGACAGGCGATCTTCGGTGCAGACATCCTCTCTCCGCGCGGCGCTTGAGCAAAATATTCGACGCCACGCGTGGGGCAATATTTATAGTATCGCGTCAGCATAGGCGACTCGGCAAGATGCGCGCGCAGCTCGACGCGAGATGGATGCGCGCGCAGCTTGGCTCGTGACGTCAGCATCCGAAGCAATATTTTTATCCAATTATTTTTATTGTTTTATAAACCGTTTTCCTATTGGACAATTTTACTTAGATTTTTGTATATATACTGGCACATTTTGAAAATAAATCATTCCTTCCTTCAACCACTAAACTGGAGTATTATTTCCAAAGTTGAGCTCTCCTCTAAAGTGGTGACCCCGAAGAACAAAGAAGAAAAAGAGAAGGAATCAAGAAAAATCCTTGCCCGGCTACCTACAGAATTATTTCTGCATTAATTTCTGAAATAGTTTCTGCTGGATCAAATCCCTGCTCGAGGAATTTCCGACGCCATGGAAGACAAGAACCAAGCCCTGCCACAAGCTTTCGCAAGCACATTAGCCCCAGAAGTCTCGAGTATAGCGCTGTCAATGCGTATACCACCTTTTTGGCGCGAAAACCCACGGCTCTGGTACCTTAGCTTTGAAGCCGCAACAGAGGAGTTAAAGAGGAGCCAGGCTCAACTCACCCAGATGGTACTCGTACAGCTCGAGAAGCCCGACATCGAACAAATATCCGACATCTTATTCAACGTCCCGAAGGAGCAACAGTATCAGGCCATCAAGGAGCGACTCATCTCCGTCTACGAGGAATCTGACAGTCGGCAATTTCAAAAGCTACTCGCTGAGATGGAACTCGGAGACCAGAAGCCCACACAACTACTCCGACGCATGCGAAACCTCGCTAGGGATAAGGTCTCGGACTCAACGCTGCGTATGATGTGGACAAAACTTCTACCAACACACGTCCGCTCTGTCCTCGCCGTTAGCGAAACATTTAGCTCTAAAACTACCCTGGAAGAGCTAGCATTACTCGCCGACAAAATGATCGAACAGACACAGGAAATCGCTGCCGTCTCAACACAATCAACTACTATACAACCGCCGACGCCGTCAACAAATCAAGCCGACTCTCAATTTTTAATAAACGAAATACGAAAATTGTCTCTAGAAATCGCAGAACTAAAAGCAAGACCGACTGCAAGACCGCCATATAATTATCCCCGATAACGTTTTCGATCCCGCCACCGTAGCTCGTCTCGATCCCGCACTCGTGAAGATTCATCGCCACCCTACTGCTACTACCACCGTCGCTTCGGCAGTCAAGCGAGACGCTGCACAACACCCTGTAGCTACAAAAAACAGTCGGAAAACTAGATCGAACGTTGGCTGCGGCGGAATCCGGCGTTCCCACTACTTCATACCGCCTATTCGTAACCGACAAGAAGACGAAACTATCTTTCTTAGTAGATACCGGGGCAAATATATCCGTTCTACCGAGAAAGCAAGGCCAGAACACAACGCCGTTACCTTTCAAACTCTATGCAGCGAACAATACAACTATATCTACATACGGCGAAAAAACACTCGAACTTGACCTCAACCTACGACGTCCGTATAAATGGAAGTTCATCGTTGCCGACGTGTCAAAACCTATACTAGGAGCCGACTTTCTAAACCACCACCAACTCATTGTAGATTTAAAAAATCGAAGATTAATTGATGCAGTTACAAATCTCAAAATCAACGCTCCTATAACATCAACAAATACGCCTACAGTACGAAGCATAGATATTCACAACGCTTGCCACGAAATATTAGCAGAGTTTCCCGGCACTACAAGACTAACCGCAATGCAACTTCAACCTAAAATTAACGTCGAACATTATATTGAAACGCAAGGCCCGCCTATACACTGTCGTGCTCGACCGATCCCGCCACATCGATACGAAAACATAAAAAAAGAATTCGAAAACATGATGCAACAAGGACTCTGCAGACCGAGTAAAAGCCCGTGGTCATCGCCACTACATATCGTGCCTAAGAAAAACGGCGACATACGAGTATGCGGCTATTACCGCAGACTAAACGCGATTACAAAACCCGATCGCTACCCGGTACCGCGAATCAAGGACTTCACCTATCATTTATGCGGGAAAACAATTTTTTCGACGATCGATCTCAACCGAGCCTACCAACAACTTAGCGTCAGGGAAGAGGATATCGAAAAAACCGCTATTATAACACCTATGGGTTTATTCGAATTTCCACGAATGTGTCCCGGCTTAAAAAACGCCGGTCAAACATTCCAACGCTTCATTCATCAAGTACTCCGAGGATTAGACTACGTATTTCCGTTCATCGACGACGTACTCATCGCTTCATCAAACGAAACAGAACATAAAGAACATCTTAGAACCGTTTTACGAAGACTCGAAGAGAATGGAATCACAATTAACCCCGCCAAATGCAACCTAGGCCAGTCTCAAGTCAAATTTCTCGGTTACATCGTTAATAAAGAGGGAATTCAACCACCTGAAGAAAAAGTAAAAGCAATAGTTGACTACTCTAAACCAAAAACCATAGAAGAGCTAAGAAGATTTCTCGGTATGCTTAACTTCTACCGTGACCACATACCGAACGCAGCAACAATACAAGCTCCCTTAAATTCATACCTACACAATGTTAAAAAGCGCGATAAAACAATAATACACTGGACCGACGAAGCAACGCAAGCCTTCGAAGCGTGTAAAAAGAGCATAACCGACGCCACTTTACTCGCTCACCCATCACATCAAGCTACTCTCGCGATATTCTGTGACGCATCCGATACAGCCGCAGGAGCCGTACTACAACAATATATAGAAGAAAAATGGCAACCTATCGCTTACTTCTCAAAGAAATTTTCAGACGCACAAAAGAAATATTCTACGTACGACAGAGAACTCTTATCAATGTATATGGCAGTTAAACATTTTCGAAAAATATTCGAAGGACGACAAATAATAATATTCACAGATCATAAACCGCCTCCTATCTATCCTCCTACCTATCCTTCAAGAAAATAAATATACCGAACACCGACAGCGAAATATATTGTGAAACATCTACATCTTATATTCGACCTTATATACCACAACAACACCGAAGAGAAGTTTTTAACAGCGTACATAATATAAGTCATCCCGGAACGCGAACAACGCGCAAGCTACTTACAAAAAAATTCTTTTGGCCTTCAATGAACTCTGACATCGCTCAATGGACAAAAAGTTGTATTAATTGTCAAAAAAGCAAAATACAACGTCACACGTCAAGCCACATAGAAGCATTCCCGCCAAGCGACCGATTTCAACACATACACATCGATATAGTCGGACCGCTTCCTACTACAGCTCAAGGACATCGCTATCTAATAACAATGATAGACAGACAAACCCGCTGGCCCGAAGCTATACCTACCGCCGACATATCAGCTGAGACAGTCGCAGAAGTCGTCTATAATCACTGGATAGCAAGATTCGGATGTCCCGCCACACTAACAAGCGATCAAGGCCGACAGTTCGAAGGGCATCTGTTCAATGACCTTATGAAAATTCTCGGAATAAACAAAACCCGTACTACGCCATATCACCCGCAAAGTAACGGAATTGTCGAACGATGGCATCGTACATTGAAGACTGCACTGCGAGCGAAGTTATCGAACACGAGTTCGTGGAGCAATGAACTCGCTACAGTACTATTAGGACTGCGAGCCGCACTACGCACCGATACCGGCGTTAGCACAGCTGAGCTTACCTACGGCTATAACCTACGTTTGCCCGGCGACTTTTTTGTCGCGAGCGCATCTATACCTACATCTACGATGGATAGTACGTACGTCGAAAAATTACGCGCGAATATCGCTCAATATAAGCCTCAGCCGTTCGAAACTCATCGAAATAATAAACACATCTTTGTGCATCAAGACCTGCGTACATGCAGTCATGTGTTTATTCGTGTCGACGCGCTACGAACGCCATTTCAAACACCATATGAAGGTCCCTATCGAGTCATCAAACGAACAGATAAGGTTTTTACAATTCAATTACCCGATCGTCAAACAAACATATCGATCGACCGTTTAAAACCTGCATATGTACTACAAGAACAGGAAGAACCAAATAACCTTATTCAAGATACTAACCTCAAGAAAACCATTACCTTACCTTACCACAAGAAAACCGTTACCTTAGATAACCAGCTACCAGAGATACCTAACGCATCGAACACCGTGACGTCACAGCCTGTCAACATCAAAACATCAAAATCTGGCCGCAACATCAAACTGCCGGTACGTTTCACTTGAGGGGGACTCCTGTAGCAGCACTTTGTAAGACGTCCCTTGAAACAAGATGTGCATGCCACAGAAGCAACGTCTGTCCGATAAAACTGTATGCCGCCACTAGTGACGTCATCGAAACGAGATTAGTCCCGAAAAGGACTGTTTTGTTACGTTTGTTAACGTCATAGTCAATTAAAACACGAAGCGTATAGTTCTGAAAAGAACTGTTTTTATTTTCATCTGCGAGCATCTTCTCATATTTATTCTTTACATCACACGACGAGTTGACAGGCGATCTTCGGTGCAGACATCCTCTCTCCGCGCGGCGCTTGAGCAAAATATTCGACGCCACGCGTGGGGCAATATTTATAGTATCGCGTCAGCATAGGCGACTCGGCAAGATGCGCGCGCAGCTCGACGCGAGATGGATGCGCGCGCAGCTTGGCTCGTGACGTCAGCATCCGAAGCAATATTTTTATCCAATTATTTTTATTGTTTTATAAACCGTTTTCCTATTGGACAATTTTACTTAGATTTTTGTATATATACTGGCACATTTTGAAAATAAATCATTCCTTCCTTCAACCACTAAACTGGAGTATTATTTCCAAAGTTGAGCTCTCCTCTAAATAGTTTAAAAAAACTAAAAGATACGCTTTTTTAAGTATATCAAACTAAAAAGTAAACAATAATTCTTAAAACAAGTTAAAAACAGTAATGATCGAAAAATACTAATATCTATTATTGTGAAAAAGCGTGGGGCGGTTTGTGTCATATTAAGCAACTGAAACTTTATTTGGCATATTTATAGAGATTGAGTATGAAAGGTGAGGAAAAAGAAATGACCAACTCAATAGGAAAATAGGATATACTTAAAAAAAGCTTATTTTTTAGTTTTTTTAAGCTATATTTATTTTTTATTTTTTAGTTTTATATAGCTATATTTGTTTTTTATTTTTTTGGTTTAATTTGGTTCATTATTATTATTTCATTTCGTTTTTATTTAATAATCTTTTTTATTTTTTACTGGTGATGAAATAAAAATTAAATTAAAAAATAATATATTACAAATTAAATAAAAACAAAATAAAAAAAGACTAAAAAACAACTTTTTAACTGGTACGAACGGGATTGAGGACCGTCGTGGCGCAGAAGCGCAACGTCTGCCTGGAACGCGACGGTTACTGGGTTCGATCCCCAGTCGGAGAAGATGGATTTTTCTATTTCCATTTTCTTCGCTCTGGCATCTAAGGCAAAGCGCAGCGTTGAGTTCCGCCACTCAACACGCAATGCCTCGAAACCGGCGGAAAGTGGGGACGGAGTAAAGCTGGGACTAAGTAACGGAGTGTCTTAACACTAGGTTCTTATGGTTCCTGCAGTTCCCTCTGCCTACCCTGCCACGTGCGGGATAAAGCGTGAAGCTAAAAAAAAAAAAAAACCGGATTCGAAGCCGCATCCACAGCATGTAAAATGACTGCAATCCCGTATGTCAAACCGCTCGACTGACGATACACATACGAGAGCTG
Organism: Dione vanillae; assembly: GCA_037178615.1. Taxonomy (NCBI): domain Eukaryota; kingdom Metazoa; phylum Arthropoda; class Insecta; order Lepidoptera; family Nymphalidae; genus Dione; species Dione vanillae. The sequence continues at coordinate 651,936 of JAZFAU010000209.1, read as the reverse complement.
AGTATACTGACAACATACATAAGCCACGATTTCTTAGTCCAAAGAGAGTCTCTCAGATACAAGTGAAACTGATGAACTGGTAAACGCAGCGCTTTGTCTTCTTAACAGAGCGGGCAATTGATATAATCCGTTTCCCCGAGTAAGTATTGAACCTACTACCGTCGCACTTACAATCAGACTCTGCTACAGCGCCACGAGAAGGCGGTCATGATAAATTAATAGGCCTATTAACATTATTAGTATTTAAACTACTTATTAAGAACGACTACAATAAACATAAAAAAGTTTGCAGTTTGTTTATTATGAATAAACAACAAATTGTAAACTTTTTTAAATGTAATTAAGATATGTTATGAAATAAAGTAGTCTAAATTACATAAGGCTAATAACTTATTACAATCTGATCACAATCTTTTAATATACACACATACCAGCCTAAGAATACGTCGACTAACGATTGTCTCTTTATCTCTGATTCTGTAATAGATAGTGTCGTTACAATTATTATAATTCCTTGTTCAAATAATTTTTTTAATTTTTGTTCATCTCATATACTAACTTATATATACTAACCGTTACCCCCGGATTTAGTTGCGTGGAAGTTGATTATATATTACATATTACATTATATATTACATATTTTTCTTTTTTCATTTGATTCCCACTCAGGAAAGATGGATTTTTCTCTTAACACTAGGTTCCACGGTTCCTGCAGTTCCCTCTGCCTACCCTGCCATGTGCGGGATAAAGCGTGAAGCTAAAAAAAATTAATATACATTTTATGTTAGTTACATATCATTTCTGGCTAGACTTTCGTGCGTGAGAAGCACCACACTGCTCGCGGAGCTCACTCTTGTACAGTTATAGTGAAAAACAGTCTTGTCTTAGGTCTACTCTGCCTATTTTTTAGGGTTGTAACCTTTTGATTTATTAATTGTCATATTGAAGCAAGATTTAAGCGGTAGTTGTATTGTTCTTAACTCGAAGAGATATTCCGATGGAAATGAGGCAGACGCTGCGCATCACAACGGTCCTCGTCCATTAGTAATAACGCATGTACTCTAAATCTTTAGCCTAAAAAAATTATGGTAGTCCCATTCAAACTACAGCCCCAACTACATCCCCTATTAAGCTAATTTTCGAATTTCCTGAAATATTTATAGTATTTATTTGTTGTAATTTGCTTATTTTAGTTTTAAAGTAACTGACTTTCATACATATTATTCTCTCCTATTTAGGCCCCTTGGGGGTAAATTGGTGGGTGTCTACTTAACAAAATGAATACATTCTGTTTAAGTCTTGACAGTTAGCATTCTGCGAGGATAAATAAGTCGGTCAGTCCGGATATGTCATTTTATACTGATACATTGCTTCCCGAAACAGCTAGATTAATCACATAGAATGCTTCTGCCACATACTTTTTAGAGATCTGGTGAGAGTTAGTGGTAGAGCGACAAGTAACATGTTCGATATTGAATTATTTTCATTTCATTTACTCTGGTAACAAGACAAAGCGCAACGTGAAATAGCGTGAACGTGTTTTAAACCAGAACCTTGATTTACCTTCGAAAAAATTAAATGTATCTGTATTTCTAAATTTTAATATTTTTACACTAATACTATATGAAAACTAATATCACTGAGCTTATGACTAAATGTGTAAGTTAATAAAAATATAATTATAAAATAATGCTACGAATGAAACATTAATTCAAAATTATCACTTTACTCATTATTTATTACTCAGCCATCACAATGCGCTACATCGGTAGCTTTATGTTTACAAAAAAAATATTAATTAATAAGAACTTTTATAATAAGTATGATACTAAATAATAAATGGAGGCGTCCATGTATCAGCGGCACACCACCTTAACGTTAGCTTGTTAGTCGTTGGTTCGATTCCCACACAAAATAATTTATTGTTTTATTTTCTCGCACTAGTAACAAAACAAAGAATATCTTAATATCAGATTACTTCTGTATTATTCTGCTTTATGGTGGAGAAGAAAAAAAGTTTATTTGGTATGATACAAAATAACTTCTACACATTCTCATACTTCATTAATTGGAGAACATTCGATATAATTAAATAAAATGATATTAAGCTAAAATCTAATAAGTGAATTATGTTAATTAAGCATGTCTTCAAAATTTCAAATATGTACTGAAGTAATAAATTCATAAAAGTGATCTTATTTTAAATTTTATCACACCTATGTGTAATACGAATCGTGCCAAACTACTTGCATACGAACTCCAAGTAAAACGTTGACCTTCCCCTCGCCGCCAATTGTAGCTCGGTAATTAGTATATGCTATGCACCGAGCACTAACAGTATAAAATGCTAAGAAATCCACAAGTAAGACACAGTCATACATTGACAAGCAGCAACAATGGTAGCTAAAGTGAGTTGAGAACTTTTTATCGGACAAACAAATATTACTTGTAAAAGATATTACTTGTATAATTTTAATATTATTTCTGTACAGTGGTTTAGGAATTCTATATTATAATTTGACGTTTACATTACAGTTCGTCATCGTCCTCGCTCTGGCCGTAGCCGCCTCAGCTGTCCCCTTGGTACCAGTTGCCAAAGTTGCCTACGCCGAAGTCGAAGCGCCCGCCCACTACGAGTTCCAATACTCCGTACACGACGAGCACAGCGGAGATGTGAAGCAGCAACAAGAGTCTCGCGCCGGAGACGCCGTCCACGGCTCCTACTCGCTCGTGCAGCCTGATGGAATCCACCGCATCGTGGAGTACAGCGCTGACAAGGAGAGCGGATTCGTTGCCAACGTTCGCTACGAAGGTCACCCCATCGCCCAAGCCCCCGCCAAAGTTGCCTACGCTCCCGTCGCCAAGCTTGCCTACGCCGCCCCTATTGCTAAGGTTGCCTACTCCGCACCCGTAGCCTACGCCGCCCCCGTCGCCAAGATCGCCTACAGCGCTCCAGTCGCCAAGCTCGCCTACGCCGCTCCTCTCGCCCACGTCAGCTACTCATCCCCCATCATTTCCTACCAACACTAAGTCAGAGCCAGTTGTTATTGTTATTCTAATTTATTATTATGAACTGAATAGTTGCAAATAAATAATTTGTTAAGATTAAATTATTTATATCAAATATTTATCCTTAATATATCAGTATTCATAAAATTGAAACATTACGAAGTTGAAAAGTGATGGATAGATAAAAATGATTACGAAATTTATATTCACACATGTAACATATAAGGCATACAAAAAAAGAAATTTCATTCATCATTTTATGGGCTATTCCATGATGAAATAAATGAATGAGTTGATAGCTACAAACAATTGTAGTCGCGTTCATACAGGACCCAAAAATTATGTATGTAAAAAAATATATGGATTAGTTGAATGTTTATATCACTTTATTGATGAACGATAGAACACATCTTTCTATATGTTTATGAAAAATAGTTTTCTCAGGAACGTGTTAAAGTAGCACAAAGCAGAAAGCTGACATCACCTTCATTATATTAATGTTAATAAGTATTATTCATATTTACAATCGCTTGAAGTGTGGAAAATATCAAATTTCTATGTTCAACTTGAACGATAGACATGCAAGTATCTGACACATTTGTGACACATATTTGAAACTAGTAGTTTATTTACAACCTACTTATGTAGGTCACTTCTGTTTGACCTATAATCATGAAATTTGACAATGAGAACTAACCATGCAAAAGGAAAAATTGTCTACTTTCAGGACATTGTGAGCTGAGTGGCAGAACTAAACACAGTGCTTTGTCTTCTTAACAGAGCGTTTAAATAACATAATCTGTTTCCCTAACTTTGCATTGAACCCACAACCGTCGCATTTCCAATCAGACATTGCTACAGCGCCACGAGAACGTCACCGTGATAAATTAAACAGATTATCTTATAATTAAAATCCTTGTCAACATTTAATATTTAAACTTTGCTTGTTACTAAATGACTACAATAAAGTTCAAAAAATGTATACAATTTGTATTTCACATATAAGTTGTAATTAAGATATCTTGTGAAATAAAATAGTCAAAATTACCTCAGATAATGATTTGATCACAATCTTTTAACATACACTCATGCTAAACTATGGTAAGGTCTATTATTGATTAACTTTTTATCTTTAATTTTGAAAATAGTGTTATTACAATTATTATAATTTGATTTTTAAAATATTTACTTCACTAATTATAGAAAAATACTCTAAAAAAACATATATGAATTTAAACGCAGCGGGATTTGATCCCGTACCTCTTGAAAACCGTGCAAGCGCTCCGACCATTAAGATATGCGTCCTTAGTCGCGCCGCAACGAAATTTTTAATTGTTTTATACAACTTATTTCGTTGTGAGCATCTCTGTAGGGAGATTTTTACAAGTTTCAGCTACCCAAAGATTAGGTTTAAAAAATTTATTCTCAAAAAGACATAGTCACTTACATGAGCACATACAAAAGTTAAAATACAAAAAATAGTCGCCAGATTATTTAGAACTCAATTAACGATAGTAAGATATTATTACAAGTGTGTCACATCGTTAGTATATCAATTATTTAATAAAATATGTTGTGAAAGCTGAGATTTAAATTCGTTAATTGAGCTTGCATTTCTTATGGTAGACGCTAATTTGTTGTAAAGTTGTGCTCCCTCAGATGTGATATCCTTCTTTGCAAATTTTGTCCTTGTCTTTGGGAGAACTAGTATTAGCTAGGGCTATTACAATGAACAATTTTTTGGCGAAAGAGAGTTATAAAATTATAGAAAAAACGCTTAAAGAAAACATACTAATTTATATGTCAAGTTATAGTTAGTTAAGTTAGTTATAGTTAGTTAAGTTAGTGTTCAAGTATTTATCTACTTTCAATGTGCATTAACATTTTAAAAATCATAAAATATTTTCTTCATTTAAACACTTTTTGTCAATCTTATATTACGTATTAGCTTCTGCCCGCGGGCACTAGCTGCTTTAAGAGTCGTAATCATAAGAAATAGAAAATCTACTCATGCTGATAATATTTTAAATTCATGATTTTTTTTAGCTCTACCCTATTATCCCGCTCATAGCAGTTTAGGAAAAGGGAACTGCAGCAACCGTGGGAAGACACTCCGTTACGCGCTTTCCGCCGTTTCGAGGCATTGCCTGTTGAGTGGCGTAACTCAATATCGCGCTTTGCCTAGTTGCCAGAGCGAAGAAAATGGAAAAATCTATCTATCTACATCTCTTATTAAGAATTTTTTTTATTTATATCCTATTCAAGCCCCTTGGGGTGGATTTATTAAAATTCTTTCCTAGGGGGCGGCGTACTTAACAAACACGGTCCATATGATGTGTTTGTGCCTTGACAGCTTGTACTAAGCGATGATGCATCAGTCAGTTAGTCAGGACATGCTATTTTATATGTATACATTGTTTCCTATAGTAATAATTTTGTTACGGTATATTAAAAGGATGTTTTGGTAAGTTGTGATTGATCACTATACTCATTATTTTATATAGAAAACTTGTTTGGTGAAAAAAACTTGGGACAACTAATACTGCACTTGTTTCTATACCATAGGTGATGAAATAATAATAGCCAGTTGATCACAAAAACTTGGATATTTGTTTGAAACTTAAAGTGACGCTAATAATTCTACTTGAATGTATCATAATGTATTTCTATACACTTAAAAAATAGTATATTTTATATCGATCTTTGTGCTATTGTGGTGGAGCGGCATAGCGTCTCTTTTGAGTGTGACGGTTACGAGTTCGATTCTCACTCGGAGATATTGAGCTATTTTCATTTTATTCGCTCTGGTAATAAGACTAAGAACGGCGTGGAGTGATACGCAAAGTATTGAAAGCAGGGGACGAAGTGTCTTAGTAATAGAACCTAGTATTACCTTTGCAAAAATGTTAAATTATTTACTAGTATTTCTAAATTTTTATACTTTTACTTCAGTAATATCTCAGGATATCGTCACTAAGCTTATGACTAGTGCGTTAATAAATATATTATTTTGATTATAAAAATAATGCCACGAATGAATCATCTCAAAACTTTAAGTTGTATCACTCATCACAATGCGCTGCATCGGTAGCTTTATAGAGTTTGATAACGAATAATTATTATTATGATCTACAATAAGTATGATATAATACTAGTATGATAATAAATAAAGGCTTACTATTTAAACGTTAAAGTTTGATTTGTTTTTCCATTACTACACAAGGCAATTAGTTTATTTTCTCCCTTTGGTACCAAACCAAAGAATGTGTTAAGATATAACACTACAATCCCTCTGCCTATTCTGCTATATGCGGAAAAAGTAAAAAGCCTTATTAATTGATACAAAATACCTTCTACAAATTCTCATCTTTACTTGATTTGTAGACCACTCAATGTTATTATATTGTAAGATCCAGGTGCTAAAATTTCATAATTGAATTATGTTAATTAAGCATGTCTTACAAATTTCAAATATGTGCTGAAGTAATAATTTAATAAAAGCGATCTTATTTTTAATTCAATGTTATCATATTCAAGTTCAACTAGCCACGCGTGTAATCACACCTATGTGTAATACGGATCGTGCCAAACTACTTGCATAAGAACTCCAAGTAAAACGTTGACCTTCCCCTCGCCGCCAATTGTAGCTCGGCAATTAGTATATGCTCTATAGCCCAGGGCACAATGTATGTCACCGAGCACTAACAGTATAAAATGCTAAGAAATCCACGAGTAAGACACAGTCATACATTGACAAGCAGCAACAATGGTAGCTAAAGTGAGTTGAGAACTTTTTAAAGAACAAACAAATATTACTTATTATATTATTTCTGTACAGTGGTTTAGGAACTCTATATTATAATTTGACGTTTACATTACAGTTCATCATCGTCCTCGCTCTGGCCGTAGCTGCCTCAGCTGTCCCCTTGGTACCAGTTGCCAAAGTCGCCTACGCCGAAGTCGAAGCGCCCGCCCACTACGAATTCCAATACTCCGTACACGACGAGCAAAGCGGAGATGTGAAGCAGCAACAAGAGTCTCGCGCCGGAGACGCCGTCCACGGCTCCTACTCACTCGTGCAGCCTGATGGAGTCCACCGCATCGTTGAGTACAGCGCTGACAAGGAGAGCGGATTCGTTGCCAACGTTCGCTACGAAGGTCACGCCATCGCCCAATCCCCCGCCAAAGTTGCCTACGCTCCCGTCGCCAAGCTTGCCTACGCCGCTCCCGTCGCCAAGGTGGCCTACGCCGCCCCTATTGCTAAGGTTGCCTACTCCGCACCCGTAGCCTACGCCGCCCCCGTCGCCAAGATCGCCTACAGCGCTCCAGTCGCCAAGCTCGCCTACGCCGCTCCTCTCGCCCACGTCAGCTACTCATCCCCCATCATTTCCTACCAACACTAAGTCAGAGCCAGTTGTTATTGTTATTCTAATTTATTATTATGAACTGAATAGTTGCAAATAAATAATTTGTTAAGATTAAATTATATATATCAAATATTTATCCTTAATATATCAGTATTCATAAAATTGAAACATTACGAAGTTGAAAAGTGATGGATAGATAAAAATGATTACGAAATTTATATTCACACATGTAACATATAAGGCATACAAAAAAAAGAAATTTCATTCATCATTTTATGGGCTATTCCATGATGAAATAAATGAATGAGTTGATAGCTACAAACAATTGTAGTCGCGTTCATACAGGACCCAAAAATTATGTATGTAAAAAAATATATGGATTAGTTGAATGTTTATATCACTTTATTGATGAACGATAGAACACATCTTTCTATATGTTTATGAAAAATAGTTTTCTCAGGAACGTGTTAAAGTAGCACAAAGCAGAAAGCTGACATCACCTTCATTATATTAATGTTAATAAGTATTATTCATATTTACAATCGCTTGAAGTGTGGAAAATATCAAATTTCTATGTTCAACTTGAACGATAGACATGCAAGTATCTGACACATTTGTGACACATATTTGAAACTAGTAGTTTATTTACAACCTACTTATGTAGGTCACTTCTGTTTGACCTATAATCATGAAATTTGACAATGAGAACTAACCATACAAAGGGAAAAATTGTCTACTTTCAGGACATTGTGAGCTGAGTGGCAGAACTAAACACAGTGCTTTGTCTTCTTAACAGAGCGTTTAAATAACATAATCTGTTTCCCTAACTTTGCATTGAACCCACAATCGTCGCACTTCCAATCAGACATTGCTACAGCGCCACGAGAACGTCACCGTGATAAATTAAACAGATTATCTTATAATTAAAATCCTTGTTAACATTTAATATTTAAACTTTGCTTGTTACTAAATGACTACAATAAAGTTCAAAAAATGTGAACAATTTGTATTTCACATATAAGTTGTAATTAAGATATCTTGTGAAATAAAATAGTCAAAATTACCTCAGTCTAATATCTGATAATGATTTGATCACAATCTTTTAACATACACTCATGCTAAACTATGGTAAGGTCTATCATTGATTAACTTTTTATCTCTGATTTTGAAAATAGTGTTATTACAATTATTATAATTTGATTTTTAAAATATTTACTTTACTAATGATAGAAAAATACTTAAAGACAACATATATGAATTTAAACGCAGCGGGATTTGATCCCGTAACTCTTGCAAGCCGTGCAAGCGCTCCGACCATTAAAATATGCGTCCTTAGTCGCGCCGCAACGAAATTTTTAATTGTTTTATACAACTTATTTCGTTGTGAGCATCTCTGTAGGGAGATTTTTACAAATTTCAGCTACCCAAAGATTAGGTTTAAAAAATTTATTCTCAAAAAGACATACTCACTTACATGAGCACATACGAAAGTTAAAATACAAAAAATAGTCGCCAGATTATTTAGAACTCAATTAACGAAGAATAAGATATTATTACAAGTGTGTCACATCGTTAGTATATCAATTATTTAATAAAATATGTTGTGAAAGCTGAGATTTAAATTCGTTAATTGAGCTTGCATTTCTTATGGTAGACGGTAATTTGTTGTAAAGTTGTGCTCCCTCAGATGTGATATCCTTGTTTGCAAATTTTGTCCTTGTCTTTGGGAGAACTAGTATTAGCTAGGGCTATTACAATGAACAACTTTTTGGTGAAAGAGAGTTATAAAATGGTAGAAAAAACGCTCAAAGAAAACATACTAATTTATATGTCAAGTTATAGTTAGTTAAGTTAGTTATAGTTAGTTAAGTTAGTGTTCAAGTATTTATCTATCTTCAGTGTGCATTAACATTTTAAAAGTCATAAAATACTTTCTTCATTTTAACGCTTTTTGTTAACCTTATATTACGTATTAGCTTATGTCCGCGGGCATTAGCTACTTTAAGAGTCGTAATCATAAGAAATAGAGATTTTCTACTAATTACTCATGCTGATTATATTTTAAATTCATGATTTTTTTTAGCTCTACCCTATTATCCCGCTCATAGCAGTTTAGGAAAAGGGAACTGCAGCAACCGTGGGAAGACACTCCGTTACGCGCTTTCCGCCGTTTCGAGGCATTGCGTGTTGAGTGGCGGAACTCAATATCGCGCTTTGCCTAGTTGCCAGAGCGAAGAAAATGGAAAAATCTATCTATCTACATCTCTTATTAAGAATTTTTTTTTATTTATATCCTATTCAAGCCCCTTGGGGTGGATTTATTAAAATTCTTTCCTAGGGGGCTGCGTACTTAACAAACACGGTACATATGATGTGTTTGTGCCTTGACAGCTTGTACTAAGCGATGATGCGTCAGTCAGTTAGTCAGGACATGCTATTTTATATATATACATTGTTTCCTATAGTAATAATTTTATTACGGTATATTAAAAGGATGTTTTAGTTAGTTGTGATTGATCACTATACTCATTATTTTATATAGAAAACTTGTTTGGTGAAAAAAACTTGGGACAACTAATACTGCACTTGTGTCTATACCATAGGTGATGAAATAATAATAGCCAGTTGACGATCACAAAAACTTGGATATTTGTTTGAAGCTTAAAGTGACGCTAATAATTCTTGTTGAATGTATCATAATGTATTTCTATATACTTAAAAAGTAGTATATTTTATATCGATCTATGTGCTGTTGTGGAGCGGCATAGCGTCTCTTTTGAGTGTGACGGTTACGAGTTCGATTTTCACTTTTTATTTATTTATTCGCTACACTTTTTATTCGCTCTGGTAATAAGACTAAGAACGGCGTGGAGTGATACGCAAAGTATTGAAAGCAAGGGACGAAGTGTCTTAGTAATAGAACCTAGTATTACCTTTACAAAAATGTTAAATTATTTACTAGTATTTCTAAATTTTTATACTTTTACTTCAGTAATATCTCAGGATATCGTCACTAAGCTTATGACTAGTACGTTAATAAATATATTATTTTGATTATAAAAATAATGCCACGAATGAATCATCTCAAAACTTTAAGTTGTATCACTCATCACAATGCGCTGCATCGGTAGCTTTATAGAGTTTGATAACGAATAATTATTATTATGATCTACAATAAGTATGATATAATACTAGTATGATAATAAATAAAGGCTCTCATGAATCAGCGGCTTACTATTTAAACGTTAAAGTTTGATTTGTTTTTCCATTACTACACAAGGCAATTAGTTTATTTTCTTCCTTTGGTACCAAACCAAAGAATGTGTTAAGATATAACACTACAATCCCTCTGCCTATTCTGCTATATGCGGAAAAAGTAAAAAGCCTTATTAATTGATACAAAATACCTTCTACAAATTCTCATCTTTACTTGATTTGTAGACCACTCAATGTTATTATATTGTAAGATCCAGGTGCTAAAATTTCATAATTGAATTATGTTAATTAAGCATGTCTTACAAATTTCAAATATGTGCTGAAGTAATAATTTAATAAAAGCGATCTTATTTTTAATTCAATGTTATCATATTCAAGTTCAACTAGCCACGCGTGTAATCACACCTATGTGTAATACGGATCGTGCCAAACTACTTGCATAAGAACTCCAAGTAAAACGTTGACCTTCCCCTCGCCGCCAATTGTAGCTCGGCAATTAGTATATGCTCTATAGCCCAGGGCACAATGTATGTCACCGAGCACTAACAGTATAAAATGCTAAGAAATACACGAGTAAGACACAGTCATACATTGACAAGCAGCAACAATGGTAGCTAAAGTGAGTTGAGAACTTTTTAAAGAACAAACAAATATTACTTATTATATTATTTGTGTACAGTGGTTTAGGAACTCTATATTATAATTTGACGTTTACATTACAGTTCATCATCGTCCTCGCTCTGGCCGTAGCTGCCTCAGCTGTCCCCTTGGTACCAGTTGCCAAAGTCGCCTACGCCGAAGTCGAAGCGCCCGCCCACTACGAATTCCAATACTCCGTACACGACGAGCAAAGCGGAGATGTGAAGCAGCAACAAGAGTCTCGCGCCGGAGACGCCGTCCACGGCTCCTACTCACTCGTGCAGCCTGATGGAGTCCACCGCATCGTTGAGTACAGCGCTGACAAGGAGAGCGGATTCGTTGCCAACGTTCGCTACGAAGGTCACGCCATCGCCCAATCCCCCGCCAAAGTTGCCTACGCTCCCGTCGCCAAGCTTGCCTACGCCGCTCCCGTCGCCAAGGTGGCCTACGCCGCCCCTATTGCTAAGGTTGCCTACTCCGCACCCGTAGCCTACGCCGCCCCCGTCGCCAAGATCGCCTACAGCGCTCCAGTCGCCAAGCTCGCCTACGCCGCTCCTCTCGCCCACGTCAGCTACTCATCCCCCATCATCTCCTACCAACACTAAGTCAGAGCCAGTTGTTATTGTTATCCTAAATTATTATTATGAACTGAATAGTTGCAAATAAATAATTTGTTAAGATTAAATTCTATAAGTATTTATATTCAAAACCCGACCCAACCTAACATATAATTATTAGTAAATATACAAAACATTTGATATATTTTATTTTATTATATATGCGTTTATATACTGGATTACAATATTGTATACAACATTCCTACATAATATATATAGGGTGCATTTTAGCAATTTCAAATTAATTATTAAAAATGTAACAATTACAAAGCTATGTAATTGTTGCTATATTTATAATTAAAAATATATCGCGTGCAAACCATTTTAACATACATGTATATCAACTTCAGAGGAAGGGGGTCATATAGGGAGGCTGGGCGTGGGTGGACCGCACCTGAATTATTCATAGAGCCGCATAGTGATTTCATCTCATTGAATCGAGCTGCCGCCGGCCGTGATTACGACAGCGATACCTCCGTTCGCCAGACTTGGACAATGCAGCTTGTCAACTAACTCTGATAGTCATAGCTGATAAGTCACGGATTATCTCGCTATAATTTATCTTAGTTAAGATAACTTGACTTATTTTTTAATTATAATTATTCTAGTCAATGATTTAGGTACTTCTATTTATCTTAATGGTTTGCTATATGGATGGTGTATAAATAAATAAATTAAATAAATTGTGTAAGTGTAAATTAAATGCAACGTTTTCATACACTTTTAGCTATCGAATATTGAAGTGACTAGTCGTTTAATTTTTCTTCTTTCATGCATTTTTCTAACAAAATTAAGTAACTTATACGTTACCTAATTAGCAAATTTGATTTGAGTTAATTATTATTGATTTATGATTTACTTACCTTAGTATATGATCAACAGCAAATGAATGTACCCTAGATAAGATAAACAAAAAAGTAAACAACTCTAATTATTTAATTTAATCTATAACCACCAATACTATATAAATAGAATCGTAAAACAAAGTACATAGCTACCTAATAAATACCAAAAGAAAATCAAACGCTAATCCGCTTAGTTGTTACAATTATTATAAAATAAATGAAACATTTGCGTTTACTGAACAATGGCAGGTAAAAATGAAGAGATTGGTTTTTATCTGCGCCGCGGCGGCAAATTGAATGTAAAGTTGATTTCCCGGCGGGCCTCGCGGGCCTCGCCGCATAATTCCCCACAAATTAAGCCGATACCGATTCACTTGCTACCGATGTAAATATTTTCGGTAAATGCCTCCATTATATTTGTATGTATTTAATATATCATAATATGTGCAAAATATTCAGGTTAAGCCGCAAATTATAGCTATTCATTGCTAACAGATCGACACGTGCGCGTGGTTTAGATATAATTATTTATAATTTATATGTATATATAATATTTCTTTAACTATATATGTACTACAGAGTACATAGATATATGGAGCAAGAGTCAGTCGAATAAGATAAGGGGAGGCCTCGGTTAATCTTCAAGAACACAGCCGAAGATATTGAACAAGGCAAGGCAAGGTTCTTTCTACTGAAAGCTCTATTAAAGAACTTGAACTTGAGCTTGATGTTTGATAATTATTTCAACTAGTTACCTAAACGGTATTCTAAAAAACGTAGTTGTAGACTAACAAACATATATAGGCGGATTACAAAACTATCCTATAAGGAATTCGGTTGTTCCTTTTAAAGTTCCCTAAAAATTAAAAAAATCTGTATGTAAAAATAATTTACATTTTTTGATGTCTCATGTAGCAAAAATATGAATTAAAATAAAATAATTACGATCAACCGGTTTGAGTTTAATAAATTACTAATTAAATATATAGACTTTCGTATATCTTTTACCTTTATAAATATTCAAAAGTAGTTGACCGTCTACCGCAATGATTTGTCCGGTCGACCTCGGAGGTTACAGGTTCAAACCCAGCTTTAATTACCGAAAGTATGGACCTTGGACCACTGTACGTTGTAAATTTTAGTCTTTATCCGAGTAACGTAATTAATAAATAACTGCTCTACATATGTTTTATTATATTTTAAAATAAAAATATATAAAACTTCAAATGACTTGTTGAGGTCGTCTTAAATTTACTAATATAATTATTATGAGTTGGGTGCACAGTCAGATGTTATTGCAATGCCATACAATGTTTTCGTAAATAGATCCTGTCAACTAATAAGGTACGGTGGTAAATTTCTATAATTGTTTATGAAAAAATACAATTTAACTAATAACTAAAATGGCAACTACTTGCGCGATGCTTTAAAATTATAACTAACATTAATTATCACAATAAGTGAAAATTGACTCTACTTTTTAAATAACATGCCGTACAGCGGCATTCTGGGGTGGATCTGATGTTCTATACTGAACAAGTAATGTGAAATCTGATTAAACGATCCCAGGGTAGTATGGAAACGTAACAAACTAAATGTAATGTATGTAAACTTAAACATTTACCAATACTTACACTTTTGATATTTCTAGATACTAATATCTGTATCTAAATACAAGATCTATAATAGAATTTAGAACGGGTATTGTTCGACGTAAACGTGACGGTTGTTGGCTCAATCACCCTCGAGAAATAAAAATATTTTAACTTCTCCGTTATATTAAATATACATAAGTATCTCCAAAATTAGGCAAAAAGTCATTTCATATTATTTCATTAAAATCTTATAATCTTAGTTTGAAGGTTCATACCATATAAGTACATTAAAATACGCTTAAAAATATCCTTATAAAGCTGTTTTGATACGAAATTATAATGTCAATAATTTATTAAGACAATTTATTTATTTGTTATTTGTTTTTTCATTTAGTTTACAGATATAAATTACCTACTATTGATAAATCTTTCATTATGAATGGCAATGACTTGAACATCAAAACAATTAACGTGATATATGAACTTATTAATCAGCGGGATTTGAGCCCACGTCTATTGATATCCGTACAGGGTTTGTAACCACTAAGCCATACGTTCTTATCCAGCTGCGTCTTAATTAGATATATTCATTGTTATATATTTGATACAAGTTGTTTTACCTTGTAACTCTGCAAATTTCTTTTAATAAGTAAACTATGAAACACAAATATTTTAAAATGTCGAAACAATAGTTCCGGGAATAAATGGAAAGGAAGGATCTAAAGGAAAATATAACATTTTTTTATTCCCAAATTGGATTTAAAAAAAAAATATTTCATCCTTTTTTGTATCATAACGAAAAAAATATTATAAAAAGAAATGCTCTAAAAAACTTATCATAAACTTAAAGAAACGAGCATAATAAAGGGAACGTATTGAAAGATCAAATATTTCACGTATATCGTCACAGAGACGAAGATTAGTTTGGTAGCAGGTATTGATTTCGTGTGTACAAAGCGAGAAAACCCCTAAGCCTTGGGGTTTCTTGATTAATTTTTCGTAAGAGGATTGTCTCTATTAGGGATGATACGCTCGTGATCCACGTTCGCGCTTACAGTGTGGGAATATTCTATAGTGTCATAACCATAAGTGAGATATATTTGTATGTAAAAATAAAATGGACGTGTCTATACCATGCATTTAACAAGAGTACCAATTTAAAAAATTTATATCAAACATATTCTCTATCCAATTAGTCTATAAGCTTTTTCGAACCAAATATAATAAATTAATATTAAAATGTCAGTTGTATGAGTCCTGGCTAGAAACTTAACAGATAGGTACTTCTTCACAAACATATACCAATATTAACAAATAAGAGTAGTGCTTAGTAAGTATGTTTTTTTTAAATGCTTACCTTTTTACGTGTAATGCTTATCTATAAATGATATAAAACAGCGTGTGAATTACTTAAAGTAGGGACGTTAAGATTACCGTCGTGGCGAAGAGGCGTAAGCGTCTGCCTGCAAACGCGACGGTTTGTGGGTTCGATTCCCACTCGGGGAAGATGGATTTTTCTATTTCCATTTTCTTCGCTTTGGAAACTAGGCAAAGCGCGGCGTTGAGTTCCACCATTGAACACGCAATGCCTCGAAAAAGGCGGAAAGCGGGGACAAAGAAAGCAGGGACTACGGAGTGTCTTCACACTAAGTTCCTACAGTTCCCTCTGCCTACTCTGCAATATGCGGGATAAAGCGTAAAGCTAAAAAAAAACAAAAAAAGAAGTTAAGATTTTCTCCCATATATTCCATATATTACCATAACATTTTCTATGGATTAAAGAAAATAGATTTTTTTAAACAGAAAAAATAGAAGTAGTCTACAAATATAATATGAATAAATACATAATAATTTATGGAATAAACAAAAACAATATGAATTTGATTATAATATATTTATTATTTTATTATGTTTTAGTAATTGCTGGTGGTATTGGACATTCGTAAATAATTAACGATTTATCTTTTGAAACAGACAAAAGTTTGTTGCTTTCGGAATTAAACTTAACGTCCCATACCTGGAAAAAAAATAGAAAGAAAAGATAACAAGAAATAGTTATATAATATAATCCGATATACTTTTAACTCAATTTCAAATCAAATAAGTTAAATTTGAAGTTTTATTTAATAATTATTTATATTCATATCATAGTGGTTTATATGATATTTATACAATTTAATATCTTAATAATATTTTTTTAGTATAGGATAAGAAGACTACATCTAGACCCTGTTCTTCATCAGGATTTCTTTACTTACCGACTTTAGGTTTAAGCTATAAAAATATTATACTGTCAAACATTTTGTTTTTCAACCAATTACCGTCTCACCACAGAACGTAATTTTTCAAGGGCCGGTTCGAACCGGGTAATTACCACGCTCTTACAGAATACCGTCGTGAAACAGCAGCATATATGTTGCTGTGTTTCTTCACTTGAGTGTGAGTTCCGGAAACCCATAAAGGGGGGTTGGTTTAGATATTTAGTTGGCAACGCATTCATATTGTTCACATCTCAGGTTGTAGATGTCTATAGGCGAGGGTTTCTATTTAACATCAGGTAGCACTTCTGCTTGTTTGCTATCTTATAAAATAGGAAAAAGACTGTAGGCCTCCTTCATTTAGCGTTAAATATACTGGTCCTCCCTTCCGTCTTTAAATTCTTAATGAAACCGAATAATAAAAGCAAGTAGTAGTGATTGATTGAAGAACTAATCGACGAAAGCACAAGTATATCTACATCGAAAAGACAAAAGAGTATCGAAGCTAAAATTATTAAAAAAATACATTCTTACCGTATCAACGTGTTCTTGGAAGGTTTTCAATATTTTGCAATCTTTGACTAAAGCTATAGAAACAACGCCGTCCCCACTTGCTATAGCTAACCGAGTGGCGTCGGGCGAAAAACATGCACTCAACGCCCAAGTATTGACGTTCAAAACGCTTTTTTGATTTCCACTTTCACTATTTTTAAGAAATATATGTATTAAAGAAAATAATTTATGATATAGAGATGTTAACAATTTTTATAATTATTTTTGTTACTAAAAGAAAATTTGATTACAATATACGCAAAACATTACAAAATTATAATTTAAGTTTATAGTTTTATTAAACATTTAAAAAAATATATATATTGAATCATTTTCATTTCGTAAATTACACAAAGCATACTTTGACAGTCCTATTTTCACAATGCTATTTTGAATTTAATTTTCATTAATAAAAATTAAGTTCAAATTTGTTAAATCATTTATATCTAAAACACACCTAATCTTTTCCTGGTAATGTAAAATTAACCATTGATTCCAACAACTAAAAATAATATATAATTGTTGTATCTTGGCATTTTCATATAAATTATTAGTATTAATTTTAAAAAAATACTTACACATCAAATAATTTGACATTGCCATCATTGGATGCTGTCAGCAATAATTTTGAATTACGTGAAAACTCCACACTACGCACTGTTTGTGTATGAGCATCAATTGTATGTATAAGTTTGTTTTGTGATACATTAAATATGTATACAGAACCCTCCACTGAGCCACTTGCTATGTATTTACCATCATTACTCTAGAAATATCATTAATTTATATAAAAAATATTAAAAAAAGATGATTTTTTTTTTCATTCATGCATATTTTAAAGCTATCTTTCAAATTGACGACCTTTATTCATAGAATAAAAAATAAAAAAAAGGAAATAAGAGTATGGCAGAGTATGATCGAAATTATAAATACATAAGTAATACAAATAAAAATGTACTAAACACTAAAAGTCTTTTAGAAATCAAATTAAAATTATAGTTCAGATAAAAATAGTTTAGTTCTATATATAACATATATATAATAAATTGAAAATTTACTCAATGTCAATAAGCCAGTACATCTAAAATTAAATGCAAAGTGACTTATAAAAGTTATTGTCATAACTTCTAAACTTATAAATAAGAATTTAAATGTATTTACAAATTTAGTGCCATTCTTAAAAGTGCTTCAAGGAATTTTTTAGTGCTCCTGCAATACCCATGGTATCACTTCAACATATGAAATTGTCCACCTTTAAGCTAATGAGTGGAGAAAGCTTTATAAAAATATTAATTACATAGACATATAAAAGAAACTTACCCAAGCAACACATAAGGCAAATTTTCCCCTAGTATCAAGAACTTTTTCCAAAGTATTATTGACTATGCCATAAACATTTACTTTTCCTGTATGACTACCAGAAACTACTTGAGTACCATCTGGTGAAAAGGCTACTTTCCATACATCAGTTACTCCTGTTTTTATATTGTGAACTTTCATACCACTTGTTAATTCCCATATCATCAGAGTTGAGTCTAAAGATGTTGAGGCTATAGCTGAAATTCATTTAATTGATATTTTTTTTGGTTTTGATGTATTCATTTACACTAGAGATAGAAAAAATTATTTAAAATACTTGCACAAGTTGCAAGAGGGTGCTGGTTCAAATCTGCATTCAAATTTTTATGTTTTCTTTAAGTATACATTTATTTAATGAAAGTTACATATCAAATATAAATATTCTTAGTAAAACTTTCTACTTTATTAGTTAAAGTAAATAAATAAGGCTTACTATGTCCATCAGAACTCACAGCTACAGAAACAACAGCCATGCAATGTCCTTCTAATATATGAAGAATTGCCAATCGATTATTTTCAAATTGCCACACTTTCACCAGATTGTCTAGTCCTCCTGTCACTAAGAAATCTTTATGGGATACTCTAAAAGAAAAACAACATAGAATTAATAACAATAAGAGACTGTGAAAGAATTTTATAACAACATTTTCTGTGGAATTAAAAATATTATACAAATATGCTCACTTTCCATTGTCCTTAGATCTTATGGTAGCCCAAGCGCAACAATATATTGGATCATCATGAGCATTTTCCTTTTTATTTAGGATAGAATACTAAAAAAAACAAAAGGAAGGTATTGAATGTGTAATATGAAGTTTAAACTGAATAAACAATGAAAATATGTACATACTACAGTCGCCGTTGGCATTATAATTGCTTGTAAATAATATAGAAGTAATATGAATCCTATTTATTGATTCAAAATCACGTATTTTATACAGAAAAGCTGCTTTAAAAACAGTTTAATTAAAATAAATTTGATTTTGACAGTGACAAATAAGAAACAGCTGATTCTGACATTACTTTTTTTTAATAAGCATTTGAATTGGACGCGTTCATTAATTTAAAATACTAATTTAAATTTTTTATTAGTACAAGTTGTAGACTGCAAAGATATTACAAAAATATATGTTACTCCATTACGATTAGGTATCAGTATAAATAAATAGATAGTATTGATAACGGTTAATAAACAGCTACTCTGCTCGAACTAGTTTATAGCTTTAAGCTTAGCTTATACAGCTTTAGATTATTCTTTGTATTTGGAAATTATTTGAAATCAATCAAAAAACACGAATTCACATTTAATTTATAGAAGTGGATTCACAAGTGAAAATTGATCCACTTTTTGCATACATGGCAGAGTGACTCTATATTTATAGGCCATACTCATATATTAATCACTTTGTTTTTTTATTTTAATGATTTTATATCTTTTTTATATACTTAATAGGTTTTATTTTAAATATATTTTAAAATGAAAGACAACGTACCAACATGCAATTCATTAATGAAATCATAAAAAATAACACAAATTTATCCATTTATTTTTTTTCAGTTTTCACTTATTTAGTACATAAACTTAACTATAAAGGACAGTCATAAATATTTATACTTTTGTCTTCTGATATTGATATTATTTTATTGCTTTCTGCATTAAATTTCACACCCCAAACCTGTAAAAAATATAAAAGAATAAATATAGGGAAAATGAGGCCATTGTCACCCACTGGGAAATTGTTTTAATGGAAATGTATTTAATGAAACAAGATTGTGCAATTGGAAGAAAGCCAAGAGTTGTTTTTTTATCCATTATTCAACACATTGTCTAGATTTCTAGAATCTCTGTTATATCAGCAATGAGCCAGAAAAATTGTAAAATTAAAAAACAATGATATTATATGTAACATATATCATAATTATAAATTTTAAAATTTTTCAATATCAAATATTTTAAACATGCAACCTCTTCATTATTTATTCAATTATTACAACAGTCAATTAATTTACCTGATCACTATGTTCTTTGAACACATGTTGGCACTGTTTACTTTCTAAGTCCCAAACTCTTACAGTCCTATCTGAACTTCCTGAGACAAATCGCTTGCCATCAGGTGAAAAAGCAACTGACAAGACCCATGATGCATGGCCAGATAATGTACCAGCTAAGTCTGCATGTGCACTAAAATGAGATGATTAAAAATTAAATTTACAATTTCATGTTCAAGATATAATTACTTTTAATTTTTATTTATTTCTTTAGCATACTTAAAATTTCCTACTTCTTCATACCAGCTATTTGATAGAAACACAACATTAAGCAGCAAAACTAAAGATTTTTAGTTTTTATAAATTCCTCGTAAAATCATTTGCTGCTCATTATCATTCAGAAATTTAATAATTATTTATTTAATATGCAATAACTAATTAAAACAACATAAAAAAAATTACACATCATAAAGCTTCATATGTCCATCATCAGATGCTGTCAACAATAACTGTGAATCTGGCGAGAAACACAAACTTCTTATCGGCATAGCATGGCCTTCTAAAGTATGCACTAGCTTTCCCTGAGCCACATCAAATATGTTAATGATTCCATCTAAAGCACCGCTTGCAATGTATTTACCATCCGGACTCTGAAATTGTACAAGAAACAATGATTAAATTTAAATACTTGATAATATTTATAGCTTATATAAATTAATTGTAATAATAAATAATGAAATATATTAAATTTACCACAGTCTTATTAGTCACTAACTTTTATTTTATCTTAACTTAACCTTATAGAAGATTGAACTTTTTAAACTTAGAAATTTATGTATGAATTGAAAAAAATGTTTTAGTATTGGAGAGAGTTTAAAAAATATTATTTCAATTACAATCATTAGGACTAGGGATTAATGTGTAGAAATTTAAACTCTTAAAAACTTACAATATTGGTGTAAGATCTTTAAAAGAAAATAGATAGTATCTTTGAGACCAAATGGTCAACTATAATATCAAATTTCTTACTTAAAATACTTACATATGCCACACTCAGTGTAAATTTTCCCCTAGTGTCCAAAGTTTGTTCTTGTTTACCACTCTCAACACTAAATATTAATATTTTGCCTGCATTACTTCCTGAGATAATGTGTTTACTGTCAGGTGAAAAATCTAATGTCCATACATCAGTAGTACCTGTTTCCATTGTTTTTAACTTTTCTCCAGATGTTATATCCCATAAAATGATTGAGGAATCTTGAGAACTACTTGCTAATGCTGAAAGTAAATTGTTCTATATATAAAATAAATAAAATAAAAGTAGAGAATCAAGAAACTTTACAGAAAATGACATAAATTTACTTTTTCCATCAGGGCTCACAGCAACTGATATTACTCCAAGAGAATGGCCTTCTAACTGATGTTTTACTTCCAATTTACCATTATCTAGTTGCCATACCTTAATTATATCATCTAATCCACCTGTAATAATATAATTTTCGGAAGGTTCTTGAGAATGATTTGAATCTCTGAAATATTGAAAGGCTCATTAATAAAATTGAAGCATATCTTACGTGGCTTGCGCTGTTGCACTAAAATCTTAATTCACTTTGTTTTTCTTAATAAATCGAAAACCAAAAAAAACGTTTAGAGTAAAGGTTATACATACTGGGAGTTTTCTATGTTTTCCGCATTTTCACTTGCTTCCTTAGTCTTTTCATGAGTAATCTGGCTCCACTCACAACACCATATGGCATCTTCGTGAGCATTTTCTTTTTTCATTTGTAAATAATACTGAAAATGAATTAAAAATTATGATTAAAATTTTGATCAGAAACATTAATATATATAGGGTAAGAAAATACTATACCAATGTTGTTATAGACATTATAATAAATTAGCTTATAAACGATTAACTAGAACAATATTTAATATACACTGAGGCACAATATAAAATAACTCGCCCACTCCCCCGGTACTGAAACAAAGCGGTTTTAACAGTTTGACACTGACATTGACGCTTCGTTTTGTTTTTTTGAATGCTTGTACGTAAAGCAATTACGGCAGACAAGTGAGCTCTTACAGCTGTCCTCCCATCCTTTAAGGTCTAAGTTATCTAAATTATGTGAACTTATTCCTCGTGGCAAGCCTTTACCTTACTTGCTGGATAGCTTCCTTAGGCTAACCTCCCTCCCTCACCCCTTGTCTTCCTTTCCATCAAACCCATTATTCCGTACACCTTATAACGCTCTTGTCCATTCTCCGCATGTCATCACAAATATTGGCCTTACCAAGGGAGATCCTTGCATCAACATCAAATTTCAAGAGCTGGTTAATGAAAAATGGTTAAATCATGTCCTCATCTTCACAGATGCCTCAAAGCTTTCGAAGGAGAGCTGTGTTGGTGCAGCTTGCTGGATCCCAAAATTCAAAATTATTTTACAATTTAAATGCCCCCCCGAATCGTCAGTGTTTACAGGTGAGGCTGTTGCTTTGTTTGAAGCAGTCCTGTTTGCACAGTCCCATGACTTTAAACAGACGGTTATTTTTACGGACTCGTTAAGCTGCTTAATGACGTTGAAGGGAAACCCGTTTCATAGTAGATTAAGATCTTCAATTGTTTTAAGGATTCGTGAAGAATTGTACTCATGTCACCTAAAGGGCTTGGACGTTACTCTCGTGTGGATTCCAGGTCACTCTGGAATTAGTGGGAATGAATCTGCAGACTCTTGTGCCAAATTAGCCATCCAGTGTGGTACCCTTGACCACTTTTATAACTCTGCCCAGGGTCTGCTCGCGTTGGCAGATATCCATCTTTATAAGACCTGGAATAATTTCTGGGTTAACTCAAAAGCAGTTAAAGGTAAGTACTATGCCCTAATTCAACCTAATATTCCAAAGCGACCGTGGTTTTTGACTCAAAAACATATTGATCGGAGGATTCTATCAACAATATGCCGTTTACGTCTTGGACATGCGTGTACGCCTGTGCATTTGGCTAAGATCAGGGTCAGGGACCATTCGCTGTGTGAATGTGGCCTTGACGATGGCTCTCCTTCTCATATCCTTTTTTCTTGTCCTAAGTTAACTCGTCCCTTGTATGATATTCTTCCCAACAAAGTTCCTCGCCCTCTTAATGTTCAGTGTGTGTTAATGTTTGTGTTTAGTCCTTTATGTAAATTTCTATGTAAATACATTAAGTATAATAATATTAGATTATAAACTAACACCCATGTAAAATATGTTTATTTAGTACTAACCCAATATATTATGTGTATATACTGTAATTCTTACAGATTAAATTTGTTTTAGGTGAAGGATTTTTTATTGGATCTCTTTTTTACATGCATTCTATTATTGTGTGAAGCTTATTTTCTTTTTTCACCGTACATTCTCCTTCGTGTATTCTCCAAACAACGTGACATTGGCGAAGTGAATTGTGCTCAACTGGCACGCTCGGAACGCCATTACTGTAGAACAGAACAGAACAGAACAAGTGAGCTCGGAAGCTTTTACTTTTATTTTCTGTAAATAAGTTAATGAAACGTTTTATACTTATCTCTTTAGTTTCATCATTTGATCTACTGAGTCCCTTAAGACTTAAGAGCTATATTATTTTTATATATCTGTTTCATATTTATAATGTTTTAGTATTTTAATTAACTTCATTTAAATTTTATATCTGTAGTTTTAATTATCTATGTAAATAACCGTAGACAAAGTACCAACATGGCGTCCACAAGAGTGATTCATTAATCGTCTGTAACTGGTTACGTTAAGCTTTACAACGGACTAAAATTCAGCCTATATGAAGAGATAGTGTAAGATGTTAAGTTTTAGAAATACCTTACATAGTGTTTTGTGACACACGTGAGATCGATTGTTAAAAAATATATTGTAGATACGTTATTTACATTTCGTTCATTCGAAAATGGCTGTGTCGAAATCAACAAATACATATAATCGTCAAAATTGGGAGGACTCGGTAAGTTATTACGGTATAATTTTTGTTGCATCTAAGCGTTCATCGAAACTGTCACTATTTTTACATATTATTAAATATTTATTTATCTTTCAGGATTTTCCTATTTTATGTCAGACATGTCTCGGAGATAACCCTTACATTCGAATGGTATGTACTGCGTAATAAAATGAATTTGTTATCAAGTTAAATATATTTTCATGTGTTTACAACAATTTGTTTATTTTACAGACCAAAGAAAAATATGGCAAAGAATGTAAGATATGTGCGCGTCCGTTTACAGTCTTCCGTTGGTGCCCTGGCGCGAGAATGCGTTTCAAGAAATCCGAGATTTGTCAAACTTGTTCTAAACTAAAAAATGTTTGTCAGACATGTCTTTTAGATCTTGAGTATGGATTACCAATTCAAGTCAGAGACGCTGCTTTGAAAATACAAGACGATTTACCTCGTAACGAGGTCAATAAAGAATATTATATACAGAATTTAGATAGTCAAATGTCCAAATTTGATTCTACACAACCAAGCAATTCGGCACTAAAATCTAAGGGTGCTTCGGACCTTCTATTAAGATTAGCGAGAACTGCTCCTTATTATAAGCGTAACAGACCACATGTTTGTTCATTTTGGGTGAAAGGAGAATGTAGGAGAGGAGAAGAGTGCCCATACAGACACGAGAAACCCACTGATCCAGATGATCCATTAGCTGATCAAAATATCAAGGACAGGTACTATTTTTTCATTCAAGTCTTATCTTTTATAGTAAATAAAAAAAGTATATTCTTTTTAGTTGATTAAGCTTATTTATGGTTTCTATAGTTAAATAATAATGTGTTGTATATTTGAAGTAACATTTAAATAATTGTTTGTAAAACAGATATTATGGAGTTAATGATCCAGTAGCTGAGAAGTTAATGCGTCGTGCTGCTGCCATGCCAGCACTGCCTCCTCCCGAGGATAGGACTGTGACCACTCTGTACATTGGTAATTTACCAGAAAATATAACAGAAGATGAATTGAGAGGACATTTCTACCAGTATGGAGAAATAAGGTTTGTACCATCTAATATGAAATTACAATTGTTTAAAAACTGATTTTTCATAAAATTTGTGCATACATTTTTGTATTATATATGAAATGTTACTTATTAATTTTAAAAATAATAACATAAGAATAATTAAATCCTTTCAAACAATCTATTTTACTGTAGAAATAGACTAATATTTCCACAAAAAATTCCAAATTATAACCTTTGGTTGCACCTTTATTCTTTACTTTATAGTTGTAACTGTTTTTTAACAAGTTTTTTGTCGGTAGGACACTCACTCTTGTGCCCAGAGCTCAATGTGCATTTGTACAGTACACTACACGCAGTGCGGCTGAACATGCTGCAGAGAAAACATTCAATAGATTAGTGATTGCTGGGAAACGACTTACTATTAAATGGGGTAAATCACAAGGTAAATATGTTTTGTTATTTAGGTATATAGAATTTATATTTTTATGACTTTCTTTGAATTTGAAAATAATACATGCTTATACATAGTACAACTTAAGTATATCTTCATTGTAGCCATTATAATCAACTAATTTTATGTCTGTACATATGTTACCAGCCTGTTTCTCATAAGTTGTTATTGAATTTTTGGCCATTTCTATGGTAAAAACACATTATGGGCAAGTCCGACTCCCACTTGGCAGGTACTTCTGACAAATATTTTCTCAGAAGATACGCTAAGCTCACTATAACTTATTTACCATGACTTATATAAATGATGACCGTCATGACACAGCAGAAATGTTTGCCTGTCAACGCGGCGGCTTGTGGGTTCGATTTCCACTCGTGGAGGACGGATTACTTCATATTTTGGTGATTTTTAAAGTGTTAATCCACACTGAGGATAGAAAAATACTTAAAGAAAACATATAGAAATTTAAACGCAGCGGTAATTGAACCTGCGCCCTTATGCGGACCTTGCAAGCGCTCTCGCCGCTGAGCTATGCGTTCTTCATCACGCATCACGCTCAGCGGTGATAGCGCTTGCACGGTTCGCAAGAGGGCACGGGTTCAAGTCCCGCTGCGTTCAAATTTTTGTGTTTTCTTTAAATATTTTTAGGACTACTTCATTACAATTTTCGCTCTGCAGCTGGGCAAAAGCTACGTCGAGTTCTGCCAGAAAACAGACTCTCTTAACAGTAGATTCTTACATATTCCTCTGTCTATCCTGCTGTGAGCGGGATAAAACGTGAAGCAAAAA
Organism: Dione vanillae; assembly: GCA_037178615.1. Taxonomy (NCBI): domain Eukaryota; kingdom Metazoa; phylum Arthropoda; class Insecta; order Lepidoptera; family Nymphalidae; genus Dione; species Dione vanillae. Next base: position 625,253 of record JAZFAU010000209.1, on the reverse strand, counting down.
AAAAAGATTTATAAAATATTATATAATATAAAAATTTATATAAATTAAAACAAAGTATACCTATATAAAATTAAATCATTTTTCATATAATAAAGATTACAGACATCTTAAAATTAATTTCCTTTTCTAGGACGTCAAAGTATAAATGAAAAGAATGAGTCAGCTCCAGTCCTAGAGCCGGTGCCAGGTCTGCCGGGCACTTTGCCGCCACCACCTGCATTCTTGCATCCTTTCCCGCCACAGGTAAAAAGTTAAAAATATCTTATTTTTTAAGTGTTAGTCCATACTAAGGTTAGGAAAATATTTAAACATTTTAATGCAGTGGGATTTGAACTTAACGCTTAACTAAACCATGCCTTATTCACCAGTCTGTGTCGAAATTCCTGTATGCTTTTTGCAACTTATCGCATTGTTAACTTTTATGTTAGAACATGTTTTTATTTGTTCAAATATCTTTTATTTTTATTATTTGTATGTGCATTCTATTTTAATATTGTTATTTAAACATAAACAATATTTATGTTTAGCTGCCTGGTAAGACAAGATATTGTCAAGTCAAACAGTCTTGATACATGATCCTCTACTATATCACTATATAAGTTATAAATCCCCTAACAATTCTAAATATTTACATAACGAAATTGTATACTTTATTGTTAATTTTATTAATTAAAGATGCCGCCACCAAATCGTCCCAACGATTTCTTCAATCTATCGTACGCGGGTGGGTGGGGAGCGTGGGGCAGCGTGGCGCCCCCTGCGCCGCCGCCGCTGCACTATCCCAGTCAAGACCCTTCGCGGTTGGGACACGCTCATGCCAACACACCGCAGACCTAGGATGTATTACAATACGTTGGAAGGATTATGAACATATGTTTCTATTAAAGAGTTTTAAATCAATATAGATGTTGTTTTTTATTTACTTTTTTCTTTACACGATACTATTTCTATATGGATTGAATATTAGGTGTTATATTTACAATTCAAAACGGCTTGCAAGTCTATTTGAATAAAGAATATTTTTAAATTAAACCATCTATTACTAGTCAGTAATAAAATGATAATAATTAATATTTTCATAAAGTCAAAAGTTGTTTTTTTGTTGGTGAGGCGACTAAAAATATAATTTACTATTGTGTGTATTATATTCTACATGGAGCTTATAAATTAACTAAATTAAACCTTTTTTATATGGAACGTTCGATTTTATTTAAGTTTACGTAAGTACTAATTACATACATTAACTTTAATTTAGAATGATTATATAATATCATGAAGTAGGTTTTAAGGAAAGGAAGCTTTTCTCTCTAAGAGTCAAAATGAAGATGTTTTTTCTGGCATATTAAATTAAAAAAGTAAAAAAATAAGTGATTCCGAAACGTTTCATACAAAAGTTTCGTCATTTACAATATAACACTCAATAAAGGCTTAATAAACTGGTTCGGAATTCTAGCGTTGTGATTGTAAGAACGAGACGAGAGACGCTAGTGTATCACGAGTGTAATGTTACTGTCGATTTATCGTAACACACTCAGCTACTCTACTCTCAGCTCAGCCTAATACCTCGTTTCGGGCTAGGTGTTAAATGACAAGGAGGAACAATATGTCACTGTCCATTGTGGTAGATATAGTCAGCAATCTCTGACTAATTAAATTTCACACTGAAAATGACTCGTCATCTACAATTCCCCTCATCGTAGAATATCTACCAAGAGTATAAGATGAGATATGCCGGTTTTTACAGCAGGTGTCGCTACCAGGATGTTGTGGGCAAATTATGATTCGTTATATACACGATTATTTTCTATCGGCATTAACCTCCAAAAATATCCGAGTTTTATTACGTCAAAGTAATAGTGTCATTTCTTAATATTTAATGGCAAAGAATGTCTCCCGAGTAGCAATTTGCCAACAATTAAAAGCCATGGCGCTATGCCATGGTATGAGGCGGCGAAGAACACGTTAGAAATGTTTAATTGAAATATGAAAATATTAACGCATCTGCCGTACTCTCTAGATCTCTCGCCGTACTCCGTCTGAATAATAAAGTTGAACAATAAATAGCTCGTGTAATGTATTCAAAGAGAAAAATACTTTGCATTAATATTTGATATTCCCCTGAAAATGTTGTGCATATTTTACAAGAAAACCGGCAAACTTCTATTTACACTATCGGATACTGCAGTTATTTCTCGCTCGCGCGAGCTATCCTGGGACGTCCATGAGTTTTCACGATTTTGATGAGTCCTATAGTACTACTCTACTGGACATAACTAGCTATCTTACGATATAGGTAAATAAAACACCAATTCGGAAACTATATTTAATATTAATTATAAGTTCATAACATGACTTAATCGTTACAAAACAGTTAAACATTTAGTTAAATTCTACGCCTTCGCTTACCATTATCTGGGTAAGGACGGTCTCAATAATTTACATTAACTAGGCCCAGATACATAAATACCTACATACATAGTCCAAAAATAGGACATAAGTGATAGTGACATAATGAGAAAAGCGGTTGATTTGCTTCTGAAATGTTAGTAAAGATAATATTACGACATTTAAACGAATTACGTACATCGCAGAAAATGATGTAATATTAGATTTTAAGGTGGAACTATTATTTTAACACATTTCCTTATCATGCAAATATTTAATTAAAAAAGAAATATTAATTTAAAATAATTATTTATACATATTATTAAACGAAATTATTATTAATATATATTTTAAAATGTATCCACCTTTTATCTTTACTATTAGTCAATTGACTAGTTCTGTGTGTTATCTTAAGCTATATATTATATAAACGTTAAAACGAATTGTGCATCTATATATTAGTAACACGGCAAGTTGCAGTCACAAAGGAATCATCGAAGTTAAGTAAACGGACCGAAGAAACTCACAAACGACAACTACGTTCTCGACGGCCTCTAAGTATAGAAAATAGAAATAATTGCTTTATTTTATAAATTTTACCAAATCACTTATAAAACCACTATAAAATAATAATATAATTTTAATTTGCAAATAATTTAAGTGTTGTACAAAACTTAACAGATAATATATAACAATTCGTTATTATTCACTTAGGGACCGTCGATTATGGAATCGATTAAATTCAAATTACAATAAACATTAATTCTAAAGGGCATCTCGAAATATTTACACTCGCCCGTGCAATATGGAATGGGAATGTCTAAACGTCAAATTTTAATGCTTAAAAAAAAGTATGCGACAACAAAAATATTTTAAATGACTTTGGTTAAAATATTAATTTAATTCTGTTTACAATGTGAAGATGATTCATAATTTATTTTTATATTTTATTGTACAAATGGGACATATTACGCTTAGAATTGGCGTTATCGATACCCATGGGATATAGAGTAAAAGGTTTTTTTTAGTGCAATACTTTTTTACATTAGTTTAATCTATGTGTGGGATTATGGATATTTTTTTCTAATTTTTAGTGCAGCGATTGTGAATACAAGTCAGTATATATTTTTAAAGCGTCGGTGTAAGCTCATGTAATTAATTATAACTAGCATAACTAAATGGGAATTATTGCAAATTAAAATTAGTTCATTTATAATAGCGATTTAATATTATTCATTATAAAACATGGGACTCATATATATTTTATCAAGGTTTATTATAAATTAAACGATTAGTGATTCGATTATTTGAAGTAAGTATCGATTTAAACACAATGTTTAATAATAGTGTAATTATTTACAATTACTACAAGTATCAATACACATTTTATAAGCAACAACACACTTCTCAAACATTTATTTCAAAAATCGATAAGACATATAATCTCGAATAATCGTATCTTAAATAATGTTGCACAGCCATACGACGTTGTGGCCGTTAAAAAAAATGCGTATTATGTTCAAAATTCTTAATATTAATTGTAATGTAAGCTTTACTGAAGTTTGTATTATAATTTGTATTTTTAATATATAATTCATTCATTTAATAGTCATTTGAATAAAGAAAAGATTTAAAAGTCAATTTTTAAAGAAACAATGTATACGTCACAAATGTGTAGCTCGCCATTCCCTAATTAAATATATCGATATTTTTATTTTTTTATTTCCTAATACTGATGTAACACTCATGGAAATGTAAGATGATAGACTAAATATAATTACCAACACAAACGATATTTTGGTTATTAGAAACAAAAACGTTTTACATTTCTTGTATATTATTTAATTAGGGATCGTTGAAAAAAATAATCTTAAAAAAACTGTGTTATAGAATTGCCACTCAATAAAAGGCTAATAAACAGCGGAAACTCGATTATTCGGCAATCACTTATACAGATTGGATCGAGTATAATATTTATAACATAATAAGGTTAAACATTAATACTTGCAAGTGCACTGTTAACAAACAGTACTAAGTATGTAATAGATGTTAATTCATACATTTTTTTTGGGTATTCGATACCGAATCGTCCAGATAATCGAGTTTCTGCTGGAAATAAAATTTAAATTAAACATTAACTGCAATATATTAGGCGAAATGCGCGTCCGCTAGTAATTCAATATATTTGTATTTGATTTAATATGTTAGTAGCGCTTTCATTGACATTTGCACGAAGATTAAACAAACCTGAAAAATTAAAAAAAAATACTTTCAAGTTTTTATTTCGATCATATTTTTTTATTTTATTATTTTTATTATTTAACTCTGTATATAATGACTTATTTATAATATTTACATTCAATTTATTTGTATTTTAGCTTCACGCTTTATCTCATTCATAATAGATTAGGCAGAACCGCACAAACTGTGGAAACCTAGTGTTATAACACTATGTCTTCCACGGCTTTTCACATATTGAATGGCGGATCTCAACGCCGCATTCTTTTCAATTGCTAGAGCAAAGAATATTGAAAAGAATCTCACAAACCGTCTGATAATTAAATTTTTGAAGCAATTTTAATTGCTATTATCACATTTTTATTTATATAAAACATACCTAATACCGGTTAGCATTAGCGATCTGTGCATTAACCGCAGCGGCCGCGGCGCTCGACGCCGCCGTCTGTACATGTTGGTTACGCAGGATCTCTGTGGTAAACTCCGCTTGGGCTTTAGCTAGGGAGGCGCCCGTCGATCTGTATATACGGTGGACCTAAAAAAAAATAACATATTTCTTTTTCATAAAAACATCGGTTTTCTATAAAGTCGGTTTAATGATTATAGTTGAAATTTTTCAATTTTTTTTTTGTTTTCATAGATATTTTGTATGGATATGGATGTATGGTGCGTGCAGTCGGCTCCATCGTTTTATATGACGTTGTCACATCAAAAAATTAGATTCTCGATTTTGTGAATGATGGACTTCAAGTCGTAATAAATAAATCTATCCTTATATCATCAATACGATTGACAGACAATGCCAAAAGCCAAAATTCATGAAAACTTTATCCTTTTAGATTGGCAGATTAAAAAGTATCATTAAGAGGATTTTTCAAAACTTTTGCAAAATTGATACAAAGTTATAGTAGCAAACCTGTAGACGGGAATCACGACTTACACCCAAATATACAACATAAATGACAATAGTATGGCAATAAAACGCATAGCATATATTTTCTTATATTATCAAAAAACATATACTTATAATAAATAATAGAAATTTATATTACCTTAGTAATAAGCATAACATCAGCTACAACGGCCGTTACAAATCCAATTGTTACAATTAAAGTGACAATGCCGGCGCCAATATTCGTTTTGAAAGCTTCAATACTTGTAATCAGACCACTGGAAATTAATTATTTTTTTCCTTAAATACAGTTAGTCATATAATAATTATATATGTATATAATATATATGAATATAGAAGCCATCGTGACGTAAACGATATCGTTTACGTAAGTAATGGAAAAGGACATTGTCCCCTATCAATACATTAAACAAAGAACATTGAGTTCTGCAAATTAATGCAATATCTTGAATTTTACAGAAATATCTTCACATTAAAACAATTTTTGCTTAAGCTTTTTTCTTTAGTGTGTATGCAGTCTACAATATATAGCAGAGTCAATCATATTTAATAATAAATGCCTCATTATTTAATGATAAATGTATAGGTCAAATACACTAACTTAATACAAATTTTAGTGATAATAATTAAACAAACATGGACAGTAATATTAAAACTATTCATTTAAAGCAAAACATTAAAAAACTGTAAATCTTAAGGAAAATCTTTTATCAAATTTAAATTTTAATATTTTATTTATTCAAATTTTAAATAGTCTTTTTTTTTATAGAAATATATATTTAAAAACACTTACCAAGAGCCTCCTCCAGTGAATCCAATAGATTGTACCAAAGTTATAATAATTTGGAATAGAAATATGAAGAAGAACACCATAAAGTTAAAAGAGGAATCACTTCTAAAAGCCTTGTAAATTGGTCTATACCAGCAAATGAAACTGAATGGTGTCAATAATATAAAGTACAATATGGCTAGACCGAATACAGTGAAGTTTTCACCAGAAAATAGTAATGCAAGTCCGCCTACTATATTCAGTGCTAGGACTAATGAATGAACTGTAATAAAAGAGAAAAAATATTTATATTTTTCTATTTACATTGATACATAGCCATATTATTTTATAAAGGAAAGGTTGTTATTATTTTTTATTTCTCTATGACTGTAGCACAAAAATGAAACTATATAATTTGTATTAATTAAAAACAAAATTAAGTATGTAAGTAATGTATATCATTTAAAAACTATGATTTTAATAACTTGTACAATTAATTCATAATAATGATAATTTAAATCAAATTATTATTGTAATTATAATTGACTGTTGTAATGTTTAATTTTTTGTCTATTTTATCATAATGTGTTAGGTATATTATAACAATAATATGGAAATATTAAATGTATTTAAAATATGTTACAAATGACTAAAACAATACTTACACATCCAAAGGTGATACAAATGTCGGACAATTCTCTGAAACTCCAATGGTATGTCCACATTAATATCCTGATAGAAACATGGTTGTATGGGACAGAAAGCAGGCAAAGGAGGCCAATTATTGCGTCTTCCAGCTGACCCAGCCCTTAGTTCTGCTTCACGTCTGGCTAGTTCTTCAGCTTTCCTTTCTAATTCTTCTTGTCTTCTCTATTTAAAAGAGTTGATCATATTGAAATATCTCTACTAACATATTAATTATATATTTCTAAGATATTAGTATAAATTAAATTTTTTTTTTTCTATGGTAATAATATATGTTTGACATAATGTAATGACTTACACTGAGAAGACAATGGTTAACTTAAGTTTATGAAATGTTTCAACACATAAAGTGTATTTGAATTTAAGAAAAGATAACAATATAAAATATCAAATAAATATACAAAAAAATGCCTTTTTTCTTTGTTCCTTTTTCTCGTAAGCATTGCTGTGACATTTACAAAACAGAAGTTATTATGAATATCAAGAAATACAGACAATAAACAAAGTTGCAGCTGCAATTATTAATAAAACTGAATATGTATTATACACAACTTTATTAAAATAGCATATGCACAAAAATAATTTCAAATATATTAATAGTATATTGTTAAAGACTATATTTTGTTACATTATAAACAAAAGTAATGAATCATAATAATCAACTTCTATTGTTTTTATTTTGACACATAAGATAAATATACAGATAAGACTTTAATGATAATGACGGTGATAAATGAAAAGTGTATAAAACGAATTTGTCGTAATGATTTATAAGTGTTATTACCTTTAGCTCCTTTAGTGCAAGTTGGAAAAAGCAAAAGTGAATTAAATAGCATGCAAGACTAGAATACTAGATAATTTTGGCAATATTCTATAATATTACATATGCATTGAAAACTTACACTACAATATATGTTACCTTAATTTCTTTGACAGTTTGTTCATTAATATCACTTATGATTATTGAAATTACTTTCTACCTGTGCATTATACAGTGAAAATACATAATACTATACTTTAAATTTAATAAAGACTTACCTGAAAATCAGCTGTTGTAAAGTTTTGAGGTGGACCTTGACTTTGTGGTTGGTTTGGCCTAGTATACTGTCCACCACCTGCAGGTGGTGGTGATACTGCCTGCATAATGGCAGGCTGTGTTGGCTGCTGAGCAGGCTAAACAATAAAATAGATAAGATTAACATTGAATAAAACGTACCAAATACTTTATTAGAAAATTATATACAAATTAACTGGATTAAATCAATATATTGCTAGATATGTTGTAACATTACATTCTACAAAATGTACATTTGTAAAAATGTAACTAGAAAACCGGTTGATAAAGTTACAGAATATCATCAATTATTTCTACGACCGGAATATCAACCCACTAATATTCCATATATGACAATTATACAAAGTTTACCGTAGCCTGATTTGCATTTTGTTGTCCGTCAAACGGATTATAATCGTCGAGACCTCGTGTCGCATTATTTGTACTTCTAGCTACTTGCTGTACTGCCGGATCCTAAAATAATTAAGCATTCATATTAGATTAGGGCCGATAAATAATACTTACACAGAACTTTCATTTCTTAAGCCTACTCACCGCAAAGGGATTGTCTATGGCTGGATCACTAAAGGGATTGTCCTCAAATTTCGACATATTCTTTTAATTACGCCACTTTATATGATAATACTGATTGCGTAGCACAAAAGAAATAATGTTCTACTATATTTTAACATAAAAACGATGATAAATATAATCAATCTACGAGTTGACAGATTGACGATGGTGACGAAGTGACATTCTTACTAGCAGTATTGCCATGCACGAAGACAAATTACAGATGTTTTTATACTTTAATAACATCTTATAAATAACTATCTAACATCTTATCTAACAACTTAATAAAAATACAAAATTATTTATAAATAAATTTTATATAAATACTGTTATACTTTGCAACGATAAAATAGCCACATGCTTTTAAAAAATCAGCCAATATTATGTAAATTATAGAAACTTTATGATATAAATAAAGCTATGAATGGCTAATAATTTCCTTTACAATTTTTTACGATCTCGATCTACTTAATAATTAAAGAATGCAATTATTGTTACATACTAGTACGGTAGTTTATTCTAATTTTGTTTTTATAATATTGTTTATGTAATTCTTTTAATTACTATTTATTAATGGAGATGAGGTTATTTATTAATGGAATAGGAGCCGCTTTATATATAAAACTAAGTACGTCAATTTCACATTTCAATCCAAGTACTGCCATAAAATTACGCCCGACAAATTGAGAAGCATAAGGTTTGGTTAAGATTTATGGCGTCACTCTATACATACGTATGCTATTATCGGTTGTATGTCTGCACTGTTGCTTTAATCCCGTATATAACAAGTATGTAATCTCGTACCTTCAAAAAATAAAACAAATAATTATATATTATTTTTAGGAATTAAGTACTATATACTTTTACTCTTAAATTTAGCCACTTACTAATACGAATTCTTTGAAATTTTCATTAGTGTTTTTTATTAACAAGGCAAAGTCGAAATCAGTTCGACCAGTACGCAATTATCTTATTAAAACAAAGAAGTACATTACCTATTTAACGATGTATTATATATAAATTCAATTCGATCACGATATGATATACGTTGTAAGTGTTAGTCAAATAAGTGGTCAATTTTGAAGTTCAGAGGTTCTCATGTGATACGTCATCTTTATTACGTAAAATTCTTATTAAGTATTTGTGACGCAGCACAACTTACGTCTTAAGCATTTTCACGTTGGCATTATATGAAGGCGAAAGTGATTTTACAGTTGGCAGCCTCACTTGTCAGTTTATTAGACGGTCCTGTCAAAGTAGGCAGCTGTTTACGTTTTGTATAGTTATTTTGCGAACGTTTTGCATAACTTTTATTATTTCTATTAAAGATTTTGTTTGACTTTATATTATTTACAAATATTCTTTTATTAGTTAGTATATATTTCCTATATTTGCATTAATACGAACCATGTCAGATGTCAAGAGGTGAATAAGCTGTGTTGTGCTTTACGTGCGAGTGACAGTTTTTATATTGTTTGGGATTTGGTGTATAAACATAAACGGTAAGTGGCGATTTCCTATTGGCATTTATATTAATATCTAAATACATGCTAAACAATGCTATAATACAATGCAGGGGTATACAACACATTGAAATGGTTATTTAAGATTTTTTAACGTAAATATTAGAAAATTAAATAAATGGATTTTTTACTATTTAAGTGTCCTAACTCACTAGCTGGATCTGAAGCTCTAAAAGCAGTTATTTATTATTTAGGGAATTATTATTTGAAAATATAAGCGGAACATTGCGCCCGCGCAGTGTTTACGTGAATTGTTCTTCTTATTAGTGATTTTACCATGGAAGTTAAATAAGTTATTTAGTGGCGAAAATTGTTTATTCTTGGTTTGTATCGAGGAAGTAAGAAAATCTCTAATATCATTCTCATTAAACTTACAAAAAACAAGTGCTTAATTATTTCATACTCTTGTGCAACTGTATTTCTTGATAAATAAGGAACAATTTAAATTAGACCAATACAATGAAAATAAACAAATCTTATGTATTTTGTATATATAAAATGTAGTTTACGTATACACAAATTATGTGACATTACAAATATTAGTATGTTTAATCAGCAATTTATTTTATTTTATTATATTCAGGAGGTTTGTATAAAATATTTTGGTAGAAATACATATGCTAAGTTTATTTGTATAAAAAGAAATAACCTTTTTACATTTTTTAGAAGGAAATAACCTTTTTACATAAAAACATTCTTTTTCTGTTTTTATTTGTTAGTTAACACTTTTAGCACATGTGATGTGCGAGATAACATTAATTTAAATACTTAAAACAAATATTGAACATTTCTTGATGCAAGTAATACCACTTTTCCAGTTACTATTTATTGCATTTATGAATATGTCCATGTGCACTATGTATTATACTGGCTGTATTTCTTTAAAATGCATAATAATACATTTATAACATTTTAATAAACTAATTATCCTATTTAATAAGTTATTTTATAATATGTATATAAATTGTGCTACATACTAGTGAACACACCATGTAAAAAGACTTCTAAGAATTCAATAGCGTCATTCAATTTCAATAATTATTTGTCATCTGGGTTTTCAAATGGTTTATCCATTTCTTTTTGCAGTAGTTTATTTGTTTGGGAATACTTTTATTTATTTTACAATATTTGATAAAGCATTTCTTATCTAAATTATATATAAAAAATTTGGGAATTACTAGAACTGTTTTTTGTATATCATTATTAATCATATAGAGAATGACTTGTTATTAAGTTAGTGATTCAAGTAAATAATAGGCCTTAAATAAGTAATATACTGTACTAACATTATATTCCATGTGCTTTGTCACTTAATGCATACGATATGTATGAATGATTATAAATGCTTGATGCTTTTGAAACTCCACTTTGAAAGTACACACAAGAGCATTATGATAGTGTCATTACTTTTTAATAAGACATGTTAAGAGACTTAATACCTGTAATGGAAATAGTTTTTTTTAAATATAAAGTATATTAATTGTAGTATACATCATAAAAAATATTATAATTTTATAAAATTTAAAGTTTTTTTCCCGTGATTTTAATTTGTGATCAGTGCTTTCACTATTAGCAAATATGATGTGCAAGTTATTCGTGACGGGTTGTCCTCTAGTGAGGGCATCTACTCCTATGACTTTACAGGATATCATTTTAAGCAAAGAACTTTTTTGTTGTTTTGATGTATCATATTTTATATACTCTGATGAATAATTAAAATATTCAAATGTAAAAATTATGTCAACTTCATTTGACTTTTTTAATAAATTTTTTAATTAAAAAAATATTAAATTTGCTACAAATAAAAAAAGATGTTATGTGTAACAAAAAAATGAAGGTGGTATGTTCTTTTGGGACGATATTTGTACGTGTTTATTCAAATCAATTTTATCATTTATCTCAACAACCACTATTCCATCTTTAATGTGGTTTTCATTTGATTGATGCATGTTCTAAGATTATTGTTACGGTAACAACACACCAGGTGGCAGTGGATTTAATATATTGTATGAAAATCAATCTTTACATTTGTCTCTAAAAACTATTAATCCAATTTTAATGTGGCTGCCAGTGAATAATTCAGTTAAGTTTTGACTTTCGGAGCCAGTTGATTTGAATGGTGCATGTTCTCAGATAAGTAGAAAATCGATCAAGGGCTAAATTCAACATTTTAGCATAGCAATAAAATATTAACATAACTAGAAAAACCACAAAACTATTTAATTTAGATGCAGTACCTGATTATCTTGTTTTCCTTATTAAGGTTATAGGAAATTGAATGCCATTATCAAAAAATGAATAGGTTTGGAGGATAGAGAAACAAATGCTCTGTTGTTCACATGTCATGCCACTCTGTAAGAATTTCAGACAACTTATATGAAAAGTTTTTATTTACTTTAATTATCTCTTAGTACATAAATAATTTAAGTTGGGAAGTTTTCAATCAATTTGTCATTTTTGTACATTATTTTACAATAAAAATGTTAGTCAAATTGAAAATTACTAATTAATAATTGTGTTATTTACTGTGTATAATATTCCCAACTTGTATAATTTTTCGTTATCTGTGAACATGTTACAATAATACATACATGTTATTAACTTGAATTCTTAGAACTATTAGCTTGTTGATTTGCCTTGTTTTCCTAATTGTTACTTTGACATGAGGAAAAGAAACACACCTAGATGATGATAATGTATGATATTTTTGTCTTCAATTTTTTTTGTATTTAAATTCAATTATTTTAACTTTGTCTTACCTTTATTGGAATAAATTAAGATTTTCGCCAACTTGCTCTGGGCCCTAATTTATTGGCCTTAAGTTAATAGGAAAACTACATAATGAAATACTGCATATAATATATATAATATAATGAAAATAGCGTCCGATAAATTGAAAACCACTCTACACTATTTGACATCTGTGGACCACCAGTGGTCTGCATACCACTTATTGCGAATCATTGAATCGTATAATTGCATTGCATTAAAAACAATTATCGATAGAAGTCGTATAGTATCTATTATGAAATAAAATAATTACTCATTGTTCAATAAACTCACGAGGAAAATGTTTTGTTGTGAATGATGAGGTTGTTACACTCGAAAGGTCGCTCCATGTCGATAATGAATTGATGCACAGTAACACCATTACGTAAAGTGAACGTGAATATTTCCGTGCCACTTCACCCGTACTCGTATATTACAACTTTGTGAACAAAATCCTGATGGGCGTCATCGTGACTATGCCGAATGTCAGATCTTCAAGGGAAGGGCATATCTCATCGTGTTAAATGAACTAAAACAGGTAACCAACTTTATAAGTCGATGGTTCCGGAGTTTGCGTTCCATTAGATAAAGTGTGAACGATATTGAATACTTTCAATATGCATATAATATATGTAGATATTGTTTGCGTTATGTTTGATTAATTGAAAAGAAGGGTGGCTAGGACTTTATATATTATTATAGTATATTTATAATATAGTACAATACAATATTTTTTATTTTTATAGTTTGTAAAAATGTTTTATATAAATAAGAAAATATATTACTATAGTAATTAAGGTATTTTAGTATACATTATATTAGGAATATGGGGGCTATTTTAAGCTATTTTTATATTCCAATATAAATTCCAAGGAAAAATAGCGTTTTGAAATAAGTTATTGCGGATGTTAATCGTAGTTTATTAGAATGTTTAAAAGTTCCAGTGAACGGTTAGCCTTGTGTTGTCGGTATTATAAAACATTCGGCCTAGTAAATATAACGATTAAAAATATAATGGTGAATAAATATTTAAACATTTAAGAGGCACACAGGGTGATAGCCTAAATAAAGATTTTTTTTGGAATTAAAAAAAAAACTATTAATCGTCGTAGTCGTTTGATATCAATAAAATTTTGGAGATACATTTATACTTATATGTTTTAAGAATACACAGTAAAATTTTTGAAATAATTAAAATATTAAATATAAAAAAAAATGTTACTAGTTGTTCCCCTTAAAAAACTATCAATGTACAAAGACATATAATATTAGTGAAGCATATTGTAATTAAAAAATTTACTAATGATTTATATTATCGTAGATTCAAACAACGTATTATATACAATGTGTGTTAATCCTGCATATTGCAGGGTAGGCAGAGAGAACTGCAGGAGCCATATGAACCTAGTGTTAAGACACTACGTTGCTTAGTCCCTGCTTTCTCCGTTTCCGCTTTTAATTACTTGATGATACGACTACCGTTGTCTAGCCGTGACTATTTTTAATAATATACTTCAAAATATTAAAATTTAATATTAGACTAATTTCACTGGTTACAAAGTTGCAGATTGTAAGGTAATGTCTACCAGATGAAGGCTGAAAATTTCAAACAGGTCTTTATCTGCTAAATATTTTTATACGAGACCTAATTGTTCTGTCAGGCATTGAATATATTTCTTATCTGGGACTTTATCAGCAAGTAGTGAAACTGGCCCTAAGTGCCCTTCTTTATTGTTCCTTTCATGAAACAAATACTTGGCTATTGAATAAATTTCCTCGGAAACATTTTCATAAGTTTGATAATAAAATTATTTAACGGTTAATATTAAAGTAACAAAAAGCGAAAGTGAAATTTATTATCCTTGCGCTTACAACAACTGGCGATTTATTACAACTTTAATTGTGGCTAATAAAACCTTGGGAAATATTGAACTCGTAAAATTTATTCATTTATAATGGCGTACTTAAAACTACTGCAGCATATTTTAAAAGGCACAACTATGTTCTTAAAAATGTGTTTTATTTCCGTACTGTTTTATTTCCTTGTTTTGATATGTAGTAAGTTGTGTCAAATGATCTTTGCCAGTATTTGTGTTAATTACAAACTAAACTTAGTAGAAAAAAATCATACAAAAAAGTCTATATATATATATATATATATATATATATATATATATATATATATATATATATATATATATATATATATATATATATATATATATATATATATATATATATATATATATATATATATATATATATATATATATATATATATATATATATATATATGAGGAAATATTTTATTGGCTTCGAACATCTAAGCAAGCATAGTTAATGATTGAAACATTTTTTATATTTATTTTATTGCTTAGACAGGCCTGTCCACTGTAATCGTCACCCGTTTACGCTCCTCGCAGATTTACGGGCCTTTCTGATGACATAACTTTGCTGCAAATTGCCCCATAAAAGTTATTTGTGTGCCCTATTTCTTAGCTCACGTAACTATTGAAAACAATGAACTATGATAAGTACGTAGGGTCGACCTACAGTGAATACGAAGAAGTTAAAGTTGAGTTTGCCAAATTTACACATTTCCAAGGTTTTAAGTTATTAATTTTTGTTTTCGTCTATCTAATGTTCTATCTAATTTAATGTCATTTTTTATAATATTTATTGTAATAGTTGTTAGTTATATAAATATATAATTATTTGAGCTAGTTTTAGTTAAACACTACTATATGTAAGATATTATAAAACAGTAATTTTTATGAGGTAACAGAAATTCGGCCCTTAAGATGGCCGCTTAAAAAATCTGCTTGCCACGGATTTTATTGTATCTGTAATTTATTTCAATCAATTACTAATTCTACTTACCTTATTATGCAGACCATATGCAATTTTTACATGTGGATTTGTGTTTCCTATGAAATCATACAACGCCAACAAAATTAAGAGTTCAGATCAGAAAAATATGTGGGCTTATGCTTTAGCTTGTAAAATCGATACCGCTGTGTATCGATTTCGAAAAATAGGAATATTTCCATTTAATGAAAATATTTTTACATATTAAAGAAAAAGAAGAATAAAATAGAAACAGAAATGTTTAAAAAATTAATACACGAAGAAAAACAGTCTTCTGACGCGGACATGCTTGTTGAAGTACTGCATTCAGCATCATTATAGTCGCTGTTATTATCTTCAGTAGATTCAGTATATTCGATATCTACTGATGAAGAAGATTGAGACTAAAATGATGCTAAAAGCCTAGTGTGCCTAAGACTATTTATTTTTTTATTCTCAAAAAAAAAAGACTGGAGAAAATGGGTATTTTGAATATTTTCTTTTATTTAAAGTATCTGAGTTCGATCCTCAGTCGGGGAAAATGGATTTTTCTATTTCCATTTTCTTCGCTCTTGCAAACTAGGTAAAGCGCGGCGTTGAGTTCCGACACTCAACATGCAATGCCTCGAAAAAGGCAGGAAAGCAGAGCCTAAGCAACGGAGTGTCTTAACACTAGGTTCCCACGGTCCCTGCAGTTCCCTCTGCCAACCTTGCCATGTGCGGGATCTAGCGTGAAGCTAAAAAAAAATTAAAGTATAGTTTATTGACTGATTATTGTGATATCAATATCCTCGAAAACAAAATTAGGTACAAAAAATATATATTTTTTTACGTTTTCTTTCCTTTGTTTATGTTGTATTTATTACCATATTTATAACAAAGCTAACATTTATTTTTTGTTATAAAGTTATATTTTGTTTAATGTTGGATGTTTTATTCATTATTCTATTAAATATGGTTTATTTTGTACGTTGTTTTTACAAAATGGGGGCGTTATTTAGTGCCTAATAAAAAAAAAACAGTTATTTCACAACCATATGACATGATTTATCTATCTGTTGCCATATTAACGCCAACTGAAGCATGTCTGTTACGTGTAGTATTAGTGAGCAACATCGATCAAAACTCACGTGAACGTGCACTGCCTTATTTTAGTTTGTCTCGTTGTATTTTTGCGTGTATTGCAATTATTTAGCAGTAAAACCCACTAAAGGTAATATTTGTACGCGTGTCACGGAACTACGACCTCACTATGAGGTCGACATAAAATTAAATAATGAAGCTTATCTGCACTCAGACAACTGAGACGTGACTGCCTGTTTCCGTGATTTTTGCACACCTGCTTTATTAGTTCTTATATTTCTTATTCAATATTCTACTAATAGATTTAAGTATAGTCGTTATATATTGATTCAATTTATAAAGGTATATAATATATGTATATTAGGATGAAATTTTTGTATATGTATTTTGTTATATAATAATTCCTTTGTCGCCGCCTATGTACATTTCTATATTATTATTATATTTCTGTATCTCTTTTGGGTGGACAAGTAATAATAATATTAATAAAACGTTATCTTTACTAAGGACTTAACTATTTTTGAAGTTCTTGTAAACGCTACGTAATGCTTCTGTGGTTTAAGGACAATGCCAATAGATAAATTATTTTAGATAAAAGTTGAAAGATAGTAAAATATTGCTTCCATATTATAATTATTTATTCTATCTAACATGTTTGCTTAAAATAAAAAATAATTTAAAAATCTAGCTAAATTATAGAAATAGTTTGCCCTTTGTAGGATATTTTATCGTGTTTCGATACGCTATTGCTAACCATGGCACGTAAGTTTATGCTTATTACATTATGTTAGGTTGTAATTTGATCCTAGCTAGCTGGACGACGACGTGAACGTTCGCAAGCTAGGCCTGGAGGGTTTAACGTATTTACTATTTACTCAATGCTAAGGTTGTGTAACGGGTATTACTAAGGGCTCCTAATGTCCTTAGCACCTTTAAGAGCCTAAAGTTATAGTTTTGTTTTATACAATAATTAAACAAATAGTGATGTATTTATTTACGTATAAAGTGGTCGTTTCAAATTCGGACATTTATGTTTTGGGAGATTGTATCTCAACCATTAACTAGGTTTACTGCGAACCCGATAGGCCTCATTTTGTTTGCCTCTAATTGGTCTATAAACACTTATCTGGAATGTTCCCATCCTCTCTTCATTACTACTGTGGGCTATAATTATACAGAACGAATTGAAAAATTTACTCTCATAATATTTATCTATATTACTTACTTATTATTTATTTTAAAAAAGTCATTTTATAGAATATTGTAGTTCTAAATGAAAACAAATGTTACGATTGTGTGGTCTAATAAGCTTCTTATTCAAAGCCTGAGCCTCGTGAAAGCCACAACGGTCGATGTGAGACACAAATGAAATTGGCTGTAGAATATGATTTTCTCATAACATACGTATAATGTTATTACTTAACACAAAATACCGTGGTGATACTGGCGCGAATGACCTTAGAAACTGGAACGCAACGTTGAAACATATCATAAATTCAGTAATGTAAGGTTTCCCCGCAGCTAGTTGCCTTTTCGAGTGAACTTCCTTTCAGCCCCGGGAATATGTTCGCTTTGTTTTGTTATGTTTGCGAATTACGTGCGGCAAATTGTAGGATTACACAACTTGTAAGTTGAACGGTCAACAGCACAGAGGAATCTTCTTACGTGATGACTTTACAGGCCCCAAATGTTTTTTGATGATCGAATTTGTTTGCTCTCAGAACGTGGGATAAACAAAATAACTTGCCAGAAACGTAATTTGAATAAAGCTTTGTTGGTTTTGCAAATTAGGAGTTTGGTTTTGTTTGCACCGTTTTGTAAAGTACCGTCGAATCGAAGTCGGTAAAGAATGTTGGCGGCTGGCTCGTCGCATGCAGGCTCTCCTCTGATTTCCATTTTGAAAATAATAACATTACAGGAGTTTCTGAAAAGGTTGATTTGTGTTTGTGTGCTTAAATAAGTTTATTTGTTCCTTAAGACTAAGGACTTTCTTTAGATGGCACAATGCAAATATTATTTGCGTATGGCATATTTTGTTACTCTATATCATCATTATTTATTACTATATATCATTTCAGCACTTAATTTTAAATTAATATTTTTTTTCTTAAATTAGAGACACTGGATAAATCTGTCTTAAGTACAATTCGCTATATTTTATTCGCTTTTATTACTCAAAGAATTAGAAAATCAAATCTACATTAAGGAATTAGTATGCCATCAAGTTACACTAAACAATGGCTTAACAATATCCAATTGTACTTTAAAAACTATTTTCTTTCAGCTTTCCTTTGTTAAGACAAAAAATACCCTTTTCTCTGGCAGTTAAGGATTCTCAAGTTGAAAAGGCAATATGTAGTCGTTACTGCGATTGTATCTGCTAGAATTGGAGGAAACCGTTTAATATTATATTATGAGAATTCTACGAAGTTAACTACAGTAAGATGTTGCTGTTTCGTTCGTATTGTGTTCGAGTACATAAACGTACGTATAGTATAGGTAAAGACTAATATATTAGACGATATATCAGGTGAGGTTTTGAATTGCAAATTAACAATCCGAATGTCAAAACCGAGAGCAATAATTTGCCGTTTATATAGAGATACTAAATATTCATTATCCTTTGAAATAGACGTTACGAACAATAACCAAATTTCACACTAAATATTACGTAGTTCACTAAAAAGCTATTATTGTTGAATAATAAATGTATCAAAATAGCAAATAGTGTTTAGATAATTACACATCACGTTTGCGCAAATGAATTATATATAATACGCTAGAGCTGTTATTAAAGAGACTTATCAGACTGTAATATTGAGTTCGTTCATCACCAACATTATGTGGGTGAGGTAATAATGTTATATCCGGTTGGAATATAATATGTTATTACAGTATATCTATCTGCTTTTATTGACTCGGCTAAAGTAGTATTCCTATGTTTTTTTTTTCATATATATCTTCAACTTAAAGCTTGATGTTAATTTTTTTTGTATTATTTTCGGACAGAGAAAGCAGGGACCAGGCAACGGAGTGTCTTAACACTAGGTTCCTATGGTTCCTGCGGTACCATCTGCCTACCCTGCCATGTGCAGGATAAAGCGTGAAGACATAAAAAATCTTGATATTGTTAACATAATAATATTCTAATATTTTTATTGTGTAAAATAAAGATAATAGAAGGATTAGGATCTCATATCAGCATTCGGAGTTTTTTGTCCCTAGTGTAGATTTAAGGGACCTCACCGGAACGCTTCTTTCCACTCTCTAAGGTCCTCCCTACGTAACCTAAGTTCAAAATGTTTCTACCGCTGCCGCCTTAAAAGTACTTTTTTACATATGAATAATTTATGATAGGCCTAGGCAGGCCGAGATATTTTAACTGATAATACTACTGCCACCTTCGAAGTATTTTCTAGATACGAATAATTGATGGTATGAAGATATTTAGACAGGGTGAAATATTTTACCAAATAAAACTTAAAATTATAGGTTTTTAGTTATTATTTCACTACTATGATAAGACAAATATTATTAGCTGCATATAATAATATTTTGGATAATAAAATATTGTAAAAATGTTCCTACAGAAATGCCGATAACATATGATCTAATAATAATAAATCTATGTTTTTTTTAAATGTTTTACTTTAAAGTAAACAAATTTCGACACATAATCAATTGAATATATTCAGTAATATAGTTCAATTTATTTATGAGTTATGCGTAGCAGTATAATGTGTCAGGAAAATACACTGCAAGTAATAAAGCAAGAATATATCTAACACCCACGTGCATGTTATGTTGGATAATGTGTTCATTGACGTCAACGTTCAAAGTTGAAACACGGCATTGTACTATTAGTTACATTAATCGATTGAGACCGTGTCCTATTATTCAAAGGCGTCTTGTTTATCTAAAACTCATTCATTAGAGTAAATTTGATGAAAAATTTTATTTAAATTTCTACATATGCTATATTTATGCTTAGAGTGAGGATAGTCTAGTTAGGCATATTCCATTTTGGGCTCCTATAATTATGTATAGTATTAATGTAATTTATTTTTTTATTGTATAATAAAAAAATTAATTACATTAATACTATACATCATAGGAACCTACTGTTAAGACAATCCCTGCTATCCACCTTTTTCGAGGTATTGCGTGTTGAGTGGTGGAAGTCAACACCGCGCTTTGCCTAGTTGCCAGAGTGAAAAAAATGTAAATATAATAATCCGTCCTCTCCGAGTGGGATACGAACTCAGAAACCGTCGAGTTTACAGACAGAAGCTACACCTTAACGCCACAACGGTCGTCATGTCATTATTAATTTAATACGTTATATTAATTTTATATTTAATATAAGTTTATTTATATTTAAGATAAGGTTATTTTTTTAATATCTTCATATTTTTTTTAGTACTTCTATACCATATTCGTCGACTTAAAATAGTGTCAATGGTTATAGTATTATTAAGCTTGTCACGTTTATATTGTCACGATATGTTGTTTTCCGTGGTCAGTAAACTTACGTGGTCAAGGAATCGTTACTTACATAACATCGTGTCTGTGTTACGTGAAGAGTGTAACGCAGCTTATGAATTATGCGTTACATTAGAACTGTGATGGTTTTGGAGTATAAAGTACTAAGAAATGTATATAAATATATGTTAATGAACCCCAATTTAGATAGTTTCTTTTGGAAAATCTAAATAACTTGAAAACTTTGATAGAAGATATTTTGGCCGTTAAAGAAAACATGCTACGGCATAGTATTTTTGTACGCAGTTTAAAGTCAAGTGTTGCACCTTGGCCTCAAAAATCAATTGTTTCTCACCGCTGACTGCAACGCTGTAAGCTACGCTTGATGAGGGCCGACCTTGCCCTACACTCAATGGCGGGCATTTAACATTCATTGGTCTGTGTTTAGTGCCGGAAAACGAACAGATTTTATCGTGATACTGTGAAACCTGTTCTAAAATGTATGCGGGTTGTAGGTTGAGAAATGATTTGCTAACATTTGATAATGTAGCAGGAAATATTACGACATAATAGTCTATCCCATTTGTTACGTTAATTATTATACTGTAATCATGGCATCTTGTATATCGGAAGAAATATAGGTAATTGTTTACTTGCAAATGCAGGATGCAATCCAATCATCACGCAATGCGAACAGTTGGATAACCAACCTAATTAGCAATTGAAGCGTATGTTGCTGTCCATATTTTGTTACAACACAACTGACCGCATCGACTACGCATGTTGGTAAAAACACAATTTCACTATATATTTATCATCTCAAACGGGTTTCTAAGATTATTATTACCTATTTAAAATCATTATAATAAGGTATCGTTATTATATAAATATATAAAGTAAAAAATAATAAAAAAATTCAGACAATTTCAAGGCTTTGTGTAGCTCTGTAAAAAAAGATTAAAGACTATGTAATTACTGTTTAGCACGTTTGTACGTACACACACAATCTGCGGCGGTTATGTGGTTTAATGCCAGTGGAATACACATTCCACTTAAATTCCATTTAAATTTGAATACGCTCAAGCGTTTCCTAGTCTAATTTTGATATGAAATATTGCTAAAAATAATATAATTTAGATTAAGTTTACATCTATTATACCCCCGTTTTATAACTGTTTAAATTTTTGTCCAACCTAAATTTAAAAGTACGTACAAATTCAATATTTGTATAATAGTGAAAGGATTTACGTGAGAGGCATTTACATTTAGTACTTTATCGTCGTCTTCTCTTTGGTTATGTAATGATATCTGTTTTAGTGTTCTGACACGTAATTGGTATTCACAGTAATCAAAAACGTTTATTTGCACAAGTTAAAGGGATGTTAATATTTGGCTGTAGCGATACAATTTCCCTTTTAGTATAATATTTCTGTTTAGAGGCCTTGGCTTGGCCTAAATTGTTTCAAATTGTCCAATCTTATCACATCGCTGTAACGCTGAGTAAATGTAAGTGGATTTTCTTAAGGGAGATTGTAACTCATTTATTATTATTACAATTAGCAAACTCTCCAAACTATGTAAATAGTAGCTATATGGCTCTTACACACATACACCAGCTTTGTGTTTTACATAATTTTCCTAAGTTTTAATCTATTTGTTTAACCACTCATTTGTCTATTTGTCCTCCATCGACAAAGAGATTTTTTATCTTTATCTCATTTTATTTACAATCATTGTATAATATAAACTTCAAGCACGGCTTGGGTCGTGCATTAAATACAAATTAACTTTGTTTGACATTGAAAGTTCAACGCAAGTATTGGATATCAATAAGAACTTTTACTTTTTCTTCTTAGAACTGTGTCCAAATTACTCATACAATATGTCCTTAAATGTTACAATAATAATAACTAAATTTGCTATTTTTCTAACAAGACGAAAAGGAAACCTACAATGATGCTAGTGGAACAAATAAGGGACCTTATCGTGGTTGATTCCACATAAAAGCAACAGGCTACTGACATACCGTCGTAACAAAGGGAATTAAGCCTGAAAGGAGGTCGACTTGAGAACATAAGAGGACTCGAGTAAACCTCCGTTAAACGTTGGCGGACTTAGCAGGCGCGTTGACAACCCAACTGTATGGATATCATCCGTTAGGACAATAAGACCACAAAAGTCTAGAATATCTTTGTGTTTAGTTTGAAATAAAATTATGCCACTTTAGTGCTGTAGGACAAATAGCCGATGCTAATTGTTATTTTACTTACTTAGTTCATAATGTTACTTATTTCACAGTTCTTCATAATTGCCCTAGAACAATAAAACATAAATTTTCAATTTTATTATGTAATATACTATAATTAAGACTGATTTTATAATAAGTTAAATTTAATTACGTATTACGTGTTCAGAGATGCTTCGTAACTATGATTTATAGCGGTATATTATATTATGTTTTCTGTGTAAATTTTGAACTAATTTACTAAGGGATGCGGTAATAACTTATACCTTATAGTTTGCATAGAAAGTTTAAGATACTTCAGTTTTTTTTCAATACTTATTGAATAACAATAAGCTTCTTTTTAAATATTTCTTTTATTTGTAATATTTATTAATTTAAATTTATTCTTAACAATGTTTTAGTTCACAACAGTACGTACTGTACTGTACGTACAGTACTGGTGCGTGTAATAAAACTTTTTTTTTATATCGTTAGTATTGTTTTTTGTAACTTAGTTGACGCTACAGACACTTGCTCCAGTACGGACTTTTTTAACTTATACCAACTTATACTATCATAAATATTAATTATAATATTAATACATAGTATATATAATAAATATTAATCATAATGAACTCTTATATTTACATTTTTTTATATTTATTATTATTTACAACTAAGTATATCGTTAGTATAGAAATCTAGAAGACATTAATAAAAAAATATATAAGTACGTAAATTATTATAATTTATTTACCACCAGATATAATGCCGCTGATCCAGAGCGGCGATTGTAAATTTTCAGACTTACAGTCAACATTTACAATGCAGTGGGAGTGTTCGTTTTATGGCGCTAGAGGTTCAGACCCGCATACAAATTACAGGTGGCACTTTCTCGTTTTACAACATCGTTAGTCGTTCCAAAATATTATGTCGCTAAGTGGTTAAAATGTTTCTGTCGTGACTGAGAAATATATAGATGAGCGTTTGTTACTCTATCTTCTTAATTTTTTTTATTTATCTGTCATTATTTATCAAAAAAATCTTTATTAATTTTTTTTTATTTTGTGTTGAATTTTGGAAAACCAAAATTTGACTGTAGTAGCACTCAAACTTGCGATTCTTACATACGTCCAAGCGTTCTAGCTATTAAATGAAGGGTTTACATGTCGTGCAACATTGAAATGCGTATACCCTCATTATAAGTTATTTTCGCTTAAATTCTTTATACGTTTTATGAAATTTTGATTTTCTTTTGTATAGAAATCTCTTGAACTTTAAATATTAAAGAATAACGTCTCTTTTTAGTTTTAAGGTGTTTTACTAATTTAAATTCATCTAATTTTTATCCCGCTTTATCCCGCATATTTGCAGGGCAGGCAGAGGGAACCGCAGGAACCATATGAATCTAGTGTTAAGACACTCCGTTGCTTAGTCCCTGCTTTCTCCGTCCCCGCTTTCCATCTTTTTCGAGCTGAGTGGAATAATATTTTTATTAATAATAATGTAATTTAGATTTTTATAAAATTCACTTATCCGTCCATTTCTTGTATATGACATCAAACTGGTCTCACTTAGAAAAGTATAACAATGCATTCGCTTCAGAAAAGGATAAGCGTACGATATGATGCAATAATCTCAAAAGTGAATCGAATAAAAGAGAAACTTCATTAAACGACAAGTGAAAGTATTACAAGTGTAAGTAAGATTTTTTATTACGCAAAGTTTTTATTTCACAGATTTTTGAATATATTTTTTATTATAGATTTAAAAATATTAAAGTTATTGCAATTATTTCCAAGTGGCGACTCTTCGGAGGTTTTTAGCTTTAGTGTCTTTTATGCATCAACCTTACTTTAAACGGGAGATTATTACTTTACCAACCCACTGTTAAGTAGATACTATAGGAACTGGTCATACATATCACGTAACATAGTATTTCTATAAAAATAATATTATATTGTTAATATTGACTTATTTCAAGTATATGTAAGTGTTAATAGTAAATATCTAGTACTTCAGAGAAAATAGAATTGTTAGTTAAAAATGAAAATTATTTAATAAACTACCTCGTTATTTTATTTGGGATAAAATGTTATCGTTCGTATTTTTTATATGACGATTTTATTTCGTTTTATTTCGTTTAGTTTATCACAACTTCCTTGTTTTTTAATATTAATAAATAATTTAATAGTAATATTTATACTATTATAAAAAAGTTAAATATAGTGTTTGCATAAAAAATGAAGATTGAATGAAGATGTAAAAACATTTTTAGAATATGAATCTCTTTTTCTTTGTGATGTATAGTGAATGTACACAAAAAAAAATGTTTACATATTTTTTGTGTTGTATGTGCATCTTTTGTGTTGTATCTTCTGTTTATTACACCTGATATAGAGCCTGTACTAGTCAAACTGAACTATAAGAAATAATGATATGCTGCCATGACAAACGTCAATGAACGTACCATTGGCGTATAAAAGGGGTAGGGCATTTAGTAAGTAAGGCTTGGTTTTTTTTTTATTTCAAAATAGTTAGCTCGCTCCGTACCCTTTTTTAACTTAAACTATATGTTCTTATTACAAATATTGATTATATTAATACATAAAATTAATATTTATCATAATGAACATCTATACTAATCTTTACATTTTTTTTTATATTTAATATTACTTAGAACTAAGGCTATGGCTGATAAGCGAATTACACAAGTTTATATGTTTAATCCTTGGTGTTATAAATAAAATTAAATTTTATAATAAATTAGGGTCACTTGATAGTGTTACACAATAATGACAAAAAAAATAAGCTTTGATGCGACTTATATCATAAATATTAGGGCATGTCCGCTATAATGGAAGTTGTGACCGCTGCGTTCCTGTCTTTCATGGCCATCTTCAAGTTGTACTCCACAATGCTTTTAGTTGTTGCACCCATCGCATTACGAATTAGTCTCATGACTGCGTCGTCTTTGCCCTCGCTATAGTAGGTACAGTTGTTGGTGTGTCGCGATATTGCTACGACCGCATGCGAGACACTATCATGTAGCTTGGCCGATATGCTGTTAATGACTACGACAGTCTCGCTGGTCAGGCCTTGAGGCTCATGAATCGTCAGGACCTTCGAACCTGTTTCTTCTCCCCATCCTTGGCTAATCAGAGATTCTTTTTCTTTTTCAAGAAGAAGAAGAAGTAAGGCTTCGTTACAAATAAGTCTTAAAAAAATGGCAAATTCTAGATCTGAAACATGTCTTCGTAAAGAACATAGATATTTCCAGTCAAGCTATTTACAATAAGGCTATTTACATGACATCTCAATAAAAATTACTCAGTCTATTGCATATTTTTCGTAAAAGTACCCCTAATATAAAAACACAATAAATTTGCTTAGCTATAAAAAATATTTTTTTTAAATGAAAAACGTATGACGTAGATTATAGAGTCCACCTAACAAAAATATTTACCATTTACTAAATATTTAAAGTTATATATTTTACTAAGTATTTGTTTAATGTTTTTTTTTTATTATTTGGTTTCTTTTATTACGATACTAAAAACAAGAATATGTAATGAATTAAAATAAGTAATAAATTTAATTAAATTGAAGTAAGGACCGTCGTGGCGCAGTAGCGTGGCATGGACAGTTTGTGGGTTCTATTCCCACTTAGGAAAGATGGATGGATGAAAACATTTTCATTTTCTTCGCTCTAGTAACTTGGCAAAGCGTTGAGTTCCGCAACTCAACACGCAATACCTGGAAACATTGGTAAACAGGGAACCAAGGTTCAAGGTTTCTGCGCTTCCCTCTGTCTACCCAGCTATAAGCAGGATAAAGCGTGAAGAAAAAAAGAAAGCAAAAAATTAAAGTAATATATACTTATTAGGTACTGTCCAAGTAATTATTAAGTGTTTATATTCTTTTTAATCGAGTATCTTAATAAAATATGTTATCAATTTACATGTCACGGAATTAAATTTTTGTTGGAATTCATCTGATTATAATTATGATAACTAGACAATTGAAAATATCTGATGGGAAGCAAAAATGTTAGTGAGTAATTCGTTCGTCGCGGGCTGTTTAATTTGTTAAATTGGAAAGAAACATCGTATTGTACTCGGAATTAGGTTTGTTTACGGAACGCACTCGCTCGTAACAAAGGATCCCTCCGTCGGAAATAAGTGAATGGAATAAATGAAATGTCCTATAAAGTGGATAGGATGCGGCCGTTCGGAGTATTCTGCTTATTATACTGCAGCAATTCGAGAGACTTGGATGTTACTTTGATAGACTTTATACTCTGTGGCAATCGACTGCCGGATTTGTGGATTTAAGAAAATGAAACGTAATGCGCGAATAATGAACGAGTCTGTTCAGATTATGGCTTTGATAATTTAATTTTTTTTCTAATGTTGAATGTATTATTGAACGAAGATATTGTTGTTAAGTAAATTATGTCAAAAAAATAATTGAGTGTTGCCAGTACCTAAAGTGTTTAAAGTAACCAAACATGTGCTATGTAAGTAATTAATTTAAGATTATATTAAAATTTTCCCAATGTTAAATATATATATATATATATATATATATATATATATATATATATATATATATATATATATATATATATATATATATATATATATATATATATATATATATATATATATATATATATATATATATATATTATTTATTTATTAATTGTTGTTAAGTAAATTATGTCAAAAAAAAATAATTGAGTGTTGCCAGTACCTAAAGTGTTTAAAGTAACCAAATATGTGCTATGTAAGTAATTAATTTAAGATTAAATTAAAATTTTCCCAATGTTAATCATATATATATATATATATATATATATATATATATATATATATATATATATATATATATATATATATATATATATATATATATATATATATATATATATATATATATATATATATATATATATATATATATATATATATATATATATATATATATATATATATATATATATATATATATATATATATATATATATATATATATATATATATATATATATATATATGTATATGTATGTATGTATACACGGGGTTCGTAACAATTGAATGTCATAATATATAATTCGTGAGGTCGCGCTGTCGCTAATGGCAGTGGATACGCGGGTATAAGATGGAGCTTAAACTGTTAAGAAACAGGACGTCGGCTGGAGGATTATTTCTAATACCTACTTACGTCGTAAAATATACAATGTTGGTACACTGTTGTAATCCGGCTTTGTTTTAATGAATATTGGAGTTAAACAAGTCGTTAATAGAATTCTCTTCCAGTTCATTTGATCTTATTGGCTCTGCGTTATGAACTTTGTAATTGGATCTTATAATCTTCAGCAATATTTCGTGAATTACATGGGGATGTAATATTTTCTTAGGAAATAACAATTTCCGTTCTCAAAAATTGTATGTAATATGTTAGTTTACTTATTTATATATTTACTTTAACTTAAAATATATTAACTATAATTCGTTTATGTTTAAATTATTATTGCTTTTCTGAATCGCTCACATTTTGCGGGGTACGCAAATTGAATCTAAATTCCCGTTCTACATTTTCTACTCTGTAGGGAGTTGGTGAATTTTAATGTCGCATTTTGTGGAAACAATGGAAAACACTTCTTTATCGAATTTGGGCAACATAACCATCGCTATGGTAAAGATCTATCTATGCCACTATAATCCTCCAACAAAATCCTTTAGGAACTGTCAATAATGCAATTTTATTGTTGTCAAGAAATTATAGAAACATTAAAAAAAATGTCATCATATTTTTATATTTACTTAGTAACAGGATTTTATATGTTGTGATATTATAGCTTAATTTCAATATCATTTTCCATATATCGTCTGTAGCTTTTGTAAATTAAACGCTTATTTTCCCAAAGGATTCATTAATCATCCACGTCAGCGCTTATACAATATCTTCTTTAGGCTTAAGACCACTTAATTCCTTTTTAGACAACCGGATTTTGTATAATAAAGTGCTTTTTGAATAAAACAATGGATGTTTACTTATTGTGCGCGTTCAAGTGTAAATAGGAAGTTATTTTCCAGTAAAAAGTTTAAGAAATTATTTAAACAGTTCAAATTAATTACATTTTTTAAAGATTTTATCTTCACTTAAAGTTATCAAAATATGTTGCAATATACGTTAAGAGATATTATTCCAGATGGCGTCAAAATATTTTATTTTGTGTAATACAAGCAACTGCCGAAATATTAAACTGTCTGTATAATAAAAATATTTTGAAGATTTTTAAGAGCTATATCTCTTAAAAGGAATTTGATGTTGTATTAAGATATGTGAGAATATGTACTAATTACGTCCGCGCATTTTGCAATTAAAATATTTATAGCTAGACGTACGTGCGATCAGGCACGTGTTGCACAAATAAAGATATTTCTTATTAATCATCAATATGATTTATTAAAGTAATAAAACAACGTCAAATTTTATAATATTTATTTTATTTAATTTTTGTTTTATTCGATTTTGAATGTTTAAAGAGACTACTCAAAAAAAAAAACTTATTTGCAATTTTTTTTTTCTTCAAATTTATACTCTATGTCTGAATTCTCAATCCCTTTGTTGACTAGACATGTTTAAAGATGATGAAAATATTTTTTGTTTTAGTTGCGTGTTCATATGTTATTTAAGAGATTTCTTTTATAATTACTTGATATTTTTCCTTGTTGCAGGTTTGTGAGCATCCTTATTCTTAGTATTACGAAAATTGCGGCACAAAATGAACAAAATGAGGTAGGAAAAAGCGGGCTTGTTACTAAAAAAATGTATTTGTGTTACTATTTAATATAAAGAAAAGTATGAAGATGATCCTTTTTTCAATTTATTATAACATTTAATCAAATGACATCGAATCTCAAAACACTGTATACGTGTAGGCAAATAAGCACTTGTGCAACAACAGCGTTCTAACAATGTAATAATATGCTATATTAGCGTCTAACCTATATAAATAAAGGCCGTGTGATCGGGATGTTTACATTATTAGATGAGAATGGAGCCGTGTGATCTATAATGTAAAACATCATTGTGTTTGGCGAGTCAATGAACGTTGCATAGGATGTTTTGGATTAGATGTTAAAATGTAAGAAAACATAAGTAGGTAGGTAGGTAGTGAAATATATCAATGGAATTGTAAGCTAAATATAATCATCATTGTAATTTAATTCTTTAAACTGCTATTTCGATATTTGTTTCGATATTTTATATAGTTGTTAGGAAGACAAGGGATCTAATATGGATGTATAGGAGAAAACAATTTAGGAATAACAACAAATATCAGAAACATTAAGTCATAGGCATATTTTTATTTTTAAAAAAGTGTCGCAGATGTCATAAAATAGTTTTTACTACTTTTAAGATAATAAAACGAAGAATCTACAAAATCTCCTATAAACAATGTAACTGCAACCATATATTTATTTATTGATTTAAATTTCAAAGGCAAGTTGCAGAAGTGACCGCCGGCAATACGGGCCACCCAACTGTGAACTCGTTGCTTCAAAGCTGTTTACACAGCGGTCTATTTGTCTTTAATATAGACGTGGACGAATGCGTTGCCCTGTGAATTTCGAATTTTGATCCAACAAAGTTCACTTACGTAGGAATTGATAAGTTTTAAATGCATTTTCACTGTATGAAAATATTTGTATTTTGTTTCACATAGTTTCATTTGATTGCTATGATTATGCGCCAGATTTGTTAGTCTTCAAACTTGAGTAGTTTTGATCTTGTGGAAATAAAATATAAAAAAAATCACATCGGTCTCATAGTGTCAAAGATGTGCGTAAAAAGACGAGAAGGACGATAAAAAGTTTGATTCAATGATAGACTATAATTTCTCTTAATTGTCAATATGCTAGTTCTTTAACTAAAAATTAAGACAAAGTATATAAAAAAATACATATTTAAGTTATAAAGAGAATTAATTTACTACTTACTAAGCATTTTCCTGTGATATAATAAATGCCTTGCTATATAATTAGGGTAATTTTTTTTCTCAGAATAGCTAATTGACTCACACCGGACGTGTGGACGTGAGTTTCTGATAAATATTTGACTTAAACGATAATATGTAGTGAATGTAATCTATGGTATATACTTCGTAGTATTTTGTGTTATCAGTTACAAAGTAATTTCATTATTGTATGTCTTGGCTATAGGCTTTAACAGCGGTTTTGCTGCTGTTAGCGATTGGAAGTGACTAGACTAGCTGTTAACGTTTAACATAGCCTATAAGTTTCTTTTTCTTTGAACGAACTTTCTAAAACAAAAATATGTTTTAATGTCAATCCATTAGTATTTAAGATTACGCGTTCAACCAATTAAACTTTTTTTTAGCTTCACGCTTTATCCCGTATATTGCAGGGCAGGCAGAGGACACTGCAGGAACCATACTAAGCTAGTGTTGAGACACTCCGTTGCTTAGTCCCTGCTTTCTCCGTCCCCGCTTTCCGCCTTTTTCGAGGCATTACTCTTTGCCTAGTTTCCAGGGCAAAGAAAATGGAAATAGAAATATCTATCTTGCCCGTGTGGAAATCGAACTCTTAAAACGTCGCGATTACATGCAGACGCTTACGCCTCTGCACGACGACGGTCGAATTAAACTTCTCTAATTTATAATAATGTATAAACTATACTTTATAGTGTCTAACATACTAATTTCTTTTATAATGATATAGTATCAATATACATGGGTTATATAACAAAATATTTTTTTCAATTTTGCTCTGTTCCCCGCATTGCTTTGTGCTTTCCGAACATTTTTCGGGACAAAGGAATAGTTTAATTTCCTTTAATAGAACCGAACCCACAATAGACGTGGCACTATTATCGGTAATATTACTTGGAGTATTATTATGGATCATTGCGATTTGGTTTATGAACCATCATAATTATAGATTTAATTCGTCATAATGTAAATGGTAATTATTTATAATGTAATTATTTAGTATAGGTCTAAAAACTGCGGAGAAATTGGTCCCACTATATAAAACTAAAACCAAAATTGATAGAAATACAGACGAAGCAAGCACGTTTTGCTTGCTTATATCCTTTTTATAGAAAATATAGAGTCAAGAATGAACAATTAGAAGGTATCACGTCATACACGCCCTAGGGAATCGTTGAAGTACTGACATAATTTTTGAACAAAATCTTTTATCTTCTCATCCCACATGTACCTACGACGTGACATTTTGCTGAACCCCCCCTCCACCTAACTAAATATTACGTTACGTAACACTCAAAATACGTTTTACTTAACGCGTTGCGCCAATTTCTGAAAACTAGGCAAAGCGCGGCGTTAAGTTCCGCCACTCAACATGTAATGGCTCTAAAAAGGCGGAAAGCGGGGACGGAGAAAGCAGGGACTATGCAACGGAGTGTCTCAACACTAGCTTGCTATGGTTCCTGCAGTTTCCTCTGCGTACCCTTCAATATACGGGATAAAGCGTGAAGCTAAATAATAATCGTTTTGCCTTTAAATTAAATAATACTTAAAGTCATAAGATGTGACATTTGTAGGTGTATTCATAAAAATATCACGAATTATTAATGATTAAAATAAATACTTATAAGTATACTACTAATTCATTACGAAAATGGTATAATGTACGCTTACGTACATATGAGTATAATTACAATTCTTATAAGCAAAGAAGTAAATTACTTCCGAATCACCACACGCGACCAGACAGCTTTTTTGAGCAATGCTCGCAAACTCGTTCACGTTGACGGCTAATTGATCAGAGGAAAAAGGACTTTTAGCAACGTAAAAGCGCAGTCGTTTGCAAAGATAATAAAACTAGATAAAGTTAAGATTAAATGAAAAGATAAAAAAGTATGAATGTATGCCGTGAATCTGTATTTTAAATATTTTGTTGAGAATTTTTATCATAGCTGTGAAAGCGTAGAACGATGTGTCTTAACACTAGGTTCCTTATAGAGGGATATGGCAGGATAAAGCGTGAAGTTAAAATATATAAAACATATGAAATATATAAATATTTATAATTTACTATCTTAGGCTGTTCTCTCGTCATTTCTAAGGCGTATTCATTGTAAGGCTTAACGTGTCTTTTCACATATAGTGCATCGGCTTACAAAGATTTACATTACAAAAATATCCTTGCCTAAAACTAATTTCATTCGGATTTGGTTCAGTTACACCTCACTATTCCAATAATCTGAATTCAATAGGCTTCTTACTGATCGGCGAGTCGCAAAGATCGAACCAGAATGTAACATATCAGAGCAAATAGCGAGCAGAAGACGAGGCAATATGTAGTGTGCCTGGGGCTCGGAATTGTTTAATCGGCCATCGTACCCGCCGGCAACTTCCCTTTCAGTTTTAAGATTCAACATATGCTATATGTTTCAAACTATCGATAACGCAAACATATAGATTATGCAGAAGGATCGCATCTAGATCCTTGTGTTATCATTGATTCTCAAAAATTGATCATGATATGTCAATTTTTCTTCACATTTTAACATATATAACGTTAGAGAGAAACGTTAGAGAGAAAAAGGTTACTAATCTTCTTTGAGTATTAAGATATAGTGTTGTGGCGCCCAAGCGGGATATTCGGTCGTAATTATGAAATTTTATTATTTAGTAGTTTGCTTTTTTTAATATTTATATATTTGTTTCTAATTAACAAGGTAACTTGACATAGCATATTCAGTAATCAGCATTGCGCAGCTGTAAAATAAAAGTAAAATTTAAATTATAATTACACATTGCAATCTCAAGATTATTATTCGTAATACATTCTTATATGTGTACCTATGAATAATGAATGAGTAGCAACACCTTTAGTGAATGATTGTTAAATATGGATATCATATGCCAAAGCATATCTGCATTCCTTATATAATAACAATTACTGATATTTTAATATAAATATATTACTAATTGCATTTTGCATATCTTGTTGCAGTTTCCGTAATGTAATCCAGAAATTAAATGTTTGGTATAACTTAAACGCGTATTACGACTAAGTGGAATGCCACGTAACACGATCAGAGCTTTTGACAAGGCTTTAATAGGCCAAGTTGCAGGGATCCCCGACGGCGCAGAAACTTACAAGATAACACTATTCTACTTACAATGCAACATTAGCTACTTTTAATTACCTGCTTTGCCTCTCTAACGAGATTGATTAGCGTACTTTAATTAGGAACTTAGTTTATGTGACACTTTAATAAGTTGTCGCTTAAAGACAGATGAGATATAAGGAAGTTGGGATAATAAATTAGAAAATGCATATTTTGATCATAGTGCAAAAGTATCTCTTGGTAATCTATAATCTAAACATTCATTTGAAATGTTCAAAATTTGCAACTCCCTGTTGTCATTGAAATTTAATTAGGGCTTTCATAAATAGCCTTTTAATATACACGAATCGAATCGACTCAAAAATGTTATGCATAGCCTGGGTTTAAAAATATTGTATATATGCTTCTTTGCTACATACACTATGTGTTTAAAACATAAATATTATTTCCTAACAAACATTTATATATATATATATATATATATATATATATATATATATATATATATATATATATATATATATATATATATATATATATATATATATATATATATATATATATATATATATATATATATATATATATATATATATATATATATATATATATATATATATATATATATATATATCCTCTAATATCTTTGTCGACAAGTACTTGTGGCTTCTAATCGAAACATTTGACAAGCTCAAATCGGTTAAGTTGGACACTAGTCGGTCGGCTTGGAAAGTTAGGCTTAAGATAGGTTAATCTAACCAAATGCATTCACTGCTACATGTGGAATGTTTAGCATGTTTTAAAGAGACATTGACGTTCTTATTTGTTCTAAAATAATCTTTTTGTGTAACGGACCGAATGTATTACATAACAAATAGAAAATTAACGTGTAAATTTTATTTTCTATAATTTTGTTATAGTTCGTCGTATTTTTAATTAAGTATATAGCAATATAATTTCTACTAAATTGTGTAAAAATATTTGATTTTTTGAAAATAAATATATCAGCTAATTTAATTATTTTTTATTTAATATTTTTTTTAATTAAATGTATTTTTTTAATTTAATATTTTTATTTAATTTATTTTTTGTATAGTAATAAAAATTACAATTTATATTATTAAAGGTTAAATTACGAGATTAACATGTCATGGTAGCCGAAGAAATGCCAATTGTCTAGGTTTCTTAATATGGATACGTATAGATGCACGCTAGTTGAATATATATATCATTTTCACGTCACATATATAATTAATAGTGTAACTATTTCATGCCTATTTACAGTAATAAAAATAAACATATGACACTTATAATAAAGCTATAAAATATATGGCATAAATAAATTTATATTAAAATTATACATATAATATATTATATACTATAAAGTGTAATATATACTAAATAGTGTAGCTATGCTTATTGTTGTAGATATATTGTAATACCAACTCGTCCTTACAAGACCTTCACGCAACACTACCCATATTGAAATAGTCAATGGTTAGATATTCAGTTTACAGGATCCATTTAAGAGACAGTATATAAAGTAAGACTATATTGTCTATTATAAGAGCTATAATTAAACATATTGTGCTTAGATCATATTTGCCGTCAAGGTAAAACAATAATTTTATTATGTGTTGATTTATATATAGCTAAATATTATAACTTATGCTCGTTATGTTCTCTCAATTTTATTACCAAGAATAGTATTTTTTTAATTTGGGATCGCAAATTATGATCGAAACTTTCAATAATTATTTTCATTCAGGCATAACTATATTTTGAACGATTTTACAACTTTATTTTGTAATTTTTTGTAAATATTAGCATTTTAGCTACATATATTATTTTAACTTTAAGGCTTTATTGCGTTGCCACCGCGCTTAACAGTGTCGCAACGTACCGACGTTTTCGAAAGGCTAACTCTAGACTTACCGTTAGGTGGCGATGTTGTAACTTATTTTATGAAATGCGCTCTCACTATACGATATGAATAGATTAGAATTTAGTTAAAATAAATTTCAGCTTATTTTATTGGTAAAAGGTAATATTTAATTATAGATCGTACAGTATTTAATTATTTATGAAAGTTAGGCGAAATTCGAAATACTCAAAGTAAAAGGTAATATATAGATAATAATAATACTGTGTAAATCGTAGTACTAGTGATATTCAAAAGCTGTATAAATATAATTCATATGAGCGAAAGCTCAATTGGAACCATAAAAGTTGTAAAACTCGAGTACTGCACTCAAATAACGGCTTCGCTAATAAAAGAATGAGAACTAACCGGATACCGTTATTTATAAGTTCCTTATATCATATTTCTTGCCATACCATATCAAACTTTCTTCAAGAGCTTTGAGAGTTTTAGTGATTTTATTTCTAGCATAACATATAAAGCTTTAAAGTTTAAAAAAATACATATTGAGTAAGTCAAGTTATTTCATTTGGTTTATATTTATTTTTGTCAACTTCAGGTAATAAATTTCGATGGTATAGAAGCATTTCACATAATATTTTTTATATATCGTGAAGAGTTTTGTTGTTTAATTTGTACACGTATCTAATTGAATGATTGACTTTTATCAGTTATTAAAAATAATTGGTGTATCATTACCAACGCCGATGTGTCGTTTTTACTATTCAGAATAGAGCTCAATTTCTGACATACTATATGTTTTTTTATATATGTTTACTTGAACTTTACAATGAAGTTAACCTATTCAAAGTACTTATTCAGGAATACTATGTCAAAATGCACCTTTGAGCAAATGGCTTCTTGGCCATTATAATAATTTGATCGTTTCCTCTCAAGCGCTTAATATTAGTTTTTGATTGCGCCTTCGCGTGACAGGTTTGCGGTCAAGAAATAAACAGAACATAGAAAACGCACTTTTTGAGTTATACGTGAAATCAAATTTAACTATAACTAATGTAAACGTAATGGCCGCCATAAAGATTTTTGCATATTTATTATTGACGAATTAGTGAGAGTTTATTTATGTATGTCACCAAATTTTGTATGCTTTATAAATATTAAGTATATATTTCGTATGGTATAACAACTGAATGCTGAGACTGGGTTTTATCTTAGAATTTATGTATTTTAGATGTTTTTATGATTTTAAAAGTGTTAATGCACACTGAGGATAGGAAAACTACTGAGAACGCATGGCTTAGTGGTGAGAGCGCTTGCACGGTTCGCAAGAGAACGCGGGTTCGAGTCCCGTTGCGTTCAAATTTTTATATGTATTCTTTAAGTATTATTTTTATATATTTTAGATGTTAATGGTATAATGTTATTTTATTTGAATTACAGATTTAAGATATCTTAACAAAGACTATTTCTTACATATTTTAGTATATAACAAATATAAAAAAGCGATACTAAAAATATGGACCGGAATTTATTGCTATATGAAAATTATAGTTTTTACTTGTCTAGACCAATTCCGTGTTATTTTTTGCTAAACAAATGTAGCGTGTTGTAATGACTTAGTTGTGTTAAAAAACATGGTAACGATTAATTCCTTGATATATTTAGAATGCATTGTATAAAATTGATTAAGGCGATAAGCTTTTCTATTTAAATCTTTTATTCTTTGACGTTATACGTTTTTTATTTGTATATAAGCTATAAAGCGGAAACGGTTAAATAATTTAAATAATAATAAAAAAGAAGTGTCAAGTAAATTTTAATGAAATTATTGTATAATATCTTGAAGGATAGAATTTTTTACAGTTTCATTAAACCGAAATATACAAATTAGTTATATGAATGAAAATCGTTCAAATATTATCGCCGAGTAAATGCTTGGCTTATGCCCAACTGATGGTTGGCTATCGAAAACTAATATTGGCAATTTTATGATTTTACTTTATTAGTATCTGTCATATACCTAGGAAGATAAATGCGAGCTTTTCTGTTTAAATAAATATAAATTTATGAAATCGAAATTTAAATCTACAAATTTATAGTCTTTACTTAACCATGCCTTAGATTTGATGAAATTATTACTTTTAAAGTAATGTAAAGTAACTTATTAATAGTTTTCGCAATTTTCATTAAATAATTGATTTTATAAGATGCGATGAGATGACACTTTTATTATTTAAAATCCAATCATTTAATTATAACCACTTACTTGCATTGTGATTACAAGGATACCTGCAATGAAGATTATGTGATATTATCTTATGAAGTAACAAGATATCAATGATTCTGTAACATTTTTAACCTGTAATATAATGACGAAGTAATTAATATCGTACGCAATCAGACCAGTTCACCTTAGCATGATCTTGGTTCTTCCGTCTCGTTACATCCATATATAGTATCTATTGAAGGATATCATTATGATAGACAACTCAGATTCAACAATTGTTAACATTCACTTAAAAAGCTAAATTAAATTGTTAGGGTTGTTTAATTTTTTTTATACAAGTATTTAAGAATTGGGCTATATCTGAAAATTATAGTTTAATTTTATAATAAAGACAAATTTATTTTATGAGTTGTTTCTTCAGTTTTGCTTTGATATAAATTTTGGAATAAAAAACATCTGAACTGTCTGCAAGCTACACGGCGTCTTTATTAGGTTAATATTTACATTTTATAGTTGTTAAAGACTAAAATCTTTATTAAGTTCACGTCGTATCCCATGTACAGCAGGATAGGCAGACGGAAAGTTAGTGTTAAGGCTCTCCCAAGCTAATTTCTATTGAAAAATGACGCTTACTTTTGCCAGTATTTAAAAATAATAATATGTTTCCTATGGATAAAGATTGTAGGTGTGGCTACAATCGTTGCAGTTATAGCAGTAACCCTTGATCATTTATGCTTATGTAAATAATTGATATTTATAATATAAATAGTATTTTAATCGACTCTTTAGGAAGAACTATGAAGACGAATATCTTTTTCTGTTTTGAGTTGTTAATTAAGAAATATTTGTTTAAAACGCTTATCAATTATTCACGTTCATTATGGTTTCCTAACAAATTTAAAACTATTGTTATTAACGATTTTTTTTACGTAATTCGCAAATACAATCGTAGATACGTAAAGGTCACGGGTCCGTTGCGCAACCACAGAGTCAGCGGGTTTACGCATTGAAATGTAGTTGAAAAGTGAATGTGTACATGTGACTTGGTTGTAGCGTTAAACTGATCTCGAGTAATTGCTTGGATGGACGTTAGTTCGCTCGCAGTTATTACGCGGTAAAGTAAGTTTCGACTGTATTGAGATCTCGTGATGTGCTGTGATCAGCTGTGATGTGATAAGTGTTCTAAGTTTTTAAATTGTGCTATGAAAAATAAATAACGTTTGTTGTAGGATAACTGAAATAATAATCGCTCAAAATTCCTGGTAAGCTATATTATGTTGTATATTAAATAAACAAATTAATATTATGCTTCACCATAACCTCGAATTTGCGGTTACATGGTTGATGTTTATACGTGCAAGTTGCATGTTTAGTTCTAAATATATTTAATGTTTAAAATCTATCCTGTTTTTGTTGTATATGTAGTCATATACTCATTTTCTAAAGAAAACGTTTTGTTGTTAGTCGTTGTTTTTTTATATGTCACAATTTACTTAGTATTAGTAAACTTTTAAATTGGTCCTGTTTAATATATATATATATATATATATATATATATATATATATATATATATATATATATATATATATATATATATATATATATATATATATATATATATATATATATATATATATATATATATATATATATATATATATATATATATATATATATATATATATATATATATATATATATATATATATATATATATATATATATATATATATATATATATATATTATATATATATATATATATATATATATATATATATATATATATATATATATATATATATATATATATATATATATATATATATATATATATATATATATATATATATATATATATATATATATATATATATATATATATATATATATATATATATATATATATATATATATATATATATATATATATATATATATATATATATCACAACCTACCCGCACAGCGTGTACTTTTCTATGCAGTCGTCTCTTGATAGAAACCTAGTGTTAACTTATTTTGTTCTCCCCTTTAAGCTTTATTTACATATATTACTTGTTATTTTACATATACTTAAATAATTCCCCCATGGTAGAGATGGGACACTCAATTCATCTGTGTAATGTCTATGACTGCGAAAGTACACGAGAAGTTACTAGCGGCGCAATGGTCTTCTTCATATTTTATATACTGTTGCGAATATTCGGTCAGGTCAGTGGGCAATACGCCAGGTGCAATGTTTACCCTGCCACTTTTGAATTATTGTTACCGCCTCTGCGTTGCACGTCTTTTTAAATTTATCTAAGGTAGCATACAAATAGCTCGCCAGTATGTTATAACTAGCAGACAGTTTATTTTTAACTTTATTATACGGTCTTTCACCTCGTTTTGGTTACAATATACAAAAATTATTCCTTTTACTACTTATTGATGAATTGGATTTATAAATAAACCAATGAGTTTACCATTTTATATATTTAAATTTGTAAGGAGGAAAAGGAAAGTTATCGCAGCAAAACGAGACAGCGTCTGGCAGTAAACACAACGGATATGGGTTCAATTCCTAACCAGGAAATCGTTTAGCTACCGTTTCCTCGTTCTTGGAAAGCGCAGCATTAAGTTCCATCACTCAACTCGCATTATCTTGAAAATTTGATGAGGATTGGAGGACTTATTGTCTTAATACTAGACTTCCTCTGCTGCACTGACTGTCTGTCCGGTACAGTGTGAAGCTATTGATTAAAACGTACAGATATGAAGCGGTCAGCACTACTATTCACTTATATGGAGTATTATAAGTAGTATACAAGCGCTTTTCCCGTTTCCGGAACAATTATTCTTGATTAGTTAGTAGGTGTTTGAACGTTGTTCTTAAAGAGATCAAATACATATATACATGGATTTTGTTAGGGCTGTATTTATATATAATATGAGAATATATAGAGATATATATTTATATGTTACTTCCCTTTACAAGTTACTGAATTGTGTTTTTTTTCTTTTATTATTTCTTCCTTATTCCTTTAATTAATACAGGAATTA
Source organism: Dione vanillae (assembly GCA_037178615.1). Classification (NCBI taxonomy): domain Eukaryota; kingdom Metazoa; phylum Arthropoda; class Insecta; order Lepidoptera; family Nymphalidae; genus Dione; species Dione vanillae. The sequence goes on along the minus strand of JAZFAU010000209.1, from coordinate 583,403 downwards.
CTCAATTTGTTATTATACACAAGTTAATTATACAATTAACTGAAATAAAATGCTTTATAGAATTCGAAATTCTATTTTGGTTACTTAATATAAAATTATAGAAACAAAAGGGCATCGTCTAAGCGTTTAACGTAATATGACTTACGAGCTGAAGTACAGTAGAGCTCCGATACAATATTCGGGCTTGAGTCCAAACCATCGTGCCAATTCTACAACATGCCTCCGGATATACGATTAATACTCTATTGTCATTAACTTGGGTGTATAGTCTTATTATTTCTATTGTTTTAATTATTTTAAAAGATGTATGGATTTTTAAAATTTATATATATTTTTGACAATATTGCTTATTTTATGATTTGGACCGCGTCGTAGCGCAGAGGCACAACGTCTGCCTGTAACGCGACGGTTTCTGGGTTCGATCCTCAGTCGATGGAGGGAAGATGGATTTTTCTATTTCCATTTTCTTCGCTCTGGCAAACTAGGCAAAGCGCGGCGTTGAGTTCCGCCGCTCAACACACAATGCCTCGAAAAAGGCGGAAAGTGGGGACGGAGAAAGCAGGGACTAAGCAACGGAGTGTCTTAACACTAGGTTCCCACGGTCCCTGCAGTTTTCTCTGCCTACCCTGCCATTCGGGATAAAACGTGAAGCTACAAAAAAAAATTGTTAAAGTAAAGTTGGTGTCAAGGTTTCAGTATTAATTTATCGTTCTTTTTGCAAATATAACACTAATAAGTTAGTACATACTTAGAAAGTGTTTGATTAGATTGATTTATCATATATTTTTGTTTAATATAACACAATAAATAAATCATATTTTATAATAATTCACATTAAGTAATATCAATTTAACCTACAACCAAAATACGTATACAAAATATTTATCTATCTATTTATTTGTCGAAATAAAAACTTATATAAATTTTAATCTATTTCATTTTGTTCTTAAAATATAATTATAAGAACAAAATAGTAAGAACGAAATAGACATTTCAAATGATTGATACCTGCGATGATGATATATGTACGATGCACGTAATTCCTAGAGTAAAATCAATTAAACGTGATGTAATCATCAACTCTGTAGTATTCTATAAATAAAGCCTTTTACGTAATGTGCATACTAATATAGTTAAAAGGGTGAGGGATCGAATGTGTAACGATATCCAATGACAGCAAAGTAACACGTGATTATACTACACTAGGTTCAGTTTTACATGTAAAGTATCTTAATATATAGCAGTGAATATCTTTTGCGTTGCGTATATATATATATATATATATATATATATATATATATATATATATATATATATATATATATATATATATATATATATATATATATATATATATATATATATATATATATATATATATATATATATATATATATATATATATATATATATATATATATATATATATATATATATATATATATATATATATATATATATATATATATATATATATATATATATATATATATATATATATATATATATATATATATATATATATATATATATGTATGTATATAGTATTTAGTATACCGATATGGATTACTTGCGGTCTTCTTTTGTCTCTCTCTTGACAAGTTACAATGTATTACTAAAGATACATGTTGTTATTGCATCGTTGCTAGTTTGTATGTTCTATGTAGCTATAATAATTAGAAATATTAGGTAGAAAATAAAATTTGTATTAAAAGAATACAAATTTTATTTTCTAAATCTCCAATACCATTTATTATGCTAGATTGAGAATATTACGTGGACATATTGTGAGCATTTTGTTTTAAGCTAACAAAGTAATTTAGTAAAACTACAGAGTTCTATCAACACGCGATCGCAACTTTAAGCAAATGTTTTAACATATTATGAATAAGGTTACCGCTGGAGGAATTACCAATTCGATAAAGTCAACACACGCCAGCAACGACGGCTATACTTAGGGTTAGAATTCTATTGTAATGTAAGTTCATCATTCGTGTTTTTTTTTTACTTGAAAGTTTATAGTACATGCTTTTGTTATCCACTGATATAAATAATAAAGATCAGTCAAAATTTGTTTGTGGTGAAGTATTTTGTTTTTCTTGGATTTGTAAGTTGTTATTTGGTCGTTATAACAAAATAAATTGAAGAAATGTTTACTATACAAAGGTCTCGTTAAAAGTTTTTACGAGATGCGAAAAGAATTTCTATTGTCGTCTTTAGATGGACGTATTCAAAGTTCGCCCTGAACGCACCATTTCGACCTACCAGAATCATTGTAAGGAAGGATTCCGAAGAATGTTTTCTAAAAGGTCGCATTTGATAGTCTCCTAAAATAGCGGCGACCCTAAACTTAAAAGAATGTCTCATTAGATGTCGTAGGGTAGTTCGGTCCCTCGTGTAGCAACCCTAAGAATATCGGATCACACAAAGTGATTTTCCCATCAATTGAACGAAGCTCTTCATAAATATGAGAGATGTTTGAGTTGCCGAGTCCGAACACTTTCTGTCCGCTTGTTAGTTAAAATAGGGGTACTTTGTAAAGGATAACTACTTTGTATATAGCATAGTATATGCTTATTAGATACTGGCGACCCTTTAAGCTATGTATGAGTGTGTTTGCTATTTATTGTAGCAATATATTTCCTGTTATATTATATTATTACATGATTTTAATATCCTTTATGTGTATATATTGGTGTAGATTTAGTGTAATATAATAATCCTAAACAATTTTTTTAAATAAAAAAAAATGCGAACATGTAAGATATTAAATTCCTGCTATTTTCTATTGTACACCTAGGATGACTAGTTAAAGAGTGTGCATACGCTTGTTGACTTAATTATATATAATAAATAGTGGCACTGAAATTTGAAACACACAGCAAGTAAATACATTTATTTTACTTAATTCTTTATATAATCTTATATAGTGCTAAAACCCTCTGTACCTCTTTCTCCGCCTGGAGACATTGCTTTGTTGAGTGGAGAAATAATAATTTGTTCCCCCTAGTGGGAATCAAACTCCTAGCCTTCGCATTACGTATCAGATGCTTGTCAAAGACCTTAAATGTTATTTAAAGATACATATTAACATATAAATATAATAAATATTCTAATTATGAAGCAAATTCTTAAAATATTTAATCATTCTCATAGATAAACTAAATTATTACAAATTAATATATCACTTTTACATTTACCAACACTTATATTAATTCAATAAAGTTTGATGCAATATTAGCTGATGTTTTTATCACTTTTAGTGAATCTCATCAGATTATGTTTTGAATTTGAAACGAGGTCAACGCGTTATTGGTATCGTGTTCACATGCAATCGGCTGCACTGATTTGAATATGAAACTAAAATAAGCAATCGTATTATTTCTATTTCCATGCTCAGTAATACTCTCCATATTGGTAAATAAATATTTAATATTTTACTTTACAGTGATTTCAGTGATTACATTAATATAGAAGCTTTGTTTGTTAGTTGGTGTTAGTTTTAAAAGGAAATAGGAAGGATAGGAATTATAAAGAGAAATAGTTATAATTTTATAATTACATTAGATTATTAGTGTTTTACAGATATATTACAGTATTATTAAGTATTAAGTAATTTAAAATAATTTAAGAAGATACAGGTAAAGGCGGAGAAACCAAACTGCCTACCTTGGTTATATGTAAGTCTACCACACTTATAGCTAAAATGAATCAATTGATCATATAACGTATACCACGACATTCTGCAAACTTATTGTATGTTTGGAATTTTATATAAAACGTGTTGATATTTCTCACGATGACCGCGATGTGTCGGTAAGCCACTTCTATTTTCCTAATTTTTTTATAAATACTTAACTTTTTATTTTGATTACATTTCATCATAACTTGACTCTATACCTTAGTCTCAGATAGAGCACTAAACTAGTCAGTGTGGCATAGTAAAGTTCTCGCCTAAATAATGCTGAAACAAGTACTGTCACTTACACTATACAAGTTCTGGGAAGTTAAAGCTCCAGTACCCACGTGTGAATTACACGAGCTTTAATGAGATCTTACAAGCAGCTGATTATTGTAGGGCGCTTGACGTCAGCTTGACGTTACGTTTAAGTAGATTATGTATAAAGTTACATCTCATTATGAAGAAAGTGCGAAATTTTGAATTGTATAATAAATGTTTTTATATATATTAATTACTAGTGTTTGATTGAGGCTCCTATGCCGCAGCGTGTTGTCAAGCTATGTTGTCAAGCTGTTAGTGCAATAACTGTTGGTTCGATTCCCACTTAGGAGATTAACAAAAGAAATTGCGTTGAATTCTGCAGCATGACATTTTTTTTATGTCTTCACGCTTTATTCCGCTCGTGGCAGGCTAGACAGAGGGAACTGCAGGAACCACAGCAACCTAGTGTTAAAACACTCCGTTGCTTAGCCCCTGCTTTTTCCGTCCCTAATTTTGGTTGAGAACACAGAATAAGGTCTTTATATTAATTAGGTCTTTATATAAAGTTCTTTCTACGTTTTATAAATGAAGATTATTTTGGACTGAAAATTCTAACTCAACTATCACTCAGCTTTTGCTTTTAATAATATTATACAATTGTAGACCCGTTTTGACTGTAAATATTTTTCATTGAAATACTATATATAGATAACAATAAACTCTGTTATTGCTAAATATATACAACATATATATGTTGACTGAATTAGTAACAATCAATTGCAATACATATTTATACTTAATCTGTAATAACCAAACCCACTATTTAAGTACACAAATAAAATATTATCCTTGTTATTTTCCTTGTACACATGTTGTTTATCTTCTCGGAACTAAAAATCCCAGCTCCGAGTTGCACCTGGCTAATTTATCGCACGAGCTGGAATATCCAACAGCAGAAAATAAGATAAGAGAATCCCTTTTTGAAGTTTAAAAATGAAGGCAGCCTCGACAAGCGGACAATGGCTGCCTTTCGTATTCCCGACGACGCGACGGTGACACTAACTAATGATACTCAAGACTTTCGGACAGGTGATCCGTGGAACTACAGTCCGTCCACTATGCCTGATGTACTGTACATTACTTGCAAGACGTAAGGATGAGAAATAAATTAACTCTGTATATTAATATTATAAGCGTAATGCTATAACGTTAAGTTTTAATAATTTTGGCAATCCCACTTTGGATAAGGTAAAAAGACAAATTCTGTTGTAATAAATTAAGTTTTTTTTATTTATTTTAAGCCACATTATGATGTTATAATTTTAGTGTAGGATGTAAATATTTAAAAGTATAATTAATTGTTTTTAAGAAATTATTGAGATTAAGTAATGAATGAGTGAGTTATTTTGTATTAAATCTTATCGTCTTATTTTTATGATTTTTAAAGTGTTAATCCACACTGAGGATAGAAAAAATACTTAAAGAAAACATGTAAAAATCTGAACGCAGCGGGACTCGAACCAGCGCCCTCTTGCGAACCGTGCAAGCGCTATTACCACTGAGCCATACGTTCATCACGCTGCGTCGAAACTCTTATATATATAACGATATAAGCTGTATAGAGCATGTAAGAGTCCTGCTGCGTTCAAACTTTTACATGTTTTTGTCTTCTTATCCCAAATTTTCGCTTTACATGGCTATTAAACGCCACGACCGTATAGAAAAGTAAAGAAGATATTTTTATTTTTCATACAAGTCATCCTCTCGTTTGTATTACTTTTAAAAATCACAAAATTACTGATTGACTGTAAATATAATATTTGGTGGTAATATCCTTGTGGAAGGATAAAGAGAGAATTGTGTCAGTAGGTAAGCTATTAGAGGCCACAAGCAAACTTTTAATAGGCGCAGCATCTGACTGTAAGCACAATAGTAGTATTTCCTTCCTTGTAGTGTTATGTTCTTTTTCGTATATATGAATTATTTTCATTATCCCGTTCTTTCAAAAAGACAAATCGTAGCATCCAGTTCTGCCGCTTAGTGCGTAACGTTTTGAAAATTGAATGAATTGTGATGAACGGAGTGTCTTAACACTAGGTCTCTTTGCCTGCCTTGCTATATGTGGAACATCAAAAAAGAGAAATACAGCATTAAGCTATAAAACATATAGATTTGTAATAACAAACCTTGTTTATAACGTGCTTATAGTAAGTAATACCTACTACTAGTAAGATTTAGCAATTTACTGAAGTATTTACTACGTAAGTGTTTAACAACGTTTCGTTATATCACAAGGCAAACATTCACTAAAATTTTAATACAATGATCGCGAAAATGATTCACGGACGCTTGTGACGCAACGGTGAAAGTAAATTGAATGTTTCCATTCTGTTATACACTCTTGACTTTCGATAGGTACTGTGAGCGTGAGAGGTGTTTGATATGTATAATTTGTATACTTAATTTTACTATTGTTTCATATTTTTGCTTGGATATGATTTCTTTTTATTTAATTGTACTTTTTTAATATTTATGAAGCAAAGCGCAGCGTTGAGTTCCGTCACTCAACACGCAATGTCTCGAAAAAGTCGGAAAGCACGGACAAAAAATGGAGTGCCTTAACACTAGGTTCGTGTGGTTCCTGCGGCTCCCTCTGCCTACCCTGCCATACGGGATAAAGCGTGAAGATATAAAAAAAAATTATATTACTAAGTATACGTAAACTCGATTATTCGTATATACATATATTTTGTAGGTGTCTAATAATGTTTCCAAATATTTATCACACGTAGACTATTAGACTATTAAACTCAATGTGCCTGGTTATTTATCTCAAATGAGCGAAGAATTTTATAGTTTTTAATAAAAAATATAAACATACAAATTTCATATTAGATGTTTGCAAGAAGTATCGTGCGCGATAAGCACTGTCTAAATTGAGATAACTTTTAGGTTACTTTTAGATAACCGTTGGTAAAACCAAGTTTTTTATACAATTTTGAATATTATTAATATATACCAATCCATCTTATAAATAAGATAATTAGTTCAAAAAATCCAATTGGTTATCACATAAAATTAAGTAGTTATAAATAATACTCTTATAGTTGACCTCCTGTGACTATAATATTGTATATATTAACCAAACAAACCAATCGTTCAGACCAATACTTTTATTCGTAACAATCTCATTTTAATAAGCCGGCTTAGGAGTGCGAATGGAATAGTTCTTTATTGTATTAGATTCACGGAACTATTAAAGGCAAGTGTGTGAAGTATTCGCTCCGAAATCTGCCGATACAACTTGATAATTAATAAAGTTTAACCTTTAATATGTGTGATGCGGTCGAAATTGTGTGTAATTCGAATACTGTTGTTTATGTCTATGTATTTATTGATAGTGGAGCAGAGCAATGTACAATGAAAATTTTCATTAGTTTTTCTCTCGTAACGCTGTTGGAAACTGGAAAAAAGTACTACTGCAGAAAATATACTATATTATTTAGTTAAGTGAAACTGATAATAAAAATGTATATAAATATGTATGTTTTACTGTAATATTTGCACACCTACATATGTATTCTCCCACTTGACAAGATTAACTTCTTCGTTCCTAGAATACACATTTGTCATTAAATAACTTAATAGATCTTAAATTGCTGATTACACCGAGGTTGCAAATTGCAACAGCTATTGTGAGTAATTACGTCCGTATTGGATGAGAATGGAGACCAATTGAATTGGACCTATCGCTGCATCTAAATCATCAAAGCGAGTGGCCGGTGTCGGAAATTCGACGTTCTTCGGCCATTTCTCTTGTCGCCCTTTTTTGTTGTTTATTGGCTTAACGTTTAATTTGGATTTGAAATTATTGCTATCCAGAAAAACGTGTTAAGATAATTCATCTTAGCCTTAACAATTAATAATTTGGAACAAAAAATATAGGTCACTGTACGTCGTTCCATGTACAAAGTACGGTAGGATGTCAAAAAATATATACTCCTAGCTGACATTGTCATAAGGATGTAATTTCGTGCGACAATTAATATATGTTAAATGGACATTAAAATATACTAATTTTATTGAATTACATAACGGTTTACGTGTTTATATATATGCATACGTTATGGATGCGTCTAGTCGGCCTTGAAACGTCAACTGTTCACGCCCTAGTTAATGCACGCGAGCGCTCGTCTGGGACAATTGCATGATTTACAATATGAAAGAATTGACATTTTTCTAATTTTACATTTTTTTATATATATGTCTGCGCTAGGCCAGGGTTTCGTTGTTCAGAGTCGATTTTTCATAATAAAACAACAGAGTGGTAGCTATTGGTTTATTCTCGTACGATAGTTAATACAAAAGAGATCAACTTTACATAATTCAGTCATTTTATTTATTTAACAGCTGACATTTATGTTCAATGTTCAAATTAATATTATATAGAAATTTATATTACAAGAAGATTTTATTGATTTGAATAATTAAACATTAATTTCAATATTAAATATTATCGTAACAATAAAATTATAAAATGTACCTTATATTGATTTGCGCCCATATGTATTATTCTATGTAGTACGAATATCTTATAATACTGTTGTTTATCAAAATATCTTTTATACCTATATAAATTTGGTTTTTGATAGTTTTGACTGAGCACAGAGCAAAATTAGATCACACCTTCGAGTACAATATATTTGTTGTTTTATTGAATTGAAAAATATATTATTTATCACAACTCTTACAATAGATGAAAATCGTGAATTTACTTTTTTATAGCATTGTACCTCTCCGTCTACATTACAAAGTATCTTTTAACTAAACATATGTAAACCTACACACATATGGGTTTCATCATGCGGTATATAATTTGAAGTATTATTTTATTGAGAGACTAGCGTCAGGTTGTTTACTATATTAATAACCAGGATTATCCGACAACAGTTCATTTTATATTTGTAAGGAAAACCGCAAGCATGAATCAAATATGAATGTAGCTAACGAAATTGTTATTATTTTAAAATGTTCTATTAATTTGTCATACATGTATTAATTTATTATATTTGTCCTGTTATTTTTCAGTGCCTCTTGACATTTTTGATTTGTAAAACGTATAGATGATGATTCAATTTAAACAGTTTAGTTCTCGGCTACATGGTAAAGTCTTGGTAGTAAAAAGATATATTTTTTCATGACCTATATGAACCTTTGCACACATATAGGTACGGTTTGCTAACATATATTTAAAATGTATATAGTATAAAAATATAATATCTTATACAATGACTATGAAATAATGAAATATTTAAGATACAATTATATAATGAAACACAGTAATATTATTAAACTTTCAAGTATAGAATTATTTAATTTTGGGGAAAAAATAGCCCGTTAGCAAATATTCTACTTATAAGCTTAAGCTTTAAAAGCTCATAGTAATGAAATATTTTTTTTCTGCCAATATTACATTCTGAATGTGAAGTGGTCAAAAGTCTGAATGGGGTCAAGTGCGGATACGGTGAGTTCGTTCATATTTCTCTGTCGATATATGTACATACGAGTAACGAGTGAGCTTTTAAACTATTTTAAAACATTTCTTTTTTAAAATTGTAAATACAATTTATTTATAGTATCAATATAATTTAATGTTAGATACTATAGAATAAGTACATTTAACTTAAAAATAATTAACATTTATTAATTATTTATTATTATTATTTGTAAATGTGTTTCTTTTATTTAAACAAACTGAATTTAAATAAGCATATTGATTGAGTGATATATTTGAAAGGTCCAATGTAAACCAGATTACAACGGGCTGGTACATTCAAATGTTTCACGCAAATAGCCCAGAGTCCGGGGCTAACGGCATTATAACAGTGACGAGTTTAATCGAAAAACAAACGGAGCATAAATGTCCTCATAACGAACGTCAGGGAAATACCTCGCTGAAATATCTATATCTAACTACATGTCGCGTGATTGAAATACAAACCCACTGAAATTGTGGATCGGATTCAAATTTACTGTACAATAGTATTTGATTGTACTTTGATGTTACAGTTTTTGTAGCTCGCTTTTGTGAATATATTTATTTATTCCACAATTTGTTATGGTTCACTAATATTTTTTTTTCTATTTTTTTCAGGTAAGTAAGCGGACAGATGCGGACCGTACACGTTTTAGTCTAGCTAATCTAAAATCTAAGACGTTTTTATCTTTATCCGATCACCCGTATGATCCGAACGAGAAGTCTTCGTGCAATAAGTGCCACCATCACCACGTTATTGCGAACAAAATACAATAAAATAGAAAGCCTTTCGTACTGGAGCCGTTATTTGAAAGAAATCGAGCCGTCTTATTTCGGGTAACCGATGAGATCACACTGATCGTGAAATGAGAAATTTTTAGCGAGAAATTTCTCAACCAATTGTAATGTAAGTATATATTTTATCAAAACATATTTGCCGAATTTCTTGGTAAATGTATTCTAAAAATATGAGAGATAAGTAAATAGGAAAATGGAAAACGAGCTTATCTAAAATCTTATTGCTAATCGAAGCTTTCGGAAGTTGTTATATAAAATTCTATCATATTTTACACTTGTAAACGTGTTAAGCAGTAGTTCGCTACCACAAATATGAAACACGTGATGCTTCCCACGAGGGTCGATTCCATTTAACTAAAGCTGTTGGAACCCGGGTAACTTGTTGAAACATTTAATATAATAGCGGCTTTAACTTCTTGGATACTCGGTTGTAGGGAGTGCTTTCCTAAATTAGGACCGCTAAGTCTTTTTAGATACTTTAATGACTCCCTTTGTTCAAATTATATAAGAAAGTGAATTTATACATCATTAATAATAATATGAGATTGAAAATTGCTTAAAAAACTCACATGTTTATTTTTTACATTGTGTAACACTCAATCAGTATTACTGTGTTACCCATAGTCGTCGTGCAGCGTGCAGATGGACATAAGCGAAAGTGGTGCGCCTAGATCGCGACCACTTTTTTCTTGATTTATGGCTTACAGTATTACGTATGAAAGGAATGGGCTTGACTTGTCTTAATTAAAATTGCCTTTACCGATTTAACATTTAGGTCTCTATAGTTTCTATTCTATATGTCAAGTTAGGCTAAATGAAGAATGTAAAGAGATATGTAAATCAACTAAACCTCTGAAAATGTGATGGTTTTTTTTAAGAATATTTAGATTTTTGTAAAACTTAATTGTTTTATATATTAAGTTTTTGCATTATCTTCTGTTTACTATTTATGAGATCGTTAAAAATATAAGAAAATATATATATCTACATAATACGTATTGTGTATATATACATTTGCTATGATGACAAGGAATTTAATTCAATACAAGTATAATATTACCTTTGAGTTAGTACTAATCACATTAAGCCAGGTGAGCTTTGAAATGTTCTGTGTTCACCGTAGTGGATATGTGAGAAGTGTTGCAAGATAAAAAAAGTTTTTTTTTATATAAAGGCAACATATAAGTAAATGTAGTTAAGGACGTACGTACTAAATAATATGTTTAAAATTGTTTTATATAAAGCGATTGCGTTTAAATTCATCTATTTTTTCCTGTCTGCTGTATCGTTAAGAGCCAGACATGGTATAAATAGCCCTTGTAATATATTTGAATTACAAACTCCTTTAAAAGTCAAGACTCGACTTGGAAATTTATTGCTGCTCAACATCAGTCCAAAGTTGTTTGATATTTTTATTAGCTCATTTACTTAATCTAGATTCTTTTTACTTTCACTTTCTAATATTGTTGGATGTATAGCTTTTCATATATTTTTTGATTTACAATTTTGGTCATGTTTATAAATTGCTGTAGTATTTATTATAATAAACAAAACATAATTCTTGTACCACACATTTAACTAACTTAAAAAATTTAAATCGTTGTTCCCGTTATATTTAATTTTATTACCCTTTTTGAGGTTTTGTATGGACGTATGTTTATATTTAAAATATATTTAGGAAACGGAAACTTAAAAATATATTTAGTTACCAACTTTAAAATATTGCATTAATTGCTGGGGTTAATATAAGTAAATATTTTTTTATCTCTTGATATCTTAAAATACTTTTCTTCTAATGTCCTTATTAACATTATTTTATTTTATAATTTCATTCAAAAAACTATTTAATATTAACATTTTTTTTATTTTAATTTAAATAACTTTTTTTTTATTTTTTACTTTAATTTAAATAACTTTTTTTTTATTTTAATTAAGCCTTCTGTTTACTATTGTATGCAGTTTATTTTATGTCGTATTTGTAAAATCATGCTACATAGTAACTCAAGTACTTTCTATCAATACTTGATGTTGTTGATAATAATTTGTCGTACATATTTTATGTTCAAATGAAATGGAACAGTTTTTGTGCCTATTGAAGCTTTTATACAGCCAATTATAATTTCATATATAGATTCCATATCTACGAAGGCATTGCGTATTGTAATATGAATATTTAGACGTGTCTTCTGCCTACGGCCTTACAGACCGTTTATTGGGATGTGAATATTCGCCCCTCAAAGTAGATATCACACAATAGTGTCAGGTAGCTGACACCTTGTTAGAGAGGTCGTCCTTTTGAATCTTGCCGTCATTGTTGAGATGGGTCGCCGGATACTCAGCTACAAACGTTCTTCTCTTAGACAAATGAGATTTGTAATTGAAATTGTATATCTCTGCCCAGCGCCGGCTGTCCGACTGAAATCTACGCCGCTAATTATAGCCGCCGCGCCATTAAATTTTAAACTTGGTCTCTCAAACTTTTACTTTATGTCGATTGCAGTCGATTATTTGAAGTTACTAGTTCTTCATATTGTATAGTACAGGGGCAGGCGCGTGACTCTACACGATTCTTTTTTATTTTATGGACGTGGCGTATGTATATTTGTAAGATTCAATTCAAAACTCGTATCTGCTTCTATCTTCCTCCTTTGGAGGGTTTGCAGGGTAAAGTGCTTACACAATTATGCAGGTCGGTTTTAGAGAAATTATATACTGGCATATCAACAAAATGTAAATAATTTAAATATAAATCTAGTAGAGATCAAATTTACAACTGTGTATACTTTTATTTCCCGACATCGTCGAGCATACGTCCAATATTTAAATAACGGTAAACATTAAATAATTTTAGAAACCGTTGAAAACTGCAATTTCGTACATCATTAACATTTATTAGCATTGTAAGCTCTGAGTTATGGTCAATATTAACACTGTAATGGATTAAAGTGATGTTCTCTTGCAACACTATCTGTCAGTGGCTAAATGTCGATTGAAGCTGTGTTCTCAGCACCAACAAAGAAATGAACTCGATTTTTCCCCGGGAAATACAATTAGAACGGACACATTTCTCGTTAACGTCGTGTGTGGTGCAACAATTGAGAATCCTCTTGGATTTCATTAATAAAGCTTCAGCGTAATGGTTCTTCGTGTTCTGTACCTTTAATGCGTCGTTTTGCTTCGGCACGCTCTCCACAATTATATTTTTATGATTTATTTCAAACCATTTTTCTATAATAATATTTTCTTGTTATTGCTTTGGTACCTATTTGGAGTGGAACTTTGTGTTTTTACAAAGAGAGTCGATTACTTATACTAATATATCTATGTGTTATTGAAATGTTGTTTAGTTCAAATAGTAAGTAAATGGTACGCCTTTCTAATACCGTCTATTCCCGGTCCTAGGTTGTCGGCAAATTTCGTAATTGTTGGATAAGTCTTTATACTATCGTTTCGCTCGTTAGCGATCAGAAGTTGCAGACTATGTAAACGTTGGTTAGCAAATCGTCGTGGAATTCACAACTTGCGCAAACCCAAATGGTGCCAATATATGAATGACTATTGGCAAACGAATATTATATTGAGTTCAGAAAGGAACATGAGCTATTGAAGCCTCTTCATGAACAACAGTTCCAAGCATAATACACTTACACTTATGTAATTTATATTATTAATAATATTATTATTATTATATAGTCACAATTATATAATTTTATGTCAAGTAAAATATACTATATACATATAAATATATATAAGTGATATTATACGTAATCATATATTATAACTAATGCAATATGAATGATGAAAATGGTAATCATTTAATTAACTTTAATCACATCAAAATTGTGCCTTTTACATTTATACTCAGCATATTAAACAACGGACGTAACAATTACGGTAAGCCCAATCGTAGCTTTCATGAAATAATTAGTAGGATTATTCTCTCGCTTTAATTTGCCATTGTTTTGTGTGTAAACATTTATTTATATACACACATACCTATTAATGAACGGAGAAAGCAGAGACTAAGCAACGGAGTGTCTTATCACTAGGTTCCTATTGTTGCAGCAGTTTCGTATGCCTACCCTGCCAGGCGCAGGATAAAACGTGAAGACATTAAAATATATCTACTAATACTCATTATATGTTTACTTATAACATATTTCCAAAGGACGCTTCTGGTCCCTGAATTACAAGTGATTCCGAATCTGAACATATTTAAGCTTTTGAATAATATATGAGGATTATTATTTCACTGTAGAAATGCGTATGCGTTTCAAACTTTACGTTTATTTTATTTTATATCCAATATCCATATATCTAAGCAATTAATTCGTTTTTATTGTTACGTTTGTAATATTGAAATTTAGTCGAGTTAGATGGAGTGGAGTTGTTTTTTTTGTTTTTCAGTTCCATTTTGTACATTGTAATCCATTTATCAACGGTCGAGCCATTTAATCTATCGGACATGAAAGCGTGAAATATTTTTGATTGTAAAGCTAACTTCATATGAAATTTTTTATGTTTTTTCATGCTTATATATATTTTATAATATTATAATTTATATTTTTATAAAGCGATTCAGGTTATTATGTATATAATTTAGAATATTTATTGCGTCATTGCGGTACGTATGAGTGCCTTCAACGTAACAGGCGTAGCGAGAGTTTTTTTAATAACTGACATAGTTTCATAAATGACTGCACGACATAATTTTAGTGTCCCTATAAAAAATCACACAATTACTTTAAATCATCAATGCAAGTAAGTTGTAGTGTAGTTTTTTTAAATATAAGTATATGCATCTAATTTTTGCAAATAATTCATACGCCACAATTGAAAATGTTAACCACATTACAGTAAATTAATTATAATTTTCGTGGTATAATTTTTCAAAGAATAACAAGTACCTACTTCATTTATATTGGCTCTACTTTTCTTTTTTTTTAGCTTCACGCTTTTATCCCGCATATTGCAGGGTAGGCAGAGGAAACTGCAGGAACCGTATGAACCTAGTGTTAAGACACTCCGTTGGTTACTTCCTGCTCTCTCCGTCCCCACTATCCGCCTTTTTTGAGGCATTGCGTGTTGAGTGGCGGAACTCAATGCCGCGCTTTGCCTAGTTTCCAGAGCGAAGAGAATGAAAATAGAAAAATCCATCTTCCCCGAGCGGGAATCGAACCCACAAACCGTCGTGTTACAGGCAGACGTTGCGCCGCTGCTCCAGGACAGTCCTCATTTAATTTTAATGTTTCTTTATTTACACTGCTATAGTATGATATAATGCAGTATTAAGCGCTTCTACTCGGTACCCAATATCTCAGTTTTTTGAATCTATGTGTGCGAGAGATACGTGAACTAAAAGAATATTTCGCAATATTGAACGTTGCCTTAACCAAACCTAGTGCGAGTGATTTTAAAATATTAAACTATGGAAATAAATACACAGTAGCTAGTAAAGTTTTTCCAGTTTACTAAGTAACGATAGCTATTTCGAAATCGGGTCACGATTGTTTTACATAACTGGTATCATTTGACATCTATAAAAGATAACTTGGCGAGAAAACGTATGGTCCGAAACGATTTTGTAATGTATTTTTTTACCAATCCATATATAAAAATGTTGAATGAATTTATATAAAACTTCTATATTACTTGTTTTATATGTTACTAATATTTTAATATTTGATATATCTACATAAGGTAAATTGTCACACATACAACATATTATATGAAGTATACATGAGACTAAAAAAAATCATTACTTCTAAAGTAGGTATGTAACCCAAGTTTTAAAATGGATTTTTCTTGTATTGTATATTAAAATGTAACTACAATTTTATAATGATAATGTACGTTGACATACAAACAGACTCTTTTAGCCAAAGTGCAGTACAAGATTGTATTGTAGTAGTTAAATTATTTTAAATCACCTACACAATGACATATATTTTAATTCAAAGTTTGAACATTCGACAATGGTAACGAGGGCAGGGTTTTTTACCTGTAAAATCTATCCAAATATGAACACAATGGAGTATATTGAAAAGATCATCGATTTCTAAAGTAAACAGCGATGCTGTGATGTAAAGGTCATGTGATAATACGGTCGCGTCGTGTCGCTTGTGCAACTAGTTCACGCTCCGATTGTCTCTTTTATCTAAAACAATGGGCGTCAGAAACGCGCTCATTAGTCCGCTATATAAATCATACCTAATATCAATACCATATTTGAAACTGATGCTGCATAAGTGCAATTAATATGACCGAATAAATTACAATTGTTCGCCTAATCCATAATTATCGACGTAATGTATTGCGACCGCTGTTTATTTGCCTGTTCGTGCGTGACTATTCTAATTGCGATCTGCGGCTCTAAACGTTTGTTTGGATTGAATAATTTGGCTAATATGATCCTTTCGTAGCCAGAATAACTAATATTTTGTGTGTCATCGGTTTTAATTATGAATTTTCATTCGTATATGGATTTTAAAACTATTGAAAGACTTAATCGTTCTCATTGTAGAGCTTTTATTATTTTGTGCTTATTGTGTAAGCTTTTGTAAAATGATAAACTTTTGTAAAATATTGTAAAATCATTTTTCATAAATTATATTTTAAAATAATTTAAACTCTTGATGTTTCATAAACAGGCAAATATAAATTACGTTTTTCATGCGTTAGTAAAATATTTACTATTTGTAAATGAATAGCCTAATTTGTAACTGTTACTTTTTCACTAAGTTTACACTATAATATCTTTTGTACATTTTTTTGTTTTGTAGAACTATAGGAAAAGCTTTCATTAATAAAGAACATTCAAAGCGAGCAGAACAGGACATTATCGTTCAAAAATAATAACATGGAACAAAGTGGTTATCCTTCATAGATTTCCATCAGCGCGGAAAGGTTGGGAGTATCGTGTACCAAATTGCCTCCAAGGAGACGTGGCGTAAAGGAAAAAAAAAGAGAAAATAAGGCGACATCCGTCCGCGCCGACGGTCATTACGTTAATGCGAGACTAAACTTGATTGATGACAGTGGATCCCTATCCCCACCACTGGCGCCGGAAATTCCGGCGTTTTGTAATTTAATCGTGTAGTAAGCCAACACCACGTGCTTTTATTAAGTGTTCGAATCCTATTTTAGCCACTTGAGCGTGTCAAAGTCGATGGCTTTTAGATTGAATCATCGTTAGATAAGAACTTTGTGTTTGTTCTTTATTGTTACCGTTAATTTTTATTATTAGATATCATTCTAATGCAATTTATGCGTGGACGTTCAAATACTAGGCGTTTTACTATTTTGATAAAATTATATTAAACATTACCTCAAAGCTTAAGGCATTAATATAACCAAAGTTTTTACAACGCATAAGATGTTTAAATTTATTTTGTTACCACATGAGATTGTCTTTTATTAAATTAAACGAGAATCTAAGTGTGTTGTAAATATACCTATTTTGACTGACCTTTTAGTCTTGTCATAAAATAATTAATACTTTGTAGTTTTGAATGTTAAATCCATCTTCATGACTTTGATCCAAACAAAAAAAGATGATCCGTCTGTTATATAAAGTATTATAATAAGTGTATACATATATATGTATATACATATGTATATGAACATTTATATACGTATATGTAGACGTTCTATAAAATATTATTAGGGCGCACTTATCAATAATTGGAGAACACTTGGTAGCTCTTGCTAATGTTAAAAAAGGACAATCTGCTAGACTCATTTGACTTACTTTCCCCTTAAGTAAGCGGTAACGTTAGTGGTACCTAGGTAATAATATATTGTCAATATACTCATTATTTTCATAGTAGTGTTCTAGTAATATTACACTTTTCAGGTAAAATGACTGTAAATTAATAGTTACATTGTTATTCTGTTACTTTTTCTGTTTATGTAGATATTTTCATTTTGTACCGTACAATTACCACTTTAAATGGTATTAGGTATATTTTTCAATTATTTTTATTTTACATACATTTGATGCGTTGCATTTTGTCGATATACTTAGAATAATTTTTTTTAGCTTCACGCTTTATCTCGCACATGGCAGGGTAGGCAGAGGGAGCTACAGAACCGTGGAAACCTAGTTTTAAGACACTCCGTTGCTTAGTCCCTGCTTTGTGTGTTGAGTGGCGGAACTCGACGTCGCGCTTTGCCTAGTTTGCCAGAGCAAAGAAAATGGAAATAGAAAATCCATCTTCTCCGACTGGGGATCGAACCCAGAAACCGTCGCGTTCAGGCAGACGTTGCGCCTCTGCACTACGACGGTCCTCAACTTAGAAATTATTAACAAAATATAAAATATTTATTTATAAATGGAGCTTTTTAGAGTAATACATAATTTAGATTATAGTATTGTAATGTTTTAATAATATCAAGCAAAATTTAAGCTATAATTCATGTAAAGGATCCTTTAGTATCCCTATTCAGTGAACACTGGGAACGCTATGTAATCGTTTGATTGACGTAAACCTGGTATTGACCTAATTAGTTTGCTAATAGAATGCAACTGTAATAGCACAAGCGTGTTTATACAACACGTGACAGTGCAGCGGCTAGCATATTGTCATCTTGCACAATAGGTACTAACAAATAATAGACGATCATATTAAATGTTTCTCTTTTGTAAATGGTATCTATATATTATATGTACGTTATATGAATTATTGAAATATATTAACAATGTATGTATTATGATATTGCAAATTATTGAACTTTTTTTAGGTTAACATTTGTTTAAATGTTTAAATATGTTTGGTTTTGTCAGTTATGAGAACGATACACATTCTGATTATGAGATATTATGTTTTTATTTAACTAGATAATGACGAAATTTTCTCGTCTAAGAGAATTTTTACATATGGAAAATATTTTTTTTGTGTAGCCAAAAAACTATCTGTATCAGGCATATAGCAAACTGCTATGCGCGGGATAAAGCATTAAGTATTATCCCGCCTTCGTAGTCGATTGAGAACCTAGTGTTAAGACACTCTATTTTCGCTTTTTTGAGGCATTGCGTGTACAATGTAATTGCCTAGTTTTCAGGCTAATCAAAATACAAATGAATTGTCCATTCTCCCCTAGAGGGAATCGAACCCACAAACCGTCTTGCTTCTGCGCCAACACGGTCCTCTATAATTTATTATTTGAACATAACATTGTTAAGATTAATATATCTTTACCAGCTAATCATGTCTTACTAAATTTATGCTTAGAACAAGTCGTCCTTGTATCATTTGAGTCTAGTACTAAAGTATGCCATTAGGCAGGATGTAGCCGATCACGTAATCACCACTAGCTTGTATATGAGAGAGGCCGAAGTATGCGTTAAAGTAGTCGTTATAATACTTTAAAATCACCGTTTAGTTAATTATTTAAAAATTAATTAAATAAAACGACATTTATTTGCTTTCATACATATTTTTCTATTTTATTCTATGGCTTTAGTTTATCTTAGTTGTAAAAAATAAATAAATTTGTGTTAACGTTTCCATCAGTTTTCACTAAAATAATTAGGACACTTTCTATCACGATCACGATTTTTTATATAAAAGTTTGTATATCTATAGAAATCGGTTAATATATGGTTAATAAATAATTATTGTTTTATTTATATGTTTGTTGGTGCTACTGCTTTTTATTATTTGAAGACTTGGGCCAGTGAATGCTCTTCGATCATCACTTAACAATACTCAAATTGAAAATATATGTTTAGTCATTTACGGATTCGTAAAATTTTGGAACAACCTTTTTTGCAAAAATAAAAATAATAAATTATGCTTAAAAACCATCTTTTAAACCGCAAGTATTTAATTTAGTACTGTCATATAGAAAAGTGTCTCTAAAATGTTAATAACGTATAAATCACCATAACTTCTGTTTAATATCAGTTCTTAACTCGTAATGATTATGACATAGTAAAATTTTAGTAACTTTATTTGCAAATAAATTGTCTTGCTGAGAGTTGACTTGTTTAGACCAGTTTATTCTTTATCTTAAGGCAACACAGAACCTATTGGCATATAAATTCTATAAAATGACATCATTAACGTTTTGCAAAATTTAGTTCTATTTTGTGTTGTTAGGCAAACAGCCTAGAATAAATAGCTTAAGAAGTAGAATAATGTTTTTTTTCCATCGTATGGATACAGAGGAGTTCGAAAATCGACCGGAAAACTAATTTTAAATGGACACTGTTAAAAATATTGCGATATTTTACTGTTAAATTATTATTCACATTATAATTGCCTTAAATACGATTTAAGAAAATATCAATTGTGAATTATTGATTATAGATATCAATAGTATATCGCAATATATAATTTATTGTACATTGTTAGACATTGATTTAATTCAAATAAATAATAAAAAATGGTAGCGTTCAAATCAATTTTACCTTGGTGATAAAATTTGAAGCCTGAAAATTTTTGTATTACTTATATTACGGAAATGGATTGACGTATACATAAATGTATATAAAACTGTACATATATAACTTGCACGTATGCTTAAATTAGTTATAGTTAAAATTTCGAAGTGCTATTGAGTAAGAAGTGTTGCTCATATTGTTATGAAGCGAGGTAAGGATTCGAAAGTGAAATGAGCCTGATTTGCATCCGCCAGTCTAGTCGGTCGGAAACGAGTTTCAGTTTGGGCAATGAATTCAAAAGTAATACCAACACACACACACACACACACACACTCATACTCACACACACACACACACACACACACACATATATATATATATATATATATATATATATATATATATATATATATATATATATATATATATATATATATATATATATATATATATATATATATATATATATATATATATATATATATATATATATATATATATATATATATATATATATATATATATATATATATATATATATATTTATATGCCTATGGACGACGTCAGGCTCTACGGTTGCACCTTTATTGCTAGTGACGCAAATATTCTCTCAGTCGTATTAGAGTATCAATAACACGAACTGTAAACTCGTGATCGGTACTTTTGATATAGCGGACATTTCACCGTGAACTTTTATTGTGAAGATACATTGTTTGGGAACTAGAGCTTTTACGGTTAGCGCCGTCATTTGGTTCAGTTGCTTCGAAAAATACTATATACATACATCGTGCTACGTGGTTATCTATTGTTTTCCTGTACACCAAAATGTACAACACCACAAATAGTACAATAGAATAATGTTCACTTTACCACACAAACATTTCATCGAGTCATGAAATATATTTTGCTCTGGCTACCTATTTGCAAAAGCGTTTCAACGATTAGTAAAGTGTCCGCCTATTTCTGTCGCACTTAATTACTGAACCCTGTGAAGTATATGCTTTGCAACGAGCCGCGCCGCCTCCACTGCTATTAGTGTAAATTTCCAATTTTAATAATGCAAGGCGTATTTATCTGGGTTTAAATATGTATATATTATTTTTGATTGTAATAAATTATAACATTTTTTTTTATGATTTTTTTACTATTTTTATACATACGGATAAGTAGGTTATTGTAAGTGTAGTTTATTGTGTTGCCTATATTAAGGAAGTCGTAGATTTTTATATTTTTATATTATGAGTATTTTTAACTAATGCGGGCGTGGCTTGCTTAGTAGCACCAACAATCATAGAAGATTTTATAAAAGACAATCGTATAACAGTATACTGTCATTCTTGCAGAACGAAAAGAAACCTTGTCCAAGTATGTACCATATATTGATACCATGTATTGATAATATTTCTTGTCAAATTGGCTTCCTTTGTTTAGTTGTCACAGCCTATACGATATCGTATTAATTAGATCTAAATCCATCATTTACATACTAGGTATATAATTTAAAAAATACACTATTATTAAAACATTGGTTAAAGCGAACGGTAGCGAACTACAAGAACTTTTATATTATGTTACTTGCTACAGAACTCTTCATAGCGAGTCCAACTCGCATGTGACATTGTTTTTTACTGTCATGCTTTTTCATATTTTACGACGTGGGCAAATTATATGAATAAGGCCTGTATGATTTAATTGAATGTAAAAATAAGAATTATCAAACGTTTTCTTTTAAAATTTATGTTTTAAATATATTATCAACTTTACTAAGCAGAGTAAAAGAAAGTAAAGCAAATATTGTAATATATTTTATTGAATATTGACCCAAACTCACTATTATTAATGAAATTATTAGATAAAAGACGCTTTAGTAAACATACTTTCTAAATAGCATTATGTGAAAGATCGCCTACGGGATGAAATTTACCACAGTACAGAGTTAGCCGGGGGGTTAGCCGCACTCGTTAACGTAATGCGAGACTAAACTTGATTGATAGGCTCTGGACGACAGTAAAACTATTACAGTTGCGTTTATCTTAACTAAAATATCGGCAAGGCTTTTTTATATAGACTTACGTAAGTGGATATTAAAAACTTTTCTGTAGTTGCTTAATACCTAATATAATCTAAATAAGTAAATAATCTGAACTATATGGTCTTACTGTAAATGCAACTAGTGTAGGTTCGATTCCCACCCGGGGAAATTATATTCATATTTTAGACGACAAACACAAAGCACGGAGTTCCAAAAAAAAAACATTTCTTTGGAAATTATGTAGAAATCAGGGGGTGAAATATCTTAGCACTGTTTCATTCGATTCGATCTAGTGTGAAGAAATTATTTAAAGTTTATTTAAATAATAAATAAGATATGCATATCGCAAGCAACTCTAAATGGCTGAATCTGGTTATTATCATTTATATTGTTAAATTCAAGAATATATTATTATAAAAATATTTGAAAGTATTAAGAACAAGATAAAAACAATAAAAAGAGCTACATAAAAAATATTCCAAGAAACGCTGGATGGAATCCATTTTTCTAATAACACTTGAAGCTACGCCTGTGAAACGAATAGTGTCATATATAAATTGGACGTCACATTTTTGTGACGAGTTTCGCAAGTTTAAGGCAAATCTAATTTGAAAAGTTAAGGGTTACTTTATTTGCAGATACAGCTACGAAAGTGTAATAACTTCATACATATTTTAGACAAAAGGCCGGTTGTATACGGCCACGTCACTTAGACTTTCTTTTATTCAAGTGAGCCAGAGTTAAATAATGGCCGGGAAAAAAAGATTTCTCTTAAAACTTGATGAAGAGTATCCGAAAGTTAGTCTCCACCCCTTTATATTTTATACAATCTGCTCTCTTTGTAGGTCTTATGTTATTATTTATGTTACATTTCCCTCTGACCGCAGGCTCTCGGCTGCGGTACTGTTTTTAATTAATGCTGCCCGTTTTCCGTACCTTCCTAGTGTTACAACAATTATTTTACCAACCTCATTAAGAAGTTTATGTCGAGAAGAAAAATATTCTACGCGTGAGGTTTCCACTTCTGTTTTTGTTCCTTTTTGTTATGCGTACTACGCCTTTGTTACTAACTCGCTATAAATATTTTTTTGTTCGTACTTACAGGCTTTAATTTTTTTATTCGTAAAATATCTTGTCTGTTGGAGGTTTTATATTTGTTGTTTTTCACAAACTCCACTTGAGGGTGGCTGATTTTATTATAAAACACGATCCATTATGTTTCTTTTTGTACTTCTTTTCCTCTAAATATTTTAATATTAATATTCTGTTGCAAAGAGTAGTATTGAATTTATCAATAATTTTTATGCGGCATGTGGTTCCATAAAATGAGAGTTTTGAAGTAATTAGCAAATGTGTTTGCCCGATAGCTGCAGTCACAGTCGTTAGTGCGACGTTTTGGTCTTTGTTTTGCGCGCCCGTTCCTGATAACTAATTGCTTCTGTTTTTGCTTTTCTTGCGTTTGATGTTTTGACTTTACATCACGTCTTAAAGTAAAGCTAAGCTAAGCTAGCTAATTTTTCTTCATAGTATTTTTATACACCAATACATTTTAAAATAAGCCATTAAACCTTTTAATCAAAATTATTTATAGTTTTCCCTTGTTAATTTCAATTTAATAAATGGAATTGCATCAGGTTTACGATAAATGAAATTATTATCAAACAGTCCGAATCATTTGTGTCTAACATATTATTTTGAAAATGGAATTGAAATGATTAATCTAAACAATTTATTTCAGGATTCAGTTTCACGTAATATATTGGCAATTGGCAATAGGCATTATTTGTTTAGAATATTTTATTAAAAGAATTATTCCTATATTAGAATTAAAATATACATATTAATAAGTATTTCCGTAGTGTTTTAGTTGTCCAATTTATGTTTTTCACTCTGTCATAAAATTAAAAATACTTCAAATGTGCATGATTCAAATCTTTTATAATTAATTACGCATAATTCACTCAGATTATAAGTAAATGAAAAAAAAATGTAATCATAAAATTATGATTAAGTCTAAGAACCGTCGAAATTTAAATTTCACAATCGTAAATGGATTACACAAAACACACGTATTATATTGGCTTCCTTTACGTTGAGAAATTTACATTCTTAAACGAAACCATTAAAGTCGGATTGTGTCATGATTACACAATTACCATGTCGTATTTTGACAGGCAACGGATTGACGGCTGAGGAGGATAAGTATGAAGAAAAATATCAAGTAAGAATATGAAATGAGACATGGGAGCCAACTTGTGTTTCAGGCGCGAGAGATGTCAAGATTTTGTAACATGACAAACTTTGGAAATTTATTCTTTTACTAGCTGTCGCTTTCATCTTGCCGCCGTAGCTACAGATAAAAAAGATTAAAGTACAATTCTTGCACCAAGGTCGCTTCTTGCGTAATGTGCTTTGGATAAAACAATTTTGAATCTGTTTGTGAACGTAATATGATATAAAATGTGTATTACTTTGTGTTCTTCATTTGATTGTCATTAAATTTTAATATTTCATTGAATTTTTAGTTTAGCCTGATATTTGCTAAGTCTATAAGTGAGTGAAGAGCTTAGAAGTAATTGAATTAGCTGTTTGAAACTTTTGAGGAAATCCCCTAACAATAAGATATTATGAGATATATAGACATATATTTTGCGCTTATTATTTTTTTATGTGAATAATAATAATAATATTGTGTCATTAGGTATATGTAAAATATCAAGTTAGCCTAGTTATCAAACAACACACACCAACTTTAAATCGAATTCGCAACAAAGATGCTGAGATCATTGGATTGTAATACTTGCAAATCCGTTTCGAGACTACTAATGATTTGTTTTGAATAACTTCAGTTAGTACGAGGAATTCAATTCCGTATTAATTAATTCTGTTATTTAAAATTATCTGTCTTATGAATTGATAAGCCATGAAATTCTTTATAACAAATAGGAGCAGACTACTATTGTAAAGTAGGTACTAGTGGGTTTTACGTAATCTGTACACTTTTTAAGAATGGTAAAGTTCTAACTTTATTTTTGTAAATCTTTTTTGTTAAAAGGCAGAATTTTGAGACTAGCATAAAGCGCGCAAATGTCAAGTGAAAAATGTGAAGCAAATCCAATTGGCTAACGTGTAGAATTTGTTGAATCGATCGTTAATTAAACTGTTTAACTATCGACAATACTTTTTCGAATCCGTTTTGATATCTTTAAAAGGGTTACAAAAGAAAAATTCTAGGTCTGTAATTAGCCTCTCTAAGTGTCCGCAATTAAAACACTCCTACAAATAATATATAATATTTTTTATATATCTCGCGATTTTATAATGTCGACTGAAATATTGATATTAAATATATATAAAGAGCCTGAACGATTTACTTTTATATAACCACCTACCAGTTGTATTATTGGTATGCTATTTAACGGACGGATTTTATTCGAATCCATCATTATATATCGTATAAGGTACAAGTGATCAATCTATTGTTCGCCCGGCCGCCTGTCTGGATTACTCGTTCACGCATTGCGACCAGTGTCTATAATAAGGATATTTCTTTGATGTTATTCTACAACATAGTGTTTTTTGTTATAATATATAATTAGAACTACATAGACAAGTTTAACTGAATTACGAGTATATATCAACTACATACTAATTGTTTAGCCACAAACTAATTATTTAGAAAACGTTGTGCTTTAAGAAAATGCCACAATACCTAAATACTGCGATTTCTAATTTTTTTTTTATAATTCATAAGCGTATATAATAAGTCGCGCTGAGATTTCAGTGTATTTCCGAAAGGCAAGACGTACTACCAAAGCTTTATCTCTAAGGAAGATCGATATCTTATTACGTCATCCGCCTCTGTCACGTTTTCAATTAGTGTATCCAGGGATGTTCACAGAAATAACGTTGTACGCTACATCTCGGCTATTCATTCGATCATAACACGACTATTCGCCACACCATTGTTAACAACTTCTAAAGATTTCTTTAGGGTCAACGAGTATATTAAATTTCATGTTCATCAAATACTCATTAATTTTGCTCTAGTAGTTTTGGGCTTATGTAAATTTGAAGTTTATATTATGTGGTATGTATATTGAGAGAGATTTAATTTTGGGATATATATATATATATATATATATATATATATATATATATATATATATATATATATATATATATATATATATATATATATATATATATATATATATATATATATATATATATATATATATATATATATATATATATATATATATATATATATATATATATATATATATATATATATATATATATATATATATATATATATAACAAAAATTAAAAACATATAGATATCTATAGCTTTGTGGTTATTTTATTTTTCAATATTTTATGAGACGTAAAGTGCTGCTATTATTGTTTGACGTCTTTCATTTAAATTGATATAGAACTTAAAATGTGTTCACTAATTTAGTTTCTTGCTAAAATATTCCTTTTTTCATTTTGTTAAGTGACTATAAGCAAGGTTCTACAATAGAGTACTCGTAAACCTTCATCACAAAAGTCCCTAATATACCTTCCTTTGTTATGTTTTCAATTAGAGTATACTGAATGTAAGCTGAAGCGCAGTACGGTGTGCCGATTCTATACTTTTGTACATATTACTGAATCGAATAATATTTGTCTTAGAATAATAAATGTATAATTTTAATAAAAGTTTTGCCCAATTTTGTTAGCTTTTATTATTTTTTTTGCTACTTAATCCATAATAAACCTAAAATAATAATCAAAAAAATATGCATACGTATCACGTATGAGAGCTAAGATGAGAGGCAGACCTTGGTTGACTTAGAACATTTTCAATGGTACTTGGAACGAGAAATGTCACGTAAAAAGTAAGAATACCACTCTTAAGTACTGTTAGAGAAATAGATACTTAAGTAGGCTAGATATGCATCTCTCTAATAATTCCACTAAGAAAGAACTAAAGAACTAAGCTAAAAATATATTTCAATTATAGTTCTGTATGCGATTTGAATCTACACTCTAATAGTTTAATTTAGTTCGCTTTAATTGATATTAAACTACAATTATTTATTACAGTTAGTCTTTTAAAGTGTTTTTATAATATTGTTAAAAAGCTTTGTGTTGACTGTTTTTAAGTAGGTACATCTCAACTATTACTACACAAAGTTATACATTATAATTAAGTTTTGACTCAGATTCGTATGTGCCATCCTTCGTGTTAATTCTTAACGCCCGTTTGTTTATTGTTGTTTCGCGATTGTAAGTCAAACACGAGTAAATGTTTGCATTTTGCTTGTTTTACTTACTTATTAGGGACCTTTGCATATAATGCTACGTTTATTTTATAACTCAAACATTCATAGCAATGTAGCTCATAATGGTAAAGGAATAAGATCTACTCGTTGTTGCCTTGTTGGATGTTGCTTAATTTCAATGCTATTTAAATAATATATTAAATTAGAGTGAAATTGGTGGGTTGCATTTTATATTAAGTTTAATGCTACAAAATGTTTGTCTTTTTTTGTAAACAAAGTTTAGTTTATTGTTTTTAATTTGTTATTAAAATATTTTTAATATAATCAGCACTTTTTAGTATATTGTATATTGACATACATATCACATTCTCACAGTCACTTGTATATAGATGTATCGTAAAACAACCCAAAGTCATAATAAAACGAAATGTAATCAAAATATAATGAAAATATGAAAAGAAAGAATTTATATAAATAAATATATATATATATATATATATATATACATATATATATATATATATATATATATATATTATATATATATATATATATATATATATATATATATATATATATATACATATATATACATATATATACATATATATACATATATATACATATATATACATATATATACATATATATACATATATATACATATATATACATATATATACATATATATACATATATATACATATATATACATATATATACATATATATACATATATATACATATATATACATATATATACATATATACATATATATACATATATATACATATATATATATATATATATATATATATATATATATATATATATATATATATATATATATATATATATATATATATATATATATATACATACATATATATATATATATATATATATATATATATATATATATATATATATATATATATATATATATATATATATATATATGTATGTATTGGAAATAAACGCACGTTACCTTTGTGATGCCGAGTGCCAATACAGCTCGATATCCGTTAGACATGTTGAAATGTTTCATTGTATTATACTCGGGTGCGCTCAACCAATATTATATCTTAATATGTATAATAATAAAGCTTATATTAACGTGCTTAGAATAATAAAGCGCATAGAAGCGTACAGAGACGCAGTCGCTTAAAGTAATGTATTTTTAGTTCTCTAGTGAATTTTACAGCTTCTGGCATTCTATTGAGTAGCTATCTATTATAATATCGTTGGTTTTTGATTTGAGTGGTTCATATCAAACTCCTTATAAAGATGAACACTCGTTTAAATAAATATCATATCAAAATGTAATTAGTTTTAAAATGTACGTACATTTGGAAATGTTTTTCTTATTCACGCTACATAAATATTATTTAATGAACGGATAATTAAATGTGTTAAATGTGTGGTACGGCTTCTCACTATAAATGTGGTTGTTTTAAGTTTAATATAATTACTACATTATTTTTTTTAGTGCGGCGTTAAGTTCAGCAAGTCATATAATGCAATCAATGCGGACACAAAACTAAAAACGGAGAGTTTTGACACTAAGATCTCTTTGTCACTTTTTTGCATACACTAACAAAACAAACAAAAATGTCATTTAGTCATGTACGAATTCTTATTACATTTTACATTATAAGTTAAATTTTACACGAAATGATAGGTACATTATACATGACAAGTCTAATAGATAAATATATAATCATTTAGATAACAGTTTGTGAAATTTAATATGAATACCTATTGTACCTAAGCTCGATTGATGCGCTTTATGTTTTTCATTACAGTTTTGTAATGAAAAACATAAAGGATAAAGGTGATGATTTCTCTTCCATTACATATATCTTCATTCTGAATAAAATCTGATGTTTGAGTGAAAAACATCACTTTCTAGTGATAATAAATCCTAGTGCTAAGACACTCGGCTCTCTATGAAAGTTCATACGAGTATGGTATGCTTATCAAGCTTCTCGTCTTATAACCTATAGTTTTGTATAACAAATTCATATACAAATTACAATATATTTATATTCTGCCCCAAACGCTAATTAATATGTTAACATAGACGTCTTAGTAATATGATTTTAATCATAGATACATAAACTAAATGTAGCGCAAGCTCTAGTTCTAGTTATTCTACTCATATCAAAACTACCTGCAATCACTGACGTATGAAATGACACGTGGTCAAAGAGGGTCCTGTCACAATGGACAGGGGTTGACGCGTGTTGACTCCGAAATTAGTTGTACCGTCCTCGATGTTCTATCATATTGTGATCACTTTTATTAAAACTATCGTCGTAGAGAAATTCTTCAAATGTGTGTCGTTTATATTGTAATTTGAAGTATGATTTCATGAGTCTTTTAAAAAATGACTATGATTAGATTTGCATTTTTAATATTCAATAGAATAGAATAGATTTTGTTTTGTAATCTCTTAACAAGTATTTAGATCTGCCTAACTGATTGATCTAACTGACTGATCAGGAATAGGGTCAGAGGTCATTTGTAAGACGTCCTACTTCTAGGATCGAGTGGTATGACAACGAAACTTCAGTAAAGTAATATTTTTAGTAAACAAGTCGGTCTTAGTGAATCATTTCGAATTTTGCTGATACGCATGTTTGAGAGGCCCCTTTATACCAACACTTGATTGGCAAGTCGTAGGCACTGCTCTGAGTTCGGCTCTCTAAAAAACTACGGGCCCGCATCATCAATCCACGAAAATAGTATCTTTTCATTGCTATATATTGCTATTTATACCATCTCGTAATTCATACAGAATTACGAGATGGTATAAAGTAATAAAAGATTGTGCAATGTGCATAACTTAATGTAGTGTATGTTTTGAATCCTATGGGTTTTTTCAGTGTCACTTTGTACATAAATCCACGTACTCATTATGTTCCAATCCTGTGAGGGAAATGCGTAAAAATGTTTAAATATTTCGCATGTGTAACTAAATAAAAATCAACATATTAAGGACCGTCGTGGCGCAGAGGCGTAAGCGTCTGCCTGTAAACGCGACGTTTTGTGGGTTCGATTTCCACTCGGGGAAGATGGATTTTGTATTTCCGTTTTCTTAGCTCTGGAAACTATGCAAAGTGCGGCGTTGACTTCCGCCACTCAACACGCAATGCCTCGAAAAAGGCGGAAAGTGAGGAAGGAGAAAGCAGAGACTAAGCAACGGAGTGTCTTAATACTAGATTCATATGGTTCCTGCTATTCCCTCTGCCTACCCTGCATTATGCGGGATAAATGTATATCTGCTTTTTTTCTCATTTAACGTTTTATCCAGAATATTTAGAAAACTTTCATTTATAAAGCACTGTTTTTTTTCGCAGGTAAGACATCGTTAGTTTTGTTTACGAGTCTCATCATTATCCGTAAGTTCAGGAACAGACGCCCGATAAACCATTGCAGGTGTTTGCTTAAGCACTAAGGTTTTTAATGAAAGAGTTTGCTGTGCATCTTATTTTTATGTGTTTTTGTTATTCTTTTTAAATGTGTGATTTGTAATATCGCGATTCAAAGCTTTCATATATTAAAAATTATTACCATGTTAGATAATAATTTCATAGATGATTATCAAGTAAATTTATGTAAATTTATGGCAAATTAAAAAAAAATAGAGAAATTTCCCACTGAGTTTCTAGCGCCGTTTCTTCTCAGGCCTGAGGCACTGACTTTAGCGAACTGGTGGTAAATTCAATAAATTATTTGACGTTTAAATAATTAAGCATGTAACTTCTTATTTTCAATAAAATTATTTGACTTGGATAGACCTGCCAATTGTAAGACCGTGTACGTTGTTATTATGAGTTCAAGCTTCGCAGTAGCAATTGTTTATATTTAAACGTATTTAAGTTATGAGGACCGTCGTGGCGCAGAGGCGTAGCGTCTGCCTATAAACGCGACGGTTTGTGGGTTCTATTTCCACACGGGGAAGATGGATTTTTCTATTTCCATTTTCTTCGCTCTGGAAAATATTAGGCAAAGTGCGGCGTTGAATTCCGCCGCTCAACACGCAATGCCTAGAAAACAGCGGAAAGCGGGGACGGAGAAAGCAGGGACTAAAGCAACGGAGTGTCTTAACACTAGGTTCATATGGTTCCTGCAGATCCCTCTGCCTACCCTGTCATGTGCGTTATAAAGCGTGAAGTTAAAAAAAAAATATAAGTTATTATTGTATTAATTATCAGACGGTACTTCTATAAGTACTATTACTTGTCACAAGAGATTGTTACAAAGGAATAGCTTAAAGTAGTAAATTACAATGTATTTTTATCACCAAGTCAATGTTTTCCAAAACAGTTACAACTATTAAAATAAATATTGAGCAGTGAAAATGTTTTTATATTGCTGCGTGAAAAACGTGTCTAACCAATTGGTCTTTTTCTATTTTGAGACAAGCAATCAACCTTCTTAGTTTTGCCTCCCACCGCAGTGTGCTGAGCTAAACGATAATTTGATAAATTACTTTCGTCTCTTAGAGGCTAGGTCACCAGACTTATTTTATTTATTATACGTAGATTATATTTATTTGTTCATAATGTAACAAATTACGTAGATATTTTTATACTTATACGCCAAGCCAGATTAATATACAATTTATATATTAAGGTTGAAATATTAAAGCAGTGGCCAGTTTTTATCAAAATAAATGATTCGTTAGGTTTTAAGAATTAAGAATATATATATATATATATATATATATATATATATATATATATATATATATATATATATATATATATATATATATATATATATATATATATATATATATATATATATATATATATATATATATATATATATATATATATATATATATATATATATATATATATATATATATATATATATATATATATATATATATATATATATATATATATATATATATATATATATATATATATATATATATATATATATGCATTAGTAGGTACCTTCTATTTTGCTCGACCCACGAGTGACTCTGGCTGCACTGGACAGCTTCTCAGAAAGTACAATGCAGTAATGCAATCTACAATATGTATTTGCTTTTTATTGCACTTTTTATTTATATATTTTATTATAAAATAGCGTGTATGTAATAAATTATAATTGATATTTATGTACATTTTGTATTATAGTTATCGAATATTCGGTTTTATACAGTTAATTAAGACAAATCAATATACATAATCAGTAATAATGTTTAACTAAAGGAATTCATTAGTTGATCGTATCGGATTTTGGTCTTGGAATTATCTGATACTCGCTATTCGCTAATACTGCCTAGGGATCTATTCTAAAGGACAAAAGCGTGGTTCCCCATTACGGTAATGCTCAGCTAAACTTGACTGATTACATTCCCGGGGGGTGAATTTTTCTCACGTCGCAGTGGTATATTAGAGGTGTTAGAGGATTTTCTTAGTAATCGAAGTCTGTGATTAAACGGAAAATGTTTCTAAGCGTTTTTCGAGAGGTTCTTTTTGTTTGTTTTATTGTAAGATTGATTAAAAGTAATTATCAAGTATTTAATTAATGCATCATGTTTATAGTTAGCTGTTGCTATTTGCTTTGCTCCTTCTGGATAAATGCAAATGATAGTAGTTGCTTTAAGCTGTTGAAGGGGCTAAAAAATTCAATACAACTATTCTATAGCAATATTAAATATTTTTGAAATAGAACAAATCTAAAAATTTATTGTAACATACATTTTACAACAACAAAAACTAATAATTTAAAATTCAATTATAAATTCGTTATTCGTGTAATACATTAGCGACACGAAACGACGCCTGATGTCCTACACACTTTGTTCTAGACGTACCCAGGCAACTATTGATGTACGTTCGTTAACACGCAATCGAGGTCGACAACCATTGTGTGTACCGTTCGTCGTATATTGTCATTATTCCCGATAGTTCAATCAATCCAAGGGCGCTGTTAAGTGTTGTTGCTTGCTTAACCTTTGTTTTGTTACATTAGCTAAGCCACCGGCCCGATAGCAAGGTATGAGAGCATACAATAGATATACATATATGTAAAATTTAGTTTTATGAAGTGGGGTTAGAACAGAGATATGACTACTGATTTTGATCCTTTTAGGAGTAAAATGTACGTTTTTACGATATACAGGTTTTAAATATAAGTATTTTATAGGAAATAAAAAAATATGAGCAGAAAATTTAAAGCTGCATACATTTTTACGTTAAATTGTTTAATTAAACCGACTTATTTACATTTCTAGTTATCATTTGAACTAAGAGACCTTTAAGCTATGATTATAGCAATAAAGGACAATATGTTATATAAAAATGCAATACCTGTTACATAATTCAAACCTTGTTTGTACTTGAGATTGTTACTGTGGTTAATTAATCAAGAGCCTTTACCACATGTAGAGCGTATGATTTAACCTTGCAACGTTACGCTTCACGTCTGACGACGAGATAATCTTAAGGCTTAATTCAATAAAATGCCGTCAGCACTAATGAGTTGAATGCCTTCTTATTATTAAATATACACACATATTTGCTAATATTTAGTAAATTGCTTAATCAATTACGTATAGTTAATAGTTACTATACAATACGTTAAACTGTATATGATAACAACGTATTTATTAAGTATTTACTAATTTTTATGGTTTTTAAATTGTTAATCCACGCTAAGGATAGAAAAAATACTTAAGGAAAACAAATAAAAATTTGAACGCAACGGAATTTGAACTGGCGCCTCTAGAAAACCGGGATGGTTTGACGATTATATATTTTCTTTAGTTATTTACTTATATGCATTTCTATTACTACTACACTATAACCTTAATCTCTAATTACATTCGGTGACGAAGTAAACACTTTGATGGTACACACTACCCAGGGCATACGATTGCATATACTCTACATGTTATTGCGTTTGACAGATGTCGTTAAAATTGCTTTGAATAAATCAACACGTCTCACAGGCGAAATCTGGGCTACGTATGCATGTCCATACATATTCAAACAGCTCGGCGTCTGTTATAATACAGCGCTATGACGGACTCTATCTGTTGATCTGATCCTGCCTAGCTCTATATTGAAGGGATCAGCGTTTTGTCGATCAAGTATGATGTAATAACGTTTGGTCAATCCATTTTATTTTGTATGGGAGGTTTAATACTATTATTTGTGTGTTTTTGGAGACATATTTATAGTATATGTACTAATTATATATAGATAGTAGAATATCGAAATGAGTATGTATTTATTATGCTTACTTAACATTAAAAATATTTTTACATGCCAATATTCATTATTATAAAACAAGCAAAATTGTGTTGGAATCACTTAAAAACACAAACGTATAGAAAACCGCCGTCAGAGTGCTGTCTGATTTGTCTGTGGCGGTGAATGAGGTTTGCGCGAGATTATCGGCTGTGTTGAACTGATTAGCAAATGTCTACATTTTAATACTTTAGTACTTGCTTTTGTAAGAATCCTGCCAACTATATTTTGACGTAAAATAATGTTGCTTATAAAAACATTATTTTTAAACAGACACATTTACCTTGAAGCAAAGTCTTAATGTCCATACATATTTGATTTCATAATGTTTAAATTGTGTATTTAAATATAAAACCGCGTTTGATGCTTTACTTGTGTAGTCATCGTGCTCAATTATAACTCTCAAGGCACTCTTTATTTCAATTAAGTAAAGTAACTCAAGCGAAGCAACCACTAGTGAAATTAATTTGCCTTTGTTTTTGATTATCCTACCAATTTTCTTGTATGCATTATATTAATCAGTATGAGGACACGCGAATCGTCTATTACAAGTTTCAGTATACAGTTCAATTATTGTAGTAATGAAAATATATTAATTCAATGGCATAAAAATAATTTACAAAATTTGGAGCAATAATTCTTTATATGAGTCTTTATTTTCAATAACTTTGAAGCAACATTGTATGTAAATTATTTTATAACTCTAATTTCAAATGCCAATTAATTTCTATTGCAGCCCATTGCACAGAAACTATTACTCAGTGAAGTATTTGCTCCAGAAGAGAATCTCCACTAACCACAAAGCGTAACGTAATCGAATTTAAACCAAAACCAGTTCATAATTATAGATACAACAACGTTACTAGTTTATGATAATGAAATGTATAGTTATTTGCGCTGTATTCTGATTAATTATGTATACAATTTACATGTACGTGATGAATGTCGTAATAAATATTAGATTTTAGCTATAACTAAAATCAAGCGACATTCAGTGATGTTTATGAAGAATAAGTTGAGGTCACGTACGAGCCGTGTCGCTTCCATTCTTAAGTCTCTCCACACGTACCGCGCTCTCCGCGTCGAGACCAATTACATACCGCTTGTGTTGTATTAATTACCTACGAAGATTCGTGTGTGAGCACCACAATTTTGCTGAAGAAATAAATATACTGTAGAGTAATTATGTGTTATTACTATCAAAGTAATAATTTGTGCCACTAGAGTCTAATTAGTATTGAAATTGTATTTATTACAATACATTATATCTCAGGCTATTGTTTCACATTTGTGTTTGTGTTTTTGTTTTAGGTATTTGTTATTGAACGCTAATGCGATTATTATTTGTTAGTGATCTTATTATTTTAGACATATATGTCAGTAACTTACTACTTTTATTATGCAAGAGGAAGAACGCATTTATTCCAATAAATAAACATATTTTATAAAAAATTATATTAAATTTTACATTCATAAATAAATGAATATAAAAAAAATTGATGGTGGAACTAGGGTCCATTGATCCAGAATGAAGATCTCCTTACAATATGCACTGCTTTAAGCAGTACTGTCTGCTCTATTCGGTTCTTAATTAGGACAATAGACTCTCAAGAAATTGGTCGATTCTTTTTGTTGTTAAACCACAATAACCGAAAACTAAAATCATTTTTGGTACAATGATAGCCGCATTGTATTCTACATGACAATAATCTGAAGGAAACCAAATATTCAAAGAACTATTCTTTTTCTTCACCGAGATTGACGAAGTGTGAAGAATATTATTATGCATAATTTAATTTTATAATGATGTAGATAGTACTCTTATGACGTCAACCTCTGTCCATTGACGTACTAAGCTGGATAATTTAAAACTCACTAGCCTACTTTTTCTAGTATAGTAGACATGGTTATTACGTAGCATTACATAATTACGAGCTAACCTATTCGATTTGTTTAACCAAAATGTTTTGCAATTTGGAAATCAACTTTAAATTGTACTGTCCTCTATATATTAGGGATAAAAAATGCGTATAAACATTAATTATTTTCTTTAACAATTCCACAGCTTTGTCCAAGTTGTGGACAAGTCTCCACTACTGTGCGGATCTTTAGGAAACTTTTCACTGTGTGTCACGCAACTGTTGTATAGCCTGCCAGCTGCTGTATTTCCAAGTTGATATAACATGGATTCCTTCAAAAAGCGCATCTACCTCCACCGTGAAGGCCGGCAACGCACCTGTGACAACTCTAACGTTACATGGGGTCGTAGGTGTCAGAATCACTTCACCAGAAAGCTCGTGTGCTAGCTTATTTTTAATAAGAAAGCTTAAGATTATATTAGATGACAGAACATAATATATGTCTTGTGAAGACATACAAACATGAAATAAGCACAGAGGTGTGAGGTGAGGTATATACCAATTAAATTCCATTTGAATCGAGCACCCGTCAATAATTAATATCATTCAATATACACTCAATTTCAATCATGTTTATGTGATCGCGGCAACGAGGTCTGTTTGTTCTCTGTAATTAATATCGACGTGACACACCATATCTTCATGGCAATCTGAGAAGTAATTACACCTTCATTAGTTTCACTACTCACTACTCGTCCGCACGAAACATGGCGTGCTAGGTTGCCGAATAATTACACACAGTTGCCTGTGTTAAGAAGAAATCTGGTGACCTCTCGTGGTCTCTCTTCCACGGATCTTTACCTTGAAATCGAATATTTTGAAATTGATACCAAATTCTCTTTGCCTATCCTAGTTTATGCAGGATACAGAGTAAAGTTGAAAAGGAAAAACAAAAATAAACCTTGTATAAAGTTTATATACACAAAGCAAAGGAAATCGTCTAGTGCTAATATGCAATCGATGAATGGCTGCTTATTCATTTGTAAATTAGACTTAATTCGATAGGCATATGATCGTTGCTCCGGAATGATCTGAACATATGGTATCAAATTTTTTGCTATGGTTTATAATTTTTCCGCCGGCTGTTATAAATATTTGGTACATTTACTGCTTTGAAATTATTATTTATTTGTGTATTAAATTATTTTTAAATGGAATCGATATATCTATTTTTTGTCATAACAGCTAAACAGAACGGAAAATGGTTGTTTTTAAAATATTTTTGTTCTCTTCTCTAGCCATGGCTAGAGAATGATGATGAAACACATATGTTAAGATAAAATGAATTTCTTTTTAAGCAAAAGGTAATAAATAAAAGCTTTACATAAAATATATTTTAATGTATATTATATGAGCGCGCCGTTCAGTTCCGCGACTCAACTCGCAATGCCTCGAAAATGGCGGAAAGCGGGGACGGAGAAAGCAAGGACTAAGCAACGGAGTGTCTTTACACTAGGTTCCTATGGTTCCTGCAGTTCCTTCTGCCTACCCTGCCATGTGCGGGATAAAAGCGTAAAAATATTATATATAGCTCTACGGCTTATCCTGCATATAACATAGTAAGCAGGGACAACCTAGAGTCAGGGTACTCGGTACTTCGGGGCATTGCGTGTTAAGTGGCAGAACTGAACCCTGTGCTTACCATAGCGGGAAAAAGAATATAGTACATTTTCTTTTGGATAACATCAAAATAATAATAAAGATAGATAGATAAGCTTTAGTGCACACAAACATAAAAACGACGATTTCTTGGTTCGATTCCCACTCGAGGGAGATGGATTTTTCTATTTTCATTTTCTTCGCTCTGACAACTACACAGAGCGCGGCGTGGAGTACTGCCTACTCAAATACTCAATGCCTTGAAAAAGCGGAAAGTATTTGCGGAGAAAGCAGGGACTAAGCAACGGAGTGTCTTTACACTAGGTTCGTATAGTTCCTGCAGTTCCATCTGCCTACCCTGCTATGTGTGGTTCAAAGCGTGAAGCTATAAAAACATTATATAGTAAAAAATGTTTAATTAAAGCATAATTGAAAATCACTCATAAAAGATGTTGTACATTTATAATATGTATGAATAGTTAATATTTAATTTACATGTCACGCAGATGCTATCCGTCACGCGCAGTGTTACCTACGCCACGTAAAATTGAAAATAAATTACACTCTTGATAGTACACGGGAAAAACATGATTTATATATCTATAAATATAAATCGATCACGGCACGGTACTGCCTAAACTAATTTGCGAAATAACTTATTTCATTTAATATGAAAGTAAAATATTAAAATTACAATGTTCATCATTGTATATTGCTAGTTATATATGTGTGGAATTGTTTAATTGCGCACACTTAAAGGGGCGAATTTTTGACCTAGATATTTTACTTTTGGTGCCGTTATAAAAATCTCGAAAAGGCGAAGGGGCTGATGTTCAAATTTGAGCTGTTCAATTGGTAATTGAGTAAACAAATTCTACACGTTAGCTTAGATTAACAAGCTATTTGTTATAGCTTGTACGTGAATTCCAATTCTTAAAAAAAAAAAACTATTTTTTAAATTACCATCCCTAAAACTTTTGTACATTGAGGACCGTCGTGGCGCAGAGGCGCAACGTCTGCCTGTAACGCGACGGTTACTGGGTTCGATCCCCAGTCGGAGAAGATGGATTTTTCTATTTCCATTTTCTTCGCTCTGGCATCTAAGGCAAAGCGCGGCGTTGAGTTCCGCCACTCAACACGCAATGCCTCGCAAATGGGGAGTGGGGACGGAGTAAGCAGGGACTATGTAACGGAGTGTCTTAACACTAGGTTCGTATGGTTCCTGCAGTTCCCTCTGCCTACCCTGCCATGTGCGGGATAAAGCGTGAAGCTAAAAAAAAAAAGAAAAAAGAAAAAAACTTTTGTAAAATATTTACTAGGTTACTTATAATATGTGTGCATGTGCACGGGTAACCCACTAGTTTAATTTATTTGTTATGTTCTGTCATCATGAATTACCTAGTCATTTTGCGTTATTTCTTACAAAAAAAAACTTTTCGATGCATATCCTAAACCAAGTGATGTTATTCGAGACAATCTAGTTAAAAATATTTCATTGTCGTATCAACCGGTCGGATCCAAAAATCTAAATTTCCTTTCTGACTGACATTAAATATCTCTATTATATTTAAATAATATATATTGAGAGATAGATAGAGATATATACATATGTATGTATGTATGTATGTATGTATGTATGTATATAACCACACTAACCACACAAGACGATCGATTATCAAGTGTCGACCGCACCCCAAAGTTCGCGTGATAAACTCCACCGCCATATATTTCATTTCGCCTGTCATTAATCTTGTCTAGGACCAACTCGATCGACTGTTTATTTGCTTCGATATAAATTTTGGGAATTAATTAAATTAAATTTAAATTTTCTATTTACGTGTTGTCGTTATATCGATGTGTGTTCGGTACACATTAATTTTGAATAATAAATAATATTTTGGAACGTTGCTTTATACAAATTCTGTTTAATAAATATTGGTGCAAATTGTAAATTTATACCTATATTTTAACAAAATTGATGTGATTCTAAAATCACTATATTTTCCAACTGCATATAGTTATTTACGCGATAGTACTAAACAAAGTATTTGAAAAATTATATTTGTCTGTCTTTGTCTTTCTGTTTGTCCGAAGTAATCTCAGTAATGCCATTGTTTTATGAGACTTTCACTCGAAAATAGAGGAGGCTTTTAATCACGGAATCTTGCATTTACAGCGCCTAGATTAAGAATTGCGTCTAAATATTCCACTTATTCATTAAGTACATTTTTTTTTCATTAACGGTTCATATATAATTAGTATATGAAGTACATCCAAAAACAGCCATTACGTTTTGTTATGTTAAAAAAAATTAACATAATTTAGCTTACTTGATAAAAATTCGAGTAGTTACAGCAAGGGAAGGTAAGGCAAGCTGAGGCAAGTCGCTAGCATAAAATAAGTTTAATATTTAATAGAATTTAACATCATCATGACGTATTTGATTTTTTCTACTTGTGTGAATTTGAGTGTTTAAAGACTTTAAATTACCTAAAATATGGTTAAGACGAACCATAGTATTACACAACACACATTATTCAAAATTATATACTAAAAACAAAAAAATCTATCTACATTAATGAGAAAATATGTTGATTAGTCGCAGTAATGAATATTTTTAGTTCAATGATTAACGTTTTTGTACACTTAATCGAATCAAAGTGAGCTTTTATTTTTATATTAATGTTGAAGATAACTACATTCCTTTGTTGCAAAAAATTCTTTATTTTCAACGTACAAACAATTTTTTGTTACCGACTTCATTTACAAAAGGTGTTTATTAATGAAAGTGTATACTTTTAATTTTCGTTCATGACTCGTGTATCGGCATATTGAATAGATTTTAATAGCTGTCTTAAAAGGTATTTTTATTAGAAAATATGCCTGCTGTAATTTACATTAATAATTAACATAAATATGTACATTTGAATAAACGTGAATATAATTAGGTTTATAATAACACTATATGTTTAAAAAAATATATAATTAAATATATTTTCCTGTTAAAACTTGCGTAATTTATCCTGCTAGTTGCAGCTAAATAACATATGACTATTAGAATTGAGTTATTATTACGACTACAAGATATGTATTAGTCACGGGATATAAACGTGACGAACGTTACGGCAATAATTAAAAGTTAACGGTTAGTTCGAGTTCTCTCATTAAAAGTTCGCACCTAAACGCAAACAATCTTGTATGGGAACACAATACCTTATGAATTTCACTTAACAGATTTAATATGTTCATATAATTAATAATCGTACTAGATTTATCTAAGATATATGGATCTTTTGATAACTATGGATTTACTCTAAATACATTGAAGTAGAGGTAAACGTAAATAACGTAGCATTTCCTTTAATTGCCATTATAGTGTGTTATACATTAAATATATAGATACTTAGATAAATTATAAGTTTCTTATAAACTTACTTGTTCTTTTAAATTTTGTCTTTATACATCATATCCTGTTTTAAATTTTTGCTTCAATCTTGTTAAATTTATATAAATAAATTGTTTCACATATTATTTCGCTGCATATAGAAGGGAAATTCTACTTGCTACCCGGATAAAGCAAGCGGCTAATTCCGTTCTGAGAAAATATAAGACTTTTCATTATGAAAATATAATTATTATGTAGAAAAGCGCAGGCAAGGAAAATGAAAAAAGTTAGGCCTCGAAATGCCTGCTATAAACCATAAATATATAAATACTCGTTCAAATATGAATATTTACACATTTTTATGGTAACGATGCATAGATACTAGATTATGTTGAAAAAAAAATTGTATTTCAATTAGCACTTTAGTATTTATATGTATTTTATTAGTATTTATATTTATCTTATTAGTATTTATATGTTAGGTAGGATAGGTTGGGAACTGCAGAAACCTATTGTTAACACCCCATCACTCACTTTCCCACTTTCCACCTTTCGAGACT
This sequence comes from Dione vanillae, assembly GCA_037178615.1. Taxonomy (NCBI): domain Eukaryota; kingdom Metazoa; phylum Arthropoda; class Insecta; order Lepidoptera; family Nymphalidae; genus Dione; species Dione vanillae. The sequence continues at coordinate 540,690 of JAZFAU010000209.1, read as the reverse complement.
TTGCGTGTTGAGTGGCAGAACTCAACGCAGTGCTTTACTAAATTTCCAGAGCGAAGAAAATGTAAATGAAATAATGCATCCTCCCTGAGTGGGAATCGAATCCACAAATCGTCAGGTTTGTCGATATGCACTGCGTGTTACGCCTCATTGTTCAATATATAGTACACGAATAAATGTTTATCTATGTAAAAATAACAATATTATATCTTTAGTTTTTACTAGTTTATTCATAAACGAAGTACTTATCAACCTAATAGGAACACGTCCTAAGAAAATAGGAAGCAAAAATACTTATAATACTTTTAAATAAAAACCGCTTAGAACCACAGCAAAAAATTACCTCAATAAAACGTAATAAATAAGAAATAGAATTTTAGGAAAAAAATTCGGCTTAACTAATTTATGACACGAAAAAATATATATATATATATATATATATATATATATATATATATATATATATATATATATATATATATATATATATATATATATATATATATATATATATATATATATATATATATATATATATATATATATATATATATATATATATATATATATATATATATATATATATATATATATATATATATATATATATATATATATATATATATATATATATATATATATATATATATATATATATAAATATATATATATATATATATATATATAAAACGTAATAAATAAGAAATAGAATTTTAGGAAAAAAATTCGGCTTAACTAATTTATGACACGAAAAATAATATATATATATATATAAATATATATATATATATATATATATATATATATATATATATATATATATATATATATATATATATATATATATATATATATACACAAATTAATTTAATAATATATTTAGAAACATGAACATTTCAATGTATATGATCTTTAGCCTTTTGGACACTGTTAAAGCTATTAAGCCATTTAAGCTCTACACGTGTCACGTCACTCGACATGCAATGTCTTGAATTCCAAATTGTTTCTTTGTTACAGTTGAATTTGGACTTTGGCTAAAAAGATTATTAAAATATAAAGACCGACCCTTTCGTAATTGTAGCATTTAGAAAATACTCGCCATAAGGACCCTTTATGCGAAATAAAACTTGTGATCCTACAGGTGGTTGCTCTAAAACCGGTGTTTTAATTCAACATGAGGTTTTTTTTAATACAAAACTCTTTCATTTTGCTTCACTCTTTGTGGACGTTTGCCTTTTATCTTCTTTTATAAAATTCCTTACGATGAATGTATGCGACAGTAAAGCTATTTCAATGTGATTACTAAAATATTTGTTACCGATTATAAATTAATATTAGTCGATATGATTGTGTGTTCGAATTGAATTACTTCCATTTTATCCGTTTTTATAATAATACAATTTTTTTATAATAATATAATAATACAAGTGGGGACGAAGAAACCAGGAACTAAGCAATGGAGTGTCTTAACACTAGGCTCATATGCTTCCTGCAGTTCCCTCTGTCTAACCTGCAATATGCGGGATAAAGCGTGAAGTAAAAAAAAAAGCTCGGCGTTCAATCCCGCCGTTCTAAACGCAGTGTCGAATATGCGGTAGACGGAGAATGGAGTTTTACCCTGTTATATACATGCAGTTACAGTGTAAAGCGAAAAGTATATATATTTTATCTTGAAATTATTTTTTACATCATTACTTCACAATTAACTACAGTAACTTAATAAATCATATTAATATGTATAATATTATCAAGGATACGATATACAAATATAATAGTATAAAGCGATCAATAACATCCTCAGCGAGAGTAAAGTGTTTGTGTTTATTCCATCTTGTTCATAGTCCGAAACTATTCGGAGAGATTTATGCCGCGGCCACATCACCGACTCTCATAAAGTTTACACGATGTTGCTCGTGATCATGACACTTTAGTGTCCAGTTTAGGAAAAATATAGCTTGTACACACTTGCTGTGTCCTATAACTTTAGCTGTGAATCAGCTTTTATAGCTTTCGTTGATGTATCTATCGTAGCATATCGCCATAACTGTGTATTCATATGGAATAGTGGGGCGAATACGTTAGATGGTTTATTAAATACAAAATAATTTAATTTATAAATAACTATAATTCGCTGTCATTTTTATATTAACTTACTTATTCAACTTTTATTTTTATTACATTTTATTATTTTCATATGAGAATTAAAAATCACCTTTATGTAGATACCAGAAAATGTACCTTTTAAAAGTACAACAAACATAGTACCATTCATATTTTATAAGTAAAATTAAAATATTATATTAAAAATGGTTTTTTTTTACTGTAAAGAGAATTCTTATTATCAATTAGATTACTAATGACTATTAAGTCATAGTCAGGATAACAGTCAAAATATCTATTTTGTGCACCGTCGTCGGTCACTGTAAAAAACCGGTTTACCTAGTATGATAAAACATGGCGTTGAGTTCCGCCCACTTAATTTGTGTTTTAGTACTACATGCGGTACTAAGAGTAAAAAATTGATTTATTTTTGAAAAAAAAAAAAAACAATTTGTGTCAACCGCTACCCACCTCTAGAAACATTACTTTTAATATACATGCGAATCAAATGATAAGAAAAAATAAAGTCTTTAAAATTCAATTTACATTCAGTATTGAGTTGACAAACGAATGGAAATAACGACATAGTTACATTTGTACGTAGTTATATATGCTGCGCCGAATTGTTTCTTTTAAATAACACTCCTGTGACATAGAATGAAACGTAAAATTGAAAAGTTGGTTCAATTTCAAAAACAGAATGGCGTGAGGGTTGTGAGGGTAAACAGAGCGTGGATCGTTTGTCCTGAGCACACATTGCTGTGCAAAGCAGTTTAGGACTCAAAAGGCGCCATCCAGCAAATTTTTAACGAATCTTCTCTTTAAATCGTAAGAATTTTCACAGCTTTCTCACCTACTTTAGACTAAAATATGCCAAAAACATAGGTTTGCAATTGTGTAGGTCGATGTAGGTTTTATGCACTTTTTTATATAATACCTATTTACAAGAAATAATTCGATATAAATATTAAAGTTTTCTGCAATATTTCAAATGTAAATTTCGTTTCAAACATTAACTATAATCACGTATTTAGGTCGTTAGTTAATGATAGATGAGGTGTTTTCTGCTCTCGAAACAATTTACGAGTGTACGTCCTTTATCGCGCGGTCGCCGAAGGTATTAACTAGCACCTTGTAACTTTGCAAAAGGCCTGTTCGAAGTATCGTGGGTCCTTTTTAATTACATTCCACAACCCATTTATAGTACAAAGATAAATATTAAGCTGTTTCGCGTCCAAGCGAAAGAGAATGTGTGTCGCTTTCGAAATTACGCCGCCTTTGTCTTTGTCGCAATTTAGATACGATCTGCTCCGTTCTATATTATAATAAAGGCGTGAAATTTGTTTTTATGAGTTAAAGCATTTGTTTACTTAAGACATGATACTTATTGATGCTATCTCTGGGAACAAATATTACTTGAAGTGTAATGTAGATTGCGGTACTTCTCACGCACTGTGTTTTTATGAGAGTTTCAAAATTAATTTACATATCATTTAACAGTTATTTAACCCTATATTTTTTAATTTTGATTATTTTCTCTAAACATTTATTTTACTTTACTTAATGTTGGTAATGTATTTGTAGCGAACAAAGTCAATGCCTCCACAATGGGTTTGTAATGGCTGCTAATTGTCTTTAGTGTTGTACAATAGCGTACCACTATTATAAAATATTATCTTTATATAATAGGTTGGCGAGTTAATTACTTAAACTAAAAAAAACTTCAGGATAGGAACTTTATAAGTTATAATTAATGCGACGTTGATAAAATATGAAATGGTATTTTAAGAGACATTCCATTACTATTACTACAGTAGTTACCATATTTTGTTTACTTGAAGTTGTTTAACTAATATTCTTGATAAAATCATAATCTACTCATATATATCTACTAATTTCTTAAAGCTCTTATAAGCGAGATGTCTTGACCTTTTTATCTTTGGTAAACGATTCACAACATCAAAGAATCTACTAACAAGTGTCCATAGCCTTATCTACGAGTAAATCAGCAATATGCGAATATCGAATTCCAGTAATATTTCTATATCATCTATGTCACGTAAATGGGCGGAAGTGCTGTCTTGATTGTGTTCGATCACGTCTCGGCATAAAGTGCTTAGTGGATTTTTTTTGTTATATAACCTTCTTGGATAAATGTTTATTTTTATAATATTTTTATTTCATTTTGCATCCAAAGTCGTAGTGACATGGAATTAAAGTATATTATTATAATCACCATTAAGTAGTTATGATCAGCTGTATAAAATTTTGCTGTATATATTTTTTACAATTATCCAACGTACTATTCGCTTATCAGAGAATATAATTTGTAAAGATTACATGTAGGTCTAGTAATGTGTATTTAATTATATGTCATTTAATTACATTATTAACATATTATATAAAAACTGTCGGAAATCGTCATGGATTTGAATATAAAGTGTTAAATCCTGTTATTTCCCGTTGGAATTTCTGGAAATCCCTTTTAAATGCTCTATTACACTCCCCATGCCAATGTTCAGTTTTCTGCGTAATTTCGGCTGAGCGTAGTCTTTGCTCGCTGTCAGTCACTCGGTAACGGAAGAACTCTAATATATAATCCAGAAATGTATACATGCCTGTTGTTATACACTTAACATATTTCAAATATGTAGCTTGAAATATCAGTGGTTCAAGTATAAAATAGTTGTGAGCGACATCATGTGTGTATTACATAGTGTAACTGAATTTTAGCAGTATAGATATGTAGTACACTTTAAAAATTTACCCCTCTGATCAGAACGAAGTATTTGCGGAAAAACGACAATGCCCTGAGTATTTTTTTCCAAGAGCCCTTTTAAGTTCTTGTAATATTATTCACGCTTTATCCCGCTCATGGCAGGGTAGGCAGAGGGAACTGCAGGGACTGTGGGAACCTAGTGTTAAGACACTCCGTTGCTTAGTCCCTGCTTTCTCCGTCCCCGCATTATTTATTTAAAAATAAGCCTTAAGGATTACGTTAATTTAAAATTTTATAAAAGCTATTAGAAACAACCTACATATATGACCTAATCATAAGATGGCATCAAGTCAAGCCATATAAGTGGCCATGATAGAATAGCAATATAACAAGGAAGAGGAAAACCTTACTCGAGAAAGTTGTCAAGAGTTACTACTATGACACTAATAACTAAATCAATCCCCTCATCCTGCGACCCTGTCGCCGTTTGATAAATTAATCTGGCATCAGATAAACATCATATTTATAGTCAGAAAGGCTGAGTATATATTTTTAATTAGGCTTATTCAATAACTAGCGGAGTAGGTAGGAAAACAGGGTTTAAAAATTCCTCCGTCTAATTTAGTTACATTTTACAAATGAAAACCTCCTCAAAAGCCTAATATTAAAACATTTTCTGTAAAATAAACAATTTTAATATAATATAAAACAAAAAATACTTAAAGAAAACATATAAAAATTTGAACGCAGCGGGACTCGAACTCGCGCCCTCCTGCGAACCGTGCAGGCGCTCTCACCACTGAGCCAAATTTTTATATGTTTTCTTTAAGTATTTTTTCTATCCTCAGTGTGGATTAACACTTTAAAAAATCATCAAAATAATATAAAACAATTTCTGTAAACTGAATTAACATATAAAAAATAAAGCCTTTGTAAAAAAATTGTTGTTGTCTGTTAGACTGTTTCAGTGACAGTTTACAGGAAGCGATAAGGGTGGTTTGCAATTAATGAAAAGCTGATTTTGGAGAACTTCCATCGAGATAATGTAGTGGCGAATTGGGGCGGATTGAAAAAGATTGTATCTAGCTCGGCGAAGTTTTGCTATCTACTTGCGTGGTTACATCGAATTTAAGTGAAATACTCAAAATTTCAGCGACTTTAAGTTCGTTATATGGTGTTTGTTATAAGAGTAATTGACAAGCAATTGACAATATGTAATAGGAATAAAAGTTTATTATTAAAATTAATTATTAATTAATGAGGACCGTCGTGGCGCAGAGGCGTAGCATCTACCTGCAAACGCGACGGTTTCTGGGTTCGATCCCCAGTCGAGGAAGATGAATTTTTCTATTTCCAGTTTCTTCGCTCTGGTAAAGTAGGCAAAGCGCGGCGTTGAGTTCCGCCACTCAACACGTAATGCCTCGAAAACGGCGGAAAGCGGGGACGGAGAAAGCAGGGACTAAGCAACGGAGTGTCTTAACACTAGGTTCCCACGGTCCCTGCAGTTCCCTCTGCCTACCCTGCCTAGTGTGGGATAAAGCGTGAAGCTATTAATTGTTAATTCTAAATACTTCTAGGTGTTTTCTAAAGAAATAACACTAATTAATGGCATTTTAAAAATTCGATTTCGATTCGATTCGTTTAGGCTCAATGAGTCGAAATATAAGCATATCTTTTCCATATTTGTTCTCTATTTTGTAGATATTTTTTGTCTATTTTATAAATTTTACTAATCTACAAAGTGTTAATGAAAAATACAACTTATTACATTTCCGGCTGCCGACGGAAAGAACAAAGACCTAAACAATGAATTTACTAAAGACTTTCGTAGCAGGTAGATATTACGCGAGCGAGGAAAAACCCTGCGGTCCTTTGGCACTGACAAGCGAAAGTTGTCTGACCAACTTCGCCTTTTGTCCCGTAATTAATGTGGACCAACTATTTCTTTCATTCCTTTTCCTTTTTAGGGATACCCTGAGAATAGAGGAAATCGTTACTTTTAGTGGTTATTCACACTGAAATGTGTAAGAGCTACATATTTTAACATGTATGTATGTAACGATTAGCGACGCGCTCGCAACCAAAAGTATTTGAGTGTGTAAACATTTTGTATATTGTACGAGCAAAATGTTCGCAGAAATATGTCCTCTGGTGCAAGTATTTTTACCACCATCTCTATTTAAAGCGGCGGGCTCTAAATGTTCTTTCGTAATTATCTTGTTACAGTAACTTTATACTATTGTGGAATTCGTAAGTTTGTTATTTAGTGAGACAGTTGTTTTATTCAAAGGATGCGGCAAAAGTACTGTTTTAAATTAATCTTTCTAGACGGGATATTTTGTTGTGAAGAAATTATCTATAACGAGGTCGACAAACAGTTATAAATATATAACTATAACACTTATAATTACACTAGAAAATACAAACAATATACACTTAAGATATATATAATATATACCTTAAATGTATTTTTTGGAATATTGTATTGAAAATGTAAAGATTTGCTTCAGAATTGAAATACAAAAGATTTTTCTTATTAAAAGGAACAACGAATTTGAAAAATGTTCCATCGAATTGTTTTTGTCGATCAACATGAAACGGCACAAATCATTATAAACGTTGATAGAACTGGTACATGGCTGCTAACGACGCTGTTCGGAAATTGCAATACTCGTATGTCACAGAGCGAGGCATAGAGGCAGTATTGATGCGGAATACCTCCGGATAACCACTCTAACTAGACCCCCGCTCGCCCCTCAACACTGTGCGCCCCAGTGGATACTATACATAATTACGGAAATTAAATGTCCCGAGCCACTGGTTTGTATTTTAATCGAGATCATTTTTGTCAGTGATAACGCAATGTTATATTTCTAATTTTCGTTATATATTTTAAGTTAACTCAGTACTTTTTGAAATGAAAAAGAATTTGTCGTTGGATTAATCTAAAATTGTTATTTAACTTGATTAGGACAAATTTCTTGTTATTATTATCATTAGGACTAATTAATTTTCTTTCTAACTTATTATTTTAGTTAGTTTCATATATCTTGTATTAAGTACTAATTATGTAGGGATTTAGGGACATGTGGCCTATAGCACTAATATACAGTTGCTATTCCCATAATAAAAATGTATTGTACATTCTAACTAAAGAGTGGTTATTAAATTAACAAATGTTTATTATTATTCAAGCGATAATACATTATAAAGAAATTAATATAAAGATGTTTCAGTAAAGTGAAACAGCAACTATATAGGTGGGGAAACAGCAACTATATAGGTATAGGGGACCTATGTATCTCACTAACTACCTATGCAGGTAAAACTGTCAAGCTACTTTTTTATTTTAGTACATTTCACCCAGGTCTTCTACGAATAGCGATTCAATTTTAAATGTCAGCACGTTCGGAGACAGGAACTTAAACTATTCGCATAGTTCTACGAAAGGTACTTGGTAATATATTCCAATTCATGTACATTTTATTGGACTGTCTCTAAAATATTTTCAGTATTGCAGTTAAATGTAATTATTTTTACAATGTGTGTCATCAAGTCCTCAAAAGTAACGTTAAAGTTTTAAAATAGATAATGCAATGCAAGTTGCAAACATAGGTTATTATAAAAGTGGATTTGAAAATAATAGTCTAAGGTTTAGTGTGACGAAAGGAAGGAATGCACGATCAGTGTAATTTGAATATTGTATTTAATATGATGCCAAAGTCAATGGTAAGAAATGTAGAGAGACAACTAAGTTGGTCTCCGAGAACATTAATAGACGGGCTAAAAGGCGTACGCAGGAACCAGGCAGGCATCTACGCATGAATGAATACATGTTTGTGGTAAGACAGGATGCGGCGTTGAGTTACCCATTGAGTCTGACTCTAATTGAAGTTAACAATTCAGTTTGATCTCAATTGTTAATTACAGAATATAAATGAAAATAAAGAGTCGCTTTTTATTTGTTTTTTATACAAAAGCAAATAAAAAGGAATATAACAAACAATATGTAACATCGTTTGCTATTGAAACAAAACGTCGCGGCAATAGGCATTTTAATTTTTCATTAAAATATTAAACAAAACGAAACTACAGTTGTGTCAAAAGATTTTTTATGGATTCATCTTTTGAAAGCAACGTCGCTTTAATTAGCTGAATGGCTTCTCGCAAGCGACTTTTTATGCATGGCAATAAGTATAATTAGTGTTCTCTTTGTGTTACCATAGAGAGTTGTGATTCAATGTTATTGACCGAACCATTTTCCTGGAACAAACAATGAGCATCAAAATGAAAATCAAAAAAGCGTGATCCATATTGGTTACGTTGAGAGCTCATTTAACTAACAAGTCGGTAAGCCGATAGAAACCGAGATAAAACAAAGTCATTAACCAAATTTCATAAATAATAAAGATATAAGGCTTAAATTTATTTTTTGTTAACACATTGTGTATCTTAGTTCCTTAATATGCTATTGTTATTAGGGTGACGCTTAAATTAAGAAAAATATCAAGCTTCAAGCCGTTTCCTGTCTAGCGAGAGAGGATCTTAGTCTTAAAGGAACTTGAAGAAATCTTAAGACTTATTTTATACTTTCTACCCAATTAACGATATCTGCATTTGGAACATAACGCTGCACTTTTTCTACCAGAGCGGTGATGGAAATAAAATTGAGCTGAAGTGAAGTATCTAGAAAAGAATATTGCGGAGAGTGTCAAACTAAACCGCCAACTTTAAATCAAAATGTTAGCGTATATTCTCCGCAGAAACTTTTAATTGCGGTTGCAGTTATGGAGTTCGTGCTGTGTGAAATCATGTTGGAGTTTAATGAATTCGGTACTGAAAATTGTATATTGTATGCATGAGCGGCCGAGAAGTTATATCTAATATTGGTCAAAAGTTGAGCAAATAAACAGTGAAATTGAAGTCAAACAGTGTCCAAGAGGCGATGTGACTGGTATAATGTACACAGCGCTAGTGCACTTTAATGAAACGACTGAAACGTCGTTTGCAACAAGTTTTTATATATAAAACAAAAAGTGCTTGTTACATTTATTTACCCTAAAATATGTGAAGTAATTTTTTTGTACGATATGTTTTCACCGTACATAATTGCCAATATTTATAGAATGTTGTATGCATGTGACGGTTTCATCGATATAATGAACATTGTTAACAATACAATGGTTTATCGATGCAGTATAAAACATGAGTCAAACAAAAAACTCCAAATTCAACAAAAATAATATTTGCCAGTGAAAATGTGTAGTAACATTGGCTATTCGAGGCCGTACTTTCATATTTAAAATAATACATATTATGTATATTCATATAGAAACTTTGAATAATATATTTTAATATATATTAGTAGGTGACGTTCATCTAGTATGAATAATTTTTATAAAAAAATTATATAACTTTGAAACTTAATGGATAACGACTTTCTTTTATTATTAATGACATAAACCATACGATATATACTTTCATAAGTGATAAAAAATGAAATTGGAAGGAATTTTTGTCTCATTTAAAGAAAATAAAAACATATCTAAACCGAGCGACGTTTCACAGCGTGAAGATAGTCTCGATAGTATAAAAATAGAGTTATAGTATCAATTAAACAAATGTTTACTTGGCTTGAGATTTCAGTGCATTACATTTAAAAATCTAAGTGTTCTAACGAAATATTAAAGAACAAAGTGATTTAAAAAGATTTAAGTAATTTATTAACATTTTTAAGTAAGTATAATTTTTAAAATTAGTTAAGTTTACCTAAATTTAATATATTATTAAATAAATAATGTAAGTATATGAGATAACATGCGATTTTGGGTTTAACTCTCTAGATAGCAAAGATTATGTCTATATATCTTAGTACAAAGATATACAAATTGGAAAAGGATTAAAAAAATGTTTGATGTACATACGTTATTTCTGACGTGCCCCGGACAGCTTACAATTATGGAGCAGCAAGTTTCGGTTATTTTTAATTAATACCGGCTGAAAGTTACGAGCTTTCATTAGCTCTGTGTACCCACTTTTGGCTGCGAAATGATATAAATGTTTTAGCTTATTTAGTTTTCAGTTCTCATTTTCGTATGGAAATTTTAAAATTTTAGTTTTAAAAATATAAAAATGCTTAACACATGTTTTATAATGTCATATTAATTCTACATTTAGTCTCTCAATTTAGGCGTTAGATAAGTATTTGATTTCACTGAAAGATATATACAACGACCGTCGTGGCGCAGAGGCGTAACGTCTGCCTGTAACGCGACGGTTTCTGGGTGCGATTCCCAGTCGGGGAAGATGGATTTTTCTATTTCCATTTTCTTCGTTCTGGCACCTAGGCAAAGCGCGGCGTTGAGTTCCGCCACTCAACACGCAATGCCTCAAAAAAATGCGGAAAACAGAAAGCAGGGTCTAAGCAACGGAGTGTCTTAACACTAGGTTTCAATAGTTCCTGCAGTTCCCTCTGCCTTTTTAGCTTCACGCTTTATGGCCCTGCCATGTGCGGGATAAAGCGTGAAGCTAAAAAAATATATATACAATAATATCGTCGTTTTGATGGTAAAGAATGTCAACTCACGTTTTATAAAATTTTAAGAAAATCTACATTTGTATAGTACCAAAGCGATTAAAATTTTGTATTTTGGTTTAAAAATCAAAAGAAAATATGTGTTTTGTTTCACTTACTGGATTTATTATTTATCATCCATAGGGGTGATTTCCTTTTAACTACTAAAGGGACGATAGAGCAGTTAGGAAACTGTTACTTGTTAACACTTTATTTTATTTACATTTAAAAATTATAACTGTTTTAAAGAGTTAAGTTGAAAATAGTACACAATAACATGAACTAAATCTGACTATGTATGTCTTCTTCTTGGTCCGTTCGTCACAATATTACTTGTCAATTTATTAAATGCTCCTGAAGAAATGAAATTAACTTTGAAAAAAAATATACCTCCTAAAATTTTTGTTGGAATTTAAAGGAAATTATTTCCTTTAAATTCCATTCCATTGTATTCCATTACGTTAAACTAATTAAAATATGATGTGTAACTTTATAGTTTATGTTTAAGTAAGTGTATGTAGACGTAGATTTAAAATCGGTTTGTGATTTTATATAACTAATAAAGTTAATACGGCACTTCAAAATTTATGTACAAAAATTAGGTACAAAATATATGATTAATATTCAACTTTAACTTAGACTGTTTTGTTAAATTAAATTACGTCGAAAAGATAAAGGCAAAAATAAGTAGATTAAAGCTATGCATTTAGTCTAATATAGAAACTTCCAAGTGGTTAAATATGAAAAGCGTTCCATTGCTGAATAGTTGTTGAAAGTTCTAAGCTTGTTATCTGTGGCAATAAGCGACTAGGAAGTTCTAATCAGCCTCTTTCGTAATGACCTGTTTGTTCAGACCAAGCTATGGGATGATTTAAATTTTCTATCTTTTATATTATGTAGAGAATAATGTTTGCATATTCATTTACTTACACATAGTATTGAAGTAAAAGGATTTTATATAATTATTACTGTGTAGGGTAAATAAATAAAAGGTATTATTATGACACTTCGTCCTACATTTTCTGCCAAATTTTGAGAAATTAGGCGTTGAGTGCTGGAACTGAATGCTGAACCTGAGCAAGGAAACGAATCGTCAAAGGAAAACTTTCACGTACAGATACTCTGTCCCTTTTTTTTTCTAATAGTAAAACAATAATACTAATATTATTGAAGTTGACTTAGTGGTCTTAATAGTGGTATATTTAATAAAACTGATATGAAATTCAATTTTATTGCAATTTAATTAACGTTAATTGTTATTATATTGTAATTAAAACAAGCAAAATCCAATTAGCACATTACAGAAATAATGTAGGCACTTAGTTGATGTACTAAGTAAACCACTATCTAACATGTTAATGAAAGCATTGCCATAATCCGCACTCAGACCATTGTGTGTACCTAAACGCCGGAGTTAGTTAAACAACCACTGGTTAAATCTACAGCTGTACAACGTTGTACTGACACGTGCTACATTTAATATAGGTATATGTATATATATGTATATACATATATACATATACCTACATTAAATATTTGTACACGTCACGAATACAAGCGAAGTTTCTGTATTTGGTGGAAATAATGTACCTACACTGTGCTGTGATGGAGGGTAGTTGCTTTACTATATTGAAAACTCCTAGAGTTAGACTAGCAACGCCTAACTCGAAGTAAACTCGTATAGAAATAAAGCCGTCACGTCGTATTTGATGTCAGCTTGTTTTACTCTTAAGTTCAACAGTTAAGAAATCGTTGTATGAACTTTATTTGACATGTGGGCTACGGTTTAGTTCCGAGTGTAGTGTGTCTGTATATAAAAGGATACGGCAGTATAAATGTAGTAATAAAAGGGGGAGGAACAGCAGTAACCGTGAGCACCTACTCTTAAGACACTTCGTTTCCCCCTTCCGCATTTTTTAGAGGCATTGCGTGTTGAATGGCGGAACTCAACGCCGCACTTTGTCTAGTTACTAGAGCGAAGAAAATGGAAATAAAAAATCTATTTTCCTCAAACGAGAATCGAATCCACAAACTGTCGCGTTTACAGTCAGACGCTACACTTCTGCGCCACTTCTTTCTATTAATTGAATTTATGCATCACTTAAAGTTCACATATTTGTTGGAAGTCTTATAATAAATATTTGTAATTTTTTATATATTTACTACCTGAGATACTGATTCTAACCTAATACACACATCCTATTAGTGGTTATGTATAAGTTTAAAAAGAAGTATTGTAGTAGACTGTACGTTATTATATAAAACTTTTCTATTATGTAGATGCTATATGAGATAAGTTTTACGGTGTTTGTTTCACTTCCCAACATGTCAAGCGGAAACGAATTTACCTATTTTAGACTGATTTATAGCAGTTCAGAAGGTCGCATGCTATAACGTAGATTGTTGTAGAATGTAAATATTATTGTCGTAAAAAGAGGTTTTTGTTATAACTCGTAAAATAGATAGGTATAATAAAAGTGTTTATAACACATCAATGTCGTTGTGATGCAATATGGATATTTAAATTTGTGGAAATAAAACTAAAAAAAATATTTATCACATTAACTAACAATGTGTTATGCCTATTAATAAACGGGAGATGCCTACAAAATAATTTACTTTTATCTTTTGATCGAAAGTGATTGCTCCGTGCTACATGTATGTTCGTAGCAAAGGAAAACTACGTAGCGCGAAGTGCTACGATCGTGGCGTAACAGTCCGTGCGAGGAATCGAAATATTTCTTTCTTTCAGAGCAATTATAAGAAATACAGTTATATCCATAAATATTCTGTTAATATTAATATAAAAGTCCAATCGTGTAGTACGATATGTATAAAACAGTATAATAACCTTTCGTCTATCATGATTTTGTGCTTATACATATCTACAATTGTTTAATAATTTACTACTAACTAACGCTCTAACTAGTCACATTATTAATAGTTGAATATTGTGACAAATGAAACGACGCCTCGCCTCGAGCGAGTTAAGCCGGATAATGAGTTCTGATCACTAATGTTATGTACTAGCCTTTATTGACTCCCCTAGTGTGTGGCGAGCCATAAATCCGTTACATTTATCGTCCCATATACTGTACTGTGTTTGCGACGTGCTTATTTTAGGAAAGAAAAATCTTCGCCGTATACGTTGTTTAGTCGGGGATTTATTTTTGAAACCTATACGAGTAATAGGTAATATTTTGTTTATTTTAGTATTATTATTGCTTTGATGTTTTATTTTGTGGATATTGTAGATAAAAGATTGCTAGATCAAACTATTCTTTATAAATAATAATTTTATCTCAAAAAAATTTGTATATCAAATATTATATGTGAAATAGTTTGGCTCTATTTTAATTTTTACTTAATATAAAATATAGTCACAAATAGATACTAGAACTTTAAACTTTACTTGATTGACATAAATAATGTAAAAATTCAGACAACTTTCATGAATCTAAATTGCTGTATTAGGCGTATTTTGGTATAAGTAAACTATACGTAAGAGATGGGCCGATCAAGCCGCGCCCCACCGGTAATGTGATGTGAACTACCCTTTATTGACTCGTATGGCGTGGGCGCTATAAATTCGTTATGTTTATCGCTCCTTTGCTAAGCGAAGTATGTGCGACAGTATGATCTTTTTATATGCAGGAAAAAGTATGGCTTGTTTTAAAGTGACAATGTCTTGACCGCGATATGTAGTATTAGAGCTAATTTCTTCTTCAATTTTAAATGTAGTATTTGAAAAAAATCAATAAGCGTAAATGAAATACGTGATTTATGTAACTTTTGTGGTAAAATATCATTCTCCGATTAATATTGTAATACATCTAGGCTCGAAGGTAAATTATAATAAAAATACTACTTACATTACTATCGATAGCTATCTTTACGGGTACAGTAGTAGTTGATATTCCACATGTCAGTGAGCTTGGGTTTTTCTGTATTTCCGACACTATCATCATGTGCAGTCATATAAATGATCATACGCGGTGCACTTATTAGTCCACTTATAAAATATTAGGTCTCCTGACAACAATCCAGAGCAAAACACTGTATTTTTGATAACAGACATGTAATTCAACTGCAACCTAAGGCCGGAACGAGAGGACGTAGAAAGTTGCTGATATATCTTATACACTTGATTATGTCTATGTAAATTACCTTGAACTTATAAATAATGGGTTAATTTGTTTATGTGCATTTCTTAGCATTGGGAATTAATCCACATTTTCATTTTAATAACCCTGTTCTTATTTCGTTTAGACATATCCGTTCAATTATACGATATAAATATTACGTAGTAAGCTATTTTGTAGACAAACTATATTCAAATATCAAGAGGTCTAATATTATAGCCCAAGTTCTACATAACGTGCAATTGCATAAGAAGTGAGCATTAGACAAAGTACTGAACTTTGTTTAAAGGCCAGTCATGACTAGAATTTAAAGTTCATGTATGAAATCCGAATAAATCGATTCTGTGTCCTAGCAATACTTTGAAATATTTACATCGTAGTGTGCATATTTAAATGAAATAGTTATATTTTTTCTACTCTAACATTTTATTTGACTCGAAACGAAAATTGGAATTTGCATTATTTAAAAGACGTTTATGTAGGGTTATTTTAAATTCAGTATTGGTCGTTGAATAAGCTACGAACGACGCAGCCAAACTAGTGGGACCATAAAACCCGAATTGAATGGGGCTGAAGTTAACCAATCTCTTACATTTATACGAATTGTGTTGATGCTCACTTAAAGATTTTTTATTGACTTCTCTAAAAGAGAGAACTTTTATTAGTGTTGTATATAATGAATAACAAATTTTATTGTGTCCAGAATAATTAAATTACTGAAACTCTTTTATTCTTAGTACGAAAGCCTTGCATTTATTTACTTAACGGCATAACCACAACAATTTTTACTTTTTAATTTTTTTATCGCTATACAACATTTTTTTGTTTTTTCATAAAATATAGTAATAATTACAAACTAAACGTTCTTGTATTAGATAGGCTGCTACAACATTGATGCCAACACGTGCCTACTCTATAAAGGCTGTCCTGTATATTAAATTTGCAATCAAGCGAAATGTGGTCCGGACATGTATGGTGATTTACGGCTCTTAACGGCTAGGTAAATATTTGGTGAATGCGCCTCCCGCACGTTTGTAGGCACCGCAGGCGCGTCACGGAAATGTCCGTGTCGGACGCACGGCCAGCTGGACGTCAGCACGCGATGTTCTGTTACGTTGTTACACATGTTTTTATGATAGCTCAATTTTGTAGGCTTTGTATTGTATTTGCAGTAAACATTCTACGTTTAATAGTGAATGTAAAATTGTAATCTCTTAAGTGATACGAAAATTTAATCTAAATTTCTAATAAAGAAACCAAAAATTAAACTGTAAATATCACCGGCGAAGGTCCTATCTTACGCCGTACATCACAACCCTATAGGGAAGCCGTAAATTTTTCCACCAACCCCCGTTTTAGACAAAATTAAATTATGCCAACTTGGATTTTATATCTATTAGGGAAACGTACGCTCCCCTGGGCTAAGATTTAGAAGCCGACTTTCTCATTTCCTTGGGGTGACGTCACATGTTACGTTAACGTAAAACTGGCTCCCGAGCGACAAAGGGCCGTTTGAGGGTATGTTTGGAAAGGCTCTATCGATCTTTCACCTGACACCGTTAAAGTGTTTATTGCGTCGTAAACTTTCGTAAATAGACTGACTATCTGATTTAAAGCGATAGCTTGTTACCGATACTAACTTTGTTATACAAAAATGACAAAGGAAAAATTAATTCTTACTCGATTTAATTGTATGTACATTGAAATAATGTAATGTAAATTTTAAATAAACGGTCTACGGGAAAAATGTGCAGTAACTAAATTTATTATGATAATGGAAATTAAATATTAAGGTCAGAGCTATACGACTCGCTGCACAAGTTCGACTAGAGTTGTAATTTTTAGTAAATTTTTCGTACATTAAAATATTTAGATTTCAATTTTTTACATTTTTTTGCAGGTACGTTCAATCAAAATAAAGATAAGCCTACCAGGAGACAGAAATTATATGAGTTTGTATGATGCTTATTAATAAAATATTTTACGATTTGCATTGAATTGAGGCTAACATAATTGTTTTTTTATTAAAATTTTAGCCATACTTCATTCATAAATTTTATTACTCCTTATATTTTATATGGAATTATATAATATATAATAAGTATTTATGCTAATACATTACTTTTAAACGATTACTATTTTAAATAAATATACACCCTATGTTAATCACATTTTGAGTGCCGTTAATTACAAGAAATTGAAAAAATAATGTAAAATTCGGCATGCCACTGTGTCATATAATCTTAGCAAGTAACCTTAGAAGCATATTAAAAAAATATGAAATAATAATCGTTATGCATACCTCAATTACATAAATTAAGTACTATGTATGTATATGCGCTTTTTCATATTTAAAGCTTTGGCCAAAAATAACGGCACTACCAAGTCTTGGGTTCATTCATTTATTCTTGACTTATTACGACTTTGAGCCGGCCACTCAAACGGCGTAAAATTGTGTTTAGAGCTCAATCAGGTGTAGTAATTTAATAGTCGATGACAACAAAATCTATTTATGGATTTTTATTTGACATTTACCTTGGCTATTTCTCTTTGCATTTTTATTCTATCAGGCATATTTTATAAAATATATTTCACAGACTTAACTTGGATAGTTCAGTCATCGCTTTAAATTATTTACATTATTAGATAAAAAACGGTATATTTCATCACTATCGATATTAAACACCGTATATGAATTAAAGACGTTCCTAGAGGGCAGTAAATACTTGCGGCACCACCAGCGATGTTGTGAATTTTAATGAATTTAAGCGCAACACGACCCCAACCTCTAATCCAAGGAGCTTCCTTCGGTTTTGTAGTTTTAAATTATATTATACTGCGCTTCTATTTGATAATATATAACCTCGTTCTAGATTGTGGTATGTTTTATTATAATAACAAATTTATATGTTTAAGTGGATATGTACATTACGAAAGTTATTATTTGTGTACATTTAAGTTACAAAATTATAATCGTTTTGTGATTAAAAAACAAGTTTTTATATAAAAAATGAAATAATTCATACGAATTCAAAATAGAGGGCAGTAAATATTATCCAGCGAGGGCCGGTGTGAGCGTCGTGAATTTTAATGAAGATAAGCGCAATGCGCCTTAAACCTGTAATCTAAGAAGCTTGCCTTGTTTGTTGCATTTATACAGTCCGTGGCGTGGTTTTACTACAGCATAGTAAATTATATCTTTTACATAATACTACAAATTACACACATACATAGTTTAGTTTTAAGTTAATTCCTATTGATGGAGTTAATCAAGTACATAACTTATTAATATGTTATGCATGTAGATTTTTTCAACATGTCACGATAGAAACAAATATGTTCGACATCGGTTAGGTGAAGCGCTTGGACGGTTTCCAAAAGATTCGGGTTCGAGTCACGCTGTGTTCAAATTTTAATGAGTCTTGATTTAAAATTATTTAGTTCAGTTTTCTTAGTGTGCTATTAATATTTTAATATATATTAAAATTCATTTAATATTATACCCAAAAGGCACCAGAGTAATAATACAATCTTGACCTTTCATTTTTTTCTCAAACTTTAATCCAACCTACTCCTCTTAATACTCTGAGTGATGCTTTTTCTTATTATAACATAAACAAAATTATAATAGATATATGGATATTATTTCGTAGTGCAATTATGAATGTATTCAAAATATTTAGTTAATTTTCATTTCTGTTCGCCATTATGTGGTATATAACTAACCCCAGATAAAGCTATAACCGTGCAATTATTGTGAACAATAATAATTTAAAGTGTTTAATGGCAACCCCTTCGAGTCGTTTGAACTTCATATTTCTAATAAACGTATTACGACTTCAATAAAATTATACTAATTTTATTTATCTTGCGGACCACGCTAGCATTAAAGAAGTAATTTAACAATCGGCATTTCAAAAAGTCCTAGTACCAACAACATTAAGCTATTTTAATAAAAACATTTGAATTTTATGATTATTTCAGTTTATTTCTTTTAGCAGTTAGTTAATTTGACATATTTCTAACTTTAAGATAAATAAACTTGTTTTGAATCGTGTTTAAATACATATTAACTGTCTTATCACGCTTTATCCAAGTAAGGGCAAAGGGAACCGTAGAAACTGTGGGAGCTTAGTCTTAATACACTCCCTTCTGTACTTTCCATCTTCTTTTGAAGTATTGCGTGTTGAGAGGTAAAACCTATATTGCCCTTGCCAGAAAGAAGAAATTGTAAACAAATTAATCCATTTTCCCTGAGTGAGTATAGAACCAACAGTCTTGTTTACAGGCAGACGCTGCGCCTCTGCGCCAAGACGTTCATTTCGTCGTTATAGCTGATTTTAGATACAAAATATTGAATTTTCTTACATAGCTCAATATATCCGGTCTCTCGTAGTACGCTCAACACCTTAGAATATGCACTGGCCATGGAACTAGAACAAATGGGAGACGCTCGGATATCGTAATTGCGACTGTTATTGTAAAGGATGTAGCTTCGGATAAACGTCACCGTACACAAATTTATTATCGTCGCCACTCGCCTTTATTAGCTGCTTCTGCATACATTGTTAGGGGTGTTTATGTTAATATTAGTGTCTTATTTTATACGTGTATTTAATATTTATTTTGTATGTGAAATAAAATGAAAAAGATCTAGTAGTGAAAGTAGATGTGGAATACTAGATTGGGAATTAGGGATTCTTACACAAATCCAAAAAAATAATGATAATCTATTCTGTTTTCTACTCTCCTCGAAACATCATCATCATTATTGACTAAGAAAAAATATGGAAACATGTTAAAATATGGAAACATGTTAGATTGGCGATCGGTAAGCGAAATACCTTCTTGAAAGAGACAAAGGTCTCTGGAAAGAGTAAAAGACCTCAGCAAAGAAAAAAACACCTGTGGAAAGAGAAAAATATCTGGAAAAAGACCTCTGGAAAGAGAAAAAGACGTCTGCAAAGTGAAAAGACGGAAGGAAAAATTTTTTTTATAATTAGGAAAAACTGACATTTTGGGATCGTACTGTTTGATGTATCTTTTTTTTTTGACTATCCATCAGGGAAGAGTAAAGTTCAAAATGGCATATATTTTATTATAATAATTAAGAAATTTTCAGAGCTTGTAAACATTTTATCTAATTTCAAATTAGGCAATAATAATCTTTAAAATGTTTATAAGAAATACAAGCATAAGGACTTTAATATGAAAAACATCAATCAAAACTTTTTTGAAATTGTAAAATAATGGTTGGTATGTGCAACCCTAGTCGCATAAAGATATGCTTCACGTGATATAGTGAAGTTGGAACGAAATTATTCTTATCATGAATACACGTCGCAATGTATTAGTGATTCAAAGTAGCTTTTTGGAATTATTGAATTTTCTTACGTACTATTTTCACTTTAGTTAGTAAGCTCCCGTCTGCATCGAGCTTTTCTTACCTATGAAATGACAACTTATTTTTGCAGTTTCGTTTTACATGAATGCTATTTTAAAAATACATAAATTTTCTTTTACCTTCTACAGCTTCAGGCTTTATGCCGCTAATATTAGGGTAGGTAGAGGTAACCGCAGGGACCGTGGGAACCTAGAGTTAAAATATATATTTTTTTAAATATTAAATTGTTTAGACTAACAAATGTACGCATTATGAATGAGGTTGAGTATCACCACTTAACAGATTTTAATAACAAAGTCATAACTCTAATCATGGCTTATGTATGTAAAAAGTACTTAATTTTTTAATAGAATTTATTAGGTGAATTATAATAGTGTATAATAAAATAAATACAATCTCCCTAATGCAGTTGCATACAAAGTTTAATAAAAAATATACAT
The DNA here is from genome assembly GCA_037178615.1 of Dione vanillae. Taxonomy (NCBI): domain Eukaryota; kingdom Metazoa; phylum Arthropoda; class Insecta; order Lepidoptera; family Nymphalidae; genus Dione; species Dione vanillae. Next base: position 519,314 of record JAZFAU010000209.1, on the reverse strand, counting down.
ATATTCCCAATCAATAATTTTCTCAGAACTGTGGTCACAGATGCGTGCCAAATAGTAATCAAGTAGTGTTTATAATAAAACACTTGCTATAGTTATTAGATTTAAACGGTGGAACAATTTCTAACTAATTTGCTACGCGGCCGGCATCACGCGATGTGGCAAAACTTCGCGTATATTGCTATAATAGCTTGTAATTCAATAGGTTAGTGGGTTAAACAGCTTTGATCATAACCAACAAAGGTTAAACTTGTAATACAGCATAGGAGATTGAAATTTAACAGCGTAATATGAAAATTAACGTATATATTATTCGAATTATCGATTGGCGGCAATGAGTAATTTTACGTAAAACATGCCACATGTTAGTTTGAGATCCGATCGGAGGAGTTTCTCAATTAAATGTCATTTGTGTACATTTTATTGTAAATATTAATAAAACTATCTCTAGAATTAATATATGTATCTTTCTGCTTCCTCCAAATGCCGTGATCGTGTGGGATGAAAAATATTAATATCGTGAACAACTATGGACAATGGTGACAGCGTCTTACTATAAACGACGAGGATTCGAGTTAAATAACCGTTTCTATACCGTTTCTAAATAAATTACATACAGAACTGTTTACTATACTCTTGATAAAAAAAAATCCCTTTCCGCTCCTCTTTTTCTATTTGAGTGAAATATATAAGTAAATTTGTTTCGCAGTTTAAACTTTTAGATATTACTATTTTCCTGTAATTTTTCAAAGTGCCTTGCAGTTCAACAAGAAAAGTTCAAACGTAACAACTCTTTGTTTATTTTACAGTTAGTTTAGAAGAAACCTCATTATAAGAAAAATAAAGCAAACAAGATGGTCTTAATAATTCTGAATGGTTAAATTATATTCTAACTTTATTGTATTGTGATTTTTTTATCTACTGAAATAAGATTAAATCTTTTATATGGGTTTTCAAGAATGCAATTTACTTTTAGGATAGCTGAGGAGTCAGATAAAAGACGAGAATATGAAAAAAATGTGATGTGAAGATATAGTGATAAAACGTTAATAATTATAATCGTGTAGTAATGATATTACTTGGTTCTGTAATCATATATGGATAACGCAATTAAAATAACTTTGAACTGTTTCAAATGGTTCATATAATTAAATTTGCTACCACATATTACGCAGAATACCTCACGGACTGACAAATGCTTTTATATTATTTAAAATGGTTGACATATTTTTCTTTTTAATTAGCAACAAAAGTGACAGCTGTATGTAACACACCTGAAACACGTATTCCGATCAGGAATTTTTAATTTAACAGGGTATACTTTCGAGGTGGCGTTGTTCAGTTAAATTTTACAGATGCTTTTGGTTTGCAAACACTTTTTGTTCAATTTTATTCCTGTACATCAAAAAAGAGCTTGCATTGTAACCCTGAATGGACACAGAAACGATAGACAAAGGAGCATGTTGGCGTGTAAACACGATATATGATAGAAGCGATATTGCTTTTTATTTGCAGTGACGATGACAGAACTATTTACGTTGAGCACTGTCTTGAAAATTGAAAATATTTCTTTGTGCTAGTTAAGAAAAATATTCAGTTTAATTTTTTACATTTAAGCAGATGTAACGACATATGGTAAGATGATTCGCCATTTATAGTGTCGGTTCTGACTCAATATTAAGATGGTTGTCGTGGTAACATAATTAACACTGCCAATTGAGGATCGTCGTGAAACAGAGTCATAGATAGCCTCTTTCTGTAAACACGATGTTTTGTTTGATTCCCACATGGATAATGAATTGTTTTCATTTTCTAAATTCTAGCAACAAGAAATAAGCCCGGCGCTTAATTCTGCTACTCAACACGGAATGTCTTAACACTAGGTGCCTTCTAACTTTAAAAAAGTTGTACTGATGTATAAATTACATGACTGCAAAGCTTTATCTAAATCCGTTTAGTACTTTTTGCGTGAAACCAGAACTAAGATCCATTCCTAAAAACTTACACATTTATAATATATTTAATATTCCTTAAATGTTAAAACAAAAAAATATCCTGATAAAAATCTCTCTCTGACATTTTTTTCTCTCAAAGGTATTCTCGGAAGCTCGTACCAACAATAAAACTTATGACGCACTTGTAGTAATATTTCGTTGAAATACCGAGCATAACTGATCAAAGTGATGTTGCAGTGCTATGTATAGAACTATGATCGTAGCTGAATATAAAATGAACGCGTATTTTCAACTTGCACCGCTTGTAATGTTGTATACGATATTTATATTTATAATGTCTTATTATTTTAAAGGAACCAACCAAATAAATTTTAATAAACATTCTTAGTACCTCATCATGAAAATTTTTTTCTACTTAGAACTACTCTTTTTTTCTTTTTTCTTTTTTCTACTTAATTCTCAATTAGATGTCAAACATGTTTATACATAAATCCCACAAAACTGAAATATTTAGTTGAACTTGGTAATTACATTGTATAGGCCGCGTTATATTTATCGTTTCAATGTTATCACACTGCGTATAAATACGTAAAAATAAAAAATATTGTTTTTTTTTAATTAAAATTTACTTACTGTCTATGAAATCCATACTGTGACCACAATGTCTTCTAAACCCTTTAACATAGTTGAGATATGTTTATCTTACATTCGTGTTTCAATTTTTAAAAATACCACATATTAAAGTGATCGAGTAGTCTTAAATATTTTATAATATTTATTGTATTTTTAATAACAGCCAAAAGCGTCTTAAAATTCAAACAAAAACGTTGTGCAAAAGCAAGTAGTTAACGAAATTTGCGCAATTGTCTTCCTCGCTATGTATGTCTACCTGTTATTTTTTATCTGCAGCGTTCACGATGTTTTAATAAAATCACTTGTTTGTGTATTTCGTACAATAGCAACATTGTTACATTTTGTACCGTCTAAATGCAGCAACATTTATTAAAGGAGATTTTGTTATAGCGAATGGAAATACGTAACGCATAGATATGCGACTATCGCTTTTATTGTTTAAAACATAAAATCTATTATTCAGTGCTACGTTCAACACTGAGCGTATTCTGAAAGAAGCGCTTTGCGATGTACGACATCAGCCACAATCTTGTCAACTCGCGGTGACATAAAAGAACTCGTCAAGTTTGGAATGTAAATCTAAGGATTGTAGTTCAGCTGCCCACAAAAAATGTGTCCGCTTTTAGTAAAAAGGTTTAAATATTTTTGGTTATTTTTGAAATGAGGTCATCGTGGTGCAGCGGGATAGGATGTTTGTTTTGATGTTTCAAGGCTATCGTCACGTAGGGAATGAACTTTTTGATATATTGACAGTTGCGTCTTAATATATTTTTGTAAATGTTATGTATATTAAAAGAATATCAATTATTTTGCCAAAATTGGTGATAGTTAATGATTTTTTAAATGACAACACACCTTGGAAATGAAATGCTCGCCCCAGTTCACAAATGAATAACTGTAATATTACATGACCTTTTTAAAAACAATGTCCCGCTGAATTTCTTGCGTCAGAACCGACGCATTGACATTGTCAGGTCTGAGGCATTACCTTTAGTGAACCCGTGGTAATGTTTTTGACGTTCAAAAAACGAATTATGTAATCTTATTTTGAATAAAATTATTTGAATTTGAATTTAAAATTTAATGAATGAGTGAGACATTGAGTTCCGCTTTGACACAAAGTGATCTCATACGGAGACGACTGCCTCGTTAAATGTTACAGATGTGTGAAGACAAAATAAATGCCTGTTATAGATATTTCAATTATACTTATATGATTGCTTGACATAAGATTTTACGTAAAAAAATCTTTATTATCAATATAAGATTCCACTTATTTTATTAAAATTTACAAATTCCGAATAATCTAGCTCAAACGGTTGCTGTCCCGTGATACAATAGATATAAGCTCAAGGTTTGAACGTAATTGATATTTTGAACTCTTGGGAAATTGTTGTAGTTCGAGTCACTATTTGGCCTTGTTATAACGCGTTGCTCTTTACTCTTGATCGACTAAATCTGTTTTTGTAAATGTTATTTAGTGCAAGTAAATAAAATAATGTTGATAGTCATTTAATAATATTATAATATGTTTCACTTAAAGGGCAAGTATTAAAAAAAAACACCTTTACGCATTTTCAAGCATAGGTTGTTATAGGGAACCTAGTGATAAGACACTTCATTCTGTTCAGTTTGAGTGTCCTGAAAAAGTACTTGCACTACATATACATATATTTAAAAGATATATACACATATCTTTTGCGTTTCGTGGATTGGGCAGAGTTAAGGTTAGCTTATATTTAGATAAATTTAAAATTATTCATTGAAATTCCTATAATTTGATAGTAAACAATGATCTTAAAAGAAAACGTATTATTAGTAAGAAAAGTAATTTTAAATGTTTATAGCACAGTTTGCCACGGCCACTGAACAAAACAGGAGGCAACAATACAACGTCGACCGCACGCCTTGCCGTGCCGCGGCATAATAAGCTGTCTTAGTAATTCCTTTTGTTCTTAAATCCAACCGTCTAATAAATATAGCTACGTGTTTTGTAACAATTCAATGTATTGACAAAATGTCCAATAAAATATAATCGAATGATCGAAAGTTAGGAGTTAGTAAACGTCAGGTCGATTTAAGATTTTGTATAAATTTTTGGGCTCTGAGTGACCTTTAGTTTATTCTTTTTATAGGAGAAAGGTACGTGAAAGTAAGATAGGTACGTAGATAGACACCTTAACATTTAGAACAAAATAAATGAGTTGCGAGCGTGTAAGAATTCTGTCGCAGCTTAATAAGATCGTATTGATAGTGGTAATAGCGCCTGGACGATTAACAAGAGGCGTGCATACAAATCTTGCTATGTTCAAATACCTAATGTAATATAAAACTTATACGTTTTGAATAATAATTGTCATTTAATAGTGTAAACTAAAATAAACAAATGCAGGACTCTAGGTCTTATTTCTTATGTACGTGTGTGAGTGGGAATCGATTTTATTTCCTACACTCATACGCCACAACGACCTATTACGACCAATATAAAAGTGTCTACATAACAATACAAATAAATAATGCCATAAATATAGATATGATCACCCTAAATAAGATTTGAGATCGGAGAGTATGTATGAAGTAGTTAATGACAGTGGACGAGGCCAAAGAGGTGCGCAGGGACCGCAGCCGACTGAGGATAAAGCGTGAAGTTAAGTATGTATGCATGTGTATTATGCTTTGCCAGACTTATTCCAATTAGGTCCATCAGTGAGGCGAACATGTCAGAAAAAGAAAATATTATTAGAATCATAACTTAATCTTCGGGGTTAAATTAACGAAAATGTGCTGGGAAAGAAATTTATAAAGTAAAAATATAAACTCTTTAATATTGCGTTTCTCATTAAGTTACATTAAGATACTCAACACAGTAGGTACCTTCCCGTTACGAGGTTACTACAATACCTTTGTTCGTGCTCCGCCGCTTTAAACGGCTAAAATAAAAATAACCAAAGTTACCAGAAAAATGGCACGGCCTTTTGTCTATTTTTTACTTTAAAATTTAATTTTAATTTGTCGCTATCGTGGCTTATTTGGAGCAAAATATCGATCACACTAATTATATGATTGTAATTCAACGGAAAGCCGTACACTACTTGAAATTAAGTACAGATTTGTAATTGTTTTTTCTGTCATACACTTTTTTCAGTACGTTTTAACGCAAATTTCCAACTAAATGCATTACAAATTAGTTATGACTTTAAGAGGCCTTATGTGATATGTTTGAATATTTTTCTGGTTTACAGTCGACATTGCACGATTTTCAATTAATAAAATTGTGTATTTAAGGTCAGTAGTATATATAAAATATCTTATACATCTTATTACTATCATGACAAAAAATACCTTTGGCTTTATATATATATATGAAAAATCCGTGATAATAAAACAATTATTTTATTTCCTTATGTTTATTTCAATTCATCTTGCAACGCTCTAAATTCGTCTTCACTGTGCCCTGAATATAATGGTCTTTACCATTGAACAGGCTTTTCAATTTATATTATATTTTCTCCATAGCTAATATTTTATGAAAACACGATTTTTGTATGTACAAAAACCAGATCCGATATTTTGTAAATCAATTTTCTCTAGCAACATATTTTTTAAGATATTACTACCCTTTACTTATATTATTAAGCCAAACAGTTTGGATAATTTAATGAACTAATCACAGGAATTGGTAGAACGAATTACAAATGGATCTTGTGGATCTTATGAGTGCTATATAGTAATTTACTTTTGATGACTAGGCGAGGCCTCAACTAAAAGCTAACTTATTTTATACAGAAACAAATGTATATGGATTTTCAGTAAATTTTGTTTCTACACAAAAATACTTGATTAAAACTGGAGTGTCGTTCAATCGAAACATTTCAGAATTTTCTTCTCTTAACTCTCATTCAGCGATGTCAGCTAAACATAATTTAGCGCTAAATGTAGCGTCCGCTTTTTCAACTTTTCAATGGTTCCAAATTACGTGATGTTTTTTTTATTTATTTGTTACTTGAAAAGATCCCCTGGGGGAATTTATTTTGGCTGTACACTCGATTTTTATTAGCACAAGATACGATAAGAACGTTGGCTTTATGTTAAGTCTTTAGCGTTTAACAAATCGAATTGCTTCGTTCCTAAATGAGCACTAGTCATTAGTTTTCATACGTTATGTTCAATTACTATTTATTAGTGGACTAAAGTTATCATTAATAGTAAATTTATAGGGAATGAGTAGTGAATTAGTAATAATTATAGTACAAAATTGTCAGCATTGTTTCCATATAGGCCAAAATACCGATATTAATGTACAAATCTACTTCAATATTAATAATGCCTACAATTAATTTTAATTTCTACTTCAAATGTAATATCATTTCTTTGATTATACTCGTAAGTATTTTGTGTCAGCCTCGTCCTAATTACGCGTCAATTACGCCAGGTAATAATATATTATTCCCAATATAAATACGAACAAAGTTCTACATAGTAATAACATAATGTACCTACTCGCTTATTTTTCTTTGTCAGCCCTCGTATTACAAGTTTCTTTGAAAGTTCCAGACTCATTGAAAATACATTATTTTTGTGTTAGTGTAAGATCGTGCCAATGTTGTCGCCTCTAAGTTCTGCTCAAATGAACACATTGTAATGGCTTTCTTCAACAATTCTCTTTTATTTTGAACTTTTCCGTCACATTCTTCAATGCGTTTCCACTTAGCGCTTTTATTTCTGTTAACGGGTGATGTCTTTTGTTCTTTATTTTGTCTCTATGCACATTATCATACATTTTTTTATTTATGTGAATCGGTATGTCTTTTTTACTGTTGTTTTTATTAATTTAGTGTGAAATAAGTAAATTTATTATAAATAGTTTCTAGTTGGTGTGGTCAGATATTTGGCTGAGTTTTGTCAAATAGCTCAATGATACAATTATTTCAATTCGGTTCCTATTACAAACATAGCTTTTGCACGAATTAGGCACATTATAGATTTAATAAATAGTTATTAAAGACAAAAAAAATAGAAATATTTGTGTATATTATTAGGGTTATATACAAAGATTTCATTCTGCCCATCTATTAATTATAATTCTATCCGTTTGTATAATTCTATCCGTTTGTCTGTCTGTCACCTGGCCATATGTCATGAATTAGACACGGTTTTTACAAATAATGTATTTCTGCTGCTGCTTCAGCAACAACAAATTAAAAGAAAATAATATAAAAAATGAAATAACGCTTCTATACAACATGGATTTGCGTACAATCTCTTCAAGTGCTAAACTTGATTAGTAATCTTAACTAATTAGTGCTAATATATAATTTAGAGAAAGCTTTCTCGTTAATAATATAATAAGAACGTAATCATTAATCCTATTAGGTTTAGACAGTGTTTGCACGTCAGTCTGTTTGTGTAGGTCTTGTTTATTTTCGACTACGGACTACGGCACACTTAAAGGTGAAATACGTGCAAAACTATTTTGAGCTGCTCGTGGTCTTGGAGTAACAGTGTAGGGTGTCTAGATACGCTGGCCTTTGTAATATCAGATGGGTATGCGCCATAGAGGTATTTTCTCCGTACCACGCATATTGTTTGGAGTGAGAATCTAGTTATTTTTAAAATAACTTAGAACTTACTTACTTAAATTTGTTTTTTTTTAGCTTTTTTTCAAACTTCATTCCGCGCATAGCAGGCAGATGGAACCGCTGGAACCTAGTGTTAAGACACTCCGTCCCTCACTCTCTGTCTTTAAGAAAATGGAAATGAAGTTATCCATTCTATATTCCATTATATACTAATATATTAAAATGCTATATAAATTTAACATCTTATAGATATTAATAAAATTGTATATAAAATAGATTAAGTAATATCTAAAAGGTGTTTATTTATAAGCGCGTAATTAAAATTTGTGTGTGGGTGGGTAAAAGATATTTAGATAAATTAGAGGAAATTAAGCAAAATCTTAATCAAACACTGTTGGCTTGACCTGTTAAAATTAATGAATTAAAATACCTTCACACTTTTTGTCGTATATAATTGGAAAGAGAAATTTAGTGATAAGACACTCTCATCTTCACTTTCCGCCCACTTTTTATGGCAGTGCATATTGAGTGGTGGGTTTTACCACGCTTTGTCTTCTTACCAGGGTAAGTCGATATTAAACCCGCAACCAGCGCGTTTATAGTCAGACCCTTGACAAAATTTGGTCCTAATTTATTTATATTTTTATAAACATTTTAATTTACATTCCAAATCGTATTAGTTTAATGAAGAAATCGTGTAAATATTACTTCTTATGTTTCACTTCAAAGTAAATTTTACCATTTATAAAATCTTATATTTACTCAGTTCTCTTTGAGCGATCACGAAAATGGAGCTTATTTTACTGCTACTACATTTATATATTTACTGTTTATGTTACTTAACGATTGAAATTATAATTAAAACTGGCACAGGCTTTAACGCTTTTGAAATTAAAAATGTATACAATAATGTACTTCAATATTTTTTGAAGGCTATTTATATTATGCAGTTTATTCTCTCATTCATTACAAAATAAAATATAAATAAAACTTGAAGATATTTCTTATTTTAAGATTGCATTAATAAACGATTATTCTACAAACTTAAAATTAATTAAAATGAAAAGCTCTCTTAACTATACAAATAATATAGTCAATTTAACGCATCACCGATTAACTGAGTGCCATGTTGTTGCTTTAAACCTTAATGCTTATGAATAGACATTGGAGGTCTGACTCCAGGCGTCTCACAACAGGATTACTTGCGTCTCAGACCGGATTTGGTGCATTACTGTCAGTCGCACATCAATTAAGAGCCTATTGATCTTGTAACAGCTTAGACTGCGATCTAAGCGTTTTAATTCGATAGAGACATTACAATGTTTTTGTTAAGATTAATTATACGTTTAATTTATCGATTGGACTCACAATATAGTACAAAAAAAGATGTTAGTAAATGTGTAAGTAAGCTGCGTTGAATTCACGATGGAAGTGCCTTTATTCAATGCCTTATCACAATCATTGTTTGAAAAAAAATCCAAATTTTGTAACACTTAATACTTAACCATGGTATATAAATACAAATCTTGAATAATTATCTAGAGAAAGTCTTTTATCAATGTTGATTTTATTAACTGGTCTAAAAGCTAGCTTGTATATATTTCAAGTGAATATTATCAATCAGATTTATTATATTACATTACTAGTAATCCTTCCTGGCAATCTCTTCCGTTATTTCCAATTTGTTGTTGAGTCCAATTGAGCTTTCAGTCTCTTATGTAAACGGCACTTTACGTGTCAAGTTAATAAGGCCCAAGTGCTTAAATAAGCCAGCCTTCTGTTTCCTGTCTTTCTATTAAACGACTTGCCTCTTGACTTCCCCGAATTAATTACGATAATCACATTTGTTTTGTTATTTATTTCCTATGCTTAACGTTTGCTATTGTTAAATATTTGAAGTAAATATTAGTTGGTAGCTTTGATTTCGGTACTAATTTATTAAAGAATAAAAATTTTAGAAAATACAGAATAATATCTAAGTACAATCTACAATAATGCCGTAGTTGAGAATCCCAATTAAAATATATTTGTAGTCAGTGAAATTTTGACGTAAAAAATATATTTTTATGTTTTTACCAGAATGTATCGTTTTAGTAATATAACATGTACCTACACTAGTAAAACCGTTCAGCAAATCTGACATCGCTAGGCACATATTCATACAATCAAATTCTTTTTACTCCATTTTATTTTGAATTCGATAAACAAATAGATATAGGCTTTGGTGATTGTTAGTAAGCCAATATTTTTAGCTGATTTTATGTACGTACTGTTTTGTTATTAATTATTGGTATTATTTTTTTTATTATTTAATTTTCATTTTACTTATTTAATTTTCATTTAAAATTATGAATTTATTGGATCGCTGTTTCTATTAGCGCTTCTTAATACGTTCCCAAATTAAAAGGTTTAAAAATCTTAAATATTTAGTTATTTTCAGATTTAGTGTTAATAAAGAATATGTTGTCATTATTTTTAATTCGTACAATGCATTTTTCGCTAATACTAATTTACACATTTGTTTTATGTTACAATTACCCGAGCTCGCCTTATGTCAGCTTAACGGTACGTGCAAGGATACTGTTTGGAACGAAACATACATCATGGTTAAATTCTAAATCCGGTTTTTAGATTAAACAACAAATTGTCTCGGGTATTCCATGATAATCCTGCGTTCTGGTCGGTACAATACGCTTGTCGTAATCTATGGTTAGGTTTAACTGGAGATTGTAACGTTTTAACGTGTAACCTTTTATATTTGCAAATCTGGCGTTGGTGTTCGCAACTCGTAGCTGTATTTGGCGTGCCGTCGGTCGACACCACTCGCCTTACCCTGATTCAACTTGCCGAAATCAAATGCTAATACAGAGTGCGTCTAATTTATATTCGTTGTAATTTTTTTCCCAACTCAATTTTCTAACCTGACTTAATTTTCATACGGAATAAAACGATCAAAGAAAAACACACATTCAAAAAGGGGTAGCTTTTTCTAATTGAAATTTGGGACCGCGCGAGGAATTTAAAAATGTCCATTATAAATATGTGTCGAGCGGTTATTAAGCCGTATATATTCGACTTTTCACTAAAGCGGTGATAATATAATCATCCCTTCGAACATTTCGAATTAATTTGGTTTGCCATACATTGAAATTTGAACTCAAACAAAAGATGATTGAGATCTATTTTTAGATATTCAATATGAATTGTAATTATTATTTTTTAAAATTAATACTTCTACTCTGCATTAATTAAATCTGTCTCCATGCTTATAACTTATTAAAAATATAAAAAAGCTTAAGCCTTGCTTTCATCTATATGAATCATGTAACTGTTAATTTGTTTGAAAATATTATAATACCACGCCGGATACACCGGATGGATAATCCTGATGAACAGGATATTAGAATTCCGTGAACCTCTGGTGGAGACACCGCGGCTTCAAGTTCTGACATAAACGTTTAACGCAAAGCGCGGAATCTGCAGCGCGCCGCTCATAGCGATATTTCCAACGTTTTATGTTAGGAACACCGCATACTTTAGTAGTTTAGCGGATCCCTTGTGTGTATGCGAGGACTCAATATATAAATATATTTTTAAGCTCCCAACTAAACGCTTGTGGGTCTATATTGGAATTTTTGACGTCGTATATTTATCCTACTGCGATTGTTCAAGTTAAAAGTGAACTTTAATTAAAAACAATTAAAAAGTGAACTTTGAACTTAAAAAGATTTATTATAGTTGTTTTGTTAATCTAAAATATTTTATGTATATTATTTTTTACGTCAAATATATATGTATTTAAATTTTAAGTTATATAAACTAGTTTTCATTTCCACACTGCAAAGACTAACGGATGTTAATGTTGACAATGAGAAAGTCCCCCACATTTATAGACGTAGACAATCTGCGTCCCATTCTCATTCACGTCTTTTACTAAATTTCTTAGCATGCCAACTGGATATTAAATTCTTGGGTACATACTGGAAGCTGGAGACAAATAATACCAGCTGTTGATTATTTTAAATGCTTAAAACGTTTTCACGTATATTTTTAATTAAGTATTTCCTTTAATTTCGGTGATATCATACAAAGGCTTTACTAAAGTAATGGAAACAAAACACAAATACAAATATAAATATTGATAACATAACAACCTATGTACCTATAGTTTCAAAGGCTTATTGGACTCAATAATATTCGATGATTCTTAAGAAGTCTGTGATTATATCAATATTGGCTTCGTATTTTCATCGATATAACGGAAATATTTTTCATGAAGAAAATGGTTACAAAGGAACCCCTCAGAAGACTCCTCTGTGACTGGTCGCGGACGTCGGATAAATTTCCAAATAAAATTTCATAAATATTTTTGATATATTCACGGTCAGGCTTTTCATACTTTGCCCGCGTGGCTTATCTGGATTATCTCGGGATTTCCACCGGATTTTTTTAACTTGTTCGCATTTGTGCGTCCGCTTATTGCGTTTTATCTGGCGCGTGATTTGCCGCATCGCCCGCCTGCAAATATGTTTAGCCTGGCCTGAATTCCTTTTAAATTTATGGAGTGAACGTTAAAAATAGCCGACGTCAAAGTCCCATAGAAGCATCTCATTAATAAAATTCAATATCCGCTACGTCCTGTGTGCTCCAGTTCTCTTGGCTAGAATTAAAACTATGTTGTACATTGTTTCAGGTCAACAAGGAATGAGAAAAGTTGGAACTGCCAGGACTTTGATGACTTGTTAAGTACAATCCAGTGTGCTGTGTTTCGGGTGTTTTGCGTGCTAATGTGATCGTGTGTTACCAAGTTATCTGTCATGGTGTTGTCATGGCGCGCGGTAGCCCTGCTAGCCGCGCTGCAAGTGTGTGCCAGTGTACCAGAAACGCTGTATCACAATCATTTCGCTGTTCACGTGCCAGCGGGCGGCAAGCGTGTGGATGACATCGCGAAGCGACACGGCTTCGTCAATCATGGACAGGTATGTCAATTTACTACGTGCTTGGAATTTCACGTATTTTGTATTAAAGATCAAATATTTTTACCGTATAACTTTTTGTGCTTGCTGAACGTGAAAGGTAAATGTAAAAGAAATATGTTTGATATTTTATTCTAAATCAATGTATTTCTTAATTGTGAAGCGTATAAATAATACGAAACAAATAAAAAATATCTACAAGAAAATTAATGCAATGCTCAAGTTGATTTCTTGGCTCGACCGTCTGTCTGTCGACGGCCGTCCAATTAAGTTCTCTCTGTGATTAATGACTGCAATACCTAACTCTGTACTACTACTAGAATTACCTCAGCCAGAAGATTGCTTGTTGGTTACATTGGAATACTTAAAAACAACTAGATATAAATAGTGTCATGCTTCTTAAAAGTAGTTTTGTTTTTAATTGTTCTTAAATATAAGTTTGGTATAATTCTTAAATATTTTCGTTATATCAGTATTTTTACGTTTTCCTTATAATGGTTATTTATATTGTATAACATTTGATTTACAAAACATAATGATCAATAAAAGAATATGTATTTTCTGATTTTTTTACAAATGGTTCATATATTTTTATAATAATTGTTTTTATTGAAGTGATCGTTCTTCCGTATTAAATTTATAGATGAATGAACGGAGTCATTGAAGTGATTTCTAATTTCGAATATTTGAAAAGTAGAATAAAAAAATATAAACAGTTTTGTGGCATTTAATTATTGAATGGTGGATATATGAATGTAGTGATAGGTGACGAATTATGATTGCACTAAGTACTTTCACTTCGAGACTGCATAATATATAATGTCTAAACATAAATAAAGATTAAATATAATAAATATAATAAATATTTTCTCAAATTTTCTTCAATAAAGCAATAATTAAACTTAATAATACTTTGTTATTTAAAAGCCGTTATTTTTTAAATAGCTATCATTCTGGGTATTTTTTAATTAAGGTTATAAGCTTTTCTTCAGTATACTTAGTAGTTGTCAATCAATTTTTTTATTTCGTCTGGTATCGTTAATAATACTTTGTTATTTAAAAGCCGTTATTTTTTTAATAGCTATCACTTTGGGTATTTTTTAATTAATATTATAAGTTTTTCTTCAGTATACTTAGTAGTTGTCAATCATTTTTTTTTATTTTGATTAGTATCGACTTTTTGACTTACACGCCCTTTTTACTTTTGTGTTGTCAATAAAAAAATTATACATAAAAATATCTAAATTTATAAAAGTATAATTTTTATTAAATTTATGTGATCACATCTGAAGTATTTAATCCTTATAAGAACGTGAATAAAAAACCCAGATTAGAGGATTCTAAATAGTCAAAGAAAGAAAAGATTTCCGGCTCGTTGTAGTTTCCAGTATTGTGTTATGTGTTGGTTGGAGTTGTGTGGCCATACCCTAATATATATAGCCTTGGAGTTTAAGACATTTTTAATTTCAAAATTAACATATATTTAAATATCGTCGGACATTGTCGTGATGGAATTAATTTTTGCTTACATGGTGTTATTGATCTACCTTTCAATCTAACCCAAAATCACTGATAACAAAATGCTGAGCTAAAAATGCAAAAAATAATATTCAAGCCTATTACAATATAGGTACGATAGACGAAGTAGAAACGATGTTCTCCAGTCACGCTTTAACTACAATATCTACGCTTATACTAAACCTGTCGCTTACACGAGTATCTAGTGGACCATGCTCTTGGCATTCCTAGCGTCATTGAATGTACTTGACATCCTTTGAGGAATCGACGTTGGCTATTCGTCATTAGTAGGCCCTATCGTTTACCCATTGCTCTCTTATATGGCATGTAACAATTTCGGCTAAAGGCCTGCCTATGAGTTCTGATTAAAGGTTTTAGGTAAACTCTAAACGATTTGGTCGGATCTAAACGATACGGTCAACAAAATATGAATTGATTTTAAGTGAATTGTGTTTTCCATTTCAAGCCTTGATAAATGAAGCAGATAAATAAGAAATCTAGTAATAAGAAGCCTAGCTAATTTCATACCAATCTTGGGATTAGTTAAATCTATTTTTCGTTTGTTTTATATTGGTGTTTTGTGTTTTTATTTCACGTAGCGTATTTCCAAAACCTAGCCTAAGGCGCTATGTTTGACTGGAAAGCTGCTGTTGCTTATTAGCGGAATATTTCAAAAAAATATAGTTTTTTTGGTAAATATTTTCGATATAGTTGTACTTATAATTGTCTTCGGATAGCAAGCAACAGTGCAGAGAAGAGAGTATCTTGACAGTAGTTTCTCCCTCCGTAATAAAAGCTCGTAAAAAAAGGTACTTTGGCCGAACATTTCCAAGTAAGTATGAATATCAATACCTTCACTATCAACATTTATTGCGAGGAAAAACGATATTTTTCATTTAAGTAAATTATAAACATGATTAACGGAGCCAATTATACTGTGTTTTAATCGTGTGAATAAACGAACGGGATAGTGTTGCGCGATAAAATTCGTTATCTGTAGAATAATTAAAACTTGCTGATAATTTTCGATACGTAGTACGATTAAAACGGCTAGGGGTGATTAAGTTTGTCACGGGAAATTACCGGTTTGCACGCCATATCCGCTCGTTTACACATGGAAAAAGTGCTCCGTGTATGAACTGTTTATTGTAGCAATTAACTTATGAATATCGGACGAGCGATTGCAGTGTGAGCATTCGTTTTAATTATTTGTTTAAAGACATTTCAATATTCATATTTGATCTCAATCAAATTTTATGTGCAGTTATTAAGGATTTTATTTTGGTCTTCTGTATAATGTATAATATACTTATACTAGTTTTCACGTGCGGCTTTCCCTTGCACAGTGAAATGGAAATAGACTTGTGTACTTACGGTCGGGTTACTCAGGCCGAAAGTATACTAGATTATTTCTTATTATGTTGTATACTATATTATTCTACTGATATAGAAGTCTATAGTATTTTCAACTTAATAAATTCTTGAGTTTATATTTAAATAAATAGTTTAAGTTTCTCTGGATCTAAATAAAAAATGTTTAAATACATTATTATGATTTAGACTTGATATTTAACAGCTGCCTAAATGTAACTTTAAAAGTTAACAGCAGCAGGTTTTTAAATATAAATCACTTTCTTAACCATTTTTTTAAGTTTATTAAACTGCCTAAAAGGTAGAGCTTTGAATTAGATTGATTTCTAAAAACGCATTTATTGTGTTTTTTATTCAATTATTTCAAAAATGTATACACATAAATACAATTAGAAGGTTAATAGGTAGTTAACGACTGCACTGCTAAGACGTGTGTTAATACCAGTAATAATTGATTAATACGGTACACCGTTTGGTTTAAATTTACACTGCGTTTACACGATAACAAGAATCCGTTACAATGTGTCTGGAGACTAATTAATTTAAATATATCACTTGTAAATGTACGCTAAACTTCGCTACGGTCTAATATTGGAATATGAACAATAGTTATATATATATATATATATATATATATATATATATATATATATATATATATATATATATATATATATATATATATATATATATATATATATATATATATATATATATATATATATATATATATATATATATATATATATATATATATATATATATATATATATTATTTTTTTTTGATTTTCTTTATCTATAAACTTTGAGGACCGTCGAGGACTGTTGTAGACGTAGCGTCTGCCTGTAAACGTGACGGTTTGTGGGTTCGATTCCCATGTGGGGAAGATGGATTTTCCATTTCCGAAGCGGTAAGCAGGAAACGGAGTGTCTTATCTAGGATCTATGGTTCCTGCAGTTCCCTCTGCCTACCCTGTCATGGGCGGGATAAAGGCAGGTTAAAAAAACTTTTGCCAAATTAATAAATTCGTGAAATCTTTTGTTATGTTATAATTATTTATAATTTAAATAACTTAAATCTACTGTTAGTTACATTTCATGTGACTTCGTGCTCTGTCCTCAAAAAAATGTTTGTCCAAAAAATACACTAAAAACGGATTTTCCAATCTACATTTGAGATTTTACTTCTAAAATCAAGTCATCAAATACAATCAAAGTAAATGATAAAGTCTTAGATAGAAAATTTAATACTTAACTGCCAGATAAATAACAAATTTTAGTTTCGAAATTCATCTGGTTGATAAAAACCTGTTTAAATTGTTACCATTTACCTAGTAGGCAGTATAATCTACCACCGTAATATCTAAGAATTTATCTGTAACTTGTACAATTGGCCCTAAGACTAATTAGTAGACGAGTACAATAGCCTACAGAGTTACTGCATTAAGACATTTCACTACACCACGTCACGTTGTAATCAAATGTTTGAGTGCGTGCGGTCCACACGTGTTTGCTCTCACGACTACCCCATATTGCTTTGAATAAATGATAAAACTCCACCACCGGTAACCTATACGAATAATAGACAGAATTAAACCGTCGGCGGCAATCGTGAATAATAAATTTGTTGCCGAAATTCTTTTATTCTCTTTTCTAAACCGTTTATTTCCAATGAATGCGATCATATTTCATAATATTTGGAGCGTAATAAATAACGGCCTCATAGTAAAATATCTTAGCGTTCAATAAGTATAAATACTTTTGTTATAATTGTTTCTATATAGGTCAGGAGCTTCTTATGTATATTTTTTTTATGTCAAATTTGTAAAAGTGGGTGTTAATGGGACAGGAGGAAATTACTTTGTAATTTCTTCGATATTTTTCTAATATCAGGTGAAAGCAGAATAAAGTAAATATTACAGAATAAAGCCAGGACCAAAGAGTGAAAAACGTAGTGACAACTTTTCTCTTTATTATGCTGTACCCTCTGTGTTTTAAACAAAGCTTTATTTTGGAAGCTACATGGAGCTTTGTTCCATCTTAAGCTTATTAACTTGTAAAATTTAAATTAATCTATCATAAAATGTATATCATACTAACAAATTTCTAATTCAATCCAACAAACTTCAACTTGAATATCTGAAGATAGTTTCAACCGCATTTCATAGTTCGGCTTAGGCTTGCTTCAGTATTTACTCGAGCGCATGCTAAAACTGTATAGTGACGTCAAAAGCTCTCGTGTGTTGCAAATTAAGTGAATAAGTTGCTATTGTAACAGTTCATAATTAATTGTTTATACCTTCTTTTGCTTAGAGATTTTAGGTCCTTGACGTATCGCCAGTCACTTTAATTTTAAGACAGAAAATATACAAATTATGAGAGACGCTTTTAAAATTTTTGATTATATTGTTGTTCTGTTCAGTTCTTTAATATCGAGCGTGTCATTTTCGCACAAATCACTTTGATAATGTCACATTGTATGGAGATTTGTACTCGAAATATGAATAACCCAATATTAATATGAAAAGTTATGTTACTAGAGTTAAGTTAAAAATTGTCTTTATTCAAATATAGATGTAACGTAAGGGTGTAAATTTTTTTATAAAATTTAACCGACTGTTAATCGCATCACAACTCACTCTTTTCTATATTGTTGGCACAGTTCTTTTATTAATATCTGCTTTCTCCGTCCCCGCTTTCCGTCTTTTTCGAGGCATTCCGTGATGAGTAGCGGAACTCAACGCAGCGCTTTTGCCTAATTCCCAGAGCGAAGAAAATGGAAATAGAAAAATCCATCTTCCTCGAGTGGGAATCGACCCCTCAAACCGTCGCGTTTACAGGCAGACGCTTACGCGCTTATATATACTAATATAAAGTTATATACTACAGTATATCCTAGACAGTATATAAGGGAATGCTGCAAGACTTGATTATTTGAAGTATGTTTGCTATTTAAGCTTAAGTAAATTTCTATAATTAAGCATTGTGAGCATTATTAATCCATAATTAATTTAGTCTGTTAATCTCCTGTTAATTATAAGTGAACTGGAGCAATATTACATATTACTTACTGTTAGCACTTGAGGGCACATTTCATAGGCGACTACTGGAAAAGCGAGATCAAATTTGAGTTAGTTAGTCGGTCTCACTCTACATCTTCGGTTATTCGTCGGAAACGGAGAAAATCTCGTGTTCAGACACTGTTTCACGAGGAAGATTTCTGGATATTACGTATTGCGTGACACTTCGAGGACATCAATGCTTGAGTGGGAGTCAAACCACAGATATATAATTTTAAAGCCAGATTTTGACACTGAGCTTACAATGACACTTTGATGAGATGAGATTGATTGATTAGTGAGATGAGATTTATCTCTTATAAATATATAAAATAATATCAAAATAAACATTTCCAATATTTGTATAAGTAATGTTGAATGCTGATGATAATATTTTTCTGTTACTTTTAATAAATAATGAACAATAAGTATTCCTACTAAAGTACTCATTTTGCAAAAAATTAAAGGGAGTATTCATTTTACTTTTATATTAAAATACGTGCCTATACAGTTTCATTATTATTTTGCGTAATGACTTCTTTAATAATTGAAAAATGATCTTTAAATGAAGGTTGTATCTAGGCCGCGCTTGCGATACGAAGGTATTTTATGTATAATATTTAAAGTTGATAAATTGAAAAGCTCTTATTTTGATTCTTCTTAGAAAAAATTATGTTTTATACTCCACAATAAAGTATGAGTTGGCTGAAAAATCATGAAGCTTTTTTAAATCAAATACTAGGAGACAATTTTATTTATATATTTAATTGATTGATGATTATATCTTCTGTGGTTTTGTACAACAACTCTCTAAATTAGCTAGATTCTCTTTTTGGCGTTCAAATTTTTATGTTTTCTTTAAGTATTTTTTCTTTTTTCAGTGTGGATTAATATTTTAAAAATCATAAAAGTATGAAATAATTTATTTACTTATAATCACTCCCTGGTGTTGCTAGAAACTAAGCCCTGTTCTTAGTCTTACATTGTACCTCAGCGCCACCGTGGTCTCAAACTGTTTTATATAGTAAAAGTCGCCATCTAGCTTTCACAGTAACAGGCCTACTTGGCACGTTCTAATGGAGTACGTAATGGCCTCTGCGTTAAATTCATTTACCCGTATTTCAGTCGCCAATCACGTAGCACCATTGTATGGGCCTTAGATTTAGAAAACAGAAGTGCCACGATGTTCGTAGCTATGTTGTTATATTTTTTTAGATCATCAATTTCTACTCAATCTTTATAGAATGACAAAGATAAACTCGGTTAAGATATGTTCAAGATATATATTTTTTATGAGTTTGGGTCTTTTTTTATTCCTGAAAATATTTATAATTGGACATGTAGAAAATATTTTTTTATTCTACTTATTTAATGTGAATATTTACTGAAAAGTTGTAAAAATATATACAATCTCATTTGTCACTCTCTCACGTCTATGTAACAAACGCGAGCGAACATGCTTCGGCCATTTTGTGGACACTGTTAATCGGATTAATACGACGCCGGAACATAATAACTGCTTTGTAAAACCTTTGTCTCGCTCTACCCAATCGTATTGGCTCTCTTTATGTAATTAGTATGGATTAATTATTTATATTTTTATCTATATGTGCATATATAAAGGTATATATGTATATAGATTTAAAAGAAAATTAAAATTAAGCTATATAGTGTATACTCATCGGGTACGAGTAATAGTGAAGTATGCTTTTCTTCGTGCTTTTAAATTTTAAATGAGTGAAGAAGCTTACTGTAATTTTGTTTTTTTATCTTAAATAAGAATAAAAAGAAAATTGTAAACTAGAAAGATATAAGATTACTCTTAAAAAAACTAAAACATCCATTGATTACACTTACGTGTACATTATCCTTTACACATAAATTTTATGATATTATATTTTCAATAAACTACTTCCAAGTTGTATTTGAACCCACTATTCAAACCCAGCTCGTCATCTAAATCTGTAAAATTTAAAATTGCCCAAAAAAAAGAGAAGCTGGCTGGCGTAAGTCGCAACATGTTTTATCCGCGAACTTTATAATTAAAAATTGCTCTTTGTTCTAACTTTAACGACATCGTGTTAAAAGTATCCAAGCTGCCGTACTCTCACCAACCTTCGCATTGTTTGCTCGCTTCAAAATATAAGTAGCTCGCTATGTACCTACTTATCTATTATAAGTTTTGTAGATTAAATTAGAATTTACGTACTATCATAATAAATATTGCAAATAAAATTGTTTACGACAAAAAATGCTTAAAGGTACGGTCATCTGAACCGTGGCTAATTGTTTTAAGTTCAATTAGCACTAGAAGAAATGTCTTTATTACTTGATTGTATTCTGATGATCTTACTAATGATGAGTAAATTTTGAATGAATTAAAAATTTCTGTGGACCGTCGTGGAGCAGAGTCGTAGCGTCTGCCTGCGGCTTTGACGTGACGGGTTTTGGGTTCGATTATCACTCGGTGAAGATTGCTTTTTTTATTTTCATTTTCTTTGCTCTGGCAACTAGGTAAAACAATTAAGCAAAGGTGGAAAACGGGGAACGAAGTGTCTTAACACTAGATGCTCACGGCTGCTACTATTTGCAGGATTTAATGTGAAGCAATAAAAATAATTACAACGAAGTGATGCGTATTAAATATTCTACGTATAAAATGCAGAAGATTAGACAATTCATAAACAAATACCTTTACAATTTGTTTGAACAGGCCGGTCGGCTTATAAATATCCTACTTTATATTTCAACACATGCCTGCCTCCTAATGAACCCCTCTCGTGCGTCCTACATTAATTTTTCCCAACGTTAAGTCCAGACTGTACGAAGGGTCCTTCCCCGGTTGTATTATGACTTCATAAAGCATAAATATTCTTTACAAATGTACTACGGCAGTGATAAATGAAGCAAGCACCGGAATATCCGGCGAGCATCTGTGCTTATTACTCGCACAAAGAATCTCCGACGAAAACGAAAACTCTATTCGTACTTCTATCCGGTGACACATTCTCACATTAGGTAATTCTCGAGATGGCGCATTTTTCATGCCGATTTCAGAACACCTGTCACCTTTTGCTTTTCAATAGAATATTACATTACGTATTTCGAAGCCGACGACGTATGTAAACTAAATGGCTACGTTACTGTCGTCTGCTTTGCTATTCCAAATTGTTAAATAATTTTATTAAACTTGACTAGGAATTTGTAAATGAAGTTCAGGTATTTTGATAGAATTGTTTATGAATGTAACTTATGTGAATGCAAAATGCGAAATATGCAAGATTTTCGGCTTTAATGCTGCTATGAGAAGCATCGATATGGGTGGTTTTTATAAGTAAGTAATTTA
Source organism: Dione vanillae (assembly GCA_037178615.1). Lineage (NCBI taxonomy): Eukaryota > Metazoa > Arthropoda > Insecta > Lepidoptera > Nymphalidae > Dione > Dione vanillae. Next base: position 496,880 of record JAZFAU010000209.1, on the reverse strand, counting down.
AAAAAGTTTTTATCGTTAGAACAAACTAATTTGAAAATATAGCGGGTTTAAAATAAATACTTATATTGATTTAAGTGATATTTCTAAATTAATAACATAAAGTGTACTAAATTATTGTCATTCACACCAAACAGAAGAATTACAAGGAATAACTAAATTGCTAGTATATTTCAATGTTAATGCTGTTATATGTACAAATAAATCTTTAAATCATATTCTAGCCGAAGCCGTTGTAAATAGTAGAGAAATTTTAAATTACTAACTGTATGAATATGAATAATCAAACGTAACATAGGTCTCATATAAATCATATTTTTTAAAATTCCTTGTTTAAATTGTAAAAACAATTTAAATGTCAAGAGCTTTTTCTTTAGAGTTTAAGTACATTACATTTCTGGAGCGTGAATTGCTTTCATTATACATCACATGATAAATTCATACATTTTTATCACCTTAACAAATGGTTTTCAGTGGAAAGTTAAAACACATTTAACTTGTCTGAAAAACTTCACAGTTACACTAATATACAGCTAAAGCTGAAGTAACATTTTAAATGTTAATCAAACAATTACATTTTCAATGTTGTGGAATTTTCACTATAAATTATGTAAGAAACGTGCTTGCATTTTTTGATTTATGTCATAATTATTTTACTTAATGCGCCTGTAGTAATTATAAAGGCAATATTTTAACATGCTTAATCGTATTTATATAGTGTGTATAAAGAGGTAGGAGTTAATTACCTTTAACATAAAATTATGAGCAGATTTATCCACCTATTAATAGTAAAAGAAATAGTAATTGAGATTTTTTTGTTTAATTGTTATTTTAAATATATTTTTAATCGTTATTTTTTGCTCCGGTAAACCATACATTGCATTACGTGCAATGTACTGGGTTAACAATGTATACTGGGTTCCCTTTTTGCCTGCTATATTTGAGAATCAGAAGACATTCATCTAGTGTTAGTTGCGTTGTATTTGTGTAGTATTTGTAAATTCCGTTTTATTTTGTTCCGTACAATAATATTATAATTGCAGAAAGAAAAAAGTATAAAAGTAATGGATGATGAATGAATAATATGTCGATTAAACTTAATAACAGTTTGTTATATACACATAATTCTGTAATTTTCGGATTTTTTATTTCATTTATTTTGTAAGACCCTTACAACATTTCATAATTCTATGTCAAAGAAAAGCAACCTTAATAATGTTGGTACGTGGCGAATTTCTTATATAAAATGCGTAAACGTACATAAACGTAGCTTTTGATTACGTTGATTCAGAATTTTGATTTTTTTCTATGCTCCAAGGGACCGGAAACGTAAAACATGTTAAATCCAGTTTGAAACCTCGACACGATCTTGAGAAAAATAGTCTTGAAAAATAGACGATGAACGAAGTGATCTTACAAAGTTTATTTAACTCTAAAATAAATAGCAAATTCTCGCAACCACATACACTAAACTTTTTTGTAGCTATGAGCACGCAAATATTGCCAATACATAAATTTGCCACCTAACTAAGCTTAACTTCCCACCGTTCAAGTGCAGGTAACGCAATATGTTACCTGCGAACACAATGATCGTATACAAAACATTCAGGCCCAAAACGGGAACGGTTCGACTTCACAAGGACCATCGACTACGTGAGCTGAAACGTAATTGTGGCCGGTCTTTTCCTTTGTTTGGTTCCTCTGATCAAATAATTCCTTTTTTTTTAAGGTTTTTTTGTTATTTAGGTACTATTTTTATTTGAAATATTTACTTATTTTTATCATTATTTCTAATATTGTAATGTATCGATTTTATGTTAATGTGAATATATTTAATATGCGTTACTTTTATTTAGGAATTTTCTATTATACGTTACTTTTCATTCATTTATTTAAATTCATTGATATCATGCATATCAATTAAAACATTTTTTAGAATTTGGTCCTATCAATCCGTAGAAATATATGTATATATATCAGATAATTAGGGACTTATAGACTCTGAGGTTTAGACAGTGCGTTCATATCTAGGTACATAATAAAAATTATACAACGTTATCTACTACCAAATAATGCTGCCATAGTGTCAAAAATAAATATAAATCTTTTATTATATATTACTAAGGATTCATTAGAACATTAATATATTACAAATCCGTCCATAAGAAAGTAAATAACCCGACATGTCGACACGGCATGTCAGACACGACATGATTTATGTACTCGATTTTGATAATACACTGTCACAAAACTATTTCGATTTTATATAAGTATATTTAATATTATATCTAATTTTTTTTTTTTAGCTTCACGCTTTATCCCGCACATGGCAGGGTAGGCAGAGGGAACTGCAGGAACCATATGAACCTAGTGTTAAGACACTCCGTTACTTAGTCCCTGCTTACTCCGTCCCCACTTTCCGCCGTTTTCGAGGCATTGCGTGTTGAGTGGCGGAACTCAACGCCGCGCTTTGCCTTAGTTGCCAGAGCGAAGAAAATGGAAATAGAAAAATCCATCTTCCCCGACTGGGGATCGAACCCAGAAACCGTCGCGTTAGCCGCGTTACAGGCAGACGTTGCGCCTCTGCGCCACGACGGTCCTCAGGTCCTCAGGTCCAGGTCCTATATCTAATTTTGATATTATATAATCTGTATATGAATTTTATAAGAATATATATAGATGTTGGTTATGGATATGTGGTTCCATCGATTTTTCTTTACTATGAAAGTACTAGTTGTTGTTGTAAGTTGTTTTAATTTTTTGTTAAATGTAGGATTTTAAATTTTATTACAATAATATATGTTATGTATAGTATTGATTTAAAAAATATATGTAGTAGTGTACATTCAACCATACTGAAAATCTGACAATAATGTATTGTGAAATAAAAATCCCGTACGTAGACTGTTTACGGGTAAAAATAAAAATTCCTTTTGTTCAACACAATTTTTATACAACTTCAATTTTACAAAGGTAAATAATACTAGAGTTATTACTATTTCGACAGATTTATAATTATTATTTACATTTTGAAAGGTTGTTCAAAATACAATTGATGTGCATTTTTGACTATATTTCAATTCAAATGTGTCGGTGTTCCAACGTATCAATAAATATTGGATACACTGAATATTCAGCAGGGCGAAAAACTGGGATCACAGATCAAAATAAAACACGGCGTGGTTTTGTTTGCCATCCACCAATAGTTTATTTTAGGTTTTAGCTTTTAATAATGCTTTCAGTTTTTAAATTGGAAATGATTGCTAGCTAGCTATGTAGACTAAACTTTAGTTTCAGATAGGTTTAAGCTTTCAAAAGCTTTATTAAGGAAAGCGTAATTTTTGTAGATATGATAGCGCAATAAGACAGCGTCTGAGTGAACTTAACCTAAGAGACAATACGGCGTTGAGTTTCAAAAGCGGAAAGTGTGTTAATATTAGGTTTTTTCTGCCTACCCTGCTATTAGAGGTTCTTGATAGCAAAGAATATTTTCGGTTCAATAAAGACTAAAGTAAAAAACACACTGATGAATAATTAATTATCATGTAAAATTCGAATAAAATACAAAAATAACGACAAGTTCATTTAACGATACATATTCTCACTTGCTATTCTATTCCGAATTTACATTCGTTTGCTAACAATATTTTTGTATCTAAAATGAACCCTTTTTTTGTATATGGTCAGTGTACCATAAATATCGGGTATTGCACAAAAAATGATAATTTTGACCCGATCCCCGCTTCCCATGGAAATAAATATACATATCCAATTCAAATAACTCTGCCGAATTTTCAATTCAATTACATGTGTTTGACGGGTAACGGTAAATGTCGATTCATATTTCAATGGAAATAACTAACCTGAAGATTTTAATTTGCGATTGTGGAAAACTAATTCTGGCGTTTTGTCCAGAAATAAATAGATTGGATGGTTGAACTTTAGTTAGTAACTAGTTTAACACTCTATGCAGTATAAGTAGAAAGACTGTGCAACGGCGGTGTAACTATACCAAAGTAGTAAACATAAGCGATTACATACGTTTGTATACAATTTAAATACACTATTCGTCTTCTTGTACCTTATTAACGTTAAGAGAAATGCTAACAACTAAAACTAATAAAAAACAAAACTAATCTGCAGAGTTTGTTTGGTTGAACGCGCGAATCTTAAGAACTACTAATAATTATTTTAGTGTTCGGTGACCATGTATTGAGAATTTATCATGGGATCGAAGTTGATATTGAAAGCTAGTCAAATGTTTTCCACGAGGTAAATATTGATAATAAAACCATAGCGTGTACGGTCAATCACTTCTCGACTGTTCCACCATAGTGATCTATAAAGATCATAATCAAACACTAAAACACATAAACTACGAATAAAGTGCTTATCCAAACTAACTAAAAAGTAGTTTTAACTACTATTTAATACAAAGTATGGATCAAACAAAGTTGGGTCGTAAACGGTAAATTTACTGTTATTCCGTCACGGCAATCCCCTGTAACTGCGTTACCATAAAGTATTCATGAAAATTACCAATTTCGTGCGAATCCATTATTTTACGTTCACTCTTTTAGTTATAGGTACCTACATACGTACGTGCCACTTCTTTATAATGCCACTTTGTTCGCATCTATTGAAGTTAATTTGATATAATTCCATATTATTTGATTAGATGCCGTGAAAAATGATTAAAAAATTATAGATTAATAACTTAGATCACCATCTGATGTTTGTTTTACAATTTGGCGTCTTAATTGCGCTCTTTTGTATGTTTATAGTTCGACCTATGCATAGAATAAAATTATATATCATTATAAAACTAAATTACTATTTTTTTAATGAGTTAAGATCTATTCAAGCATAAAAATTTGCTCTTTAAACTACATGTACCTTTATTCTATACCTATCTTCGCCACCACAATTATTATCTCGATTGAGTTTAGAATCTAGATCGAGTTGATGAGTTAGAATTTTCTTTTGTCTAAGAGTGAATAGCTTATCTATAACATGAGCATAATAAAAAACTCAGTGCGAAGACACTCAGTTTTATGATCAAATTACGTTCCGCTCCAACAGGCAACAACAAAGGTAATTAGGCTTTATAACTTGAAAGGTTTCTTATCTAACTTAATTTATCCAAAGTAACTTTCTTGAAGTAGGTAAGTACAAAACGTAATTCAAAATACCGGCACAAATTTTAGGTAAGCTTATATAGAATAAACAGTTTATAACATTTCCACGTAAATTATATTGAAAATTTAGTTTCGTAGAATTCGATTAACAGGTTTTTAATGTAGCTATTGCATTGCTTACGAATGACGAACCGATATTTAATGTTTTCATTAATATATTTAATAGATAAATAGTAGATAGAGTCTTCTGTCAATTTTCTCTTAAGTCTTCTTATTTCTCTGGTATTGGCGATTCAATTTGGTGCAAATCAAAACGACATTAAACGGAATAAATCTTTATAATTTATACGTATTTATAAAATTTAAAATGTTCTTAAATTTTTGAATAATATAATAAGTGTTTAATATATTTTTTGGAAAAAAAAATACCTTACAGATAACATCATTGTTAATTTATAAGGTAGATATCACAATTACTATAACATCTCTTTCAAATATTTTATAACTTCTTTGGTTATTAACGTGATTTTTTTACATACCTTCTTGAAAAGAAAGTTTTATACGAAAGCACAGGTAAAACACTTTCCAATGTGTATAATGGTAGTGGCAAAGTCGTGCAAGTTATAAATTTTATAAAAAAAAAAACATTACTTCACTGACGATCTCGTTATCTATAGAGATACTTCACGGTACAAGAAAATTAAGAAATTGCGTGTTAGACAGTGCTTTCCCAGACAACGATATCTATTCATATGATAAAAATATATTATATGCATATATAATTCAATTTTAAAATCTTTTAATTTATTATCTTCTTATAAATCTCCATTTTAAGTGTAAAACGGTGAAATTTCTTGAAGAAATTATAATTTTATTAGAACAAAAAGACGTATATATCCTATACTAGCCTATATGCGTGGTAAATCCACGATATAGGCTAGTTTCCCGTTGAAACGGTTGTGTTCTCCTGGGAAACAAAAGCGTTTCCTAGTAGCTGCCGGTGACGTGCGCGCACGACGTCATCTATTGAATGTGTTACATTTTATAATTAAATATTGCTTATTTCAATTAATTAAATGCTAATATACAGATATTATGACTTAATATGTTGTTATAGTCTCTCAGTAATATAGAGGATAGGCGACGCCGTTGTAAACAAATTATAGGGATATTTTTGATTTTATTGATTTGACTGATATTTTGTAACTTTTGCAATATGACCAATGTTTGTCGTCTAATAATAACCTTGGGAGCCATTGAGTTCAATTATTTAACACGCAATTTCTAAAAATTCAAAGTTGGGAACGTGATATCTTCACAGTATACTCCTTAAAAGCTAGAAGCTGGAAATTAAAAAAATGCCAAATGGCATGAAAAAAAAATGAAATATTAATGGGAAATATTCCAATTTCTACTTTCTATTTCGGTAAGAAATGAAAAACAATAAAATAACGAAAAAATAACATAAAAACACTGGCGACGAATAAAACGCATTAGCGTATATTCTTAAGCAATTCTAAATAAAAAAATCTTTATTATCTTACCAGAAAAAATACCACTTTCTGATTGAAAATAGTTTATTTCCGGCAAGTAAGTTAAAAGTATTATTAAATAGATATTTAAGTATTAAAATGATAAGACCTAAGCACGAACAGCTAAACTGTCTACAACTTAAAATAATATAGCTTGAAATACATTATCAACTGCAGTTTATATTCAATGGGCTTGTGCGTTTTGCTTGCAACGCTAAACTAGATATGGGGGTGAAGTTAGCTCCTTGTTTTGATAAAAGTAGCTTACTTTGCCTTATAAAGAGCCGAGTGGTCAAGTTCATTTTTATATGGATTTATATATCTACTCATTTACTAAGGTGTAGGTGAGATATGTGAAAATAAAGATTTCTATCATGTGCAGAACTGACAAAAAAATGTTTGATTTCGTATTACATCTGGGTAAAATACGTAACTGGGTAAATACTGGGATAAAGCGAGGACGGAAAAACGCAGGAACTAAACAACGGAGTGTCTTAACACTAGGTTTGTATGGTTCCTGCATTTCCCTCTGTCTACCCTGCCATGTGCGGGATAAAGCGTGAAGCTAAAAAAAAAGTATCTGGGTAAAAAATATAAATATATAATTTTGTAATAAGTGTTATGCAAGCAAGCAAAATAAGATTCTAATAATTAGTGCTGTAAAAAATTTGGCTTAGGATATGGAAAGTTACCATAGTTCACACGGGGATAAAACGTGAATAGTTGATATTCACTGATGGAAAAATACTTGATATTTTTGGTTGAAAAACGATCATAAATTTAGCAACATTTACCTATAAAGATATCTTTATTGTCTGTAACGCGATAGAGAATGTCGTTAAGTTAATTTGCATAATTAATTTGCTGCAATTTTATTTTGTAAATTAAAAAACATTGAAATTCATTTTGACTTGGCTTAAAGAGATTTTGAAATTAAAGTTCAATAAATATTGTATCTTGTATAATTAATATATGATGTTTTAAAATTTACAATTAAAAAAAATAAATGGGAAATAAAACATAAAAATTAAAGAAAATATACTTTATATTTTATATAAAAACGACGAGGATGGGATTCGAACCCACGCGTGCAGAGCACATTGGATTAGCAGTCCAACGCCTTAACCACTCGGCCACCTCGTCTCATGCGCAGTTTACTTTAATGTAGAATACTTTTTCCATTCTTATTATACTATGTAGATAGATAAATATATAGAGGCACAAATTTAACTCTTTCTGACTTGACTTTATGACAGAGATTTTAGGTTTTATAATATTTATATCCTTCACTGGAATGATTACTTAAAGCTTAATCTTAAACTACTACGAGACCACCAACTACATATATATATGTGAAAATTAATATTTATAATATAACTTATTGGATTAAAACCTTGTACTGTAAGAAATTGAATTCGCAAATGTTATTTTTATTATGAAATTACTTTTTATTTGGTTTAGTTTTGATTATTTTAACCTATAACTCTGGATAAATGGAATAAAAGATTTCGACACAAGGATCAAGTTACATACCTCTTGTAATACACAAGTACATTTAGAAAACCTCATTTCCACACATGATTAATTAATGTATTTCAATTTGAAAACAACGACAACGAGTATGGGATGTTCTACACAAATATGATGTTAGTCCATCGCGTCTCATTCATATTCCAAAGAAGTGCAATTATTCACGCGCACAGGGCATATTATGTAAGTTTTAATGAAAGCAAGGCTCCATTAGGAGCGGAATATTCATTCCCTTGATGACCCTCTCGAATAATAATAGAGTATTGTTGTAGGTACAAAACAACCCTGTAGGCATTCCAGCAAGTGCTGCCTTAAGGCTTCTTCATTGCTAATGATGTGAAAATCTAAAGTCAAGCAAGTGCAAAATTTTATATTTATTCAAATGTTTGTATGCAAAAAATAGAACACAGCTAAGTTCTTTATAGTATAATGTTATAATAAATTAATTTTTAGATTTAAATTTATGTACATAGTATAGAAACCATCCAAGACGCAATAATCGTAGCGTTGAAATATTAAAATTTCACTAAAATGAGAACTAAATAATAATGTTCGAGTAGTCCCTTGTCGAGACCGATATCGTAGGAAGTGAGTTAGGAACGTGTTCACAAACAAGACTGGATAAAAAGTATTAACCTTGTTGTTCGAACTTACTTGAGCACATCGAGGATAGATAAAAGTTGTTGAACTTGTAAGACGCCTCATGGGAATTCTGTTATGTTAAACTTATTTTAAACTATTAACAGCACTTGGTGTTAAAATGATGTAGACTAAAAAAAAATGATAACTTTTCGTTACACATGTTATATTATTCAAAAATGGAGTAAAATTAGTAGAGACGGGTTAAGTTTGCTTCACTGTACCACCATTCAATAAATAAGGTCTTGACTACCGTTTTTTAATCTGTTTATCAATATCTATATTTAAAGGTAACAAGCGGTTTACATTTTATAATTCAATATTCCACTAAAAATTAAATAACCTTAACCACACTATATTTATATACTGTTAAAAAAGGATCATGTCCGTTCAAAATGGTTGACATCGTTACTAACATATTTAACGTGAATCGATTTTCTCATGTTGTCACGTCACAACCGTTTACCCTTTACGCAGTACAAAGGCAGGGTTGTTGATACGTAAATAGTACAAGTTGATATTATTTTGTATAAAACTATTTTTGAAAACCCCACTTCAATCACCTTTGATGTCTGCGCTATAAATTATTTAGTAAATTGTTCGTTAATCTGTGGGAATTAAACTTTCAACTACAAGAATGTAAATTCAATAACCTATTGTATTTAAATATGCATTACCATACTTTATTGACGTGGCGTGTGTTTAATATAAAATTCTTATTACTTTTGCATAATGAATGCAAAAAATTTAATTGTTCTGACATCCCTCTAGTGATTGGCCTCTCATTTAGCACGATTGTACGTCACGAATACATAATTCGTGTTCGACGTCGACGCTATTAAGATTATCTCCACTGCCTATACGGGTACTATCATTGATTGCTAACCGCTTCAATGGGCTACATGCTGAGACAACCTAACCTTTGAATTTGTGCCTCTTAAGTTATGTAAATTATAACTAAGGATCTATTGTTAATCATAGGTTGAGGTTTCATGTCTAGACCTATTATTTACTACGTCTTACGCTTTTGAAATTAACTAAAATATTGCTCGTCTTTGGTAGAAATGAGAAACTATTTGGTTTTGGGCAAATATTTTGTGGCGATCTTTATTTCATTTGGATGCCAAGTAAATCGTGAATTGGAGAAAGATTCTCGTGTTTCTTTGTCTGATCTCTTTATATTTAAAAGTAGTAAAGAAGGTAAAAATAAAACAATTATGTCATATTTCTAAACTTTAAATACGCTCAGCATTTTTTATTTTAATTATATACCACATACAAATGAACTTGATTTATTTGATTTTTATATACAAGTTTACATCAAAAATATTATCTAAACGCTGCACTTGGTATACTAGAATCGGGAAATGAAAATAGTTTAAATATATTTGTTCCCCTGAGTAGAGATTGAACCCATTACATTTATAATCAGCTGTTAATTTGTAGTACTGAGGCCTCGCGTAGATAACTAAAATCTAAAGTTTTATAAATAATATTCAACTTCTTTAATTTAAGATAGCTAAAGAATACTAAATATACTTTTTGGTAGTAGTAACTTAACCAAAAATAATTAATTTCATAAGTTATAACCGTAATTACTGCTACATTAACCATACTATGGTATGCCTAAATTTGAAACAAAATTAAATTAAATGTACAAGAGAAGAAATATAAGCCAGTATACATTTTGTTTTTGTTGATTTATATAGGACCGCCTTAATAGGTGGGTTCACCATACAAAAAAGGAATCATTAAAATTTATTTATAACTGGCGGAGTAATTGCGTAACATTCACACAAAAAACACAGCATATAAAATTACAAATCTTTTAAGCCCGTACTGAAAACATTTTTTAACTTTATATGTAACAAAATAATGTCTATTTATGTTATAAGTGTATAACTTTTTGTACTCATAAGTGTTATACATTTGGGTAATCTAAAAGTAGATTTTTTACGCATCACGCTTTATCCCGCATAATGCATGGTATGTAGAGGGAACTGCAGGAACCACAGGAACCTATTGCTAAGACACTGCGTTGTATAGTCCCTGCTTTCTCCGTCCCCGCTTTCTGCCTTTTTCGATAGGGTAGATAAGATGAGAAAAAGTAATAATGCAATATGTTTATTCCATTAAACTTCACACGTCGAATACGAGTAGCCATCAAACCTTCGTCTCGATAGCATTATTCGAGGTCCCCTAAGTTTTTCTATGAAAAGTTTTTATAGCGCGGTCGCATTACCATGTGAACGTTTACGGCCCACATTCCGCCGATAAAACTCTGTTGGCCAAAGAAGCGGGCTTAAGTCCTGTAAGGGTATGCTTAACTTGACGCGATAATAAGTTTTAGAAATCGAGAAAATATCGTACTTTGCTATTCTAACTCAATGTTATCTTTAATAGATTAGTTTTCGTACATTTTACTTTGAAAAGCTTAGGTTTAATTTTAATCTAAACACTCTTGGTTTAAGTAGCTCTAAGTAAGTTTGCAAATTTGTAAAGTTATTGCTTGAAATCACTTACCAAATGTCGACCAGTACTAAACTGCACGTGCTATATAAAATAACTTCATAAACGGTGGCAGCCATTAAAACTTATTTCAATACTAAATACAACAAGCGTCGAAACGAGGTCATTTAATATGTTATGAATTAGTAGGTATTACTGAGAGCTTATTAACGTAAATTTTGTAATTCTCATAATCCATTCAGGCCCATATTTTTCATTTAATAAAAAGTTCTGAGCACAAATCCTTATAATTAGTACTTTTAACCTCTACCAATAAGTTTTAGGATAATTTGTATGCTTTTCAGACACAACTTGACTTTAAATTATTTTATTCCATGAAATTTTGCATCTCATTACTTAGCTCCTTAATTGTTTTTCAATTTGTAAAAGCATTTACTAGTGTTTAAAATAATTTCATACTAAGTATTAATATAGTGAAAACAGTTTTGTATAAAAATATCCGCTAATTAGATACTTGATCATAAATTATAAATGTACAATACCCGAATATTTGTGGAAAATGGAAGCTCATGACCTCAGGATTAGCATAAACCCTAGAATTATACTGGAGTACCTCAAATTCAGAAAAATTCCATCTTCATAGCAGAGCTAATAAATCACTACATAATGTTAGGAATAAAATGTGTGATTTAGTTCGATAAATAAAGCAGAAACCGGTCACATCTAAATCATGGGCCAAAGTCGTCAGCACTATTTGAATGCGCCACCTGGCATATACGAGATGTATGTTTCTTTTTGTTATTCGCCAAAGACTTTTTCACGTACTCCTCTCGTCTACGTACCGACGTTTGCGAACACCTGTGCCTATTCTACGTCTTCCATATTTATTATCGTTATTTTATGTACAGATAGAAACGATAATGGCATTTTTTTCGTACTCACATAGCAATTTAGAACTATTGTTATATATGGTAAATATATATAACTTATTTCTTTATATATTTTGAATATATTATTGTAATGTATTGTTATGTATAATTTTCATATATTAAGACATATTGGAGTGGATGAATAGAGTGAATCTAAAGCTTAGTGAAAGCTTACTCTCGATATGAAAACTGACACAAATATTTTCTGTAGTATAAAGGCTTCTCCGTCTGCTGTCACATTTCCTATGATAAAAAATATAAGCAATTTTCTTCTTTAAAAACGGTAATACGCTGTATATTTTATAACTCCGACAGTACAATAGTGCGCAGTTGTAAAGTTATCGCGTAATGTTGCGTTATTTTTTTCAACGACGACGCTCGATTCGCCTAATGTTTTTATTATGAAGACGTGTCGGGACTAGGGAAGGGAAATATTTACGAATGTTAAGGAAATGTGTCCTCGTGATGTACGACTCGTTTGCCTTCGAATGGTTTTTTGTATTTGTACGCTTCAATTGCTGTGTTGTTAGAGCTTTCTTATGTGGACGGTGTAAACGGTGCTTTCCTACTTGAATTTGTGTATTTTTATGGTCCTTTTTGTTGTTAATGTGGTTGTTTTCTTCTTTTACTTTGTAATGTTGTAGTATTTGATAATATAAGGAATAGCCTACCCTAAATATGAAGGTGAAGTTCAATATTGTGAGGTTTGAATTTGAATTGGATGAAAAGATTTTATATTATTTTTTTGTTTTTAAATAATATTCTAGACAAATTAAGCATAATAAATGAAATAGAATAATATATTTCTTAATGTTATATTAAGATAAACATAGTATAAACAAAACTTTCCCGTTCGCGAAATTCACTCTATTATAAATTAAAATATTTTTATTTCTATTTATAATTCCTGGCATTAGTTAAAAGCAATTATAGGAATACGCCTCCACCATCTCTTCTAATATTTAATTTAAAACAGCAAAGTTCATCATAAATATTACTTTAAAACTGTTCTCATTAAGTAAAGTTCCGCTGGACGGAAGTGTTTCGCAAAGTGCTCCACTCGGCATATTGATAAAAAAATTAGCGTATGGAAATTTTACGCGTAAACATATTTATTGGATTTTGATGGAACGCCGGAGCCAGAATTATTTTTTACCATGTTCTTGATTGAAATGTTAACAAGGATAAGTGATGTTTTATATTATTTTATTAGTATTATTGCGTTTATTATCTGTTATGGTTATTTTAATATTTTCTAGATTGAAAAGATGTATATTTGCAGAAAATATCGTAAAATTAAAAGATTTGATTTATTTATACATGTTAGTACAGTATTAGTTTATTCAAGAAAAAATGCAAGAGTGGTTTTGCACATTTGCATTTTGATATCTAGCACAGTTTCACACACGACTCTTTGTGTATACAATATAACGTATAGGAAAGTATGCTAGTTATTACATTTATTTTATTGCTTAACGATGTGAACCTATGAAGTAGATTTACAATTAGAAAAAGTTATATTAATACACTCCATTAGCTTATTTTTGTTTAATTTTAGAGACAACACTGTGGTTTCTTTAAATTTACAATTAAAACTGTATATTTACTTTATGTAGGAAAATAAAGTTAAAGTTGAATAAAATATTTATTTTAATTTTATGGTAAATATACAATACTTAAAATTTATATGACTTTCTATCGGTTGAAATAAAATAAACAGTGAATATGAAGGGAAGATTACCGTTAACCAATAGTGGAAAGGCAAATCAGAAAAGACAAAATGTTCTATTATATTGATAAATATCCCTAATAAATTATTAATAATGAGTTTTGCACATCTATTACGCCTTATCATTGATCCTCATGCTTTTTTAGTGACGTTCATAAAGTATCTTCGACACTGGGTTTTCGAAAATCAACTTGTAACCTTGCTCACCAATAAGTAAGTAAGTAAATTTTAAAAGGGATTAGTCAATTTTTTATAATATGGAAATATATAATAAAGTATTAAACATTATAATTAACATACACTAAAAACATTGCATAGAGAAATTGTATAAGTTTCTAATATATGTTGTTTCTCGCTTTGCTAATTGGAAATTTGGCGTTGTGGCCTCGTTATCGTTTTCATTTCTGTAAGTATGCCCGAGTAGTTAGTGCAGTGAAAACCGTAGTGTAAATAAATGAAATAATGAATTACCGTTTGTAAACCAAACGTTTACAGTAGTCTGTACCTAATATTTTACTGTTCTGTACTGCACCCTACTGTACTGTATCATGTTATTTTCATTAGTAGCATTATTAAAGATTGTAGTTTTCTGTAACACAATTGTGGCTTTTGTGTCGAAAATGGGAAGCTTTTATAGTTTTTTTTATGAAGTTGATTCAATGAAGTGCTTTTAAAACACGCTCTTTTTATATGATTGTTAAAAAGTAATGTAATGTGACCATTCCAACCATTTGTAACCACTACTTGCTGTACTAGATCTACACTATTAATAATTTTGATTTCTTTACTTTGCACTTGCACTTTTCATGCACTTCTATGAGCTCGTCAATGGTCGGCTACTTCACCTGATTGCAGGAGTGCAAAATGCAGAAGTACATACGACATAACTATCGAATAGTAAATTTAATTTCTAATTCTATTTCGAAACAGAGTAACTCTGATTTCGTGCAACTTTTGGTAGCGTAACACCTAGACATGTAATACCCGGAATAAATTTTTTTAATTGATATTTTTTTATTATTATACAGTATTATATAAGGTAGATAGATCATTTGAGAATATTTCAAAGCGTTCCTAATGCTTCGAGTATTAAGCTGTACGTAATCTGCGGGCTTCTCCGACGGGTTGTTAGTACCAGGTGGGGATTATAGGTTTCTCGGTTGGCGACTTGCTACTTTAGTAATTTGGGAGTAGACGCTCGTGTTAGTTTGAGCGAGATTCTTATGCTATGTTTCTTGGAGTTTTATTTTGATTTTTGATTTTTGAACTATATATATACACATATATTACTTTAAATGATATAGAGTATAAGGTTCTTTGTATATTTTTTTTAATTTTTTTTATTTTCCGATTTTAAAAATGATTGATAATAAGTTATGTATATATCTAGAAAAGCATAATTATATATACAAATTAACTTTAGATATAACAATAAAATAAATAAAAATTAAAATTAATTAAAAAAGTATAAAAAGAACTATGCATCGGCCGGGATCGAATCCGGGCCGCCCGCGTGGCAGGCGACTATTTTATCATTGAACCACATGCTTGGTACGATTTGTTAAAATGTAATTAATTTATTAGGATTAATAAATACTATTTAATAAGTATTAAGTTAAGTAACACTAGTGACCTCATTTCTTAAATAATATATTTAAAACAAAATATTTATAGCCTTGAAAAGCATTAAAGCTAAAAAATAATTGACGTTACAAATAATTTAATGCAAGTACAGTAGAAAGTGACAAAACCCTCCATTATATATTTATATAAAGTATTTGACAGTTTTTGTATTTTTATTTTTTATTTTCTTTTAGAAAGCGGGGAGCGTAGTGTCTCATCACTAAGTTCCCACAGTTTCCGCTACTTTGCTACCAGCGGTATAAAATGTGAAGCTAATTTAATAATTTTCATTAACATTCTTGTGGGGACGAAAAAGTTGAAAGTGGGGACGGAGAAAGCAGGAACTAAGCAACGGAGTGTCTTAACGCTAGGTTTATATGGTTTCTGCAGTTCCCTCCGCCTACCCTGCAATATGCGGGATAAAGCGTGAAGCTAAAAAACATTCTTTTGACAGTATTGTCATCTTGAATATCCTAACATAGTTGTTTATTTTTAATAAATATTTCTTTAATATTTTCTTATCATAATAGTGGATAATATGATGGATATTAAAGATCAATAATAGCAATGTCAAGAGGCGGTGGAAATTGATATAACTTCAGGTGTTGGTTCAGGTGTCAAGACGGCGAGGCGAGGCGCGAAGCACTTTTGTACACGATCTAGACATTCTAGACATGTAACGCGAATTTTTCTCACAACAGTTGTATGTTGATTGTTGTCAGTTCACACTTTGGTGAATAAATTATTTTCATTACCCATCGTGTTCGAGCGGAGTGTAGATAACGGAGTGTCCTAACACTAGATTGTCATGGCTGGAATATGCGGGATGATGTGAAGGTTTACCTAGATATCAATAGAATTTAAGCCATTTTTATTACACAACAAAATAACAGTGAACATAAAATTATAGTAAAATATTTTCAAAAATTCCTTTAATCCATTGCCAAACCGAGTTAGTAAGTCATTAAGAATAAATATAGGAGTGCAAAATAAAAACCACTCGGCACTTTTATTTTGAACGAATGAAACGCGTTAAATGCTCTTTTATTTCCGTTTCCACCGAATAGCGATTGGATTCCAGCCGTACAATACTATAACTTTTTTTGTAGCACCTGGTCTTTATCCGATTACAGAAAAAAGGAGAATCGAGCTTTCACATTTACATATGTATGTGCATGTAGATGTGTTCTTCTTCTAGGTGCTTGGTAAATCGGTTTTGCATTTTGCTTTGGTAAGAGTACTCGCACTTGTAATACCTAGTAATGCTATAAGTTTATAGTAAATTGCTTATATATGAGCGTTAATACTAAAATTTAAAAGATTTTTTTATTATAAATAAAATCATAGTTTTACAAGTAACCTTTTCATTACTTTTATATTTGTATAGTCTGTTTCTTGATACTGTATAGAAATATATGTTCAATGTAATTATAACTTCATGTACATAATTATAGAGGTACATATGTTTTAAATGAATTAGTGTTACTAATATAAAAATCCAGGAGCATTTTTTCCGTGGCACCAGTAATTCATACGTCGTCTAATGCCGAGAGCCCTTCATCTGAGGACCGCCTTTGAAAATGTCCCTCTCATGGCCTCTTTGCCGGCAAAAAGTAAATGACGTGCAGTCAGACGTCAACGGTGAAGGTGCATTCACGCGGCCGAGTGTCATTTTGTAAGAATTCATTCCAATAGAGCTATTGGTGAGAATGAAACGTATGTGAGAGAATATTCGAAATATGTTTCTTAGTTATTCTTTATGTATACTAGATTTCTTATCATTTTCTTCACTCTGGAAACTAGAAAAGCCGTCAACACACAATGCCTCGAAAAAGACGGAAAGCGGGGACGGAGAAAGCAGGGACAAGCCGTTGCTTGTCCCTGCTTTCTCCGTCTAGTGTCTTAACACTAGGTTCTTAACACTATTGTTTCTACAGTTCCCTCTGCCTACGTCCCAAGTGCGGGATAAAGCGTGAAGCTATAAAAAGTTTTCTCTAGGTCTATTATAAGGTGGAAGTAGATCTAGAGTGCATAAAAGTATATTATAAAATAAGTTACTGGTACATTCTATACTACCCTACAGTATTGGCCGTAATAAAAACTTATTTGCGTAATTTCCAGTGATGAAAAATGTAGCTTTGCACGCAAGCAACGCTAGTGCGTTGAAAGTTTCTGAATACAGTGCATGCATATTTTAATATTTCGATAGGCCCGAAGTCTAGTGTTGACATTTTTTTAAAGCATGATCTATGTGTGTATATACGCGACTTGTTTAACTTTCATCATAAAACATTTTTTATGGCTGTATGACGACGTCCTCTACTCTAATGTGCGATATGAACTCAGCTGTGTTACATTCATAACGTATTTATTCTTTTTTAAAACAGTGCCGAAATTATCGCGTGTAATTTGGAAAATTGTTACAGGTTTTCGTTGTTGAGAAAAAAGCCTAAGATTATGATTTTATCTTAACACAACATTTAAGTAGACATTAACATAGTTATAATTTTTATTGAAAAAGTACATATATTTTTTTAGCTTCACGCTAACAGCAGGAACCATATGAACCTACTGTTAAGATACTCCGTTGCTTAGTCTCTGCTTTCTTCATATCCGATTTCCGTCTTTTTTCGAGGCATTGCGTGTTGAGTGGCGGAACTCAACGCCGCGCTTTTGCTTATTTGCCAGAACGAAGTAAATGGAAATAGAAAAATCCATCTTCCCCGACTGGGAATCGAACCCAGAAACCGTCGCGTTACAGGCAGACGTTGCGCCTCTGCGCCACGACGGTCCTCACGGTCAAAGTACATATAATGAAGCAAAATGAAGAAAAGAAGAAACATGATAAATCAGCGGAGTGCAATAACTTAATAAAAATAACAAAGGCATAAAAATTAAGTATTAATAAATTACCATATATGAAACATAAATAAAAATGTATGAAAAATCATTTCAAAACAGAAAAAGCTCGTCTTCATTGTGCCCATTCTTCGTATTTCTGAATACACAAACGACGCTAAGCTAAATGCCATGTTGGTTTGTGGTGATAAACTAGCATGGTGATTTAAAAATATTTTTAAAACTTATCTTGCCGTCCCAATGCTTTGTCTTTCTACAAAGCTCTAGGACTGATGCGGGCGAAACCGCTTTATATACAACAGTTTGAAACTGTCCTTTTAAAGTTTTATGCCATGAAAAATTCTATTTATTGAATTATGTGATGCTTACGAGTGAGTGTGTGAAATGTTAGTTATTTAAACGAATTATCTATACAAATAGATATATATTTATCTATATGTTATTTTATGTTTAAAAATATAAGTTTCATCTTCTGACATCTAAGAGACTTCATGTGTTTTTCAGTTTCTTTACAATTTGATTCCATACTCCATATTGTCTTTTGGGTAGCGGAACTTAACGTCGCTCTTTGCTTACCAAAACGAGAAGATAAAAAGTTCACTTTCTCGAATGTCCCTACTTGAAATAAGGATTGAATTATTACGATCTTAACAGAATTGTAATATGGCTATGGACTTCAAATAATTACGTAGACCTAACGTTACTAGAAACAGGGTTAAATTGTTCTTTTTTTAATATATGTGATAAAAAATTAATTATTAAATGTCTTTATTAAATGCTTATATATATACTTAAAGAAAACATACAAATTAGCAGCGGGATTGGAATCCTTGTCTTTGAATCGTCACTGATGCGTTCTTAGAACTCTCGTTCAATTTTCGCTTTGTGTTTATGAGTTATTTGTAAGTAATAAAAAAATCCCTCTAAAATATAGGTTATGCTTAAACAAATATATTGAATTCGAACAATTGTGTATATATAATAAATATTTGAATGTTATATTGTATTAACCTAACTGATTCGTCGAGTTTCATTGTTTATTTTAGTCTAAAACGCTACTGTAGTGTATCATACCATAAATATACGTATACATACATATATAAGTAATATTGGGTTATATATATAATAGAATAGTAAATAAAATATTTAAAATGAATCACAAGTATATACGTATCTAAATTATAAGGATAAGTTGTACCAGTATGTTATATGTCGCCGACTGTACCTTTTTGTTTTGTCACTGCAAAGTCTGGCAAAACAAGGGGGAAAATACTTTCTGTACGTAACTTATTCACGCTGTGCCCACTATGCGAGATGAGGGCATGAAAATACTGCCTTCAAGTGTCATCAACAAGATGAAAAATACGCTTCGTTAGTTATACAGCGTGAACTAAATTTATATATAACTTTTTTATAATTACATAGAAAATTTATGTTTTAATTATATAACCACAAAATGGTAATGTAATTAGTGTTATAAAAAGGTTTTTTATATCTTTTCATATTAAATAGGCGGCCTTTGTGTCATGAAAACGTAATAGTCCAATTTATTTGACTGAATGAAGCTTAATTATTTTTATTAATATAGCTTTCGCTTTTTTTATAAGCGAACTAATAGTGATGGACTGAAAAGCGTCAAAACTTATTTTTTTTAATATAATTTTTTCTTACTAATCTTATATAGAATGTGCCATGAATACGGTCTTTTCTGTTGAAATAACATAAAAAATAGTGGTTCTCTATGAACCAGGCATTATATGACTAGTGCAAGCCACGCGAAAGTGGGCTGGCGCCTTTAAAAAGGTATGAAATAGGTTAACTCGTTAAAATATAATTTTATTTTTTATTTCGGAAGTGAGCGACAACGTGCATAAGTAAATTAGGAAGTTTGTTAACCTCCCTCTGACTTCGTTAACGCCCTGAACGTCTAGTGCTTGACAGTTAACACTAGATGTGTTCATTATATACATACATATTGGTTCCTTTTTTTGATTCATACATTCAATTAATTGTAGAAATACAGCGTACTTTATTTTTTATTTGATTTTTCAATATAATTTTAGATTGGAGTGCGTGGTGGCATTTCTATAAGTACAGGCAACTTGAGTTGTTTTTTATATTATGTATTATGCTAGAAAATTGTTGAAATTAGCTGGCTTTTTGATATTTTTTTTATTTGAATTCTAAGTTACGCCTGTTAAATTAGTAAATTTAATTATTATTTTCTCTTCGTATGTATTGATTTTTTAATTCACAAGACGTTTCCTTTAGAACGTGTTGAAATGGTAGTAAACTAACATGTACGAATTATAAGCTTTGTAAACATATTCAGTAAATTTTTCATGTTTCGTAGTTGTATATCAAATAATTTGCGTATTTTGCGGCACACTATTTTCTCAGCGTCTGAACGCGACAATTGTCCAATAATATATATAATTACAGACTAATTTTTAACTATATAAATTTATTAAATAGTGCTTTACGTCAAATGACTTTACAATGAACTTACGTTCATATTATATTGTAATAAGTCGCTTATGTGTTTGTTATATTGAAAATGTTATTTTGACCTAAATTATATTATCATGTACACCGAAATATATTTTTCTTTATAATTTCTATTTAAATATAAATTGTTATAAATGAGATGCAGTAATAAACTCTTTTTTAATAGTTGTTTCATACTAAGAAATAGATTACTTACAAAAAAATTGTATAGCGAATTCAATACTAAGTACTAAGTTGGTAATAAACTGGAAAACATTTATTCGTTACTCGCTCAAAGGGACGTAAAAAGAAATACTTGGAATGAAAAGAAATTCACCTTAGAACATGGGGTCTAAGAGAGGAAAGTTTACGTTTTTATTTTATTATATTATAAAAGATACAGTCAATCTCGATGCTCGGATTTGTCACTACGCGACCGGGATAATGCGGGGGTATGCTTTAATATTGAGACAATTTTTCTTCATTATACATCTATTTATCTTTAACAGTGTTTTGAGAGAATTCTGTCTATGATCGAACTTCTAAGTAAGAAATTGGCAAGCAGTGTATTCGTCTTTCTAAATAGTTACAGGCAATCGGTGCAACGAAATTAAGTGGACATTTTGTTTTATAGTTGTTTATGGATTTTTTTAATCTTTGAGCTTAAACGAAATGTAAAGGTATAGACTCAAATAGACAGTGGCCTCAGTTTCTTGTTGTAATATAGAAAACACTTTGTTTCACAATATCCCTAACATGATCATTGTAACTTAAAATTATTTCACAGTATAAAAATTGAAACATCGACAGGATTCCCGAGCGTATACGAATACATTGAAATGGTCGATAAACGTGCGATTGTACGACTTTGGCTATCGGAAACCGTTTGGGTGACGTTTTGCTGGGTATCTATCGAGCCTTTGAACACTTGTATATGATTCACTCGCCGATATCATACGTAACAACAAATTTGCTGGTTTATTTTAAATATTATGCTTTTTACTTATAATCCAGTTGCATTTTTATATCCAACTTATAAATGTAAATAATACTAGGTTATATTGTGCTTGTTCTCATATACCAATAAATCAATACTCTATTATTCGTATGTATGGCAAGTTATATAGGATTAAAATATTTATAGAAAAAGGTATACGTGCAAAAAGGCGGCCTTATATAGTTTATTATTTAAATATAAGTTTGTTACAGCCTTATAATAAGTAAATCCTTCTTTGACTAAGCTATTAGATTAAATTAGTGCAGAATTAAAACTCTAATCAAAACATATATAACATATTGACGCTAATTGCACTACGCTTTCAGCTAGCTTGAATAATTAAATCATTTAAAGTAAATTCTAGACGTCTAAACGTAGATGCTATGCATCGATCATGTCTTCCATACATTACCCGGTACGTAACAGCGTGATGCATTAGCCTCCGATTGAATACCCGACCGAGATCAATATCACGCCGCCTCCCAGGAATATTGGAAGATAAATTCAAGAGATTTATATTTTAAACTCGCTTCGCCAACTTCTATAAGCAACAGCGAAAGTTTACTAACAAAATAACCTGCTCCTTCCCGTTATTTATTGCTCACTCAGAGATTAATGTACACATATTGTTTTTATTTTTAATTAACTAAAAGAGGTGCGGTAAGCTAAACAGTTGCTACGTATTTATATTGCATACCGATTGTAGGTTTTACACTATATATATATATTTTGTATTGAATTGCTGCTTGCATGGTTATAAACGTATGTACGTAATTTGTATTAGACTGGTATGTAATAAAATTGTGTTTTTTTAGTTCTTTTCCTTCCTTCGTTTACCTTATATTTATTTCCTTGTAGAAACATGTAGATTATGTTTCGCTTTGTTTAGTTAAACATGCTGTATAATTGAAAGCGATTGATAACGTTAATAATGTTCTTTCTAATTTACGAATAAAGGTAAAAATTTTAATAAGAAAGTATTGAATAAAGTTTACCACTTCAATTCTCGAGACATTGCATATTGAATGGCGAAGTTGAAAGCCGCGTTTTTATGTATTAGTTAATTTCTTCGAATGAAAATCGAATCCACACTCTTTGTTGAGGAGTCAGATTGTGCCGATATTATTATATATCTTTATTATTCTTTATTCTTTGAAATTATTAAAAACGTTTACTACTTATTAATAAACGTTTTTATCGTTATTACATGTAAATTTTACTAAGAAACCAACGTTTTGATTAAAATAAAATCTAGCTGAAATATTTTGAAACTTTTACAATAATTAAAATGCTCGAACATTAGTAAAAGTAAGAGTTTTTAAAATAAAAACATGTTAAAATTGTGATTTATTACAATACATAGTTTTATGCTCTTTTGAAGTTTCAAGGTGTTTGTAAATTCTATTTAAAGAAAATGTATTTTTTTATTGAATCTGTTAAAACCTACTATAGGTAGAGGAAAGATTCAGACACTACCTTCCTAATGTTTCGTACAATCCTAGACAGATTGAACCGATAACCATCGCAGTATTAATCTGACTCTTTCCAACTGTACCTTTTACAACGACGTTCTCGAATTACATGTACCTATAAAACAAAATTAAATTTTACGCTCCTCCGATTTCCCCCTTCATTGAGTTAACATTATAATGGTCTAATATTATACCTTTATAAATCCATTCTATTGAAACAAACAAAATATTACGCGTTTAATGGGTTTTATCACGCAACGAGGAAGATTTATCCTGCCTCATTATATTTAGAGTACGAGGTCGCCTAGGGATCAGGTACGGCGTCCCGTGAATACGAATCGAAAAATGATTTCTCTGGAAAACTTCTTATTATAGCTTTGTTTTTTAATGTTGGTACTGAAGTAATTTCTATATATTGTTTTTAATTGGCACAGTGGACACCCTGCTTAGGTGAGACACAGTGCGGTATTAAGTTCCGCCACTCAATTCACAATATGTGAAATTATTCTTTTTTTTATATCTTCACGCTTTATCCCGCACATGACAGGGTAGGCAGAGGAAACTGCAAAAACCATAGGAACCTAGTGGTAGACACTCCGTTGCGTAGTCACTGCCTTCTCCGTCCGTCCGTCGTGAAGTTATTCTTCTTCTTCTTTTATTTAGTTATTGCGATCCGAGCGTTATCTCAAATTTAAGAGTAAAGTGGAGAACCGAATATTTTAATTCTAGAGTTCCATTGTTTGAAGCACAAGATTAAGGTATTTATACTTTATAGTCTAAAATTAATTTAGCTTTGTAATGTAATTACACAGCACTATTACGGCTCTTGTTATTTTTGCAATATAGTTATATACCTGTATAACCTTTGTTTTATGTTACAAACTTATAGTATCTTGTCTACTTATATATCGAGGTGATATCGATTCAAGTACTTCATGTATTCAATTCTAGTCTTATTTGAAAGCGTGTCTAATATTGTCTTAATTAAATAAGCAAGAGTTTCTAAAAGGCTGAAAATACTGGAAATACATGAACTAAAAAACTACTAAACTGGGTTAGATTAGGTATTTCAGGCATGTAAAACCGTTCATACAAATATATCAACCAAAGTCATATACATTATTTGTTTGACTTAAAGCTCTTGGGAGTGAGAGGACCAAATGTCACCTCACTTTGCTTAGATTCCCGCATTTGAATTGACCGTGTTGAATTTGTATGTTTATTACAAACATTTGCTGCATCGGAGCTTGTTAGTGTACTTTTGGGTTACACACTACTGTCAATCGAAGTTTGTCAATTTTATATCGAAGTCCTTACTTTATATTGTCAAATTAAGTTTTAAATTATTAAAGTTATTTGACCAGTATTTTTGATTTGTATGGAAATTGAAAAACCTTAAGCAACGGATCTATCACAATCTCTAACCATTTCCGTTGGGATACCACAAATTAAAGTATGAAACTTATAATGAAAATCAATGATTTAACTAAATTCTAACAATATTCAATAGTAAATCCAAACTAACATCAGTTCCCGCGAGACAAAGGATACGTATGACGAGGGTCCAAATCGTAGATATTAATTTGTAAGCATATTAACTAACATTCGCGTGGTGGCAGCCCTGACGGGACTACTAATTTGCCAGGACTAATATCGCAAGGACTGTACATTACGACGAAATTAATTAAAGCTGGCTGCGATTTGTCGTCGAATTACGATATTCTGATAATTAGAAACCTCTGATATGTAAATGAAATGACCATAAATTACAGTATGTAAAGTTAGAGTTTTAATATATAAAATATATTATTGATATTTTAACGTTTCTCCGATTTTACTCGCGTGAAAAATCTGTGTATTTTTTAAATTCGTGTAATTATCTCTCATCTTAATTCGTAATTTTTAAATCTTTAACTGTCTTTTATATTATCAGTGTTTAACCATGCCAAATCGAGGACCGTCGTGGCGCAGAGGCGTAGCGTCTTCCTGTAAACGCGACGGTTTGTCAATTCGGTTCCCACTCGGGGAAGATGGATTTTTCTATTTCCATTTTCTTTGCTCTTGAAACTAGGCAAAGCGCGGCGTTGAGCTCCGCCACTCAATACGCAATGCGTCAAAAACGGTGGAAAGCGGGGACGGAGAAAGCAGGGACTGAGCAACGGAGTGTCTTAACACTAGGTTCGTATGTTTCCTGCAGTTCCCTCCGCCTACCTTACCATGTGCGGGATAAAGCGTGAAGCTAAAAAAATAACTTTCATAATATACGACGAAGTCCCTTTGATTTGACGTTCTAATCTCAGGAATTGTATAAATATAAATGTGTTTTGAACAATTCTTTAATTTATGACTATAAGCGTTAGTAAATTTTATGTTACTCACTTGACCATCGTGGCTAAGAAGCGCAGGGTCTGCTTGTAAACACGACGGTCTGCGGGTTCGATTTGATGCCTAGTCGGGGAGAAAAGTTTTCTCATTTCCATTTCCTTCGCTCTGGCATCTAGGCAAGCATGACGTTGAGTTTCGCCACTTAACACAAAACACTTCAAAAAAGGCGGAGAGCAGGGAACGGAGTGTCTTAACACTGGGTTCCCACGGTTCCTGCAGTTCCCTTTGCCTACCCTTCTATATGCAAAATAAAGCATGAAACTAAACAAAGTAACTCACTTTTTCTATATAAAACTTACTTTACTTTAAAAAACGCAAGCGAATCCGCAGGTTAAAGCTAGTGTTAAATATATTGAGCTTTTTGCCAATTATTTTACTACTATATAAGTTTTTATGTTACACTGCAGGCTTCATTAGCGATCCCGTGAGGAATAATTAGTTAATTATTAATATCATATAATCTACTAACAGAATATTTCATTGCAATAAATATATCCATTATGACGTTACGTTATTCATATGTAATGGTTATTATTTATAAAGGTTTGTACAATGATTTAAAGCCCATTAGTAACTAATTTATAGAAATATACTATTTATTACAGCTTTCATATATTATTTTAATAATAGTAAAATTCGAAACTAAATTATCATTATAATTACTTAAGTTATTCAAAATGTTATAGAAATAGCGTTTGAAATTGAATGAAATTTGTTTTATATTTCACTTAAAATATTTTTATGTACAATGTTGCCAAGATTTTAGAGATCAATAAGTTGTCAGAAATCAATGTAGAGCCAAGTGTGTACGAATACGAGCCCTTCAGCTCTAAATATATATATATATATATATATATATATATATATATATATTTGTCCCGAGGAACAGCAGCCTAGTGTTAAGACTCCGTTGCTTAGTCCCTATGTTCTCCGTCCCCGCTTTCCGCCTTTTTCCGCCGTGCTTTGTCTACTTGCCAGAACGAAGAAAATGAAAAAAAAACAATCCATCTTCCCCGACTGGGAATGAAACCCAGAAACTGTAGCGTTGCAGGCAGAATGTTTTATATTATTTTATTTTTATTTGTTTTTGTTTGTATACTACTAGGACTAGATTACAACCTAAACTTATGATTTTTCGGATTTTAGGAAGTACTTGCGCTATATGTTTTGATTGTCATCAGTCAGTTCTTGGCTAAATGAGGGATTTTGAGGTATACCAGAAGACACATTACTATCAATATTTCTGAAGTATGTCTCTATAGAACCAGTAATAAATGTATTGCTTGCCTTATCTAATTAAATACACTATAAATACAACAGTTCAACAGAACTTTAGTAAACCACAATATATTTAAATTTTACTTTTATTTCAAAGAAATGGCTTAATCATCTATGTATAATTGTAGAAATATATATACTAGATGTAGACTTGAAGAAATTTGGTATTCAAGTAGAAAGTTTCATTAGTTCCGCTCAACTGACTTATAAAGTGTTCCAAGTTCGCTATGTATCTTTTACTCGGTTTAATTTAGCGAGCGCCTAATATTCGAAAAGTTCACCAACTGTCTTTGTATGGTTAAAACTTTGTATATTTCTTATTTCAATATTGAACAACATGAGAGGGGATATGAGCCTATGTCATGTTGACTTTTTGTTTCTTAATAAATAAGTTTTCTTTATTATATGTATTATTACCGACTGGGACGTGGAATGTATGTCATGTATACTTTATGATACGTTCTAAAATTTTATTAAAATTTCTATTTAATATATTTTTATTATGAATGTATAAGGTAAAAGAGAGATAATAAGGTAAAAGCGCAATGTAGAGTTTCGCCACTCAACACGCAATACATTGAAAAGCGGGGAACGGAGTGTCTTATCGCTACATCTCTTATATTCTATCTTCCGCTTCTTTAAGCGAGATACATGCGTGAAGGTAAAAATGAAAAAAAAAAACTGAATATTGAGGGCAGAGGGCAGCTGGTATTTAACAATAAGAATTCTGTGAGGTTTATGAACTGTTTTATTTAAGATATATTTATATAAGTTCGTTCGAAAATTGTATAGGTACATTTTAAATAAAAATAGTATCTAAGATTGTTTACATTATTACATACAATTATTGCTTACAATAAATATGGTTTCGCAATTATGGTGCAAATAGAGGCATTTTGATAGCAAGCTTAATCACGTAAGCCTGAACTACACGTCGATAAAGCGCAATATTGCATAATGTGTTATATGTACACACCAATGCATATTGCGTTAGGCTATTAACATACCTGCTCGAAGTTCCTATATATATGTAAGTTAAATAGGCGTGTATTATAATTTTTTCTATTTAAATTTATTCATTGTATTTACAACATTTCAACGATCGTGTACATCGGGAACTGTAAAAGAAAAATCAAATATAAAAAATATAATATATTATCACATAAACATATATATATATATATATATATATATATATATATATATATATATATATATATATATATATATATATATATATATATATATATATATATATATATATATACACATATACATATACATATATATATATATATATATATATATATATATATATATATATATATTATTTGTAATTCCACTCAGTCTGTGTTTTAGATATGCAGTCGGCGTCTGTTTCGTGCCTTATTAGGTCATATCGGTATACATGAACAGTGTGTACACTAACTTTACCTTCTGACCTAACCTGACCTAATTTTCCATCTGATTTTTAAATAGAAAATATATTTTTTAATAGAAAATGAATAAAAGTTAAATTTAGTCTTAATTTTATAATTAATTTAGTTTTATCTAATAAAAATGTAATTCATTTAAAATAACATAAAAAAATCACTCATTGCTATCGTATTAAACCAAAGGAAGCTTTATTTGTCCCCATAATGTTTAAAATCTTGCAAAAACACGACCGTAATACGTTCGTTAGTTACCGCAGTGGCGAACGAAAAGAAATATAAAAATAGCAAAGAGCTCTTTTGAAAACATAAATAGGGTATAAATTATTGTAGCGTACATTCAAATATTTTCATAGACAGTATTTCGTTAGGTAACAAGTTGAGCGAAGTTAAAAAATTTACAGCTCAGTGAACAGATGCTTCTAGCCAATTCCAGTTGACCTTGCCCGCTCCCTGTGGACATCGGCGAAGTATTTTTTTGGTATAAAATATATATATATATATATATATATATATATATATATATATATATATATATATATATATATATATATATATATATATATATATATATATATATATATATATATATATATATATATATATATATATATATATATATATATATATATATATATATATATATATATATATATATATATATATATATATATATATATATATATATATATATATATATTATAGTATTTGTAATTCCACTCAGTCTGTGTTTTAGATATGCAGTCGGCGTCTGTTTCGTCTGTTTCGTGCCTTATTAGGTCATATCGGTATACATGAACAGTGTGTACACTAACTTTACCTTCTGACCTAACTTGACCTAGTTTTCCATCTGATTTTTAAATAGAAAATATATTTTTTAATAGAAAATGAATAAAAGTTAAATTTAGTCTTAATTTTATAATTAATTTAGTTTTATCTAATAAAAATGTAATTCATTTAAAATAACATAAAAAAATCACTCACTGCTATCGTATTAAACCAAAGGAAGCTTTATTTGTCCCCATAATGTTTAAAATCTTGCAAAAACACGACCGTAATACGTTCGTTAGTTACCGCAGTGGCGAACGAAAAGAAATATAAAAATAGCAAAGAGCTCTTTTGAAAACATAAATAGGGTATAAATTATTGTAGCGTACATTCAAATATTTTCATAGACAGTATTTCGTTAGGTAACAAGTTGAGCGAAGTTAAAAAATTTACAGCTCAGTGAACAGATGCTTCTAGCCAATTCCAGTTGACCTTGCCCGCTCCCTGTGGACATCGGCGAAGTATTTTTTTGGTATAAAATATATATGAAATGTAGAATTTCTGATGATTTTCTATTATACATTATAAATATCTTAATAATATTTCTATAGAACATTTGTATAGATCTATTAAAGAAAACAGAACTTTAATATATTTTCGTGTGTAAGACCAAAAATACACGTGTAAACGCTCTTTTTACTTAAACCTCTAGAGGCCATTCATTGTCAAACAGTTTTGCAACGTACAATAATGTCTGTATAGGGACTTTATACACAGGTGTGACGCGACGCAATGGTTGTGGGTGTTAATCTGGCTCGTGGGGATATTTATACTAAAGATAGGTCTCTCCGGTCTCGTTAAATAAAGTGCGTAGTTGATTTTTTTTACTTAACGATTATGAGATTTTTTAATTGATTTATAAGTTTTCTATATTGAGTGGTTTCTCTAAGCTTTTTTCATTAAAAAATGTGATATATTGTTATATAAGAAATCATTAAGAAACCCAAATTAGTATAAAAAGATAATAATATAAAATACAAAACACATTTAAAATGCTATAAGACATGATTCCTTATCTTAAACCACAATAAAAGGCAAATTCTGTACAAACACAAAGTTCGAATCATTTCCTTGCCTCCTAACAAACGACTCAGCTTAATTAACTTATGTTTAAATTCCCCAAGGATTACCGTCGAGCTTAACTCTAAATGCAACTCCTTAAAGCCGTGTACCCGTTTGCCTATAGTTATTAATCAGTTATAGTATTAATTATGAAATAGTTTGACTGTACTGTACGTAAGGATTCAGGGTTCGATTCTTACTTAAGAAACAGAAAAAACAAAAACTTATTCAGTTAAATAATCTTTTTAAATATTGCTTCTATATCCGTATAAGAAAGCCATAAGTTTGTTTGTTCTATTGCTCACTCATCTCAAGGATTACTGCTTCAAAAAGTTTTGCTAGAATTCGGCGATATAGCGTATATTGCCACATTGTTACTCAAAGTATTTGATGTTACAGCTACTTAGGTAAACTATTACTACTACTGTGTCATGAGTGCACTAAAAATATTAATTTGTTCACGAATTTATATAGATATAATATATATAATATATGATATTATCTTATATATAATATATATATATAATATTACGATATATCTATATATATATATATATATATATATATATATATATATATATATATATAGATACCTCTATATTTATATAATAATTATATATATATTATTATGTTAGATATATTTTCACAACCAGGCAAACCAACTGTTAGCGCAGGGCTAGTATTGCAGATGTTACAGCCGACCCGAGTTCAATCTTCCTTGATTTTTTCCCCCGTTATGAGTTTTTTAAGTTGATTTTATAATGTTTTTTGTTCGATTATTTAAATATATGTGTAACGAGGCGGGTCGGTGACATTCTCTCAAAATAAAGTTGAACGGGGATAACGTGTGGAAGACTGACCGTTAAAAGACCGTTAAGCGTGAATGCTTAATTCCAGTAATTTTGGAAGTTTAAAAAGTTTAATTGTTACTTGCAGGAAATATATTTACGCTCAAGTTTTGATAGTTATTTCACACGTAGGGGGTAGTTTTTCTATTTTACTTAATAAATATATGTTAGAAATAATAGCAAAATCCTACTCAAAACTATTGATATTGTTGGATTGTCGTTACGTAGCCTATAGAAACGCCCTTTATGCACACCAGTGGCTGACTATGGCGTTTATGAAGCCGTCAGCTTGTTAATAAAGGTATAAAACCCTGAAGTAGTCGGCCCGTTTGGCAGAGTTCGTACCCGCCTAGTATTCTCCTTTGGAATCTCAGTGTAAAACTCTCCTGGATGTCCAACTTATTAAGAATTTAGTTTAGTTTTAAGTTATACGAGAATTTATTTAAAGTACAAGTGTTAGTATTTAAGTGTCTGTTTTTTTGTAAGAGTTGATAATATACTAAGTTAATAGAAGTGTATTTTTTGTTATTGCTTATGTAGTATATTTCGAAAGAACCCGTAACAGTAGCGCCCAAACGAAAAGTATGGGTTCTTTTTTTTGTTTCTTGAAGTTAAACATTTTTATATGAGTTTTTTTTCCGTTACTAGACCCACAGTTGATTTTTTTTTTCGATTACATACATGATGCGGTATATAATAGGATCTTGTTTTTTTATATTTAATGTGGTAATTAGTTGTATTAATAAATAATTATTTATTTTTTTTTTCATAGTAAGAGAAGTGTGTAATAGTATATTAAGGATTTTAGTATAATACTTCACTCCCAATGAGTTTCAAGTGTAAATAGTTATTGATAATCAACAATACAGTACTAAATTATTTTTTATTATTATTTAAAATTACGTATCGTTACTCATGTATATATATTTGTATGTAACATTGGAAAGGATGAGGTCTATTTTATATGATAATATATACTATTTTTTTTACATAAATTTAAGATAAGGGTTTTTTTTTTTTCGGGGCTACAATAGTGTTGGTTCTTTCTGTTTGTTGACACAAAACTGACGTATTAACGTGATCCATAACTTAATTTGACCACTTATTTGTAATATTAGAGGAGCCGCAATATTGTTAAAAAGATGAGGTGAGTTTGAACTTGCACGTCGGGTGTACACTAAACAGATGGTTTAGTGTTCAGCCCCTTTAAAGAAAATATTAAAAAGATGATGGAGGCGGAGATGATTGACAGGTTTCTTATGAAATTAAACATCCGCAATCTTGCTATGTTGGCGCCTAGTGAACAATAAATATTTGCTCTGACCAATAGTAATATATTATGTTATATTTCGGAACTACAGGAGGAACCGGATAAACAATTATTTAAAAGATAGTCTCCGCTTCCTTGATCCATGTCATTAATAGGTTAAAATTTATAACACCCGTTGACCAAATAGATAAAGAGAAAAAAAATGGTTATGTTTTTTATTCGCCAAGGCGATTATGATTAAAGGACCTGGTAGACAAGATGAAATGAAGATAATGATTTAAACCAGGAATGAAAGAGGCATTGCAAGATTCATTGGGGAGAGATTGGTAGAAAATTTAAAAGATTGGAATTTAGGACAAATTGCAGATGTCAGAAAGTTATTCCGTCAACATCTAAAATTACATTATACAATGGCAAGTCAGATAAGAGTTTAGTTTTGCCCAGGAATGATCTCGATATACCACCCTTTTCATTAGTCTAGAGTAATATCATAAATTTTTAAATTCCACTTCGTTAGAGGATTGTATTCGCGCAAAACTAAACTTGTACCGAATAAGCAATGGGGGTGTCCAGTTTTTGACAGGAGATATAAATTAGTGGTTAAACGCTTTTCTAGAACGGGTGGATGAACTCAAAGATGCAGAAATGCTACAGATGAGGATTTATGGCGACACGCATCGATTTTTTTAAGGGGGAGGCGTTAATTTGGTTTCGGGCTAATCGTACAAATGGTGGCACTGGGACAGAACTTGTTTTACTACTAACTAAAACGCACTTTCAGTCTCCTTTATATCAAGAGGAATACTATCCGGAGGCAAAATCTGGACTCAAGGCAAAAATGAAGCAGCTTATATGGTTTCGGTAATGCAGAATTTATTTAATAGATTGCCGCGAAAATTCTGAAACAGAACAAATTGTGATAATTATAAAGAATCTTCAACAGATTATCAGAGGAGCAGCATGCAGGATGTCTTTAATTCTAGTACAGACCTAAATTAAAATGTATTGAGAATTGTTGAAAGACAAAATAAATTGTGACATTTCAGGAACAAGAAACATTACGCAGTTCCTTGAACCAGATTCGCATTATCAAGCGAACTTATTAAAAAGTCGAAAAAAGGAAGGAATAAGGAATTGAATTGATACTTCAGAGATAAAAACAGACCTTAGAACGAGATGCTGGAATGAGGGAGATTGGCCACTTATTCAGGTCTTGTTCGATGCCTAAGCAAAGCATTCTTTTGTTATAAATGTGGACGTTTGGAGAGCTTCTTAGATGTAATGTAAGGGAAACGCTACCGGGGAAGAAGGTCAAGGATCTGCCAAATAAGCCTTCCCCAAATTCAGACACAGATTGGCAGATTGGTTAGCGTTTATAAAAAAAATATGACCACAGGGCAAACTGTCGAGTTAACATTTAAAAAAGCAATATGATAATAGACAGTATATTTCAGTTCAGATTTTAGGCTTAAAATGTGTGCTTATTGGACTTGGAGCTTCTAATACCGTCGTTCAATGCTGAATTTGCCAGCTTACATTAAAAAAGTTAGGTGTCAACACAAAGCATTAAAACGTTTTATATGTCCACTGCTGATGGAACTAGTCATGTATTAGGAAAAAGGTTGATGTACCGGTGCAGTTTAATAATCAATATATATAATTTCAATGCTATTTATGCCCAAACCTTAACCAACCTTAATTTTAGTAGGGAATTTTTTGATTTGTTTGGAATCTCATGTAAGTTTGAACCAGAACAACTTTGGATACAAGCCAGCAATTAATACAGTTTCCAAAAGCAAGGAGGCCCTTATAAGCAAAGGAAAGGTTGGAAGGGACTCAACAACAGAGACTCACGATAGTGTAAAGGAAATTCGTAACAATATGGAACAGGGCTGGGCAGGACAACTAGCATTAAGCACACAATGATACCCGGAGATAGTCAAGCCCATATATCAAAAAACAATATAAACTTTTCACCAGTCATAGAAAAGAATAGAAACGGAACTTAACGGACAGGTTGGATAAAGATGTAGTTGAACCTTCACATAGTCCTTGGTGTTCCCCCAATAGTATAGTTGAAGAAAAACGGAGGTACGAACAGGTTGTGTTTCGATAGTGTATGGCAACTCTTCATAAAGTAAAACTAAAGGGATACTTATCCTTAACCAAGAGTTGCTTCAATATTAGAATTCCGAATTCGAAATTCTTAGACAATTGATTGGAAATCGGCGTTCTGGCAAATTGGGCTAGAGAATCAAGTATGAAAGAAAAGGACAGCATTTGCGGTAAAAGGGAGAGGGCTGTTATCACTCAAGGTGATGCCATTTGGTCTTGTCAATGCTCACAGTAGCAACAGAGATTGATGGATATTTGTATTTCATGAATTAGATGGTAAAGTTTGGGAAATTTAGATGATATTGTAATTTCGTCACGAATTTAATGACACAATTAGATACATTGAGCGGTCATGACATATAAAACAAGCTGGTTGTTTAACAGTAAATGTAGGACAAATGCAGTTTGCTCGAATCAGTTAAGATTTTGGGTTACCTTATTGATGAAAATGGATTACATAAAGATCCCAATAAAGTCTCTGCTTATTAAATTTCCCGACCCAAAAAACTTTTTCAGAACTAAACGATTATTGGAAATTGCCAGTTGGTATAGAAGATTTGTTAAAAAACTTTTCTCTTATTGCGGCTCCGGCATATGTAACAAAAGGAAAAAGAAAAAAGAAAGTGAATGGGAAAAGAGGATGAAGAAGAATTTTGAAACTTCAAGTCTTTGCTACGTCCAACACTGTCATGTCCGGGCCAGATTCACAAAAACCTTTTATAATACAAGTGATGCCTCAAGTAAGGGTATGGAGCTTGTTTTATGCCAAAGTGTGGACAAAAATGAGCGTCATATAGCATTTTAAGCAGTAAATTAAACGAGAGGGACAACGGTATTCTACATGCAGAGAGGGAACGACTCAGTAGAGTTTAGGCTATTGAGAAAATCAGGACATCTATAGAGGGAAGTAATTTTACCGTGTGTGACCTGATCATGCTGCAGTAAAATGTTTCCATAAAATGAAAAAGATCCGCATCGGAAGACTGGCTCGGATGGGGCTATGAAATTGCAACAGTTTAGCTTTGACATTAAGTCATAAACAGGAAATATAATACAAGTTCCTATGCGTTGTCAAGATCAGGAACATTATTTCAAATGATGAGTGTGTATTGGCATAGAAATCGATGACAAAGCATAACGATACGTGGTATAAAGGTACTACGTAAAGAATTACTAGATTAAGAACAAAGAAAATCGGACTGGAGAGTAAGAAATGGGTTTGCTTTCTAAGAAAATTGTTTGAAGCAAGCAATTTCATGATTCAAAACAATGATTGGAAATTATACGTTCCGGAGACATTTACGCGCTAAAGTATTAAAAACTTTGTCACGACGACGCAACAGCTGGTCATCTGGGAATTCGTAAAACGTTGCTTTAGGCTACAACAGCAGTTTATTGTGCCTAAAATCTTAGATGACGTAAAGGATATGTTGGTAAATGTGAAACTTGTTACAAAATAAAGGTGCTGTCTCAAAAGCGCCTCTAGGCCAAATGGGTGAGCACAGAGGGGACAAGGCCATGCAAATTGTCTCAGTGACATTATGGGGCCGTTTTCTAAAAAGACAAAAAAGGAAACAATTGCTATTGTCAGTAAGTGTTTTTTTAGTAAAATTTGACTACTGTTCCCATAAAACAGGTAAGGTAAAGCCGAAAAAAATTTGCGAAATCTTAGAAAACCAGTTTTGTTATAATTTTTTTTTTTGGATAGCCTGAAGCTTTAATTTCAGTAATGGCAAGCCCAATTCACTTCGGGAAGTTTTCAGGATTATTACGAATTTTTTTTTTAATATCGTGTTCAAATTTGGGTTACGCCAAAATCACCAACACATAGTAATCCACAGAACGAGTTACAGAGTTGTAGGCACTATGATATCTTTCATATTAGGACCTAAAAAGCATAAAGAATGGGATTGTCTATTCAGAAATTTGCACATGCCATTAGGAACATCTGTTCATGAAACTACCACTACAACCTTCATCTATCTTTGGGAGGGAGACATTCCATACTGGAAGATTATTGTGGAAGGTGGTTCTACTTAGTTGCTTGGCAGACCAGCAGATTGAAATAAAATAATAAAAAAATTTTACTAAATTCGTTAATCAAACCTCATATTTACAAAACGGCAAGACATAATATTGAAATGTCGCACAAGAAAAGATAGGCAACTATAATAAAGATGCAGAAGGAAGCAATGTTTTCAAGTGGTGATGTTGATGGAAAAAACTGAAAATTTTTGTTCTAAAGCAGATATAAAGTGTTGTCAAAAACTCGCCCTAAATTTGAGAAGGCATATTTAATTACAGAAAAACAATCGGAGAATACTTACCTTTTAAGTAACGTTCATGGCAAATCTCGGGTGTCTGCATGCTAAAGATCTAAAAACGCATGGCGGAAAGCAAGTAACTGGCTAAAAAAAAAAAAAAAAAAAAAAAATATCTTGTAAGATGTACATATAATGTTGCGGTTGCTGGCATTTTTGTTGTTTGTGGTTAGTTTGCGGGGAATATTATGGTATATATAATTTTCAACATTCCACAAACCACATCTGTAGCGCATGTGGCTAGGATTGCAGATTGTACATGCCACCCGAGTTCAACTCTTTCCTTGCTTCGTATGAGTTTTTTAAGTGATTTATAATTTTTTTGTTCTATTATTTAATAATATGGTGTAACGCAGCGGGTATGGGGGACATTCTCTCAAAATAAAGTGAAGGGGGAACGTGTGGAAGGACTTGACCGTTAAAATGACCGTTAAGTGAATGCTAATTCCAGTAATTTTTGGAAAAGTTAATTGTTATTGAGGGAAAATAATATTAGCGCTAAGGTTGATAGTTATTTTAACAGGTAGGGGTAAGTTTTTTATTTACTAAATAAAATATTACTGGTAGAATAATTAGCAAATACCTTACTCAAAAATAATGATATTTGTTTGTATTGTCGTAGCCATAGAAACGCCCTTTTGCACAGTGGCTGACTATCGTGTATGTGTGTATGAAGCCGTCAGCTTGTTAAAAAGTATAAAAACCCTGAAGTAGTCGTGGCCCGGTTTTTGGCAGAGTTCCGTAGAACTCAGATTATTCTCCTTGAGAATCTCAGTGTAAAAACGCTTTGTTTTTTTTCTGGCTTCCAACATCAATAAGAATTTAGTTTATTTTAAGTTAATCTAGAATTTATTTATAATACAAGTTTAGTTATTAAGTTTCTGTAAGAGTGATAATTACTACGTTAATATAAGTGTATTTTTGTTTATTGCTTGGTAGTATATTTCGAACGAACCCGCTAACAACTATATTATATATATATCTATATAGATATTATATATCCTATTATATAGATATATATATATATCTATTATATAATATATATATATATATATATTATAGATATATATAGATATATATATTATATATAATATATATATATAGTATATATATATATCTATATATATATATATATATATATATAAAGCTAGTGTCAAAATAAGTAGCTCCAACAGTATCACCGTTAATTTAATTTTGTGACTGGAGGGGAAGCTTTACTCTAGGAATCCTGATGTTAATTATTAACGAAGATGAAATCCTGCCAATTGACGTAGATTCGTTTAGTTTGAATTGAATAATTGACAACTTTAAGCCGTTTCAAGATCCGTCAATTTCATTATCTCGAGATCAAGGAGATGTCATCATTTCTCTCATTTTTAGGATTCCATGTTGAGATTTACATTGAAACGTATTATTAATCGATCATAGTACCAAAATTTGATATTTCTGACGCTTTTTATGGATTTGATCTTGATTTAAACATTTTTTTTGTTATTTCCCATTAATACTAATACATGGTCTGAACCTTTTTTAACCATTAAGTAACCATTAAGTAAGACATTTGATCTGAAAATACTTTTATAAGTATTCTATGCTCTGCAGTAGTTATGAATTTTTTTTGGGAAAGACAAGGCAAACGAGCGGTCGGGTCACCTGATGGTAAGTGATCACCGACGCCCACGGCCCTGTGTAACAGCAGTACTGTTACAAGAGCGTTGCCGGCCTTTAAGGTAGACGTAGACACGCTTTTTGAAGGTACCCATGTCGTATCGATCAGGAAACACTGCCGCATGTAGGCTATTCCACAGTAGTGTGGTGCGTGGAAAAAAGTTCCTACCGGACAGGAACCGCAAGGTAGTGGAGTTCCACGTGTCCAGATGGTGGGGATGATATCTTAATTTGTGTCGTACTGTGCGGTTGGAGAATTCAGCGGCAGGCACCAGATCAAAAAGTTCTCCAGAACACTCCCCATGGTATAAGCGGTAGAGAACGCACAGCGAGGAAACGTCTCTACGCAGCGCCAAAGTGTCTAGCCTTTCACAGATAATTGGGTCGCCAACGATACGAACGGCTCTACGCTGTATGCGATCAAATGGTTCAAGTTGATACTGGGGTGCCCCAGACCAGAGATGCGAACAATACTCCATGTGAGGCCGAACTTGGGCTCTATACAGAGCCAATCGGTGTGCAGGCGTGAAGTACTGTCTCGCTCTTCCGATGACACCCAGTTTCTTCGCTGCCAACTTGGCCTTGCTATCCAAATGATCACGATACTGACAGTCATTCGAAACGCTGAGCCCCAATATACTGATAGTAGGCGAGGCTTTAAGAGAAGTGTTCTCAAAAACTGGTGACACGACAAAAGGGTGTTTTTTAGTAGTTAACGCGCAAACTTGAGTCTTCTGGGGGTTGAATTGAACAAGATTCTTTTCACCCCACAATAAGACATTACTGAGGGAGGTCTCAATAGAAGACACAAGTTTTATTCGGCAATCGTCGACATTTTCCCGAGAAAGACCTGCACGGCCGGAGTATACGGCGTCCACAGTACTATTATCTGCATAGCAATGAATGTTAGAATCTTCTAACATGTCATTGATATGCAGAAGAAAAAGCGTGGGGGACAGCACACAGGAAAATAATCAGAGCAAAAACCGTCAACAGCGACTTTAATGCTATGCCCGGTAAGAAAGCTAGCGACCCACTTGCACAAATTCTCGGGAAGCCCATACGATGGAAGTTTTGCTAAGAGTGCTCTATGCCTCACACGATTAGATAATAAATAAACGAATAGATTTGTTTAATATTTATTACGTAATAAAAAAGCATAATGTTGCTTTATTCTTAAATATATTTTATATTTAGGTACTTTAAAAATATTTATAATTGTTATAAATATTATATAGTACGGAATCATTGTAACTCGAAACCGGCTCGTGCTTGTGTACTAACGCCATTTAGCTTCATGTCTAACAAATCTGACATTTATGCTTTTACGTTGATTTTTATCCAATTAATACTGCTTTTGCATTTAAATGTCGTCCTCTCGAAGATTCAAAATGATTAAAATCTTAAGGCAAATTAACATTATTTTCATTTTACTTCTTATTTATTTTTTGGGTAACTGTTAAATATATATAAGTTAAGAAGAGAATGTATAAGATTTTTTTAAACCTGACAGAATCAGAAACAAATTATATTACATGTTGAGAATCAAATTCCAGAACAATACAAATAATATATAAAAAATTTTGTATATATATATATCATATTTTATGTTAACTAATTTATATTATTTATTTATTGTTACAGATCGGGGCCCTTAAAGGATATTATCTTTTTTCACATCACGAAATCCGAAAGAGATCGACAGAACCCAGTCACGAGCATCATCAAAAGCTGATAAATGAACCGGAGGTAATCTAATTAATTATAATTTGTATGAACTATGATTATTATATAATCAGATCATAAAAGCGGCTAACGTGGCACAGAGACAGTGTTTCGATACCCACTTTGGTGAACAAATTATTTCAATTTGCCCATACTGGAAAAACTTTTTGACAAAAAAATAATCTTTTTCTGGAAAAAAACTGGAGATTTTGATTACAAATGCAGATTAAATTATAAATTTTATTTTAATGTTTTATTTAACATTTAAATTAACCAGTATTTTTTGAACGTTAAATATAAATATACCTTAAGCCAGGCGTGAAGAAATGGATAATTATTTTTGTACATCAAAATGAGGACATATCTCGTGAGATGTACGCTACGAGACAAAAACATGACTGAATGAGGGTACGAGCTATTTGAAATGACAAAAAGATTAAGCGTGATGGGATATGTTATTAGAATTTAAAAAAGCAATGGGTTCATTTGGCTTCTTTTCTTTTTCATAACTTTAATTAGCAATATAATACGTTATATTGCTAATTAAAGTTGATTTTCTTAGAATTTATTTAGTTGTAGGGAAATTCATTAATTCATTGTATTTAGTCTAATGAAAATACTATAGAATATTTCCAGACAGATACTTTTGGTGCAAAAATTTTATGAAATGAGCAGTGTCACTATAGTTTCTTTTATTTTTTAAATTAAGAAACCGAAGTGACTTGCTAA
Source organism: Dione vanillae (assembly GCA_037178615.1). Lineage (NCBI taxonomy): Eukaryota > Metazoa > Arthropoda > Insecta > Lepidoptera > Nymphalidae > Dione > Dione vanillae. The sequence goes on along the minus strand of JAZFAU010000209.1, from coordinate 455,817 downwards.
AATAATGTTAAGGCAGATTATATATGTGCATAACATACTATAATAACATAGGACCTATATATATATATGTATATATATATATATATATATATATATATATATATATATATATATATATATATATATATATATATATATATATATATATATATATATATATATATATATATATATATATATATATATATATATATATATATATATATATATATAAATAATTATGTATATCATATAATATATAAGATAATATAATTTCATATTTTTGTTGATATAATTCTATGTTTTTATGTATGAATGTGATTTATGTAAAAAAATATATTTAAGTTGAACAGTTCTCTTAATACTATATAGCAGAGAATGCTTATGTTGAAATTTTAAAGCCACTTCTACAATGCTGATTGTGGATCATATACTAATAGTCAGTCATGAAATAAGTCAATGAAACGCAATCGTACATATTTTTCTTTATCTCCACTCTTTGAGCAAGGAATCTAAAAATACAAAAACTTTTCGCCTAATTAATTAACATCGTTCAAATCGGTTGTACTATCGAAACTAATTCCATTTGTATCATTATCACCGTGTTATCTTTGTAGCGCATATCCAAAAGTTATTACTTAGTCAGATTCGGATTATGGGCGTTCGCTTTGACACACACTAGTGTATTTTCAAACAAAATAACAGTGTAATCTGGCCGTATATCAAATTGCAATGGGACATAGCTTAGTGTTAGCGAGATATTTGATAGCGGTAATAGCTGGTGCCTAATTGAAACGTGTTTGTTTGGCATGTCAGTCACATTGATTGCAATCATTCGCGTTGCACTGTTTTGTAGATTAGTGTTGATTTTGTTAGTTCGAATAAAAATAATGAAATATATTGTTTTAATTATATAATAACATATATTTAAAGGTTATATATTATAAAGGCTATATGTATAAAGGTTCCTATGGTTCCTGCAGTTTCCTCTGCCTGCCATGTGCGGGATAAAATGTGAAGACAAAAAAAATGCTTTTGACTTATCTGAAAAGTTAAGATAATTTAAGGTAATATATATTTAAAATTTGACTATAGTTTTGTTTACCACTTTTAATTAGACAATGCGGAGTCTTGATAGTAGGCAAGAAATAAACTGCAACTGAGAACCGTGGTGGCGCAGAGGCACAACGTCTGCCTGTAACACGACGGTTTCTGGGTTCGATCCCCAGTCGGAGAAGATGGATTTTTCTATTTCCATTTTATTCGCTCTGGCAAACTAGGCAAAGCGCGCCGTTCGGTTTCGCCACTCAACACGCAATGCCTCGAAAAAGGCTGAAAGCGGGGACGGAGAAAGCAGGGACTAAGCAACGCAGTGTCTTAACACTAGGTTCCAATGGTCCCTGCAGTTCCCTCTGCCTACCCTGCCATGTGCGGGATAAAGCGTGATGCTAAAAAAAAATTTTGCGACGCGGAATTTGAGATATCCCATATTGAGTACGGTGATACTTAACGCCGTAATTTATCTTACATGGGGAAATGAAAACAACTGAATGTATATAGTGGAATTGGATCTAATAACCATCATGCTTACAGTAAAATTATGCCTAACTACACTGTAATGGCGTTATAATATATGAAGGGGATGATGAATTAAAATGGAGTAATTAATGGAATAAAAATCTACTAAAACAGAAAATGTACAGAAAGTATAAAAATATAGTCTTACCCTTGCTATGACAAAGGGCGACTTATATAATTTGATTAAAAGTAAAATTATTCCAATAAAACAGAAATTTCTTTATTTCATAGATTCAAATAACTTTTGGGTACAGACTGTGTCTGATTTATATATTATGCGATATTGGAGAAACAAATGTTGTTTATTAAATTTTTTTCATATTCATTTAGTTTGCTTTATTCTTAAAGCTTCTTTGTGAATTGCGAGTATGATAATATTGTAGGCGGATAGTATTTAAGTTATTTTAGGTTTATTTATGTGATCCTGGGAGATACGCAATGTCTAATTCTGTTGAAAAACTGATAAATATATCTCGACAATAAACTTGCTATATAGGTAAAAGATAAAGCCATGCTTTATCTTGATACTGATATAGGAAATAAGTATAAATAATGTGTATATATATATATATATATATATATATATATATATATATATATATATATATATATATATGTATATATGTATATATATATATATATATATATATATATATATATATATATATATATATATATATATATATATATATATATATATATATATATATATATATATATATATTTTTTTTTTTTTTTTTTTTTTTTTTTTTTTTTTTTTATATAGCTTCACGCTTTTATCCCGCACAAGGCAGGGTAGGCAGAGGGAACTGCAGGGACCGTGGGAACCTAGTGTTAAGACACTCCGTTGCTTAGTCCCTGCTTTCTCCGTCCCCACTTTCCGCCGTTTTCGAGGCATTGCGTGTTGAGTGGCGGAACTCAACGCCGCGCTTTGCCTTAGATGCCAGAGCGAAGAAAATGGAAATAGAAAAATCCATCTTCTCCGACTGGGGATCGAACCCAGAAACCGTCGCGTTACAGGCAGACGTTGCGCCTCTGCGCCACGACGGATATATATATATTTATATATATATATATATATATATATATATATATATATATATATATATATATATATATATATATATATATATATATATATATATATATATATATATATATATATATATATATATATATATATATATATATATATATATATATATATATATATATATATATATATATATATATATATATATATATATATATATATATATAAATGTGAGCAGTATCCATCAGATTTATTAAATATAACATTATATTACAATTTTATTTATAGTTAACCGTTTCCCCTATGGAGATGTAAAAATAAATTACCAAAATATATATAAAGGAATATTACATTCTATATGACTCTTTCGCTTGACATCTAAATGTATATAATACGTGAGGAACGTGACAGCATCGCAATATTTTCTATTATAACATTATGTGATGTTTAGCATACTAATACATTTCAGGATTTTAACTTATCAACTTAGAGCGTAATGGGGATAGAGAACGATATATTTTTTCGTATACAAAATATTTGTATTATTATTAATTCTCCAACGCCTCACTCTCTTTTGATGGTGATTCAGCTATATCAAATCATACTTAAAAAAACATATAAAAATTTGTACGCAGTGGGATTTAAACCTGCGCCTTATGCAAACCGTGCAACCTCTCTGACTAAGCCATAAGCCATACGTTCTTTATCACGCCACGTCGAAATCTTTCTATATCTTATACAACTTATTTCATACGTCTCTGAGATTTTTACACAAAATAATCTTTTGGCTAGAGATCATGTTAATTATCTTAAATATTTAAATTTATTTTTGATTTTTCAAACAATCAATCAACAATCATCAAACCAGTTAAGATATGCAAAATTTTTTTTATCAAGTCATAACCCACGACTTTGTTTCGGGTTTAGGATCGCTCCATAGAAATCATGTATTAGTGCTCCGCAAGCGTAATTTCATCTCTTCACACTAAATGATTTCGTCTACGGGTTGACTGTCACTTCATGGAACTAGAAATTTTAATGTTTAAATATTTATTAACATTCTTGAGAGAGTATCGAACCAATAAACAATAATTTTCCAATTACAGGATGATGTATCGATACAAATTTGCATATTTACAATAACTTTGTGCAAGCAGAACGAACCTGCCACTCAATGCAATGATTATTGATACATAATCTTATATTAAAAATTAATGATAATCTTGTATTTAAAATTAATGACATGAGGACCGTCGTGGAGCAGAGACATAAATTGCATACTATCACAATATTGTAGGTAAGTTCCTAGCGCACAGGAACCGCACAGTAGTGGTGTTCCATGTGTCCAGATGGTGGGGATGATACTTTAATTAGTGTCGTACTGTACGGTTGGAGAATTCAGCGGCAGGCATCAGATCAAACAGTTCTCCAGAACACTCCCATGGTATAAACGGTAGAGAACGCACAGCGGGGACACGTCTCTACGCAGATATTTGGGTCCCCGAACGATACGAACGGCTCTACACTGTATGCGATCAAATGGTTTAAGTTGATACTGGGGTGTACTAGACCAGAGTTGCGAACAATATGTGAGGCCGAACCTGGGCTTTATACAGAGCCAATCGGTGTGCAGGCGTTAAGTACTATCTCGCTCTTCCGATGACACCCAATTTCTTCGTGGCCAGCTTGGCCTTGCTATCCAAATGATCGCGACACTGAAAGTCATTCTAAACGCTGAGCCCCAATTTACTGATAGTAGGCTTTAAGAGAAGTGTTCTCAAAAACTTGTGACACGACACAAGAGTTTTTTTAGTGGTTAACGCACAAACTTGAGTCTTCTGGGGGTTGAATTGAACAAGATTCCTTTCACCCCACAATGTGACATTACTGAGGTCGGTCTCAATAGAAGAAACAGAACCTTACTGATTCATATATCAAATGAAAGGGCTTGTTATCAGGATCTCGAATATATATTTTTTAATTTTTTAAAATAAATAGTTTCGATGATATTCATGAAAAAAGCCAAAAATTGACCATTCCTACCCCCCCCCCCCCAATCTCCGAAACTGCTGGGCCGGAAAATTTGAAAAAAATTACTGAATATAACTTATGGCTTGTAGATTACAGGAAAACCTATAACGATTTCATAAATTGAAAATAAAATGGTAAATTCGATAAAAAATGTTTTTAGGGAAAAAACGTTTTCAGGGGAAATATTTCACTATATTATGTACGGAACCCTTTCCACGTGAGTTCAACTCGCACTTGACCGGTTTTTTATATTTCAAAACTACTAAAAGAAAATAATTTCCACAGTAAATTTCTTTATCATTCCTCCCCCGCAACTCTTCCACTTATCTTCATCTAACCGAAACCTTTAAATCAATAAACAATGCCACAAAGCAACTTGTTTTCTTATGGCGTATATTTCAATATTCTCCACAGTTTTCCTATTTGGGAGCCTAACGATAGTAGTATGTATGAGGTATTCGGAATAGTAATTTGTAGATCTATATGATCGACTACCAAAGGCAAGTTTCTATTTCGACTCCTTTGATCATGTAAATAGAATATTGTGATATCGATTACTAGTATACGTAGTCCCTTGAAACGGTGAAGTAAATGGAGATACTTTGAAACAAACTTCTGTCTAGAAATACTTTCCTTATTGTTCATTATTTATGCGTTACTCGCATATTGATTAGACATATTGGAATAGCTTAGCGAATCTGGCGCATTTTGTCTTATTAAATCGGCTATTGTACGTACAGAGTGTTACTCGATCGACGGAACTACGGTCGAACTCGTGAGGGGAACCTCCAATTATACACGAGTGTATATTCTGATATTTTAGTGGTTCATCTAATATGGGATATGCTTTTTTAGACGTAATCACAGTATTAATATATCGCCATTTATATTATATTATATATCGCCATTTAAAATTAAAGAACGACTTATGCATGTTACAAATTAAAAATTCAAATGTCAATATTTTTCAAATATTTAAAACACAATGAAAATTGACGTTTCCATTTTTGTAGTACTAACTTTAGTTCGCCTTTAACGATAGAAGTAGATTTGTTCAACTTTGCAATACAGAGTACTGATGAAACATACAGAGATTTTTTGTGACAATTAATTTGTCTGTCGGTCAGGTACTGGTAAAATTTCAATTTAGTTTTAATTTTCAAAAAGTTGTTATAAAAATAAATAATAGGAACAATCTACTGTAATGGGAAATGTGAGTTCATAATTTAGAATACGTGATATAATAGGGACACTTTGATATCAATATACGGAAATTTTTAACCTTATTTACGTTACATATCTATCTTAATTCAGAAAGAATCTATCTTAATTCAGAAAGGAACTATATATAGCTACTTCCGCTATGCAGTAGTAGTTATGCAATTAAGTGCACCGCCCGCCCGCCCGCTGATAAATGCGCGTGCAGTAAGCAATGCAAAACAAAACTACCACCGTACCACTAAACTCTCAACACGTATTTCACCCCTCAACGAGGCATCATCAGGAGATGTTTGACCACCAAGTGCTAGACACCGAGTGAGCTCCGACCGTCACCGCACTGCTATTAATATGCTTCCTCCTCCCCACTACCACTCAAAAGTCACGCGGCCAATCACGTGAGTGAAAGGCCGGTAAGAGCTAGCTACTCAACGTACGCGTATGTTATATATGAATTTGCGTAGTACGATTAGATCAGTGATTTGAGTAATTGTGTTGGCAAATACGTAATAATGGAGAGGAGGAAACATTCACCTGCTCGTTAAATATAGTTCCCATACCCCCGTATCTTATTATTTCTAACTGTTCCAACACGGCCATCCGTAATCCTTTGTTACAGGTATGTAGTACGTCAAAGGAATGATCGTCTGGTAAACTATGTCCTGACTCTAATAAGTGTTTAGCGAAATTAGATCTTTCCGGACGATTATTCCTATACGCGGAAGTATGTTCCTTATAACGAATATTAAAACTACGACCAGTTTGACCCACGTATACCCCGTCACACCCACCACACTTTAACTTATAAACACCCGACCTCCTGCCAACCTCGGTTTTCTCTTTGCCATTGCAAAACGTACGGCGAATAGTGTTATTAGTTCTGAACGCCACATAAACGCCATTGTCCCTTAAGATCTTCGATACTTTTTCAGATATTGGTCCTAAATATAACAAACTAGATCTATAGTTATGGACAACACGTTCAGGTGGCGTTGGATATAAAAGACCCATCACCTGTTGGTTAACCTTCTTCTTAATTAAACCATCCACCATTCGCCGTTCGTAACCATTTGCAACCGCAATTGAATAAATAATACTAAGTTCTTTATTATATGCTTCTGTATTTAATGGGTATGTCATTAATCTATTTATGTATGAATGAAAGGCTGCAATTTTATGTTGCCAAGGGTGACAGGAGGAGGATGGTATCACCAGATCGGTGTGAGTTGGTTTTCTATATACCTCAAAAACATGCTGACAATGTTCCCGTGTGATAGTGATATCGAGAAAGTTAATGGAATTGTTATTTTCTACTTCCAATTTAAACTTAATTTTTGGATGTAATGTATTTAAATTTGTTACAAAAATATCCAGGTCTTGCTTCGTACCTGTCCAGCATATGAGAATATCATCTACGTACCTATAATAGTAAAAATGTTACTGTTACCCACAATATACCTATTCTCATAGTAATCCATAAAGATCTCCGCCATCAAAGGAGATAACGGAGATCCCATTGCCAATCCCTCCCTCTGTCTATAATAATTCCCATTAAACCTAAAATAATTTTGTTCCATGCAAATATTGGTTAGCCCTACTATTTCGTTTACTTCCTCCGGATGTAGCCTTCTCTTCTCCAATAGACCTGATAATAATGTTAAGCTTTCTTGATAAGGGACATTGGTAAAAAGACTATCTACATCCAGGGAAAGCAAAAACGAGTTCGTGGGTAAAGTAACATCTTTTATTTTATCTATTAAATCAAGAGTTCTTTCAAGACTATATTTTGAAGAAAAAGCTGTTTTAGACTTTATTATATTATTTAACTTCTTAGCTAACTCATATGCTGGGCATCCAATGTACGAAACAACTGGACGAACAGGAACATTGTCTTTATGTATCTTTGGTAACCCGTACAACACAAGAGCTTGTGGATTCATTGGAATAATACGTTTTGACGAGTTCTCGTGTGGAAAAACGAAATTAGAACTCTCTATAGCTTTTTTGACTTCTGCGTTGTACCGATTTGTCGGGTCCGAGCGCAGAGCAACGAAATCACCACTGTGAATGATACTATTGATTTTTTCAATGTAATCATTATGATTTAAAATAACTATACTATTACCCTTATCTGCTTTAGTAACTATTAAATTATTATCCCTGATTTTACGTTTTAATGATTTCGTCACTCGGATCTCGTCTCCAGACGTATTACTAGATAAGTCATGCTTTTTTATTACACTAGCTACCACCGCCCCAACCGCGTTGCCTTTACCGTTCATTGAGCAAGCAATTTCTGAATCTACTGCTAGTTCCTCCACCTTTTTTTGTGTCAGGTTCGGTGTAACATTATATTTGAGGCCCTTCTCCAGAAATGCTAACTCTTTGCTGGTGAGTTGCACACTAGTCATGTTCTTTACCCGTGGATAGAAAACATGTCCAGATTGCCTATCTCCGTCACCAGCATTACAACCATAAAGTCCCCGCCTTACTTCTCCACGTACCCCACCACCATTTCTACCACCAATTCCACCAGCATATCCTCTACCATGTTGAGCTAATGTTAACCTACGTAACTTATCTAACTGAACTAAATATTTATCATGCGCTGCCTGTGAAGCGAAATCTCTTGCCTTATGGTCTAAAAGATCGAATTCTACATTGTGTAAATTAAAAACTAACTCCGTATGTAATACTTTCAAATGTAATTTTAGATTATCTCTAACCGTAAACCAACGGCGAGATTCCGCTTCTAACCAGACCATTTGGGCCTTACGTATAGCAAAACTAGCCGCATGGCTGACCGTGTTGGAACGTATGTTAATATAATCTGGAACTACATTTAACCGCTTGCATTGTTGGTTAAACCAAACGTTTTGAGCTGCCACCCGATGTAGTTTGGTTAATTTGATGTATAAACGCGCCTGTTCAGCTACGCATGCTGATCTTAAATATCTAATAGAATCAGGCTTTACTTTGCGGAAGTCCATCTTAATTCAGAAAGGAACTATATATAGCTACTTCCGCTATGCAGTAGTAGTTATGCAATTAAGTGCACCGCCCGCCCGCCCGCTGATAAATGCGCGTGCAGTAAGCAATGCAAAACAAAACTACCACCGTACCACTAAACTCTCAACACGTGTTTCACCCCTCAACGAGGCATCATCAGGAGATGTTTGACCACCAAGTGCTAGACACCGACGTTTGGTTTAACCAACAATGCAAGCGGTTAAATGTAGTTCCAGATTATATTAACATACGTTCCAACACGGTCAGCCATGCGGCTAGTTTTGCTATACGTAAGGCCCAAATGGTCTGGTTAGAAGCGGAATCTCGCCGTTGGTTTACGGTTAGAGATAATCTAAAATTACATTTGAAAGTATACTCGGTGTCTAGCACTAACACAGGGCTAACCAAAATTTGCATGGAACAAAATTATTTTAGGTTTAATGGGAATTATTATAGACAGAGGGAGGGATTGGCAATGGGATCTCCGTTATCTCCTTTGATGGCGGAGATCTTTATGGATTACTATGAGAATAGGTATATTGTGGGTAACAGTAACATTTTTTACTATTATAGGTACGTAGATGATATTCTCATATGCTGGACAGGTACGAAGCAAGACCTGGATATTTTTGTAACAAATTTAAATACATTACATCCAAAAATTAAGTTTAAATTGGAAGTAGAAAATAACAATTCCATTAACTTTCTCGATATCACTATCACACGGGAACATTGTCAGCATGTTTTTGAGGTATATAGAAAACCAACTCACACCGATCTGGTGATACCATCCTCCTCCTGTCACCCTTGGCAACATAAAATTGCAGCCTTTCATTCATACATAAATAGATTAATGACATACCCATTAAATACAGAAGCATATAATAAAGAACTTAGTATTATTTATTCAATTGCGGTTGCAAATGGTTACGAACGGCGAATGGTGGATGGTTTAATTAAGAAGAAGGTTAACCAACAGGTGATGGGTCTTTTATATCCAACGCCACCTGAACGTGTTGTCCATAACTATAGATCTAGTTTGTTATATTTAGGACCAATATCTGAAAAAGTATCGAAGATCTTAAGGGACAATGGCGTTTATGTGGCGTTCAGAACTAATAACACTATTCGCCGTACGTTTTGCAATGGCAAAGAGAAAACCGAGGTTGGCAGGAGGTCGGGTGTTTATAAGTTAAAGTGTGGTGGGTGTGACGGGGTATACGTGGGTCAAACTGGTCGTAGTTTTAATATTCGTTATAAGGAACATACTTCCGCGTATAGGAATAATCGTCCGGAAAGATCTAATTTCGCTAAACACTTATTAGAGTCAGGACATAGTTTACCAGACGATCATTCCTTTGACGTACTACATACCTGTAACAAAGGATTACGGATGGCCGTGTTGGAACAGTTAGAAATAATAAGATACGGGGGTATGGGAACTATATTTAACGAGCAGGTGAATGTTTCCTCCTCTCCATTATTACGTATTTGCCAACACAATTACTCAAATCACTGATCTAATCGTACTACGCAAATTCATATATAACATACGCGTACGTTGAGTAGCTAGCTCTTACCGGCCTTTCACTCACGTGATTGGCCGCGTGACTTTTGAGTGGTAGTGGGGAGGAGGAAGCATATTAATAGCAGTGCGGTGACGGTCGGAGCTCACTCGGTGTCTAGCGCTTGGTGGTCAAACATCTCCTGATGATGCCTCGTTGAGGGGTGAAATACGTGTTGAGAGTTTAGTGGTACGGTGGTAGTTTTGTTTTGCATTGCTTACTGCACGCGCATTTATCAGCGGGCGGGCGGGCGGTGCACTTAATTGCATAACTACTACTGCATAGCGGAAGTAGCTATATATAGTTCCTTTCTGAATTAAGATGGACTTCCGCAAAGTAAAGCCTGATTCTATTAGATATTGAAAATCTATCTATCTATGTAAAAATCTAAAAGTATAACATAGAAAGAAACCGTTGCATATTAATAGTGGTAGTTCATTTTATACAATGAGTGGATATGACAATCAATTTAGTATAAGTTTCGCAAATTATTTCGCTTTCGCAGTGGGGTGTGTAGAGGAATCGCAGACCTGAATGGATAGGAAAAAAACTATCTTCATCGAACGGAAATCGAACCCACAAACCGTCACGCTTATAGGCAGATGCTCCGCCTCTGCACCACGAAGGTACTAAAGTAATAAAACAATTTTTCATAAACAAAATATTATACACATAAGGTTACATAGATCTACGTACACTTGTCGCTTAAGTAGACATCCCATTAAATCTTAATTAGCGGCTATACAGTGGCTGATCGCGTTTGTAACTCAATATCCTTAACTGATTTATGAATTGATAATGCGATACACTGGACCCGACTTCACTACCTCAATATCATGCCAACGCAAAAGGCTTATAATTTACATAAACCAATATATATATATATATATATATATATATATATATATATATATATATATATATATATATATATATATATATATATATATATATATATATATATATATATATATATATATATATATATATATATATATATATATATATATATATATATATATATATATATATACATACATATATACATATATCTTTTTATTTATAACACTTTCTTGCCTTGAGTAAAAATGTTTCAACGGAGCGTCGTTTTTCTTGATTTCTCATCCCTATAATAATAACTTGACTTAAAATATTAGTGGACAATGATTTCGGAAATAAATGAAGAGTAATAAAATATATCTCCTGAAATGAAGTTTTGACCTAACGCCATTGTTATACTATAAAACTTCGATACAACACAATACGAAGTTAAACCCGTAGAACTTTTCTTTGTAAATAAAATGTTAAATATATTAAACTTCTAAGACGATCTAAAGAATTGCAATGCTGTTAAAAAGATTTAAAATGTTATATTGGAAATGTTTTGTTATGGAATGGCAAGATTTCTATGACTTACGATTTCTTTTACTACGTACAAAAAGTGTTCAACTTTTAATTTTCCTGAAGGGATTTTCTTGAATACTCTTAATACCCTTTAAGTTCACAGTTAACTTTAAATATATGTATATGGCTGTATTTACAAATTTTTATATAAAATATTTATATTTGTCTTATATCACTATATCTTTACATTTGCTTGACTTCATTTAAGACTTGACTTAATTCAAATATCTCTGTATATTAAAACGTGTTTCGTATGATCAGGCTCTATCACCATACCTTTTAAAATAAATTAACTTGTAAAATATATTATTTTCATTTACTAAGCATTAACATAATAACTTTTTATTTTCTAAATGTAAACTAAACAAATATTGAAACTAAAGTCCAGGTATTGTGCGGCCGTCCCAAGTGGACTACAGTTAATAAAACTCCAGGGCGTGGCCCACGCCTCTCTCTCGTGTTGATCAGCACCCTACATAATAAACAGCCCTCTATTAGCTCTATTATGCCGCAAGCAGCCTCATAATGAACAACTTCCTGACCTACTATTTTAATTTTCATCATTTTTTAACGTGAATATAATTTACAGTAGCGTCCATGCAAAATTAGTAATTGCTAGAGTTAAAGCTGCAGGAATTACATGTTATCATGGGATATGGTTATGAAGCTAAAGACATAGATATATATCAGCCCAAATTATATGTTTATGTGATTTTCTGATGTAGATATAGTATATGTTTTGATCTTTTTACTGTGTTTCTTAAATCTATCAAATAATTCTATTATTGGCCAATGCCTTGGGACAAAGGAACCCCTTATAATTCTACTATTTGTTGACTCCAACAAGAAAGGTCCGAAGGAGCCGTATGACTTTTTTGCGTAAATCTGTTTAAACCCTTTCGGACTCGCCACAGGACCTTCGCTTTATTAGTTTAGGACCCTATTACGTTACGGTGTATAAGCACAAAGAGGCTTTATTAAACCTCATACGTGTCTGCTCGTTTTTACTAACAGCCTAAAGGGCTGAGCGTTGGGCTATTTGTTGCCATGACAATCTAAGTTGATTTGAAGCAATATAATAGTGAAATATGTCACATTTCTTGTCAATCCTTGTAGCTCGTTATCAAGTTAATATTTTTTATTATATATGTTATTTTTTTATTTAGATATATATATATATATATATATATATATATATATATATATATATATATATATATATAAATATATATATATATATATAAATATATATATATATATATATATATATATATATATATATATATAAATATATAAATATATATATATATATATATATATATATATATATATATATATATATATATATATATATATATATATATATATATATATATAAATATATAAATATATATATATATATATATATATATATATATATATATATATATATATATATATATATATATATATATATATATATATATATATATATATATATATATATATATATATATATATATATATATATATATATATATATATATGTATATATATATATATATATAAATATATATATAAATATATATATAAATATATATATATATATATATATATATATATATATATATATATATATATATATATATATATATATATATATATATATATATATATATATATATATATATATATATATATATATATACATATACATATACATATACATATACATATACATATACATATACATATACATATACATATACATATACATATACATATACATATACATATACATATACATATACATATACATATACATATACATATACATATACATATATATATATATATATATATATATATATATATATATATATATATATATATATATATATATATATATATATATATATATATATATATATATATATATATATATATATATATATATATATATATATATATATATATATATATATATATATATATATATATATATATATATATATATATATATATATATATATATATATATATATATATATATATATATATATAACAATAATACTATATTCACTTTGTCGTGTACGTATGACATTTCATCATGATTTCCGCCCAATATCGGAGCTCTACGCCGCTGCGATTTTATATTGTTTCAATTAAAAAATATATTTTTACAAAAAAAGTCAATCGCGGCTCGAGTTCCAGTAAAATATTTTAAAATGATAAACCTAGTTAGATTTTGCCGAGACAACTATGTCAGTGTATTTACACAGCTGAACGTATGCGTGCTAACAAGCGCCGTTAAAACAATATGGAGGCGGTGTTTGTTCGCAAAAAGTGATTTTATCCGGGTGGGATTTGGAAAATATTTTCTGCTGGAGATATCGTTAGGACGTTGCGACTGATATTTTTCTTTGTTACATATTTTTCCAGCGTGTTATTCAATTTCTGTAAAGTAAACATATGGATTCTTGGATGATGTTATGACTTCTATTTTCGAATGTTTGTCGATGACTTTTTGAAGATCAGTTAAGTAGGGATTTTTGACATTGTTACCGTGTAGTGTATTTATATTTGTCGTATATGTAAAGGTAAAAATAATTAAAGCATAATAAGTAAACTTTAAAACCTCAAAAGTTCGTGTTTGGACGTGTATATATGTATATATTTATATGTATGTTTATTTTTAAGCTTATAAAGGTTACTTATTGTGCTTTAATTTTTTTAGCTTTTACATATGTACATACTTTTCACTACAATATTAGTGCTTTCTTTTTTTTATTATTTTTTATAGTTGTTGTATGTACTTGTTTAGAGGGAACTGCAGGAACCATACGAACCTGGAACCGTCGTGGCGCAGTGGTCTAAGCGTCTGCCTGTAAACGCGACGGTTTCTGGGTTCGATTTCCAGTCGAGGAAGATGGATTTTTCTATTTCCATTTTCTTCGCTCTGGCAAATAGGCAAAGCGCGGCGTTGAGTTCCGCCACTCAACACGCAATGCCCCGAAAAAAGCGTAAAGCGGGAACGGATAAAAGCAGGGTCTAAGCAACGGAGTGTCTTAGTGCTTTTGAAGTATAATATAAAAATCTAAATATAAAAGATGAAGATAAATATTATACAAATTACAACGTATAGCGACGTTATTTGCCTTTTAAATTAAAAACGCTAAATAAAACATATTACATGAATATTTTCGAGAGCATTTCGTAAAATGAAGTGGTTTAATGTATCAAAGAGATGTTTGAGGAACACGAGTAGATGAAACCGAGCAGTGTGGTCGTCGTCCAGTTTTTATTTGATAATAGTATGAACTAACGTTTTAGTTGCTAATGAAAGCTTATAACGTGTATTCATTAAAAATTTTCTATAATTATATTTTATTAATTAATGGATTTAAATTGCTGTAATTTTAATATTTGCTTATTTATTTTCGAGGTTGTTGTTGATACTGAATGCATTCAAGTGGCGGTTTTTCTAAATAAACTTTTTTTTTAGCTTCTCGCTTTTATCCCGCACACGGCAGGGTAGGCAGAGGGACATGCAGGAACTATATGAACCTAGTGTTAAGGCACTCCGTTGCTTAGTTCCTGCTTTCTCCGTCTCCGCTTTCCGCCGTTTTCGAGGCATTGCGTATTGAGTGGCGGAGCTCAACGCCACGCTTTGCCTAGTTGCCAGAGCGAACAAAACGGAAATAGAAAAATCCATCTTTCCCTAGTGGGAATCGGACCCAGAAACCGTCGCGTTAAAGGTAGATGTTGCGCCTCTGCGCCACTACGGTCCTAAATAAACTTTGAACACGCAATTTACATCAAAATCAAAAATTTAATATGCACAGTGTTATAGTGGTATACTTACACACTGGTGAAATCTGAAAAAAATACTGTAAATGTTGACATTGAATAATGTTGTGGCGGACTTGAGACCTATAGGGAATGTTTTTATTATTAGATTGGATCAAGTACATTTACGTAAACTCTAGTATTTTTGAACTACTTAGCTAAAATCAGATAGATATATAGATACATTTAAATTAAACATTAAACATAGCATTATTTGTTTCTATCTTGTATAGAATATACAAGTTTTACAACGTTAAATTTAATTTAATACATAGATAACGAACTGCAGCGGGACGGGAAATATAACGATGCAGCAACGTTTTTATTCAATTACAGTAGCACAAGACAAACAGTGTCTTTGTACAGACATTCTATGCGATTACGGTCTAGGGATCTCAGGATCTGGCTGTCAATTATATGAGGATTTTTGTGGTTTACATTTATACCACGGCCATGTCTGAGGTTGAATTGGATACCTGGGCGAACAAAATGAAATTGAAAGTAAATCGATTATTCCCATTCTCGCTCTTAGTCTCGGTAGATTCCGTCACTTAATCCACACCCTACAAAATGTGGGTAAAGCATAAAGTTAAAATAATTCATGAGACCAGTTGAAGCAGTGTTGATATTGCAGAAGAAGAATGAATGAAAGATAAATGCTGTGGAGATGTGATCGCTTCGGAGGATATGTGGAGTCAGTTTAGCTGACCAAATCCGCATGAAGAATGTGTATCGATGGTTTGGCCATGTCCAAAGAATGAATGATAAAAGAATAATACAATAGGTGTACGAAGTAAAAGTGAGGGGTAAGAGAGGTAGGAGGGGACCTCGGTGGATTTTAGAAAACACAGTGATAAAGATACTAGAGCAAAGTTACGTAAAAAGCATGAGAACCTCGCAAAGATCATGTACGAAGAGGTTCTCTCTGATAACCCTGCTAGGGATAAAGCGTGAAGCTATGTTGCATATATAGCTTCACGCTTTATGTATAATGTATGTATACATTATATCTATTTTTATAAGAAAACTAAATATTTTAACAAGTGTTTTAAAGTAATTGTAATCCTGACGTACATTTCAAAAAATTTACCGTATTCCGCTGTCAATTAGTCACAGTTAAAGTCAAAGTC
Organism: Dione vanillae; assembly: GCA_037178615.1. Lineage (NCBI taxonomy): Eukaryota > Metazoa > Arthropoda > Insecta > Lepidoptera > Nymphalidae > Dione > Dione vanillae. The sequence goes on along the minus strand of JAZFAU010000209.1, from coordinate 439,042 downwards.
AAGCCAGTCTATCGGTACGTCTATCAAATTTTATAACACGATAGATTAATCTGAAATAGTTTTATTTATAAAAAAATATGTCTTCTACTCTACTTTCGTTTTGTACGATGTAGAATCTCTCTTGGATTTTATTTTAGTAATTTAATATTTATTAAAATACGACTATGAGATGGATATATCGTCAAATTTTGTACAGCATTATCTAACACATTTGAAATGTTGGCTTGTCCTTCCTTTGGTCTACCGCTAGACAAAGGTTATAACAACCTAGTGCAAGTTTGGCTGTGGTGAAATTTGAATGTATAGCTTAATTGGCTAGGGCAATTTAAGCGAGAGGCTTATCTAGGAGATTCGGTTCTAAAACTTTTATATGGAATGATAATATTACTGTACTATATATTTAAATGGTGAGGATATTGGAAAAGGGAATAATCTTGTTACAAATTATGAGAAAAATAATATTTTCAGTTTTTTCTTTTTACTTTTTTTTTTAAACTTTGCCCGCATTGTTGTACACGAAATTAAAATCAAAATTTGTCTGAATAATATAGAGACAATTTGTATTGTATTATACAGTAATGTAAAGATTCAACATACGACATTCACAAATATATATTTCATATTATATTTTATGTTTCGTATATTATAAGTGTATTAAGGTCGATAAGTAGGTGAGGTTTATTAGGGTAGGTAAAAATTAGGTATTAAATAAATGACTCAATGTTAACTATTTGTAAATTTTGTAAAAGATATTTTGTTAGATTGTTATTAATATTGAACGTGTACAAACATATTTTAAACTTGACTTTTTAACTACAATTTTCTACTCTACTTTCAATTTGATTGGATCATAAGGGAGAAAATGATATCATAGATATACAAACAAATTTAAAAAATAACACAAAATATTCCTTTTTAAAAATCCCTGTTCTTTTTCTATAAAATGAAAGTGTTCATCTTTATATTTAACTTATTATTCGGTAACGAACTGCGCCGGGCTGCGGTGAAGTTTTTATTGAATTACTCCGGCACAAGACAAATAATGTCTCGGTCAGTCGCTCAGACAAGCGTTTGCGGTGTCCCTCTGTGTACTGTACTTTCTAATTAATGCTTTCAAGCAAAAAAATGGTTTTAATTTATTAATAAGTAATCTCTTCTTTTAGTATTTGATTTATCGTAATAAACAAAAAATATAATAATACCATTATATTATTTTTTGTAGTTGCTTTGGTCGTAAGTACTAGTAAAAATACTAGATAGGCGAATGACAATGGCGTGAACATTAATGTTCATTAATATTTTATTATTTAACTTCTTATTATAATTAAATTTTTATAGCTTATAGTTAGCAAAGAAATTAAAATTTGAATATAAATAGGTCATCACGAAATAATTACTTGCCTTTTCAACGTTTTGTATTCCTTCAGTTAGAAATTGCCCTATTGTGGTGGTACTCGCGAGAGCAATGTAGTACGGACGAACGCGGTCATTCTCATGTTAATACGAGGTTATTTTCTATATAGCTTCCTCTTCAATAGATTATAATGGAAAAGGCGTGTGGTTTGGGCATATTGTAGAGCTATTCTTTAGAATGTTTCATTCAATTTTCTTAATGGTGCTTTAATTTGTTAATACTTTGGATATACGCTGATATAATTGTAAATGTAAAATTTACATTATAAGAGGCAAGTAATTCAGTGTTACTATGTCACTTCTAGCGGAAATAAAATTATTTATTTTACGTAATCTACTAAATTGGCTTTAACTTGAATATATTTTACGCTATTTTGTGTACTTTCCCGTGATTCAGAGGAAACTGGCATCTGAGATTGCCTTGTCTAAACAGAGGATATCTTGTTTGCTACGCTGCGGGCGCTAAGAATTGGCCCATTGTTCACCAGCACCGCACGTACTAACTCGAGTGTTGTTAAAATTTCATTGTGAATGGACAATTTTATTTTCTCTCAGCATTATTTATTATAAGTAGGAATATAATTTAAAAGCTATTTTTTCTCAAACTACATCGACTTTCTTTGCGATTTAAATACAAAATAATATATTTTATTTGTAAATTTTGTTGTATTAATTACATTATTTATGAAAGCTTTTTTGTTCAGGTAAAATGGTTCGAACAACAAAGAGAAAAAAGAAGAATCAAGCGAGATTATAATCCCTATGAGGGATCGCTTTGGTCGCAGATACAACGACGGTTGCCATCTCATCGGACTAGGCATAGGGCGATCAATCCTTCACCCTTCTTTCCGGACCCTCTATATAAGGAGCAATGGTACTTGGTAAGTGAAATAATATATATTTCACAATTTAGTATTTTTTATTTTGACAAGTCTTTTTTTTAAATTGAATGAATGACGTAAAATATTTATATAGATTAAGATTGAAATTTTCAAGTATATTTTAGATAAATTATACATTCACAATTTATTTTCTTTAATAGAATGGTGGTGCTAAAGATGGACTTGATATGAATGTAGCTCCAGCGTGGCAGAAAGGTTATACAGGTAAAGGAGTAGTAGTGTCTATTCTCGACGATGGCATACAAACAAATCATCCTGATCTTGCTCAAAATTACGTAAGTACAACAAATATCCTCGAATTAAGTTTCCAAAAACTTAACAAATCAAAGCTCACTTATTAATTTTAATTTTTTATATACGAAATATACTTTTTTTATTAGGATGCTCTTGCTTCTTACGATATAAATGGAAATGATGATGATCCAATGCCTCAAGATAACGGTGATAATAAACATGGTACACGATGCGCTGGTGAGGTAGCAGCAGTTGCTTACAATCAATACTGTGGAGTCGGTATAGCATATAATGCTAGTATAGGTGGTGTAAGAATGTTAGATGGCATCGTCAACGATGCAGTAGAAGCTAGAGCCTTAGGATTAAATCCCGATCATATAGATATTTATAGCGCTTCTTGGGGTCCAGAGGATGACGGAAAAACTGTCGATGGTCCAGGACCATTAGCTAGGAGGTAAGTATTTGTCCAGTACTAATATTCTGCTGGAAAGTCACTTTATTATGTTCTTTATATTAAAACCGTGTATGGTTTTCAGGGCGTTTATTTATGGTGTAACGAGTGGTAGACGCGGCAAGGGTAGTATTTTTGTATGGGCATCAGGAAATGGTGGAAGACACACTGACTCCTGTAATTGTGATGGATATACCAACAGTATATTTACATTATCAATATCCAGTGCTACACAGGGTGGATATAAGCCTTGGTATTTAGAAGAGTGTTCTTCTACTTTAGCTTCGACGTACAGTTCAGGAACACCAGGACACGATAAAAGCGTTGCTACGGTTGATATGGATGGTAGATTACGAGCTGATCATATATGTACAGTCGAACATACTGGAACCTCAGCGTCTGCTCCACTAGCGGCTGGAATCTGTGCTCTTGCTTTAGAAGCTAATCCAGATTTAACCTGGAGAGATATGCAATATTTAGTGGTTTTAACTTCAAGGCCGCAACCATTAGAGAAAGAAACTGGATGGATTGTTAACGGCGTGAAAAGAAAAGTCAGTCATAAATTTGGTTATGGATTAATGGATGCTAGTGAAATGGTAAATTTAGCTGAACAATGGGTTTCTGTTCCTCCTCAACATATATGTAAATCACAAGAAATTAATGAAGATAAACCAATAGAATCTTCATACGGGTATACTTTAAGTGTTCATATGGACGTGAACGGATGCAGTGGAACAGTGAACGAAGTGCGATATCTTGAGCATGTACAATGTAAGATATCTCTAAGATTTTTCCCTCGTGGAAATCTTCGTATTTTACTTACTTCGCCAATGGGAACAACATCGTCATTATTATTTGAAAGACCTCGTGATGTTATCAGTTCTAACTTTGATGATTGGCCATTCTTAAGCGTTCATTTCTGGGGTGAAAGAGCAGAAGGGCGGTGGAGTTTACAAATCGTAAATGCTGGTAACAGACATGTAAACCAACCAGGAATTCTCAAGAAATGGCAATTGGTTTTCTACGGTACCGCAACGGAACCTATTAGATTGCGATCTAAAAAGCCATCAGCAGTGGCTCCGCCATATGCCTTCCCTACAGCCGCTGACGGCTACGATGTCGGGGATTCTTTTTACAATACTGACGCGTTTAACAGTTACCAAAACTTTCCTTTATTTGCTGCGGGCTCAAACCCCGAAAAGGCAGTAGCAAGTTTAGACGGACATAACATTCCCTCGCCGCATGGGGAAAATGTCCTCGCCGATAGCAACGATAAGCGCGTCATGCATGAATGTGATCCCGAATGCGACACTCAAGGGTGCTATGGAAAAGGACCGACTCAATGTATCGCCTGCAAGAATTACAGATTGGACGATGCCTGTGTATCTCGATGTCCGCCACGAAGTTACGCGAACCAAGGTGGTCTTTGCTTTCCATGTCACGAGTCTTGTGAGACGTGTGTTGGCCCCGGACAGGACTCCTGTTTGACCTGTGCACCCGCTCATTTATTAGTCGCTGACTTAGGGCTATGCTTACAACAGTGTCCTGATGGATATTGGGAAGACACGGAAGCGTCAACTTGCAGACCTTGTGCAGCACATTGTTCCACTTGCTCGGAGCGTGACTTATGTACTTCATGTGAACATCACTTGGTCCTCTACAATGGAACGTGTTCGGCTTCGTGTCCACCATCCACGTATGAAACTGATGATTACACATGTGCCAAATGCGATACGTCTTGTGAAACTTGCTTCGGATCAGAATCTACACAGTGCTTGACGTGTCATCCATCCAACTATATCCTCGACGGCCGTTGTGTTAACGTTTGTCCAAATGGATACTATCCAGATAAGAAAAGGAAAGAATGTATGAAGTAAGTTACTAATCACTTTAATCTTCTGACTGAAAAATTGATAATATTTGTTTTGAAGTAAAAAACACTGATTTCAAAATATTTTTTACAATAAAAGTAAGTTTGAAACGAACGTAATTTGCTTATTAATAACATGAAATTATGCATAGCATTTATTAAAGTTAGTATAATTTTAGGTGTCCAGTTGGTTGTGCGACATGTTTAACTTCATTTTGTCTGACTTGTAATTCGAACTGGGAACTAAATAAAAAAGGCAAATGCATAGTAGTCGGCAGTGACCGCTGTGCTGCCGGTGAGTTTTCCGACGGAGGACAATGCAGCCCTTGTCATGGTGACTGCGAGTCTTGCTTCGGCGAAAACGCGGGTAGTTGTTTAACTTGCCCATCGCCGAATTTATTGCAAAATCATAAGTAAGTTAAAGTCATTTGTTATGTATGTGTACTGAACTTTAGTTATATATTATATTTTTCCGAAACATTTAAAGCCTCGCTCTTTGGGGTTAAATTTAATTATGACAATTGTATTATGGTCCATAGAGTATATATTTATTTTAAGTATATATATATATTAAGACAATCCTAACGTCCTAAAAAAATTATAATAAAAGAGAAATATTGTTTATTTATATATTAAACATAAATAAACAATATTTCTCTGTTTACACTCTAAATTTAGTATTTTAGCTTGCTAAATGACCTTATTTCATGTTATTTTCCCTTTTAAACTGAAACATTTATGTTAAGTATTACTTGAGCCATCTTCGTTTTAATCAACACTTAGTTCGTAAAGCGAAAAATATAAAAATATATTAAACTCATTAAGTGAATATCACCCAGCATCCAGTCTTAACAAAATGCAACGAAGCTACTTACGATCGTTCCCGTAATCTTCTATCTACGCTAATGCTATGTTACGTCGACCTTAATACCTAGTTGTATGAAACTAAGTTTGAAGTTGATTATTTTGTCATTATATATTTAGTTGTTTTGTAATGGCGATACATATATATTTTTTTTATTTTAATGATTTTTAAAATGTTAATACATACTGAGGACAAAAAAATACTTAAAAAAAAAACATAAAAATTTGAATGCAGAGGGATTTGAACACATGCTCAGTATTCAAACGAAATTGAAATTTATATTGAATATAATATGCGAAATTTTTATTTATATATATATATATATATATATATATATATATATATATATATATATATATATATATATATATATATATATATATATATATATATATATATATATATATATATATATATATATATATATATATATATATATATATATATATATATATATATATATATATATATATATATATATATATATATATATATATATATATATATATATATATATATATATATATATATATATATATATATATATATATATATATATATATATATATATATATATATATATATATATATATATATATATATATATATATATATATATATATATATATATATATATATATATATATATATATTATATATATATATATATATATATATATATATATATATATATATATATATATATATATATATATATATATATATATATATATATATATATATATATATATATATATATATATATATATATATATATATATATATATATATATATATATATATATATATATATTTAATTCACAATAGTTCCCCATTACAAGCATATTGCTAATTCTGAAAGATTAAATTTAATACGCAGCGTCTCAAATTAAGCTGGAAAAAGGAGAACAGAGTGACTTAACTATCTAAATGAAAAAAATTGTCTATAAACCTATATTGTCATAATAATCCCATTCCACAGATGTGTAACAGAGTGCACCCGCGGCTACTACGCCGAGGCGGGACGTTGCACCCGGTGCATGCACGGCTGTGCAGATTGTGCGTCGCGTTTGAATTGCACTTCTTGCACAGGCTCTTTGAGGCTACAATCTGGGGCCTGCAGGGCTGTGTGTGCCGATGGGTATGTTTTTTGTATGTTTGTGTCTATTGTCTTTGTTTTTTTATTCTTACTAGCAAAGTTAAGTAGACACTTTCATTGTAAATAGTGCCTGAATGAAATTGAACGATAAGATATATGATTGTGTGTATATTGATATATCACGAGATATATTTGATTGTTTTGTGTTTGTTTGTGTTTATTGTTCTTGTGTTTTTATTCTTATTAGCAAAGTTGTGTTATGTTGTAAACAGTGATTGAATCAAATTGAACCATAACGTATATGATAGTATGTAAATTGATATATCACGAGATATATTTGTTTGTTTGAGTTTATTCTTTTTGTTTTGTTTTTATACTTAAGTTATTGAATTAAATTGAACCGTAACGTATATAATTGTAGGTAAATTGATATATCTTGAGATATATTTGATAATAAATATCATAGAATAGGTTTTCCTTACGTAAGAATCGAACTTAAACTTTAAAAGAAATTGATAAACAAATATGTTAACATTTTATTCTATTTAAAGGTAAATCCCGTGTGATTTTAATTATATTACAAATTGTATATTTTACGTAAATAGTATATTTGAAATGTGTTAATAAAACATTTTAATGTAACCGCGCATAATATTTACTAAGCTCACTGCAATTAAAGCTCTGCAAATAACGTTAATATAAAATCTTTTTAAAGTGTTCACGTTAAATGTGGTTGGCGACATTTAAAATTTGGTTAAAATTGGTCAAAGCTTTTTGAGGTTAAAATGAACCATGATATGGTTATCATGGTTAATAATTAAAATAAAGGTCTATTGACGTTTGGACAAAATATAAAAAATAAGTGAGTAATATAACAATGTGTCATAGCATTTGGTTATAATGTTATGTTTTCTTTTTTTTCTCTATGGAATAATATTTAAAAAAAATCAGTCAAGTGCGAGTAATAAATGCAAACTGAGGGTTCTGTACCCATTTTATGATTGTATAAACGTATTGCGCTAAGGATAATATTACTTATAAATATTGCTTTTGTTGTATGGGACGTATATGGAATGGGTAAGGGACCCTTTAATATTTACTTCATTGTTATTAATTTATATATTTTGAAAGGTAAAGGACAATGGAGGCTTAGTAATACGTAACCGTTCTAAGTTATGGGTACGGAACTCTAAAAATATAAAATAAATTAAAAAGCTGTCAAATAAACATATAGCTATAGATAGATACATACGGCTATATATAAATACTATTTCGTTTCTGCCCCAAAATTACAAAAAGAAAACGCTTACGATTTTCGTTATATGAAATTTTTAGATGAAGGATTTATTAGAGTTTGTTTTTGTTTGTTTTGCTATCCCGTTACCGCTACCGTTACTTTACTTTGCTCCGGTTACCTTTCCAATATTGTGTAAAGTTGAAATTTTTGCGCAAACCTCCAGGGACTGACAGACAGATTGGAAACTCTGCTTACCTTTGCCGTTCTCTTTTTAGCCCCCTTCAATCTACTTGTATCTGCGATATTGTAAGCTTTACACACATATTTGTATAGGTATGTATGATTTATAGAAATGTATATATGTAGATGGGTTTGTGGAGCTAAAAGCACTCGGTTGATTGCTTCTTATATAAATATCGTTGTGGGAAACATAACGCTGTTAATCGTTGTTTACGTAGAGGATGTTTGGTTATAATCTTTAAGAATGTATCAAATATATATGTGGATTATATATATATATATATATATATATATATATATATATATATATATATATATATATATATATATATATATATATATATATATATATATATATATATATATATATATATATATATATATATATATATATATATATATATATATATATATATATATATATATATATATATATATATATATATATATATATATATATTATATATATATATATATATATATATATATATATATATATATATATATATATATATATATATATATATATATATATATATATATATATATATATATATATATATATATATATATATATATTATATATATATATATATATATATATATATATATATATATATATATATATATATATATATATATATATATATATATATATATATATATATATATATATATATATATATATATATATATATATATATATATATATATATATATATATATATATATATATAATTTTCTATAATTCCTACCCCAAAACAGGTACTACGCAGATCGTGGCACTTGTTCCAAGTGCTACTTGTCTTGTCGCACGTGTATCGGCCCGCGGCGTGATCAATGCGCCTCATGCCCGCAAGGATGGAAGCTGGCAGCTGGAGAATGCCATCCTGAGTGTCCGCAAGGTATTTTATGTATAGTATATATATTTATATGTGATTTTTGATTGTAAGCTAGTAAATGTTATGTTAGTAGTGTCTGTAGGATATAAATGTCAGTCACGTGAAATTTAAGCTTGGTATAACTTATTGTAAAACTAATTTATGAAATTTAAAATGCTTCTAGAAGATGTTCATTTTTTTTCTTATGAACATGCGCTTTATCCCGCACATGGTAGGCAGAGGGAACTGCAGGAACCATAGGAACCTAATGTTAAGACACTCCGTTGCTTAGTCCCTGCTTTTTCCGTTCCTACTTTCCGCCTTTTTCGATACGTTGCGTGTTGAGTGGCGGAACTCAACGCCGCGCTTTGCCTTAGATGCCAGAGCGAAGAAAATGGAAATAGAAAAATCCATCTTCCCCTCATGGAAATCGAACCCCCAAATTGTCACGTTTACAGGCAGATGTTACGCCTCAGCGCTGGGACGGTCCTCAGATGCTAATTTAAATTTATATAAAAGCTTTTCTAGTATTGTTCGTGAATTTTCATATTTTTTTAATTAACAAAACAAAAAACATTAAAGTGAACTAATCTCATACAATTAAAACAGGCTTCTACCAAACAAGCGACGGTTGTCGACATTGTCACCACTACTGTCGTGAATGCAACGATTCGGGTCCCCTCCACTGTACATCGTGTCCATCGCGTTTCATGTTAGACGGCGGCCTCTGTATGGAATGCTTAGGGTCACAATACTTGGAAACCAGCAGTGGATTGTGCAGAGGATGCGACGAAACGTGCAGAAGTTGTTCCGGACCAGGGAAGTACAGTTGTACAGGATGCTCTAGGCCTTTGAGATTGGATAGGTAAGTTTGTTTTCGTTTTACTTACTTTGCTTTAACTTTCGGTTATGTATCGGTTTGAGTTGGAATGGAAAGCTAGTTGAGATTACACTCTTGGTTGGTTGTGGTTGATTGGACTTTTGAATCTTTTGACTTAATTGTATTTAGAATTGAAATTTATAGAATTATAAAAAAAACTTAGAGTATACATAATAGATTTAAAAAAAACAGTTTTCAAGCAAAGTATAAGTTATTATTTATATTCACCCTACGAAAATTGAAATTCTTATATTTTCTATAAAATTAGAATATATAGATCTACTCAGCAATAAATGTTTTTAAATATTTACATTTTCACAAGCTTTCTTGCAGAATAAAAGCTTAAATTCTTATACATAGGTATTTTGTAAGTTTATAATTAGGGACCATTCTCGAAGCTCTAAAAAACCTAGCCTTCCTAATTGTAGGTTTTATTTAACGACCACATTTTTATACAAAAAAATAGGCATGGCATGACCCAGTTCTTTAACTTTTTTAAATTATAACAAACTTGTACAGTTATTTTGTGGTAATCCTAATTTTTATTTAATTTTAATTAAACGTCTCAAATGCGAACTGCGGTCGGGAGTTTCTATTTTCTCTAATGAAATTATTTTTTGTACGAAGCATTATTGTTTTTAAATAAAGTATGAAAGACTGTTAACAGGAGCTGTTGGTAAAAATTGGGCTATTTGAGCATTTTTAATAATTATATTAGTTTTAGTGCATAATACTAGACAATATTTCGTAGAAAGGCGGAAAGTGTATGAAATAGTGTTTAAACACTAAGTTCTTTTTGCTTATTCTACTTAAAGTAATAAAAAAAGGATATATAGAATAATAATTACTCGGGATACTGACACTGTGAATGTAACCCTAGATATATTTTAATAAATGTTGGGTGTAATTAATATTTAATGAATTAATAATTAATATTATTGTTAATTTTACGTATATATAAATTCTGAATTTATATAATACACAAGTGTTTTACGTAAACAATGCAAATGGAAATTATTTTACACTTAATATTCATAATTTATTAAAATTAATTTGAAACCAGTCGTGGTGTTGCATTACATTTTCTACTTGAAAATCCATATATTGACTGTTGATTCGATTCATTTTCGGGGGAAAATCGATTATTTTAATTTCTTTTTCATTTTATCTTCTCTTCTCTTATGAACACAAAAAAGTACTTCGACCTCTTAACACACATTGTCGACCAAGTCCTTATTATTTGAGTGTGTAAGTAACTAAGCTGAAACCTGTTAAAGAGCTTTATACTACTTTAAAACTTAACGCTCAATAGTGACGGGTCAAGAGACCCTAAAGTTGGCGGGTTTTTATTCCTTAAAGAACCTGATATACCAATTTCATAGAGACTTTTCGTAAATGCAATTTTAAATATTCTTTAGTATTCATTTATGTATAATTTCTTTGTAATATCAATTGCTTACGGCTTGAATTGGTTATTATTATGCCTTGCTAGAGCTCTGGAAAAAAAACTTTTGAATGTGCACCAAACACACGACTTTCACCCGTTTACAGTAAGACGTTCCAGGCGCTGTTACTGTGCCTTGATATATAGATGTGGTATCTATGTTGAGGATAGGTCAAAGTCAAAAGTTATAGTCAACAGTCAAAAGTTAAAGTTAACAGTCAAAGTCATATATATATATATATATATATATATATATATATATATATATATATATATATATATATATATATATATATATATATATATATATATATATATATATATATATATATATATATATATATATATATATATATATATATATATATATATATATATATATATATAATATATATATATATATATATATATATATATATATATATATATATATATATATATATATATATATATATATATATATATATATATATATATATATATATATATATATATATATATATTTATTGAACCCTTTGCCAATATTAAAAAAATATTTTTTTTATTCATGAGTGAAATAAAATATATTTTTTGTTTCTGTATATTAGATTGAACAATCAATGCGTGCAATGTTGTTCGGAACGTGGGGTATCTGCAAATTCAACAGCTGATTGCTGTCACTGTCATCCTGACACTGGTAAGGCCTTCTTTGTGTCTTCTCCATTCAACGTAAAATTGGTGAAGTGAATTGTACTCGCACGTCTAAACCGCCATAAATAAAGAGACGAAGAAGAATTTTTGTATAAATATTTATAAATTAATGTATTTTAATTTTTGTTTTAAATGTCTGTAAATGATTTATAAAATGTTAATCCATACTAAGGATAGAAAAAAATATTTAAAGAATGTCATGAACGCATAGCTAAGTGGCCCTTAAACAATCCGGGTTAAAATCCTGCATCTTTCTAATTTTTTTGTATTTTTTATTTAAACGTTGATACGATTAAGCTGTAATAATGCTAGATCTAGAGAAAGTGATTTTCAGTTATACATATAATTATGTTGTATAATTGTGAAAGTATATAATGCTGACATTATGCTGTGATAATTTTGTGGTAACTGACGACGCCCATATCTGAAAAATAAATATTTATTAACTTGGAACGTTAAATTTAAAATCCTTTTTCATTTTTCATCTTTGAACATCTGTAGATAATTAATTCGCTCTATATATATATATATATATATATATATATATATATATATATATATATATATATATATATATATATATATATATATATATATATATATATATATATACATATATATTTATTTATTATATCAACATAAAAGGAAATTATGATAATTATAACACCTATATTTAGTTTTTAAATAACAAATTGTTAGAACTAATACTATTGTTGTTTAGTCTATTAATATTATTTTTTAGTCTATTAATATTCTTAAAATTCTGAACAGGTGAATGTATAAACGCATCGGTCGCTGGAAAACGTCGTATAACCGAATGGAACACGGTACAAGCGGCCAGCCAACAAACGTCCTCGTCTATAGCACTTATAGCACTAGTGGCTGCGTTGGCGGTTACTGTGTTGGTTGCAGGTTTATTTGTTTCTCAGGTAAGATTTCTTTTTTTTTAGATTATTTCCAAGTGATTTTCTATACATATAAAGCGTGAAGACATGAAAAAAAGTAATAAAAAAGAAGATTTTTATATTGTTTAACATTGTAACTGCTATGAAAAGTTTTGTTTCCTTAGATTTTGATTAATATAACAAGAGCAAGTGCTTGTAACATATTGTTATATGTTAATTAACCTATAGACTGTCGTGGCGCAGAGGCATAGCGTCTACCTGTAAACGCGACGGTTTGTGGGTTCGATTCCCACTCGAGGAGGATGAATTTTTCTATTCTTTCTGCTCTGGAAACTAGATAAAGCGCGGCGTTGAGTTCCACCGCTTAACACGCAAAGTCTCGATAAAGGTGGAAGGCGGGGATGAAGAAAGCAGGGAAAAGCAACGGAGTGTCTTATCACTAGGTTTTTGTGGTTCCCTCAGCCTACTAAAAAAAATAAACTTAAATTAAAAAATGAACTTAAATTAAATTTAATATAGCTATGCTATTAAAAATATTATTTATAGATTTTCGAAATATCATAAGTATTTTTAACAAATCTAATCCAATATTAAATACAAACTATTTTCTTACAGGGTAGAAAAACGCGAAAACTTAAATCAAAATCTCACAAAGGCCCTCTCTACTCGCCACTGGCGTGTACAGACGATGACGTCACGATCCTAGCGTCCAACACCGTGTTCCCAGTTTACGAACAAACAGACAAACATACAGAAAGTGAACCGTTCCTTTGCCATTCCACTACGTAGCATTCTGACACTGTGATGTAGACGTAAGTAAATACAATTGTGTTTTTAGGTAGTCTTGTGTTTCTTATCTGTGGCAGGTCGGGTTTTTTGACAGCTGTCAATTTTGTCTTACATACAGGTGACATTTGTTTTATATATATGGTATTTCAACATAAATAATGAACTAATTGATGAATTGAATTGGAACGCTTATATAACTTTTATATGAAAATACACGAAAGTTTAAATATTATTTTTACTGTACATTGTTTTACGTATACTAAAACCCGACCTACTAAGATTGTTAGTAATATTCAAATTAATAAAGATACAGATTTGCATACATCATAGTTTCAATATTTTTGTATTTGTACGTTGTACAATATATATATATATATATATATATATATATATATATATATATATATATATATATATATATATATATATATATATATATATATATATATATATATATATATATATATATATATATATATATATATATATATATATATATATATATATATATATATATATATATATATATATATATATATATATATATATATATATATATATTGGGTTTATGTTTATATCGGTATCATATTTATCATGTCATTTAATAATACATATAAAACAAATAATACATAAGTACGAAATTTATAGATGAATGATTAATATTGTATGCCCTTTTTAAAAGCATAAATATATATACTATAAATAAATTACAAACATTCTATATTTAAATCTATTTGTCTCTAACTAATTATTATATTATACTTTATTATAATAATAATTGAAAATTTCATAATATTAAACATTCATAATCAAATTAATATGTTGGAATATGTTGTTTCGAGGACCACTCGTTAGGCGTAAGGTTATATATATTTAAATAATGGCTCAGGAGATCTAAATATAGTATTAAATATATATACATTATAGAATATGATAAATTGTTAAGAAATATTTTAATGTCCATAATATGTAAAATTTCTTTTTTTAATTAATTTATGACTTTAAGGGGGTTATAATAATGACAGTATACTTTTTTTTATGTAATCAATCGCCATAGAGTATGTACAAACAATAATATATATATATATATATATATATATATATATATATATATATATATATATATATATATTATATATATATATATATATATATATATATATATATATATATATATATATATATATATATATATATATATATATATATATATATATATATATATATATATATATATATAATATATATATATATATATATATATATATATATATATATATATATATATATATATATATATATATATATGACATATAAACCCGTCATATATATGAAATATACACGATTAATAAATTAAAACTCCTGAGTCTTTTAATCGTCACAAATATATATAGTGATATATAATTAATTATTCAATACGTCTTTATATAATGTTACATATACATTTAATAATAAATACATACATATAGTTAGAACATATTATTCTAGATGGCGACACGCCTTGTGATAAGTCTTTTGTATCTTACATTGTTTATTGTTTGAAGCTTTAGAACATTATTTAATGTGTTATTAAGAATTTTTCTATAAGAAAATAAGATAATATTTGCACTGTGATTAAATTTGATAATTTGTTTTATTAATTTCAATGAGTATCTGGAAGTTACAAAGAAGCTCTAAGATCGATAAAAAAACTACCTTCTCAAGTATATTATTTTCCTATAAATGATATAAAATTCGAAACGTACACTATTAAGCTGGATACTAAAGCGAGCTTTCAATACGTCATTCGCTTTTTGATTACACGATAAAAGATTTTTCCTCACAAAATAGGTTATCGGCCAAAAAACTTTGATCTTCGCTACAATAAGCTCTAAGATCAACCGAAGTTCCCTAATCCCGGTCAAGAGCACAAATGTGCCCTTATTAACCGATTTTGTTTACTGATCGTAAAACGAAAATTTGCTTGCCTTCCCATATTAGAGTTACAAATTTTCCCTTTCACGTACACCCATCGTCACGTCACCTTATAGCTTTAAATGGGAGAGTCATATTTTGCATTCATTCAGTCCCAATACATTTACATAATAAATGCGTGTAAAAACATAAAAGAACTTATAATCTGTATAACGAGCAAAATATTAAACGTTATTTTATCAAATTCTTCATTACAATAAGAGAAATATAAATAATAATCTATTTAAATCTACAGTGTGTAGATTCCTTAAACTACTCACTTTTCTTCTTAGAGAATTACTTTTGACTAGCAAGTATATATAGTGAGTTAGGTAAACCCATCGAGTCAATGTCACTCCGTACCATTTTGTACACAAGACACAAGTTTTAATTGATATTTGCATAGAGCCTTTGGTGTAACTTTAAATTGATTTCATAAAGCAATTTGACTTAAAGAATTGTATTATTGTATAATTGTTTAAGTATTGTATAATTGTATTGTAAGTGACGTCCAAAGACAAAAGTGTTAAAATAGTTAAAAAAATAGTAAACTCGGTTTCACATCTAACATACTATATCTTATCTACATATATAAAAAATGAAAAGTATTTCCTATTTTTTAAAAATTTTAGAAACAAAACACAATACTAAAATAACAGCTTTTGTGCGCTTAATTGTTTTTCCATGAACTTTTGTCAAAAAGCTTGATTACGTATTTTTATCATTTATTTCAAACAGTAAACAATGTACAGTACGAAAATAAATAATTTGTGTATAAAAAAAATATTTGTCTTACAGATTGTGAAGCCATAGTGTCACAGAGTGACACAGCTCTCTCTATATTACGTCACAATATTTTCATAGTTACTTTTTTAAGTAGTATATAGGCCCAAAAGTTACCATAGCTAATTACTGTACAATATAATTTTAAATACTTGCAATTAAAAAAGATAAACGTCATTTAATTAAATAGATTTCAAAAAAATATATATTTTTTAGTGATTTTTTGTCATTATCTGTCTTTATTTTTAATTTAAGCACAGCCTTATTTCGTTTCATTACGTGTAGTCGAAGCCTTATTTTTTTAGGCCTTTTTCTGGAAATAATATTAATATTTCTATAATCACTACTAATGGAGACACACAATAGTCAATTATCTTTTAATTGAGATACGAATAATATTTAATGGAGGCTTGTCGTTATAGATTCTACTTATAATATATAGATTTTTCGGAAAACTCTGAAACGAATTGAGGTAGAGATTAAAATACTTTCATTAATTTACTCATTAACCCAGAAATTAACGCGTTACTAGGTGAAATAAAACCACTTAATGAGTGGTACCATACTCAGGCAAGAAAATGGAAACAGAGATTTTCTAGTTTTTATATTTATAGCCCGAACACATAGTCTATATAATAATTATAATAGAAACGATATTTAATCACAAAATAAAACTTCCATACCGACATTAATAATAATTTATTAATTTTAAATCTTCTTTTCCTATAACTTTCCTCTCGAATATGATTATTTAGAAAATAATTAGGAAAAATATACTTATTTTACATCAGTTATTAAGGTTTTTTTATGTAATATATCTATATATGTATATGTTTATTTTACTAATTATATGTTATTCGATTTTGATGTATTGTTACCATTACCATCACAAATGTAAATAAATATATAGTTGGGTATGTTGAATTGTTGAAGTAAATTATTAAAAAAAAAACATCTAGTCCTTTTCTTAACTTCTATATATAGAAGAGGACGCATATATATATTTAGTTTTATACATATACATACATATATATATATATATATATATATATATATATATATATATATATATATATATATATATATATATATATATATATATATATATATATATATATATATATATATATATATATATATATATATATATATATATATATATATATATATAATAAATTCGTTTATTATGTATTTGTCAATTATATTTATATTTATTTATATATTTTTATTGTATAAGTATAATTATAATATAATATAGAATTTCGTTTTTACGTACTTAGTTTTAAATCTTGACATCTGGTTGGGTTCGTTCACACTGTCAATTTTATGCATAATTACGATGTTTTTGAACATACACTTTATATTCTTTTGATCTGTCTGTTTAGCCTTTTATAGTTTGTTTTAGTGGAAATCTTTTTAATTGAAATTGTATTTTTGTATGAACTATTATTGTGCAATTCATATTTATAATAAAATAATTTCTGTGTCAGTCTGTTGTTTAATTTTTTGACCCAAAATTGTGTTTTATTAAATTGTCTGGACTGGACTGGCAAATTGGGATTGAATCTACATTCCCCGTTTCTTGGGTAATGAAGCGTTGAGTTCCGCCACTTAAAACGCTGTATCCCTTATGTATTATAATGAACAGAGTACTCTAACAAAATTATTTATTTTAGTATTTAAACGGAAATTTGTGTTTTTCTAGCTATATAATGATAAATCTCTTTTATAACCGAAGCAAACAAAATAAGTACCAGAAGATACGACAAAAAAAAACAATTATAACAGAATTACCTAAAATTTTATATTTTGTAATGAAGTATCAACTATAAAGTTTCATAAACATATGAATATAGTCAAAAATTAATTTAAGTAATTTTATTTTAAAAAAGATGAAACAAAAGGATTACACAAAGTAACAATATGTTATATATAAATTATACTGGAAATCAAAACACTCGTCCCAACAGGACAAACCCTTATTATAGTAGCAATATTGGGCTTGTTATTTGCATAGTATTGTACTGCATTAACATTTAGACAATCGGTACCCGACCGACCGTCCGTACTAATACTACATTTTAATAGAAATACGATATGTTGTTTTGGGTCCCCCGAGCTTACTGTATTAAAGCTCTATATAATAGAGCTTTAGATTATTTTATTATGGTTTTGTTTGGAAAGTTTATTTTTTAGTTTAAATTATTGGTAAGTGTGAATTTAAGTTTGTATTTATTAAATATTTGCATGTGATATACGATTTTTTTTAAAATTACAAATTGATCTTTTAACATGTATTACTCTATGTACTTATATTTATGCAGATAAGCACATACATACGAATGTACATAAAGGCATTAGTGGTGGAGGTAAGTTTATAAAATCTTAGAGGCTGAAATATTTGCCGACTTTTTCTTTATGTAATTATCAAATTTTTTAAACATATATATAGAAGCTTTGATTTTTTTTTTAGATGGGAATACGCTCTTTTCTCATTGCACAATTTTGTGGTGCGGGGCAGAAAATTTCTGCTAAAACGCACAGTAGTCAACTGTCAAGGTTTTTTATTCCGTTTTAATAAAGTTATTCTATTGTCAAAATGATTTAGAAACTGGCAATTACAGAGGTAAGGTTATCAGAAAGTCATCAGGTAAACTTACAATATTCATATTTAAAAAGCTTTTGCCTAAAAGTGTTTATGTAAAAATGTACATAAATACAGAAATTGTAAACAATTTCGGTTCATCTTCATATTTGATTAGTAATCCTCTTATCGCTAATTACGCTCTACTTGAATGCTTCTTAATATGTATATATTATTAAGTATTTAATGAATGAGAGTATTTCATCAATTATGGTTGTATGTGGAGCACTCGTTTTTTAATTAATTACGAATTTATTAATATGTTTTATATTCTGGTATTGCGGCGAAATAACTACAGCATTACTAATATAATAATTTAAAGAAAACTTAATCAGCTTTATGTATATATACTTACCTTTTTTAGTTATACAAGTATTTTTTGAAAAAATATACTTCGTCTTGGATTAAATGCTTATGGAATAAGCAAATATTATTTATTTTATTTATTTATTGAGGACCGTCACTCAACACGCAATGTCTCGAAAACGCTACTAAGCAACGAAGTGTCTTAACATTACTGCCATATGCGGGATAAAAGCGTGAAGCTGAATAAAAGTACAGTATTAAGTAGCAGGAGTGAGACAGCATCTAACTGTCAATGTGATGATTTTTGGTTTAATTCCGAAATTAGGATATGAATTATTTTAATTTGATTTTTAACTACCGCCACGCTAATAACTACAACTATATATGGTAAGCCAAAGTGCGGCGTTTCAAGTTACATTGAAAAGTGGACTGCAACAGGTGATTAGAGGAAGTGTCAAAGTGAAAAAAAAAGAGTAAAAATACCAAAAAATACAAATATAATTTTGGGGATAAGGTATCCCCAAAAAAGTAGAAAAGAAAAATATAAAAAGAATATTTTAAATACAAATCGTATTGAACCTACAACTATTGCTTACATTCTTCTTCTTCTTCTTCTTCTCTTTACTAATGGCGTTTCGAGCGTGCCAGTTGAGCACAATTCACTTCGCCAATGTCACGTTGAATGGAGAACACACAAAGGAGAATGTACGGTAAAAAGAGAGATATCATTACACAGTTGGAGTATGCATGTTTAAAAGAGATCCAGTTTAAATCCTTCACCTATAACAAAATCACATTGCTTACATTTAAAATGTCACAAACTAACCACGAAAGCCTCAACTAAGGCCGTATAAATAACTAATCAAATGACAGTTGAGCGGGAGTTAGACACCTCACACCACAGTACTGTGTGACAGTTTTATACAATGAATATTGACTTAATTAGAGCAGCAAGGTGATATTATTTTTGGATACCTTTAAAATTAAAAACGTTATAGTACATCGTAATAATTACATAAAAATTTACAAATGAACTTCTTAAATTCGTTTATTATGTCAATGTAAATTGTAATATTTCCAAGTTTTGTACTAATATTTAAATTATATTAGTACAATATTATTGAGTTAACAAATTAAATGATTATAATATACTAAGACGACTGTGAAGACATTAAGAATGTCAAGAGTAAATCGACGATAAAAAAGAACAAATATTAAGAACAAAAACTAAAACAATAAAAACCGAAAACTATTTGCAAAACAAATATTCCAATACCACTATTATAGTATTCAAAATAAGAAAACGTTTACTAGTAAAATTTTATAATAAAATACGTTAGTCACCCTTTTATTATTGCAATTTGATCCACCGTCATTATCATATAGAAAAGGCACAAAAGTAATAGAGAACTGTTGTTCCTTGCGACCCTTTCGAGTCGACTTTCTAAAACGAAAATTAGGTCCTTTTTCGTCGCAACCACTGAGCCGAATAATCATTTACAATGTTGTATATTTAGAGAAAATTTTCAAAATGTTTTGAATTAATTTGGAGGTTAATTGAGAATTAAAACGTTCCTTTCATAATTTTTGTAGCTTAATGGCCACTTAAAAGGATAAAAACATTTAGGCAGTTGTTACAATGCTTTTATAGGGCTTCTTTTTATTTGAAATTTTATTGTGAACTATTTATTTAAATCGCTAATTTACTTCATAAACGTGAGTTTAACAATTGAATTAAAAAAATGAATCTAAATTTTTATGTGATCTTAATGCTATTGTTATATTTAATGACAGTTGGGACGCAGAAAGTGAGACAAAGTGCGAAGTTAAGTCCCGCCACTCTACACGAAATCGCGAATTTTGGACGCAACCTTACGACGAACGGAGTGTCTTAACACTAGATCCACAGACAAAGCTTTAAGCAGCTTTTCTAAAATCTTTAAACTCAACTCTATTTAAATAATTCTAAATCTAAAGTAACTAACTTAAACCTTTGACAAATCTAACTAACTTTAAAAAGTGTGTATAAACGAGAAGGTAGTTTAAGTAGAAGGATTTTCTACATTTAAACTATCTTTTGCCTGCAGTTTTGCTTCTGTGGGCTATTGAAACGACCGACTTAATGCAATTAGCCTACAGTTATTCCAAATTGTTTACCTATGTCTAAACAAAAAAAGTACAAATATGTTGTCATATTTGTAAAATTAAGCCTTTTTATAAGTATGTAGCAGTTTTTATTTAAATTTTATTGAAAAAAATTAGTAATAGTAATATTTCAAATAACCTACAGGAAAACCATATCGACACCTTATCACACGATATATTGCTTACCTTTTGTTCTGGACCTTTTCACATGTAAATAAATTCAATAAGACCGCCCGTCTGTCCGTCGTATATTTAGCTTTAGTATTCAATTCTATGTAAAAATTGTAAATGATATTTTTTGGCGCTTATATTGAAAAAAAATATTATATCTAATATGCCTTATATGTTTTTTATGGGAACGACATGTGGAACGACAGTTAGGATCGCCTCATAATAAGTGATCTCCAAAGCCTAAGATCCTATGTAACACCATAAAGGTGTAGGTCAGGTTGAGGTAAACATGCTTTTTGAAGGTACTGCGCTCCGACCTGGCAACTATTGTAAAACTATATTGTATGGAAAGCTATTCTACAGTATGATACGCTGTAAAAAGGCTTTACGGTACCGCACAGTATTTTTGAATTTTTATAATAGTTATTTATATGCACAATATATATTGTAAGTATCATTAATTGGATCTAATTCAGATAAAGGCGTGGCGTGGCCAAATTCATGCCGCAGGAGCACATCACCTGACTATAATCTTGACAGCTGTGAGTTCGATTCCCATTTAAGGGAAAGAAAAATTCAGTCAGTCAGAAGACGGACGATGTTCAGCCAGTAAAAAATTGACCGTATCTTGCCTGATTTTGACCGAAGATAATGGAAATCCATCTTCCCCGAGTGGAAATCGAACCCACCAACCGTCCCGTTTACAGGCAGAAGCTACGCCTTCACGACAACTTTGCCATATACAGACAAAATTACAAAATGTACTTCTATTAACCTGTAAATAGCTCCTAATTCAATCGACACCATATTAAGCGACCATTAAGTGTAGATAAGTCATAAATAGTTGTAATCTTCCCAGTAATTACTATGATAGAAGCTTTTACGACCTAACCTTGATTAATAATCGCTGCAATAATTACCACAATTTATATATATATATATATATATATATATATATATATATATATATATATATATATATATATATATATATATATATATATATATATATATATATATATATATATATATATATATATATATATATATATATATATATATATATATATATATATATATATATATATATATATATATATATACATTTTGTAATTTTGTATATATATATATATATATATATATATATATATATATATATATATATATATATATATATATATATATATATATATATATATATATATATATATATATATATATATATATATATATATATATATATATATATATATATATATATATATATATATATATATATATATATATATATATATATATATATATATATATATAAAAAAGTATCAACCTACTGAAATACTTACGTCCTGAGTTAGGAACGTAAGCAGGAATTAAAATCTAAGTAATATTTTCAAACTACTCTAGTCTAGTACAGGAGTAGTTTGAAAATATTACTTAGCTAGTAAATAATCAAGACTCTCCGAGTTTTCCGAAAATACTACACTCGCCTATTTACTACTGCAATTTGCCTTCTCAGGGCATGGGTAAGAAAACCCAGAACCGACGTTTATATAGTCCGAATATTCTACTGCGCCACGAAGACCTTAAGTCGTATTTTATTTCTTTATAAATGTTTCAGAAGTGTGTAAACCTGTTAATAGGGTCTCAAGTCCCTCTGGGACTGTAATACAACTGTTGTGCAAACTTAGATTGTGAACTAGTAAGGATAGATTGCTTTGTGACCGCTACACGGTGCTTGCTAGTTTTTTTTCTCTATATCGTTTTCGAGGTCGCTAGGCTCGGTATAAAATGAGGATGATTCTATGACAATTCCCTTTAAAGGAATAGGGATAGATAAAGCTACTATTATTAATAATTTCTAGGGCTCTTTTTTTTTATTTTCTTTGCTCTTTACAAACAATATCTTAAAATGCGGAAAACGGAGAACGGAGTGTCTTAAGACTCTATTCTCTTACTTTGCTCCATGAGTGTTAAAAACGAGCTAATTACATTACATTTATTACTTACAGTCTTTATTCCAATAAAAATGCATTTTTCGCTTATTATTTTAAAATAGTTGCGGTTATTTTAATGAAGTTATTTATATAATAAACAAAAAACATTGAATTTTAATACTAGAAAATGTTAACTAAAGGCCCAAAATCTATTGAATTTAATTCAAATTAACGTTCATAGAGACTGGTCCCTTATCTCGCCACTTTGCGACAACCTCTAAGAAATTTCTCCCAAATGATACGAAATGGCTGACACTCGCCTAAATTGTGTTAAAATAACGCTCGCCTATTGTTTTATAATTTAGAACTTTGTTACAAAGAAGTTCTAGATTGTATATTAATCACTTTTATAAAGTAATATAAATAATTATTAAAGGAATATTAACATAGCATGAGGCCAACTTGGTTTAGTGGGTTTAGTGGGGTACAATGGTTGGGGGGTACGATCCCACTTGACGGATTATGTTTTTTTTTTAAATTTTAAATAAATCGTTTATGGATCTAATTTTACGCGTCAGGAACAGAAAAATAAACACTGCTAGAAATTAAACACTATTACAATGATTTGGCATACTTAAATGAAGAAAATGATTGGAATAGTCGTAATGCAATATTTTTAAACTTAACTTTATATTGAGCTATGAACGACAGCACAATAGGTATAGGAAACCTGTGTGTGTTTGACCGTGGGAACCCAGTGTTAAGACACTCCATTTCACGCTTTCCGCTTATTAGAGGCATTGCATGTTGAGTGGCAGAACTCAATACCACGCTTTCTAGTTAGTTAGTTAGTTACTAGAGCAAAAGAAATGGAAATGAAATAATCCATTTCCGAGTGGGAATCGAACCCACAAAACATTGTGCTTACAGGCTGACTTTATGCCTCTGTGCCTCGACGTCCCCTAGTAAAACTGTAACAATAATATTCAAAAGAACAACTGCCGGTTCTTCCACTATGCAATGAGTCAAATGCAAATAAAAAGTGGGTAACGTGTATTAAAACTATTCTATACTTGTCCTAATATCTGAGTATATACAAGCCATAATTCTATTATCACTGAAAAATAACGAAAAGTAACTTAGTTTATAAATATTTAAAATCAAAAACTTCAAAAAAGACGAAAAATTTGTAAAATAAACCACAAAAAAAAAGTATTTCAATCACAAAACACTGTAAGAAAGTTCTTAGCAATGTTCGCTTTCATTTGTCCATACATGCTGCAGTAGCAACAAATTAAACGAGTAAGCACAAGAAGCAAACTACGGCCAAGAAATGCGAAGTCCCCATATAATTAAAGCACTTTAATTCTTAACTTTGGCGTGAAAACTTGAACAATTCATAGTGACACGTGAGAGTTAGTACTTGTGTTGTAAATGTACTTACATACATATAATATAGTCGTGTTTTATATTTAGGTGATTTATATATAAAGATATTTTACCACAGGTCAGTGTTTGTCTCTGAATCGTGGTTTTAGGGTTTTTTTTTTTGCTTTACGCATTATCCCGCACATGGCAGGGTAGGCAGAGGGAACTGCAGGAACAATAAGAACCTAGTGTTAAGACAATCCATTTACATCGTACTTGCTCTCTCCGTCCCCCCTTTTCGCCTTTTTCGAGGCATTGCGTGTTGACTGGTGGAACTCAACGCCGCGCTGTGCTTAGTTTCCGGAGAAAAGGAAGTGGAAATAGAAAAATCTTTCTCGAGTAGGAATCAAACCCATTTGTCAAACGGTCGCTTATACAGGTAGATGCATGAAAGGATAAAATCTTTAAAATAACCAAAGATGCCTCTCTACCTCTACCTCAAATTGCCCCAAAAAGCCTACACCTATGTCAAATTCATCAAAATTTGAGAAATTACTCGTAACCGTCCTCTGTTACATACAACATGTCTTAACAGGTAACTAACAAGCTATTATTAATAACTTGAATATTATGAACAAAGTTTTATCGCACACAGCTCGTCCTAATCACTTTGACATAAGCTCCCGTCAGTCTCATAAGGGAAGTGTTTATCTTAGTGCGATATGGTCCTATTGTTCGTAAAGGACAATAGTTTATGGCTTCACGGGTATGTCACTATATGCGGGTTACACGGTTTATAATATATTATGTAGGTTTATAATATAGTATTTGTATTCGGAGCATAGTGAGATAGGGTCTGATTATAAACGCGACGACACTGGGTTCGATTCTCGCTGGTGAGGGTCAATTTTCGGCTTTTTTCATGAATATCATAGAAATTATTTATTTTAAAAAATTAAAAAAAAATATATTTGAGATCCTGACAACAAGCCATTTGATATATGACTCAGTAAGGTTCGCAAATATTTTTTTAATTACCTAATTTATCCCCCGAAAATTATCATTATTTCAAAAAAATATTTTTTACGTAACACATCTGTGTTCGCGTCAGGGCATTACACCATCCTGCCAAATTTCACCTGATTCGGTCTAGTAGATTCAGAGAAAATTGGCTGTGACAGACGGACGGACAGGAACACGAGTGATTCTATAAGGGTTCCTTTTTTTATTTTTGTACGGAACCCTAAAAATAGACAAATTCTGTCCCATAAAAACTACTTTACGAAAGATTTTATTATATATGATAATAATTGTTTTAATTTATTATTATGTGTAACAATTAAAATAGTTATTTTTCTATGAGAAACTTGTTTTTTATCATGCGGCACAGAGGCACCGTGTCTGTTTGTGAGTTCGACCGCAACGGTTTGTGGGTTCAATTCCTAATCGAGAAGGATGGATTAGGTGCGGCATTGAGTTCCGCCACTCAACACGTAAAGTAAACACTAGGTTTCACAGTTTCTGCGGCTCCCTCTGCCTACCCTGCTACGCGGAGGAAAAAGCGTGAAGCGAAAAAAAATCATAGACAACTTGAGACTAGACTAGTATAGCAGCTTATATATATATATATATATATATATATATATATATATATATATATATATATATATATATATATATATATATATATATATATATATATATATATATATATATATATATATATATATATATATATATATATATATATATATATATATATATATATATATATATCTACCTACGCTCTAACTAAACTTACATTAAGAAAAGCTAAGTAGCCCAGTATATAATAAAGCTGTAATACTATAAATTCAAAAGCTCCTGTAGCTTTTAAATTCAATAAAACTTGAAAGAGGTCACTAAAAGCTTTACCATTATAAAAATTCTTTGACATTTAATGCCTACGGTACCACACAAATACCTGCATCTTGCATTGAATATACGCGCATTCTTAAGATAAAGCTACAAACAAAATGTTCCTCCGAGAAAATACTTGTAAGAAGGTCATTGCCACGTTACATTTACATTTAAAATGCCCTTATTACAATAGTAATAAGGTTGCTTTTTGTATATACATCGGTTTAGTGAAGTTGTGATGAGTGCACAAGCAACCCGCCTCTTAAGCAGTATTAAAAGGGATCCGTCTAATATATTCATACAGCGTCGCAGAGCATCAAAGAAATAGATTATTGAATTTTTTTTAAGTAAGGCATCTGTTTATATTGTTAAATGTGCTTTAGAGTAGTAAAAGGGAAATAATATGCATAAGGTATCATTTTAATTATTTTTTTAATTTTAAAAATACATATGAAAAACTATGATATATACTAAAAATATGTTACATAACATCGATTCGCTTCTCGCCCAAATTTAGTATATCATTTATAACTTAATATTCATTTAACGGTAAGTTTAATGAAATATTTATAACAATTATAAACAATACTGCCACACGAGGCAATCTAAACACAGATAATATATATTAATATGCCAAAAAATAAAGAAACAGCTTAAAAGTCATTCCACTGAGCAAAATTCTAAGATAAGATTCGTAGTACTCGAAACTTTAATTGCAAACAGTTACTTTTTATTAGGTGTCGACATTATAACTGAAAGTGAAGGCCGAATTAAAACTTGCAGACAGATTTAAGGTATTGTGATTACTCCCGAGTGGCCGAAGTTGAGATGAAGTTCGTAATAAAACATTTCTGATTAATTAAATGCAAGAAGCCCCGAGTTTTTGTATAATAACTTCGAGACGAATTCCTTACTTTATATAATATAAAATTATATAATCTCTTCTAAAAGTTTATATAGAAGACTTAATTGAGCTGTTTTTGATTTATTTGTAAAATGAACTTTTAACCTCTGTGTTTTTCCACCGTGCAGTTATATCGTAGATGTATATCTAGTTACATGACAAACAGCTTAGTTTCTTTTGATTTGTGAAGTATATAGAAATATTCAAATTAGTAATTGTTTTCATTACCCGAACTGGGAATCGAATCCATAATATAGTTTACTGAACATCTGGCCCACAATATGCCAGTGTACATACTGCTTTATATACTATACTAGCGAACGCCCGCGGCTCCGCCCGCGTTAAAAAAAAGCCTACCCAAGAAAAACACTATCAGCAAAATGATTCCTAGGTCAATTCAAAGACATTGACAGTAATATCAACGACGACAGTCATCATCCGCAGGCTGCACAGACTGTCTTTTTATAGGTTGGTGGTGGTGGTTCAGTAGAAATCGTAATATTTTATTTTCACCATAACTTCAAAACAAAATGTCCAATTTTAATCATTTAAAGACCAAATATCATGTAAATAAACTATATTTAGTGATGAAATATCTTTATTTTAATAACGATTATTAGCGTGAGTAAAATAAATGCGTTTAAAAGGAATTGAAAAGAATCAAGTTTTTAAATAAAAAATGGTTGCCTGTAAAGTGGGTTTTACGGGCGAAAATTTTACGTGACAACGTCTATTTCTCGGTAGAATATTTATTGATATGAATAATAATTATAGTATAAATTGCACAAATTTTAACTATAGAAAATATATTTTGTTTACTAAAACATTGTACATGTGTCAAGTTATACGCGCGGCGGACCGATCATAGTTCGGTGACAGTTGACACATCGTTACGTTACCATTTTCATATTTGACTCCGAGCCGCACAACCTAATTTAAGACGTTGTCACGTCAAAAAATGGTTGTTGTGCCTCACTCGACAAAGATATGGTATGTCGCGAACTTTTTTATATTATATTATAAGATCTACAATTAATTAAAACATTGTATGGTTCTATCTTTTATAGTTTAAGCAGCGTACGCAAAATAAGTACATAACATAATAAGTAATAAGCTTCTTCCCGAAAAATCCAAATATGTTACGGAACCCTATTTTTTTTCAAAATAAAATATAGCCCATGTTACTCGTGGATAATGTAGCTTAAAAATGGTGAAAATAATTTAAAAATCGGTCCAGTAGTTTTTGAGCCTATTCATTACAACCAAACAAATTTTACCTCTTTATAATATTAGTATAAATAAGTAATCCTATTTACTATAGGATTAAATTCTTCATTAAAATAACTGAAATATATAATTATCAAATATTAATTCAGGAGTACTCGACGATGCTGGTAATTTTAACGTTCTCGTATTTTGTAATGTAATGGGAGTACCTTTAATTTATATGGAGGAGTAGATTTTATTGAGCAGTATCGCTAATGGTACCTTGATTTGTAAGCCAATGATGCTATGAGAGGCAATGGTTCGAATGAAGGGTTTTGAAGGGAACCCTAAAATAGGTCACCGTTTTATGTTATCAGTGTTACAATTTGTAATATTTAAGACGAATTTAGACTTTAGTTTAGTTTAAATTAGAATTTATTACTGTTTTATCTCTGGCAACACACGCTTTATGCAAAAAAGCGAAAATATATAAAAAAAATAAATAAACAGTCTTAATGCAGTAGGCGTTTCATTTGTTTTATAACACGGCTACTGTACTACTGTACTGGTAAGATAGCAACCAACATCGCCTTCTTGCATGTTTAAAACATTATATTAACATCTAACTTGCATAGCAAAATGTATGTAAATTTTCTTTGTTACGCGATATACGAGAAAATATATAAAATGAAGTTGAAAAGTACTAAAACTAAGCGTTTTTACAGATTTTACAAGTAAGAGAATGCTTGTGTCGTTGCCAAGTTGGGGATTTCTTTGTAATTAGCCATAAATTTATTAACAACTGTCTTAGACTGTCGTCTATCTGAGTGTCAAAATGCAGTAATGTGAGATGCCTTAGTAGCCCAGTTTGACTGAAAACGCAATAATTGTGGGTTCGATATCGATATGGTGTTTTTTTTTTAATTCTTTGCTCTGATTAGGCAAAGTGCTCAAAATACAAGGTATCAAATTCGGACGAAAAGTGGAGAAAGTGCTTTTGCCTTTTTTTTGGTATATGTGATAAGTATACATTATACGAATTTGTTTACGTTGCAATAGTTATTGTCGATTATAAAATCTGAATTCGAAATATTTAGCGAATCTAGGAATCGTTTGTATCGTAGAAGTCTTACTAAGCCGATATAATATTATTAATGTATAAAATATAATATTATTATATGTTATGTACATAAAATATTTTATTATTCTATTAGTTTTTATAAACTAGGGTAGGGAGGTGAAACCAGAGGAACCGTGGGAACCTAATGTTAAGACACTCAGTCCCCCACTTTCTAAGTTTCGAGGCATTGTGTGGTGTGTGGTGCTACTTCGAAGAAAATGGAAATGAAATAACTTCCCCGTGTATGAATCTAACCCGCAAACGGTCCTATTTGCAGTCTACGCCACGACAGTCTTCAAAAATTGGTTCATACAATCAAATAAAGTGTTTAAAATTTAAGCTATAACAAACTAATAAAATGTCAAATAGCTACCTAATCTTGCATACAATTTTAAAATACACGAACTCACGTAACAAGCAATTTTCTATTATAAATACATTACCTGCTATAAACGTTCAAAAGCTTCAATTTGGTTATTTTTTGTTTTTGAGAACGTTACAAACGAAATAATGGCATTATTTTCTAACTTACGTCAATTTTGTAGTCGACTTAATTCTTAAATCTGCGCTTTAACTAGGTGTAGTTTTGGTAATATTGTTTTTGGGTAATAAAGCTATAGAATTTCGCTAACATGTTCGTAGTCTTGTAACGCTTGTATGTAATTTGTAATAGTTTTATGATATATTAATTTATGACCGTCGTGGCACAGAGGCGCAGCGTATGCATGTAAGTGCGACAGTTTGTGGGTTCGATTCCCATTCGAGGAGAATGAATATTTTCATTTTGCACGCAAACACGAAATACTTCAAAAGAGACAAATAGTGGGGAACGGAGTGTATTAACAGTAAATTCCCACGATTCCTGCGACTCCACCTGCCTACCCTGCTTAATTTTTTAAATGTCCATGATGAAAAATGAGTAAAATCACAAAATGTGGACACATTACACAAACGGAATAATAATAATATAATAATAATATGTTTTATAGTTTACTTTACTTTTAAAACTAAGTTAATTTCCTTATTTCCTTTCATAATATGAAATTTCTAGTAAAATAACGCTTAACATAAATTTTCAGGAAATACAAAATATAAATGATATTTGTACTAAACAAGTTGATAGCAAAATATCAGGCAATACTGTCGTAGCGAGATTTTCTTCAAGTAAAGAGAATCTCCACCTATTCAAGACGCTGCTCGTTTTATAAGATATCTAATAAACATATAAATAATATTTTAAAATAATTCTTAAGGTTGTGGTTAAATTTTTATAAATATTAAAATAATTGTTAATAACTGTCGTGGCGCAGCAACACAGTGACTGCAAATGTGACAGTTATCGGTTCCATTCTCATTTAAGGGGGATTAAATTATTTTTTGCCCTGGTAACAAGACAAAGCATGGCATTGAGTCCCACTGTTCAAAACTTAATATATCTAAAAATGTAGAAAATGGGGAAAAAATGTTAGATCACTGGGTTTCGGTAACAAACGGTAAAATCCCGTTCTTACTCTCGTTGCAATTTTAGAAAATCCTTTCGTAACACTTAATGCTTTCAAGTTCAAGGATAACATTCAGGCTTCATACCAGGCAATCAGCGCTGGAAGTAATGTATTCATAGGTAAAGTGTGAACTTAAGAGAAAAATGTAAAAATAACTTTAAAACACTTTTGAATATTTCAATTCAATTAGTCTTCAGGGTCTTTACAAGAAAATATAAAAAATATAACAAATAAGTTTATTTAAAGCCACAAATAATATTACATTGAATTGTGAGTGCGCGTCGCCGATTCTGTCAAGCGACGGGTTGAGTCCGCAGAAAGAGATTTATTTCACACCCCTTTAGTGGGGGTTGGCTCTGGACACATGTGATAAGTTTCTATGGCTTCGTAAGCTGTAGTTAGTAGGCTATATATATTATGTGTATATAGATATATAATAATTCACTCATTAGGTTTCATTTGGACTAGTAATAGAGTTATATGTTAACGGTAACATATTATATGTTGTTGTTAAAATCAAAAGGATATTTCAAATATTTTTAATTCTTATAGTGTTAAGTTACGCTTTGCATAGCTTAATTGAATGGACAATGAAAAAATGAAAAGCCCTATTTAAAGCCCTAGCCTTAGGGCTGTGATATACGACAGTGTGGGGTAGTCTATTTTATTTTCCATTTTCCACTAAAAGTACACTGCTAACTTAAGCTTAAATTGATGTAATAACAAACTTTCTAACGTAAAAATAAAGTTATAATAAATTATTACAAAATAACTAAAATGTCTGCATAAAATTGAGTTAGGTGAAGTAAAATTAAAGAATAGCTGTTTTCGCTCCAAACTACGACGTGGACTAATAGTGTAACGAACTTCTTTAAAGTATTGTACGAGTGAAATTGTTAACGATTTACTTATTTACATTTTAGTTTTAAATTAAAAATGTTTGTTACGCTTTTAAAGCAATTATTCTGTAACAGGTTTTCATTATTTTCAGGTATTTTTTATATCATACCTTTCAGGTTATTATGCTGAATTAGAATGACTGCTTTTTAATTTGGGGTAATTACTTGTTTTAATGTACTTTTTTTTTTTTTTAGCTTCACGCTTTTATCCCGCACATGGCAGGGTAGGCAGAGGGAACTGCAGGAACCATAAGAACCTAGTGTTAAGACACTCCGTTACTTAGTCCCTGCTTACTCCGTCCCCACTTTCCGCCGTTTTCTAGGTTTTTAATGTACTTCAGTTGATATTATGTATTTAAGCAGTTGATGATATTTATAATGTGTGGAATTCGGCCGCTAAACAGACAGATTGTGTCCGTCGTAGCGCAGAGGTACTGCGTCCGGCTGTAAACTTGATGATTAGTTTTATTCCCATTATAGAGGGAAAGTTTTAGTGGGTATTAAACACACAAATCATTGCGTTAATATATATATATATATATATATATATATATATATATATATATATATATATATATATATATATATATATATATATATATATATATATATATATATATATATATATATATATATATATATATATATATATATATATATATATATATATATATATAATATATATATATATATATATATATATATATATATATATATATATATATATATATATATATATATATATATATATATATATACACACACACACACACACACACACACACACACACACACACACACACACACACACACACACACACACACACACACACACACACACACACACACACACACACACACACACACACACACACACACACACACACACACACACACACACACACACACACACACACACACACACACACACACACACACACACACACACACACACACACACACCACACACACACACACACACACACACACACACACACACACACACACACACACACACACACACACACACACACACACACACCACACACACACACACACACACACACACACACACACACACACACACACCACACACACACACACACACACACACACACACACACACACACACACACACACACACACACACACACACACACACACACACACACACACACACACACACACACACACACACACACACACACACACACACACACACACACACACACACACACACACACACACACACACACACACACACACACACACACACACACACACACACACACACACACACACACACACACACACACACACACACACACACACACACACACACACACACACACACACACACACACACACACACACACACACACACACACACACACACACACACACACACACACACACACACACACACACACACACACACACACACACACACACACACACACACACACACCACACACACACACACACACACACACACACACACACACACACACACACACACACACACACACACACACACACACACACACACACACACACACACACACACACACACACACACACACACACACACACACACACACACACACACACACACACACACACACACACACACACACACACACACACACACACACACACACACACACACACACACACACACACATAGTTCTCCATTTTCCTCTTCCATCATAATTTGAAGCACTATCACTATCAGGACATACACGGTTTCATTGGATCTCAAAATCTTCTCACTAAGATGAGAACCTTGCAAATAATGCATTTTAAAGCACTTTGACACTCAGAAAGATGAGAAGCTGTTTAAGACAGTTTTTAATAAATTTATGGCTAATTACAAAGAAATCCCCAACTTGGCAACGACACAAGCATTTGCTTACTTGTAAAATCAACAAAAACTAGGTGTACTTTTCAACTTCAATTTATATATTTTCTCGTATATCGCGTAACAAAGAAAATTTACATACATTTTGCTATGCAAGTTAGATGTTAATATAATGTTTTAAACATGCAAGAAGGCGATGTTGGTTGCTATCTTACTAGCACAGTAGTACAATAGCCGTGTTATAAAAAGTGGCCTTATATTTCAAAGCTTTCTTAGTATATGTAAAATATGTTATTTTTCGATATGTGTCATAAAAAAGAGTAAATTTGTAATTTTAAGTTTAAGCCTAGTAAACTAAGGCGTTTTTTAACCTATATGTACAAGTATACATATTTACGGAACTTATTTTTGTATATAATTCGTTCGTCTTGAAGTTTGGTGATTACATATTCATATATAAAGGGGAAAGAAACCTGAGATAAATTATTAAGTTTATTGTAAAATAGTAGTATTCGAGTTCGAATATTAGAGATTAAAAAGAAAAAAATATTTAAACATGTGTCTATAACCAGTTGAAATAAATATTGACTTAGGGAATAGATAGATTTTGAAATTTATTCACAAACGATATTATTATATTACTTAATTTACGGCAAGTAAAAAAAAATATAAAATCATCTATGTTACGTCTAACATCTCCAAAAGTATACACAAAACGATTCATAGTAATCCGTTAAATAAATTTAGTATCAAAGCTTGTTGTTGTTACAAACACACTTACATTCGCATTTATAATATATGTATAGATTTAAATTACACAACGTTATATATCTCTTGAGAAATTCAGTTATTTTCTAAATAAAGATATTAAGCATTGTGTTTCGTCTTGTTAAATAAGAAAAATATGACATTATAAGTTTTTTTCTCGCTTTATCCCGCACTTGGCAGGGTAGGCAGAGGGAGCTTTTATGCAGTTCCATAGGAATCTAGTGTTAAGACACTCTGCTGCTTCGTCTTTATTTTCTCCCTCCCCGCTTTCCGCCTATTTCGAGGCATTGCGTGTTGAGTGGCGGAACTCAAAGCCGCGCTTTTGCCTAAAAAAAAATTTAACATGGAAAAGACAAAAAATCATATATAAAATCTAGGCTTGTCAGCCGTCATGAAAGATTACTTGCAAACCGCGCGGGATTTATTGTGTAGAGCTTCATATAAATTGTAGCGAAATGTAAGTTTTAAGTATTTTATTTCTTCTTCTTCTTCTCTTAATTTATGGCGTTTCGAGCGTGCCAGTTGAGCACAATTCACTTCGCCAATGTCACGCTGAATGGAGAACACATAAAGGAGAATGTACGGTAAAAAAGAAAAAATATTACAGAACAGTTTTTATTTCTTCATCCCTCTTTAGTACTCGTCATTTGAACAATTAAGAAGGTAGAGACAACATTCTATATTTTGTACATATTTCTTAACTTTTCAGTGAAATATCACTGAAATTTTAAGCGTAAAGCTATAAAAAATAATAAACAAGTAATTTATTATTTTTTTTATAGCTTTGTCCCGCATATCCAGGCAGAGATTAACCTAGTGTTAAATCACTCCGTTCTCCGCTAAAGTACTTTTTTAAAATTAATAAGTACCTATACTAATACCACTGATGTTTTTTTTATTTAAAAAAAAAAAACTTACCACGATCTTTATTACTTACCAGCGATTTACCGACTAACATATTATATATTTTCTAGTATTTAAGTAGTTTTAAATATAAGTAAGTAATACTTCGTATGTTGAAATTAATATTACATTGGAGTGCGAGAGTGCCGCTGTTATATGCGAGATTAACTGTAAGTGAAAAGAAATACTAAATCCTTATTCATATATTTTTTAATTTTTTTTTAGCTTCACGCTTTATCCCGCACATGGCAGGGTAGGCAGAGGGAACTGCAGGAACTATTGGAACCTAGTGTTAAGACACTCCGTTGCTTAGTCCTTGCTTTCTCCGTCCCCCGCTGTCCGCCTTTTTTCGAGGTATTGCGTGTTGAGTGAAGGAACTCAACGCCGCGCTTTGTCTAGGTGCCAGAGCGAAGAAAATGGAAATAGAAAAATCCATCTTCTCCGACTGGGAATCGAACCCAGAAACCGTCGCGTTACAGCCAGTCCTCTTATTCATTTTAATCATATATTTCTAGATATTAATAACTTTACTGCTCTTCTAATATCTGCTCAATTGTAGTGGGTTTTAAAATTATTTAATAAAGTAAGTAAATAAATAAGGTGGAAAGCTATTTCTAGGGTTATTAGTGCTTACCCTGCTATGTGACGGATTCAACGAATAAACAAAATATACTAATTTTACGAAATTTGAAATTTTTAAGCTAAATAATAAGCATACAAAAATCTTTGTCAAAAAATATATATTATAAAAAAATATATATTTCGTACTTGTGAAAAATAACACGTCTCTAAGTAAACGCCACATAAATTATGACCAAAATCTTGATACAGCCAGAATCCTTGTCCCATTCATTCAGCGCGTTGAAGAGAAACTGTTCAATTCGCTAACACATGTGCGTGTCAAACTGAATATGATGAATGAATCTCATACACCTGCTCACGAGAGAATCGAACGAAACGTCTTACTTAACCTTGAAATATGGTGAAAAATTATATTGTTACTTGTATGTAGGTAAAGTTTCACGTTTTAACCCGCAAATAGCGGGTTTAGC
Organism: Dione vanillae; assembly: GCA_037178615.1. NCBI lineage: Eukaryota > Metazoa > Arthropoda > Insecta > Lepidoptera > Nymphalidae > Dione > Dione vanillae. Next base: position 401,724 of record JAZFAU010000209.1, on the reverse strand, counting down.
GTGATCATATTATGTATATTAGTGATATAAAGTGATGAGTGGCGAAATTTAACGAAAAAATTATGTTATTACTCTTATATAGGTAAAGTTTCACGCTTATTCCCGCATAAAGCGGGTTAGCCAGTAGAATTTAACGTGAATACATTTATTTTCAGTAAATTTGAGATATGGAGTACTATATGCCGTGCAATATTTAACACTGTTTTTTGTCAGAGAGAGCAAATTAAAAGTTATTGTATTTTTTTATTTAATCTTATAGTTTTATCTTAATGTTTTCGTAGTTTGAAGTAGATCTCAGATCATATATTCCTAATTCAATTAAGCCATAACAAGTACTTTTGAATCGTATATTTACATTGAAACGTCAGTTATTCAGAAAGCTATAACTTCTGCTGAGAATTGGTGGCGAGAAATTTATTTCGATCCTCGTTGAGGTAACATTTGTGTAACAGGTTTCATTTGTCCGATCAAATATGTCAAAAGTTTAATAATAAGTGTATAACATGATGAAACATTTGTCTTAACATTTTTTCTCTTACAAGTTTAAACGCCTAAAAAATAATGTTCAGTAACTTTACGTAGCACGGTCGCTAAATAAAAATCAATTCAAATAAAACTCTAACCAAAACATAATTTTATCAGATAATACTCGAGAATATTATAATGATAATGTGTTATCATTACAGTACACATATACATACTTAAGTACATATTTGAGGACCGTCGTGGCGCAGAGGCGCAACGTCTGCCTGTAACGCGACGGTTACTGGGTTCGATCCCCAGTCGGAGAAGATGGATTTTTCTATTTCCATTTTCTTCACTCTGGCATCTAAGGCAAAGCGCGGCGTTGAGTTCCGCTACTCAACACGCAATGCCTCGAAAACGGCGGAAAGCGGGGACGAAGAAAGCAGGGACTAAGCAACGGAGTGTCTTAGCACTAGGTTCCCACGGTTCCTGGAGTTCCCTCTGCCTACCCTGCCATGCGCGGGATAAAGCGTGAAGCTAAAAAAAAATGTACATACTTGTTGATATATGCAATTTTGCCACGTGTTTAAATAGAAATATGTCATTTATTAAAACGTATAGCCTACTTGATGAATTTATCATCCAAAATATATGAAAAACTCACTTTAAACAAATAACTACCTTATACCGGACCGTCGTGGCGCAGAGGCATAGGACTCGGGGAAGATGGATTTTTTTATTTCCATTTTCTTCGCTTTGGAAATTAATCGAAATTCGGCGTTGAGTTCCGCCAAAACGGCGGAAAGAGGGAACGGTGAAAGCAGGGACAAAAGCAACGGAGTGTCTTGACACTAGGTTCCCAAGGCACCTGCAGTTCCCTCTGCCTAACCTGCCATGTGCGGGATAAAGCGTGAAGCTAAAAAAAAATAAAAAAAATGAAAATAAAGATACCTTATAATAATATTTAATCCAAATTTATATCTGTACAAATTTTAATTTTCTACATACTGTATTTATACATTAAATTATACTAGAATCTCTACATTAAGCCTTAACTTAATAATTAAGCTAATGATGGAAAAACTTTTCGCTTAGCAATTACCTAAATAATTTTATAAAAGTAAGCTGTCATGAAGCTCTCATGTTAGATGCGAGTCGAAAGTCCCGAGCTAAGGTTACCAAATATTACAGATCAAATGTACCTTCAAATGTTCATTATATATATTTACTTTATTATATTTTTTATATAATTTTATTATATATTACATATACTTATTACAATTTTTATAAGTAATTTTTATAACGTGTCTTACTTTAAAATAATAATTGTTTTTAAGGAACGACATTTCTTTTTATAGAGGACTTTATCTAACAGTTAACGCGATAGTTGCTGATGAAAACTGAAAACGGAGTGCTTTGATACTAGAATCTCTCTGCCTTCTGTGTTACGCAGATACTGTGGGAAATATAGTATACACAAAATGTATATTCAAATTCTACATAACGATTTGAAAATAAACTTTCAAATTTTTTTTTAATTTTTTTTTCTAGCTTCACGCTTTATCCCGCATATTGCAGGGTAGGCAAAGGGAACTGCAGGAACAATTTGAACCTAGTGTTAAGACACTCCGTTGCTTAGTTCCTGCTTTCTTCGTCCCTACTTTCTGCCTTTTTCGAGGCATTGCGTGTTGAGTGGCGGAACTCAACGCCGCGCTTTGCCTAGTTGCCAGAGCTAAGAAAATGGAACTAGAAAAATCCATATTCCCCGAGTGGGAATCGAATCCTCAAACCGTCGCGGTTACAGGCAGACGCTTACGCCTCTGTGCCACGACGTCAAAATTTCTAAACGTTTGCAAAAGAATATTCACAGTCATATAATTTCCAGTACGTTTGTGTTCTACGATATTAAGCTAGATTACGTTGTGCTAAATTAAATGCTAACTGCTGACAAAGTTGAATGTAAATAACATTTTAACTCTAAAACTTCCAAATGGTTATAATTAAAGATGTTAATAGTTACAATAATATCTGACTAGAAGCAGTGTTGTAGCTTCGCGGTAATTAAGTCGATTACCATATTAATTTGAAACTGTTTTATGTAAGATCGCTTTTCATTAATATGTATAAGTTAGTTGAGAATTATTTGAAAATTAATAAAGTATAGATGCAAAGCGTGGCGTTGAGTTCCGCCACATATTGAAATGCTTCCTAAACTGCGGGTAGTGTGCAGGATGGAGTGTCTTGACACTAGATCCCTTTTTTTGTGTCGTTACGCTATATATAGTAAAAATCGTTTTATTAAATAACTTTTTAGTATAAATTAACGAGGTTGGTAAAATTGCTAAGCAACTAAGGTTTTGGTTACAAATCAAACTCCTAACCGCTGTGTTTTTAATTATATAATGTGCTACTTTGCCACTAAGGTCTTATTTGTCAATTTTTATCAAGAGAGTAATTTAAAAAATAAATTAATAATGACAAAAAACGAAACTATCTTACATATATATATACAATACGATACGATACGATCGAACAATACGATACAAATAACTCCTACCTTCCTTCCTGCCATATAAAACATAATGATCTACATCTAAAGCTTGACTTCACGTATGATATTCGGAGCACGCATTCATAAGAGCAAGTAGCGAATAAAAGTAAAATTTTCGGCCAATACAGTCCTGAAAAAGTTTAGTTGTTACTGATTTTTATATGATTATATCAAAATATCAAAAGGAAAAAGTCTTTTAATATTTTATATACCGTTGCGTCGTGGTGGTCTGTAAAGGCGACTTGCGAGTTTGTGGGTTCGATTCCACTCGGGTAGAATTAACAAAGCGAAGCGATGCGGCAACAAAGCGAAGCGTAGCGTTCTGTTCCGCCACTCAACACGCAATGCTTCGTACAGCTAAGTGGGGAACGCATTATCTTATTATACATAGATTCCATCAGTGTATGCTTCTCTCTGTCTAACTTACGGAGCGCGGAATAAAGCGTACAGATAGAGGTTAGAGAGAGAGAAGGAGAATTTAGGAGAATTTCATAACAAGTGTATTGAATACTGCCATGCAACACTTATCACTTTTAACAACACTTAACACTTATGACTTTTTTTGCACTTTTATATATAATAATTAGAAATAATAAAGCTTTTTCATAGCACATATACCGATCACGCGTGTCGTTTTCTCGCAAATCGTTTCTTCCACAAAGTAAATACTTTAAAAGGTGTGCAAATTATAATTTGACTAATGTATGAAACGTGGTATAAGGTGTTGTTAGTAACAGTGAAAATGCATTAATATGAGAGAAAAGCTGCCATAAAGGCGGTGAAATTAGGCGGCAAAGCCTTTGAACTTAATGAGCGACAGATGTTAATTGGAAAATTTTCATAACTCACGTACGAACGCGTGCTTATATTATATCAACATTTAATTACTTCAACCTCGATTTTAGACACATTTGTAGTAAAACACTTGGTAAGTTTATTACATTCTTTAGTATTATTATTTAAGTAATATAATTAAATAACTAGAAATTCTTGTATTTTTATGGTTTTTAAAGTGTTAATCCCCACTAAGGATAGAAAACTATTTAAAAAAAATATTAAATTTGATTTGGTCGGTCGGTCTATTTTTGCATCAAGTATTTTTGATATTTTTATAATAATATATTAAATCACTACAAATTGTAAATGGTTGTGGGTTTTATTTCCACTCGGGTTCCATCATTCAACACGCAAGTGAGTGTTTCAATATGAGGTCTTCCATGCTGCATATCATTATATTTTTGTAAATATAGTATATGTTAGTATATGCTAAGTAGATTATAAAGAGTTTTCTAAAAATTGGTGATTACTGTAGCACCTGTAACTAGATTGCAACAAGTCTGTAAATATTTTCATGGAGCAGTGTGTATTTTTACAGTAAAATGTAAGAAAACGTCCTACAATGTTCTACGAGTATATCACAATTTAAAATAATTGTGAAAAGATGTTTGTGTGGTAAATGTAAAGAAAATGCTAATCTATTTCAAATGTATTATAGTGAAAAATGAATAGTTGTAAAATTCCAAATGATTAAAAAAAAAAATATCCCGCTGAGTTGACTTCTTGCGCCGGTTATTCGTAGGTTTTTTTTTTAGCTTCACGCTTTATCCCGTGCATGGCAGGCAGAGGGAACTGCAGGAACCATGTGAACCTAGTGTCAAGACACTCTGTTGCTTTAGTCCAGGCATTAAAAAATTTATCACCGTTCTTATTTCGAATAAATTGTTTAATTAAATTTTAAAATTTCACATACAAATTTCTTGCTATATGTGAGAAAGAGCGTGAAGATATATTTATTTATTATATCTTAAATTACACTAGTCTACAAGGAAAAGTATCCGAAATAATTTAAACTAATTTCTGCTTCTCTGTCCATGCAAAATTCGGATTGATAACTAAAATTCATTTATTAGTTTGAGTTTTTACGATAATCGTATCTTTCGTGTTTAATGGAACTACCCACATTTAACTTCATAATGTTTTGACATTTACATAGTTACTTTGTATCAAATATTCGAAATATTGTGATTTAGTGCTATTTTCTCTTAAATTAAGCGATATAGAAGTGTTAAAAGTAAAAAGTATAATACTATATTTTAGCAAAATGTCTCGAAAATGTGTTAATAATCCCGACAATTTTTGTTATATCTGCGGTGAGGTGATATTTAATAAACAAAGGTGTTGTATATCGCCTATAATAAAAAAAGCCTATTTTTACTACTTTAACGAAAACATCAAACACCAGGATAAAAGCTGGGTTCCACATTTCTGCTGTAATCCATGTGCTACAGGTTTGAGAAATTGGCTGAATGGCAAAAAAACATCATTTCGTTTTGCAGTGCCAATGCAGTGGCGAGAATCGACAAATCACGTAAGTGATTGTTATTTCTGTCTGACGACTCATGGAAAAGGCAAGGGTGTTTCTAAAAAAGAGAAGAGTGCCATAACATATCCAAATATACCATTAGCTACTCGTCCTCTACCACACAGCGATCTTCATCCGATCCCGAAGCTTTTCACTACATTCGCCAGAAATTTTCAAGATTAAGTGAGGCTAAAATCAAAGAAGGTATATTCGTTGGTCCCCAAATAAGAAATTTATTAAAAGACGAACACTTCGACACTATTTTGGAAGGCAAAGAAAAAAAAGCCTGGGACAATTTTCGCCTCGTGACAAAAAACTTCTTGGGAAATAAGAAGAGCGACAACTACGCTGAACTTATTGAAAATATGTTGTCATCTTACCAAGAACTGGGTTGTAACATGTCCAATTTTTTACATTCTCATTTGGACTTTTTTCCGGATAACTGTGGGGGCGATGAACATGGGGAGCGCTTCCACCAGGACATCGCTAACATGGAAAAACGATATCAGGGCAAGTGGAACGTTTCAATGTTAGCGGATTACTGCTGGACTATGCATCGAGATACTCCAGAATCAGAGCACAAAAGGACAGCGAAGAAACCACGTCGCAATTCTACTAATGAATAAAATAACGGTATAATTTCTGTTATTTTTTCAAAAAACTTTAAAATTTTTTTTTTAAGAAATGGAAACTAATTAAAAAAATATAATTGTAATTTCGTATGCAGTATGTCAACATAAATAAAAAAAGCTACTTACACTAGAAAATACTTTTTCAAAATCAAAATTTGTATACTAGTGTTATTGAATTGAATCTGAAGAGGCTATCCTACATATTAATAGCTGTAGGGGATATAGTAATTTAAGATCACTTCGTATTTTTGCACAAATAATGTTATTTTAATTACAATTCTATGATAAATATAATTTGAAATTTTCAGTTTATATAATATGCCTGTACACACTTATATTTATTTTTCCATATCTAAAAACACTTCTTTCTTGAATAAAACATAGATATTTTATGATATGTTGTATATACATACATATTGTAGTTTTGTCCATCTACTATATAGTCATATTCAGAAGACATGAAAGCAAACTCTAGCTAATAAACGTCCCAAACAAGATTTCGCACGCAAAATACACGAGATGAACACGTACTCTACAGAATTCTAAATAAGACCGCACACAGCCTTCATCAATAGGCATCAAAATTCAGGTAGGCATTCGGGTCAGACAGCGAAAATTTTCACTGTGTTTTTTTTCCCCGAACAAGCTTTCTGCCGTTTATTCGAGGCACGTTGTACCGATTTTCCAGTATCCGCGACGTTCCGAATTCTTACGTACCGCCCTAACACGCTTTTTAGCAATCAGGAGAATCCCTTACTGTTCATGAAATTATTTACTTAATATAGTCACGAGTTATATTCTCGGCACGTAGAGGCGAAAAGATCAAAACTATAACACTGCTCTTATAAAATTACATCAGTGTACGTCGTATTATGATATTTGTTTTATTATTTTAATCTATGCAAAGGAAAATACCCAGTGGTTTTTTCAAATATTATGTAGATTTACAACAATACAAAAATAAATATAATTGTACTTTTAAATCTTTTATTTGGATAAAAAGAGAACCTAGTGTAACAATACTCTTCTCTCCGCCATTAGAACTCGAGGGCAAAATCGCCGATAGTTAATTTAGACCAATATATAAATAACAGTTGTATGTCTCTAAATTACATATTTTATGTTTTGTATTGTTGGCCACATTTTAAAGCAGTATTTTGAATCTATGGAGATAAATAACCAAAATTTGTAAAATATTGCCTTTTCATAGTTTTTAACTTTAAATATTATCCCGTACTAATAGAAAAGAGAAAAGTGTTAAGACACTTCATAAAGAAAGAAAACAATATTTATGAAAAATATATACATATAGAAGACGAAATTTTAAGATATATATTTTTTTTATAAATCACGTAATGTACCTTATGGTCCACGGTTTGTCAACGAACTAAAAAGTATACATACCTGACCCATATACAAAAACACTAAAATAATTACCAAATTTGAAACTTAAGTAAGGAAAAATTAACTAAAATTGCCTCGTGAATTTCTGGATTCGAATAACTTACATCGATTTAACGATCAAATTATTGGTACCGTTCCATATGTACCTTCTATTCATAATTTACTCAATAATTACGTATAAATCTATACATATTATATAAGCATTGGTAAAAATATAGAGATATATTTTTTATTTTGTAACAAAACATTTCCGATATATCGCATATAGATTTAAATGTCGATGTAATGAATAACATTTCGGATATTAAACCATAATACCGCTAAAGCTGTATTTCATACAGGAACTATGCAGCGTGAAACTTTTCAATTACACTTTAGTAAAATGAAAATTCACACAATCCAAACATTTGAGTTTGTGTTCATTCTGCGTTTTTTTTAATCTGTTAAATTTATTTTAAGCTTGTTTGGATTTTTTAACGTGCTTGCTTATTTTTCGAAAGCTTTTACTTAGCTTTGGTAATTGTAGCTAATAAGATATTAGCTTTTGCTGTTGGAAATAAATTAGTCAAAAAACGATGGCTAAGGTATATAGTGCTTAGCTTAATTTGCTTTACTCAGAACACAGTGTGTTGTTGAGGTGAAACTGAACATTAATTAAATATATAATAATTAATAAATATACGATACAACATAATAATCATTAAGGTTTATATTATTATTGTTTTATATATAAATTACATACATTGCTTATAAATTAGCAAAAAGTAGAATGTATAGATGTGTAAATGTACCTATATGGTACTATCTCTACCAGGCAAACCCATATAAATAAATGGTAGGGGGTGTACTAATAATATAATTCTCTAATGCTTACCAAATTTGTTTAATTTTTTGGCTTTACGCTTTATCCAGCTTATAGCAATATAGGCAGAGGAACCGCAGGGACTGTAGGAACCTAGTGTTAAGACACTAACATTGACAGACACATAGGCGCTTGCCCAGTTGCCCGAGCGAAGAAAATGGAAGTGAAATAGTTCATCCTCTCCGAGTAAAAATCAAACCCACAAATTGTCGCGTTAACAAGCAGATACTGCGCCTCTGCGCTAAATATATAAATATTTACAATTGTATTTTGTACAAACTTTTATAGGTATGTAAAAAAAGATATTTTTATGTCGAATGTAAGTAAAAATAGAAGGATTAAACACCCAGCTACTCGAAAACCGCAATCCGAGGTCCAAATCCCATAGGGGACGCCCATGACGCAGACGACCTCTCTCAAGCAGCCACTATGCGCTTTCTGACGTACCGTTTTCCTTCCAAAAGCATTAAAATCACAAGTAAAAAAAAGGATTAAACTTTTTACAAACAAATACTAAATTAAAAAAGTTACTTAAAATATATCACTTTGTCTCATTTAAATGTAAAACTAAACCCACTTTTAATATACAGTACTGGAAGACGTATATCTCAAAAGCCGACTGTCAAAGTGTCTAAAGTCCTAAAAGTGCAGATGAGTGAAGTGCTCGCATCATCCTATTTATTTATTAATCACATTGTTTCTCTCTTCTAAGGGCAAGTTACTCTGTTACAAGGAAATATAATGTTAATAACGTAAACATTATGCCAACGCTCATTAGGGCCCTGTCGTAAAAAATAATAACCGGCTATTATACCACGGTACATAATTAGAACGAAACCTGTGATACTTGTTCCAATATCTTGTACCTATAAGGGAAAATAAGGTTAATCTTGTAAGGCGGCTTATTTTTCATCTACATTTCGATATTTTATATTAATATATTTACGCTGTATATAAATTAAATTAGGAAATTTGAGAATATAATTATATAAATGTAGGAACGGTTTCGATAATGATTAAACAAGTTTGTCAAAAATGTATTAAAAAATATTTTTAAATGAGAAAAGCTGGAGTTGAAAGCTAGTATAGTAAAGACATGTTGAAGACAGCGGGATGATTTATTAAGCGGCGCGTGTTCCAAAGATGCCGGCGATCGTTATAACGAAGCCAAGTTACGAAATTACGTACCTGCCAAGAAGAAATTCATTAATGAACGAAACTTTACTTATAAAATTTAGTTATTTTCAACAGAAGTCTAGTGTTTAAATTTTATCTTGTGAACACGAATATTTAGCTTAATTTAATCGATGTTTGTATTCGTGTCTTTAATGATTACAACCTTCAAATTGAGACATAAAAAATACATTATAATGTTATAGTTTTGGAATGTAACTGGTTATAAGCGACATAGTTGTAGGTTTTATTCTAACTAATTTTAATTTCTAGTGAAAGAGTAATCATGATTGTGATTAAGAAGATATAAGTTTGATATATAACCTTTTTGATAAGTTATCGTTTTCGATGTACAATTTATTAAAATAATATTATGGGAAGAACAGAGTATTTTCTACCAACATTGTCAAATATGTGATATCGAAATTAGGCAAAGAAACTGTTTAGAAATATTTACATGACAAAAATGTATGGAATTAACGTTAACGTCGTTTGAATTTTAAGCAGGTTTACAGATTTAACAGTAACATAGATATTTGAATGAGTAACTGTTGAGTTTCTTAGCGGCCCTTCTCAACAGAACTGTCTTCTAAATCGATGTTAGTGACAAGTTCAATGAATGATTAAAAAGTTCTTGTAAAAGTTCCATTTGAATATATAATATAGTATATATTACATTGAATTTGTAAACGTAATAAAAATAATAATAAGAATGATTGTATAAAAAATATTATTTTTTTCTCATTCTGATAGATGTACCGCGTTATTAAGTTCTAATATCAAAGAAAGCTTACTTCAAAGTCTCTTCGAATAAGAGTCTTAATACTTAGTCTCCTTATCATATTACAATATATGATAAAAAGGAACAAGTTAAAAACCAAGCACAGCGCTCTATGCCGCTCATAGCAAGGTAGGCAGAGGGAACCACAAGAACCGTGGGTAGTGTTAAGACACTCCGTTCGCCGCTTTACGCTTTTTCCAGGTGGAACTCAACGCCGCAGTTTACCTAGTTACCAGAGCAAACAAAACGGATATAAAAATCCATCATCCCCAATTGGGAATTGAACCCACAAGCCGTTACGTTTACAGGCAGACACTTCGCATCTGTGCTACGACAGTCTAAAAACTACTTACAATATTAATTATTGATTAATTTAAAATGTTGAATTGGAAAAGTTTGTACGGAAAGTCGAACTCTTCTGCATGAGGCATCTTTCATAAATCAATCACCATCCTCTGACACAGAGTTGCTAATCATTTTAAGCTAACAAAGATCGATTGTGTACAACTTGTTAACTCTCAATACAATTTGGTAATTTGTTATGTTCTTTATTATAATAAAGGTAATTTTTTAAAATATTTAACTCAAAATGTGGAAAAAGGTTTGTTCAATTATTATCTATCGTTAGGCTTTAATGTAGTTAAACAAAGTGAAGTGAAGATCTGTGACAAATCACTTTGTTAGTTCCTTCTTACATAATATACGCTGTTCCTTATGTGAGATTAAATTGTATCAATATTTTGTGGATCATCGTGGTATAGAGGCGTAGGCGTCGCGTTTGCAGATAGACGTCGACTGTAAAAGCGACGCTTTGTGGGTTCGATTCCCACTCGGGGCAGATGGATATTTTCATTTCCATTTTCTTCGTTCTGACAACTAGGCAAAGCGTGGCGTTAAATTCTCCCACTCAACACGCAGTATATCGAGTGTCTTAACACTAGATTCCCAAGGTTTCTGCAGTTCCCTCTGCCTACCCTTCTATTAGCCGGATCATGATGCTAAAAAAATTGAGGCTACCGTGTGCAAATAGTGTGAATATCTGACTGATAGCAGTGTCCAAACCGTTTTTCTCCTTATTTTTTGCAACTACGAGAAAGTGCTTTGTTTACTCAGTCGCTTAACATCCAACGTTTTGATATCAGTTAGAATGAGTGAATAACTATTGGTATATCTATTTGGTATACCAACAGAAAAATTCGCATTTAAGTACACAATTTAAGCACAGCAGCTAAATATACTTGCAATCGAACAGAACCCTGTACTTCCTAACACAGTTCAAACTTTACCAATTTTATTTCATTATACTTAATTTACGTACTACAAGTTCGTAACTCTTGCAACTGATTAATGTAGCGCACATAAGGCTTCAATTTATAGCTATTTTCATCAATATACGATGTCGGGGAATGATTTATTTGGTAGAATTATTGCTATCGACGTGTCGACGTGTCAGTTAATCTTCGCACAACAGTTCCCTAAAATAGATGGGCTCTTGAAATGCTTAATTGAAAACCTTTTGGATTTACGCGGCTATTTTTTTTGTTGTTTTACGTTATTTTTGTGTTTTATTTCTGTTTTTGTTTGTGTACTTTTAAAATATGAGTTTTATTAGATCTGGATATAGATTGAGTAAGATTTGTTTTTTTTTTTCAGATGAGTGTCGAACTATGTTGTAGTAATTGACGATTAATAAGATTCTAAGGATTTCAGTATATTGCTACTTTAGATATATACATTGACAACAATAACTTTGGAAATTTACTATTTCTTTAAAAAAAAGACAAAATTATGTTACTAGTAGCAGTGACCGATTTCAAATTCAAATAATTGGAATTTAATTGGAAATTAAACCATCCATTGATACTTAAAACTCCCACAGCCATTTTATGAAGATATGCAAAGCTGACGTATTATTTCAAAACTTTGCAATAACTGTTCTTATCCTAAATTAGTTATTTCTAATGATGATAACAATACGATGCATATTTTTCCCAACAAAAGATATCTAGAGATTGATTGTCACTTCCAAATGTCATAACTTATCAAACTACTGTGTATTTTGACTTATGATATCTCTTTTTTTACCGTACATTCTCCTTTTTGTGTTCTCCATTCAACGTGACATTGGCGAAGTGAATTGTGCTCAACTGGCACGCTCGAAACGCCATAAATAAAGAGAAGAAGAAGAAGAAGTGTATTTTGACCTACTATTATTAAATTCTTCAAACATCTATGAGGAGTTACTTCTCCATTACACTAATCCCTATTTTATTTTTTTATTCTAATTACCCTATCCTTACCCTTGTATCATATCTTATATATCTTCTTTTCTATAACTATAATATACTATAACTATAATTTTGTATACATTTTCACTACGAATTCTCACATTATATGCAGTAATCGTATCACTTATAGTTTAATATTCATTATTATGTAAGACCACCATTAGCTTGTATAATACAGAGAACCGGTGTACGGCCAAATATTTAGATATGTTATCAGTGTTGATACTCCTGTTATCGTCAAAATAACTCTTTTCACATCTGGAGGCAATATTTACTAAAAAAATACAGACCAAATACAAACAACGATTATTTTCAAAAAAAAAGAAACGAGCCCAATCCAACACAACACTAAGCCTCATTTATCTAAAATCTACATTTTACATGCAAAGTTTATGCGAAAACAAAAAAAAACGTACGGATTTTAATTGTCCGAGATCAATCTCTCGTACGCCATAAAAATTCCTCATAACTGCTATAAATGTACACAAAAAATACAGCATTCATTGTTTTTGATTGCGGCAATATTAAAGCGAACAGTATGAAATATCTGACCGGCTTCCCCTTCCGGTTTGGAATTATCGCCAGAATTAAAATCAACCTACCTTTGTTCACTACTTTGTGATGTAAAATCCGATAGGTATAATGGATTTTCGTATATAGATGATGGCGGTAGTACGGTAAAAATGTTTTATTCAATTGTATTTACTTTTGATTTTTTTTGCTTCGTGCTTAATCGCGCTTTGCCTAGCTTCCAGAGCGAAGAAAATGGAAATAGAAAAATCCATCTTCCCCGAGTGGGAATCGAACCCACAAACTACATTTACAGGCAGACGCTACGCCTCTGCGCCACAACGGTCACATAACCTAACATATTATATCATTATTTAATTTAAAGCATCTTCTATATTTTATACAATCCCAACAACCGAAAGATCCCTAGAAAATGTAAGTTTACGTGGTAAAACGTTGTTATTCAATATAGATAGATATATAGATATATATACTTGTTAGTCTATATACATATATAACATTTTTCATGTCATAAAGTATATTTATATTTGCATTGTACTCATTCTTACCAAGTGGGAATCGAACCCACAACCTTCGTGCTTACCACTATTCCACTTAAATCATACCTCACTTTACATTTAATGACAATAACAATTAAAAGTTTTCTATAATTATCAACATGAAAGGACCAATTACGCTTTGATAAAATATGTGTGTATTTAATTTGAGGTCGCTGTAAAGTAACTTTGTTATGTTTTATGAATAAATATTCAATAAATCACTTTTGAACAATAATTAGTAGGTCAACATTGTTTTATATTAAAATTAACGATGATGCTATCTATGTACTTATTTGATAAAGAGGTTTTATTTTTTTATAATACTACTATTGTTGTCTAAAACATAAGTTTTCTTAGTGTAATTTCTTTGACGTTAAAATAATAAAAGTTCAGCTTTCATATTTTTTTAATATTATCTTATTTTATGATATTATGTAAGAGTGGGGTTATAAATATTTTGACTTAAAATTGAAATATTATTTACTTTTTTACATTTATATATATATATATATATATATATATATATATATATATATATATATATATATATATATATATATATATATATATATATATATATATATATATATATATATATATATATATATATATATATATATATATATATATATATATATATATATATATATATATATATATATATATATATATATATATCAAGACGTTGGATGTTGACTTTTTTACATTTAAAGTGACTATTCACGAGAAAACATTTCATAATTAGACCAAAAATAAAGAAAATAGTGTCTTAACACTAAGTCCCTTAGCCTACCCTAGCCTACCCCGTTGCATACAAGAGTAAAGTCATAAGCTTTAAACTTTCAAATCTCATAAGAATTATATATTATACAATACATTTTGAAATGTAGCTTGCAACAATATTGATAGTAGAATTTATTAAGTTAAGGGAAAATGAAAACTGTCCTGCTCAAATGCAGCGCATTATAGGATTGCGGTGTACGGGTCATTTCAGTCGCCTTATATTTTCTCTGGTCGCCCATCCGTAATGGCAGACTTTGTTTAGTTTTATGTGTTTTTAAATTTGTTCAATATATATTTTATTAATGTAACGCTAGCTTTGCAAACGATATATTTTGGAAACGTTGAAGTATTTCATATTTTTTGAGATATAAATGAATTCATTGGTTGGTGACTTTGCTTAAATGGTGTTCAAAAGGCAAGAGTCCTGCTGCATGCAAGTTATTCATACTTTGTAATAATTAGTTATCCTTAAAATATGTCAAAAATAAGTACAACTTAAGTCAAAAGGTAAAAGAGATAGGTGGAGAAATCGATTGTCCTTCGAGAAGATACGGAGGAAAATCATCTAAAAATCGGGAATACCCCATACAAAGTGGATGAGGCAAATAAGGTATGCAGGTATGTAGCGTTTGGCGATCTATGCACTTTAACTCTCTCTTTAAAACGTGAAGGTGTATTTATCTATATAGATAGGATACATATATATGCATATGTATGTATTTATATATATATATATATATATATATATATATATATATATATATATATATATATATATATATATATATATATATATATATATATATATATATATATATATATATATATATATATATATATATATATATATATATATATATATATATATTATATATATATATATATATATATATATATATATATATATATATATATATATATATATATTTGTATGTTTGTATATATGTATGTATGTACAGATTTTAAAATGGATATTAAATTTTATTTTATATTGAATATGAAATACTGGTCTAAAACAGCCCTAAGCACTCTGTAACGTCCCTATTAACAAACGATGGTATTTCAAACTTTAATTTTAATATTCATAAATATTAAATCAATCTTAATGATAGCAAATTTCAAATTCGAAGGACTATTTAAGGGTAGCCGTAATAGCAAATCAGTTCATATCATCTTGTCAATTAGGCCAGAACTCCTGATGCATGAAATGTAGGTAGTTATTAGAAGTTAAAATTTATCAGAGCTAAAAATATTTTTAATGGCTAATCTATATAAATATATTTGATTGCTTCTTTTACATTTTATTGAAAATATGATAATTTTCATGTATTAATTAATCGTTAGCATTAACTAATAGATAATTTGACCTGAAATACCTTAAAAAATGGGCTTCATTTTTTTTAATTTCAATTTCTAAGTAAATTTGCCGGTATAAACAAACATTAAAATTTATGAATTAATGTAGACAAACAAAACCTAGTATTAAGACTCCCCATCCGTCTAATTTTCACCAAATTTGATATACACTACGTTTAAAATTTCGGAGCTTATTTTCGCGCCTCGTGGGATTTGAACCTACAGTCGTCGAGCTTACAATCAGCCTGCCTATGCTGCGCATTGACGTCCTAATGTAATTTTTTGATAAGCCAAAACCTAGCATCGTCTGGAATTTAGCTGGAAATATTAGAGAGGAGAGTGCCTTAATACCTAAAGCTTTGTCTATGACCCTACTTTTCTACTACGCGTCTATATAAAACATTAATTTTGACTACTATTAATGTATTATTCAGTAATATTTATTAGTACCTATTTATTCAAATGAAAATACACACGTAACAAAGCCATCTACGTTTACTATATAAATACTGAACACATTTCAATAAAAACAATAACGCAATTAACACTTATTTACAGGAATGGCCCATAATTTTGTGTTTTGTGTAAATCGAGCCATTTCATTTTACATAATGCGTTTGTGTAATGACGTCCGTTTAAATGATGTTGCGAGCGTAATGATAAATCATTATTAGTTAATGTTCGATTGTATGAAATATATTTAAAATATTTTGTGATTAAATAGCTCTTTCAATATATACATAATTTAAGCGTATGATTGCTTAAGGCTTTGAATATTATTAGATTTTGATATTTTTGAAAGCGAGACATCGAACCTTCAGTCTCTCGAGACTTAAGTTAGTGGTAATTTCTAAAAGTTTTGAACTTTCTACCAAATAATAATATCAACATATAGATTTAGTATGTTTTTATTTTAACTTTATCGTAACACAAAATATTATCCTAAGTGGGAATTGAAGTGGCTACCTCTCAAGGTGTGATAGTCAGTCGTAATAGTGAAACTGGTAAAATTTTCAAAGGACACAATTAACAAACATAAGGATATCAACTCAAGGATCCTTTAGAAAGTTCCTCTAGTTCTAGGAAGCTTAATACATACTTTATCTTTTTAAACTTTATAGTTGTATATAAGGAAATACAATATACACTACCGGTCAAAAGTTTGAGACCACTATGAAAAAAGATGAGAAAACAAATAAAACTCAAGATATTCAAAACTTTATGGAAAACTGGATTTATTTTCATATTACACATTAGATTTAAAACTAAAAAAAAGAAGGTCTCGAAGATTACTATTGTTTTTAAAAAAATGCACACAAGTGAGTTTAAACAGATTTTTCGTCGAAATATCCTCCTTTCCTTTTTATTACTTCTTTTACCAGTTTAGTTCTTTAATGAAGAGAAACAACCACGATTCTGTAACTTTATTATAGAACATTCATATTTTAGTCTCGACAATTTAAAAAAAAATAAAATAGAAATCTGAGAAAATTAAAAAAGTGCAATATGATGTCGTAGATATAACATTATAAAACAAAAGATGATATAGAAAAATTATAGATATTGGTCATATGGTTGTCAAAAAGATAATTTCATACATAAATTGGATTTTAAGGTGTACGTTTCTTTTAAAGATAAGTACATTACACAAATTCTACACTAAATCCTAATTATGCTAAAACAGAAATTATTATATAGCTTTTCATTATATAAATGGGTAAAATTATAAAGACAAATAGCACAATTTGGTAAATTGTTGAAAATTAATAAACAACAATGATCAACAGCCGGCCTTCTTATTAAGTTATGCGTCAAAATTTATGTATATAGCTGAGTGTACGAAGTTCACCCGTTCTTCAGATATTGCATTAAATATTTATTAGCCCTATATTATAATATCAAAAGGTTTTGAAGGATTCCAGCTTTTATTTATTGCTTTGCGCATTTAAATGAAAAGGCAAGGTGTTAAAAAGAAGACTGAATCGATGTGAAAGATGTTAATGAGAATTCAGAGTGCCACTCTGTCTCTAGTACTTTGTAGGCCATTATTTTTATTTGTTGTAATTGTGTTATTATATTTTCTTTGTAAAAGTTTAACTGAACAAATCATTTTGTTTAAGCGGTATTTATTTTTACGGCCTCAAAAAAATGTACAAGATTACAAATTCCAAAACTTACATTAAATGAACGAGCTACAACACCGATGTAAACGCAAACACGGATTTATCCACTTCCAAAATACTTGTTGGAGTTGAACTGAAAACAATTAAGTCCCGTGAAATTCCTGAAAGAATTGGGAAGTTTCAAGATGTTTCCGTTATCTATACTTAAGTTTAAGTTAGAAGCTTCATTAAAATACCTGAGTTATAGCGGCACGTCGGCTGCAATTTGTCACTGAGATAGGAAGGTACGTGCGATGAATTATCTTAAACAGTATTCGTCTTTCTGAATAATTACAGACAGTCGGTGCAACGAAATTAAGTGGACATTTTGTTTTATAGTTGTTTATGGGACTGTTTATTGTTTGAGCTTAAGCGAGATTAGAAGTAAGAATAATAATATATATATATATATATATATATATATATATATATATATATATATATATATATATATATATATATATATATATATATATATAATATATATATATATATATATATATATATATATATATATATATATATATATATATATATATATATATATATATATATATATAATATATATATATATATATATATATATATATATATATATATATATATATATATATATATATATATATATATATATATATATATATATATATATATATATATATATATATATATATATATATATATATATATATATATATATATATATATATATATATATATATATATATATATATATATATATATACATATATTACAACGTAGCTCCTATTATTAAGACAAAACAAGTTGCCATCGGCAGTTTAATAAACTATCCTCCCAATTATACAATAAAATAAATAAAATACTTAATATTTATCCTTTGAAAAATAACGAATGTAAAAAATGTATTACCTACTGGATTATAAACCTTAGTTATGAAGAGACGGAGGCTCTAATATTTAATAGTTAGTCTCTGTGATAACAATTAAATGATAATTAAAACGACATACATATCTATAAATATGTATGTATATTCTTTCCGCTAATAATTTTCATGCACACACACACACTCACACACTCACACACACATTATAATACTAAAATGTAAATGTACATTATAATACTAAAATGTAAAATGTGTAAATTTATAATACTATTTTCTCGACGCATTTGAAACATTTTGAGATGTGGATTCTGTCTTACTAAATTAGAGAGTAAGATTTTAAATATGCATGTTATATTATTTTTAATGTTGTCACGTCACAAAGTGTATATATATATATATATATATATATATATATATATATATATATATATATATATATATATATATATATATATATATATATATATATATATATATATATATATATATATATATATATATATATATATATATATATATATATATATATATATATATATATATATATATATATATATATATATCTATATATATATATATATATATATATATATATATATATATATATATATATATATATATATATATATATATATATATATATATATATATATATATATATATATATATATATATATATATATATATATATATATATATATATATATATATATATATATATATATATATATATATATATATATATATATATATATATATCTATATATATATATATATATATATATATATATATATATATATATATATATATATATATATATATATATATATATATATATATATATATATATATATATATATATATATATATATATATATATATATATATATATATATATATATATATATATATATATATATATATATATATATATATATATATATATATATATATATATATATATATATATATATATATATATATATATATATATATATATATATATATATATATATATATATATATATATATATAGTATGAGCGAGATGCGATAGTTATGCGAATAATTTTAGATGCACTGAATGCAATCTTTTGATAACTGGAGAGTCACTTAAAAATAACGTTGATATTTAAAATTCATTCACGATAGGAATTTTAATAAGCGGGGTGTTTAAAAAAATTGTATATTTATTCTAAATGCTCGATATGACATAGTGGCTCTCATTTTCTGACTAAAGGCGATAGATGGGGGTTCGATTCCCATTTGAGTTAACTATTTGTTTTATTTCCTCACGCTTGTGATAAGGAAAATATCTCTTGTATCTCCTAGTTAATGATGAGAAAGTTTTATATACTGGTATTTTAATAAGTAACTACTTTATTATTAAGATTTAGTAAAGTTAATCACTAAAAATATTAAACGTATAAAAATTTCATCTTGTATGCTTTTTATATACATACATACATACATAATACTAGCGGGGTAATCAGAGAGAACGGAGCGCCAAACGCTGCGGTCTCTACATACCTATTTCATCTCGGCCACTGTCATTAACCTCTTCATACATGCCCTCCGAGGAGTCCTCATGCTTTTTACGTGACCTTCCTCCAGTATCTTCGATACTGTGTTTTCGAAAGTCAACCGAGGTCTCCCCTTACCTCTCTAACCACTCACTTTTGCATCGTATATATTTTTTACCATTCTTTCGTCACTCATTCTTTCGACGTGCCCAAACCATCTGAGCATGTTCTTCTTCATACTTACTGGAGGACGGAGCTACAAATAACTGTATGCTTTTTACAACATATATAATAATAGTATTTTCCCTCTATAAGTAAAAGGGTTTGACGGTTTCACAGGACGCGGGTTCAAAGCCTGCTGCGTTTAAATTTTCATGTTTTCTTCAAAGTTATTAGCAGCAAATTTGAATATATATGTATCGTAGACCAAAAAATAATAAGTACGTGTACGATGTAATATTTTTTTTTTTTTTTTTTTTTTTTTTTTTTAGCTTCACGCTTTTATCCCGCACATGGCAGGGTAGGCAGAGGGAACTGCAGGAACCATACGAACCTAGTGTTAAGACACTCCGTTACTTAGTCCCTGCTTACTTCGTCCCCGTATATTTATTTTTTATTATTATATCCATAAACTTTTATAATTTATTTTACCACTTATTTTCTCGCTAGGCAATCGCGTTAAGTTCCGCCATTCAACACGTTATGTCTAAAAAAAGGAGGAAAATAGAAAACGGTTCCCGCGGTTCCCTCTGCCTACACTGCTACACTAAGTGACAAATGAAGCGAGAATCTAAAATCAAGTCCCAGTCACTGTCACGTAGGCAGAGTTACAACAAATGCAGAGTACCAATATTTTTTTCACTCTCTAAATTAATTTAGATACTAAATAATTTATTAAATCTTAAAGTAATATGGCAAACTTTATGTCAAATTATATTTGATTTAGTCAGCTATGCCATGCGTGGAGGTTGGTTAGTTTAGTCAAGAGATTGAATGACATCGCCACAGGCAATTAATGTTCAAACATAGGAACCTTTATAGCACAATGTATTGGCACCATTAGTGTAAGGTAGTGGATTCAAATTTATTCTTACCTACATGCTAAAGGAGGCACTTAAATAAACTAGAGAGAAATTAGTGGAGAAAACTTAATTAACACTTTTTTAATCTAATTTCAACCTGTATACGTGACCATGATTGCAGCCTTTTGCCTATTGTATAAAAACAATATTTAATGTCTAATCTACCTTCATATTTAATAATCCAACTTTTATACTTGAATATGTCTCACTCAGTGCGGGTTAATAAAGTTTGTTATAAGTTTTAATAATATGAATGTGTAACGTTAACGACTGCTGGTGCACGGTAAAACTCGAATGAGTTTATGATTGCACCTTGAATCATTGATTTTGTACTGTATCACTACTACTTAAATAAGTAAATAAATAAAAAAGAAATAAATAATCAAAATAAGACTAATTTATTCATAATGCGATTAGGTTTTTACCACAAGTTCACTAAAATACCTGACTTGAACTGAGAAAATCTGGCGTAATAAACTCAGCGGGACTTACTTTTTTATATTATTATTTCCAATTTTACTGTTATTCATTGTTGACAATGATAGGTTAGAAATAGACTGGAGCAAGCATTCCCAAAGTCAGTTATTATTTATAAAATTATTAATTATATAATAACCTGTAATATACAAACGTCTTTTCACATTTTTTTAATTACAATATAGAACTAACTCAGATGTTTATATAAAAATATTCTGTTCCCTATTTTTCCTCAATTTTTAAGAAATTGTACGTTACACAGTCGATCTCAACGCTGTGGTAAGTACTTTATAGAGAGGAGAGAGAAGAGAGAAGATATGAGAGAGGAGAGAGAAGAGAGGAGAGAGAGATACAAATAGGAAAATATTCATTCATCTGTCAAGTAGAATTAAAATAGTAGCATGTAAAGTCAACATAACCACGAATAAGTATCTCGTAGCGAAAAAAAGCTATATCTTTATTTAATACATGGTAAGAAAAATTATATACGAAACAATATACCTTTGATACGAATTAGACTACTTCATCCTAATAGAAATACGTGGACTTTATATTGATTATTTTATGAACCATGAATTTGGTTCTCACGAACTTTTAATGCAGTATTGATAAGCTTAAACTTTAAAAAGCTTCGAATATAAGCACACATCTACTTGGTTGTAACTCATATTAAAGTGTTGTTTTTTATTTATTTCAAGTAACTACAGAAGTTTTGGCAAAACAAGTAAAATTACCTATTACATATTACGGGTCGTATTTTATTACCTAATCTTGTTTTATTTTTAATAGGCGAAAAATAAAAAGCTTAGATAACTAAAGAATACTACAAGAAGCTATAGCGATTACCTTTACGATTTATGCAACATATCCAGCAGCAACTTACTATCGAGACACCCTATTCTATGTTTGCAGCATAAATTTAAGACATTACCAAAGCTCATTCAAATTAATAAGGAGAATTTAGAATACCGTTGTGGCACAGAGGCACAATGACTACCTAAATTGCGACAGTTTGTGGACATGATAGGAAATATACTTGAAGAAAAAAAATTAAGGCAGTGGGATTTGAACCTGCTGCTAATAGAAAACGATTAAGCGATTTTACCACCAAACTATGCGTTTTTTATCATGATGGGTCGAAATTCTTATATGCTTTATTTATTTTATTTGTTTACACCATGGTATACAAAAATCATATAAAAAAAACAACTAAACACAACCAACTATTGCATGTACGAAATTGAAAACACCTGATGAAACCTTCGCAAAGTTACAAAGTGTACCGTAAACTAGAAGTTTCACAACGTCATGCAAATTATTGTTTAATTAGTTTGATTACGTTAGAGAGGCCAACCTCCTTGCTTATTTAAGAACTACTTTGTCGTCGAAAACAAAGCGTAATTTACTCTAGAAGTACTAGAGTTACTTGATACGTAAGCATAACGCATATATATCACCTATAGGTTAAAATTACATGTAAATCTCAGCTCATATCCCAAACTAAAACGCTCTAACGTTCCAAATGTACCAACCGAAATACAGTGAAGCATTTTTAGACAAAAAAAAAACACGATAATAAAAAAAATAAAAAAAAAATCTATACAAAATCAAATCTTACCAAAATTAAAATTTCCATAAAAAGAAATTAAATAAAGTTAAAAGCTGTATATTTATAAAAATGTTACATTTTATTATTTCACAAAATATTTACATGAATTTTATACTACAAATACTATCCGCCTAGTTTTCATATGGAACGGCGAAACTCAACGCCGCGTTATTCACGTAGTTACTTAAGATATATTGTTTTTTACATAATATAGTATAAAAATAGGTCTATCCAGATTACAATATATAAAAACCCACTATCTCCGAATCCGGTATATATTACCGGATATTCCAGCTGTATTCTGCCTAACGACAACACGAAGGGACGTTAATCAAATAATAAAGGATAATAAAAGCATGGCACAACCCGCCCTTAACAGGTTTAACGTCTATAAACTAATTTTGGTCAAATGAACTCGGTGGAACTTCGCCTCTAATAAAATATCGGTTTCTTAGTGTCCAGTGCTTGATATATAAATATATTTTGTGTGCGTGTGTGTCTGTGCGTGTGTGTTTGCGTGTGTGCGCGTGTGTGTGTGTGTGTTTGTGTTTGTGAGTATGTGTGTTTGTGTTAAATATTATATGAGTTGCACGATGCGGCCGAGAATTTGCCGAAAATCTGGCATTTTTCTAATTCCTGTAGGAATTGCCATATAACGTTTACCAATTTCTACTGGGATTTTTTTATTTCCATTTTCTTCGCTCTGGTAATTAGGCAACGGAGTGTCTTAAAACTAGATTTTCACAGTTCCTACTGTTCCCTCTGCCTATCCCTCTGCTCTGCAGGATACAGCGTGAATCTAAAAAATGTACTATGAAAAGTATTACTTTCCAGTATTCAACACGCATTTAACGAGCTTCGCAAATGTTCCGCCATTCCACACGAAACTTTACAGTATGAAAAATTATTAATAAACTTATAAAATAATATTTAAATATAACAAAGAAGAAAAATATATTAATCATAAACAATAATCGTAATAATGCATTACATCAGGAGTAATGTTTGTTAGAATTTAAAATGTAACTTTAATTGACAATATATTTAAATAATGATATAAAAGAATGGTAAAAAACTTCCAGTAGAAAGTATGTATATGTAATTGCAGCTTCGTTTCCCTATTTCTTAGCGGCCTAGTATTTAAGGCATTTCGTGTTGAACAGTAGAATTCAACGCGTTGCAGGTTGCAGAGGGAAAAAAATAAAAAAATATTCCTTTTCCTGGAATGGGAACTGAACCTACAGCTACTTCGTTTATATTCAGACATTGTGTTCCTGACGGAGTACTGTTAGAATAATGTTAACATTATTTTGATATATATATTTCGGCAAAAAAAATTAAATTACATTGGCAATAATAGTTCGCCAGTCGAAACTAAAGTAGAACTCATCAGATTTAGTTCCAAACTTGGTAGGTAGCCAATACAATCCCATTGAAACTTTCCCGTCCGGGAAAAGCCTGCGAAACGCTTGCTATTTCTCGAATCTACCTTTAAATAAAACAATTTCAAAGAGATTGATCATCGAATAAAAGTTGTTTCGGATTATGAAACGCGCTTTAACTTGGGAACTGTCGATTTATGTCTTTAACGATATATAATAATAGATATAACGATATGTTTTATGTCTTTAACGGGGAAAATGTGTATTGTATTTTAATACGAGGTTATTATTTTTGATTTGCTTATCAATTTAATTTGTAAAAGTGAGATACATGAAATTCTGTACACACATATTAAGACCAATGGCAATTTTTCTTAAGAAAAATAAAGATAAAAGACGGATAAAAGCAGGGACTAAGCAACGGGGTGTCTTCACACTAGGTTCTTACGGTTCCCGCAGTTCCCTCTGCCTATCCTGCCCAAATGCAGGATACAGCGTGAAGCTAAAAAAAAAGGAGTCCTCTAAATGGGCACCATAACCATAATCATTGTCATCAACTGCTTAACATATTTACATGGTTAAATCTTATAATAAAACACCATTTTATTCACTAAAAATACTGAAATTCTTACTACAAGATAATTATCAGCATATATAATATATAAATATATATGTAGTAACCCAACATATACATATTATATATAACGTATACGTATTTTAGCTTTATTGCATAAAGTTCTACACCGGATACTCACTTAACAAACACCTTACAAATCCACTTGTGTCAGTAATTGCACTACCTCATAGTAGAAAGCAAATATCCAGTGGATAGGCAAACATCGTCCCTAGCTCTGAACGTTTTCTACGCTATTTACCTAGAAGGTATACTGTACTATACGTTCCACTTAATAATATATTATTATTTCAAAGATTGCTTGGAGCTTTTAATGTTTTAGGCTGTGGATTAAAAACTTTGGGGCATTGAATATTTGTAATATTTATAGTACAAATTTTGAATTTCGATAACTTTTATTCATAATTAACTTTTTTTAATATAATATAACTTATATATAACTTAAAATAACTTCTTTTAATAATTTTTCAGTAATTCATAATTGTTCATGATTTATTGACGAACTAAACTGTAAAATGTTAGAAAATGACTTCATTAGAAAATAACTTTCAGTGTGTGAGTATTTTCTCAAAAATATCTAAGTTTGTGTATTTGTAAAACACAAGTTGTGGGAAAAAGATTTATATCTTTAAAAAAACACATTTAACGTGCGTAATTTCCACCTGCCTTTCTATAAAGCCACCTAAGCATGACCAGTAAGCCATATGATCTTTTTTAAAGTTATTCTCTTATAACGCTTGTTATAACATTCGGAAAAAGAATCTTAATTGAGAGAATAAGTAGACTATGGTTAATTCATTATAGATCACCAAATTATTTATAGGTAACTACCCGTTTATAGTTATACACACACAGTGTACACTACACTGTACTAGAACACTTGTGAGTTCGATTCCCACTGAGAAAAATGAAATATTTCCATTTCTACGATCTGGTAAGAAGACCAGACTTGAAGACGAGACCAGTTTCGCAAACATACAATGTCTTTCATTTGAATTAAAAAAAAGTTAAAACTAGTAGTTTAAATACCTTTTTATACACACGCTTGATACCGCTCATACCGCAGAATACGCAGAGGGAAATGCAGTAACCATGAGAACTTAGTGTTAAGTAGTGTTCCCCGTTTGTGACTTTTCGAGGCATTGCGTGTTGAGTGGCGAAATTCAACACCGTGCCTTGCCTGGTTGCCAACGCCAAGAAAATAGATATAAAAAAATCCATCATTTTCGAGCAGGAATTGAACCCACAAACTCCCGCGTTCACAGACAGAGGCGCAGAGTCGCAACGTTTCTACACCTCTGCACTACGACAGTCGTCAAATACTTTAAAAAAAATAATATTTTAAGACTTTTATTAACATTTACTTACTACCAAATACTATTTAAATAGAAACTACTCACATAAGCGAGTAAGTACAAATTTGTTATATAAATATTGTATGCATTCGCTACGGAGTATCGTACGTTATCTAATGCTAGTGGCGCAAGTCACGTAACAGGGAAGCATTCAATTTTATCATCTAAATATTGAATGTACAGCAAGTGTATGTTTCTCACGTTATCGCATACCGCTGTTACTGATTTTGATAGTGCTATTAATGAATTTCATTAGGTTTTATATTTTTAGAAAACTGAACCCTCAAACCGTCGCGTTTACAGGCACATATTTACGCCTCTGCGCCAAGACCGTCATCACTGAGAGTTCGATTCCCACTCGAAGAAGATGGATTTTTCTATTTCCATTTACTTCACTCTGGAAACTAGGCAAAGCATGGCGTTGAGTTCCGCCACTCAACACGCAATGCCTCGAGTAAGGCGGAAAGCGGGGACGGAGAAAGCAGGGAATAAGCAACGGAGTGTCTTAACACTAGGTTCATATGGTTCCTGCAGTTTCCTCTGCCTACCCTGCTATATGCGGGATAAAAGCGTGAAGCGTGAAAAAAAAGAAGAAAATTAAATGTGGTTAAAGTTTATTATTGAATCAAAACATGCTAAACATATACGGAGAGTGTATACGGACTTAAAGAAAACATTAAAATTTGAATGTAAAGGAATTTCGACCCGAGCCTTTCCTCGCCAACCCTCTGCCATCCCCACATGGCAGGGTTGGCAGAGGGAACTGCAGGGACCGTGGGAACCTAGTGTTAAGACACTCCGTTGCTTAGTCTCTGCTTTCTCCGTCCCCGCTAATATATATATATATATATATATATATATATATATATATATATATATTATATATATATATATATATATATATATATATATATATATATATATATATATATATATATATATATATATATATATATATATATATATATATATCTATATATATATATATATATATATATATATATATATATATATATATATATATATATATATATAACAACAACTAAAGAACAATAATCTACAGTCATTATACACAACTAATTTTATATTCACATTAATAAAAGGCTATCGCGCAATTTCGGGCAAAAATTCTGCCAAATTACACAAATTGAGAAACAGCTTGCACTCATGGGCGGTATTTAAAAGTTTAACTCGTTTTCAGTTTCATTAACGGTTATATCTCACATTAACTACGTAATTATGCAATTTGGCTCCACTTAAATACACACTGACAGCTCTACGCGTGAAACATCTACGAGTACTTAGCGCTCGTGTTTTAGATTATGTACAAATATTATGTATTCCTATGGCATAGTAGCATAAGGTCTGGTTTATGTACGATGGTTTTGAGTTCGATTCCTGGTCGGGTAAATTAATTTTAGTGTTGTCATTTGAAATGTAATGTCTTAGAAATTGGACGATATGGGGAATGGATTGGCTGTTACATAAGCTATCTTTGCCTACGATGCTATATGTGGAATATTATGGAACATTATTATAGAATATATGTTGCCCATTATTTTTTTTAAATTAGAATACCATAATCAAAAACAAAGCTAAGATTAACTAAATAATTTTTTAAACTAAAAATCTATTACAAACAAACTCAAAATTCGTAATTTATCTTCAGATTTTCCTATGAAAACAAATTTGCTCGTCTAAAAGTACTGATTTTAACACTAACTAACTTATGTTTTATTAAACAGTTGTGTCAATCTCTATGATTCAACTCTAGTACCAATAATCTCTTACATAAACATTGCTTGCAGTGTTGAATTTGAGTGGTCAAATGGAACACGTAATATAAAGTAATGACAGAAGCTACGTAGGCCACTGCATGTAATTGTACTTAAACGTTTTGTGAGTTGTTGTGTTTTGTTGTGTAAATTCTAATTCGGATTTTTACAAGAACTTTGGAAAATTTTATGTTGAATGGCGAAACTGAACGTTACTCTTTGTTTACTAACAGAGCGAAATTTCATATAATTCTTTCTCCTCGAGTGGGAAAGGAACCCACAACCGTAGTTTTTTAAATAATTTTACGTATATAACAAAAAAAGTTATTTCGTCATATAAATTAATTAATTTAATTGGATACAATTTTTTATTTTACCATGTAAATATAAATTCCTTTTACTAACATTAGTGTGGCCAAACAAAAGGATGAACTTAATATTTTAAAAAATCATTATTTTCGGTTCTATTATGTTACCTATAAGTGTCCTTAAAAATATATTTTTAATATCTCTTCCATGTACAGGCAGCAACATTATTAATAACAATAACATAGTTTATCGCATTATTCATGTATATATATATATATATATATATATATATATATATATATATATATATATATATATATATATATATATATATATATATATATATATATATATATATATATATATATATATATATATATATATATATATATATATATATATATATATATATATATATATATATATATATATATATATATATATATATATACATATATATACATATATATATATATATATATATATATATATATATATAGATATATATATATATATATATATATATATATATATATATATATATATATATATATATATATATATATATATATATATATATATATATAATATATATATATATATATATATATATATATATATATATATATATATATATATATATATATATATATATATATATATATATATATATATATATGCTTCACGTTTATCCCGCACATGGCTCCTTACTACTGCTCCTTGCCCGTCCCCGTCCCCGCTTTCCGCCGCCGTTTTCGAGGCATTGCGTGTTGAGTGGCGGAATTCAACGCCGCGCTTTGCTTTAGATGCCAGAGCGAAGAAAATGGAAATGGAAAAATCCATCTTCCCCGACTGGGTATCGAACCCAGTAACCGTCGCGTTTCAGGCAGACGTTGCGCCTCTGCGCCACGACGGTATATTATTATACTAATTTAGTACGGTATATTATATTAATTTAGTCTTTATATCAAAGGTTTTATATATAAATCATTAATTATTATGACTATGACGTGGCGTACGTATAAGTCGATCTATTGCAAACAACTGTCCTTCAGTATGTCAATATAAGAAACCAGTATTAAATATATTTATATTGGTGTTGTTGTGGTCAGTCAACTTTTAAAAAAATATTTCTTTTATAATACGTCACATTACGTCACATTGGAAAAGAGGATAAAAGAGAAGCAAATTTTGTTGTTCTTTTCACTATTTTAAAATTTAGTTTAAAATGTTCAAAATAATTTTTTGTTTTTCCACAACATACATTTCGTATTGTTAGAAACCATAGTAGTTAAAATGTTCCATTAAGGAAAATATATATTGATAATATGTTTCAAAAGTATTGAGATTCTATATAATTGTAGCTATTAAATGGCATAATTCACTTAATAAGAATATTGTTCCCATTTTACAGTCTCTATCAGCTAAGACTTTACGTTTACAAGTGAATTCTAACTATATAATATACGAAATTCTTGTGTTATTTATATTTATTTAATCTGTAATAAGATTTTTATCCCATCCATATATAAAGAAAATTGCACTATTCGTCATCTCAGCGTGTGGTCATCCAAACTATAGCGTACTGAGAAACCCTATGGCATATTCGTAGCAAAATATTTCTTTTAATATCAGACTAACTTTCTATTTGTGGGTTCAATGCTCTCATGATAACATGTATCAATGTTTTAAGAAATTCAGTTACAAAGCAGTATTTAATTAGTAAAGTGAAATAATTTAAAGAAACTGGCTTCATGCTTTAATTCGTAAGTCGTTATGTTATAAATTTAATTAAACTACTAATTGTAAGAAAATATTTTTTAAATGATAATAAAAATCCATTTTCACATATATATATATATATATATATATATATATATATATATATATATATATATATATATATATATATATATATATATATATATATATATATATATATATATATATATATATATTATATATATATATATATATATATATATATATATATATATATATATATATATATGTATGTATGTATGTATATATATATATATATATATATATATATATATATATATATATATATATATATATATATATATATATATATATATATATATATATATATATATATATATATATATATATATATATATATATACATATATATATATATATATATATATATATATATATATATATATATATATATATATATATATATATATATATATATATATATATATATATATATATATATATATAAATACTCTGAGTAAGAGTGTAATACGTAAATGCTAACACTTGTGTACGATATAATCTCTTATCTATTACACAGCATCTTCGCTAGTAATGATCTTCAATCTTTCTTTAACTATATCTAATTCGATCATCATTTATTCTAGTATTAATCTGCCTTTATTCAAAATACAACTGATATATCACCTACATATAACATAGCACATTGGTCACACTATATGATAAACATTCATGTAGTGGTAAATATTGATTATACTTACTTGATAACAGCAATTGCGGGTCACCACGTCACACGTCGCTGTGTCACTATGTCGCTGTGTCACTACATCACCACGTCACACGTCACTATATCACATCACTACGTCATCATCCATGTCCGTATTCCCGTGTCCTCCACAACTCCTTGATATCTACTCGATATATTGATATACCGTGATATAACGTGCGTAAGATTATTCTTTCACTATAGAAAACTCATACTACCCTCATCATTTAACATAATATAATATTTTATATTTTTTATACAATCAAGACTACCCTACGTTATTTGTAATGTCTTCTCAAATTTAACTTCTAATTATGACTTGATTGTTGCAGATTAAGCGATTATTTAAGTCGATTTCTATGTATATTTTTTTGGACTTGGGCCTTGCAAAGAATTTTCTTAAAAAGAACAGCCTACAATAATTGATCATACGTTATAGTAATATATGTAAAGCCATCGTAGTGCAGTAGCACAGAGTCTGATGGTAAACGCGACGGTAGCGGTTTCGATTCCCGTCTGGAGAAATCATTTATTTTCAATTATCCTTCAAAGTTGCCAAACGGATTGTCTTAACACTAGGCTTTCACTATCTACTCCGATATATAAGAGAAACGAAAAACGGACAAATATACCAAAGTAATTATAACGATTTTACGTTAAATAAGAGGAAATAAGTCACTCCGAGCAGAACCTGAAAAACCACTTAAGCAATGCCCCAGTGGGGTTCCGTGGAAGTTGTGAAAAATGTTCCAACAATAAAGAACTGCTTAACGAGAGATCCCATGCTGTTTAGAAACGAGCTATGGAGTGTTTTTATGTGGAAAGAAATATTGTTTATATATATGGCAGAAATGTTATTTCTCAAAGAGAAATTATAATAGGATTTTAGAGATTGGTTTGAACCAATACAATAATTGTGCATACGATACTAATTCGATCATCATTTATTCTAGTATTAATCTGTCTTTATTCCAAATAGAACTGATATATCACCTACATATAACATAGCACATTGGTCACGCTATATAATAAACATTCATTTAGTGGTAAATATTGATTACACTTACTTGATAACAGCAACTGATATAGCAAAGAATATTATCTCAAAAATTACGTTTGCCAAGTGATATCCTCGAAACTGTTCACCAACGCGATGGAGGATGTCCCTGTTAAAACCCTGGACTGGATTGGATGAGACGTCAACGTGAATGGAGAGTCTTCTTCATCTTCGTTTTGCCGACGATATAGTCTTCTTTGCAGAGACGCTGAAAGAGCTGAACAGAATGCTGAACGACCGAAATGAGTCCTTTCGAAGTGTGGGTCCTCTAGTTCTTTATTAATAACATCAATTATTATTTATAACACCTGAGGCAGATTAAGTTGGGTTTTAAATAAATTATGCTTAGAAACTTAGTCTATTTATTAAGTTATTAATCGTAGGGTTCCGTACCCAATGCCCGTAAGCTGTCAATTATATTGCTGCTATTACCGCTGTCAACTGTCTGTCCCTACCTTTTGAATAGTGAATTATAAGACGATTATTTTAATTTAATATGTATAACTGAGTTACATGAAATTCGGTAGGTATATATATTTATATAAATATATATATATATATATATATATATATATATATATATATATATATATATATATATATATATATATATATATATATATATATATATATATATATATATATATATATATATATATATATATATATATATATATATATTATATATATATATATATATATATATATATATATATATATATATATATATATATATATATATATATATATATAAAAATTCTGTGTCAGAATACTAGTGACGAACTACGTGCCGCAGAGGCGTAAGTGTCTGCCACTCCGGCACTCAACACACAATTCCCCGAAAAAGGCGGAAAGCGGGGACGGAGAAAGTAGGATTTAAGCAATGGAGTGTCTCACTAGATTCATGTGATTCCTGCAGTTCCCTCTGCCTACCCTGCAATATGCGGGATAAAGCGTGAAGCTAAAAAAATACTAGTAAAGTACTACTACTAAATAAAAAAAAACAAGGATAAGAGCATATGTATGCTTATCGTGGAGAGAATTGTCAGTCAAATCATTTTACGGTATTCCCAGCAGCTGCGTAGTACGCAATGAAATATACGTACAGGCAATGAAGTGGTTTAACATTAGTTCCCTAGGAAAAACATAGTTATGTACCATGCTGTGTTTATCGGCAAAAGTCAATATTATTTTAAAAACATTTCGAAGAAATTATAATAATTAATTCTGTATGGAAATATAATTACATTGCATATTACTAACATCGAATACACTTTTCCGTCATATATAAAAACTAAATTTTAATTCACTTAATTATTTTAACTTACAGCAAACAAATAATATTAAATAAAAATAGAAAAGATATATTTTCAGAAAATCAAACAGATAAATTGCCAAAAAAATAAAAGAAGTATCAACAAAATATTGGTCAAACTTAACGTAACAACAATCTCAAAGAATCTTATAGCAGTGGCGCGCGTTTATATCCGGATGTGAGCTTAACGTTGCAGATGAACACCCGCTGCTTAATATACGATGTTCTGGGCCGTAATTCCGTTCCGTTCCGATCCTACAAATTGTAGGGCGAAACGATAATTCGGGATGGCTACTTTAATTTTCGTGTCCATTTTCAGATAATAACTACTACACTGAGGTATGATTTACAAAAAATGTTA
The DNA here is from genome assembly GCA_037178615.1 of Dione vanillae. NCBI lineage: Eukaryota > Metazoa > Arthropoda > Insecta > Lepidoptera > Nymphalidae > Dione > Dione vanillae. The sequence goes on along the minus strand of JAZFAU010000209.1, from coordinate 367,583 downwards.
AAAGTAAAATATTTTTTTTTTTAATAAAAATATTTTATATAATTAGTGCCGATGTGCTCGCGATCTTAAATAAGTTTTAACTTCTCATTATTAAATGTGGTGATATTATAGTTATAAAATGTTTATTTCCAAACAGTGTAAATAATTAAATTATTGTTTCAAAATGAATTGCCATTTGTCAAGTACGACACAAACGTGCACAATCCGGTTTAAACGGGAAACAGATATATCTCTTTCTCAATCGGTTACTTTTTTAACAAGAAGTGTCAGAATAACAACGTTTAATAGTATATTTGTCATACGAAATATATTACGTTTGAAGATCATGAAAGGCGAAAATGATCCTATACCTAAACTAATTTTGACTAGTTTTTATAGAGCCTTGAAATATTTTGTCCTATAACTAGTTTTGAAGAAGGCCGCGCTGTTATATACAACCCTGTATTTTTAAAACCTAGTGTTGGTACTCCAACTTTCCGCTCAATTGGGACATTACGTGTATATGTGTAATGTACCTGTTTTAAAATATATAATATAAATTAATTTATTATTTCCGAGTTAGAATCGAACTCACAGTTCACAGTCAGACGTTCAGAAGTTCACAGTATTTTTTACAAAAAAGCGTAGTGGAGTATGAATCGTTCTTTTTTATTTAAATTGTATATATTAGCGACATTTATAAAATATTGAATAACGTAATGTCAATTCAATTCGTCAATTTATAAGTATCAATTACTAAAATTAATATACAGTAATGTAATTAAATAAAATAAAATTTAATTTACAGAGCATTGTCTAAGTTGGTTAGACATTTTTAAACAGACGCAACAATCTGGCGCAAACAGAACTCGAAACCAAAGACAAAGATCAAAACATCATTAAGTGACAAAAGTGAAAGCCAAAATTCAACATTAAAAGGTAATTTACACTCTTCAAAGTGGCATCAAGTTATACTATCAGTGCTTCTTCAAATAAATCACCCCACTGGCAATTACCGCTTCCTAAGAAACCGGGTCTCAAGTCTTACTCAAAATGATAAGGCCACGTCGGTAACTTTTAGAAAGCAGGCCTACAAGTGTCCAAGTTGTTAGAACTGCAAATGTAGATAGACATTGTTCCAAATTTTGTTTTGAATTAGTTATTCCTTTTTACGTTTGTTGAGAAGGAATTGGTTCGTGTTTTATTATTTGTGGTAGATCTTTGTTCTTTATCATGATTTTATTTTATTGTTTGTAAATAAATGTTATATTTAATATTGTTTTCAGTTTTGAAATGATATGAATTTGAAATTTTATACCATATTAATAGTTGCAATATGTATGTGTGTGCATTTTCTATTCAAATCTGGTAATTAAAGCTGCAGTAAAGATTTTAAAAAAATCAGTTTATAGCATAATAAAACGGTAACTCTTATTATAATCTAAGGTATAAGTTATAAGCCAAAGTATTTTTTACTTTATATTTTTATATAATAAGTTCTATTTATTTCTAGAAAAATCAATATATTGTTCGAATTACGTTTATTTAAGGTAATCAATTAATTGACGTAGGCCAATTCGTAGCTGCATGCTACAAATCTACCTTGCAATTGGACATGAGAAATCCATTAATGCGCCCTTTTTGCCTCTGTTCCGGTTAAATCGAACAACGCCACTCGCTAGCGTTTGCTCCATCCCAAATTACGTAGTTACTAAAGGATATTTTACAAGAATTTTGTAATAGAATTTAGTTAAATCTGAGTTATTTGAAATTTTATCTAATTTTTATAGCATATGTAACAAATTTTGATTAAATTAACATATATTTTACATACAAGTATTTAATAGGAGAATAATCCAAGGACAAAATAATAAAACAAATATTTAATACCTTATAATATTTTAAGTTATCTATACCTTCACATAAGGTAGAAGCTACGGCGTGGAGCTAAAAAGAGACGACTATTATTCGTAGATTTGTAATTTCTCTCTTCTCACAAATTAAAATTAAAATCAGAGATCAGGAACACTAAATTCTATAACTTAACCTTCTCCCTACTATAGAAATTTTCACTTTATTATGTCAATGTTGGCAATAAACAAAGCTTTTACCGCTTTGACCTTATATCATAAAGTTGGTACATTATAAATCAACATGATAACAAACTTAATTGCCTAACATAATTGACTCAAGGCTGTCATCTGATATGATCTCGATCACCATAACCTATAATTTGAGTATAATTGATGGTGTAATTACATTGAATTGGAATAGTGACCAAAATTATTGCTTGCAAATTTGGAGTGGCAGCTACTGAATTATTTATTTATATTTTGTTATTTGAATGCGATTTAATCTACAAAATAATAAAACTTATGTGTTTTAGGTAGAGTCTTTGATAGAAAAAGTTTCAGGAAATTAACTATTAAGCTTAATGTATATTTTTCGCTTTTTACGTATGGCTAGCGTAATAAAATTATATGTATTTTGTTTTCAATTAAATTTATTCCTTCAAAGGTTTAAATACCTTTTTTTATATACATTTTTTTTAGCTTCATGCTTTATCCCGCACATGGCAGGGTAGGCAGAGGGAACTGCAGGGACCGTGGGAACCTAGTGTTAAGATACTTCGTTGCTTAGTCCCTGCTTTCTCCGTCCCCGCTTTCCGCCTTTTTCGAGGCATTGCGTATTGAGTGGCGGAGCTCAACGCCGCGCTTTGCCTAGTTTGCCAGAGCGAAGAAAATGGAAATAGAAAAATCCATCTTCCCCGACTGGGGATCGAACCGAGAAACCGTGGCGTTACAGGCAGACGTTGCGCCTCTGCGCCACGACGGTCCGGTTTTTATATACATATTTTCTAGATTTTCTATTTTTACATATTTTCTTAGGTCATAATTACTTACTTTTAACCTGTTAATATCAGCTAACTACAGTTAAATAATAGAGATTGTTAATTGATCTATTATCAAATTATTATAATAACTTTGTTATAGACTGTCAATTGACTAATACAGACAATAAAATTACACTAATGACATATAATATTAATATATTATTTTATTTTTACAATCCTTTTTTAGATTTGGACTCGGTAATTATTTCTTTCAGTGAAATATTTCATAATTTTTTGAACAAAACTATATTTTCTTATTTACTACAAACTCAAATAAGTTTAAATTTTTTTAAACATTGTAACTTTTCAATTACTGAAACTTTTTTAAAACATTAAATTTCACTCACTCGAATATAATATAACTACCTTTTCTTATATTTAACAATAAATGTCTCTTTAAACGCCAATTTCTCGTACATCCAGGTAGAAGGATCAGTTTAAATACGTTCCCAAGATTGCAGGATTTTGTTTGAGCCACGACCTTACATTATCAACACCTCGCCGGATTGATTTGTGCGGTGAAGATCAGTGTAGGTTTTGTTCTGATTTATGTAACTTATACTAGTGATCCGCTCGCGGGTTTGCTTGCTTAGTAAATTGTATCGCTTTTGGCTTGAAATTTTATATCATTGAAATTTTATATAGCTAATTGTAATTCTTCGTTTCTTTTAAAGGAATATCGATTTAAGAATTTAAGTTGTATTGTATATATTGTAGACCAGTAAAATAATTAATAGTAAACGGTTACAGCAAAAAAAAATATATTGTAGTGCGTTATATTTTGTAGGCATACATATATATGTGCGCAAATCAATATACATTTTATGATCTTATTGTTACGAAAGTATATAGGATTGAAATTAATGTTTAGTTAATGAAATCGATAAAACCTACTTGTAATATAAAGTATTTTACGATATTATTTTCGAATATTGAACAGAGATGTCAGTTCTTAAATAAATAAAAAGAACCTAATTATGTAAGGTGAATCTCTTCTGTATTATCGTACGAGAATAAACCAATTGATAGTTCTCTGTTATTTTATTGTGAAAAATGGACTTCTAACAGCGAAATCCTAGCCCAGCGCCGACACACACTATTGCGAACTTTTGTATCTATAAACATATTGTTCTGTTGTCACTCAAACGAATTTGGCATCGTTTTCGAAGAAAGCTACGGATCGGCTTAATTTTTTCTAACAAGTAGAACTAATACCTTCAAGTTTGCACAAAACCTAAACTCATACACTAAAATCTTGTACGTGTGTACATATACATTCATACATAATTTATGGATTACGGATATTTTCTAGATTTAATAGTTTCATGTCAAGTTGTATACAGAGCAAATTCAGTTGAGTCATGGGTTTCTCCTTGCATTGTTAAGTTAAATGGTAAAACTCAACGCCGCACAATGTTTTTTTGTCCCTAAAATCGGACACGCACATTTTTGATCATAATAACACAAAGCATTACATACTGAAATTAATCATCAGCGCGCTGATCAGTTATTTAGTATTTGGAATAATTCTTAATAATTTGTTTGCAACTTAAATTAACTATAGTCATATATGTATGAACAATTTATATCTGACTATTGCGTATTTTCAAGAATCTGAAGAAATTAGAAGAGTTTTATCTACTCAAGGAATTAAAAATATTTTATAAACATTTAGAACGAAACAATCTGAACAAATCACCTAGAAAGAAAGTATTTTTACAAACTAATCCTAAGGGGCTACGACCTATCAAAGCGGCCATATTAATTCAGAAACACTAACAACACTACCATAATGTCATTAGATATATAAAAAACAAAATATGCATTGAACATTTGACTATGGAATGCGTATTAATTTCGTTTCACGTAACATACACTTGTGTACATAAAATGGTGTCACGACTTAATCTCCTCCACTTGTTGTAAAATTTTAATTCGTCCTATAAAATCTTGGAACATTACGCGCCCGTCAGAAAGATAATTTTGCGAAATAAAAGCTTTAACAATGAAATCGTAAAGAAGCTTTCAGCGAACGTGTCATTTAAATGTTAGCTGAGCTTTACATTCGTCTAGATTTTGCGTAGTATACGAGCTTTATTGCAGTTGTTAAGTAATTTGGAATTCTCATATATAAATATACATATAGCAGTTGAATTTTGAAAAATTTTCTATATGTTGTCCCTTACGTTTGTTCCTTCAGCGTAAGTAAAGGAACCGCAAGAAGCGTGGAATTCTAGTGTTAAGACACTCCATTCCCCACTTTCCGTCTCGTGGGCATTGCGTGTTAAGTGTCGAAACTCACCGCCGCACTTATCTATTTACTAGAACGAATAAAGTGGAAATTAAATAACGTATCCTCCTCGAGTGGAAATTGAACCCATAAAACCATTTACAAGCAGACGCTCCGCCTCTGCGCCACGTCGTTTCACTATATTTATAATATTAGTATAATATTTGTGTAAGAAGATTGTTTAAATAGCTAAGTCTAAGTAAAGCATCGTGTTGAGTTTAGTCGCTCAGCAAGTACTATAAACAAGAAGAATGTGATCAATAAATCAGTCTAATATACGCTGCAATATGCGGGGGTCTGCGTAAAAATAAAATATATATGTATTTTTGGACTATCCGAAGGCGGAAGACACGTTCCAATATTAGGGAAAGCTTACGATATTATTACAAATATGTCTCATTACGTGCTTATTGTGTTATTGACAATTTAGAAACGAATCCTATCACATTGAATTCATTAAAAATATTCTTAAATAATTGTAATCGTGTATCTGAATTGCATAGTTATAGTACATGTATCTTAGGTGATTTTAATCTTGGATGTATTGAGTGGTCTCTTGATAGTGATTCCCAAAATGCTAACCCAGGTAACTGCACGTCAACTCTGGCTAATTTGCTTATAGATTTTGCGAATTTAAATCAACTAAAACAATACAATAATATAAGAAATGCGTCTGATCGAATTTTAGATCTTGTTTCACCGATATTAATAACTGTTTTGTTTCTTCTGCTTCATCATCTCTTGTTAATATTGATAGGTTTCATCCCCCGATAATCACTACTTTTATGGATTTCGAAATAAAAATGTTAAAAAGAAATTCACTAAATGTTAGGTACAATTTTAATAAATGTGACTATGATCTTATTAATGATTATCTTGTAAATATACAGTGGAAAATTATTTTATGTGATTGCCAGAAAATAGACGAAATGATTCAAAAATTATACGAAATCTTAAACTCATGTATTCAAGAGTTTGTACCTAAATATAAACCCAATAACTATAAACATCCCATCTGGTTTAGTCCCGATCTCAAAGGCTTGATAAGAGAGCGGGATAAACTTTATCTCCTATATATGAAGTATAAAAACCCTATGCATATGATTTCTTTAGATTTATTAAATGAGCGTTGTGAAACATTGGCAAGTAAAAACTACAAATCCTATGTCACTAGTGTCGAAAATAATATAATTTTTAACCCTAAATATTTTTGGTCTTTTTTGAAAAGTAAGCATCAAAACAATAGTTCATATCCTAATGAAATGACTGATGGAGTTAATAGCGCAATTGGAGGCAAGGATATTTCAAATTTGTTTGCAAAATATTTCTCTAGTATTTATGTTTCAGCACAAAATATAAACAATGGATGTACTGCAAAGGCTCAAATTTTTGCTACAAATACAATCTCCAGGATAAAAATCTCCAAGGATGAAATAATTAAATCATTAAAAAATTTAAATTGTTATAAAGGATCAGGTTCTGATGATATTCCTCCACAATTTATAAGCAATTGTGCGGAGAGTCTATCTGATCCATTATTTATTATTTATAATAAATCGCTAGAAGACGGAGTATTTCCAAATCAGTGGAAAATTGCCAAAACAGTTCCTATATATAAAAATAATGATAAGAAAAATGTTACAAACTATCGACCAATATCACTGCTTTCAACTTTTGCTAAAGTTTTTGAAATACTTGTACTTCCTCATTTAATTGCACATTTTAAGCCCCTAATCAGTGATGCTCAACATGGATTTATTAAATCCAGATCCACATGTACTAACTTAGTGGAATTCACAGAAATGTTGCAAAAATCTGTTGATGCCGGTCATCAGATAGAAGTTATTTATAGTGATTTTAGCAAGGCATTTGATTTAGTGCCTCATCATATTTTGTACCGGAAGCTATATGAGAATGGATATACTGGGAAAATACTACAGTGGCTTAAATCGTACACTGAAAAACGAAAATTTTATGTCGTAATCTCCGGTTATCAGTCATCACTATACGAAATTACATCAGGTGTTCCACAAGGCTCTCACTTAGGACCCTTTTTATTTAACGTTTTCATTAACGATTTGCCAGCGATTTTTACTCATTGTACTCCTTTTATGTTTGCAGATGACTTAAAATTTCTAAAAGTCGTGCATACTTCCGAGGATATTGTTCTGCTACAAAATGATATAGACGAGCTTGTAAATTGGTGTACCGTAAATGGTATGATGCTAAACGTTAAAAAATGTTTTCATGTAACATTTACCAGAAAACAAAAAGTAATTAAATGCGATTGCAACATTGACGGAGTGCCAATATCAAAAGTGGAAACAATTAAAGACCTTGGCGTCATTTTGATTCAAAATTAACATTTAGTGACCATATAACATTTATTAGCAAGAAAGCCACACGATTACTTGGATTTATTTTAAGAAATTGTAAAATTTTTAAACACACCAAAACTAAAATAATGCTGTATAATAGTCACGTTCGCAGCATCCTGGAATATTGTAGTACTGTCTGGAGACCTCACTATTCCACTAGTTCGTTGCGAATTGAACGAATTCAGAAAAGATTTCTATGGCATTTAGCAAAGTCGGAAGGAATTTCTGAAAGTATGCCTTCTTACAAAGATAGATTGCGATACTTTAATATTCAACCATTGACCGCAAGAAGGGACATGCTAGATTTAACTTTTCTTTACAAATTATTAAATTATCACTATAACTGTCCCAATCTATTGTCGTTATTTAAGTTAAAAGTTCCTTACAAATGTCCTAGATATCCTGTAACACTTTTTCACCTTCCAATTCGCAGAACTGTATTGGGTTCTAACTCTCCAGTACCTCGTTTGTGCCGTCTAGCAAATAAACAGTCCACATATATTGATATTTTTTGGGAATCACTTCGTAAAATCAAGAGTAAACTCGTTTGCAAAATGTAATGCTGCAAGCCTGTACACATAGTGTTTTGTTTCTGTGTTATATTGTGTTTTTTTTGTATTTTTTCACTTCATATATGTAGCTATTATTATTATGTTTTATGTTTATATTTCCACTCTCACATTAATTTTGCATGTGGTGTTTATCATCCAAACATTTGTATGGTTCTTGGTTTGTGTTACGTACCAATGTATTTTTATAACTTTACTGTACCTATGTGATAAACCAAATTAAATAAATAAATAAATAAATAAATAAGTTAATAGTAGGTTTTGTGGAAGGTTCTAGGTGACATTTTTCAACAGTATTTTCGTACTGTAGTTTTGAGATATGCGATTTTATTGAGACAAACTCTTTAGATGCAGCAGAACAGGCATCGGCGTTGAGTTCCTCCACTTAACACTGCCTCGAAAGGTGGAAATTCAGGGAATGGAGTGTCTTAACACTAGGTTCCCACTGCTTCTGCTGTTCCCTCTGCCTACTTTGTCATACATTGTGAAACCAAATAAATATTATTTAAAACATACTAAAAGTTATCTATTAATTTGATTTCAAATTATTATCTACATATACAATAGAGTTATGGTCGAGATTATGTAGTAATAGGTTATTAATTATACCCTACGAAAATTGGCTCTATCAAAACCCGTTTATTTTTTAAATAGCTGAAATTCTGTCAAATTATTTTTGGACGTAGACCTTATATTATTATTTGTTTATTGCTAGCCAAATAAAGGCACTTAATCAATTAATAAATAAAGAAAAGAATGACTTTTCAAGCCTCACGTAAAAAGTACGATACAAAATTACAATTATACAATTGTATCGAACTGACGGGGCTTCGAGGCGAATCGTCATAGCAAAAAATCCCTTGTTTGTATACCATTTCAAGTAGTCTAGTTTCCAGCTCTATAAACTCTGAAAGTTTTTTATGAAAAAAACGTCGATAACAGCGCAGCTTCGTTCAAAATTTGGACTCTTCTATTGGCCCGAGTAATATTTTGGAACTAATAGTCGTGTAGTCGTAAACTCAAAATTGTTTCCACAACAAAGTTGCTCCATTGTACGGCGTTGCTATTGGAAATCGTTGGCCTGATTTAAATTTCATGGCGTATACGGAACAACGCCTCGTGTTAGATATGCCTTTTTTACTGGTATCAGATTGTGAAATCGAAATATGAATCGAATGTGAATGGATACTTTGGTTAACGGCTTGTCGAAGCTACAGGAGATTTTAATTGGTAAGCAATTATAATATATGTAAAGAAGTGAGTTTCTAAAGTCAGTTCTTCTCAGGTCTGAGGCATCAACTTTAGTGAATCGGTGATGTGTCTTTGACGTTCAATAAATGAATCGTGCATTTTTATTTCGAATAAAATTATTCGATTGCGAATTTGTATGACATTCATGGCTTATTACAATTGTATTGTATGTGTCTTTTTTTTTTCAAAGACATTTTTTTCTTAAGAGCCGTATATATGGTTTAAATTGTAGGACAAAATGAAATTTATCGAATAAGCAGTTTAAAAGAAAAATTAGAATTACCTAAAAGCGTGAGGCTTCTAATTTTTTATTGTATTAAGTCTAAGTGTGCCTCTATGAATGCATTTTATACATTTTAATAATTATAGAATGAGGAAATGACTGTACTCTTGCATCTAAGAGTGAGAAAATCACATATTAACCCTCTCTTGTCTCTCTCTCCACAAATAATAAAATATCCAAAACTACATTATATTATAAAGCCACAATTCAAAATGTATAGCGTTTTAAAAAGTGACAAGTTTATGTTCTATGCAATGAAAGTTAGTATCGTTTGACTCTTGAACTTTATAGTTTATTATATTGGTGTTTTCAGAACTAAAGGAGTTTTAGAATATTGACATGCTTTGGAATAGAAGTACAAGTTTAGCGTTTGGCGTTAGAAATGACAATATTCAAATAAGTTTGCAATGTTACTTAATGGAACATCAAGAACAAAAAATATATTTTTTGGAAAGTGGCAATATTGTTTAAGTGACTCGGTGTTATTTAAAAATTAAATCACAACTAATTTATATAGAACGTACGCTGAAGAAGGTTGTCAAAAGAGTTTCTAAAACTTAGTACTTAATCCACTTATCTGCTTCATTATTGCTAGAGAAAAATTATGCAAGAAATATAAATAGGTCTTTGAGTAGGTCAGGGTAGGGATGTGACGACTCCATCGCCCTTTGGTACTAGTGCAAGCAGTTAATCTGTGGCATAGGTCAATTGACTATTAGGGTGACTCATAGGTAGAATCTTTTTATGGCGGTCATTTGAAATAACAAGACATGGGACGAGCAGCAGCGTCTTATGATGATGCTTCCACCACTGCAATCGCCAACCTGCCTAAAGCGTAGTCATTATGTTAATAAAAGCATCTAATTAAGTACAAATGAAGATCGACACTTAGTACAAAGCGGTCCAGCTTCCTTATCGGTAATGGTAAGGGCGGGGCAAGAAATGCTAAGAATTCCCAGAAGAGAATAAGCTACCACCACCAACAACAAAATGGGTTCTGGCAACATATAACACGCGCACAGTGTGGACCTACGAGAAGTAAGTCGTAAACAATGGCCTTTGAAGCAGAGAGGTTCTGGAGTACCATGAACCTTGAGATATCGTAGGCCCATCAAGAGATGGACCAAGACCTGGTGAAAGTCTCCGAAATCCTATGAATCAGGGCTGATATGGAAATGATGATGATGATAAATAACAGTAAATATATTAGAGCATTTGTTTTTAAATGAGGTGAGAGAGTGTTCGCATTATTACTGTTTTAACAACTGCCGTACATTGCTGGGTAGCTTATTGCATTCGTAATGCTTGTTAGGTATCAGCTTAGCTACATATCACTGTGTGGTCCAAGGCAAAAGTGCTAAATGAATGCTTATATTTTTTTATATTTATTTTATGTGTATGTATTTATGTATGTATATTTGCGTGTATGTGTATATGTTCTGAATAAAGTACGTAATACTATACCATAACACTATTATTTGTTATACATGGTACACACCTTTTTTTATTTAATTTACTATCTCCTCATAACGAGGTTGCTTGGTAGAGATTGCTCACTTAGCAATGAGGCCACCTTCTATATATTTTAAAATATTACCATATTATACATTTGAAGTCTTCCTCTTCCGCCAGATTTTATTATATTTTGTTTAATACTTAAAGCAAGCAGAGGAAAGCAGCAGGCACCGTGGAAACCTATTACTTATTAAGACACTTCGTATCTCTCCGTATCTCGAAAGTCTTTGAGTGTTAAGTGGCGGAACTCAACGTCACACTTACATCGTTGTCAGAGCGAAGGAAAATGAAATAGTCCATCCTCCAGTGGGAATCGAACCTACAAACGTCTTTGCGTTATTACGGTCATCAATTCCTCTTACTTAATGTAATTTATTATTTAATATTTTTATATAATAATAAAACGCTACATCGTATGAAACAGATCCTCGATCATATATCCCCGAGGCAGCAATCCTACAGAATGCCGTTTCGTATCGGGTACCGCGTTGGCTCGTACAATTGTCGCGATACTCCATCCATCTGCTCTCTAATATATAAATTTACTCCATTTATTTACTTCGTGATGCTTATTTTTTGTAAGTGACACCTTTTGAATTTTATAAACTAGCAGTACAAGGAAGTGTATTTATTTGGGGAAAAGACAAAAGTGATTTCTTGCCTTGATTCTATGAAAGTTTTGAATAGAATACTAATTTACTTCATAGCAAGTAGGTACAACGTATTTGATTACATGATTTTATACTTCAGTACGTTTAGAAATTATATAAAAAGTCTACCACAGTTCTAGTCTGGCTAAACGGCGTGCGCTAACAGTTTATTTACAAAACACAATTGTTTTTCTGTAAGGATTATATCTCACTAAATAATCAATATTTTTGTTAAGGTGTCTTATACTTTTAACGTATATTACTTAAAAATTGACATTGACTTACTTTTCACAGACGTTTCGTACTTTTAATATATAAATAGCAATATATATGTATCTAGTGTTCAGACATTCCATACACCACTTTCCGCCTTATTTTGAGATAAAACGTGTTGAGTGGACAGACTCAATGTTGCACTTTGTCTTATCACCAGATCGAGGTGGAAATATGAAAAAAAAAAAAGATAATATGGTTATCAAATATTTTATTTTTGTAGCATCACGTGTATCCTGAACTCGTAGAAAGAGTAGGACGTAAAGCACTCTGTTATTCAATATTTACATATTTTCCGGGAATGTTATCGAATGGTGACACCCACGCTGAATTTTATATTTACCAAATTACGGCATACTTTTTTATATACTAAAAAATGGCAAACGAGCAGAAGGCCACCTGATGATAAGTGGACACCCTCACTCTAGCTGCGGTGCCAAGTATTTTGGGTGGTCTTAGTACTACCCCTCTTTCTGGGCTTCTCACTCACCTGACGAAACACAGCAGCATTAATATGCTGCTGTTTCACAGAGGTATTCTGTGCGAGGGTAGTAATTAACCGGATCAAGCCTGGTTTTTTGAGCTACTGATGTTATTGTAGCTGGTGCTACCACTTGGAAAGTAGCATTACCATATTTCTACCATTATGCACTCCAAGATTTTAGTCCCCAAGGCCACGATATGTTACATCAAAAAAATGAAGTCTGAACGCATTACTACCTATATAGTCAAATACAGTACTGTACCACGATAATCTTCTGAGATTTGTAAGTTTTAGTAAATATAATTCAATATGGAATTCTAGGGACTGTCTAGCAATAAATTGAAGCTGTCTACTCTAAACCTAGTGTCCGATCTGCGAGCATATTGCATTACGTCGCTGCCAGTTCCTTGTGTCAAGTAACATTGCTTGCAATAATTTCGTTCGATGTCACGGCACTGTGCGCTATATTTCATTGGCATAGCTTGTACTTTGCTTTCAAGACGACTAGTTTTGATCGTTTCACGAATGCGATCTTTTTATATAATCGACATATGAATGAGTAAACGAAACGATTGAATGTACTTAGGTTCGGTCACGTTTGCATTTTGTGTACAAGGATATATTAATTATTTATTACATCAAAATGACTAAGCTTCTTCTTCTTTTTTTTATTTATAGAGCGTGCCAGTTAAGCACTTCCCTTAACCACGTTGTTATGTCACGTTGGATTGAGAAGAATACATATTTAAAAGAGATCCATCCATCCACAAAGCTGTTATGTAGAAACTTGACACTTGGCAGTTAGTTGCTGGGGAATGTTACATTTATATTTCGTAATAAGAAAATATATACCTAAATTTTATCGGATTCCAAAAACATTACGTTGTATTGGCCATGCAAATGCAATTATGGGCTACAGCTTGTATATTCATAGACGTAAAATCTAGAAATTGACTGGCTACAACATAACACAAAAAAAATTATCGCACATTTAAAAGAAAACAACAGGGCCGTCGTGACGCAGAGGCGTAGCATTTATCTGTAAGTGGCATGTTTTGTGGGCTCGATTCTCACTCGGTGCAGATAGATTTTTCCATTGCCATTTTCTTCGCCCTGGCAACTAGGTAAAGCGCGGTGTTGAGTTCCGCCACTCAAAACGTGATGCCTTGAAAAAGGAGGAAAGCAAGAAACAAAGCGTCTTAACACTAGGTTCCTATGGTTCCAGCAATTCTCTCTGCCTCTCCTGCCATGTGCGGAATGAAGCGTGAAGTTAAAAAAAATTGTACAAAACAGGTGTAAATTATTAATGCCTCGAAAAAGACGGAAAGCGGGGACGGAGAAAGCAGGGCTAAACAACGGAGTGTGTCAGCACTAGGTTTCTATGATTCCTGCAGTTCCTGCCAAATAAAAAAAAACATCTTTTTCCAAAGTGATATATACACATAATATGTTGTAGGATATCACAAAATTAATTATTAATTTAAGGCAAACGATACGCGGTAAAACAATTGCAATTTTAAAACGGACAAAAATACAGATGTATTCGCCTTTAAACCGATAAAGCGGTTTGTGGCAAAGAGAAAATCTGCACAGCCTTTACTATTCTTATTTCGTATGCACCCCATTTCCGCACATTAGCCAACACAGCAACGTGAAGTTAACTGGCTAAATTATTTAATTTACCAAGTTTTCGCTTATTTTTAACATATAATGCTTATTTTTGACATATATGTATCCTTGTCCTTACGTTCTTAAATAAAAGTATAGTTTTAGTCTGTATTAACGTGGTAAAATTATAAACAAAATAAAATTAACGAAAGTAAAAAGAATTTTAAATAAAGTAATTATTGAAAGTATCGTTTCAAATTAAAATCCCATATGTCAAATATGACGCAAGCGTAAATATTTTTTTGATATATATATATATATATATATATATATATATATATATATATATATATATATATATATATATATATATATATATATATATATATATATATATATATATATATATATATATATATATATATATATATATATATATATATATATATATATATATATATATATATATATATATATATATATATATATATATATATATATATATATATATATATATATATATATATATATATATATATATATATATATATATATATATATATATATATATATATATATATATATATATATATATATATATATATATATATATATATATATATATATATATATATATATATATATATATATATATATATATATATATATATATATATATATATATATATATATATATATATATATATATATATATATATATATATATATATATATATATATATCATTTGATTATTTTTTATAAAATTTTATACAACTTTTGTACTGCGAAAGTCATTACGTCAACTTCAAATATTTAAAGCTATAAGTCTAGACAAAGGCCACACTGTCACATATACCCGGTATATATAGATAATGTATAGTTAAAATTAAGCATGGGAGTATGTGAAGCTTTTTCCGAAGCATTTTTGTACTTTTTGGCAAATTATACTTAAAAAATTATTAGGGACTGTGTATTTCAAATATTTTTTTTAAATTAGTACGTATTTATTAGTATTTATAAATATTAATTTTTATGTTTAATACCTTACAGAGGTATTTTAGTAGAAATATATTTCGCATTTAGAAGGAAATAAATAATATGTTCAACTATTTTATTCGCATATTTAATTGAATTGGTGAACGTCGCACAGCGACACGCAACGGTTTGTTGGTTCGATTACCACTGTGACAGAATGATTTTTTTTTGTTCTGGCAACAAGGCAAACAGCGCGACTTTGAGTTCTGTCACTCAACACGCAATGCTGAGAATGGAAGCGATGGATAGGGTATCGTAACAAAAGGTGTTTGGAGTCTACTGTTCTCTCTGCCTATCCTGCTATGTATGGGATATTGCCATGGTGCGGTGAGATAGTTTATTTCTGTAAAAACAACGATTGTGGGTTCTTTTAACACGAGCGGAAATGAGTTGTACCATTTCTTCACCATTTATTTACCATTTTCTGACAGTGTGATCTCGGGTAAAGCGGCACTAAGTACAGTTAGGCTTACCGCACACTATCTCGAATTCCTATCCTCCTCTATGCAACATAAAATATATATAATTAAAATATATATAAAGCCCAAAAAACTAAAAATATCAGGTAAACTTTGATTTTAAAAATATAACATAATCTAAATTTAGTAGAAGCATTATGCTTCAAATATTTGTTTAGCTAAAAGCGTTGAAATAGTATGCTAGAAAGAAACAATCAATCTTTCTGTCTATGCACGCTGCGACAGTTAGGCCTCTTCACACGAATTTTTAAACGCAGCGTTTTATTTACATTAAAAAATATAAAGCATTCTTACTGTGACATCCTCACTAGTACCTACCTCTTCGTTGCGAATTCGGTCAGCTAAGCTGACTTCGCATATCCTTCGAAGAGATCGCATCGCCACAGCATTCATCTTTTTTTCATTCAGAATGTTAAAAAAAGTATACGACGCAAAAGTGAGTGGTAAGAGAGGCAAGGGGAGACCTCGGTTGACTTTTGAAACACAGTATGGAGGAAGGTCACGTAAAAAGGATGAGGAGCATGTATGAAGAGGTTAATGACATTGGACGAGGCGAAAAAGGTATGAAGGGACCGCAGCGTTTGGCACTCCGTTCTCTCTGACTAGCCAGCTAGGGATAGAGCGTGAAGTTATGTATGTATGTAAAAAAAACAATAAAGTACCACTGTTATTCAATAATAATTTTAGCTCTTCGTTGTAAGAATGCGAGTGAAATTTTGTGTCAATTATAAAAATTCTCAATATGTTAAAATATAACATTAACATGCTATCGGTTAAGTTTACTTATAAGTTCCGCCATTCAACATACAGCGTCTCAGTTTCTCTGTATCGCAATAAGTAAAGAAAAAATTAACTTTCTTTAAAACAATAAAATTATACAATATATCTATAAGAAAATGTATGATACAAACCGATACCCTGTAAAAGAGTGATTTTGAACATATATTATATATTTTCTATATATATTTAAACACAATATGTTATAAACGCTAATAATTAAATTAAAAGAACATTTAACGCTTGCTCATCTTATATTCACCTTACCTGCATGTTTCACCTGAGGTACCCAGGTTATATATTTACGAACAACTAGCGATGACACAAGGATTACTCGAGTCTAGAATATAATAGTTTGATGGATGCTATTTCTGCACACTTCAGTTTACGTCGCTAAGGTTCTTTGCTGCCAGCTTTACCGCCTTACCTTACTTAGATGAAGATAATATATAAAATAAAATTGTCTTGAGGACCGTCGTGGCGCAAAGGCGAAAGCGTCTGCTTGTAAACGAGACGGTTTTAGGGTTCGATTCCCACTCGGAGAAGATGGACTTTTCTATTTCGTTGTGTTCCGCCACTCAACACGTAATGCCTCAAAAATGCGGAAAGCGGAGACGGAGAAAGCAGGGATTATATGCAACGGAATGTCTTAACACTAGGTTCATATGGTTCCTGCAGTTCCCTCTGCCTGCCCTGCAATAATGCGGGATAAAGCGTGAAGAAAAAAAAATAAAAAGAAAAAACTTTGTTTAATCCATTAATACTGTAAATGAACCACTTTTTCTCACATCACGTAACATCATTATCATCATCATTTTCATTTGTACTGAAGCCTTTTCCGCCTCAAAAATTTATAGAATAGGAAGTAAATTAAGTTGGTGAACTTATGTTATGCATTAAGTATTTGTTTAGGTATATTATATACAGTACTTTCATAATTATGTCCTATAAATATAATATATTTGACAATCAAATATTTATTTGAACTTTATCAAGAATTTTTTGTGATACAACGTACAAGAATTTTTTGTGATATAACATACGTCGTGGCGATATTTTTTATTTCCATTTTTTTTCGTTTTGGCAACTTGATAACGAGACGTTGAGTTTTGTCACTCAATACGCAATAGCTTGAAAAAGCAGAAAGTGGGGCAAGGAGTGTCTTAACACTGTTCCCACGGTTACTGCGGTTCCATCTGCTTACCCTGCTATATGCAGAGTAAAACGAGAAGGTAAAAAAAAACAAAAATAATTTTATATATATATATATATATATATATATATATATATATATATATATATATATATATATATATATATATATATATATATATATATATATATATATATATATATATATATATATATATATATATATATATATATATATATATATATATATATATATATATATATATATATATATATATATATATATAATCTCTCTATATCAAACACAATATCTACACAATATCGTCGTTTATATTTTACTATAAAAAAATTACAAACTATTTTAAAAACATCATACACGACTAATAAATAGTGATTTTAAAAAAACATATTATATAGAAAATTTTAACTATAGTATGAATAATAAAATTTTATTTCTAAAATGTTAACAAAATTAAGAAGGAGGTTTCGCTTTAATGTATATATTTATATAATAATAGTTTTAACTACAATAATTAACCAACTTAAAGCACTTATGATAACGCTATCAAGTTAAATACAAAGTAATATATAATTATAAGTCTTATTAGATTTAAATATGGTTGATTTCTGTTTGAATATGTAAACTTTTGGGGTAGCCGTAAAAACCTTTAAGCGTGTAGGGACGTAAGGACAATTCGAGACGAAATAACGTAATTATTTTGTTAGGGAATGCGACCACGTAGCGACCCTTCATTTATACGTGAGGCCGACTCTAATAAGATCTTGTATTACTTCTGGATTTATATATGTACGGCACATGTGTTTTATCTTGCTTCGATTGTTTTTTTTATATGATTTTGATAGTGAGATATAATAAAAAACGTAGCTTAACGCTTTACCTCGTCATATAAACCGTATCTCATAGGTAATGGGAATCTTGTGCAAACAAATTCCTTTCCCCACTTTCTTCCGAATTATTGAAAGTTTGCATGTTGAAGTTGATACATTTATTTATTCAAATTGTAAATCATTTGTTAGTATCAGCTTTACTCAACGCCGCACTTTGTCTAGTTGCCAAAACGTAGAAAATAGAAATGAATAGAGTCGGCATCGAACCCACAAATCATCGCATTAACGCGTTGCGCCTTTGCACCGTGACGGTCCTCAATTCATATTTTACATTTTTTATTTCATAAAAACATATCTGAAAACTACATATAACATATCTTTTTTATATAAGTATATTCAAGAAAACAAGAAAAACAAAAGTTATTTTATAAAGAAAGTCACTATTTGAAGACGTAATGAATAAAACCCATCTATTTATTTCCTACTCCAATTTCTTTTCAATTTCCATAACAATACTACTATATTGGTGGAACATATGGCTCGGAAGAGCGTATGTAAATATTATTACATTAATGCCAGAAGCTTTGCGAGAGTCTATTACGTTGTCAGGATAAATATTGTATTGGCAGCTTTTGAGCTTTGCATTACTTTAAGATAAAGGAACGTGTATCTGGTTTTCATTTGAGAAACGATGTAAATTTTAGCGTAACGGGAATCGAACCAGCACCTATTGGAAAACGAAGAAGTAGAGAGCGTAGAGGTAATTTAAATTTTATACATTTACTGAGAAAATATTTTTTTCTACAGTGTGGAATAAAACTTTAACAATAATTAGAAAGTGTATGTAACTGGAACTTTATAGATTTCTTTTGTAAACAATTGTTATGAACCAAGACGCGATAAGATGCAGACGTTAGTCAATATTATACTTTAAATTTTAATATTTTTACTATAAACGTATAACGCGATAAGATACTCGTAACTTATTTATTATTAACATTGCTTATTGAAAAAAAAAGTGAAAGAAATGTATCTTTATTTGTGAGAAATAATACTGTTATCTTTTTTTAATTACAATAATTAGTATATATATGGCCAGAGGCCGGTATTGGTACATCTAAATATAAGCAAAGCAGTTATGGGTTCAAATTCTAATGGGTTTTATTTCTACTTTGGTTATGTACCTAATATAAGTCTCCAGTAAGGAAACAACAAGCAGCGTTGAGTTCTATCACTCAACATGCATCTTGAAAACTGGGCGGAAAGTAGTGACTGAGTGTATCACAATATATTAAAAGTTAGCTAAATTTTTTATCATTTAACCAACAAGTCTTATTACTTCCAAGTTTATGTAACAAATTAATATATACATGCCTCATCAACAAGTTTTAAAATGAGACGCCATTTTACTTTATTTTGACAACAAAATGGCACCTGTTGCCTCGTATAAAATAAAACTCGCTGTGATATTCGAGTAGAGTACATTATAAATTCATTACGGTTAATTAATTTAAATGTGTCACACTGACAGCGGTTCACTCGCGATGTTTGATTTAATATATCAATCATCGGGTACTTTTGTTTGTATTTGTTCACTTATTATAATTATGGGCTGTTAATTTAGTTTTGTTTATTTTACATGTTTTACATATCTTTGTATTAATTTATATGCGGTTGAAAAAGGGACAGGTATAACAGCAAAATCTTTATAGATTGTTAAAAGACCTCGACTTGAGTAGAACTATTACTAATTCATTTCTAGAATGTACTTAAGGTAGCATTAGGTGGCATTAGTAGGATCATTTGAAAGTGTGACAGTGGAGGTAAATGTTAAAACATTTTAAAGGGGCCCGCCTTAAACCTACACTTAGGTCACAAGTCACAGAGGCTGCTCTGAGCTTTTCTTTCTACTACGAGATGGGCCAGACAGCCGTAAGGTTAATCCTTGGAATCGTAAGTAGTTTCTTTCCTTTTAATACCTTTTCCTAATTAAACTACTTTTTTTAGCTTCACGCTTTATCCCGCATATGGCAGGACAGAGGGAACTGCAGGAACCATGCCACCCAGTGTTAAGACACCCGTTGCTTAGTCCGTGCATTCCACCTTTTTCGAGGCATTGCGTGTTAAGTGGCGGAACTCAACGCCGCACTTTGCCTAGTTGAGTTCAGCCTCCAGAGTGAGGAAAATGTAAATGATAAATTTCATCTTCCCCGAGTGGGTATCGAACACACACACCGTCGTGTTTATAGGTAGTATATATATATATATATATATATATATATATATATATATATATATATATATATATATATATATATATATATATATATATATATATATATATATATATATATATATATATATATATATATATATATATATATATATATATATATATATATATATATATATATATATATATATATATATATATATTATATATATATATATATATATATATATATATATATATATATATATATATATATATATATATATATATATATATATATATATATATATATATATATATATATATATATATATATATATATATATATATATATATATATATATATATATATATATATATATATATATATATATATATATATATATATATATATATATATATATATATATATATATATATATATATATATATATATATATATATATATATATATATATATATATATATATATATATATATATATATATATATATATATATATATATATATATATATATATATATATATATATATATATATACATACATACATACATACATACTTCTACTCATCGTACATCGATTCTGCTCGGTTATTATTTTCTTCAGAACCAAATTACAAGCTTATATGTATTGTTAAATTTTCTTTACAATGAATTTCTTCTGATTTTAGTTTACCTTAACGACTTAAACCTTTTGTATTTTTACTAAAGTTACTTAAACCAATAAGAAACAACTGTTCATAATATGTTTCTATATAGATTATTGCCATCCTAAATTTTCAATTTGTACAGAAATAATAGTAAACATTGATGAAATAATTATTAGGGAAAATACACTATAACGGAATAATAAAACAGTTTTTTATTCAATAATGTCTTTATTTTAATTCCTTAAAAATACAAAATGTTAAACAAATTTATTTAATAATTAATGCTAAATAATAAAATCTATTATAAACAAGAGTAAACATTTGAACATCGATATTCGATCAATATCGATATTGAAAATCGAATTATAACAATGGAATAAAAGAAAAAATATGAAAATAATAGGATTACTCTTAAATTTGTATAATACTTGTCTTTACTTACGCCTATATAATAAATTAAGGCACTGCAGAGCGCACTGTAGAAATAATTACGCATCATAGCATTGTGATATATATATATATATATATATATATATATATATATATATATATATATATATATATATATATATATATATATATATATATATATATATATATATATATATATATATATATATATATATATATATATATATATATATATATATATATATATATATATATATATATATATATATATATATATATATATATATATATATATATATATATATATATATATATATATATATATATATATATATATATATATATATATATATATATATATATATGTGAAAAATTTATTCGGGGAAAATATTCGAAGTTAACAGCCATATATATAAATTAAATTTAAATTATACAGATAATTGAGTGTATGTTAAATAAAATTACAATAATTAATTAAGAATATTTTTTTTTTGTTTCGAACAAATTTATCGCTATTTATCGCGATTTCTCCAATGTCACATTATTGTCAATTAACTTTTCTATATTAATAATATTAATATATATATGGAAATCCATTAGATAATTCTAACGAATACATTACAAAAATCGATTATAAAACTACAAGTAATATTGAAATCGACTTCAGCTCAATAAATATATATATATTTATATATATTTATATATATATATATATATATATATATATATATATATATATATATATATATATATATATATATATATATATATATATATATATATATATATATATATATATATATATATATATATATATATATATATATATATATATATATATATATATCACTCTAGCTTCTTAAGTTCGATAATAGTTTTTGTTGATTTTGAGCAACTTGGAATGTGTTGTGCATTAGCATAGCAACTGTCATAGGACCGACTCCTCCCGGCACCGGGGTGATTGCACCAGCGACTTTAACGACCTCTGAGAGAAAAAGAGAGAGACAATAAATTTTCACGTCTTTTACAAAAAAGAGACTTAAGTGTAGAGTATGTAAGTATAGTGTATTTAAGTAAGTGTAGTGTATGTAAGTAAGTGTAGTATATTTAAGTTAGTGTTATGTAAGTATTCTAGATATTTTTTGTTATATCATCACGCTTTATCCCGTTCATAGCAGGGTAGGCAGAGGGAACAGTGAGAAACTAGTGTTAACACACTCCGTTCTCTGCTTTTCGCTTTTTTGAGGCATTACGTGTTGAGTGGTGGAACTCAACGCCGCTCTTTGCCTAGTTGCAGGAGCGAAGAAAATGGAAATGAAAAAGTACATAATCCCCGAGTGGGAATCGAACCAAGAAACCGTCAAGTTCACAAACTGTCCTCCTTTCGTGGTAATGTAGATAAGGAACATATTAACAATATATTATTAACAGCAAAAATAATTAAAAAGAAAAAAAAAATAGGGTAAACATCTAAGCTCACCATCAAAATCCACATCGCCAACTAACTTAGACTTGCCATCTTCGTTGACGCGTGTGATACCAACGTCGATCACAGTAGCACCTGGCTTGATCATATTAGCCTTTATAAGCTTTGGTATACCTGCGGGAGAATGGAAAGGAAATTAACAACTTCAATAAGATTTCTACTAGTGGAAGATAACAAAAATATTTACAATTAAAAGCGGTCTTTATTAAAGCTATGTGATATGGAGCTGAAATGTAGGATGTACTACTAAAACACAAAAATCCATCCATCCATCTTGTATTGAACGGTTCGCAAGAAGGCGTGGGTTCAAAAAGCGCAAAATTTTTATATATTTTTCTTTAAGTATTTTTATACACAAATGTTGTGTGTGCTGTGCGTATGTGTGTGTGTGTGTATGTACTTACCAGTGGCTGTCACAATAATGTCAGCGTTGCGACAGTACATCTCCAGCTGCTCCGCAGGCGTGTACCTGTGGCAGACGGTGACCGTCGCGTCCATGCCCAGCCCGCTGTCGTGGCTACCGTCGCTGTGCAGCATCATTGCTATTGGCATGCCAACGTTCTTGGACCTACCCACAACTACCGCGTTGCGACCGAATGTTTGGATTTTGAATCTATACAAGAATAAATATTATTTATAAATAACATATATATGTATGTTAAAATTTATCATTATATTATATTAATCGTTACTGTTTTATATTAGAGCGACAGTTGTTAGATAAAATTGTTTTTATATAATTTATTATATATTAAAAATACGCTGGAGAGATGTATAAACGTGTAATGTTGAAATACTTTAGTTGTAAAAACATTAAACGTTGCCTTTGTTTTACCAAAACGAGAAATCGAAAATAAATGCAATATTTAAAACATGTACTCATTCATTTCCCTGGCGGAAAGAGCAACAGCGCGGGCGCCGTTTACACTTTTACATACTTTAAAATATTTAGTCAAATTAATTTAAACATAAAACGGTAGCATCCCCACAACTCTACCTTTAAAATTATTAACAGAATATTTATTATTAATATGAAATCTGTTACTAGTTTAATTGATACGAGTTGACAAATACGCGTTACTTAACTTGCATTAGTGAGTTTATTACGTCATTCGATTAATAAATTGATACTGGCTGTTTACGCTACGACAGTGTTGTTTTTTTATTATCTACAAGAAATGTCATTGACGACATTTCTACGATAATATTAAATATGTATGTATAGATTAAAAATATGTTTACGAATATGACGCGGTTTTATTTCCTATTTAACGAATTCACTAAAGAATCTGTTTATATTTTAATATTTCGTAATTTTACTATTACACAATAAATATTTATGTGAACTAAATAATCTAAAAAAATTGTGAAAAATAAGAAAAAATCTCTATAAAAATACGAGTAAACAGATTGTAACAATGATTATATCATAATTTCGATGCGACGTGCAAAAGGCGTGGGATCAAATCCCGCTGCGTTCAAACTTTTCAGTTTTCTATAAGAAAATTTTAATTTTTTAATTTTAGTGTCTCAACACTAGGTAATGTTATTTGTAAAAATATCGAACTTGAATTTATTAACCCTTAAAGTGATTCTCCGTAAAATTACAGATTAAGTATATGAAAAAAAATATATAATATATATAATACACTGTCGAAGTAATGACATTACAAGGGTTAACTAAATAAAATAAAATAAAAGTTTTCAAATTCTGATATGGATATTATAGACTTTAACCATGAGGGCATGTGGTCGTCGTAGCGCATAACCAGAACGTCCGACTATAAACACAACGGTTGTGAGTTCGATTTCCACTTGTAGAGTATGAATAAATGTTCAGTTTACAATGATAGTAAAAACAAAGCGTGGCGTTGATTTCCGCCTTTTATTGTATGACATACATTGCCTCAAAAGGGGGAAACTGAGTGCCTTATGACAATGTTCTCTCTGTTTATCTTAGCACATGTGGTATAAAACGTAACGTAACGAAAACGTTTAAAAAAATCAGCCCAAGACATTAATAATTATTAAGGCCATCTTCGACAATGATTCTCAATTAACCCAATTACTATATATAACTTCACTATAGTCGATGTACGACTTTAGTGAAGTTATGAAAGAATACTACAAATTTACGATGCAAATTCGTTAAAACTACAGCACAGCAAATACATTCAGCATTTTAGTAAAAATACAAAAAAAAAAAAATTCAAATTTAAAAAAAAATCGTATGAGTTACAATTTTCATGAAACTGAGACAATTCTATTTTAAAAATAAGTTTAAGTAAAAAAAAATGATTATTAAGTAAATATTAATACTCCAACAATTGGAAAGCCAATACAGATGTTTGAAGGACAAAAGAAACCACAATTTTATAGGGCTTTTTAAAAAAAAAAGAAAACATAGACTGAAAACTTATTAAAATAAGATATACTAGAAAAATTATTTACAATTAAGTTCATAAATAAGGATGAATAAAAATATGTATAAAATTATATTCAAAATATGAGCCAAGGGTAATTTACAATAGAAGTAAAATATTTTATATCATCTAATTTAGTTCACCAATAAATACCTCAAGCCAAAATAAAAATATTATCGCAAAAGTAAATCAGTTTCCTAATATTAATTCAAATAATTACATTTAAAATAATTGAATTTTTCAGCATACTCAAGATTTTAAAGAAAATGAAAAATCTGATCTAAATTAATAATATAAAAGAAAAATTTATGACAAACTTACCTCTTAAGCATTTCTATAACAGCAAGTGCAGTAGCTGGTACAATAGTTGGCATATCCAGACTTAATTGTCCAATATTTGTTATATGAAAACCATCTATATCTTTTTCAGGGGCTATTGCATTACATATTTTTCTTTCATTTATGCCATTCGGTAGAGGTAGCTGAACTAAGATGCCATCAACTTCTCTATTCTCATTTAAAGATTTAATTGCTTGTAATAACTTGTCTTCTGTGAAACTCTGGTCATATTTAATAGTCTCTGCTTTAATTCCGACTTCTGTTGCTGCTAGGATTTTGTTTCTTACATAGGTATGACTTGCTGAATCATCACCAACTAGTATGCAGCAAATTGATGGTGGTCTATATCCGTCGTTAACCCAATTATTAATTTTAATTTTGAGTTCTTCTCGTATTTCCTTTGCTAATGCTTTGCCATCAAGGATCCGTGCCATTATTCTGTTTTGGAAAAAAAAATAACTTAATACATTTTTAAAATATTATATATTATTATGAAATTTAAAGCAAAATATATTAAATACAGGTTTAATACTAAGCTTGCAAACACCTATTTGATATTTGATATAACACAAAACAAAAACCTAGGTAATATTTTTTACCTGGGCACGCCCATAGAATCAAAATATGTGTGACTTCTCATCGTGGTATTCAGTAGTGAACTGAGTATGCATGAACATATTCTCTGCCTCATCACTTACTGTTGACGTACATAGGTCATTAGTTCAAATTTGAAAGAGATAAGGATTTACTAACATGTACCGAAAAAAACAAGACTTTATTCAGTTAATCCATTATAATTTAGATGATTCTGCTTTTAAGCAGTTTTTGAAATACATAAATACACTTATTGTAAAGGTTATCTACTTTACTCTATATCAAAAATAAATTCTGGTATAAGCCACTAAAAACTTGATACAATTTATCACAAAATGAGACCAATTATGATTAAATGTCATAAATATTGGTTTAAAAGCTATTATTAAAAGAAACTACTAATATTTTATTGCACTATTTAACTAGAAACAATTATCACATTTCTGTCTACAATAAGCAGAGAACATGACAGTGCATACAATTTTTTTTTTTAAATATACATTAGCTTAAAATTGCACTTTGCAATTGCCTTGCACAAGGAAGACTCATGTATAAATTGTTTATATAAAAACATAGTCTAATTTCATAGCTCATTGTTAGGAAAAGATAAGCCTATTGTTACATTCTCAAACATATTTAGAGGTTAAGCCTCTAATATAACGTAGTTCTTACATGTGTATTTCAGGTTATAGGTTATCATTGTGTCTTCCTCGTATTTTTTTAACCGTATATACAACAATTAAAATGTTTCTCATAAAATTGAAATAAACAAAATTCGTAATATAATAATAGCATCAGTAAATAAGTAAGGTTTGTAAGAATACTTACTGAACTAATATGTATGTTAACTTGGAGACAAGGATATTATCATAAAATTTGATAAAAGGGAACCCAAATGGACGTAGTCACTGTTTAGAATATACTTCTTATGATTAAATCTTTTTAAATAAAAGAAATGTGGATTGTGGTTATATTTTAGCTTGCAAACAATTAAAAGAAACGTCAGCGAAATGACGTTTTAAATTGTCACAGACTTCATAGAAACATACATTAGCTTAAAATTGCACTTTAAATTGCACTAAACGTGTAAGGAATTATGAAATACAGCCATCGCATTAATAAAAAAAGTTCTTTTTTGTTTAGAATTGAAATATCAATTACAATTAAAACTTTGTAATATACCGTATATTAATATTCGTCAAAATAAAAAAATATCAAATTTATAAGTTTTACCTACTTGCAAAAAATAACAAAAGAAGCTGTTACTATATCCGTATACGTTTATTGTGTAAATACCTACATAGATTGTAATATTAGACTACTAGATGATGAAATAATATTATCGAAAAGTAACATTCAGATATTACTATCTCTACCTATTCAAAATAATGAACGACAAACAAAATATTTATTTTATTAAACGTAAACTTCTTGATATTTTGTTCCTGTTACAAAAATAAAACAGCTTATCTAATTGTGCTAAAAATATACTTTCATTTAATTTAACTTATTTTTTTCTTTCTTGAACAAGTGGACTAATATAAAGAAATATATTTTGATTTTTGTAGTAAATATATTGGGATAATTAAATTTATTTGTATAATATAGGTTGACAAATGGTCATTGCGCATTAATACTTGCCTTGCTTACTTAGTTCACATACGAAATCACACATAAAAGGGATGTTAGTTTTTGTTTTTATATTAGAGTAAAAATTTTAACATTTTATAAAATATTTAAATATTAGTAATTAAATTTAAATTATAATAATCATGACGTAATCTACATTATAACGTATATCAAAACTATATCAAAGTACTTGTTGAAACATCTCCAAGTATTGGTAAAGTATGTTCAATTAATAATTATTATTTTATTTAACTCACTGCTAAGAACAAGAAAGTGACAATCTTGTCACTGTCCTTCTTTCCAGGATTCTTTTTAAGAAATCATTATTTTATTTATATTATAGGGATGTAAATCACTCAAATTCAAATTTCCTTTTTTTTTATTACAGTGATAATAGTGGTTTTTATTATTAAATTATCTGTTTAGCACTTAATAAATAAAAAAGAATTGAATTTTCGAATATATATTATAACTTAATTGTAGGTACATGTGACAACTTATTATTATCGTATGGAATTCTATTTAAAGTTCTTGGTAATAACTCTTATCTAGGGACCTTTAACATACCTACTACTACTATTCAAGATAAAACTATGAATAATTATTCAGTTGCTAGCTAGCTAACTAGGCTTTATATTTTTAGCTTTCCGTTATTTTTAAAAATATTATATATCTATTAACATAGATATATAATATTTTAAAAAAATAGCGGAAGCAAAGATAGCATTTTACCGTAAAATTTATAGGTAGTCCGAAAGAAATTACTTAGAAACACTGCGTAATCAGTTTGAAATGGGATTTGTTACATTAAAAGCCGTCGTGGCGCAGAGGCGCAACGTCTGCCTGTAACGCGACGGTTACTGGGTTTGATCCCCAGTCGGAGAAGATGGATTTTTCTATTTCCATTTTCTTCGCTCTGGCATCTAAGGCAAAGCGCGGCGTTGAGTTCCGCCACTCAACACGCAATGCCTCGAAAACGGCGGAAAGTGGGGACGGAGTAAGCAGGGACTAAGTAACGGAGTGTCTTAACACTAGGTTCTTATGGTTCCTGCAGTTCCCTCTGCCTACCCTGCCATGTGAGGGATAAAGCGTGAAGCTAAAAAAAAAATTAACATGTCTCCAGTGGAAAACAATATTACATTCATCTAGAAATCTTGGATGCTACGTAAGTGGGCGCGGTCGTGACGCGAGGGTCGCAGATAAGAGATAGGTCAATGTCTGTGTGATTAATAGTGCTCGAGTGAAACGCAATAAAAACATCTTGTTTCGACGTTCTTGGTCGTTACGTTATTGGAATTCAATGGATGTTGGCAATTTGTAACGCTTTGGATATTATTATAGCTTGAGATTAATATGACGTAGTCATTATGATGAGCTAGCAAAGAAGGAGAAGAAATAGGAGGTTGTGAATTCGAACTCCTTTCGGAGGAATTAGTAAAATTTAATTTCTATTGTAATATTCTCGTCTGCCTGTAAAGACGACAGTTTGTGGGTACGATTTGCACACGGGGAGGATGATTTGCATGTAATACATTTGCATTTCCATTTTCTTCGCTTTGGCAACTTGGTAAGCGTGGCGTTTGTTTCCGCCAGTCACCATGCAATTCTTCAAAAGGCGGAAAGAGGGGAAAGGAGTGTCTATACACTAGGTAACTACGGTTCCTTCTGCCTACGCGCTATAAGCAGGATAAAGCGTGAAGCTTAAAAAAATAATATTTTTCCCTGATCTGATTAAATATACAGCGGCGTTGAGTTCCGCCTAATTCTTTAACAAGTATAGAACAAATATTTCCTCTAATACGAGATATATTTACAATTTTCTCTTTATATACTATTGAAATTTCTTAGTATCGTAATTGTAGCTACTTTAATACTTACCGTTGATACAACTCAAGACCCAAGACTTCATGCACCTTTATTCTACTAATCTTTGAAGCCTAGTTTGTTTTTATTTTACTCATTGAAACAAGAAAATTAACGTGGTTTTATAATTGCATATAACCCTGTTGTATGCATGAATCGAGTTGTGAATGTCAAAGTAAATATGTCTGTATAGCTTGGAGACACTTTAACACTTACTAAAATGTTAAACGAGCCAGGTCCAAGTTAAATATCCAAATCTTTATCTTTACAAGCTCTTATCTTAATAATGAATAATCATTGAGATAGTATCTCAAGTGCTTGTAATTCTATATTGATTGTGACATGCTTGACATTAATTTCTGATATATTGTTCTGATATCGCTGCAATAAAGTCTGGTAGACGTATTGGTGTGAGATAAGGTTAGGTTTGTTAAATAGTTTTTATTTTATTAATTTAGCTTAGAAAGCTCTTTGTATGTAAGGTTATTGAAGGAGCAGCAGTTATCACTACTTGTGATCAATGTTTTTCTAAGAGCATTTGTAAAATTGTTGTACATATTGTACTGTTAATGGAATTAATTTCTTTCTTTTATTATTATATATATCTATTGTATTAGAAAAAATCTAATTTGCAAAAATTTCATATCTTTGTTGAAGAGAATGTGAAAAAAGTAGATCTTCTTTAGGGTTCCGTACCTCTAAAGGAAAAAACTTAACGTCTGTCTGTCTGTTAGTGCTTTAGTTTTTTGCATTTTATATGAAAATCGCCGCGTAATCAAAATCTACAGGACACTTATCTGTAACTTAAAGTTAGAAAATTTGGCATTAAGATAAGACGACTAGAAAGGTTAGAACTTATACTACAACCAAAAAATTAAATTTAAAAAAAATCATTACAAATTTACAATGTACTTTATTCAATACAAAATGTATGAATATAACCGTTAACTTAAGTGTGTCGACACCTATTTAGTTTGTTCTCAATCACCTAGATTTATGAGATTTGATAAGTAGTGAAATTTTATAGTATATATAAAAAAGAAAAACTAAGTTGATAACTTTAAATCTTAACATAGAAAGAGACTAAACACCTACAATTAGGCAATTGGTAAGGAACCCCTAGGTACGAGAATATTGCTCGCACTCGACCGACATTTTTCAATCTTAGTACCTTCTAGAATATTATTTTAACTTGGTAAAAAGCATTCAATAAATTAAAAAATCATTTAATTAAGTGTTATTTTGATTTCACCGATTCTGATTGCAGCGGTCTTGGTGGTAACCTGATATCGTGGCATACAAACGCTTCTACCAGCAACCGCAACTTTGTGGTATTGCTTGGTGTGAAAGCTAACCAGTAATAGTACCGTCATATCGTTTTGAATTCAATCAAAGATTTATTTATGTAGGCTGTGATTTTTAACCTCATTAGCTTTGTTATTATGATATTTACAATTGACATTGTATTGGAACTTATGTTGCACCTTGTCTCGTACTTCATTGAAGAAATGTGTAAAAACTATATTTTTTTATATTTCATCGCCCATAGACATCCAAAACCTGAGAGAATGTAATTTTTTTGGTTGATTAGATTTTCATTTGAAATTAATTATTGTTATTTGTATTAAAATGTTAACTAGACATTGACAATAAGATGACAATAAAGTCATTAGCATAAATCAAATCGAAATGGTCATAATTGTTCTTAGTAATCACAGACAGTAGGCAGGTTAGTTATATAGGGTCCTCCAAAAGCACCGAAATTGATGAACGGAGCAGAAAACTCTAAGTTTGCTTTTGCTTAAAGCATTTCTTTGTTTTTTTCATACCTCGGATTCATTTAGGCGTGTTGAGTTTTGGTCGTTTAAAGATTTTTTTTGAAACTTCATTTAAAATTATAAGTTAGAATAAATTTTATATAATTTATTTCAAGAAAATGGGTTCAGTTAAATTTTCAGCAATTTTGGATGTTATGTATTATTTTAATTAATAGTACGTGAACTTCATTTAATGAAATCGGAAGGACGGGAATATTTCAAATACTAATCTACTTGAGTCGTTGAGTTAAACTACGACGATTTGTTTTGGCTATAAACATTTACATTTAATTATTTGGGATTAATAACTAACCTTCATTACACTTAGTAAAATAAAAGGAGTACTCCAAGGAGGCGACTTGGCACCACCGCTCAGCTGGCTAATATTCAATTAAAACTTTATAATTTCTCGCGAACCGTTAGCAATATTTTCTGTTTACATCGCACAATCGCAAATAACAATTTACGCGTAACGTTCAACAGATGCCATTGATTGAGGGCTTTGCCCATTACCACGCCGCGGCTAAATTTATAATCTTAATTTTTGAACTTTCCTTCATAACTTTCATAATATTTCAAAGCACGAGCCAAGTGACGTTTTTGTTAAGTTAATATAATTTGTGGCAGAATATTTATGATTTTATTACATTGGAGCTTTTCTATATATTTGTATATTAACATAAATGTCGTGAATATTTTTAGATAAATGTAATTCGATTGGCATTTATTTGGAAAATTTGTATAACTATTAAAAATATACTTATAAAATATATCGATAAGTTCAAACTTTAAATACTTTAAAAAATGGTTGCCTGTAAAGTGGGTTTTACGGGCGAAAATTTTACGTGACAACGTCTTTTTCTCGGTAGAATATTTATTGATATGATTAATAATTATAATATAAATTGCACAAATTTTAACTATAGAAAATATATTTTGTTTACTAAAACATTGTACATGTGTCAAGTGATACGCGCGGCGGACCGATCATAGTTCGGTGACAGTTGACACATCGTTACGTTACCTTTTTCATATGTGACTTCGAGCCGCAACCTAATTTAAGACGTTGTCACGTCAAAAATAACTTTAATAATTCAAATTTCATGCACGAATTTGTTTGCACATTTGAGAGTATGGATACTTTAATAAAAGATGAAAAATTACGCGTAACTATCCTGGAGTGAACAAAAAGCCCTTACATTCTAACCCTAAACTTACTCGTTTACATTCAGATTTTGCTACTTGAGCGACAATGGGCTAACCCTTACTTGATATTGAATATAGCTAAAAACTTGCATGATATTCTAGATCCTACCTCGTTAGTACTACAAAAGAAGACCTCATAGTCACAAGTCAATACAGTTTCGAAGGCTCTCATTGTGTGGGCGTACAAAGAGTACAAAAGCGAATTAATCACCTGGGCGGTCAATCGATCGCTGTTATTGTTGAAGCACAATCATCTAAGAACGGGAATATGAAAAAGTTCTATATAAAATATCTTTTGAAGTTGTTCTTTTGAATTAATTCATTTGATGCATTCATTTACAGTTTTAAAGTTGCTCTTTAATAACCTAAGCTTAAATTAGTGAGATATAAAAAATTAAGTTCGATTTTGTTCTAATAAAATTCAAAAATAGCATTATTTCTGTTAAGCAGGTTCTATCTTCCTTACCTTACAATTAGAAGGAAATAATGTTGTAATTTCTTGCTCAAGTACAAATGCAAATGCAAGAATTAAATATTAAAAAAATTATAAAAATGTACCCTCCGTTGAGGACCGTCGTGGCGCAGAGGCGCTACGTCTGCGTGTAAAGCGACAATTTCTGGGTTCGATTCCCACTCGAGGAAAATAGATTTTTCTATTTCTATTTTCTTCGCTCTGGCAACTAAGCGAAGCGCGGCGTTGAGTTAAGCCCCTCAACACGCAAGGCCTCGATAAAGGCCGAAAGAGGGTACAGGAAAAGCAGGGACTAAGCAACGGAGTGTCTTAACACTAGGTTCCCACGGTTCCTGCCTACCCTGCCATGCGAGTGATAAAGCGTGAAGTAAAAAAATATTATATCGTCATACTTGACAAACGTTTTATGTTGAAACAATAATTTAATTATTTAGTTTTTCAATAATAAACCATTTTTTTTAAATATTACCTGTTTCATAATTTTACCAAGTTTATACAAGTTATTTAATATTATGCTTTAAATTAAGGTCGCGGTAACATCCACACCTGTATATGACGCGTTGCAGCTGAAAAATACATAAAATAATTCTCCCAATACGAATACTTAGTAATCTTTTTACTTCTTTTACTCGATTTTTGCCATATTTGCCAACGTACACATAGAAACTAGTCAGCCGTAAGAACTTCAGTTTATAGATAGCAAAATATAGGCAACTCTGATAGATGTATTTGTTTACGAAAACATTTTTGAATTTTTCGCATGACCCAAATTGTTGACGATATTTTCTCGAATAGTGCTAAGCCATTTTTAATGTCACCCATCCATAGAGTATTTTTAATGTCACTCTAAGGCATATGTGTAAAGCTTATATTAATAACTTGAAAGAAAAACCTACAGACCAGACTTTTCTCGTGCAAGCTAT
Organism: Dione vanillae; assembly: GCA_037178615.1. Lineage (NCBI taxonomy): Eukaryota > Metazoa > Arthropoda > Insecta > Lepidoptera > Nymphalidae > Dione > Dione vanillae. The sequence continues at coordinate 333,070 of JAZFAU010000209.1, read as the reverse complement.
GGCTTAAAATCGGTGTCAATTAATTCAAATGTAATTTTCCAAAATTTAGTAAGATAGCAATTTGAGTCTGTACCAAATTTAAAATAGTTAGTTTAGTGTAATACAAAAGGGAATGTCTTTACAATCGTCTACCCAACCAAGACTAAAAATAAAAGCACATACAGTTTAAGCTACAGTATCTACAGGCATTAATATAATTATTTACGTAAATAAAAGAACAGATCAGTAGAAAGCACCCATTAGATTCCCATTGCTTTTAGTGATGAATTCTAAGCTAACACACTAGAGCTTTTACTTTTAACTCTTTTTGAAATAATGCCTACAACGCAACTGAATAAAGATTAATTTTATAATATCGTTTTGTAGAAATAGGGATATTAGAGTTAGGGTTAGATCCTAAAAGAAAAAAAAATAAAACCGCCTGTACTTTTAGGTCATTTCGTTGACTTCGAGCTATGAAACTTGGTAATAAGTAATAACTTGGTAATAAGTTAGAACTATACTATTATAAACAAAAGAAATATTTAAAAAACTCGAAATTTATAGATTTATTTAAAAAACCTTAGAAACTTATACTATATTGTTATAAAAAATATTTTTTTTATTCATTTGTGAGGCTAATGGCGTTAGCCCTACTGACTTTGGTCCAGGAGGGAAGACGCGGGATAATGATGTTAGTGCTGTGTATGTGTTTTGTGCTTTCTACCTACAAATGGGGCGAAAGCAATTGTACCTAAAAAAACTAAAAAGAACGAGCTCTTTAGAACGAGCTCTTAAGTTTTATCGACTCTATTTAGTTATTATTCACTCCCCAAAGTTGACTTTGTTTAATTTAGTATCATTGTATTATAATTTAGTACCTATAAAGAAAACAACACTAAAGAAACCATTATAAAGTTGAAGTTGAATTTCGCCACTAAATACACAATGCCTTGAAAAAAGGCGAAAAGCGGGGAACAGAGTGTCTTAACACTAGGTTCCCGTGGTTCCTGCGATTTCTGCTACCTACCCTATGGGTGGGATAAAGCCATTTGTTAATATTCTCTATTCTTCACTAACATCACATTTAAAACACATTATGAATTGACGAAAATTAATTTGTATTATTATATCATTAGGCAGTTTTAAAAGTTAAACTCCAAAGTTATTTAAAAGAAAAACACAATAATGACAAAAAATGCGAGTATTAAAATAATAATTCGTCGACTTCGTTCCAATTTGAGTTCGTTACAAGTTATTTTAATTAGTTAGTTCCCAGCTCCTTTATGAGAGGTACGCTTTTTAATTGTTACCGTATTTATTAAGGCCAGTTTGAAACTTGTTGATCTTCAAATTCTGCCCTTTTTTAATAACGAGAGCTTATTGTTCTTGATTTTTTATTGAATTTTTACATCGTGATCATTTTATAAAGGACTTTTTCAGATTTTCAGAGGGTTTATTTACTGAAAATAAAGACTATGAGTTCATGTTATTATTTTACAATTTAATAGTGATGAACTAAGAATATGAGGTTAAAGATAAAAGCTTCCAAATTGTAATTTAGTAACTAAATGTAATAAAAATATGTGCTTTTAATACTTTTATAAGGATGTTATATTTAAAATATATGTACTTAAAGATAGAAGCAACCCCCGCTCTCTTGTGAACCGTGCAAACGCTCTCACCACTGAGTCATACGTTCTTCGCACGTTCTTTGCAGGTTCAAATCCCGCTGCGTACAAATTTTCTGATATTTTTTAACTATTTTTTTAGCCTCAGTGTGGAATAAAACTAAAAATCATAAATACGTTATATGAACATATTTTTATATAATCGAAGTTTTATTTAAAATTACCACTTATTTTCGTTATGTCTACACCATTATGGTTAGGCCTAAAATTGTGAATGATATACAACCCATTATAACCGTCTTTGACCTCAGAGCCAGAGTGTGCAATCTTTGAAAAGGTTAAAGTGATGTAATGAAACTTAAGATATTGTCATAAAATGGACTATCTAAGATATTATTATACGTATTTTCAGTTTGTGACTGTATTTACTGAGGTTGGCATATTCAAATGAAGAGAAACTCCAGCTTTGTATATATATTTATATACATTTATAGTATCTAAGCTTATTTCATTGAACCAACCATTTGGTTTAATACTATAACGATTTTTTTAAAAAATTATAATACTTTAAGTCTACTTATATAAAATTAAATATATTCATAATTTTAACTTTTTGTTACTCTAATAATGCTTTATAAAACGTCAAAAAATCATTTTAATAGTATTAGAAAAAATCACTTTTTTCTAATACTATTAAAATGATAAATAAATAATTTAGTGTTTTTCTTAAATATGATGAAAACATACAGCATATTATTATACAAATGATATTTAGAAAGGATATATTTTAACCATTCCCACACCATTCGCAGGGAGAAGTAGTGTTAGTAGGCTCTGGCGGAAGTCGCCGGAGTCAATGGATGACAATAACCCAGAAACGGTCTTTATGTGGGAGGTCTTTATCAAGCTGTGTGTGTCTCCCAGCTGCTATGATGGTGATGATAATAATAAGGATGATGGTGGTGGTGGTGATGATGATGATTCTATAAAACTCATAATCCATATTTTTAAATAAAAAAGCATACATACACTAAGCGAGCAAAACAATTGTAAGTAATAAAACAATAGAATAAAGTATTTAATGTAAAGTAAACCTCGTTACAGCTCATTTTCAGTAACACTGGCGTCTGGCTTGTAACTGAACAAACTTGTCTGAATTAAACGCTGCTGCTCCGATTTTGCAGACAACGTTCATATTCTGCTGTACTCAAAGAGCGGAAAGGCGAGTTCGGATAATGCAAAGTTTATGAATGAAACTACTTTATAACGAATTTATTTTCTGTATATTTTTAACTTTTATCATTTCCGTTATATGGTTGAAGTATAAATGAAAGGTAAAAATAAAGACCTTCGTGGCACAGTCTATGTACGCGATCGTTCGTAGGTTCAATTGTCACTTGAGGAAGATGGATTTTCCATTTCCACTTTTTCGCTATGGTCACCAGGCAAGCTCGGTGTGAAATTTCTCCATTCAACATGCAATACTGCCAAAGGAGTGCATTAACATTAAGTTCCCGGGGTTGACTCTACCAACCCTGCTATAAGCGGGTTAAATCGTAAAGATTTATTTATATATTTATTTATTTAATATTTGGGAAACAAGCAGATAAAAAATATAATCTAATTACATAATACAGTTTAAATATCACATTATCCAGCGAAGTTTCCACCGAAATATTTTAACACAATAAGAGAAAAATGATTGGACATGGATAAAGGAAAGAAAAAGAAGTAATCATTTTGGATAGCAAATTTTTATTTTAATTGCATTTTAGTCACTTTCACCACTGAACAGGCAATATTTCGAAGTTAAGAAATAAGATCTCTATACCTAGAAGTCTTGAAACAATTAACATTTCTTCATGTGGAATGAATTGTGAATAAATATAATATCAGCCAAGTGCGAGTAGTACTAGTACGGTGAGGGTTCCGTACCAAATACATTATTTATTCTCTTATTTCTAAAGTTACATGGGTGCACATATTTTACCACTTACAAAGTGTTTCTCTCTCTATTGCAACTTATTCAGCTTGAAAAAGAAATTCTAATATAATTTATTTTTAATATTATTCTAAATATTATTGTTGACGGCCAAACCCCATCGATATATTGATACCCAACATGTACAAAAAAATTAAATTTTAAGTATGAATATGTAAATAAGGGTCACATGACATTTCTACTATTCAACATTCATCATTATAGTTCTTGTACTTTCGGAATTGTGTACGGACGTGTACGGACAGACAGACAAGGCAAATATAGTGTCCCGTTTTTTTTTCATTTAGATAAAAAATACAGTTGAGAAATATCACCTGATTAGAATTAAATTAATAGGTATTGTTATAAAATAATATAATAATATAATAATTTATATAACTTCAGAAAAGATACCTTGGATCTATTATGAACGAGTCCGGAAGCATCGACACGACATCCACGCCCGGATTAGCGCTGCTTGGGCCAAATGTGTGGTCTGATATACAAGAGCATGATCCGACCAGTTCTTTTATAGGGCAGCGAATGTTGGCCAGCATTATCTCGGCACACTTAGGAGCTTCACGTCACAGAGATGAAGATGCTGAGAGTGTAACGTGGGTTGACCGCATACGCAACACATTTATTCGAGGTAGTCTGGGGGTCTGTAACGTAGCGGATAAGCTCCAAGAGCGTCGTCTGAGATAGTATGGCCACGTTTTGCGCCGGCATAGGAACTGTGTCGGAACACAATGCCTTGTCATGTCAGTTCATGTAGTGAGACTGCCTGGACGCCCCAGGAAGCGATAGCTGGACGTCGTGTTGCAGGATATGAGAGCCAATGGACTAACCACTTAGCATGCTAAAGATCGTCCAAAGTGGAGTAGTTTGAGTCGGAAAGCAGCCTCTGGCAGTAAGCCGGGATAATGCTAAGTGGAAGATTTATATAAGTTCTACCTGAATATTCGATCTCATCATGGTGAAGACTTGAACTTGACTTGATTGAATGAAATTGAAACTAATTCATTCTAAACTACCGGAAATAGAAGTAGTTCGTTTTACCTATAATTATTATATATGTCATCGTAAAGGTGGTATATTAAACATACATATATATAAAAAAAACAATTAAAAATTTAAAACAATTCGCAGATATAGCTTAAACTTAGGCAACTAAAAACAGTTTGCCCAGCATATTTGTAACAACACTAACAATTATACTACAGCTGATACGGGTATTAATTCAAATTCCCAGTACAAAACGCCAGTTACTTTAGGGAAGTTCGTGCCTAGTTTGCGCATATATGAATATTTAACGACGTATGTACGTGTAAATCTAAAAGTGCAATGAATTAATGTTGACAATATTATGTTATAAAGTATTCTACTCTGTTAAGGGAAAAGTTAGGTTGTACTCATAGAGCTTTTTTATAAAGCTTATTTTTACCAACAAATAAGTAAGAATTGTTTATGATGTACCTAACATATTGGTGTGTACACTTGATTATATCAAGATTATTAACGGGATATGAGAAGATATTACTTAGCATTACTTAGCACTATTTACGAATCCATGGATTCATCGGGCTCATTGCGTAAGTGAGTTCAAACTGTCTGACAGACCCAAGTGTAAATTAAATGGAGCCTCCTTTAAAATGCATTAACTCACTGCTTTCCTCGCACTACAAAAAAATTGATTCACAGTTTCTGAATTGCCTATCTGGTAAAAAGACAGTGTGGCATTGAGTTTCATCTCACAATACGTATTAAGACTAGGCTTAAAGATGAGCAGAAAATTGGGAACGGAGTGTTTTGGCGCTAGATCTACATATTTGTTTAAATAAAATATTTTTTATATATATTCAGTTGTATTTATAGATTGCCAAAAGTTAAGTGGGAAATGGAAGATGTAGGCCCTTTGTCCTACACAAAGTTCTTTCAAATTTTTTCTTGAAAATCTATTAACAAAAAGTTATAAAACACATTCAAATTCTCTCAAAACACAATATATTTTGATTATCCATGTATCCCTACGGGTTTTACTTTGTGAAAAAACTTAAATATATACGCACAAATATATGAGTAAAGTTAAAAATGCTATGAATAGTAATTGTGTTTTTCCAAGTTTCCTATAAATTCTCTAGACAATGCTAAGTTATTGCGCTGTTTGTGACTACTGACTATAAATGTAGGTGGCGTGGACAAATAAAGTTTTAAATTCAGTTAGAACTAACATGTCCTCTCTGTGGCGTACATTTTTAAAGTGTTACAGAAATTTTCTCTGTCCAAATTACGTATTTCTTTTATTAAGCATTAATATGTAAACGAACGATTATTTATAAAGGCAAATTATCATTTTAAAGCTTTTGTGGTGTATATTCAATAACAGGAAAAATAGGCATGTTGATTTACCTAGAAAATCACGTAATAAGCAAAAGGACACTATGGAAGGAAATTATAAAGAATATGACAGTGGTGATAAAAGCGGACGTGTTAAAACGCTACTCGAAAAAGGCAAAAAACGGGGACGGAGAAAGCAGGGAACGGAGTGTCTTGACACTAAGTTCCCACGGTATCTGAAGTTTCCTCTGCCTACCCTGCCATGTGAGGGATAAAGCGTGAATCTAAAAAAAACAACTTGAAAGTAATTTATCATATCAAATCGAGTAGTAGTAAAATAGCACATTGCTATCAGATAGTTATCGAACGATTTTACTGTTCTAGATAAAATCCTTTTTATTCCTAAATGGTAAAATCCGTTACATCTTAAATAAAATCTAAAAAGGTTACGATACGCTTCATATTCATTGAACCGATGTATGAAGTATTCAGTACGACTTGGTGCACTTTATCACGAGTCTAGTTTTAGATGGATCTATATATTTTTTAAACAAAACATAGAAAAGATCAAATGTTTTTTTAGTATAGGTTTCTGTTGTATTCCATTTGTTTTAGTTAGTTAGTTAGTTTTTGTTCAGTTTTTGGTAATAAAAATAGCTTTAAATACTTATAGATAATTTTTTATATTATTTTTTGTGTTTTTTAGGTTGAGGCTGTGATGATCGTATAGCAATGTAATCAGAGAAAGCTAACAGTCTCTGTTCTCCGCTTTCGACCCAAATACCACCATAAGTAGCGAAATTATACCAATCGTTTTCCCATGCAAGTAATGCGTATCAAAAAACCTTACGCTTAGAATTTTTTATTTTTTCGATGCGTTTTAATAGTAAAATAATATATTTCGAAGCCAACACTATTGCGTGCGTCTACTACGCCATAACAACCCCATATGACCTATGGAAGTTTCCCCGAAATTACCTGGAAGGTCCTAATTTTGTTGAGACCGTACGTAATTTGATGTTCAGACACGCAAAGGGCATCGGGTAGCTTTATATCTATACAAGTAATCGTATAAGGAATACTTTGTTATAATAAAGAAAGCTATTTCTTCCAATACATACGTATTATAATAGATATACTTGATGCTTGATAAAAAATACTTGTTTTACTTCTATTTTCTTATTTTGTTGGTAAATAAATATAAATACTAACATGTATTTAGATATTCGGTATTTCTTGATCGTATCTATTTTAGTAAGTCATTCTGATGCAGTGGGTTCTATATTAAAAAAATAAAATATGTTAATTTCTCTTCTCTTATGAAAGCAAGTGCGACGTTGAGTACCGCTTACTGTACATTATATGTCTAAAATTTAGTCGAGGATCTATATTATACTATATTATTGATGTCCTCACGCCTTTGTCTCATGTATACACTACACGTATACATTTTTATACAATAAGCATATTTGATAACATTTAAAATTTTACTCAAACGATAATAGTATCACTGAAAACCTTATAAAAAACCTTTATCAAGTGAAACCCTTCTTACCACACAAGGAACAGATATAAACTAGAAACACCTAAAACTCGAACCAAGTACGGCATAAAAACTATCTCATTTGAAGGAGCACAGCTGTATAACTCTTTACCTCAACATGTTGTAAATTCAAAATCTTTTAATATATTTAAAAAACGATTAAGAACCCATATATTAGATGATTTCACTGATGTCGTTTAATGTCAGTACTATTTATTATTTGTAATATCTTAATTGTGTTATAAATTCAAAAATTTCCTTTGTAAGCGAACTATGTTCTTTTTGGAAATAAACTTCTTAAACCACAACCTACGCAAATAAGCAAAAGTCAATAGAAAACAAATTTTCTTAAATACAATTTGTATGACAAAGAACTATTTGAACAGACAGGTATTTTAGCAAATAAGGCTACAGAGCTACCACAATAATTATAATTCAAATACTCGATGAATCTCAAGAGATGTCTACCAAAACATTATCTTAAGGACGGCTGTCAAGTAGGCATCGTGAGTTTAGTTGTTTGATCTTAAGTTACACTTCAGAGAATTGTCAGTAGCTCGAATGTCTGGCCACAATCTGTTTTATTGCGTTTTTGTTCATTTATATGATATTAATATTTCTCTTGTGATTCCATCCGATTTGACTACAATGACTTAACGTATATATTTGACTATGTATGAATATGTGGAACTACTGTTAGTAAAAAGTAATTAAGGACTTTTAATGAGATTTGGTTATGGATTTTAGAAATATTTTAATTCTAAGTGCTGTCACTTTCTGATAAAAATTTGAAACGTTTCAAGAACAGCTTTATAATAGACGAGTTATTTAAAAATACTTTTCAAAAGTTAAAATATCAATTATTCAAAGAAAGAACCTAGAATATTATTCGGATGAAATTGTATAAAAAAATTTAATGTCAACTTCCTTACGATTTGAACACACCCCTTTGAAAAAAACCTGTAGAAATATTAACATTAAAATAAGCTTCCAATTTAATTCCACAGTATTAAGATATACTAATAAAAATTATTAACCACTTTCGTTAGTATATACATATATATGAACATAAAAACTTAATTTCTACGTAAAATATCGAAATTTTCATAATCGATATAAAAAATATTAAGCGAATTATATCAAAAGTAATATATAATGCAATCTAATCAAGAAAAAGTTTCCTAATAAAATTCGAAATCTCATGATCTCCCCCTCATCAGATAATACCCACATTTGTAGGTATTGCAAATTGGCTGTCTCATGAAGCATTTAAGGCTGATTTATTTTATCCAATTCTTTTCATTAAATTTAAATATTTTCACTGTCCTGACTTTTAGAATTTATTCTCTTTGGTAATTCAAACGCTCCTTGTTGGACAGTAGGTACAGTGTTTCTTGAAACCTATGAAATTTATATGAAGCTCGGAAAGCTATTTCAGGTAATTCTTTTCACGATATTGTATGTGGCTTTGATAGAAATAATATATTATATTCTTATTTTCATTCTATATATATATATATATATATATATATATATATATATATATATATATATATATATATATATATATATATATATATATATATATATATATATATATATATATATATATATATATATATTTCATTAGGTGAACAGTGGGACTTATACTAGCAATTGTTGAGAAATATTGTGAATATGTTCAACTGGCAATTTCTAGAGAGAAAATTCAGTTCTTTTTATAGTGTATAAAATAACGTGCAAATGTTAAATAGAATTCATAATTATGTAAACTTGGAATTATGGAACATATATAATACGCTTTTAGTTTACTTCTGCCTGTACAAGGTGATTCGTTATCCGTTTTCATAACAAATAACCATATTAAAATGTTTAATTATTTAATTACTTTTATTGGGTGTTCCGTACCCGTGCTTAAATTTACATAGATTCGTCATACATTAGAATTTTTTAAATCATCTTGGTCTTTCTCTTACTCTTTCAAAAGACCCAATTTCAGGTTAAAAAATAAGATATTTTAGTTGTATATTTGTCAATCACTAAGTTGTAACTTAATATATAAACTGACTACCTGCTCCGGCTTCGAACAAGTGCCATGAGTATCATGCACATAAATGCACTATATAATGTCTTATATATTTATAAAAAAGTACACAAGTGTTTTATTACTATACAATACACACATATTTTCGGTAGCAAATGTGTTCCTCTGCTTTATAAAAACTTTCCTCTTGAATTATTCTATCCTTTAAAAAAATCAGATTAAATGCGCTGCGTATATATATATATATATATATATATATATATATATATATATATATATATATATATATATATATATATATATATATATATATATATATATATATATATATATATATATATATATATATATATATATATATATATATATATATATATATATATATATATATATATATATATATATATATACATATATATATATATATATATATATAGAGGACCGTCGTGGCGCAGAGGCGTAAAGTCTGCCTGTAACGCGACGGTTACTGGGTTCGATCCCCAGTCGGAGAAGATGGATTTTTCTATTTTCCAATTTTCTTCGCTCTGGCATCTAAGGCAAAGCGCGGCGTTGAGTTCCGCCACTCAACACGCAACGCCTCGAAACCGGCGGAAAGTGGGGACGGAGTAAGCAAGGACTAAGTAACGGAGTGTCTTAACACTAGGTTTCTTATGGTTCCTGCAGTTCCTGCAGTTCTCCCTCAGCCTACCCTGCCATATGCGGGCTAAAGCGTGAAGCTAAAATATATATATATATATATATATATATATATATATATATATATATATATATATATATATATATATATATATATATATATATATATATATATATATATATATATATATATATATATATATATATATATATATATATATATATATATATATATATATATATATATATATATATATATATATATATATATATATATATATATATATATATATATATATATATATATATATATATATATATATATATATATATATATATATATATATAAAGATAGCACAACAGGAAGCGGATGCCACAATTTCTATAAGCTTTCATTACAAACGGTTAGTTCTATAACCAAACATTATTTGGGTACCATTTTTGCAGACTGTATAAATTTGCGTAACAATGAAACTTCTACCCAAGTTAAGCGATCTTTGTGATACCTCTGCGAATTTTTGCTCTTTGGAAAAATTTTAAGTCTCAAATAAGTGCTTGCTTTTATTCATCTTCAAACTAAAATCGCTTAATGGACTTTCGTCTTATTATATCATAAAAATTAAAAGGAACGTCAAATTAAATTTAAACTAATAATTCAATATGACGTATTGTAATGTGAAAATTCTTTATTATAGTCGTATTTTTAGCTTCACAATTTAAACACAATTCCGAAGCAGAGAGAATAGTGTCTTGCGACTTTAGTGGGTCGAGTCGCAAAAGTCTGCACAGTCTACAGGGAAATGACTCCTTCCTTCAAATGAGAATCGAACCTTAAGCTCGAACTAACACATTTACAATGTTCAACGATTGTAAATTCAAAATTTACTCTTCACCTAATTTATAGATACAGTTATAAAAAGCACTAATCAACAGTACTGTAAATAACTACCAGAAAAATATGTTTAAATTTAAATGATAATAATATATTGCCATTGTTTGTTTTAAAAATCTGATCAGGAATCTCAATCCATCGGAGTACATATTGAAGCTATCAAAAATGTACCTAGATGGCATTTCTGTCAAGAAAACTTTCGCATATTTCGAGCTAACAGAACAGATATTGGAATTCTTCGACGATAGCTATTTAATTTCCTCTTTGTTTTAATATCTCTAACTTTAAAATAACCGTTTTGAAATTTTGAAACGTGTCACATTCAAAGCGGATAGCTCGAGCTTGCAAGTTGAAATTTATCCAAAAATTATACATAGAAGTATGGAAGTTTATGTAATGCTTTCTCATGTATGTAAAAGTTGGATCATATTGTACGTCACAAAAGAAAATCATCTGACTGTAAAGGCGATAAGTGAGGGTTCGATTTCTGTTTATTGAAATGATTAATTTTTATTCCTAAGAAAACACAGTGTTGCATTGAATTACGCAAATTAAAGTGCAAATTATGTGGCAAAATAATAAGGAATGTAACGAGTGGAGTGTCATGACACTAATTGCTTTCACTAACCTACTAACATTACTTGAAAAATTAATTTAAGAGAAAAAAATGATATTTCTGAGGACTGTCGTGGCGCAGAGGCGTAAGCGTCTACCTGTAAACACGACGGTTTGAGGGTTCGATTCCCACTCGGGGAAGATGGATTTTTCTATTTCTATTTTCTTCGCTCTAGAAACTAGACGAAGCGCGGCGTTGAGTTCCACCACTCAACACACAATGCCTCGAAAAAGGCGGAAAATGGGGATGGAGAAAGCAGGGACTAAGCAACGGAGTGTCTTAACACTAGGTTCATATGGTTCCTGCAGTTCCCTCTGCCTGCCCTGCAATATGCGGGATATAGCGTGAAGCTAAAAAAAATACGATTTTTCTCAAAAAAAATAACCATTTACCTTATTATGTGATAAAAGTTGTAATATTATTGAAAAGAACGGCCGTCGAGATCCTTGATGGCTTCCGTACAGAGTCTGTATAAAATCGCCCTTTCAATTTTCTATAAAGCTTATTAAAAAGTTCCAAAAGTATATATATATCATTGACATAAATGAAAATCACGTGACCTTTTTACGGCCTCATTGTAGTAAATTGCAAAGTAATTTTGTTAATTGTGATCTTTGAAAGTAATACTGAAATATATTTTTCAAAAATTTCTTTGTAAATCTAAATTTGAAGGCATATTTCAGAGAGAGAAATCGTTGAAAGTTTATTTTTTTATTAAGAAGTATTAAAAGCACACAAAGTATGACTAATTTCTGCATAGTATTTACTGAGTTAAAAATCTATTTAAGCTATTAAAATATAAAAAAAACTATACATACACGACATATAATGTTAGCTTTATATATTAATTATTATTTCAGTCTCTTCATTTTTGTTTTATATATATATTTTTATCCTAGCCTTAACCTATATATCTGTATAATTGTATTCTAGAGCTGTTCACACACTACATAAATACTTAAGGAAATATATAAATAGATATACCTATTCACTGCCAGTTGTTAAGAAAGCTTCTATTCCTACTTGACAAAGAAATCTATCTGGAAAGCCTATGAAAAAAATACATTCTGTAGATTCATTTAAAGTTATATATAATTATTTTCTTCATATATAATTATTTTAATGATCAATAATAATATTGACATCAATATTAACATCATTAATGTCACTCAGTTAGATTTGAGTGACATCAATGATGTTAATATTGATGAGTAATTAGTTAACATATATATCACATATATAAGAAATATATGTTTATAGTAAATTTTACTAAATATAAAGATTTACACTTTATAATATAAGTTAAAAAAAACTTCTAATAAGCCTTTCTAATCTACCGTAAAAACTAAAAATAAGGTAAAAAAGACCTAAAAGCATAATTCAATATAACATATATTATATCTAATTGTAATTTGGTAAGTAAATTGAAGTAAAGCAAAAAATCGATATTCAAGCATCAAAGTGAACAGGAACGGTATCGATACAAGTAGGTGCATTCATTCGTTCACATTTGAATGGTTATTCATGGCTTATTCGTTCATTAAATCGGTTTCATATCGAGTAGATAGTTGATCAGACATTATTGAAAAGAACTTTCTTTTTCAATGGTGCTTTTGGCTTTTTAATATTTTTTTATATTGACGTTTTTTTAAATATAATATTTCAAGTTCATTTGTGTATTGTGCTATATATAAAATAAAGCCTTGGCCAAAAGTATTAGGCACTCTATAAATCACTGCAAAATTACAGGTTTAAAAAAATAAAACTACTTTTAACGGTTTATTTTACGTTATTTACATAAGGAGAAGTATAATACATTAATATTTTGCTGGGCCATCTTTTGATATGATTACAGCAGCAAGTCTGTGAGGCATACTGCGTATCCGTTTCGCACATTCCTTTGAAGAAATTGCATCCCATTCCTGCACCAACGCGTTTTTAGAGCAGTTTTTGATGTTATTGAATGCTCTTTTATTTTTCTCTACAAAATATCCCATAAATGTTCAATTACATGCAAATCCGGGGACTGGGCAGTGTTTTGTGGTTGGGACTATGCAATCTGGGTGATATTCTTCGCCTTTACGTCGCCTCACGAACGTCACACCTGGCATTTCAAATACAACAGGTATTTAATTACAAAAAAATGCACACATGATAAACCTTTGTAATATTTAAGTTTGAAGACTAGCACAACAATGATCGTTGTATTTGTGATATAGATTTAATTAGTAAACTAACCTCTAAATTTGATTCATCAGACACACTTTGGACCAATCCTCTTCTATGAAATGTTGGTGTCTCAGAGCCCAATCAAGTCGTTTTCTCTTATTGTCGTCTGAAAGCCACAGCTTCTTCCTGGCCTTCCAACTTTTAAGCCTGCTTCTACTGGCCCCCTTCTTGCAGTTCGAACGCTTATCGGGGCTCCAAACTCTTCAGTTAAAGCTGCACAAAGCTCGGAAGAAGTTTTTTTCCATCTTTCACAGACTCACGGATAAGTATCCTGTCGATACGGCTAGTGGTCACGCGTTTTCTGCCCGTTCTTAGTTTGTTTGCGTGAGTGCCAGTCTCCACAAAACGTTTAATAGCACATTGCACTGCGCACGCTGCGCACTTGCTATATATATATATATGTATATATATATATATATATATATATATATATATATATATATATATATATATATATATATATATATATATATATATATATATATATATATATATATATATATATATATATATATATATATATATATATATATATATATAATATATATATATATATATATATATATATATATATATATATATATATATATATATATATATATATATATATATATATATATATATATATATATATATATATATATATATATATATATATAAAGATAAATGCGATGTTTCTTAAACATATTGACTTACAAAGCAATATGAAATATTTTGGTTTAAGTGGAATTTATCCGGAAATCATTACCTAGCCTGAGGGAGTCTTAAAGTATAACAAAAGAACTTGTATATAAGGGAAAGGGTAAGAACTTTACGAAATGGATTAGAACGAACGAAGAACTCTTCTTATGTAACATTACTTTTTCGAAGCTTTGGAATTTTTATGTGAATAAAATAATAGTTGAATTTTGATAAAGTAACTCAAAGTTAGTGATAACAATCCATTTACATACAAAAATATAGCTCTCTCCAGCATACAGGACGGAGAAAAATTAGTGTGAAGACACTCTGTTTTAATAAATTTTAATACATTGTATGTTTATTACTAAGTAATGAAAATAATTAATTCCTCTGAACATGATGATATGAACATACCCTTAAATATAAAAAATATATATCGTTAACTTAGAACATTTGCTATTTCTTAGAAAATTTTATAGCCAGTAAAGTTTTGCATTTATATCGTATACGGTCATTGCGGTGTACTGTCGTGCACCTTCAACAATGTGTTATGACGAGATGTTTCTCAACGTTTGCAGTAAGATTGCTTCAGGCTTTTTTACATATTACGACTGAAGATTTTGTACATATAAGTATATTTTTATACTTATCTTCGTATACTTGTATACTTTTGTACTTTACAAGTTCGTTTCCCCGAATGAAAAATTAACAATTTTAATTAAAATTAACAAAACGAAAAGTGGTGAACATAGCGTTCTAAAATTAGGTATTTCGTATATGGCAGGGTAAGCAGAGGGCACCTGTTTCCCGCTTTCGGGGCAAAACGTTGCGTTATGAGTGGCGGAACTCAACGCCGCAATTTGCTTTATAACCAGAGTGAGAACAAAATCCATTCGGGTTATATTCCCAATAAATTCCAAATAGTTCCCCTAACTATTGGGAATATAACCCGGTGATACATAATAAGATTCGACTCGCATCGTCACGATGTTCTAAAGTTTTTTCTTCTTTATATAATAAATACATGCTATGTATACACGTGTACGTAGCCTAACTATAGTACGGAAAATGTGGTGATTATTCGAATGGTTAAGTCCTTGTGCTTCTTGACAACAAAATACTAAAGCTATTTCAGTTATCATTGATTTTTTCCAACAAAAACAATAAAATGAATAGCATGTCTCGTAGCATTTTTGTCGTCTGATGAAAAGTGGCTTCGACAACCTTTTTACGCTCCTTCTAAGCCGTTTTGTTTGCCAACTTTTAAGAGAATTGCTTAGCCTTGGTCAAATAAAACATATTGGACGCCACACAGCTGAAAATTCTGGCCGTAGAATGCAATTGTACTGACAATATATGTGTGTTTACATGAATATTCTATTCGGAACTCAATAATTGTCTTGGCTTTAGTCTAGTAAAAATGTGTAAATGTTTTGGGATATTTGCTAGGTTTTTCAATTTTTTAAAGATATTTTAGAGTTTAGTGTTACACAAATCAATGCCGTGTGATATTTACGATGGAAAAATATATATAATTTACTCTATCGATCGATAGGGTAGCTGTGCAGTTATTCTAAGGAATACCGCTGCGTTAATATTTTTATATGTTGTCTTAAAATATATAAAAAATCCAATTTAGTGAAATTTGAACCTACGCTTAATGGAAACCATCCAAATTCCGTTATATTTTCACGTTACGTTATCCAAGGCAACTATAAAAGAGGTTTTTTTACTAGTTATAGTTTGATACATCCTCCAGCCACTTGTATTTCTACCTAAAGTGCCTACAAAACTAGTAGATTGACTAAAAGCTTCTCTTATCACCAGTAGAAGAGAGAGTGTGTCAAGACATAATATTCTGTTACAAGACGAAGAAACCGAAACTACTGAGTTAAAAAGGCATAAAAGCCCTAAGTATTGTATAGCATAGACAAGCTCGGAGAGCTACCAAGAGACGCAGGTTCAAATCCCGCTGCGTTATTTTTTTTGCTTTAATTATTTTTTATAACTTCAGTATGCATTAACCATTTAAATCCAATAAAATAGCTACAACTTACTAAAGATATAACCGTTTGTTTTTAAATTATTATAAAAAAGAGTCTTATATACAAAATAGCTGTATATAATTTCCATAATAAAATTTGAATTTCATTTAACACGTATCAAATGCCACGTCCCAACGTAATGTGCTCGTAAAGACTAAGCACTGTAATTAGTGGTGTCGATTCTAAGTGAATTAATTTAATAATTTTATAATAGTACAGGAGGAAAATGTAGTTTTATGTAAGTACATTTAAATAACATTATAATATTTTCTT
Organism: Dione vanillae; assembly: GCA_037178615.1. Lineage (NCBI taxonomy): Eukaryota > Metazoa > Arthropoda > Insecta > Lepidoptera > Nymphalidae > Dione > Dione vanillae. The sequence goes on along the minus strand of JAZFAU010000209.1, from coordinate 316,162 downwards.
AATATTAATTTAGTTAGGATATTTTTTTGTTTTAATATTCAAGCTATAATATGAAAAAAATGTACTATTTCAATAGTGGATAATATTATTTTATATATATAGAGAATTCAGCTCAATTTAGATTCCACAGTCGGGTAAGGCAATGTGCCGGCTGCTTCTTTATATGCCGATTGCTACACGACAGAACGAAACACTACACAACACGAGGGTACGGAACAGAATAAAACGGAATAGAAGAGAAAAGAAGAGAAGAAAAGGGAAGAGAAGGGAAGAGAAGGAAAGAGAAGGGAAGAGAAATTTATAATTTTTGTACAATTCAATAGCTTAACAATATTATAATAAACAGTAAAAATGAAATAATTTCATTCTATCTACAATAGTATCATTTAAATATTCTAAAAGAGTGTAAAGTTTACATAGTAAATATTTATATATATGATTATTATTTACCTAATGTTTGAAATGTACGTAATATTTCTGTATAATGAAATGACCGAACTATAATGTATATGTAATTTACTATGAGTATATAATTTCCCACAATTCAAAACAGTTTCCTGTAGGCTTTTACCGTTCTATATTATTATCAAACTTAACAACAAAATAATTAAAATCGATTCAGCAATTTGATTTTGAAATACAGTTACAAACAGACGTGTACATATTGAATCACCATATATGTGTTTACATGTTGCATGTGTATTTATGTAATATTTCATATTCAATTGATAGATCAATTCCGTGAATGTAGAATATTTTGGCGCTTTTGCTTCTTCTTTTTCTTTCTGAACTCTTGGGGAAAACATATAAAAATATAGAACGCAGTGCGATTCGAAACTGTTTCCATTGCAGACCGTGCAAATCGTACGTAAAGAATAACATGGCTTAGTGATCAGAGTGCAATGTATTTTTTTCTTCACTTCACTTCACTTCACTTTAAAAATCTTAAAAATGGTCTTTCTAACCATTTTCCAGAAATGACAATACGTAGTACAAATAAACGAAAAACTCCGACAAGTTGTAATGCATAAATATAGAGAGAAAAAATATATAGTAACTCAATAAAATATTTGTAAAATTGACATTCTCGTGCGTTCTGTGAACTAAAGATCACAATATATGTACGGAACCATTGGTGCGTGAGTCTGATTCAGTTTTAATCGTTTTTTTTATATAGTGGCAACAAAAGTCTATATTTACACATTTTTTTTCAACTGGCAATACATACTGTAATATAATTTATGAAATTCCTAATATAATTTATATATATAATTTATATATATTTATGTATTGTATATTAAGAATATATATATATATATATATATATATATATATATATATATATATATATATATATATATATATATATATATATATATATATATATATATATATATATATATATATATATATATATATATATATATATATATATATATATATATATATATATATATATATATATATATATATATATATATATATATATATATATATATATATATATATATATATATATATATATATATATATATATATATATATATATATATATATATATATATATATATATATATATATATATATATATATATATATATATATATATATATATATATATATATATATATATATATATATATATATATATATATATATATATATATATATATATATATATATATATATATATATATATATATATATATATATATTTATATATATATACTTGAAGATATGCAATGAAGCTTCATTATCTAGAATTCGAACTACTGTACCACGTACCAGTATAACGATCTTCATAAACACTGAATCTCGGGGGAAGTTTGGCTAGTGGTGTCGAATAATTAATGAATGCTACACTAATAGAGTAGTTTTAATGAATTTAGAGTGATACTTTGACATTATTGTTGATATTGTCGTTTAAATTTGTTATATTTCTTACTTTATATCAATTTATTTATAAAACGAATAACACGAAAACCAAACGTAAAGAGCGAATTTCCAAAAATAATAGCCAATATGTTAGCAAGGACTAATAGCTATATAACAAAAAAGTTTCATCAAAATCCAGTGGTTCCTGAGATTAGCGTGTGCAGACAGACAAACTTGCAAACATACAAACAGGTAAATCTCTCAGTCTTTTTTCGTTTCGTTTTACTGTTTTATTATATATAGAGATTACTTTATAATGCAAGTAACTGTCAAAGAGTCAAAAATAAAGAGAATATATGGTAATGAAGATTTCTTAAAATATTATATTTCTAGTAATGTTTTTAGAATATAAATATAATAAAATATCATTGCAATTTTTATGTATGAGTTGAAACATTTTATTTGCGTGAACTATAAAGAGTAAAAGCTTAAAGAAAACATATAAAATTTTGAACACAGCGGGACTCGAACCCGTGAATGTGGCGAGGGAGAATGTTATTTTTATTAAATATTTTTATGATTTTTTTCGATTGTTCTTTGTAATGATCTTTGGGTAGCGGCAATTTGTAAAAATCTCCCTACAGAGATGCTAACAACGATATAAGTTGTATAAGAGCATATAAGAATTTCAACGCGCCGTGATGTAGAACGCATGGCTCAGTGGTGAGAGCGCCTGTACGGTTCGCAGGAGGGCGCGGATTTGAGTCCCGCTGCGTTCAAATTTTTATGTTTTCTTTAAGTATTTTTTCTATTCTCAGTGTGGATTAACACTTTTAAAAATCATAAAAATAAAAGTAAAAGCTGTTTTCTTGATACTATTAGAATTTTAAAACCAGGTTAGTCCAAAGATGGTTCCATCTGCAAAGGTTGTCCAACAGTCAATCAGTAACAAAAAAGTTCATATGTTAACCACTAACATATTATTACATACATATGTAATAATATGCTAGCGGTTAGATATATACATATGTAATAATTTTTAAATAATTTACCCTTTATTTGCAGCTATCGTAGTCGTTTTTTTCCAAAATACTGTCATCAAGTTCGATTTTCAAGCACTTTATAACTAAAATAGCCTGAAACACTATAATTAAAGAAAAAAAGAAACTTTAATCACCTCTCATATATGTAAGGCTTTATAATATAATCATAATAGTGTAGCTATCGATATACAGTTACTGCATACAGATACGAGTATATTGTGTAATATTTTAAACACGATTACACATATTTTAAATGTTTATTCTCGAGTAAACACATAATCTAAGCGTTGGAATAGACTGACAGAACATTTATCTTGTCGTTGTTCGCTGATTTTCTTTCCACCGCAGTATATCAAAATGCCTCCATTAGCGACAAGTTTCACTGTACATGATAATATTTTTGAAGTGCTACAACAGATGGGCTACGAGAAGAACGTATATTCAAGTTTGTTTAATGGCATTTTGTTGGTGTATATATATATAAATATTTCAGACTTGTGAAAGCTTAAGTTAAAATTTAGATTTTAAAGGATATATTTATTTGAATATTTTGTTTGTAATAATAGCTGTGTAAAGCAAATAAAAGTAGAAAGTGGACACTGAGTTAGTGTCAAGACATTCGGTTTTTTGACCAATCTATATAATACTGAGTATTGAATGATTTAACTGAACACCGAGCTTTGTTTTTTTGTAACAGCGACAAACTAAAGAAAATCATGTAGAAAAGCTCTTAAATTTTAAAATTCAACAATATTTATAAGAAATGTAAAATTTTTACCAAGGTTGACAACTCTCCATATATGTGCCTGCATTCCCCTTTTCATCTTAGTATTTTTACTAAGGCTTTAATAATGGGGTAAGATTTAGAATTTAGGCGCCAACAGACGGATTCGTGCCAAGAAGTTGGATGGCTTGTGACATTTCGTGAACTGTGTATTTTGTATGTATAAATTCTTTATATTTTATTTTTGTTGTTTTTCTGGAAAATTACATTTATATGTTAAATATGTAAACATTTGAAGTAGTAAAATGGTATTTAAATAAAAAATATGCTAAAATTCATAAAACATATGGCATAAAATAATAAAAATCAGAAATACTTTTTAAGTAAAATATATATCGGTCAAAAACGAGTTCAACTAGTTCACCGAAATCTTCTGAGGAACAACACCCTAAAATTTTATTCTATACTTTTATTAAACAATTTCTTTTAATAAGAATTGTCAAAATCCAGAGTAACGAAATGGAAACGTGAACGTATAAGTAATAAGAGATTTACACCGTCGCCGAATCGGGGTGACAGTAGAAGCCCGAGAGGTGCCAACGTAATATATATTTTGTATTTACATTGTTGTTTTCAAAGGCTTTATCGAAAATCATTAATTCTTTGACTTAAGAAAATATTAGATTCTAGTGTTAAATCACTCTGCTGTCTGCTTTTCAGCCATTTGAGACATACTGAGTTAAACAATACCTAAAGGACCGTTGTGGCGCAGAGGCGTAAGCGTCTGCCTGTAAACGCGACGGTTTCTGGGTTCGATTCCCACTCGAGTAAGATGGATTTTTCTATTTCCATTTTCTTCGCTCTGGCAATTAGGCAAAGCGCGGCGTTGAGTTCCGCTACTCAACACGCAATGCCTCGAAAAAGGTGGAAAGCGGGGACGGAAAAAAGCAGAGACTAAGCAACGAAGTGTCTTAACACTAGGTTCGTATGGTTCCTGCAGTTCACTCTGCCTTCCCTGTCATGTGCGTGATAAAGCGTGAAGCTAAAAAAAATTTTTTTTTTTAACATTATACTCTTTTTTTGACAAATCACGTTCATAAAAAAAACTTTTTTCTTATTAAGTTATAGCGATGTAGGCCAGTTCTATAGAATCAATTTTTAAGAACACTTCAATCATCGCTTTCCGCTCTAATTATGATATAGCGGAACTCAACGCAGCACGTTGTGTTGTTTACTGATATTTTTTCAATAAATATCTACAGCATAACTAAATCTAGCTGACTTAAATTAGATCCATCCTATACCACTTAGCAGTATACGAGAGTTCATAAAACGTTCGGATTTTTCTCCTGCAGACATACTAAGATGAAACAAAGAGCTGTATAATAAGAACTTAAGTTCCACTTTTAGAAATTGAATCTTTAGAAATCGATTCAGTCAGATAGAATTAGTAAGGATTCTTCAAGGGAAATGCAGTTGCAGTGCAAGTCTTAATGCAGTTTCGAAGACAGTACTTTATAAGCATGCGTAATATAATATATATAATCCTGCTTAAGATATTATACAATTGATATATATATATATATATATATATATATATATATATATATATATATATATATATATATATATATATATATATATATATATATATATATATATATATATATATATATATATATATATATATATATATATATATATATATATATATATATATATATATATATATATATATATATATATATATATATATATATATATATATATATATATATATATATATATATATATATATATATATATATATATATATATATATATCCATTTCAGTGCTGCAGTGTGATAGTGGTAATGTTACATTTTATGTGTGTTTATGTGTGGATATTATTAATTTTTGAATTTTTACTTATTTTTATAAAATTTTTAAAGGTATATTAAGTTTCTGCTGCTAATATATATATATATAATAATACATATACATAAAAAACCTTTAACAAGCAAAATGGATGCAAAATTATTTTTGATAAAGAATACAACAATAAAACAACAAATTACTATATAAAACTATATTTCCACAAAATCACAACGAGAGCAACAAAGCTACAAAAAGGCACACAAATAAACCTGTGTAAAGACTTAAGAGGAAACAACTGAAGAGGAAAAATAGCTATTAACAAAATCAAATTACAACCTCATTAGTATTTGGTAACACAAATATAATTAAGTGTAAAAATATCCTTTAAAATCAATTTACTTTTGCTTGTTGACAAAAAAATTGTGTTAAAAATTTATACTCGTAGTAAAAGAATGTACCGTTAATTCAGTATTAAGTTACATCAAGATTTTTACGCATCCAATAATTATAATGTAATTTAATGTGGAAACAGTTTTTAACGACGCCTTTACATGCAAACGGTGGAGATTGCAAGTTGTCCGAATTTTATAAGCGACAGCGATTGTAATATATTTTGATGATTTTTATTTTGGGTACTGGTTTTACTCTTTATTTTACCTTTTTTTTAAATATTATACAAGATTTTCGATAAATTCATTAATATTACAAAATTGAAAATTGCAAGTTTCGTTTTAAAGTTCAAAATAAATTTAATCTACAAAAATATTGCCTCCACGCTGCGCTGTGCCTAGTTTCCAGAGCGAAGCAAAATCCATCTTCCCCTCATGAGAATCGAACCCACAAACTGTCGCGTTAACAAGTACCTCAATTATTATATTTAACTATTAAATGTAAATTATACTTAAAAATCTTTGTATAACAAACGCTAGTCTCTAATAACTCTGAGCAAATTCTCATAATTGGATCGAGCCGGCCACGGCTAAGGCCGGCTTTAATTGCGGAAGCCAAGCCAAGATTTCCTCCGAATCACCAGTGGCTGCCGCGTAATTACTATGTACTAATTACATTTTATATATAAACAGCTTCTATTGGTTTCAAACTTCAATTATGCACAATTTCGCATTTACTTTGAATCGAGCAGATTTAAATTATTTTTAATAATGATATATAACGTGAATACTTAGACTTTATAGAAATATAATTTAAATTGGACATTTTATTGTATTTTTTTAGCTAATTCGGTCAAATATATTATATAAATTATTTAAAATTTAATGAATAGAAAAATGAGAATTATTTTGGTATTTATTTGTATGCCGTATGTATTTGGGCACATTCAAATATTGTGTTGAAGATTTTCGTTGTAGTCACTTCAAAGGCACAACTAGTAACATCAAAAGCTGTTCGAAAAGTAAATCAAGTAATAAAAAAGAAGTAATAACATATTATTCTTACCATTTTTAAAGCACTACTGTCTTCAGGATTTTGATGCATTAAATTTTTAGTGGCTAACGCCGCGCTTGCCTAGTTGCTAGAACGAAGGAAATAAATGTAAAAAAGCCATCTTCCCCGAGTGGAAATCGAACCTACATACGTTTCAGGGAGACACTAAGCCTCGATATATAGTAAACTAATAAAGCAATTTGTAAGCTTAAAATATTGTAATATGAATTGTAGGACGTAACATCGACTTACTACCATAACTTTCACGCCATTGAGTGTTGAATATTTGTTAAATAAGAGAAGTAAAATTTGGATAAATAAAATAACAATAATAAAATTAAATTATAAATAAAGCAGGAACTAAGCAACGGAGTGTCTCAACACTAGGTTCCTATAGTCCCTGCAATTCCCCTGTGCCTACCCTGCCAAGTACGGGATAAAGCGTGAAGCTAAAAAAAAATAAAAATGAAGAAAAATGAAATATAAATGAAGTTAAAACAAAGATTTATTCATCGAAGCATTAATTACATACTTTTAAAGAAGATTACATCAGCTGCTGGAAAAAACTTGTAGCAGATTAAAAAACTTTAAAACTGTTTTAATTAACTTTTAACCTACATTCGCTTCTTAGCAACGTGACTTAACGCTGAGAAGCCGGTTTAAGTCATATTGGGCGCTTAAGATTTTTCATTAAACGTTTACAGGTTCTTTTGTATTAGAGATAGTAAAGTAATGATAAAAAAATACGGGAAATTTTTTAATCTACCACAGGTGGTATGAATTTTACGAATAATCATCCTAGTTCTATGCATTATTTTAATTTAGTACAGTTTCAGAAAGCATCTGAAAACAAATCTCAGAATAATGTGCAAGAAAAGGAGTTCTTAAGTAATATGTATATTGTTTACTTTGAATGAACAGATTGACATACTTAATTTCGCTTCATTAGAATTAGATTTAGATTTTTAAAAAGCAAAATGTGTAAGATAAAAAATGAAATATGTAGTGTTGTAGTTTTTTATTTTTGTTAGTACTAGGTGTCTTTAATTTAAATCTCAAATTTAAGATATTGTTTTAAAAATAAAGCAAAAAGCAAAAGCATAATTAAAAGCATCGCTAAATAATATAGAAAGTGTAAATTAGACAAATTGTAAAAAAATGTGTTTGAAACAAATTATGCCAAAATATCAACTACTATGCATCCAGGATTTGTGATAAGTAATTTGTAAAAGATTTTTTTACAATTATAAATATATATTTTTATTTATTTTATTAATCATGTAAGTAAATCAGAAAGTCAGAGATTGCTGATATTAATTAAAACAATTTCAATGTATAGGTGACATATTTATATAAGAAGGTTTATATATTTTTTATTTATATTTATTCTATTTTAAATATAAATATATTTTGTAAATTAAAAAAACAACTATGAAACTTGAGGTAATCACAACCATTGAGTGATAATACTCAAATAACAATGCAAATAATCAATAGGAAAATTTTTAACTTCATAATAAATTGTTTTATAAAATTTAATTCTACAACGAATTTATTCAAATGACTTGTTATAGATTATCGGTTAGTCACTTGTTATCATGCTATTGTTATGAAAATGTGACTCTTTCAAAATATTCATATATATATTGAATTAATAAGGTTTAGGGTTTTGAACCTCGAAATAATAAAAGTGAAGTCGTATAGAGGATCTTGTTTTTGCCTTCTTCTTGTTTTGATTTCGCTTCGAGCGTGTCAGTTGAGCACAATTCACTTGGCCAATGTCACGTTGAATGGAGAATAGACAAAGGCGAATGTACGGTAAAAAAAAGAAATTATTATGAAATAGCGGAATGCATGCTTAAAAGAAAATATATATATACTTACAGTGTATACACACGACAGTGAAGATTAGTTACAGATAATAATTTACTTGGGTGTTAGTTTATGACTTAATATTGTTATACTTAATATATTTACATTTAATAGAGAGAAGAAGAAGAAGTATATTTACATAAAAATTTACATAAAGGACTACACACAAACATTAACGAACACTGAACCTTGAGAGGACGAGGAACTTTGTTAGAAAGGACATTATACAACCGACGGATTAATTTGGGACAGGAAAAAAGAATATGGGATGGAGAACCGTCGTCTAAGCCACATTTACACAGAGAGTGGTCCTCGACCGTAATCTTAGTCAGGTGAACAGGCGTATGTACATGTCCAAGGCGTAGGCGGCAAATTGTAGAAATAACTCTCTGTTCAGTCTATTTTCAGAGAAAATTTCTGATTTAGTACCGCTATGAAAAAATATGACAGAATATTGATTCTACAAATAAAGGGAGAACTGTAAAAAGAAAATTGTTAATTTAAATATAATGCAAAAGTACAAGTAAGAGTTATTATTAAATATAATTTTGTAGTATTATCATTAGCTTCATTTATTTCAACGTCACACTCAATATCTTATATAACAGAATGAATAGAGATCACTTCAAGTAGTGTCAAGACACTTTGAGAGAGAGAGTGCTCAATGGCTTATAACAATATAAAAGACATAGTGTCTTTCAAGAAGAAATCAAGGGTAAGATTAGATTTAAGATGATTATGTGATGAAGATTTCTATTTTGTGTTGATTGGCAGAACTCAACGCTAAGCTCTTCTAATTTTCATAGAGAAGAAAATGTAAATGAAATAATAAACCGTCCCCAAGTGGGAATAGAACCCACAAACTATCTCATTTACAGGGAGACCCTCTGCCTCTGTGTCAGTTCTATATTTTAGCCTTTTTTAATATTCAGAGTGAAACTAAAAAAATGTAAAAGCTTACGTAGACGTCCCACTAGCTCTAATAAGCCATTGTAAAATATACGCAAATTATATATAAGAAATAATATTTGATTATAATCGATGTTATTAATGGATATATATAGTAAAATATTTGATATCGATAACAAGAAGATAATTTAAAATGGCACTACACGAATGTCCGTAGTGTCTTTATTGAAGTTAAAAATAAACATATAGGTCGCTCTGCCTTCTACTTTGTACAAAAGGGGCATGTATAAGTTAAGTAATATTTCAAAATAGAGAAAAGAATTGAGATTAAAGAGACACTGTTTCGATTCGATTTTACCTATTCTAACCAAATTTACGCTAGCCTGTTCGCCTCCAATTCAGGCTAACTTCATTTATTCGACCACCTTAATATACTTGACCTATTTTAGAATGTTACCGTACAATTTCTATTTATTTAAAGGAAATAAACAATTAAAGAAGGATACGCATACCTGACTTGATATATATATATATATATATATATATATATATATATATATATATATATATATATATATATATATACACATACATATATATATATATATACATATATATATATATATATATATATATATATATATATATATATATATATATATATATATATATATATATATATATATATATATATATATATATATATATATATATATATATATATATATATATATATATATATATATATATATATATATATATATATATATATATATATATGTACTTCGCTAGCTTGTAGTAGGTAATTCAGTACTTTTTGCTCGTAGCAAACTGTAGCATTTCATATAATAAAATTGTAGTAAAGTCACACAGTGCGCACTTTAAACAACTTTTGACGAAACTTTGTAATTTAAATTATATATGTGCGGTTGTTTGTTTTATAATTTGCAGTTTGTGGTTTTATTTGCGTTATAATTTAACCTACTTGTGTACTATGTATGGAGAGGTTACACGGATAGTGGATAATGAGAGAAGTTACTATTATTTTAATTTATATTATGATTTACATCTTATAGTGTAATTTTTCTTAGAGGTTAAAAAAGTTATGCTCAGGTTTTCAGAAAAAAATGATATTTCACAGTTTCAATTCCAATATTTCGTCGAAAACTTTTCACTGGGAATATACCCGCCAGTATAATCTTCCACATATGGGCACCAGTCATATATTGACTTGTGCCCATATATGGAAGATTATACTTATTATATAATATTACATTTCATGATTTTGTTGTTTCGAAAGTATTTAGTATTAAAAGTAATGTTTTATTATTCAAATCAGTAAAACCTATTTGTAGGTGTCAGTTCCTATATTGATTTTTGTTTTTTATTTTTTTTATGTCTTCACGCTTTGTCTCGCACATGGCAGGGTAGGCGGAGGGAACTGCAGGAACCATAGGAACTTAGTGTTAAGACACTCCGTTGCTTAGTCGTGCTTTCTCCGCCCTGCTTTCCGCCTTTTTCAAGGCATTGCATGTTGAGTAGCTGGACTCGATTTTGTTTAGGTTACATAGCGAAGAAAATGGAAATAGAAATATCCATCTTTACCGACTGGGAATCGAACCCATAAACCGTCGCGTTTACGGGTAGACATAATGCCTGTGCGCCACGACGGTCCTCCTATATTGTTGCTATCTTATAAAATGGCTAGAATTATAAATTAGTAATTAAAACCATATACCAATACCAATTGATATTACTCTGTTATTTTTTTGAAGCCCCGGTTTAGTGACGGCATGATATACATTAATACTTCTAGAAAAAAAAGAGCAATTTGAAGCCACGTTTGTTATAAATCTTCAAAGAGCTCTCATTATTGGGCCATATAGTCTCATTGTTCAAGATACGTGGAAACTCTTATATGGTTATTAAAACTTATTTATAGTAAACTACAAAAAAGTTCTATCACAGCGTTGTGTTCTTTAAAAAATTAAAATAATTCTTTTTAATTATATTAGAAAGTGAGTTATCAAAGGGCCTTGATAAAAAGGGCCTACTTTTAAATTTCAGAGTAATTGTAAATCGAGATGAAGCCTTGTACTTGACGTTTCAATTTTCGATCTGTTGGAATGATTTTAATTAATGGAAGTAATTTTCAAATTCATTTTAATATGACGACGGTTCATCGTTTTGTATTAATTTATTATAATATGTTATAACTTTTAATGACTTTTGAACGCTGTGTGTGTGTGTGTGTATATATTTATGTACGTGTATATGAGTGTATGTATACGTGTATGTATGCGTATGTTTTTCTAAAGAAACAATTTTTTTAAGGCGGAAAGTGGGGACGCAGTAAGCACTTACTCCCAAGTAACTTAGTCCCAAGTAACGGAGTGTCTTAACACTAGGTTCCCACGGTCCCTGCAGTTCCCTCTGCCTACCCTGCCATGTGCGGGATAAAGCGTGAAGCTTAAAAAAAAAAATTCAGTTTAACCACTTATTTTGTTCAAATTTGATGTATTGTGTTTTTAGTAACTAAGGTAAGATTGAATTCAAAATTTATATATATATATATATATATATATATATATATATATATATATATATATATATATATATATATATATATATATATATATATATATATATATATATATATATATATATATATATATATATATATATATATATATATATATATATATATATATATATATATATATATATATATATATACATTTGTTATTAATTCATATCCTCCTACAGCGCTACATCGATATTATGGTGTAAGCAAGCAATACTAAATTCCGATGAAATAACAGTATTTTATTATGAATAAAATCGATGCAAGAATTTGCTTATATGAAATATTTCATCCACTTACGTAATATGTTTGGATACGCATGGAGTATATATTAAGTAGGCTTAAAATTTTGAATTGTGTCTACATCAGTCTGTTTTAAGTCACATGTTACAATGGGGCATCAGTGTGGGTTCGATTAAATTAAGAAAAAAAATATTTAAATTATTTCTCTGTTTTATTAAAACAAAACGCTGTGTTTAGTTCTCCTACTCTATTTACAATGATATAAATGTTCAAATATTAACATTAATTTTTAATTTCCTTCAAGCATCATTAGAGGTTACTTTACTATAAGAACTTCAAAAAACTAATGGTTAATTATATATATATATATATATATATATATATATATATATATATATATATATATATATATATATATATATATATATATATATATATATATATATATATATATATATATATATATATATATATATATATATATATATATATATATATATATATATATATATATATATATATATATATATATATATATATATATATATATATATATATATATATATATATATATATATATATATATATATATATATATATATATATATAAATCCAGTATCGTTTATTCTTCACCAAAAGACAATATAAGCTAAGCATTATGCATTCAAAGGCGTCTATTTTAAAACCAGACCAGAGTATTTAGTTCGAATTCGTAGAACCATTCAGTGTGAGACAAAGGAAACGATAAATTTCCTCTACCGATGCCCGATACAGAACAGTTATATGCATTTTCGTATAAAAATTTCCCTTATAAATCGCGTAACGGATACCCTCATCGAGAGCCGGACGAAGACATTTTACTGCAGAACGTAGTTTATTGAGCTATATGTTCGAGTCCGTTTGCAAATGAAGTGTTATTGTAATATTGTGGATATGAATTGTTGTGCATTTGGTACGTGCAGTTATTTACTTAACTTTACTTTGCTTTTTATATATATTTATGTTTATTTATATATTTTGATAAGCTAAACCATATGGATCGTCGTGGCGTAGAGACGTAGAGTCTGCCTGTAAATGCGATGGTTTGTGGGTTATCTGAAAACTAGACAAATCGTGGCGTTGAGTTCCTCCACTCAATAAGTAATTCCTCGAAAAAAGGCGGAACGGAGTGTCTTGACACTAGGTTTCCTCGGTTGCTGTGCTTCTCTCTGCCTACCCTGCTATATACGGAATAAAACCGTGAAGCTAGCTGAGAGAAACAAATTAGAAAAAAATTATAATAATAATATAACATGAGGTACGTTGCACTTAGAAGTACTACAAATATAAGTGAAACGGTTTAAGTTTGACATATCGGCAAAGCGTCTGTAAACGTGGCGCTATAGATTCTACCCCCACTTGGATAAACCCTAGGTTATTCTTTATTCTTTATGTTCTTTTATACAGCACTATAAGTGATGTTGGATTCTTTTATTAATTCGTTACACCTTTAAGCTTCATATTTATTTATTTCTTTAAAGCTCTTATTATAATCTCTTTAATATCACATATGATGAAACGAAACAAAATTGAAACGTTTCATTCTAACTTGTCATAACATCTCTTCTTAGAGCTACTCCCATTTAATCTCCACCTGTAAAGCGAATTGGACGAAGAATATTCTTTTTAAGGGCACAATGTTATCTATTTAAATCTTATCTCTAATATAAACAATCTTGAGAAAGTTCAGTTTATTCATACGAACAAACTGCCCTCTGAAAGCAAATAAAAAGTCCTAATTGGCTGAGTTAATCTGTGAAAATACTTCCTTTACTGTTCTAAAATCCATTTCAAGCCATTTATTCAAGTTGCAAGGAACCTGGAAAGTCTAAGTACAAAGTTTCACCTGCAGACGCTTAGTTCTGGACAACTTAGCAGTTAGACATTGGAAGGCTTTTATTGCAACACTTCGATATCTTTGCCATAAATCGACAATTAAATGACAGGTCTAAGTTTTGCTGATGTTGTGACAGTAGATTATGATAGAAGACACAAAAGTTACAGAAATACTTTTATTTATATTACTATATTATATTACTATATTTATTGTAAAATACATAAGTGTTATTCTGATTAAATTATTAGTTTTACATATGTGATAGTTCTACATAATTTTATATAAATTTTCATTTTTTACCATTTCTATTTAGACTTTAGAGCATATTTTTATTAAGATTTGGAGGTTATCTAAAATACTTTAAACTCTTACTCGCCCTCTTCGTTTCCCTACAGTCCCATTGAGCCCTCTAGGACATGCTAAATTTCAGTTATTTATACTTTATTTTTCTTCTATTGATAGCAATAAGAGAATCCTGTATCATCAAATTGCTTATTATCGATGATTAGATATCTAAATAAGCACAATCTATGAAGGAACTTGATGAGACAAAAGCTGTAGCAATAAATCTGGGAAAATGTGAGAATGTTGTTTCGAGGACCATTTAGTAAAAATATTTATTTCCAAAGTTCTCTCTGTCTGCCATATCATGTAAGAAACAAAAAAAGATTAAATACTTAAAGAAAACATATAAAAATTTTGAACGCAGCGGGACTCGAACCCGCGCCCTCCTGCGAACTTTTTTCTTTAAGTATTTTTTCTATTCTCAGTGTGGATTAACACTTTAAAAATCATAAAAATACAAAAAAGATTGTTTGTAATAAAAATAAATAAAACAATTTAAGTAAAAACATAATCAGATATTATATTCATTAGAAAGCAATCTCACCTTTGGAAGTTAATTTTCCATTGCTAATAAATAAGATATTGTAAAATAAATAATAATTTAAATAAAATTAATAAAATTATATTGTATTTGTAATCGCAATCTACTAAATCGGTCAGGGGAACACTACTATTAATATCTTTTGGTTTCAATTTTCTGTCAGAATTTGAGTCGATATGTATTTATATTCTTTATTTCACAAAGAAAAACAATTAAGAAACAAAAAAATCATGTATAGAAAGGTAGGCTTATTATTATTCTTCTACTTCTCTTTATTAATGGCGTTTCGAGCGTGCCAGTTGAGCACAATTCACTTCACCAATGTCACGTTGAATGGAGAACACACAAAGGAGAATGTACGGTAAATAAAGTAATTTTTAACAAAAAAGAACCGACTTCAAAAAGTATAAAAGTTCTAGTCTAAAGCAAAAAAGTTAACTAAAAAGCAAAAAATAAATTTCGGCACAAAGTAATACGTTCGTATTTTTTCTTTGTTAAATTAAATTAATGATTACTTAAGTAAATAAAAAATATTTTATAATTTTGAAGTCGGCGCTAAGTAAATACTACAACAACCTTCTGTATTCTTACCGTATTAAAAATACTTTGATAGCTAGTAGCTACCGATTCATATATATATTGTAATACTGTTACTGTTTGATATATTTAATAATATTGTGTGTTTGAAATTTGAATTTGTGTACTTAGTAATTTGATATTGTAGTAAGGTTGTTGTAGCATTTACTTGGCGCCGACTTCAAAATTATAAAATATTTTTTATTTACTTAAGTAATCATTAATTTAATTTAACAAAGAAAAAATACGAACGTATTACTTTGTGCCGAAATTTATTTTTTGCTTTTTAGTTAACTTTTTTGCTTTAGACTAGAACTTTTATACTTTTTGAAGTCGGTTCTTTTTTGTTAAAAATTACTTTATTTAACGATTTTGAGTGATGGGTAGACCGAGCAAGGATGCCTCTCAAATGAGGAAACGACCGTACGACCGTAGTCGGTGTTTTTAAGAACGACACAGCTATCCGCGAATAGACATAATAAATGTTTGTATTGATATTTGTTTTTGTTAATTATCTCCAAAAGTGCTGAACCAATTTCGATAAAATTTTAATGGAACAACGTCTGATGTAAGAACTACGAAATACAACAATAATCATCCAAATCAGTTCATAAACGACACAGTTATTCGCGAACAGAAATAGTAAATGTTTGTGTCGATATTTGTTTTTGTTGATTATCTCCAAAAGGAAGAATCATCAAAATCGGTTCATAAACGACACAGTTATTCGCAAACAGAAATAGTAAATGTTTGTGTCGATATTTGTTTTTGTTGATTATCTCCAAAAGTACTCAATCAATTTTGATAAAATTTTAATGGGACCACCTCTGGTATAAGACCTACCAAATACAAAAAGAATCATCAAAATCGGTTCATAAACGACACAGTAATTCGCGGACAGAAATAGTAAATGTTTGTGTCGATATTTGTTTTTGTTGATTATCTCCAAAAGGACTCAATCAATTTTGATAAAATTTTAATGGGACCACCTCTGGTATAAGACCTACCAAATACAAAAAGAATCATCAAAATCGGTTCATAAACGACAAAGTTATCCGCGAACAAACATAAAAAAAAAAGCATATATACAGGTCGAATTGAGAACCTCCTCCTTTTTTGGAAGTCGGTTAAAAAAGAGATATCATTACACAGTTGGAGAATGCATGTTTAAAAGAGATCCAGTTTAAATCCTTCAGCTACAAGAAATCTATTCCAGCCCATCAATTCGTTACATCTTTAAGCTTCATATTTATTTATTTCTTTAAAGCTTTTATTATAATCTCTTTAATATCACATATGATGAAATGAAACAAAATTGAAACGTTTCATTCTAACTTATCACAACATCTCTTCTTAGAGCTACTCCCACTTAATCTCCGCCTGTTAAGCGAATTAAACGAAGAATATTCTTTTTAAGGGCACAATGTTATCTATTTAAATAATATCTCTGCATACAAAACTCTTGAGGAAGTTCAGTTTATTCATACGAACAAACTGCCCTCTGAAAGCAAATAAAAAGTCTTAATTGGCTGAGTTAATCTGTGAAAATACTTCCTTTACTGTTCTAAAATCCATTTCAAGCCATTTATTCAAGTTGCAAGGAACCTGGAAAGTCTAAGTACAAAGTTTCACCTGCAGACGCTTAGTTCTGGACAACTTAGCAGTTAGACATTGGAAGGCTTTTACTGCAACACTTCGATATCTTTGCCATAAATCGACAATTAAATGACAGGTCCAAGTTTTGCTGATGTTGTGACAGTAGATTATGATAGAAGACACAAAAGTTACAGAAATACTTTTATTTATATTACTATATTTATTGTATAATACATAAAAGTGTTATTCTGATTAAATTATTAATTTTACATATATGATAGTTCTACATAATTTTATATAAATTTTCATTTTTTACCATTTCTATTTAGACTTTAGAGCATATTTTTATTAAGATTTGGAGGTTATCTAAAATACTTTAAACTCTTACTCGCCCTCTTCGTTTCCCTACAGTCCCATTGAGCACTCTAGGACATGCTAAATTTCAGGTATTTATACTTTATTTTTCTTCTATTGATAGCTATAAGATAATCCTGTATCAACAAATTGCTTATTATCGATGATTAGATATCTAAATAAGCACATTCTATGAAGGAACTTGATGAGACAAAAGCTGTAGCAATAAATCTGGGAACATATGTGAATGTTGCTTCGAGGACCATTTAGTAAAAATGTTTATTTCCAAAATTCTCTTTGTCTGCCTTATCATGTAAGAAACAAAGAAAGATTGTTTATAATAAAAATAAATAAAATCCTTCACCTCACCTTTACCTTTGGTAATTTTCCATTGCTAATAAATAAGATATTGTAAAATAAATAATAATTTAAATAAAATTAATAAAATTATATTGTATTTGTAATCGCAATCTACTAAATCGGTCAGGGGAACACTACTATTAATATCTTTTGGTTTCAATTTTCTGTCAGAATTTGAGTCGATATGTATTTATATGCTTTATTTCACAAAGAAAAACAATTAAGAAACATTAAAACATGTATAGAAAGGTGGGCTTATTATTCTTCTTCTTCTCCTCTTTGTTAATGGCGTTTCGAGCGTGCCAGTTGAGCACAATTCACGCCAATGTCACGTTGAATGGAGAACACACAAAGGAGAATGTACGGTAAAAAAAGAAATATCCTTACACAGTTAGAGAATTCATGTTTAAAAGAGATCCAGTTTAAATCCTTCAGCTACAAGAAATCTATTCCAGCCCATCAATGGAAGTGTATCTGTCAAACAAATATGGTTAGTGAATCGCTTATACTATGATATAGGTATACATCGAGATAATATTGCACAGAATCCATAAAATATTTTAAAGCCAAGTTAACCTGATCAGTTTTATGCTTCGTTAAATGGCAGTTATCGTTTATTTTATTATACTAAAGTGTCCATCTTAAAGCTTTGATAACAGATTTTCATTTATATTTTACTCAATAAATAAAAAAATGTACTACTTTATAGTAGACTTTAAAAATAAAAAAAATTGTGTCAAGATATCGATTTTTAATTTTTGTTTTTTTTATTTAAAAATGGATTTTTCTACGTCTTACCTATTATAGTGGAGAAATTAAAATATTTAATATTTCACTTATCGAAGTTGAGATCGAAGCTACAGTCGTTGAGCTTACATTCAAACCAAGTCCCAATTTACTGTGACGGCCTCCACACAAATTATTTACGATACAAACTTTCACGCTTAATATACAGAAAATAAAGTTATTTTGAAAGAAGAGCAATTGCTTACTAAGTGGAAACATCATGAATTGCGCCAAAAGTGGATATTACCTGCAACTTCGAACTTCAAATAAAATCTGATGAAACTCCAAACTCGCTTGAATAGCGTACTGTGGAAATAAGTTATCTGTTTTAGAGTTTTGTTCAAGCTTTAAAGCTTTTTTTTTATTTTTCATTTGAAAGCTAATATTATGAGATTTGCTTAAGGCAAAAGCAAATGTTTTATGTGTTTATAGGTAAAAAGTTTATAGGAAGAGGTAAAGGGAATTGATATAGTACCCTATTCTCTACTCCAGACTTGATCGTTACCTTTTAAGCAGTGTCCTTTAACCAGTACTTTTTATTTAATTCGCTTATCGGGCATAGCCTTAGTTCTAAGTAATAATAAATATAAGAAAATGTAATGTTCATTTACATAAACAGTTCATTATGATTAATATTTATTCTATATATGATGTATTAACATTAATATAATCAATATTTATGATAAGAACATAAAGTATAAGTTAAAAAAGAGTACGGTAAGCGTGTGTAGTATTAATTATATAAAAAAAAGGCTAGTGCCTTTTGACCAGTACCCAGCAACAGTACAGAGTACCCTCGCGGCTAAATGGAAATATGAAACATGACATATTATAATTGGTGAAGTTAACCTCTGACTACAGATACAATGTAATATTAAACCTATTTAAGTGCTATAACAGAGCAGCCTTAAATTAAGAATTTGTATTTTAATTTGAAACTAAAATTCCTAAGCTAAGCGTTGAAACAGTCAGGCTCTGAACTATCGGTAGGTGTGCTTTCCTAGTTGTTATAACCATTGTGCACAAATTGTATCATATCGCCTTATTATGTTTCATATTGTCGCGTGATACGATTACGATTATATATAAAATGGGAAAACATATATTTTTACTACAACATAAATATTTAGACGGGTGTATATAAACGTTGAAATAGCAGTTGAATAACCTTAGTGTCAGTGTGAATATGGTTATGTATTATATTACATTTTTAAGTTATTTTAAATTTCACGATATATTCCGCGTAGCCGCTTAGACAGAGGGAAATCTAAGCCACTACGTTCTCTGCTTTCCGCATTTTTTGCTAATTGCTGCGTTTTTTGCCTTATTGCCAGGACAAATAAAATAAAAATATTACTTATGACTCTGCGCCACTACAAACTTCATTTCTAGGTCTAAAGCTTTACTCTATTTTCAAATTTTATATTAAAACTGCAAAATTTATACACAATTTATTAAGTCAATAGATCATCTAAAGCGTTCTTATTCCATTACCAATAATTCCAACTTCTTGTAGGTATTTTTTGATTTCCATCTTAAAAATTATCGATTAATCACTTACTTAAGATTTTTTTTGTGTTTATTGTTTCCGATGTTTTATCGAAATATGACATTTTCTTGAAACTGTAATCCCCTATAGAATATATTCGAAACATAATAAATGCTACAATTACATATCGATTCATATTTCATTCGAGTCGAATCTAGTGTTGTTCTTTCATAATATGAAATAACAATAACAATGTTTACCGAAGCAATGAAGCTGAAGGTGACATTTATAATAAAATTTAAAATTTGTACTTTAAAAATAATATATAATTAATGTTTAATAAAACGCCATCGACCGCAAACTGTCGCACAGTAATTGTGCATGGACGATTGCACGAATTCGGACCAATTGTCCAAAAAGCTGCTGTTTTATTCGATTCATTATTAATTTTACTTTTATGAATTGTAAATTCAGCATAAGTTGAGAAAAAAAGGGAAAATTACATATCTTTAAATTTATATGTAGCTATAATAACAAAAGACTTTTGATTAGATAACGTAACAAGTATCATTTTGGGTATGGAGATAATTTTTGTCAATTTATTTTGTATAAAATATTAAAGCTGTTAAACATATGCTTATTAATACTTAAAGAAAATATATAAAAGGGGTCTTCTCACTCATTCAATAGTCAGAGCGCTTGCGCGGTTCACAACAGGACGTGGGGTCAAATCCTGCTGTGTTCAAATTTTTTTTATCCTCATTGTGAATTAACACTTTAAAAATCGTAGAAATATATGTATCAAGTTAAGGGCAAGACATGATAACTGGCAGAACTTAACGATCAAGCAAAGATTGAATTTACAAAACAATAGGTCACGGTAACCATATTATTTTTAATTCATTAAGTTTTTCAATTCCCGCCCTTTAGAAATTGGACTTAATATTATTATAGTCAAATAAAGTTCGTGTTTGACCCTGAGTAGAAATCAAACTTATAACAATGGCGTCTACAGCAAGTAGGTTCTTATTTAGAGTTTATTTAAGAAGTTAAACATAAATGAAACAATTAATTATCTTACTATTTTTATTTACTATATTACAAGTTTGCTCGCGACGGTTTGTGGGTTCGATTCCCACTCGGGGAAGATGGATTTTTCTATTTCCATTTTCTTCGCTTTGGAAACTAGGCAAAGCGCGGCGTTGAGCCTCGAAAACGGCGGAAAGGACGGGGACGGAGAATCCCTGCATTCTAGTATATACTATACTAAGCAGCGAAGTGTCTTGACACTAGATTCGTATGGTTCCTGTCCAGTTCCCTCTGCCTACCCTGCCATGCCTGTGAAAAAAAATAAAAAGTTTGCTGATTTTTTTTCCTTTTCACAATATATTGAAAAATATAGATATAGGTAAATTATATATGGAAACGGGGAAAGAAAGAAAATGGTAAATTATATATAGAT
The DNA here is from genome assembly GCA_037178615.1 of Dione vanillae. Taxonomy (NCBI): domain Eukaryota; kingdom Metazoa; phylum Arthropoda; class Insecta; order Lepidoptera; family Nymphalidae; genus Dione; species Dione vanillae. The sequence continues at coordinate 294,226 of JAZFAU010000209.1, read as the reverse complement.
ATATGTATGTAAATTAAATTAATTATATGACTTTCAAAAAATGAAGCTTGTACTTCTTATTTTGAATAAAATTGTTTGACTTTATATAAACATCCCTATTTTTTCTATCTTTTGGATTTTAAATGAAATTTTAAGCTATAAATTCATAAAATAATCACATTTTCACCCACCAAATTGTTAAATATAAAAAAATAATATTTTTCAAAAATATATTGGTATTTTCACATTTCAATTAAAATTTTGTTTATTTAAATATAGTTTAAAGTTAGTGTTTGCAGTTCCCTAGTGTATATCACATTAGAATTTAGTTTCAAAAGCGTTATTTAACTTTATTATGACAATACGAGTCTCTGAATTTCTGTGTCAACAATAATTATATATAGGCAACGTAAAAAGGAACATTTGCTTTTTAATGCTTTATCGTAAATCCCCAGTTATTTTTTTAATATATATTTTTACACTATACATTTTCTTTCAAAAAAGACAAGGTAGCCAGTTGACAAGGCTATATACAAAAATAGAATTTAATAATTATTAATAATTTAGGTACAGCATAATTTTTTCCATTTCACGATATTTATAAGTACTGTGTAATGCGTGAGGTAAACATCATTAAATACGAATGACGTACTACGAAAATACTATTAAACGTTGTCAATCTGTCACCTTTCATTCAAAAAAAATAACCAAAAGAAAGAGATATATATCTTTGTCCCGCTCTGACAGTATAGTGTAGGATTACGTTACACTCGACAAGTGGTGTTTTATTTTGGACCAATAATTTAATTATTTCTTTTGTTTGAAAAAAAAATTAATTTTTGAAAATATTAATTCTTTTATAATTTTTCCATGCTTATAAAGGCTAGTTAATACTATGCTTGAAATGATGGTCGGCCATTACAGCCACACTGTGTATGTATATGTATATATGTGTACATATATACATATACATACACAGTGTGGCTGTAATGGCCGACCATCATTTCAAGCATAGTATTAACTAGCTTTTATAAGCATGGAAAAATTATAAAAGATATATATATATATATATATATATATATATATATATATATATATATATATATATATATATATATATATATATATATATATATATATATATATATATATATATATATATATATATATATATATATATATATATATATATATATATATATATATATATATATATATAATTTTGGCGATTAGAATTTTTCTCTTTTTTTTTTTGAAAGAGCATACTTTTGAGGTAGTCTCATTAACATCATATCGATATATGATGGAATTTTACGCTGTGCGGGATGCACATGGCAGGGTAGGAAGAGGGAACTGCAGGAACTGTGGGAACCTAGTGTTAAGACACTCCGTTACTTAGTTCCTGCTTTCTCCGTCCCCGCTTTCCGACTTTTTTTAAGGCATTACGAGTTGAGTGGCGAAACTCAACGCCCCGCTTTGCCTAGTTTCCAGAGCGAAGAAAATGGAAATAGAAAAATCCATCTTCGCGAGTGGGAATTGAACCCTCAAACCGTCGCGTTTACACGCAGACGCTACGCCTCTGCGCTTTTTGGTATACACAACCAAAGTTTAGGGCTACAATTGTCTAATAACGTATAAAAATAAAGTGTTAAGTTTCCTACTTGTTTTATTTTTTTACTATGCGTCAAAAGCTTTTAATGTCAAACACTTTCTAAGCTTCTATGGCGTCCATATATTACAATTTTAATTTGAAATAAAGCTAACGTATTTATTAATAAACACATATTTATATTACAAAAATATAACGTAAGGATAAAAAATCGTAAAAACATATAGTTTATACTATCTACAGGAATCTAGGAATGAAAGCTCCTATCGGCCTCGCCAGTCCATTACCGTCTGGCAGTGGGCAATCGGGCGAAAAGCCCGTAATACTATTGAATTAATTAAAACTATCAGGTACGATATGCAAAGTGTGTTTGAGTTGAACTAGTGTTTTAAGATCGATCCCTGGTTTTATTGGAATACGCTATAAATATTCAATTGTGGAGATACTTTTGAGCTTTACTCGTTTTTGTGTTGTCGGAGATTATGGATATGTGTTTATTGCAGCATAGTTAGAAGTTTGAGAACTGTTCAAAATTCCACTTACCAAAAGACAGGTTATATATATAAAATATATAGTTATATATAGTATATTGTGTTTTTAGCTTGAAAAATTAATTAAATTATTAATTTTGATTTCTTAAATATGTATATAGAGATCATTTCAATGTAAGGTGGAAGTGACTTTTAGTAACTTCACAGTTATGATAAGTTTTTTATAGCTTCACTTTTTATCCACTAACAGCAGAGTAGGTAGAAGGAACCGCAAACCCTTTTTAACCGTCCGCCTTTGTCAGGTAATGCTGGTTGAGTGGCGGAAATCAACGCCACTCTTTGTCTAGTTGCCAGGGCGAACAAAATGGAAATAAAAAAATAAATCTTTCGAGAGTGGGAATCAAACTCACAAACCGTCGCGTTAATAGACAGACTCTGTGCCACGACGGTCCTCAGGTACTTATAATCATATTTCTCATATTTTAGTGAAAAGTCCAGAATGGAGAGCTTAAAGACAAAGATCGAAGGTGTCCTAACCTATACGAAAATAATAACACTAAAATATATAATTTCAAAGTTGTCAGAAACTGACAGACAGATATATTCTGATATCTTTTAACTACAATAATATTAATTAGTATAGAACATTAAAATTTATGTCATATTACAAAACAAGCACTCCACAAATTTAGCATGTAGGCAATTTGCTTCTTACATAAAATTAAGGTACGGTCCTTCGTTTCTAAAGATTGTGATCACGCAACCTGACCATTCAGTTTAGTAGAGCTTGAAGTTTCTACCAAATATTCTAATAAAGGTAAAGTGGCAGGGCAGTGGGTGGGCAATGCAAACAATCTGAGGTTACCTGCGAACGTCAATTTGTTTGAAAATTAGCCTTCGAGATTCAAAGATCTTATTTGATGGAAATGCTTTAAATGGAGTGCCTTGTAGATCGTAATAATAGTTAACATAAAATAAAGTTTATTTCACAACAAATTAGAAATCTAGTTATTTATCAATCTATTTAATTATTAATCTAGATATTTATTATTCGTATGATGTATTTATTTTTTAAATTATTTATATACTATATAAAATATATATTTAATTTTTATAAGAAGATTAAATAATGGTATCGGAAAATGAACATACTGAGGAGACCATCCAAGTAAAGGCAATTGATAGATTGAAAGATATCCGTTCTCTATTTTCTGTTTAAATTAGAAATATTGTGTGCCCGGTAGAACTTAAAACCTCACTTTTTGAAATGAATCCAAAATCCTCATGCTTACAGTCACAGTTTTATCCAATGAGCTTATATTTATTTTATCCTGTTTACCACTTGTAAAAAAAAATATTATTATTATGAATATAATAGTAGAATTTTAATTAAATGATCCTAATACCTAGAATATGTAAATTAATTGTAAAACTGAAAAGTTCGTCTTATGCGGTGATCTCAAGAACTGTTGGTTCAAATTCTAATAATAAAAAATAAGTTTGTTTTAAATAATCCATATACAAATAAGAAGGGACAATTTTAAGTGTTAATACATAATTATCAACTTTAATTTGTTTTGTAATCGACTGTACATATGACGATAAAAGCTTTGTTAACTCTAATCTCGAATTTTATTAAAAATAACTATACATAATACATTTTTAAACTTCACAAATATTACCACCGGTGCACTAAAGCTAATGTCTCAGACCCAAGAAGAATCAGCGGAAGAGACTCAGCGGGATTTCTTTTTAAATTTACACTTATTAATTGTTGTCAATGATCCCTTGCACTTGAGAGATAAGACATAAATTTATAAACATAACATAACATAACATTTTTATTTTTATATCAACAAAAAAGAAGTCCACGAATATTATATGGAACAAATTACTTAAGAATTATAAACAAAAGAACTTGCTACAAAAATACAAATAACTGTCAAGTTAGAAATTTTTATGTGGTAGCATGAATTTTTTTATTTGATTTTTTTCTTCTTTGCTAGTTTCCAGCATACAGGATATATATATATATATATATATATATATATATATATATATATATATATATATATATATATATATATATATATATATATATATATATATATATATATATATATATATATATATATATATATATATATATATATATATATATATATATATATATATATATATATATATATATATATATATATATATATATATATATATATATATATATATATATATATATATATATATATATATATATATATATGCGTGCAAGAGTGTAGAAGAAACCTAACCAAATGACCGTACACCGTCACAATTTCACACACACCGTTACAATAGGGGGAATAGGCCCAGAAGTGGGAAGCTGTAAGCTGTAGTCCGCCTAATACGCGCTCGATATATCAGATTATACGTGATATTTTTTTAGAAATTTCTTTTGAGATTTATATTTATTATTCCCTTTTACAAATTGACGACAGTAAAAGTAAGTTTATCTTTTATTTAATATATAGTTTATATATTATAGTATTTTCAATGATTTATTACTTATATAAAAATAATACGTTATGTACTTACATAATATTAATAAGAGAAGTTGTATATTTTGTTTTAAGAATATTCGTACGTAGTATATTCATAAACTAAAGCCGCGGTCCTAGCTATGACATTATTCTTTTGCATCTACCCTCAAGTATATGCGTTAGTATTAACTAACGATCGATGCTTGTCATTTGTTATCGTTATTATTTCGTTTAAATTATCATTTATTGTGTAGTATTTAATATTATGTTTGTGATGATTATAGTAACTATATGTTGTCATATCAATCATCGTGTTTTGTTGTGTATATGTTGGTAATACATGTACCTCAAATTGGTGCCACTCAGTGTTAACGGTGAGTAGACTTACTAATTATTATTAAATATTTAGAATTTATTTTCTCATTTTTAATAAAATGCTTCAGTAATAAAAACTGTTACAATCTTATAAATAGAAATGAATAAAACATCGAAATAAAATCATGAGAAGTTCAAGATATAAATATTTTATTTGAAGTTCAAGATATAAGTATTTTATACAATGCAATAGGTAAAAGTGTAAGGTATAAAACAATTACTTCTTTCCAAGTAACAAACTATATACTCGTATACCAGGTGATGCCTAATATAAATTCACAAAATAAAAATAATGTTTGGTCGGTCACGTAGCACAAATAAACATCTCTTAACGGCTTTCCGAGCTCGGTTAAGGCTTTAAACCACCGTTTAACGTCGCCTCAGAAAGTTTAGTGCGAATTCTTCGCCGGTCAACCTATTAAGTTGAACTGAGGAATTGTTATTGACCATTAGGCCTATTTATTGCATAGCTAGAATTATTAGATAGTATTAGTATGTCTATATAGATCTATTAAGAGAACCGTCGGGGCGTAGAAACGTAGCGTCCACTTATAAGCGCGACGATTTGTGGATTCGATTCCCATTCGGGGAAGATGGGTTTTCCATTTTCATTTTCTTCGCTCTGGCAACTAGGCAATGTGCAGTGTTTTGTTCCGCCATTCAACAGGCAATGTCTAAAAAGACAGAAAGCGGTGAACGGAGTTATGTGATTTTTATTTATATTGAATACCCGTAGCTATTAAGAACTTGTTTCCACCTATCAACTCACATTAAATTAAATTAAAACTACGCTTAATAAATTATTTATTTTGAAATACCACAATTATGAGCAATACCGAAAAATCGCTACTTTCAAATAGAAGCATAACGAAAAAACTTAAATCCTTAGAGTGCTACTTAATACTTCTTATTAGAGTTCAAGCCTAATGGATAACTTGGTTTTTGTTAAGTATTTGTTCCATATAAAAAAATATTGAAATAAACCTATAATGGCCGAGTTAAATACCGTACATTTTTAAACAGAGTGGAGAAAATTAATTCAAAAAAATAATAGCCATGATAAAATTAAATAAACGAGGACCGTCGTGGCGCAGAGGCGTAAGCGTCTGCCTGTAAACGCGACGGTTTGAGGGTTCGATTCCCACTCGAGGAAGATGGATTTTCTATTTCCATTTTCTTTGTTCTGGAAACTAGGCAAAAGCGCAGCGTTGAGTTCTGCCACTCAACACGCATTTCCTCAAAAAAGGCGGAAATTGGGGCAGAAAAAGCAGGAACTAAGCAACGGAGTGTCTCAACACTAGGTTCATATGGCTCCTGCAGTTCCCTCTGCCTACCCTGCAATATGCGGGATAAAGCGTGAAGCTTTAAAAAAAAATTAAATCAATTCCTCAAGTAGGCTTTGAATCTACATCCATCCTTATCGGTGCATACGCTCTCGTTATTGACCTTGATGATCTCAAATTGTATTGTAATCATTATATTATATATGACAGTCTTTAGATTGTATATTTTATTGTCTTTAATTCATGCTGTCATATATAATATAATGATTTCCTGTTAAAAAAACACGGATTACACAAAAAATACTATGAATTTTTAATTTTGTTCTGAATTTCTTCTTTGCCAGCATAATTATGTCAAATCTTCGACAAATATTTTTACTCTTCTTATCTTCTCCATTTTATTCGTCTTCTCTTATTGTACTAAACTATATTATCTTTACTACTAAGCATATGATATCTTTAATTTTGTATTCTTACGTGAATTATTGATGGACGCAATGAATTCGACGCGTCATCAAAGCTAACATCAATCACTGGTCAAAATTAATTACCTATCTAATCATGAATGCGATAGCTTCCAATGCAATGTTTACTAACTGCTGATGTTTGATTGATCGTGGATATTTATTGGATTTTGACGTCTAATAGTTTATTGACAATTTTTTTTATTATCATCGTAATCGTCAATATATATTCGTTAAAGCATTATATTTGCGCACACTTAGAAAAACGAGTTTTGATCTAGAATTTTACTTTTAATAACATTTTAAAGATCTCGAAAAAGTGGATAAGTGTAAATTATAGGCGTTTGAACAGTTCAATTTCATTTGCTTGGCATATGACACTTGACACTTGATAGTTGCGCACGCTTTTTGTCTTCTAACAAAAAAGATTTTTAACTTTATCATCCTTAAAAATTAAATATTAAAACCGGTCAAGTGCGAGTTGAACTCGCGTGGAAAGGGTTCCGTACACAATATAGTGAAATATTTCCCCTGAAAACGTTTTTTCCTTAAAAACATCTTATATCGAATTTACCATTTTATTTTCAATTTATGAAATCCTTATAGGTTTTTCTGTAATCAAGCCATAAACTATATTCAGTAATTTTTTCAAATTTTTCGGCCTAGTAGTTTCGGAGATGGAGGGGGGAGAGGGGGGGGGAGTGGTCAATTTTCGGCTTTTTTCATGAATATCATCGAAACTATTTATTTAAAAAAATTAAAAAAAATATATTCGAGATCCTGATAACAAGCCCTTTCATTTGATATATGACTCAGTAAGGTTCGCAAAATTTTTTTTAATTACCTAATTTATCCCCCAAAAATTACCCTTATTTCAAAAAAATACTTTTTACGTTCACATCTGTGTTCGGGTCAGGACATTACACCATCCTGCCAAATTTCACCTGATTCGGTCTAGTAGATTCAGAGAAAATTGGCTGTGACAAAGGGACGGACAGGAACACGAGTGATTCTATAAGGGTTCCGTTTTTTTTTATTTTCGTATGGAACCCTAAAAAGCGTTAATCTTACAAAACGAACACATGTGCGAGTGAAACTCACTTTATTTTAATATTAGTAACATTTTTGCCTTCGCAATTGCTATAAATTATAATTAATAGTTATTGTCAAATATCTATTAATTCATTTGGGACGATGCTTGAGGTCGGAAGTTTGAAAATTACACCAAATAAATTAGTAAGTTATAAAATAGTAACGAATTGATGTTTTAAGAATATACTGAAACAAAGTACTAGAACAGCCGTTGATGTTTTAAGTATACATCGGCACTTGGCCAGAGATTCGCTGTTAGGAGTCGATTTTTCATAACAAAATAATATCAATTGGATTATTCTCGTACAGAAGCGAACTTTACATAATTCAGTCCTTTTTATTTGATTAACAAGCGACATTTAGGTTAATTATTCAAAAACTGTATCATAAAGAACTTCACAATACAAAGAAGGTTTTGTTACACAATTAAATTAAAAAAAAATAATATTAACAACAACTATAATGATATTCAATATTTTCAATGTGATAAACTTTTAATAAACTAATTGACTGCCCATACATATATACGTTGCCATGACTACGTGTATGTTACTTTACACACGAGTATATACACCAGTGTATAGCATACTGTAAGAGTATATTGTGTCAGACATAATTATTTAAAATTAATTAAAATATTTCTACTATATTATTGAAAATATTAATTTTTTGTACTCCTTTACTAATTTTTGTTAAAAAGAATACAAAGATTTTCCTTATATCACTATTATTAGCTATTAAATTACAATTTACTCACATTCAAGATACAATTCGTTACGGCATAAAGCAAATTATATGCCATTACATAATTACAAAGCGAGTCCCCAACAATAGACAACTGTGGACAACTACTTTGTATCAAGTTTGTTGCACTCCATTGTACTCGAGGGTCCCAATTTATATATTTCATATAGACATCTAGAAATTCTCAAGCAGTTACTGAAGTGGCCTGCTTTTGTATTCACACAGCGCTCCCGTTGTATAAGAATGCGAATCTAATACAGACAGGAATTTTGTACTGAATTTCACAATTTTCTTAGGCTTATCACGGGTTGTTTCTAAGAATTTCTCCCCGTAAACAATTATTTGCGGAATTTACTAACTATGGTAACATTATTGTAACGAAATTAGAAAGCATGTACTGTAGGTGTACTAGATGATGCCTAATTGGGTTTTTTAAATGAGATACTTCTAATTAAAGCGATTTATTTTTATATTAGCTACTACTTGACATGGTATGTGATTTTCATATAGAAAGAATATAGTAACAACACAACCCATTTATAATTTTATAAAAGTAAACGTTTTTTGGAAAACATGCACTTTTTTAAAAAACTTTACTTTAAACTTTTTAAAAAGTGCTTAATTCTAAAAAAAATATTTAGTCCAGTGAACATTCAGAAACTGACTCGTGTTTGACAAAGTGCCATAGCCGCAGGACATCCGTGTTTGCTTCCCAACGTCTTGTCGAGAGTCAATATAGGAAATCTTATCGGAAATGCGCTTGTGTCCATTTGACCATGGAAATTGAATTTGGTTTTGAAAAAAACTTAGTTTTAGTTCCAGCCTAGGTTTATATGAAGTTCAAATTTAGGTATAACGCGTAACTTACGTATATTTCTTAGCATTAAAACCTGAAGTCAAATAAAATCTTTAATCTAAATGTAAAATTACATACTTCATATTATATAAAAAATTGAATAATATGCGAGGGTATTAAGGAGATTTCTTGATAAAGAGTGACGTTAACTTTTACATTTTACATTTGAAATGGAAAAAGAGGTTAAATACTGTCTCGACATGTCCATTGTTGGAATTCATTTGAGAAGCTTTCGAAATTCCTTAGTATTTTGCTCCAATTGGCTTGCATGCCTTCTTGAACCAATTGTTAAGATCCTTATATTATGTAAGTCATTTCATAATAGTCGCTTTACTGGATATCTTGCAAGCTCATCCTTGCGAACTTTGATCGAATATAGCATAATGAGATGTTATACTAAGACTATAATACTTGTTGCAGGATTTTAAATATATATAGTAAAAACGTTAAAGAGAAAATAAATTATTATATAAAAATATATTTTATTAATTTACTACTATATATGTATTTAAATGCGTATTCAAATTAAATCATAGATACAAAATATGTTACGAGGAATAAATATATAAACATAAGCAATTTTCAAACATTAGGAATGGAGGATTGTCGTGGCAGAGGCGTAGCTATAAACGTGACAGTTTTTGGGTTCGATTCCTAGTTGGGAAAGGTGGATTTTTCTATTTCTATTTTCTTTGCTCTGGAAATAAGGCAAAACGCGGCGTTGAGTGTCTTATCACTAGATTCCAATGGTTCCTGCAGGTCCCTCTGCCTACCCTGCCATGTGCGGGATAAAGCGTCAAGACAAAAAAAAAAAAACATTTTTATTTGCTTATACTGAAAATAAGAAACGATAAATCGACACGAATATTTTTACTATATACTTCATCCAGATTTAATCCACTTTAGCACCCGTCACCCTCATTTCGTTGTAGAAATTTCTATAAACTGAGCGCCAAAAGTTATTATTGAGAAATATGTCTGTCCTTTACATTAGCTAAAAGCGTTCGCGTGTACAGTAATTGATTAGCTGAATGTATTGGACACAATGAACGGATATAGGGTTATGCGACAATGACAGTTGCACTCGATGATAATGTTGCTAAATGTTGTTATATGCTATGTTACTATATGTAGTGTAATAAAATAAGATAGTAAAAATAGTAATTATGAAAAACTTACATATATGTAGTTATAGTATTGTGTAGTTCTTGTTTTGAGTAAATTTGAGGATACAGTTAATAATAGTTTAATTAATTAATTTTTTACTTTAATATTATTTATTGAAACGAAGACGCATATTTTCGTTTATATATATATATATATATATATATATATATATATATATATATATATATATATATATATATATATATATATATATATATATATATATATATTATATTCATTCACTGATTAAAATTTTTTTAGAGGACCGTGGTGGCGCAGAGGCGCAACGTCTGCCTGTAACGCGACGGTTACTGGGTTCGATCCCCAGTCGGAGAAGATGGATTTTTATATTTCCATTTTCTTCGCTCTGGCAAATTAGGCAAAGCGCGGCGTTGAGTTCCGCCACTCAACACGCAATGCCTCGAAAACGGCGGAAAGTGGGGACGGAGAAAGCAGGGGCTAAGCAACGGAGTGTCTTAACACTAGGTTCCCACGGTCCCTGCAGTTCCTCTGCCTACCCTGCCATGTGCGGGATAAAGCGTGAAGCTAAAAAAAAAAAAAAAGAAATTAAAATTTTACAACAAAATTACTAAAATTAATTTGCTGTTAGGACATTCCGTTTGCCGCTCTCCGATATTCAAGGCATTGTGTGTTGAGTGGCGAAACTCAACGCCACGCTTTGTCTAGTTGCCAGAGTGAAGAAAATGGATATAAAATATTCATCATTCTGAAGTGGTAATCGAACCCATATACCTTCGCGTCAACAGGCAGACGCTGCGTCTCGTCGTTGTGCACCACACGACGGTCCTCAAAGTACAATGAAAATAATGACACGTTTTTGCAATAATTAGTTATTAGTTATAATTACTCATTAGAATTTTATTCTTCTTAATTATTCATAAATTAAAACCATATTCACATAAACCGGTACAAAAAATTCAAAGAAAACATAGCCATAACTCAATTTACAATAACAATTAAGCTAAATCCAACATTTTATAAGAACATAATCAAGTACACAACTTAAATTCATTACACAACTTTTCCTAATCAAAATTTCATAGAAGCCAGTACCTCAGCAGTTCGCAAGCTTAATGCCGTGCCGTACAAATATTAATAATCTACAGGAACTTTCTAAGCATATGTCGCCTCAGGATGGTTTCATGCATAATGCAAACCTCTGATTGTACCATACTCAGGTCCACTGAGTTCTTTGCAAACATACATCCGTATTTACTTGGCCGCCTTTCGCCGTATATATTTTCTTGTGGCATATTGCGAATTCCATTTGTTATTTTCTTCACGGCTCGTTGAATAGAGGACACCGAAATTTCATATTTTGTGTTTATTAAACACTTTGGGGTTTGGGGTTTGGGGTTTGCTGCGTAAGACACTAGCGTAGTGTGAAGTATGGGTTCCATTCCAGTTGAGAATTGAACAAATAATTTTCATTTCCTCCCTATGGGTAAGAATCAGTGAACATTAACGCAAAGTTTCTTTTGTCTTCTTTGTAGTATGAGGGTTACAAAGTGAAGTTAAAAATATATATATTTTATTAACTTATATATAATATGTATTTTTATAGTATGTTATTTATGTATTTATTTTGAGAGATAGTTAGCCTTATTAAGTAGCATTGATGAAAAATAACCGATATTTTGTTAAATTTTAAACACTATTATAAAAAAAATTATTAAAAAACGACCTATGTGCATAAACAATTGATAAATCTCTACTCATCTCACACATATATCTTTAAACAAAAATATATAATATTTTGTTGTTACATGAAACTAAAAGCTTCATACACTCACCCTCAAAAAGGAAAATAGGTATATAATAAATTGTAATGGCGTGCTAACAATGGAATTTGATAAGAAAAGCATTCCCATGTTCAGAATCAGTCACGTTCGATAACACACTTTTGCTGCCGTGATTTACAACCGCTGAGAAATATTCTAGATGTAAAATGAATTACTGAATGAGTTTCGTATTCACAGTTGCATGTCTTTGAAATGAAATGAACGTAAAGTATAATAATAGCACGTTATTTAAAAATTGAATTCTATTAAAATTTAACAGAAAATTTTAAGCGTTATCTCTATATATTCTACTTATTATGTTATGTAGTCAGAGGAGCATAGAGAAGCATATAGTTAAAACACTCCGTTCTCAACTTTTCTCCTTTCGAGGTTTTGTGTGTTGAGTGGTGGAATTCAACGCTACGCTTGCCTAGTTGCCAGATTAAATAAAATGAGAATAAATTAATATCCTCCAAGTGGGAATCGATCCCACAAAACGTTGCATTTATAGGCAGACGCTGGGCAGAGCCACGAAGGTCCTCTTTTATTACATATATATTTTAGTTTTCAAAAAATATTTTCCATACTTTATGGTTTGATTTTTTTATTTACCTTATATTATATTTCATCTGTCTTCTCGTACATTCTGCTTTCACTCACTTTCAAAGGTTGGCTGGAAGAAATCTCTTAGAGAGATAAGTCCACATTTGCTATTGTTTTTCTGTACTTCTTTTTTGTTAATCAAATAAAGAATATTTATTATAAAGCGGAGTGGACAGAAGAGAAAAAAATAATCAAGATTTTCCATTCTACGCTTTCCGCTTGCATAGCAGATGCCTACTACTAGTATTAGAGCGAGAAACTTTGTTACCTCAAATGTCAAAGCAACAACCAATGCGTTTACTATCTTTTATTTATATCATTATGAAATTGTAAAATGAAATATGATATTTATTTCTACAAATTTATGTAACTGCTTCAATATTTTTTTAATATTAAAAAAAACATAGAAGTATAATTGTAAAAATCGTGAAAGCAAAATATGTTATATGAAACAAAACTTATTATCTTAAATAAACCTACAGTTATTTTATTTTTTTACATTTTAAAGAACAATGTTTCGAACAAAGACATATTGAAAGTTTGAGTTCGAAGTATTATAACTGCGCAGTTTCTCGGTGAATTTTGTCGACAAATCTAACCTTTTGAGAAAGTGACTCCCTATAAATCGAATATGGACAGTATAAAAGAGCTTTGTAAGAAAAAGTTAACGTCATCTTTGATAGTACTGCAGTGGAAACGTGTTATATAAACAGTGTCTTTTCGTTAGTATAGTTTTGTTTTTGCCAATTTCCTGTGAACTATTTAGTATAAAGACTTTTTTTCATTTAACATTTTCTAAATTGGAGAATATACGTGCTATGTGATGGTATTTAACTATAACGTATGTTAAAATATTTACTTTCGATTATGTTTAAGAAATTATATGAAAAATAACTGAATGTAGGTAAAATCATTACAAAACTAATCAACACAATAGATACCTATAAATTTGTACCAATTAATTTAATTGAACTCATTAAACTCCAATGATCATTAAAATTCCAATTTCTTAACCATCGATTAAACTATACTCAAACGGGCTAAAATTTTCAGCTCACGATTTTAATTAAGCCCCTTGAGGCTATTTTATAATATATATCACGCCAGCAGAAGTATATACATAAGTCACTGAAAGTGGATCGTATAATTGAAAATGTTGATTTCCAACACCACTACGTTTTAAATCAATGTTCGTTATACTTAATTAAAAGAAATGTTTTATTTTATGTATGCCAATGTAGCGTTGAAGAAAAGTTAATTCTAGTGGTTATTTTAATATTATATTTATTTCCATTTCACGTAGAGATATTATGATGCTTTTTTGTCCATTTTCTAATCTCTCTTGCCAAATCGTGAAAGGATAAAACACTCAAAACGGACGTTACTCAAAGCTCTATTAATAAATGTCACTAAAAGAGAGAAATGAAAATTAAGTTATTCCCTCAAATGAGAATTGAACCTGAAATCACTGTTTTTACAGGTAAGAATTTGATCAAATTCGACAATATTTACGAAATGTATTACAATTTAAAAAAAATGTTACAAAATTATTTTAAATAGTAATATGGCAAATCCTCACTCGGTTCAAAATTCAGTAAAAATTCAATTCGGTGAAAAATTAAAATACCGCTTTTTGAAATATTATTGGTAAAATAGGTTGGTGTAATAAAAATTGGTATAATAAAAATATTTAAAAAATAATAATTACACTATGGAAAGAAATGTTTAAAATGCATCAAACGCAAGCTCGCTTTACACCAGCGATCACTGCAGTACATTTACATATTTGCATGGCATAAAATTACAGCGCTGAAGTAAAAAAATGAAATTTTAATATTTTTGATATAGACATTAAATTTAAAGTATTTTGTACTAGACGTGTAAGAAAATAAACAAATGTGTTAAATAATTTTATATATATATATATGTATAGATATACAGAAATTGAGAGTAATCAGTGTCGAGACACTCTGTTCTCCTCTTTCATCTCGAATACAAAATATACATATTACTTAGTGGAACTTAATTCCACTGCTTCATATTCACAGATTAATAAATGAAAATTATTTTGTTAAATTATTTTGTTGGACGATTATATGTTTTTAAACAGAACCAACACTTGTTAAAATTACCGTGTCTTAGTAAACACACCACCTTATGATATACAGTAGATCACTAAGTAATTTAAACCACCTCTTTATATTACAAAAGTAATTTAAAACTAAATAAATATCGATGAGGACCGGTGTGGCGCAGAGGCGTAAGCGTCTGCCTGTAAACGCGACGGTTTCTGGGTTCGATTTCCACTCGAAGAAGATGGATTTTTCTATTTCCATTTTCTTCGCTCTGGCAACTAGGCAAAGCGCGGCGTTGAGTTCCTCCACTCAACACGCAATGCCTCGAAAAAGGCGGAAAGTGGGGACGGAAACAAGCAGGGACTAAAGCAACGGAGTGTCTTAACACTAGGTTCGTATGGTTCCTGCAGTTCCCTCTGTCTACCCTTCCATGTGCGGGATAAAGAGTGAAGCTAAAAAAAAAATCGATAGGAATCTGTTTGTAAGTAAATTATAAAAGCGATGAAATTAGCACTCGAGGCTGTTGCATGCAAGTAACTGTTCGTCTTGGAAGGGAACTACTCTATATTATTGTTCTTAAACAAAACGAAACGAATGGTCTACGTGTGTTTCGACGTTATTATATAAATAAAAATGTAACCATTTTTATTTTCTAAATATATACTAATTATAAATTAACATATAGTTCCTACAGTCCCCTCTGCCTACCCTGCAATATGCGGGATAAAGGGTGAAGCTATAAAAAAAAAACTTAACATATGAATATAAAAATATACATATAATATGAATATAAAAATATAATATGAATATAAAAATATACAAGCTTTATATGTAAATAAACAATTGCCGACACATTTCCACAATATTAAATTCCATATACATTATATTATTCGTACTTGTAATTTGCCAAAATTTCACCATCGGAAGTATTGATGAGACATCAAAACCGTAGCGTCTTGACGGAAAACAGCTTAATATTCATTACATATTAAATATTTATTAGATTATTATCTTTTATAGCTGACTTGGGAATAATTGAGCTTTGGTGCTTACTTATGTTTATAAATGTACTACGTAATCCTGTCCCTGTTAGACACAAAAATAAAACTTAATTTGAGTACATCTGACAGCCTGGGTATTTGTTTGATTTACACATGGGAGAGTAGAGTTGTTTTTCCTCACCTAATAAGAGAAAAGATGCTCTTTTTATAGCTTTCCGCTTTATCCCACTCGAAGCAGAGTAGACAGAAGTGATCGCAAGAACCTCTGTGACTTTGACCTCCAATATTATTGTAAAACACACTGTTATTACAATTTTATGCAAAATTGTATGACATTAGGTCAACATTTACGAAGTACACTCTAGGGTTTGGTTACAGGGTGATTTTCATACAAAATGTTACAAAAATTAAGAACTTATTTATTTTCATCGCGTTGACTTAATAGTTTTTTTGCTTCTAGGGGTTCCGATTTTTACTTTATAAATTAAAAAGATTTAACACAATTGCAATATATTATTAACTGGAACATATTTCACCGTCCCCAATATACGAGTACATCTATCAATACCATTACTGAAATTAACTTTATAAGCCGTACTCGCGGACTAATAAATTTAAATGAGCTAATTACAAAAGGATCTGAAAGTAATAATAGCATTTTAATTATGAATAATATTTATTTTATCATATATTTTACTAATTAATAATAAATATTTAATTATTATTATTTAATTAGTCAATCATGAAATATATTTATAGGAGCTAGTTACATTTCCTCACATTTCCATATAAATTGTAAATTTAAATGGTATTTATTCTTCGAATTCAAGGGGCTAAGCATGGCTTTATCAATTCTTGTTATTGCATATTTTAGGTGCGATTTGCCTAATTTCTGCTTAAAAAACATAACATTTGTTTTATATTGTTAGTATTTAATATATGACTGCAAAAAAAAAAAACACAATCTAGCAGAAAACCACTAGCAAAAATTAGCAAAGAAATTAAATGAAGCGCAAGAAGTGATAGGAAAATTAAAAGAATGAAACTACTGAAAAATATATGATTAAAACAGGTGGGGTCAAAAGGAATTACAAGAAGTTAAGTAGATATATATCGTAAATATCAAGAATGCTTTCGGTCTGTGAAAGCACCACAGCATATTAAGACATTTTAAAACAACAGAATCTTAATATAAAATACATTTTGAACACAGCACTACACATAAACAAGTTGAACCGATTGACAACTCTAATATACCAAAGATCTTCCCGACAAAGTTATTAAAGCTGTGGAAGCCTAAACATAAAGCATCATGGCCATATGGCGTTTAAAACAAAATATTGAGGCAATTCAAAGAGATTTTGATACCTGTTCTTACAGATATATTTAACGACAAAATAAACAACCTATACCAATTTACTTACTATATAGCACTTTTTGATTATAGTTAAGGGTTCAAATAAAGAACAAGAAATAGAACATAAATACAACCGTTTAATAAAAAATGTATACAGCCATAGTATAGCCAGAATCTAAAAAAACTCGAAACAACTGAGAAAACTCAAAAAGAGATGAAGCAGTATTAACGTATCGATGATTTTCTGATGATATTATGCTGTTAGCCAAAATATTGAAAAACTTAATAAAAGTGACAAAAGAACTAAATTTATAAATTCAAAAGGTTTCTTACTTTTTGGATTTATAAATTTAATAGTAGTGGATTAATACAGTGAGTACTATCGCGCGTGTAAATATAACACAACAAATACCCAGGCTGTCAGATGTAATCAAATTAAGTTTTATTTATAGTGTCTAACAAGACAAGATTACGCAGTACATTTATAAACATAAGTAAGCACCAAAGCTCAATTATTCCCAAGTCAGCTATAAAAGATAATAATCTAATAAATATTTAATATGTAATGAATATTAAGCTGTTTTCCGTCAAGACGCTACGGTTTTGATGTCTCATCAATACTTCCGATGGTGAAATTTTGGCAAATTACAAGTACGAATAATATAATGTAAATGGAATTTAATATTGTGAAAATGTATCGGCAATTGTTTATATGTATGTGAAACTTGTATATTCTAATGAAAGTCCCTTGTTATTATATACATAGATATATTAAATATTCATATTGTGTTAATTTCTTTTTATATTAAATAACAAAAGTGGTTAAGTTTTTGTTTAACGTCGAAACGCGCGTAGACCATAAGTTAGAAGTTTATTTAGACAATGATTACGTAAGTGCATTTTTAGAGATCACTTGTCACAATGTAGTTCATATTACAGGGTAGTTGAAAATTCACTGTTAATTACATGCCTAGTCTTCTTTCGTAGACTTTGAATTGATGAACGAAGTTGGTGGATACTTGCACAGTGTCCATGGAGTTTAAATTGTTAGTAAATCAAAATAATTATAAATGTACAAAACGAAGTAATCGTTTTCATTTATATATTCTGACAAAATGAACCGGTGAGACGAGTTCCACTAAATAGTATATAGAATTTGTTTTCGAGATGAGAAAGTAGATAGGGAGTGTCTGGACACTGATCTCTCTCAGCTTCTGTATATATATTAGAATTTTATTTTTGTGTGTATATATATATATATATATATATATATATATATATATATATATATATATATATATATATATATATATATATATATATATATATATATATATATATATATATATATATATATATATATATATATATATATATATATATATATATATATATATATATATATATATATATATATATATATATATATATATCTAATGTTTACGTCAAGAATATTATAATTTCAAATTCTTTTATGCCATGCAAATACATATGTAAATGTACTCTAGTGATCGCTGATGTAAAGCGAGCTTGTGTTTAATGCATTTTAAACATTTCCTCCTGTTTGATTATTATTTTTTTTAATATTTACCATAAAACTATTACTATTTTATTAATTCGTTGCAGAGAATGCACAATGCTTATAAACATATTATAATATGTTTCCACTCACATACTAGTAATTCTAAAATATACACGTAACATTTAAATCTCATTAGGATTCGAAGCCATTATACTGTTTAAAAGCATTTTATAACAATTTTTAAAAACAATTTAATATATTAAATTACATCAAATATTGGTGACATTGTACATAATCTGACAATAAAAATAGTGATTCAATGGCATAGGGCTTATTAATAGGGCTTTAAGTACCACCACTCAATTCTGAGTGTCTTATCTTTTCACAATTAGGCAAGAGAGTGAAGAAGATGGACAGAAAAAGCATCATAATATCTCTACATGAAATGGAAATAAATATAATATTCTAATAACCACTTGAACTAACTTTCCTTTAAGCTCTATATTGGCAAACAGGAAAAAAACATGTTTTTTCTCATAATTAAATACAATGAACATTGATTTAAAACGTAGTGGTGTTGGAAATCAACATTTTCAATTATACGACCCACTTTCAGTGACTTATGTATATACTTCTGCTGGCGTGATTTATATTATAAAATAGCCTCAAGGGGCTTAATTAAAATCGTGAGCTGAAAATTTTAGTCCGTTTGAGTATAGTTTAATCGACGGTTAAGAAATTGGAATTTTAATGATCATTGGAGTGTAATGTGTTCAATTGAATTGTATTTTGTAGGTGTCTCTTGGGTGGATATATTTTGTTACGATTTTTTTATATAAAGTATTTTTTCATATATATATATATATATATATATATATATATATATATATATATATATATATATATATATATATATATATATATATATATATATATATATATATATATATATATATATATATATATATATATATATATATATATATATATATATATATATATATATATATATATATATATATATATATATATATATATATATATATATATATATATATATATATATATATATATATATATATATATATATATATATATATATATATATATATATATTATACTTTGTTTTAAGTCATAGTCTGTTACTAAATCACAAGAAAAATATTTCTATATGTAATACAAACACTACTAAATATATCTACTATTCATATTATTATTTATGTATATTATGTTAAATTACTGTAAGCAGACAATTTAAAGAAGATATCTAACAGAGGATGGATTTGGGCTGGTTAGAGTCGCATTCAATGGTGGTATTCGTGTTCTAGGTAAAGACTTACGACTTAAGTATAGATTTCACTGACCCCTTCACAATATAAATTGTGATCTTAACCACTGCCCAAGCTCCTTACAAAACCAAATATAAATATAACACAAAAATATTGTATACAAATATATTTTCTAGAAACATTTTTAGAACAATACAACCAGACAAAATCTTACTGTTACAAGATAACTTTTCTAAGAATGTTATTTATTATTTAAATAATTAACTTATTTTATATTGTATTAAAACTTGAAACTAAAGTGCATATTTAAATTTAATATAGTCTAGACAATATATTTCAATCGCCTCTTACAGTGGTACTTAGCATAAACCGCCATAAAAAACACAAGGTATCTTGGCACGGTCGAATGTTTAAGCGAGTTGGAGCACTCGGTTGATTAGACTGGGGCAAATTATGCGAATTAGCAATTGCGCTCGCATTCGTCTTCTTACATACAATGGTGAATTGGGTCGTGTAGAGTATAAATAAGAGTAGAATTTTTCAGTAAATAATAAAATACGAAAAAATACTTAAAGAAAACAAAAAAAATTGAACGCAGCGGGACTCGAACCCGCGCCCTCTTGCGAACTGTACAAGATATTTAATAAAATATGTTTTTATAAGTTGTTGTTAGAAATTTTGGTTAAAAATGTATTTAATATTGGGAAATGAAAGGCTTCATATCATATAAAGCAGGTTAAGTTGGAGTTTAGTGTCAAACCACTCAGTTCTTTTCTTCGCTAGTAATTGCTGAGACACTTTGATAGTAGAAGCAAAAAGACAAAATACTTTTTCTTACCGAATTACATTCGAACTTACAATGGTCATTCCGATATAGTACCATTTCGCTTAAACGATCTCTACCTAAGTTTCGTAGCAGGTTAAAGTGTTAATTTAAAAAAGAATTGCTCATCTATATTTACTCTGTGCACAAGTCTAAAGACGCCTTACTTATAATTCCACTCAACGGGCGCCCAACTGATTACTCTTGCACCTTCATTCCTTTTATGATAACCTGCGCGCTTTTATAAAGTGCTTCTCTCATGCGAATTATAATATAATTATATGTAGGTCTGGGAGTATATTTTCGAAGTTTTACACACTTCGTTTGACACTTTGATTTTGACAGAATCGATTATGAAGTAACGGTTTTAAAGATCTTTTGAAAATTTATTGGTGATTAAATATGGTATTGAGGACCGTCGTGGCGTAGAGGCGCAACGTCAGCCTGTAACGCGACGGTTACTGGGTTCTATCCCCAGTCGGAGAAGATGGATTTTTCTATTTCCATTTTCTTCGCTCTGGCATCTAAGGCAAAGCGTGGCGTTGAGTTCCGCCACTCAACACGCAATGCCTCGAAAACGGCGGAAAGTGGGGACGGAGTAAGCAGGGACTAAGTAACGGAGTGTCTTAACACTAGGTTCTTATGGTTCCTGCAGTTCCCTCTGCCTACCCTGCCGTGTGCGGGATAAAGCGTCGGAAACGGCGGAAAGTGGGGACGGAGTAAGCAGGGACTAAGTAACGGAGTGTCTTAACACTAGGTTCTTATGGTTCTTGCAGTTCCCTCTGCCTACCCTGCCATGTGCGGGATAAAGCGTGAAGCTAAAAAAAATATGGTATACTTTATTTTACTTCAAAATTCAAAACACTGTGTCAAATGTCGGAAAATAAATTTCATAAATAGTAAACACAAATAATTTTAAAAACACATATCTATTATTAATTAAAATAAATAATATGGACATATTAAATTAAATCAAATACACTGATTATATGGTAGAATATTGTAGATACAATATTTCGTAATTTACAACATTTCCCAATTGTAACATCAAGAGTGCTCGTTCACCAAGGGTTCCGTACCTATTTCAGAATTGTATATCATCCGCTGGGTAACAACGTATGTAGTATGGAAGCACTCTTAGAATATTTATTTATTTTTATTTAATTAGTTATTTTGAAAGATAATATATAACTATATATTGTGCGAATGTTTTAGGCGCACTTCGTTTGACACTTTGATTTTGACAGAATCGATTATGAAGTAACGGTTTTAAAGATCTTTTGAAAATTTATTGGTGATTAAATATGGTATTGAGGACCGTCGTGGCGTAGAGGCGCAACGTCTGCCTGTAACGCGACGGTTACTGGGTTCGATCCCCAGTCGGAGAAGATGGATTTTTCTATTTCCATTTTCTTCGCTCTGGCATCTAAGGCAAAGCGCGGCGTTGAGTTCCGCCACTCAACACGCAATGCCTCGAAAATGGCGGAAAGTGGGGACGGAGTAAGCAGGGACTAAGTAACGGAGTGTCTTAACACTAGGTTCTTATGGTTCCTGCAGTTCCCTCTGTCTACCCTGCCATGTGCAGGATAGAGCGTGAAGCTAAAAAAAAATATGGTATACTTTATTTTACTTCAAAATTCAAAACACTGTGTTAAATGTCGGAAAATAATTTCCATAAACAGTAAACATAAATAATTTGAAAAATACTTGTCTATTAATAATTAAAATAAATAATATGGACATATTAAACTAAATCAAATACACTGATTATATGGTAGAATATTGTAGATACAATATTTCGTAATTTACAACATTTCCCAATTGTAACATCAAGAGTACTCGTTCACCAAGGGTTCCGTACCTATTTCAGAATTGTATATCATCCGCTGGGTAACAACGTATGTTGTATGGAAGCACTCTTAGAATATTTATTTATTTTTATTTAATTAGTTATTTTGAAAGATAATATATAACTATATATTGTGCGAATGTTTTAGGCGTCTATTGTTATTAAAATTAAGTAAAAAATCCGAAAAACCACGTTTATTGTAAAGGGCCCTTTGAAAATTCCAACTTTCTAGCTATCAGTTTATGAGATACAGTCTAGTAAACGATAGACAGCAGAAGCTTAATAGTACGGTGAGATTTTAACTTTTAGGTACAAAATCCTAAAATAATATAATGAAAAAATAACTCATGAAACATGTAAAACTAAAATAAACACATTCAAGACCTATACTCAGTCTTTGCCTAAGCACTAGACCATCAAAACAAATCTAAGACAAATAAAACAGTGAATTTAACAAATTAATACCAAATACGGGAACAGAGAAAGCAGGTACTAATCAACAGAGTGTCTTAACACTAGGTTCATATAGTTCCTACGGTTCCCTCTGCTTACCTTGCCATGTGCGGGATAAAGCGTGAAGATAAAAAAATGTATACCAAACACAAAAATATATCACACTAAAGTTACATTTCAACCAAAGTATTGCAGAGTTGACCACAACAATGATCAATCAGTTCACACAATATAGGAACCGCAAAGCCGCCAAAAGTAACATGCTGATGGCCATTAAGCCACATTTACAACGTCAGCGTCATATGACGTTAAATCATTTAAATTTTTAAACGTAAAATTTTCTGAAAAAGTAAAAAGAAGTTATGATTAATCTCTTCTTGTTCAGGGACAGAGAAAGCAGGAATTGAGCAATGGAGTGTCTTAACATTAGGTTCCTAATGTTTCTGCAGTTCCCTCTGCCTACCCTGCCGTGAGCGGAATAATGCGTGAAGCTAAAAAAAAATTACACATTTACCTACATCTATAAAATTGTAAAGACTAAGTGCTAAGTACTGTACTACTACTACTAGTACTGCTAAGTACTAGCTTTTTATTTAAAACCACCTCTTCCATGTCCTCTCATAAGCCCAAGCGGTGCTACGGTATTGTCCTAAGCTTATTTTAAGGGCATAATATACAATTTGCGTTAATTTATATATTAAAATAGATATTATTATAGGTTATTCTATGTCCAACAATAAAATACTGTTTCCGAAATAAATTTACGTGAACTCCTTAATCCCATATTATTTACGTATGTATAATTTAGATTTCCATCCATTTGGCACATTCGGTGCCAGATAAGAAAATTAAATAAATATTTACGTAAGCGACAGTGAAGCAAAAACTTAAAATAATGAAAGATACATCATTCCTCATGCGTTCACTTTCGCCCTTCGAATCTTTGCGTATTTAGTAGTGGAACTCAACGTCGCACTTATGCCTTGTTTCCAGAACAAAGGAAATAAAAATATTTTATTGTCCTCGAATGGATATTTCTCCCAGAAATCGTAGCAAATGTTAAATAAAATGTAAATTAAAGCCCTTGTTATTTTTTTTAGTTTTTTTTTATACATGAAAATCTTTTTGTTATGTAGAACACAATTTATAATTAATAAATTTTCTGTTTACTTTCCTGACTTAAATAAAAAAAATGCATTTTAAATAATTAAATTAATATATTAAACTTATTAAACTTCAGGACCGTCGTGGCGCAGAGGCGCAACGCCTGCCTGTAACGCGACCGTTTCTGGGTTCGATCCCCAGTTGGGGAAGATGGATTTTTGTATTTCTATTTTCTTCGCTCTGGCAAAACAAGGCAAAACTCGGGGTCGAGTTCCGCCACTCAACATGCAATGCCTCGAAAAGGGCGGAAAGCGGGGACAGAGAAAACAGGGACTAAGCATCGGAGTCTTAACACTAGGTCCCCACAGTCCCTGCAGTCTCTCTGCCTACCCTGCCATGTGCGGGATAAAGAGTAAAGCAAAAAATAAAATAAAATTTTAGCTAATTGGCTAGATTTAGACTATGTCGATTTAATATGTGCACTTACGTAAATTGCAATCAGAGTGATATTTGTTAGTGATAGCTCGTATTTCGTTCCCGTTGCGCTTTTGTTGCGGTGGTTGTAATTGAACGTGGTCACTCAGATGTAAGACACTGATTAAAATGGATGTTCTCGTTAATTTATATATATATATATATATATATATATATATATATATATATATATATATATATATATATATATATATATATATATATATAATATATATATATATATATATATATATATATATATATATATATATATATATATATATATATATATATATATATATATATATATATATATATATATATATATATATATATATATATATATATATATATATATATATATATATATATATATATATATATATATATATATATATATATATATATATATATATATATATATATATATATATATATATATATAACCTGTATTTATGTATGTATTTATTACTGTATTTTATGACCAAACTAGTATAAAAAAGTACGTGTAAATTTCCTTCTATATCACCACAGCCACACACCGTCACAGGGTTGGCACAATCCAATTAAGATTTTGTGAGCGCATTGCGTGTTTTTAAAATAGTTTAGTATTTATTTTCATTGTTGAACCACTTACTTAAAATATTTAATATCAAATATTATATGAGCTTCACGCTTTATTTTGCACATAGCAGGGCAGACTGAACTGCAGGAACCATAGGAACCTAATGGTAAGACACTCCATTCCCTGCTTCCCTTCTCTGTCTTTCGAGACATTGCGTGTTAAATGGCGGAACTCAACGCTGCCTTTGCCTTGTGACCATGACAAAGAAAATGGAAATGGATCCCTTCCCTTTATTTTGCTTTCTAGATTGAGCAAATCAGTTGATTTGTTCTTTTAAGTGGAAACCAAGTCTCTCCACTCTAGTAATATACCTATATATTATTTGTTAGGTTTGTGCACTGTAAACGAGGAATTAAGGATCAAGTTTAAATAAATATAAAATATCTAAGTTAACGTAACTAAAATTTTTATATAATTATTTTCCATTTTGTATTAAAATTTGTCACAGCAGTAACACACTACATGGCACTTTCCTTGACCTAGTGTTATGAAATTTGACAATAAGTTAGAACTTATTTACAACAAAAGGGAAAAATTTGAAAACTAAATTCGATTAATCGATATATCTCAGAACAAAGATTTACAAACTTGTAATGTGGATCATTTCATACAAAATGTGCGAATACAGCCGCAAGCTTAAGTTTGTCGACACTTATCAATTGTATCATTAACCTAGACTAGTTAAATTTACCGAAAATTGAGCTTTTTGTACTGTATAAATAAAGAAATAATTTGAATCTTGATAATTTAAAATTTAAACACAGAAAAATAACCATTACTAATATTTGTAGTCCTGTTCATTAAAAATAAGTAAATAAGACGGCAAGTGTACGTTTGTCTTTTTTTTATAAGTAAAATTTTTTCCTCACAGAAACTATAGCTTACACTTGACCATTTTTTTTTAGCTTCACGCTTTATCCCGCACATGGCAGGGTAGGCAGAGGGAACTGCAGGGATCGTAGGAACCTAGTGTTAAGGCACTCCTTTCCGTCCCTGCTTTCTCCGTCCCCGCTTTCCGCCTTTTTCGAGGCATTGCGTGTTGAGTGGCGGCACTCAACGCCGCGCTTTGCCTAATTATCAAGAGCGAAGAAAATGAAATAGAAAAATCCATTTTCTCCGACTGGGGATCGAACCCAGAAACCGTCGCGTTACAGGCAGACGTTGCGCCTCTGCGCCACGACGGTCCTCAATTATTATTAATATTAATTAATCAATGCAAAAAAAAATAAGATTTTTCAATAGATTTAACGATTACATACAATTTTTAACTTTTTATAATATTATTACAGAGTATAATTAAAGTTAATAAATACAGTGTTAAGACCTGCCTGACTATGCATACGATAAGATTAAACCTATAAAAACGTATAAAGTTAACCCCTTCTACTACATTACAGTGGCTTTTTTATCGTACAAAAACATTAATTAAGGAAATTATACAATAAATATAAGTTCGACGATGATTGCTTTAGTTGTAAATCTTTATAAAAAAAATACTAAAACATCAACTCCAGTAAAAAAAACATAATATTAAAATTTGAGAGTAAATAGTGAAAATACGAAAAGCACGCAAAGCAGCGACTAACTGTAAACGCGATGGTTAGTGGGTTCAATTCCAACTCGGGGAGGATGGATTATTTAATCTCCGTTTTCTTCGCTCCGGTGACTAGACAAGTGCACCGTTTAGTTCCGCCACTCGACACGCAATAGAGTCTCTCCTTAACACTTGGCTCACACGGTTACTGCTATTCCCTATACCTACCGTAGCCAAGTAAAAAAAGTAGATAATATGCGTTTTGTGAGCATGTCCTTGTGAGTATATGTACTATATAACAATAGCTATATTAGTTAAACTACGGCAAAGAGGTCACTTGAAATTAATAGATAATTTTTCCATTTAAGTGATAAAGATCACGGAAATTGCTCTATCGCATGTCGATGTAATTGCAGACAATTCAATTACCGTTGTTTTTACTATTTTATATTAGACACTAGTCTCTGTAGACCAATTATGTTGGTTATATGTACATTAAATTTATTAAACAATATATAGATTTAGGAATCTCTTTAAAAAAGAGAGTAGTCTTACAAAATAAAGATTGTAAAACCGATGAAATTATGTCAATCGGGGCTGTTCCATATTTCGGAGAGAGCTACTCTGAAGTATTGTTAATAAAGTATTTACGCCATTTAATGCAATTACGAAGGATCGCTGTCCGAGTACGCTCGAAATATATATATGGTCTACGTGTGTTTCGATGTTCTTTAAGGGAAACTCTAACTATTCTAGTTTCTAGCAATACTATATATGGGGGCAAATCTATATACACTTTATGATTTTATTCTTGCGAAAGTATTCAATAATGAAATTAATGTTTAATTATTCAAATCAGTGAAACATATTTGTAATGTAAAGTTCTTTATGACATTATTTTAAAATATTGAACAGAATTGTCAGGTTACATATATTTAACAGTACTTTTAATTGATATTAGTCTGTTATTTTATTGTAAAAAAATGACTTCTAACAAATTAAGCCTGGCCTAGCACCGACATATGTATATTATTACCATATTTTTTGATTTAGGATATATTTTAAACCTAAGTTTGAATTTGTTTCTACAATTTTTAAGACAATGAGATTTTTCTTTATTAATAGAGCGGTAGAATTGAATCCAGAGTATTTGAGCCTCTATATTTGAGTATGTAGATACTGTGGCTCTGTGCCACGATGGCTTATAATAATGATTATTATTCTCATTTCAGAGAGAACTGGAAGAAGACCGTTGGTGGAATAGTATGATAAGTCTAAAAGAAATAATTGTTATTTTCGAAATAGTTTACTGATTTATATGTTATACTAAATATATAAAGAAGTTAATAAATTAAAAAACAAAAAACATTTGCTCATACAAACAAACAGATAAACGACAAATGAATATAATAATCTAATTCATTTAAAGTTCTTAACAAAACCAATACGACCCTATCAGAAATTATAACAAAGTTTAGTTTGAAGAAGCAAGAAGCAAGAGCAAGAGAAACCTCAAGTTAATAATAAGTAATAATATTATTAAACTAGTCTATTCGGCATAGTTTTATGTAGCGGTCGGGCGCTGGACCGAATTTAATTAACCGGTTGCAGTTGGTACTACTGTAGACCTGTCCGTTGGGACATGAAATGTGTGGTACAAGATTTTAAATACATAGTAAATTAATAATTGTAAGAGTCTTTTGAGGTAAGAAAGGTTGTTTTAAGTTTGATTTCTATAAAATGATTTGGACTCATTTTTTGGAATATTTTCTCGTTTCTGCATTTTAATTTCCGCTACTTTCCGCTACTACACAATGTCTTGAGTTTAGATGGAAAATGGACGAGGTGTCCTTACAGTTTTGTTTTTTTTTGCATTCTATATTCGGGATAAAATGTGAGGCTATATATTTAATTACATAAAAAAATCATTTTAAAGCAATCATTGGTTAAAGTTATGTTAATTGCAGGTTAAAAGCCGATAAGATATAGTATAAGCTTTAACTGCTAGATACTTTGTGTAGAACTGTAAACTTTAAATTAATGGTCAAAAGTTATGGTAAGTTTTGCTTTAATATAAAAAGATAAAGGAATGTATAATTACATATATTTATTCACGATAATGACATATTTTTGAAGGCTATTGTGCCTTCAAAAATATTGTTTTAAATTGTATTGAATATTATTTTGAATGAAAAATATTATTTATTATTTTGAATGTTATTTGAAAATATTTTCAGTTGCAATATTGCGAACAACTTAACCCTTAGAGTCAAACTAAAATGTGTATAAATCACAATACATTATCATTATCACATTATTTATTATTTTTATTTTAACAATCTAGTAGACAATATGCGTTCCGCCAATGAAGCGTAAAGTTAAAAAATCATCGTTAAGTATTTTTTAAATATTTAAAACCTCAGAAAACAAATTAAATAAAATTTTCAGAATGTTAAAATACAAACAAAATAATACTTTACATTTAAGAATAGTCTTTAGAAAACAAATGAAAGCGTTCATCCCATAACTTGTACCACGATAGTCCTTACAATACTCGCTTCCTACATAAGTTATTTCTCCCTCATAGTTAAGTTACAACTTGAATTGTGGGTCAGCAGCGTCTTGCGATAAATATTGTAGGGCGAGCGATTTTATTGGTACAACCAAATATATACTATATTTGCAAGAAAAAAAAATATTTGCATTTATAAAAAACAAGACATAGATATTGTAGAGGATAGTCGAGCAGATTTGTCTGCTAATAAAGTTGCTGTTGGTGGGTTCGATTCCCACTCTGGGAAGATAGATGTTTCCATTTCCAATTTCTTCGCCCTGGCAACTATAATACACAATGCCTCGAAAAAGGTGGAAAGCAGGGAACATAGTGTCTTAACACTAAGCTCCCGTGGTTCTTGCTGCTCCCTCTGTCTTTTTTACCTTATACGGGATAAAGTGTGAAACTATAAGCAAAAAACCAACTAGTGGATTACCTACGCATATGAGCTTCAATTTAGAGAGAGATTTCTTACAGGGTAGGTTCTTAGAGGTAAGGTTACTGTATATAGTGTATAATGAACTGCGTTCTGCTACCCAAAAATATATATTGAATAGAGGGTAGGGTTGGTTCAGCAATTGTGGAAGCGTGCTGAGGGGTAGCTTATTTATAATAAAATATAATTCACGAGCATACTCGAATGAAACGCGTAGTATGCGGCAAGGCGAGCGCGCGACGATAATTCTACCCACGACTACGTTATATTTTAAACAACTCGATGCGAACACGTTTTAAAAGGTTAGGAAATCAAGTAAATTATATTGTAATTATGCGTTAGGTACCAAATTTTGAGCCAAAATACCAAAACGGGAGAATAACACTATAATCAAGGGGACTCAGGGGCATGAAACTACGCTATGATCAAGGGGACTCAGAGGGATGAAACCACGCTATAATCAAGGGGACTCAGAGGGATGAAACCACGCTCTGCTACCAGAAAATGTATATAGTGTACAATGAACTACGCTCTGCTACCAGAAAATGTATATAGTAAATAGTGGGTAGGGTTCAGCAATTGTGGAAGCGTGCTGAGGGGGAGGTTATTTATTAATTATTTACCTTATAGTCGGTCTTAGGATAATAGAAATTGTACAGTACCTTATCTTCATAATTCACAACACAAACACTGATTGTTCACGGCACCGTGGAATGTTTCACATTAGTCTTCTTTACTTAGGGTTACTTGCACTATTATCTTTTGTAGGTTTGTCTTTGTCAGGTTCAATATCAAGAGGGAATACACAAAAGGGAAATCAAATAAGGCTGAGGGAAAATCACACCGCTAATTAATATATCGATTCAGGAAGAACGTGCGCTCGCGTCGGCCGTCTCACGTGCCCCTTTTACTACTTCTCGGCAACTACTACCGACCGCTCGCGCGGGGTGTTCGCACAAGACTCTAAACTAGTCGGGGTTGCCATATATGAACAAACAGTTACAAATAATTGTTTTTGTTAAAAAATATTGAGATTAACAATTTTTTTTTCAGCAAATCCAATTGGCTTACGAGTAGTATTTGTTTAATCAATTAATTAAACTATTAAAGAACATTAGTTATATTGTTTTAAAATTTTAGAGTTATAAAAATCTGTAAGAGGTGGTTTTCGAGATGTTTAAAACGGTACTTAAAGTAAAATTCTAGTAAAAACCTCGACTTTATAAAAGTGTGGATTTAAAACGTTTAAATAATAAAAAAAGAAGAAAATCTTAGTAAATTAACTGAAAAAATATTATATATTGAAAAAATAATTTTATTATAAAACGTCGTCGTGACACAGTGTCAATAATTTCATCACATACTTCAATTGTGGGTTTAAGTCTCCTAAATGAAATTATAAAAGTAGCAATTCTAAGACT
Organism: Dione vanillae; assembly: GCA_037178615.1. NCBI lineage: Eukaryota > Metazoa > Arthropoda > Insecta > Lepidoptera > Nymphalidae > Dione > Dione vanillae. Next base: position 262,725 of record JAZFAU010000209.1, on the reverse strand, counting down.
GAAAATGTGTGGGTGAGAAAAAAATATTTTGCTTTATTACAAGAGCAAGCCAAAAAAATATTAATTAAGTAAGAAATCGAATTAATTCATTGAATGGGAAAACTTCAACCACCACTTAAGCAATTGGACTATTTAGATATGTTTATGGTAATGTCTACATATATTACAAGTGAAGTTAACATATTTCAGTACATACATATGCACAAGCCGGGACGGAGAAAGCAGGGACTAAGCAACGGAATGTCGTAATACGAAGTTCATATGGTTCCCTCAGTTCTCTCTGCCTACCCTGCAATATGCGGGATAAAGCGTGAAGTAAAAGAACAAAAAAAACATACATAAGTATATATATATAGTTGTAAAGATTTAGTTAAAATTATTACAGTACTAAACTCGGCTGTACTCGCGTAGCACGTACAAGTAAGCTCGAGAGGATAGTTAGAGCGCTCTTATCTTAAAAGTTTAAAACTAAAATTTCATTTAAACCCGTAAGTGGAACAACGATGAGTTAACCTTTGCCGTCATTCTTTTTATGTGGTTTATATTAGCTGTAGTAGTAACTAGGCTGGGTCAGTAATGATTAATATATATATATATATATATATATATATATATATATATATATATATATATATATATATATATATATATATATATATATATATATATATATATATATATATATATATATATATATATATATATATATATATATATATATATATATATATATATATATATATATATATATATATATATATATATATATATATATATATATATATATATATATATATATATATATATATATATAACAATATACATTAAACATATAACAACACACAAATATTTTGTGTTTTTTTCATCATCTTCGTAAGCCCTTCAGTTGTGGGTAAAACATTTAAGTATACATCACTTCTATTTTTGAATTATAAGACTTTTTCTTCTTTCTTGTACGAATTTGTTCTAATTTGCCGATATGTTCAAACATAGTTATATCTAAAACGTATGACGCATATGATGTATGCAGCTAAGGAGCTGCTGATTTTTTCATAAAAAAACATATTACTATTCGTTTAAGTTAACCAAAAGGCGGCCATCAAAAACCGACGAAAAATACGTTTTAATAACGATAGCGTCAACCAAGCGGTATATTAGCAGTTTTCATGAAGGTTCGCCAGAATTTCATTCCACACGGCCATTCATGCGACAGCCTGTCTAAAAGGACATTTATATTTAATATAGTTATTTCATTTTTGGAGACGCGCCAGATTACTTAGGCTAAACTAGCTCTACCTGAGCTATTGCTAAGTGTGGTCTTGGGACGCATTACTGCAACTTTTATGTGTATTTTAAGTTTTATGTCTTTAGACTGTGTATGGCACAGTAGTAGTTTCTCAGTCCGCAATATTTCAATTGATTATACTAAAATTAAATTACTTGCTCTGCCACTCGACAAACATTCTTAAAACTTGGTGGCCATATGGTTTCTGCGGTTCCATCTGACTACTCTGCTATGTGCAGGGATAAAATGTGAAGCTAATAGAAAAAATAAATATATTGTATCCGTATTGTAGGTAGAGAGCTTGGACTATCCAGGTCAAAATATTTCTCCCTCCACTGTACACCCTGGATTTGGGATATTGTGTGTTATAAGGCGAGAATGCATTTTGTCATCTCAAGGGTATTTACGGTGTTAGCTACCAATCATTTCGCTTAAGGGGGGAATTTTAGCTTTAGGGGAGTAACGGTGCAAACACATATGCAAGAAAAAGACATATTTTTACATAAGAGACCATTCCATAGGTTTAACGTGTCCATCGCCTTGTATAGAAAGGAGCCTGATGTATAACTCAGGACTGCCGGCGTAAAAAAGAAAAACGAGATTAAAATATATACTTCAATTGCAAAGCTTAGAACTTATTACGAAATTGGTTTTTTATATTAATCTTTGTAACAAGCGTAATAAATATTAAATAAGTTTAAGAATTAGGTTACGTTTGTATTGAACACGTGCCATTAAGCTAGCATCAAATATCGAATTCTTCTGTTCCCTTAGTTATGGAATAACCCTTTAAAAATAATAAAAATTATGCGTAATAAGCTAAAATATTTTTACCTTTTTACTATGATACTATAACATAAAATACACGAAAAAAATATAACAAGACATTACCGTATAGTACCAACATAAAAGTAATACGTTCTTTACGACCGTAAACGTATCCGACGTTGGGACGAATAAACATATGGCTACAGAAAGAGGCTAAGAACACTTAACTCAATGTAACATTAAAATTTTTGTCAAAATCACTACAATTCTAGTCGGATTTGAGGCTAATATTATAATTTAGTAATAATTACTAAATTGTATAACATATTATATACAGTAAGGCAGATTTGCTTGACATTTGCGCACTTTTCGTCAGTCGAGAAATGTAATAATTTAATATTAAATATAATAATTTATTATATATATATTTATATCTCTCTATCTATATATAATATATATATATATATATATATATATATATATATATATATATATATATATATATATATATATATATATATATATATATATATATATATATATATATATATATATATATATATATATATATATATATATATATATATATATATATTTCCTTTCAAATTGAACAGAAATCTGCAAATATTAGAAGTCATCGTTTCAAGAAGCCACCCCAGCTAACAGCTAGGAAGTGTTTGCGTAGGCCAACTCCGAAATCAGTACATTTCTATTCAAATGATTATTGTGAGGCTACGATTACATTTATTTTTGTGATTCGACTATCGTTTGTTAGGATACTCGGTCGACACGGCTGGTTCCTGCATAATATACCAGTGACATTAAAACGAATATTCCGTGACATTGACCGTAGTTTTCTATTTCATAACATTACCATGTAAAAGCAATATTAGGGATATATATGGACGATTAAAACTTTTATTATAGACCAAAGAAATGTATTTGAGATTGGCTAATATTAATAATGGCTTATTTATTTTTATTGACATATAGTATAGAAATTTGAAGTATACAGAAGTTTTTATTAGGAGAAAATTTTCATTGATAGTTATTTTGATCAATCCTATCTAGCTATCAAGCAGTTCCTACCTAGCTACCAAGCTAGATTATCGAATTTGAAACCAAAGCAAAGTGAAAATAAAAAAAATGTAAAAAAAAATAGGTTTTATTTAGTGAAGCTGTTTAAAAAAAGTCCTACCAAATATGAATTTAGGCGAATGTCACGTGACAATGAATTGTCTATACCGGGGAATTACCTGTACGCCGCGTGTAATTGGCCGCCATTACAGTTTTCCTTGCGTGTTTATGATTTCTGAACTATATTTATATACAGAGTCGCCCGTGTAATTATATAAGAAGCTGGCGTGTACAGGAAGTTTAAATGAAATATTGCAATTTTAATGTAATTACGCTTTCCCACCTTTATTTTATCGTAGTATTAAAAACTCAAATGTTATATTCGTTAATTTTTCTAAAGCTTTAAAAAAGGCAGGAAAAGAAATTAATAATTACTTTTTAATAATGTGCGTGAATTGTTGGGTGTTTTCTTTTACATATAGTATGTTGATTTAGCATAATGTTTTTGGGATCCTCGTACCGCAGCAGCCAAGCCAGTAGCTGTTAACGCTACCGTTCTGGGTTCACAATCGGAAAGAATTAGTTATTTTCATTTTCATAATAAATAAGCGCGCGGTATTAGGTTCCACCAGTTACTACAGATGGTCTCTTTTTTTTAGCTTCACGCTTTATCCCGCACATAGCAGGGTAGGCAGAGGGAACTGCATAAACCATTTGAACTTAGTGTTAAGACACTCCGTTAGTCCCTGCGGGGACGTAGAAAACAGATGGTCTCGAAAGGCAGAAAGCGGGGAACGGAGTGTCTTAGCACGATTACGATATGCAAAGAGAAGCTATTTAAATTTAAAAATAATAAAAGTTTCTACTCTAAGAAAACAAATCGAAATTTTTAAAGCAAGAGGATTTGAACCCGCGCCTCGTGGCAAATCATTCAGAGAGAGTTATACTTTTTTTTAAACATATTACCTATTCTAAATTTCGATAAGCTTAAAAACCATAAAAATATTAATAATAGAACCTATATATATATATATATATATATATATATATATATATATATATATATATATATATATATATATATATATATATATATATATATATATATATATATATATATATATATATATATATATATATATATATATATATATATATATATATATATATATATATATATATATATATATATATATATATATATATATATATATATATATATATATATATATATATATATATATATATATATATATATATATATATATATTTACGAATAATGTAAGTAATACATTTCAGTTGTGTGTCAATGTTTGAAGTTCAGTATTATAATCATTTGTACCTGCATCTTTTTGAATCCACGCTATACTTGGTGTCAGTATACCAAAAGCAGAAATTTTTAAGCAACTACATATTATACAATAATAATATTTTTTTTACGTCTTTCTTTTACGAGTTACAGAAACATATGTTTTTTTCATTATAGTAAAATACATTTCAATTATTATAACATTTATTCAATCTTTCGTTTGAGTTAGTATAATGAACGTAACATAAGATATATACAAATTATTTGTATACCCACCAATATCCGTACTTCCTTTGATCTTTTCACGATAAGGGTTTGCCTGAAAGAGATATTTTGAGGTGATATGGTAGCTTTAACACCTTAAATTGTATGCCAATTAGCACAGTATAAATATGGCATGTATTTTTTTACATATTTTCCGGAAAAAGAAATATTTACCAATTATTGTTTATTACTTTTTCTATTTTATTTAAGTAATAGTAATATTTCTCTACCAATTTCCATTATCCGGATGTTTTCGCAGGTTATGTGTTTTCCTTTACAAGGTAAACTTGAGACTGTCGAAAATGTCATTGTTTTGTAACTAAACACGTTTCAACTTTTACAACAACACTGTTAAAAGCCCACAATGCATTATACATTTTTCATATATTTCTACTCTTACGACCCACGTAATAAGAGCTACATCGTAAACTCAAGTAATATATATTTTGAGATCTATTTGTAAAGGAATTTTTGTCTTAAGGCTATAAAAATAGAGTTTAATTTATATTTTTCCTGTACAGTGCTTAAGTCGACTCTAAGGTTTTTTTGTGTTTATACAGGCTCTGAATTGTTACGTTTATTAAGAAAGGCACAAATGTCGTTTGTTCAAATATAGCGAATGGTTTTATAAACTATTGTAGTAATATTTGTAGGGAGTATTTAACTTGTTAAGTCTTATTTGTGAATATTGTGGCACGCAGTTTACATAGTATAGTTTTGGGTATATTAGGGGTAAAAAAGTAACCTTCCACAAGATTATTTTATTGTAAGAAATGAAATAAAATATTTCTATCATTGCTTATAGAGAATATATAAAAAAATGAACGCAGTGGGATTTGAACCTTCGTCTTTAGCAAACCGTGCAAGAGACTAGAGAATAAATTTTAGTTTTACGTAAAATGACGTTGAGTCCCGCTCTTGCTGTCGGTAGCTTCTATGAAGCAGAGTCGATAGTGCTACTTCTATATATATATATATATATATATATATATATATATATATATATATATATATATATATATATATATATATATATATATATATATATATATATATATATATATATATATATATATATATATATATATATATATATATATATATATATATATATATATATGATCCAAAAATTTTAAATTTGGACTCATCTGTCTAAAGGACAGTCCAGTTTTTATGTGTTTTAGCCCACTTCAGTCTTTATCTTTTATGAACTGTAGTCAATTTGGAATTTTTCGCTGCTATTCATCCTCTTAGACTTATTGAAACTGACTTTTCCTTGGTTTCATTTCGTTTTAATAACATCACAACGAATTTATCTTCCTGCTTAGTTGCAGATTTGGGATATCCAGATCTCTTCCGATCTTCATTTCCTCCAGTAGCTCTTTTTCGTACAAGAGTATAATGTACTACACCTTTGTACGTAACACTGATTTTTTCTGCGATTTGGCGTAAAGAATAGCCTTCTTCGCTCAAAGTACAGATAGCACTCCGCTGTTCAAGCGAAATCTTTTTCCTTTTTGCCATTCTATGAGCTTGAAAACGTTTGTAACTATCACATGAACGTCACAAATCACACTGAACTCTAAACTCATAATTATAATACACCCATATTCCAACGATACATTACATATTACTACAACAATGCTTAAAACCGTCTATTATAAGAAATTTTTAATCGGCAGTGCCGCAACTTGAGGCGTCATAAAACATGTGTCTTGATCTTTTTTGGAAACAATGGATAGATGATAAAAAAATAAAATACTAATCTCCAATAACAATATGTTTTTTGATGGATTTATTACTTTATTGTTTTTCTGTCGAAACTTTCTGAACTGGATATATATATATATATATATATATATATATATATATATATATATATATATATATATATATATATATATATATATATATATATATATATATATATATATATATATATATATATATATATATATATATATATATATATATATATATATATATATATATATATATATATATATATATATATATATATATACCCTATATATATACCTCTGTTCTTATCCATTCACATATACATACATATTGTCTGGAGCTTGAACCTATATAGTAAAAAACTATTTAATAAAACTATTACAAAACTTGCTTCGTTACCCTTAAGTCTTGTTACTTTGCAAGCTGTCTTTTTCCGCCTTTGAAATTAGCGCATTTTAAATGCTCTGTAAACTGTAGAGACGCTGTGGGGAATAGTCACCTGATACCTCATAAAGGAAGATTGTGTGTTTCAACGGTAAGTACACTCGAAGAAGGCTTTTTTGTAGAATGATTCGTTTGAAGTCTTTTGTCATTATAATATATATAATATAATCATAAATTTTGTTATAATTTAGCAATTTGTAGTACAGTCTATTCATAATTAGATGATATGTTTAAGTTTACACATCAGATTTTTAGTACTTTGGAAAAAATTTCAAACCTTGGTGGCAAAAGATAGGTCCATTACCTAACATTCAATAATTAACTTTTAGGCTTACTGTAAAAGGTCTCTTCTCTTTGTGTATATCAATATGATTTATCTATAAATCCATATATTTATAATGTAATATATGCGCCAAGATAAAAATATTTTAGAATATATAAAAGTTTCCTTGTAAATTAAATTCATCTAGTATATAGAGCTGCCTCCGGTAAGCACTATACTAACCTAACAGAATAGACTTTATCCAACAAAGTAATACCGACTTGCGGCTGTCACCTGACAGGTTCTTTTTAAGCGTGTCTTTCATAATTTTCTTTATTCTCATCCTACGCTTTGAAGATATTATCTTTTATCTATTTGGTGAATTAAAAGCTGCATTATAAAGAACCTTTTACGTACAGAATACGTTATCTCGAGATAATTGATAGTGATGTGAGCTTTTGTTAAGAATAAACGTGGATATATTTAGTTTAAGATATTCTTTAACGGTATTATGATGTAGCTGAATAGTTGACATTGGATACAGAGTTCGATTTTAATTTCTCTAGGTAAAATGCAGCCATAGATTCTTTGTTGTTCTTTAAAAGTAGCAGTAACAAGTATTAGGTATATATTATGTTATCATTTATAGAAACTTAAATGTTAATGTTAATGTTCACAGTAATTTAACAATATTTTCGTTTTGTCCGATCTCGAAAATTTTTCATGAAAATGAATATTATATATATATATATATATATATATATATATATATATATATATATATATATATATATATATATATATATATATATATATATATATATATATATATATATATATATATATATATATATATATATATATATATATATATATATATAATATATATATATATATATATATATATATATATATATATATATATATATATATATATATATATATATATATATATATATATATATATATATATATATATATATATATATATATATATATATATATATATATATATATATATATATATATATATATATATATATAAACATATAAAGAACTATTGTTTCCACACAATATTATCATTTTATATTATTGTTTAACCTCTCAAAACTATAATTATACGCAATACAAACATATGAATATGCTCTCATCTACAGAAATAAACAATTATATTGCACTCAAAATTAAAATATAAAATAATTGTGAAACAATGAAAACTCCTACAAGAGCCATTCATTGGCTTTGGAAAAGGCATGTTCAATTTGCCAGTAGCAATTGTCAATTATAGCTGATACGATTAATTAATCTGTTTATTGACAGTCACAATGAGGTTATTTGTTTGCTGTCGAACAAAAGCTACTTCGTTAAAGGCCTTTCAAGTTTATTTTAAGCTACGTGATGTATCCGGTTAAGTGCTTTCGTTGATGCTGACGACACTTGTATCTCATTAAGCAATACAATTACAAATTTACTAGAACGGAATTCTAGGTAAGGTTGTTTTGTCTTTTTTTTGTACGACGTAAATTGTAAATAAAAAAGATTTTTGTTTTCAAATATTAAAGTTTTATATTTCGGTGGACATGTTTTAAGAACAATTATTTATATAACATAAGCCACTTGATACGAAATGTTTAGGAATTTGGTTGAAGAGAAGAGAACTGAATGACTTTACAATACAATATAAACAGCAAAGTTTCCAGGATATAATGTGAAGCCTTAATTTAAGTATAGTCTATTTGAATTTAATATCGACATAGGCAAGTCTGCGAATTCATCACTAATAAATAAACGTTTTAGCACCTAGTAAAAAATAATGAAACAGCGCTAAATTTAGCACAAAAATATATATTCACAATAATCTGACATCATTGCAAAAATACACAAACATTGCCAAAGGTTCATCTCGCTACATTTTTGCTTTTAATCTTTTGCTGGCTTTTCAATACGTACATAGTTTTTAATCTCTCGAATGAAGATTTTCTCGTACAGTTGGGTTTTCAAATATACAATGGGGAAATGATCCACTCATTTTGATATTGGCAGGAATATATAACATTAAATATTAAGTAGTTCATATTTTTTGTATGCACGATTTAATAAATATTTTACTAGAAATTATTATCAATTAATGAAGAGAAGTATAACGAACTTATCAGGACTTTTGTTTGTGTTTTGAGCTTTTACTAATAATTGAGTATTGAACGAAATTGTTACTAAGAGCTATATATATTATAATTTATGTTATTTTATTTTAAATTGGCATATTTTATAAAGTGATACATTCATTATATACAAAAAAATATATTTATTAAGAAGAAAATATTAATAGAATTTTTATAGCACCTATTTACTTAGTCTGTATTATGAATATAAATATTACGTTGTATGTATAATAAAATGAGTTGGATTTTCAGTCTCTCAGGTTTCTAACATCGTCCTTTGCGTGCAATAGTGACCCCGAATCGATTCAAATCCCTGCGGTGTCACAACATTGTTGACTCAGTCATGAGCCTACAGATTACTGGAAGCAAATCTTCATAAGATTGATAAATGCACCTCCATAAGCAAGCTTCACCACTTCAAATTTCAAGTGACAATATTTCATTGAAGGTTACAATTTCGGGAGGATCATAAAAAAATACCTTCAATTCCTAAAGTGCCGCCTAAGCCCTAAAAGTGCTTATATTTTTATGTTAAAAAAAAAATGGTTGCCTGTAAAGTGGGTTTTACGGGCGAAAATTTTACGTGACAACGTCTTTTTCTCGGTAGAATATTTATTGATATGAATAATAATTATAGTATAAATTGCACAAATTTTAACTATAGAAAATATATTTTGTTTACTAAAACATTGTACATGTGTCAAGTGATACGCGCGGCGGACCGATCATAGTTCGGTGACAATTGACACATCGTTACGTTACCTTTTTCATATGTGACTCCGAGCCGCAACCTAATTTAAGACGTTGTCACGTCAAAAAAAAAACAATTAATATTTCTAAATATATCAAATTTAAAATGAAGACAATCTAATAAATTAAAAGAAAAATTTCTAAGTTCCACCCAAGGTGACATTTCTCGCTTTACAGCTAAGACGTAGTCACTTGTAGAGTACTCTGTCCCAGTGTTTGCTCTAATTGCCGTAGACAGCTGCCACTCTGATTCAGTGAGATAAACTTAACCTGCATTTGTTTTAACGCCAAATAGGTTTAGGTTTTGTTCTCATCAAGAAAGCGAGCTTTGTTTAGTTTTAATAATAGTGCCTGTTTTAGAAATATGTAAATTTGTGTGGATTTGGAAATATTTTGCTGGGAATATTGTTTCTTTAAGTATTGCGCTTACATAACCAACTGAGTATTTTGGCGTTAATTCTAATTATTGTTGTATAAGTCATTTTTGTTTAATATTTTGTTTTTGGTATACCTTTGTTTTTTACTATTTTATTTTATTATTTACGTCATGAATATATATTATAGAATTGTTCTTAGATAAAGTTAAATTATTTTTAGATTGTCCTTTATACTTGCGTTTATATCTTTACTAAATTCGTTCATATATTAAATTAATATGTGTTTTAAATTTTAATTAATATTTTTTAATACTAAAGTTTTGAAGAATTCAAATACACTAGCAAAATCTAGCAATCGAGACTAATTGAAATAATTTAAAGGTGCTTTCGAGAAACGCAAACCACTTAATTGTCAGAATTGCACTGAAACTTCCAAGGAGTGCTGAAAGTGAACGCTATTAAAACTACATTTGTTAGTCACTTAGTTCGATAAATTTTTTAATAGCACAAATATATCTTAATGTAGCTATTTCCGTTGTTATAAAAACACAAAGGTAATATTTTTATTTCATCTGTGGTTATTAGGTAATCTTCACGAAAATGTAGGATTGGGTTTTTGAGTAAAAAAGACATTGGAAAATAAAAAAAAATACCATCAAAACGAACTTCTTTTGATAGTAATAGAATATATAGATTTGATATATTTTATCGTGTCGTATCATAATAATCGTATACAATAAAATTCTTTAACTATTCCAAATTACTTTTCGCCGCAAATAATATAATACACTGTTAATTATAAAAAAAACGTGACGCGTTTTGACCACTAATTGTGTTTGTTGCAAAAGTTATTGTGCCTTATCAACTAGATAACTTACAAGAGTCATATAAAAATTTGTATAAAGCATAAAAAAATCGCTTAGTGGTATCGCAGAGCGCTTAAGCGGTTCCCAAAAGGCGCGGGTTCAAAATCCGCAGCGTTAAATTCCTATATGTTATCTCTAAAATTATAGAAAAAAAACATGGAGTTTAAATGAATTTCATTTGAAAATTGTCTGAAAACAAAATAACAACAGTATGTTGTTTACAAAAAGCATTAGATGGGAATAAATGAGAATACCAGAGATTTTCTAAGCGTGATGAAAGGATGCATGGATTGTTGACCCTTGCGTTCAACGATCGGATTTTATTGCCATTGACGAGAGATAGTGTGACAAGCTTAATGAAGTCTGTCAAATAATCGTTTGTTTGAAATTCATTTCAAGAGCAATGTACTAAAGAAAAGTGTAAGAAAAAAAAAATATTGAAACATTATTATGTACTTATGCTGAAATTACAGCCAAAAGTAGTTTCTTCTTTTTCAGCTTTACACTCTATCCCTCTCATAGCAGGATAGGCAGATGGAACTGTAGGAAACTGTGGAAACCTAGTGTTGAGACACTCCGTTCCACGTTTTCTGTCTTTTGAGGCATTGCGTGTTGCGTAACGAAACTCAATGTTGCGTTTTCCTAGAAGCGAGAGCGAAGAAAACGGAAATAAAAAATCCATCTACTCCAACTGGGAATGACAAGACGTGCGTTTATAGGCAGACGCTACGCCTCTGCGGTACGATGATCTTCAGTTAAGTAGTTAAGTAGTAATATGAGTAGTAGTGTAAATTCGGCATGAAAACTATACTAATTTAAATAGATACCTATTACTTATGAGTTATTCTAAATCTTATCAACATAATTCAATATGACCTACAGATTCATATAGTATTTAGCAACTGCAGCATGTCTAAAACCTATATAAATCGAATAAAATTTTGGTTACATTTTACCTTATTCATCAGCCTTTCATCGTTCTAATTTTTATTTACAAAAATGTTCAATATACAGACAGATATTACCTATTATTATACCATATACACGTTTAATACTTAGAAATCTTTAATTTGACCTTTTTTTATTGTCTTCTAAAGGTCAATAGAGTGTGACCTCAAAGGTGAAATAATAAATTTCTTATAAAACAAAAATGTATTTCAACTATTATAAGTATCTACAATTTGTCTAAGTGTCTTCAACAAATATAATAAAATAATGAAAATGTCTCTGTTATTTATTTTATAACTTTAAGAATATAATAAGCCGAAAAGCTCACTGACCGTACTTAAAAGCTTCTGTACTTAAAGCTTATACATTTTTCCACTCAATTGACATCTAAAATTTGCTAATCCCAGTTGATTTAGTAAAATTATGCATACCCAAAGTTAAACAAAGCTTAAAATTAAGTCACTAATTTCTCGTGACAAATAGACTACAATCTATGACCCTTCGATTAAAGGCAATTGGTCCAGATAACCCTCAACTTGATCAGCTTATCCTTTACAAACGATCTTAGAGGGGTCTGGTGCTGAGTTAGGTAAATTACTTTGAATATAAACATGTATTAATCGATCGATTAGCAAGTGTTTTTGTACAATAAATGACGTACTAATACGTACGTAATACACATAAGAAGTTAGATTTTTTTTTGAATGATAAAAATAGTAATATTTTTACTTATCGTAGAATTTGCTATATAGTTTCTTTATGTAATTTTGGCTCTAACTTCTATGGCGTGTTGCTCAATTTCTTAATTTCTCATACATTTACCAGTTAACCTTCATCGAGTACAAATTGTTCCGAAAAAATTATAAACTAATAAGAACATAAATATAACACAGAAATCTTTATAACTTCCAAAAGTCTATACGATAAGAACTACCAAGTTACGAAAATTGTAATCGTAAAGTAAACAGATATATAGTTCCACTCTCAACTAAGATTGCGCAAATGTCTTTAAGAGGAAAGTTTTCCGATTCATTACAACTTCGGCACCTCGTTCTGTTAAAACAAACTTACGTATTACTCTATCTAAGTCGGTAGCACAAGTAGCAATACTAGCAAACTCAATTCAGAAATACCTTAATATTCTTTAATTTTCTAATAAAATAAATAATTTTATGATATTAATAGGTTAATATAATATTAAAGTTTCAATTGACATAAAAGTATACAGATTATGAATAGAATGTGTCTGGTTCTTTGCCACAGCGGTTCAGAATAAAATGGCTTAAATTAAAAAGAAATAATTTAAATCACTATTCTAAATAATGAAAATTCAATTATCCAAGTTTAAAAAGACACTTTTCTGCCTTCTTTGTATTTATTATTATATAAAGTGTTTATTTTGCAACTGAAAAAACTAGAAACATTAGTATTAGTACCATTAGTATTAGTAGCTCAGAGGCGCAGCGTTTGCCTGTAGACGTGACGATTTGTGGGTTCAATTTTCACTCGGGAAGGATGAATTATTTCAGTTCCATTTTCTTCGCTATGCCAAATAGGCAAGCGCGGTGTTGAGTTCCGCCACTCAACACACAATGCCTTGAAAAAGGCGGAAAATGGAGAATAGTGTTCTAACACTAAGTTCCCTGGGCTCCCTCTGCCTATCCTGCTATGAGCGGGATTAAGTGTGAAGCTAAAAAAACTAAATGACATGAAAATACTTACTTTCTGTCCTACACTGATAAATACGTAAATTATAAAGGCCAAATATATCTACAATTTTCTGTAACATAATAAACTATTGTTTTTGATGTATAAATCAAAACATGTTATACACGCCATTACATCTAAATAATCTGCCTAGAATATTCCTTTTTCGACACGCCGTGGACCGTTATGGTGCCCCTCCCATTTTTTGTATAAAGACATCAATCTAATAGTAAACCCATTTGGCTCAGGCCCAAGCAAAAACAGTAAAAGTATAGCCTTTGGAAAAATAAAGGAAGTTTGAAAATTCATTTAGAGTACCATACTGATATTTGCCTTACATTGAGCTTCTATTTGGATTTGAGATTTTGTTATGAGGGCACACTGGAGCTTTTCTAGGACAAACATTTACAGAAATAATAAATTTATATATAGGTCTGTCTAGTACTATCACAAAAATAAGGTTAAATAAAATTTGGTTAGTTAGTGGGAGGAGCTCGAACAGTGAAGGTTAAAGCGTTTAAAAGGGGCCCTTTAAACCTACACTTGGGTGGCAAGTCCCAAGCACTGCTCGGAGCACCTCTTCCTACACCACGATGCCCGGCACCCGCACGGTGAATCCAAAGAACGCTGAGTTGTTTCTTCTTCTCTTTCTCTAGTCGATATAGATGGCATGAAACAAAGTATAACCAAGAAGTTCGGATAAACGCTTAAAATATATTTTAAGGCACTCATTAGTTTAATTCTCGCTTTAAACAAGTTATAAAAAAGTATTTTTTAAGGTTCCATTAATAATTTCTTAAATTGTTTATTCGGTGTCAAAGGTTCCTTTAACTTAATATTGAAAGTAAAATTTAAAAGTTATAAGAAACTAGCAGTAATTAAGTAAATTAAAATATAATTTGTGGGTTTGATTCTCACTCAGGGAAGATGGATTTTTCTATTTCCATTTTCTTCGCTCTGGAAACTAGGCAAAGTTCGGCGTTGAGTTCCGCCACTCAACACGCAATGCCTTGAAAACGGCGTAAAGTGGGGACGGAGGAAATAGGGACTAAAGCAAAGGAGTGTCTTATAACGAACTTATCGTATGGTTCCTGCAGTAGTGCAGTGCAGTCCTCTGCCTACTCTGCCCTGTGCGGGATAAAGCGTGAAGGTAAAAAAAATAAAAAAAAAAAACATAGTTGAGAAGAGAACATTTTCGTTATCCGAATTAAAGTACAATTATATATAAATTTTATAATTTGTAAGTGCTGTAAATTTTTATACGCATATGCTTATTTCTGTATGATATACAAAGTATGTTTTCTCTACTATATTGTAGTGAACATATAATCTATATATTAGTATATCAATATTACTTATAAATTTAAATAAAAAATATGAAAATTTTAAGCCTATATGCGTCGCTCACAACATATTTTGACTGTAAATTCTCGTATTTTTTTTTCATACTTTTTTTCGTCTTGCTTACATTTTGTTTTTACTTATTTATATTTGTATGTATGTATGTATGATTGTATAAGTGTTTACGTTTTTATAACTTATTTTGATTTCTATACGAGTATTTTATATATTTATCAGTTAGTAGATATTACAACCTAATCCTTTCGTTATTAATTTGAATTTCTTTTTGTCCTTAGATTGCCAGGCAGAGGCAGTTTCTACTTGAGCAAGAACATAGATTTTTGTTTTTAATTTACTACTGTATTTTTTGTGCTTACTGGGTGTAAAATAAAGAATTATTCTGCCACTAAGGAAGAAGTATCTCGAGCCGTAAGACTAAAAAAATATAATTTCCACATTTAATGCCTACCATTGTGATTGTTTACTGAATAATTATGCAAAAATACCCTGAAAAAGGGAACAAAACTAGAACAACCCATTCTGGTTTTTTAAACGTGAAACCCTAAAAAGCTATTAGTTATTATTGTTATACAACCTTCATAAATAGTCACATAACTTTATAGTATAATTAGTGAAGGCTTTTAACTAGTTCTTTTTATACTAATTCATCTGGCAGTTGCTTTTGAAAAATGATCTTTTGTAAAAGAAAATAAAGTTCAAACTTCTAAAACAAATTATTAGCCATCTATGCTGTCATTTCCAGACTCGAGTTGCTATGTTCATAGAACAGTGGGATGTTTAGAAGTGACATTGTGCAAATTTATATTGTATAATATAATATTGCTATATTAAAATCAATATATTATTCACATATTAGAAATTAGACCGTCGTGGCGCAGAGGCGCAACGTCCGCCGGTAACGCGGCTAGCGCGACGGTTTCTGGGTTCGATCCCCAGTCGGTGAAGATGGATTTTTCTATTTCCATTTTCTTCGCTCTGGCAACTAAGGCAAAGCGCGGCGTTGAGTTCCGCCACTCAACACGCAATGCCTCGAAAACGGCGGAAAGTGGGGACGGAGTAAGCAGGGACTAAGTAACGGAGTGTCTTAACACTAGGTTCATATGGTTCCTGCAGTTCCCTCTGCCTACCCTGCCATGTGCGGGATAAAGCGTGAAGCTAAAAAAAAAAAAAAAAAAATATTAGAAATTATATGTATATAGTATTTAATAAAATATGTCGAAGTCAATGTGTAATTGAACAGCATCTTACTATTAACATCAATATGAATGTAAAAAACATAGTGTGGCGTTGATATATTGTGGTAAGGTTTTTGATGTTCAGAAAATGAAATTTGTATTCTTATTCTGAATAAAATTATTTGAATTTAAATTTAAACATATAGTTAAAATTCTACTTGAAACGTTGTAAGGGGCATATTAAAAAAAATCATTTTCGTCTCTTATATTGATCTCTAAATAATTTCATAATATATTTTTTTATAATTCAGACGTCAATTCAACAAAATATTTCATGGCGTTTAAAAAATGGATGTCACATTCTTAAGTAAAAAAAAAAACAAAAAAAAAAAGCTTTACAGTATCGTTTTATTGTCCGTATGCCTTGACTAGTTCTTTTAATAATGTATATTTTCTTTAAAATTGAAAAAAATGTTTTGGATTTGTCCATATACAATTAAAATTATGTATACAGTAAACAGTAAAAGATAAATTATTATGAGTAAATTATAAGTATTGCTACTATTTCTATGAACTGTTCTTAGTTCACATCAGCCTAATACAATTTCTCGCTCCAGCAGTGACCGCGTCCCTTGGTCTCAAAACAATTAGTACAGCGACATTCATTTTTGTGTCAGTCTTAATCCCTATTTTACTTGACATAACCAAGTATACGGTAACCCGAATACAGTTATATATATATATATATATATATATATATATATATATATATATATATATATATATATATATATATATATATATATATATATATATATATATATATATATATATATATATATATATATATATATATATATATATATATATATATATATATATATATATATATATATATATATATATATATATATATATATATATATATATATATATATATATATATATATATATATATATATATATATATATATATATATATATATATATACATACATACATACATACATACATGGCTTCACGCTCTATCCCTAGCGGGGTAGTCAGAGAGAACGGAGCGCCAAACGCTGCGGTCCCTGCATACCTCTTTCGCCTCGTCCACTGTCATTAACCTCTTCATGCATGCTCTCCGGGGGGTCCTCATGCTTTTTACGTGACCTTCCTCCAGTATCTTCGATACTGTGTTTTCGAAAGTCAACCGAGGTCTCCCCTTACCTCTCTTACCACTCACTTTTCCATCATATATCTTTTTTACCATTCTTTCGTCACTCATTCTTTCGACGTGCCCAAACCATCTGAGCACGTTCTTCTTCATTCTTACTGCGACATCCTCGCTGGTACCTACCATCCTGTGTACCTCTTCGTTGCGGATTCGGTCAGTTAAAGCTGACTCCGCATATCCTTCGAAGAGATCGCATCTCCACAGCATTCATCTTTCTTTCATTCTTCTTCTGTAATACCCACGTTTCACTGCCATATAACAGCGTCGGAACCAAAACTGCATTGTGTACGGCCAAACGTGCAGCGACGCTAACGTTCTGCCGTCTCAACAACGCAGCTAAGGCACCGTTCGTTCTGTTACCGGCAGCAACACGTCTTTCCACATCCATTTCGTATCTACCATCTCTACTTAACATACTTCCCAAGTATACTACTTCGTTCACTTGTTCCAATAATTTTCCATTCACGAAAATCTTGCATTCCGTCCTTTCCTCGTCTCTTTCAAATACCAGAACCTTTGTCTTACTTGCATTCAGGTTTAGACCATTAGTTTCACACCCGTCTTTCAGAATGGTGACCAATGCCTGCAACTCGCTTTCTGATGATGCAATAAGCACTGCATCATCTTCGTATAACAAGCAATTTACCTTCAAGTCACCCACAGTATATATATATATATATATATATATATATATATATATATATATATATATATATATATATATATATATATTATATATATATATATATATATATATATATATATATATATATATATATATATATATATATATATATATATATATATATATATATATATATATATAATATATATATATATATATATATATATATATATATATATATATATATATATATATATATATATATATATATATATATATATATATATATATATATATATATATATATATATATATATATATATATATATATATATATATATATATATATATATATATATATATATATATATATATATATATATATATATAGTGATTTTTTTGTAAATAAACTTTATTCTCCTTTAGAGACATTCTGTATTTAGTGATAATGGTTTGAACATACCATCGCGTTGAAAGTCTGCGTTTAAAGTGTTATGAGCTTTAGGTTACAAATTTCATATAAAATACTAAAATTATTATTTTCATATTAATAAATTAAATTAAGTTATAGTAGCTGAAGGTTACATGAGAAACTTCTTATTATTCTTAATGTTAAAGATCAAGGTATTTAGCACTGAATTCAAACAAGATTTAATAAAATACAAAAAAATGTCCTCATTTCCCGATTAAAATGAAAAACCAATAGACCTCTATTGAAACGTATTGGAGTAGTTTTGGATTTTTATATATATTTGAACAACGTTTTGTTTTTATATCACTTTGTTATGTTCCCTTTGACAGTTATATTTTTTTTAGGAAAGCCAAAATTTCGTACAGGTAAAAAATATTGTCGAATACTCTACACCACTATGGCAACAAGTTTTAATTTTACGTCAATTTCCAAACGCTTGTATAGAAATAATAGTGAAAAATCTTCTATATATACAACAAAGTGACTAGTGTGTAATATCTATATGGAATAAACTTCAATGCACGGCGCAAACTGTTAAACCTAAAGGTTTGAAATTTTGCTGATAATTCTTGGTCTCTACCAAGAAACATAGATTAACACGAAGAAAAGAATATTCTAAATCTAAATATCGAAAGAGTGGTCCTAAGCTTTTATAAAATATCATCGTTTTCAAAGGTATAAAGCTCTGTCTCCAAGTGGAAAGGTAAAGTGTTTATTTATTTAAGAAGATATGTAAGTAGAATGTATAGAAGTTATGTATGAAACTTATACAAGTGAAATCACGAACGGGAAATTATTTTAAATAGTTGTCAATATCTATTTCTAGGCTTATTTATGGAATAGCTAAACCGAGCTTATCGTATATTAGTACAAAGAAAAGCTTTTGGAGCCACAGATAGGCTTTTTTTCTGTAATTCCTGTTTAATAGGGACTTGTACAAACAACACGTCTACTGTACACAATAGGCTATTTTTATTCATAGATAAAATAATCCTCAAGGACGGCGTACTTGCTTACAATATGAAGAGTGTAAAATAGGTATGTTAATTACTAGTACTAGTAAAATTATTTCAAAAAATATCACTACCTATATGAAGAGTAGGCAGGCAGTATCACCTTTTATTTGTATGAAGATCATTCAAGCTACATATTCTGTAGGAAACCTAGAGGGAACCTAGTATAAGATATATGTCTACCAGTACAAAGAATTTAAAATAACTTCATTATTTTTGTTATTTTGCATAAAATTTTTGGGTTAGTAATAGCCTTAACTGATTTATTTACTTTTACTTCATCAATATCTACCAAATTTTTCCGTTCACTGATTTTTGGATAAAAATCTAATTTTGTAACCAGCTTTAAAGGAAAGTTTTCGAATTTTTTGTTTGTTCTTCATCTTTTTTGTATCCAATCGGTATTCTTGAGAAGTTTTGACGAACGTTTCTCAAATTGTTTATATTCTCTTAAAGAGCTTTTTGAATATGTTGATTTTTTTATTATTGTATGAAAAGTCTAAGTTAGCGGTACATTGTTAATGACAAATTTTAAAAAATTTGTAGAGTTCAATTATTATTTATATTATGATATTTAAATGTTCATATGTAAATAACAATTGAAAATTTTTTTGTTTTCAACAAATACGAGATGCGATACAGTGTTATAAAACTCAGACAGCTATTCTAGTCTACACTTTAATCTAGTCAATTTAAAATGCCTCGTAAAGAACGCGTTAACAAATTCTCATTACAAACATGATGATTTAAAGGAACTTATTTTCGGTATCTAGAATTTCTTTCACCAAGTACTAACGAAACTTTAGTAATTTTTCATTACAAAAATGTAAAAGTGTGATTTTATCTCTACAAATTATAAATTTCAATGCTCTATTATGTCTACTATTATTGTTTACTCAATAACCAAACAGTGGAGAAATTCTCAAATTTTATCATCCACGTCAGTGGAGTCGTAATAATTAAACTTTTGTCCCTTGGGATAAACCTAAATTTAATCACTTATTCGGGGACAAACTGACATGAGGAGGAACAATAGCGGCGAGCCCACATTTATTGACGTGGAAACCATCAGATACCCATAACCTATTGTAAATTTGAATTATAATACGAGCTATTATTCCTCACAAATTAGAAGACAGTTGAAAATTTAACTTACATTGTACGAAAAACATAAAATTTTATCATAGTTTAGTGCACCAGAAGTACTAAGGGTGAAGAAACTTCTTTTGTATAAATCTATTGCCTATTAAGTACTTAGTGGCTCCAAGTTTTAGGCCATCATGGCCATCATGTGAGTGTAAACGTTACTATTATGTATTTAATTCTCAATTAGGAACAATAAATCCTTTCGCCCCTTTGGAAGCAAAACTGTGTTAACACTTGATTTTCTCTGTCTTATCTAATTTTTGCTAGATATTAAGTAAAAATATTTCAAACTGTTTTTTAACCAGACGTGGTCCAACTACGCTTTATGATTGGTTTTTCAAAGTATTGAATAAATAGGAATTGCAAAATCGCGAGTAGTACAAGTAACCGACAATTTTAGAAGTTGAAATAAGATGTCTAAAACTCAAGCAGCTATCGAATTTAAATATGTTAGACGTCAGATTTGATATTTTTGCTGATATAATATTAATATATATATATAATAATATTTTTAGTATACATATATACTATACATAAATGGCAATAGCATAACTACTTTTCCTTTGCATATTTCATGTAGTTTTTTTATTAATTATATTTTACATTTTAATTCTAAAATTATGATCATTATATGATTTAATTGATAATATCAACATGTGTATAGTCATCGATATGTTTTGTTGATAACACTTCATAAACTATTTATAAAATTAGCCCTCTATAGAGTAAAAAATAATATTTGTATTTAAATGCTCAGTGTATTCCTCATTTTCTTGCCTTATACTTACTTGAACCCACAACCGTCGTGTTTACAGTCAAACACTATAGCGATACAAACAATATTTAACACACCGATTCCAATTGCAGTTGAGCGATAACGATAATAATCATATTATTCATAGGGCGTGAATTTTTGTATAAGTAATTTGCTTTCTATTTTCCACAGGTTAAATGTTAAGGTCAAGGCCTTCAAGTTAATATGACGGAGGCCGTGTTAAATCACAGAATTACGTTAGGAACGTAATAAAATCACGAATATTTTCCATTATGACTATAATATTACTGCTACTTTAATAAATTATGCCTTCTACTAACTTTGTTCTTTTAGTTGTGGTGGCTGACGCTGTGTGGGTTAAATCAAGGTATAATAATTGTTAGTCAAATAAAACGTCAAAAAATCTTTTTTGAGTCTTTATTTGAGTAACGGTTATTGTAACTGGAGTTAAGACCACATCACACAAAATTATTATATGGAAAGAAATTTCTATTACATACATAATTATACTAAAATTTTGAACGGTTCTCATGATACCCAGAGTTACGGGACTTAACGCCGCATTTATAATGTTTTAATATCCCGAATTGGAATGCAGCCTACAATCGTCATATTTACAGTTATACGCTGTTGTATGATAGATGATAGTGCTATACACTATCCTCTATAATTTTTTCTAATCATCCGCGTTAAGCTTGTTAGGCAGTAATGGTCTAAATTCTAGACTAAGTCTTAACGTTCCTTCTCTTCCTTTTTAAATGTGATATATTTCTGAATAAAATTCGATGTTACGTAATTTTTTATGAGCATAAAAAGAAAATGTAATAATAAATATATATAACTTGAAGAGAACTGAATTCATTACCAGTGACCTTATTACATTCAGTTACTCCTAAAATTTAAGCTTAGTGAAAACTTAAAAATTGAAGGAAACATTGAATTTGAAAAAATTGAAATAATATTTTTGACACTATCCTCAGTATTCAAAGTTACAAAGTGCGAGTATGAATCTTAGAAAGCTCAACATTTTTAAGATCCTCTTGCTTTCACTTCCACTTGGAAACTGACTGCACTTTTCATTTTTTAGTTTTGCACGAACACTTCTAGACTAAAGCTTGAAAAAAAACTTTTTTAATCGTGCACCCGGTGACTTTATTAAGCTTACGTTGCTCTTTTGGATTAAGGGTGTATGATAATGAGTTACGCAATTATTATGGTAAATTAAACCAAAATTAATAAGCAATATTTGAAATTAAGACACTTAAGTTTGATGAAGAGTTATGATGTTTTAGATGTGATTTGTTTAAGAAGTGATTATTTTTAGACTTTACCGAGAGTTTTCAGAAATATTACAAATATAATATTTAATATAAAAACTAATTCATTCAAATTAAACGTAAAATAAAAATTATTATATTATTTTTACATTTCGCTTAAAAACCTTAAGTTGAAATCTTAGTGGAAAGTAATTTTTTTAAGAAATATCGATGATGAACGGTCACAATTTCCAAAATACATATCAGTTTAGGAATCCAGCAACGAAATGCTGGATTCGAATCCACACCACGTAGTTCTTAATTTTTTTTTACGTAAAAACACCTAAAGTAAGTTATTTTTACGTTTTTATTTTCACTAATATTTTAAGCTATTTTGTTTGTTCCAATCAATCTTGTTACTATTTTAAAAATGTATTCATCAAACAAAATATACTAGCAAACTCGTTGACACGTGGCATACGCGTTGCTATAGCAACACCTTACAGGAGTGGAAATTGTCATATACATAGCTGTGTGTTTTATTTATTGACTCAATGTATTTTATAAACATTATTATTGAAAAATATTGGCTTCTTCACTTCTATATATAATACTTCTCTTCCAGCACAATTTTCGTAAAATAATGATCATAGTTTTTGTTTTAGTTATTTATATAAAGATATTTAATAAAAAGCACTATCTCTTGCCAAATAACCATTCGTAGCAATTATATATCTATTATAGCTTATATTTAAGAAACAGAAATGTGTAAACTCCCTAAAAACAAATCATATCAAACACTTAAAATGAATTCCGCTCCACCAGGCAACATATTGAGTGAACAAGACCCATGAATAACTATTTTACCAATATATTACAATAGCTATATAAATAATTCTCCGATTGCGTCTGGCACAAGCTATTTATTCACAAAATTGAATGAAGGGGCGTGCCAACCAAATAATTTATCAACCAAATGTGTTACATTACATTGCTTTTGTAAAAAATTGCACCGTTTGGTCGAGGCGGGTGTTTTTTATGTAAATTTACTTTAGATTCAATCATTTGTGTTCGGCGGAGTTGTGATGAAATTTCATTTAAATATCGTTTGTTTTTTTTTCTCTTCATAATAGAATAAAGTTTAATATATTTAGTGTGTATTTAATAGGATATTTACAATCGTGACCTCTAGTACTCATATTTTCTACTGCATACGGTGTTTCTAGTGACCCAATTCACCTTTTTCAATTCAATTCCTCTTCTTTAAAAAGGAAAATAATAGCTTCTACGGTCGAACGCTATGTTTACTATAACATATGCACATATAACATATATACATATATATCTATACTTACCAAGTAGTGTAGACATATCATCTCTATTACTAACTTACATATACACTATTGACAATGCACCCAATATGCATTATTGACGTAATGAGAGTCGTAACTACTGTACACGGGTGACTGCATAAATTAATTTGCTCTGGTTCACTCGCCATATATCTTGGCTGAGTGACCGTGTCGTTTATGTGCGGATAAATTTACATAATAAGTACTTACAACGTTTTAAATATTCTATACGCTTTAATGTTTTGTTTGCTTCATTAAATGCATTGTGAGTTTTTTCTTTTATTTGGTATGTAATTTTTAGTTTTAACGATAATAAATATATATATACAAGCATGCATTCGTGGATGCATGTATTAATTTTTAATTTGTCAATTCTAATTATTTTTTCTGGTTAGTTCATCCAGTTAAGACGCAGTATCTCAAAAATTGAGTTGAAACGGAGTCCCACTCTGAAACTACGGAGTTTTTTAACATGTTCACATGTTATTTTTATATTTGTCAATAAATAATCGAAAAATTTAAGATTTTCGTTAATTAAACATAGTATTCTTCAAGAGAAATTCCATATTGTGAGGAAGTTCTCCATTTTAAGCTAAATACATCGGGGAATCTGATGGAACAAAAATAAAGGCTAATTGTCAAAGTAAATCGCTGCAATTTTAATTTTAAATTACTGCATTATTATTAAAAAATATCTAAGTTACATTCGCAACTTTTTAAATATCAATTATTTAAAGTCCTCTTGCAACAAATTAACACTACACACGAAATAAAGATAGTTAAAATCAAGATTTTGTTCTGGTTTAAAAGAAATACTTTCTCTTATAAATACTTTACGATGAAAGATAAACTTTTACAAAGTTGCACGATCTTATATTAACCACATTCTAATCCGTCCAAACTAATGTAATTGCATTCCTAAAACAAACCAACTACTAGTTTACTAAAATTCACACACACTTCAGTGTGTGTGAATTTTAGTAAACTAGTAGTTGGTTTGTATATATATATATATATTACTATAGTCACGTATAGATATATAATAAATTAAGATATTAAAAAGAATAAATCAAAAAATTAATAGACATTTTTTTCCAAATCATTCACCTAATGTAATCTGAATAATTTTATGTAATCTATAAATATAATTTTGCTTAAGAACAGCGTTAAATTTACAGTTGAAGAGGTATATCTCGAAAACCCTTTATTCCGTTAAAAAAATGACAAATGAAACCCCTACAGCCTCGTCGTGGAAAACACAGTTTAACGTAACACAGGTACATGAGCTTGTTTGTCTATTTGTACTTTGTATTTTGTACTTTCCCTTAAACCATAAAAATGTAATGTTTTATAGCTGCTGCTGCTGCTTTATTTTATAGTTTTATACTACACATAGCAGGGCAGGTAGAGAGAACCGCAGAAACCGTGCGAACCCAGTGTTAAAACACTCTATTTCTCGCATTCCGCGCTTTCTGCATCACAACGGTCATCAAAATTTCTGTTGTAGATCAACAGAAATTTTTAGGTCGTATATTTCAGCCTTAATTGTAGTTTCTAAGTTTCACGTTCAAAGTAAAATTTCTCCGTTTATAAGTATTTATTCCGTTGATGACAGCAGGTCATTGAATAAGTACTAAGTCCATTTTAATGTGTTTTATATATACAGTGTTTTTTTATCATAGTACAGTATTATATACAAGCAAAATGTCAATATTTTTATTAGTAGTGTAAGTTCTAGGTTTGAGTTTCTTGTGAGAAGAAACTCAACAATTCCTTTTTTTTATTTATTTTTAACTTCACGCCCCACCCGTCATCCTATCATCCCATCACGACAGGGAACCTTAGGTACGATGTGAACCTAGTGTTAAACACTCGGTTTCCCGCTTTTGGTCATCTGATACGTTGCGTGTTGAGTTGCTCCTTACAAGTATAATAAAACTATAATTTAATCTTAAAATGATTAATAATATTTTTATAACAAAAACATCTAATCGGAACAACCAGAACGCAAGGGATTGAAAAGTGTAATCGTCTCCTACCGAATGCTCTGGGCATAGGAAATTAAGATGCCTCCTGCCCTATTTTATATCATAGACATTTGTAGCGGAACACGTAGCGTGCGGGAAAAATGCACAGCCAGCTTTGTTCGACAGAATTGAATTAAAAATGGCAACGGGGAAATTTTCTGTTTTTCACGGCACGCGCGACTGCCCGCAAATGGACGATTACCCGTCGAGGCACTGAAATAAAAAGTTCACTACGGGTTTCAGTGAAAACACTGTAATTTGTGACGTCTGCTTTAAGCTAGTTAATTATTGTATGACCCATATTTCTTTGTCGCAAAGTTTTTGTAATAATTTGCTGTTTGGTAATATTCTAGTTAGAAAAAGATAATTCTGGTGTATATTGTACTGCATGAATGAGAATTTTAGTTTATATATTTAAATAAATTTTTTTAGCTTCACGCTTTATCCCGCACATGGCAAGTAGGCAGAGGGAACTGCAGGGACCGTGGGAACCTAGTGTTAAGACACTCCGTTGCTTAGTCCCAGCTTTCTCCGTAACCGCTTTCCGCCTTTTTCAAGGCATTGCGTGTTGAGTGGCGGAACTCAACGCCGCGCTTTGCCTAGTTTACCAGAGTGAACAAAACGGAATTAGAAAAATCCATCTTCTCCTACTGGGGATCGAATCCAGAAACCGTCGCGTTACAGGCAGATGTTGTGCCTCTGCGCCACGACGGTCCTCAAATCAAATAATGAATACAAAATTAACGATACTATTGTATGTTTGTGATCGACATTTAAAACATTCTTGTTATTAAATATATTTATGAATACATAAATAAAATCTATTATGTATGCAAATTATAATAAAACACGTAATTTGTGGGCGTACAAATTTCAAATGAAAATCAGGCAGTACTTTTAAACTTTTCACGCTAAATATATAAGTACACGTGTTATCAAATATGCTCAGAATTTCACTTGAAAGGCATTATTAAATAAGAAACTTCCGTTAAACTCAACACAAGTAACTTTCTTACCTAAATTCTTGCTCAGGTATGCCGTAAGGCACGCTTTTTATTTTCAAACGGAAACCGAGGAAACCGGAACAACGTGAAAGTAAATTATTAAAAGTGTGAGAGTTTGCGCGTCACCGAAAATTTTCAAGAGGCAGTAAACAACTAGCATTGCGGAGATGACTCCCTCGCTACAGATTTGGAAGCTGTAATAATTTCATTGATGCCGCAAATACAAGGTTTTTCTTTTATACAGTTTATTTTTACGTACAAAAATGTCATTCCCCTTTTAAATTGATTTCTTGAAGGACTTTCAACATTTATTGTGGGGAAAATATTAATACTTTTAACCAAATGCAAGTAATAGAATATATATAAATATATATATATATATATATATATATATATATATATATATATATATATATATATATATATATATATATATATATATATATATATATATATATATATATATATATATATATATATATATATATATATATATATATATATATATATATATATATATATATATATATATATATATATATATATATATATATATATATATATATATATATATATATATATATATATATATATATATTGTTGCTCTTAGTCAGATTTAAGATAAAGTTTACGTCGACGTTAGCAGACAAGCCTCACTTGCAAACATCGCGGCATCGCCCTTACAATCAAATGGATATATCTAAGAGTATTTGAGCAATGTATATAATAGTAGTATCTTAGTAATAAAAATTAAAGTAAAGTTAAAATTCTCGATACTACTAAGTGCTTGATGTAACCATGAGAATGTCTGTAACCCCAGTCCCAGAGAAACTACTACAAGATCTGTAATAGGGAACTATTGACCTAATTACCTACTAACCGAATGACGCATTTTTTTCGGCAGAACTGAACCATAACGGTCAGAGGGCTTAGCTCTGGTACCATTTCCCTTTTTCCCATTCCGTAACTCCGCTTACCATATCTCCCATACATATGAGACAAAAGACATTACACAAGTACAGTGTAAATGATTTAAGTGCTATTAATTATCCTATCTATAATCTCCCCACCGAAATAAACTATGCAAAGAATATTTCCATTTAAGCTGATGACTCCTTATACATAATTTTAGGAAAACAAACCCTTAGTTATGGTTTAGGCAAACGGGAATATTTTATATTTTAATTTGTAATTTTTATTTCGGAAAGGAAAATTAATAGGACATTTATTTTGAATATATCTCATCTTGACGCTACATTCGGCTTATAGCAAGGGGTAAACGTAAGAACAAAAAATCGAACCTATAACCACCGCATATACGAAAAGTCCACAAATTTACAATGGTTTGTATAAAAATTTATAATATTCTAATCTATACGGATAAAAATATAGGGCATACTATAGTGTCTTACACAAAAGAAAGTCTGTATCCGTTTAAAGCGAATACCTACTTTACATATAAAACACGAAAGAAGATGAAGCGAAAATTTATTTTTCAGCAACATTTTACGTAGGAAGCGGTAAATAAAGTTTGTTTATAAAATTTCGTTTACTTAACCCGCCGCTAACGCGCTTCGCTACCAATTTAAGCTACTCTATAGAAAAATATTATTATAATGCCAAATTACTTAGTTTCTTCATGGAATATTGTGTTAGGCTAACCTTTGATTTTCATTATAGATATTTGTTTATAGCCTAAAGTAAAAAAACTTCAGAAGCATGTCAAACTAGTATGCATAAATTTATTTTTTATGGATGTTATATGTAATGAAGATATGTCATATGTACGAGTACCATGCTACGATTGTTGCACTCCATACACTTGTATTTGGACTAACTATTTCTCTCTATATAACTTACTATTTTCTAAATACAATGTGGAATGGAAATGACGATAAAGTTCTTTTTTCTCTCATTCTTGCGCCCAAGTGATGTCTCATTTGAAAAAAATTCAATTAAATTGAGTTACAATTTCATTTAGCTCCACACATAGATTGCATTAAGTCTCCATTTTCCACTATCCACGAATATCGGAACGTTGTGTGTTGACAAGTGGAACCCAAAGTTAGTCTAATCGGAGCAGCACTCTTCAAAAGCGGCAATCGCTATAATCTCTATCTTTTCCTTTAACAATTTAGATTCAGGACACAAAATTATATATTAATTATGAGGACCGTCGTGGCGCAGAGGCGCAACGTCTGCCTGTAACGCGACGGTTACTGGGTTCGATCCCCAGTCGAGGAAGATGGATTTTTCTATTTCGATTTTCTTCGCTCTGGCAAACTAGGCAAAGCGCGGCGTTGAGTTCCGCCACTCAACACGCAATGTCTCGAAAACGGCGGAAAGCGGGGACGGAGAAAGCAGGGGCTAAGCAACGGAGTGTCTTTACACTAGGTTCCCACGGTCCCTGCAGTTCCCTCTGCCTACCCTGCCTTGTGCGGGATAAAGCGTGAAGCTAAAAAAAAAAAAAAAAAATATTATATATCAATGCCTCGAAAACGGCGGAAAGCAGGGACGGAGAAAGCAGGGACTAAGCAACGGAGTGTCTTAACACTAGGTTTCCACGGTTCCTGTAGTTCCCTCTGCCTACCCTGCCATGTGTGGGATAAAGCGTGAAGCTAAAAAAAAATAATGTAAGTTTTGTTAAAGAAAAATGTATTTAATCTTATATTATATTGAGACACTCAAGTCTTCATGTTTCACCTTCCGAAACACTATCAAGACACTATGTTTATGTGACATAATATATTCCATAAATATAGTATTATTATGTTGACAGAACTAACCGCTTTTTGCTTATAAAACCACGAAAATAAACATATAAATAATAATTGATATTGACCCATACTTTAGCATAATAAAATACAATATAGCGTATCATATCCCTATAGTAATGCGACAGGCATCAATAAAAAGGTTGGCCTCAGCCACTTATGTCACACGATTGATATTACCACATATATTGCTATTCAGAATCGAGTTTATTCTCTATCACACTACGCCTACGGATTTGCATAAGTTGAAAGGATATTATGCTATAGATAGATCTGTATAGGGGAGGAGGAGGATATTTTTATAACTTTAATTTTTTTTAAGTTTATTCTTTATTTGCGTGTAGTAAGGTAAGTAAATACTTAAATGTAACATAAAAAATTTCAACGCAGCGGGATTTAAACTTGTGGCTCTTGTGAACCTCTAAAGAGGCACCAGTTCAAATACCACAGCCTTGTGTTTTTTATTCGTTCTATTTAAGGATTTTTCTATACTAGGCTTTTATTAACACTTTTAAAATAACAAAAATAAGGTAAGCAAATTTGGTATTACATAGGCTAATATTACAATTAAATTACGAATGATTGCGTATACCTCAACTTCCAGACAATAGACTTGAAAATAATTCATCGATCTGTGTAAGAATAGAAGCTACAAAACTTTTTACATTTAGGTTTTTTTAAATTACTATATTATAGTTATATTTACATAGAAAGAGGTTACCGTGGCGCATTATCATAGCTTCTAATTATAAAGGTTGAATTTTCACTGGGAAAATGAATTTATTTCATTTACACTGCAAACCACGTTACATAAGCAATTAGTCTAAATTATATCAAAGTTAATCAAAATAAACTTCAATGTGTATCACTTTCACTCTGTAAAGCGCAGCATTACGTTTGGCCACTCAACCTTTTAAAGATTGGATAACGAATTGTTTTAACACTAGGTTCTATCTGTCGAATCTGATATACGAAGAAATAGCTTAAAGCTAATATATATATTTAACTGTGAAATAATTTAAATATTTAGCATTGAGGTAGACATGATTGACTTCAGCCTAGAACGTTAACTCCCAAATATCGTACACACATCTCCCCCTTCTAGGAGTGTTAGTAGAGGTTACTTAGTTTTGAGATTACATATTCTGTTCTCCTTTTCTTTTGTGGGGACACTACCTAGATGTACTGGTAGATCCTTATTACAAGTGCTTTAAGTAAGTACATTTATTGATACGAATCAGTAACTTCTGAGACTAGTGTTCAAGTAAACGAATTCTTGCTTTAAAAAAAAACATATAATATTTTACGTTACAAAACTAGCCAGATGAAAGACACAAAAAGAGTTATTGATTGAGTGACAATGGATTGCAACGCTTGAACGTTGTGGGTTCGATTCCTTTAACTTTCATGATCTAGTAAGAATTCAAAACGCATAGATATTCCGTCATCAAATGCAAGATTTCAATGGCGAATTGGAATACAGAGTGTTTTAACACCATTTTCCCTCAGCTTACCCTGTCATATAAGTAAAGTTTCAAAATTATACCAATATTAATCAAAATAAGTAACAATGGGTAAAAATATTTGTTCAAAACTTTAAATATCCTGAGGCTCTCCCATTGTGCATGCCTTAACCTGGTCACGTCCATTTATGTAGTTTTTGAATATTTTGTACGATATTGAAAATGAAACATGATAACACTGGAGTTTGCATTTAGAGAGCTAGTTAAAACTAAAATAGAAGCTACGCTCATTTTTTATATCAACGCTTATAATATTTTACAATTTTAAGCGAATATAATAAATTTTACAATGTATTGTGTAATAAATGAAATAAAACTGCTTCATTTTTAAAAAAAGGTGTATAAAACATGTAAGAATGTCGACGCAGCGTGATAAAGAACACATTGTTCAGTGGTCAGAGCGCTTGCACAGTTCGCAAGAGGGCGCAGGTTCATATCCTGGTGCGTTAATTTTTTTTTATATTTGCTTTAAGTAAAAAAATAATCTTTATTTAATTATTAACATTATTCGTTTTAAGGGAGTATACTCTCTGAAAGCACTAGCGGAGAATGGAATCTCTTGAAACTATTAATAATTATTATTATGTTTGTCTTGCTGGACTTTTATTTCATTTTCTACACTGTTTCTTTCAAAAAAAAAGTTAAATTTTATTTATATAATTTTTATTTTCCTCTAACACCAAAAGCAAAACTTTCACTTCTAAACAGTAATAAAAAAATAAGAAACTTTAAAACATATAAGCCAGCCAGCCCTTTTTTTATAATTTGTAAGAACTTAAAACTTATCTTTAAAGTTGCACCAAACCCTGTGCTAAAAGTTTAATTGGTTCTTAAGGTCATTGTTACCTATATATCAGATCCAATGACAGAACTACAAACGGCAGATGTTTTTTTTTTCACTTCACGCTTTCCTGCACATAGCAGGGTAGGCAGAGGAAACTGCAGGAAGTATAGAAACCTAGTGTTAAGCCACTCCGTTGCTTAGTTTCTGCTTTATCCGTCCTCGCTTTTCGCTTTTCTCGAGGCATTACGCGTTGAATGGTGGAACTCAACGTCGCACTCTGAAAGGCAAATGTAATCTATATAATTTAATTGAAAAAAAATAATAAATATCATTTTTTCCTTGTAGCAATTGCATTGAATTTACTTATTTGCATAAAGAGAAGCTGTTTGAGATACTCTTAAATTCTTCATTCAATGAATTTTTAAATATGAAGATGCCACTTATATTTATTCAAACATTTATAGATAAAACGACAGTGTAAACTATATGATATGTATGGATGTGTATTGTGTGGTAAGGAGAAATAAAGATTTGAATTTGGTTGATTGCGAATGTAACTTAGCGTTCGATGTAACTTAGATCAAATTTAACCAAAAAAAAACCCTTTGACGACTTGATTATGCTTTGTCAAGTCGTGCATCAACAAGCCTGTATGTCACTTTGCCTGTCCTTTTATTGTAAATGTGTATAAAATAATACAAATAGAGACGGAGCGTCTACTAAGAAACGTCATTTTTATGTATTCCTAAGTTTCCCTTCAAGAAATTACTATGAGAATAATGAAAACACTGCTGAAAATACAATAATTTTTAAGCATTTCCATACATAATACAACCTTAACCAACCAAAAGCCTCACCTGCTTGCGATTTGTATGTAAAACACAAAAGTGCGACCTCGAAAAATAATACGAGACAAAACAAAGTATTTTAAAATTCTCAAAGTTGCGTCGTAAGAAATAAAGACTGGCCCCTTAAAGAAGCTAGTACGGGCTGAATTTTAAACGCTGCCAACTGCACAGTGAGACAATTGAAACTATGCATTATGCATGGACGCCGCCCCAAGGCTCCAGCTTCCGATACCAACTCACTAAATATTTCCTGTAAAAAATGATTTTTGTTACTTCATCTTTTAATATAAAGACGTTTATTGTGACCGTCTGTCAATGGAAGTATTTTTAATCTTTATGCTTATCTAAATATTTAAATAGTTGAGATATTATTTAAAAATAATTAATATATGTTAATTATAATGGATTTTGTTCCAAAATATTGAATATGTTAACTACTCAGCCATATTTATATTTTGAAGTGTCATTTTATTATATTAAAATAATAGCTTTTTTTTGTTTAGTGTTTAGTTTAATACTAATAGTTATGTATATGTTATTGATCATAATCGTTAAAAATATAAAATTTTTGCCTGCCTGTTTCTCTTTATATTTGCTCTGGAATATATCCTCTCTCCCTGAAAGATAGAGGAGTTTGTAGAGCAACACAAAAGCTACTTTTATCCCATAATTCCCGCGAAGTAAGCCTCATTAACCTTAGGTGAGTACCTCATGCCCAGATAAAATATTGAATATAAAGTTATTCGAAAGGAAAAACATAGTCACTTGTGTATTATATGAACATATGCACAATTGGCGCAGCGGTATAGCATCTGGCTGTAAACGTGACAGTTGTAAGTTCTTTTGGAAACTGTTTTGTTCAAAAAATTATTAATAATTTACAATTTTAGAAATTATTAATAATTTTCAATTATTTTCAATTAATTTAAGACACATTACCTTAAA
This sequence comes from Dione vanillae, assembly GCA_037178615.1. NCBI lineage: Eukaryota > Metazoa > Arthropoda > Insecta > Lepidoptera > Nymphalidae > Dione > Dione vanillae. Next base: position 228,463 of record JAZFAU010000209.1, on the reverse strand, counting down.
ACCTTTTGAATATTTTCATTGTATTGTAGCGTATATATTGTGATTATAAAGTTACATTTACATGAATGTATACGTATATTTAAAGTTTGAGTTCCATTACCCACCACACACAGATCCATGCTAACATGTTATATATTTACACATATATTGTGAAACCCTGCATATCTATATTACTTTATTACGTAAAATATTTATAACCTACAGTATTTTAATAACCTACAATGAAAAGAAATTGTAAATGAAATCGTCTAACAGAGACATGAAAGTTTCAACTTATAAGAAAAAGTCAGAGCAACTTACTTCCTTAAACTTTTCCTTAGGGAAGTTTTTAGAAAAAAGCTCTACTGATACGGTAGAATTCGAGTAACAGCGTTAACTATTATTACGTATGCTTGTATAATTTACTAAAAAAATATTTTTTTAAGAGTACTGTAGGAAAATGGGCAGAGGAAAAATAGTGTATAGACACTCCATTCTCCATTTTCAGCCAAAAATTATAGGAAATATACATGATATATAAGGAAAAAAATGATTCATGCCGTGAGAGAGTGAGAGTGAAATCTATCGTCTTCATAGTGAGAGATTGTCAAATGTAAAATTTTAATAGCACTTGAAAATATATGTACATTTTCTTAGATGACATTTTCGTACCATAGAACATTTATACTGCCTCCTTGGTAAGGCTACCTTAGCAGTTGCAGATTACTTTAGTGACCAAATCAAGTGATGCTAATATTTTCTATGATAGATAGACGCAATTTTATATTTAAGTTTTCTCTAGTATGGTTAATTTCAATAAAGCGAACGGTTTCTCAACTTAGCATGTAGAGTTCCTTGAATATATGTCAAGTTGAAGTGACTTGGCTATATAATTTTTTTTACGCACATATAATAAACTTTTTTTAGTAAAACATATGTAAATGACCTTTAAAGTTATTGAAACTTGACAAAATATTGTAAAATTAGAAGAGATTTTTAAATTATCCTTATAGCGGCAAGAATCTTGAATTCGATCATTTTCATTCTATAGATGTATTTTATATAATAGGACCTTACTTTACCTTCAAAAAGCGTGTCTACGTTCACTATAAAGGCCGGCAACGCTCTTGTAACACCTCTGCTGTTACACAGGGCCGTGGACGTCGGTGATCACTTTCCATCAGGTGACCCGATCGTTTGCCTTGTTCTTCCCATAAAAAAATATATACATAATAACATAGAATAAAAATACGTATAATATAAAATGAGTATATATACTTATTTCATTCTATCTATCTAACAAATCTATTCTATCTAACAAATCTCGCTTTTAGAAAAGGAAATATGTCACTTCACTAATGGGAAACTTCACGACAGCTGACATGGAATCCCGTATGGTTACATGTCTACAAAGTTCTAAAATATATAAAAGTACACAATAATAAATGCATATCGTACATATGTTATAAGACATCAGATGTATGTATGTGGAACTGACACAACCAAGCTTTGTATATATTATAATTAGTGTTTTTTAATTGTCACTAACCGATGACAAAATGCATTACTATATTTTTCCACGTATAGGAGCGCTTGAGTGAAATAGTTCTTTTAGATTTTTTCCATACAAACAATGTTACTATATTAAAACAATATTTATTTAAAAAAATAAAATATTAGGTATTATTTTTAATATGTAACTAAACGGCGCTTATGAGGAGGGCGATCTGATTTGTTTATGTATAAACTGAAATTTAAAACAATAAATAGTATTATTATTATTATTATTAAATACTATTATTTAAATAAACTTAAACTCAACTTTTGTCGTTTTCTTAGAAACCTTTGTCGTCTTATAAACTTTTATTTAAATAACATCGTCTTCTTTTATAAAATATATTATTTATAAACGTTTATTAAAAATCTCATACAATGAAGCATGTCATGGCATATAAGATAGTTATAATATTGTTTGAATTCTCTTGTGGATGCTGCGGTCATTGTCCTCTTAGTCCTGTTCAATGAGAAGAAATTGTATAATAATACTAAGAAAATAGGCTAGAAGAGAGAATTTTTTGAGTTCGGACATTTTTTTTTGCTATAGCTCTTAGTTATGTACAAAACTTATTTAATAATATGTAGTTAAGAAATACTTTTAATGTACTTAAATAAACAACTTACTGTGCGATCATAGAAGCGTTAACTGTCTTTTGATAGATACCGTCTCAACCTCTTTACCATCAGAAAGAAAATATTAAATATTTAGGAAAGTTCTGATTATTTTGTAGTACTAGATTGTAAAAGACAAAATTAACCGAATAAAATTTTTCCGTAAGTACAATGTTACATATTCCATTTTAAATATATATTATATTTTAAATTTAATAAAAAAATAATAATTAATAATAATGTCATAAAAAAACATTTGACATTATTTTTATTTTTGACTAAAACTAAATTTTTTTATAGCTTCACGCTTTATCCTATATATTACAGGGTAGGCAGAGAGAACTTCAGGAACCGTATGAACCTAGTGTTAAGACACTCCGTTTTCCACTTTCTCCGTTCCCACTTTCCGCCTCTCTACTAAATTCATTATAAGAAAAAAATATGTGCTTTTGCTTAATATTTGCAGTATAGTTTAAGGAGGCTAGATAAGATTACGACCTAGGTACCGAGTATTATGACAAAATTTCTAAATTACATGCACATAAAAACATTTAAAACAATGTGTGCCACCCCTAACTTCATCATCATGCGCTGAGACGAAATCAATTTAAACGAGTACTCGTAGCTATCAAGAAAAATCATCTATCTTAATTCTTTATGAACAAAAGGCATAAACGGGAAAAACTTTGGAGAAATTCCTTTAGCGACGGCCTAATGCGGGGTTGTCGAGCCAAGATTTCTTCTATTATTTGTTCTGTACGAAATTCCCAGTGGCACAGAGCAAAGACAATACCGTTATCCAAATTCATACAATTGTAGGAATTTATTTGTAATAATATTGCATTTTTTTTTTCAATTTCACATACAAAAGTTTTTTTTAAACCTCCTGTACATTTTTTATTAGATTTACACTTTATTTATTAGGACTAGAAAAATTCTCTCTGGCTAACTAGAAAACACTTTTTTTTTTCAGCTTCACGCTGTATCCCGCACATGGGCAGGGTAGGCAGAGGGAACTGCAGGAACTCTTTTGCTTAGTCCCTGCTTTTATCCGTCCCCGCTTTCCACCATTTTCGAGGCATTGCGTGTTGAGTGGCGGAACTCAACGCCGCGCTTTGCCTAGTTTGCCAGAGCGAAGAAAATGGAAATAGAAAAATCCATCTTCTGGGGATCGAACCCAGAAACCGTCGCGTCACAGGCAGACGTTGCGCCTCTGCACCACGACGGTCCTCATTCATTTACGTATATAGAATATGTATATGTAGATAGTGTACAATATTTTTATATGATTTTTATAGTTTAATTTAAAAAACGTATTTTTTGTCACCTACTATATTTTTTATTTTCTGAATCTGGAGAAGTGTAGGATTTTGGGCGATTTTCAAATTGCAAACATTCGCAACTGTAAACAGTAACTTGAAATGTAATTATAAGTTTTTGTGTATCACGTTGGCTTCCTATTAAATAAATAAATAAAGAAATAAATAAATAAATAAATGAATAAATAAATAAATAAATAAATTGCAACGTTATATGTTACAACATCTCTTTGTACTATACATACCATTATTTTATCTGTTAAAAATTATATAGCTGATTTATCTCTCTTGCACTCAATTCAGCAATTCCTCAATGTACTTAAAAACTTAAAAATTGAGAAATAAATCAAAAACAAAATAAAAACCTTAAATAAAGTGTCATATTTAAAAAAAATATATCTTGAAACATTTCTCAAAGAAATAAAACAAATGTGTTTATTTATAAGTTTTTATTGTATCCTTCACGTAAACTTGTGTAGAATGTATGAACATGCTTTTAGAATATTGGCATACGTGCTCGCGTTCCGCCATACAACCACTTAGATGTTAGGCTTTAAATACACTGTGAAACACATATACATACACAAATAATATTTGAAAATTCTATGGTAATTCATACTTTTTCATGGTTTTTAGTGAAATGAAATGAAAATAACTAAAGCATTTGTAATTTCTGTACAGAATAGCACTACTTATTATTTTTCCTTTGTTACCGTATACTGTAGTTGTATAGTGTGAAATGAGCCTTACAAAGTGCGGATGCTACTATATTTATATTGTTACACAATCTTCTGCTAAGGATACAGCACTATGTGTAAACTTTAATATAAAATAACATTTTTCTTGTACCTTCACGTAATATATTAGTAAAATTTAGTTACTTTAGTTACGTCAGCCTGTAAAAACGCAAATTTATTGACTCGATTCCCACTCGGGGATTGTTTCATTTCCACTTTCTTTGCTTTGGCAATTAAGCAGGCGCAGCGTTGAATTCTGACACTGAACACAGTATTTGGAAGGGAAGAAAGTGAGGAACAGAGTGCCTTAACACTAGGTTCATTTAATTCAATCCCACTCAGAATATTAATTAGAAAATTTTGTTACATGTAACACCTGAACCTGAATGAATTTTGGAATAATTATTTTTATCATGGCTATAAATATGTAAGTCTGTTACATTTTTCTATATACTTGAGTTTTTTTTAATTTACTTTAATAAAATTTTAGAAATAGTGTTTAAAAAGTATTTCACAATTTTTTTGAAAGAAACAGGAATGTGTACGAAATATAATTTAAATTACCAAAATTTTTTAAAAAATATAATATTCTATGATAATTTTGTCTGTTTATACATCACAACTACTTGTCAAAATTGAATAAAACTTTGTGTCTTGTATAGTATAAAGTCTAAGCAGGACCTTTGATGCAGAATCTAAGTCCAACTAAATGGAAATATTTTTCTCATATAAAATCGAACCTACAACCATCGTCGGATACTTAATAATTACACTTTGATATAATTTTATACGTTATTTATATTATATTAATATTATTTAACATAAATGACGTAAGAATTTCCCTAACATCTTGTAAGAACACGACGAAGCTTTAAGAAAAACTCGGAGCAAGTTTACAAAGTTCTCGTCGCGTACAAAGTGGAAGTTATGGAGGGTTTGTTCACGCATAAAAATGTAATATCAATATGCTATTTTAATTTAATTGTATATTTACTTTAATGTATTTTATTTTTATAATATAATATTAAGTATAATTTCATGCATAAGAAAATATTGAAGGTACAATGTAGAAAGATTTTAAGGCATTTGCCACTCAATTGTTTAAATCCATTGGAAAGAGGAAAATTTACATTAATTATGTGCAGAGATTAGAGAGTGTAGAGAATAAATCAAGAAATAATAATTCATTTATTTAGGTTATATATATAGATGTTTTTATAAGGTAAGATACCTATAACAGAACGTAGAAAAGAGTATAGCAAAGAGCTTTTGCCTACATGTTATTCTAAATAACCTTGCGAAAAACGTGTGAGGAATATTAAAAAAAGAACCATTTCCACTTAGTTCTGATAGCATTGAAAGCACCTAAAAGTTAGAAAGCTTTCAAATCTTTGAAAATATCCACCAAAAACTAAATTTATATCACGAAAATCAACGCTACTTACGTATTTTTATCTCAGCTCTAAGAGTATATTCGACACAAGGCACAAATCAATTTGTAGGACTAAAAACTTTTTAGACTTTCAAGTTTGAGAATTTCGCTTTTAGAAACTTTACAGACAACTTAGTGTGATCTCATCTTCATAATATTTGTTTGATTGAAATATACTCGTACTTGTAAATGTATTGAAAAGTCGAGTGTTTTGATATACAAGGTTAAATTATATTAAATTATTAAATGAAATGTTAAAATAAAGGTCTAAATATAACATTTAAAAAAGCAAAAAAAATTATAACTTGAATTTTATTTTGCGGCATTACTATAGTAATAATTGATTTAAACTAAAAGAAATTTAAAAGTAACAAATGACAGAAAAAGAAACTATACTTATTAAGAATCGTAAGTTATTCCAAATGTATAAAGAGTTCCAATAATATCGGATATAATTCTCGCCCTATTTAAAGCTATGTTATTTAAATTTGTAAAGACGTAATTTAACAATGTAATGTGTAATAAAGCTCCACGAAATTATGGCAGACATGGCTTATTAATCAGCTTCAAACTATGCTATATTAAAATTTTTAGAGGTTTTCTGTAACCAAGAAAATAAGTAGCTATATATATTTTTATCGTAAATGGCCAATCTCGAGTGCGGTAACATATTGATACATATTGTGGTATACGACAAAATAAGCTCTCACTTAGCCTAAATTTCATGAAAAATTAATGAAATATAATTATAGTAGAATATTACTATAGATTTGATGAATTTTGATGTCGTCAAATGATTTCTTAGATTTTTGATTTCCCTTGCGAACCTCGATGAATATACAGACACACAATAAAACATATTGTGACAAACTGATCCTATAAGCATATAGTATCATTATAGAACTAACATAGTACGAACGCTTAAGGATATTAAAAAAAGTTGTTTCTCCATCCATTAAAAACATACTTATAATTTGAACATATACAAGAAATATTTTATTATTTGGTCACTCATTTCCAAAGTTATCAGTCATACGTCGGTTGACGGCATCCATCATTAATCTTCAAGACAATACTCGTTTAGTTGCCAAATGGCAAGTGTAGCATGCTCAGTGCCGAGTGCGCTTGAAGCGATATTTGTTATAAAGCTGTAAGATTGGTGCCTTTCTTTAATTTTTCTTTAGGTTTCTTCGGATTTTTTCCTAACTAATGATAGATTTTTTGATAACTAACAATATTTGGAAAAAGTTGTCGTGGCGCAGAGGCGCAACGTCTGCCTGTAACGCGACTAGCATGACGGTTTCTGGGTTCGATCCCCAGTCGGGGAAGATGGATTTTTCTATTTCCATTTTCTTCGTTCTGGCAACTAAGGCCGCGCTTTGCCTTAGTTGCGTTGAGTTCCGCCACTCAACACGCAATGCCTCGAAAACGGCGGAAAGCGGGGACGAAGTAAGCAGGGACTAAGTAACGGAGTGTCTTAACACTAGGTTCGTATGGTTCCTGCAGTTCCCTCTGCCTACCCTGCCATGTGCGGGATAAAAGCGTTAAGCTAAAAAAAAAAACAAATGTATATAAATTATTTGTGCTAGGATTATTTTTGATTTTATTTTTTCTATTTTAAAATTTTACTTGCCATCAATACATAGTAGAAACATGGCATTGTAAGCTCAAGGGGTGTACGTTCGTTTCTCATTCAGATAAATTAATTATTTTAATTTGTCTGGATGATTTCTGGATACGCAATGTGTCGAAAATTTATGTTTGTTTACAAAATTGGCTGCTGAATAACCTGCTTTATTCTACACAGAGACAAATAGACAGTTTGCTTTGTGTCGAAGATATATAATAAGTAAAGATTAAAATGTTAAATGAGCGTAGTGTCATTATAAAACTTATCCAATGCTCTAAATACTCTATAGGTCACAATTTAACTTTATTATTGTACACGATAGTTGTGACTTCGATCTCCACTTGAGGTAAGAACAACTTTTAATTGAAGTTGAGTTACGTCACTTAGAAAATAATGTTTCAAACACAAAGCTCCTATATGCGTAATGAAGCGAAGAGAAAAAAAAATATTTTTAATTATAGACAGCTAATTTTTTAAATATTGTTTTTTTATTTTTCTATCAAACTGCTAAACTGCTTTCTTTATATTTGCCAGATGAACATAACTAGTACTTAACATAAAGATTAGGAAATATCTTGATTTTCAAAAACATAGATCAGGAAAAACACATGAGTACTCCCCGGAGAGTAGTGTCATTATAGTGTACGCAATATATTAACAGGCTAATGACAGAGGACGAGGCATAAAATATATGCAGGGACCGAGCGTTGGCTATCCATTCTCTCTGACTATCCCGCTAGTGATAGAGTGTGAAGTCATACATATATACATACATAGTGTGAAGTCATACATGTATATATACGGATAAATACATACTATTTAATGTTTATTAACAGTAAAGTATGTATAACCTTCCACTTTTTTTCTAAGCAATGCACGCGCACGACTTAATACCATATTTGACCTACAAATCATAAAAATTAAAATAATTAATATATACTATACCCCTGACCAAGAATTGAACCTTGAACCATTAGAATAATGTATTGAATAAAAGAAATATCTATAACTTTATAATACTTTTACTTAATAAACAGTAAATAGATTTTATTGCGTGTTAAAAGTATCATAAACTTTTACGTACTGGATCAAATGCTTTAGTTTATATTTGCCAAGCGCCGATAAGATTAGAGAAAGTTTTCAAAGTTACTCTAAGATTTCCTTTTAGCTCAACCGGCAGATTTATAGTATGCTTTCAGTATAATATATACGTATATATATCTTTTGGAGTAAGAAAATATATAAAAAGGTTATTTAAAATACTGGCAAGTATTTTTGGTTTCGATACTATCGAGTGTTTGCATTCACTTGATTCATACTTTTTCATATAAATTAGTTTAAAGAGCATATATTTCTATAGCTAATCTAAAATCAAACAACGAATTTGAAAAAGTATGTAATAATTTCTTTCTGATGTTAAAAGTTCATTATTATATAGTTCATAATTAGATAAGTTACATCTACTGAATTATTTAAGAATTTGTGTAAAGCATATGAGCATTTAACAGCAGAGTGATGAAGAAAGCATGGTTTATTGGCCAAATCGCTTGGACGGCTGCTTAAAGGTGCGAGTTCAAACCCCGCTGCATTAAATTTTTTAATGATTTATTTAAGTATTAAACAAGTGAATTATTTTTTTAACAGAAAATCAAAATAACGGGAACAGAGAAAGCGAAGTAACAGAGTGTCTTAACACTAGGTTCATGTGGTTCCTGCAGCTCCTACTGCCTACCTTCCAATATGCGGGATAAAGCGTGAAGCTATATAAAAAAATCGAAATAAATGGATATTTATTAAGACTCCGTAACAGCTGAAATGGTGCTATTTGAACTAAATCGATATTATTATACTTCAGGGGTCATCTGGATTTAAAACAGCGAACAAAATCCTACAACCAAAACTTGATATATTTTAAGAAGAAGACAAATACGTTAGGAACAAAAATAGATAAGACACTGCAAAATAGAATTTATAGTAGATTTTTAGGATTTAGCAGGTGCAAGAGGAAATAGATTTTGCCCGAGTGAGCATTGATAACGTTCGGAATACTCGATAACGGACGGAAGCGGAAAAAGAAAATGTGCGGAATTACATGTTTGAAAATTAAATTTTTAAATTTTTGAATAAAAATAAGATATTATTCTAGCATTATTACAGCATTTAAGCATTTTTCATTTCTTCAGTTGTGTTTAATTTCTAGTCGAAGGAAGTATTATATTTAAATTATTTCTAGGCCAACGCTCTAGTACATAAAGGTTGACATTAAGTCACGTAAGTTATCCTGAAACGCCTCGAAAATTTGATGGAAAGTGGGGAAAGGAACGTGTTAGCAATATATTCACTCTGTCTACTCCGTTATGTAGGAAAAAGCGTGAAGTCGCTCTATACATATTCTTAAATTATCTCAATTACGTCTCAGGCAAAACATACCCTAATAATACTTAGTTTGATCTAATTGTATGTGACCTTGCATATTAAATGTTATTATTCAAAGATGTAAATCAAAACTTTCATAAACTTAAAAGGATAGAAAAACAAAGTTTCGATTTATTTAACAAGAATTCATTTTGTGGGGCTGTTTTTCAATTCAGTTTAACATAATGCAGAAAGCAAACGGAGAAACGGAGAAAGCAGGGACTAAGCAACGGAGTGTCTTAATACTAGGTTCCCACAGTTCCTGCAGTTCCCTCTGTCTACCCTGCCTTGTGCGGAATAAAGCGTGAAGCTACAAAAAAATAATGCGTTAATATTATATTAAGTTAATAATTTGTGTGAAACAATTTACTATTTTTATACTGATAACAAGTAATAAGGATATAAACAAAATATTTTAATTCAAAACAAATTAAGAATTATAATTCATAAAAATATAAAGTAATAATGAAAAATATACCTCAATTTCACAGTTGAATTCGTTCCGGAAATCATTAATTACGATAAAACCGCAGTCCATTTTGGTCGTGTATCGATCAAGTATATAAGTAAGATCTGTTTTTGTCCGGAATTCATTGTGTTAATTTCCCAAGAGCAGTACTATCAATCAACGTCAATGTCACCTTTAGCGGATTCGAGCTTCACTTTTACCAATCACGAAAACTATTTGGCTTTAAATCGTTACAGTTCATTTGATAAATATGTAAGTGGTTAAGGAAATATTTAATGTAATTTATGTCCTTATTTATGTAGGATAGGTAAGGAAGGTGGGTCTTTCTCTACTTTGTACATAAATAAATACCGCGCTTTGTATAATAGCGAGGAAAATGAAATTAGTTCATTTGTCCAGAGTGGGAATTGAACCTATAGTCCTCTCCTTTATAGTCAGAAGTTATATCTATACGTATATACTATAACTAAAGCTATTGATATAATCTTTTTTATTATATAGTATGTTTTTAGTACAAATTTAATATTTCATTATCAATGTTCTACGATTTTTGACATTTTTAAATAGTTTTATTATATTTACATATGAAAACAAAGACGTGAAATCATAGACAAATGAAATCAAAGAAAAGCGTCACTTCGTAGTCTTAACTGAAGTTAAGTTACTCTGGAATTTATATTTAATAGTAATTAACAATTAGTTTAGGTGTTAATATTTTTTTATTCTTTTTTAGCTTTATTCTGCTCATACCAGGATAGATAGAGGGAGCTGCAGAAATCATGGGAGCTTAGTGTTACGACACTCCGTTCCCTACTTTCCGCTTTTCGTAGCATCGCGTATTTAGTGGCAAGACTCAACGCCGCGCTTGCCTAGAGCGAAAATAATGGAATTGAAATAATCAATCCCCCCCTAGTGAGAATCAAACCCATAAACTGTCTCGTTTACAGGCTGATGCTGCCACGACGGAACTTAATTTTCTCACTTTATGTTTTAAAATTAATTAAAATAGGTTATAGAGGAAACTTAGTGCTAAGACACCCTGTTCCCACATTTCACTCATTTACCACGAAAAATGTATAAGTAAATTATAACATTTTTCCTCAGACATTAATATTTATTATGAATAGTATAATTTTTAAATAAAATATTTGAACATGTTGAACGTTTAAACGGAGCTATTTGGCAAGACGCCCAACCAGGAACGCGGTTCCGCGATAATTGCAGACGCTAAGATTTTAGTTAGTAACTATTAAAAAGATATTATCCAGTTTTAGTTCAGCATTCGTATATATAATAGTTTTAATTCTATTAAGTGAAGTGAAAAGTGTAATTAAATAAATGCAAGTTACACTGAGATTTAAACGACGACTTGGCATCATTTAGATTCGTTTTATAAGCAATTTAAAACTAGGTTTACTAGTTTTTAGACTGAATTTAAAATTAGTTCTGAAATAGTTTTCGTAGTTTTAAACAAGGCTATCGTTAAAAGGTGAAAATATGTCTGTAGCTCGCTCAAGCTGCTTCTATTGTGAAGTCTATTTAAATCCTTCTTATTACGTTTATATTTAATATTTTCTAACATTGTGCTTATATACAAATTACATAATTATTTTATTATGTGATACATTATGATATTTCTTTACCTATTATATAAAAACTTGATCTTATACATTATTTAATTTAACTCAAATATCTTTGGACAATAGCGTTTTAACTCCTACGATTTCGTACATACATATTTACGTTTGAAATAGGAAACCTTTATTTGTAATTTCAAATATATGTTAATATATACAATATGATAAAAAAATGACGATGTCAATTTTAAGGTTAAATTATTTTATCTATAAGATATTCGTGTCTTTGGTAATAATAAAGATCGTTAAGCATAAACACCTTACACAACTGGTACAGGAAAATAGCAATAAAAACATTTCTTAAATATTATAAACGTAGATGATGTAATATATATTTTTTGTTAATTTTATTTCATATTTGTCATTTTTCTGCTGTATAAAGCTTCGTTACTCTAATGCTCGATATAATATACTTACAAACATATATAGTGTTTATATATAAACATTTATATATATGTACACGTTTATCTCAGGATTGTGTGGAGTTTGGAGACCTAAGTATATTAATAAATTCTCTTTACCTAACCTGCTATTTGCTAAATTTATTAAGAACTTAATATAAGAGAACCAAAATACAAATATAATGACACAAAAAATAATAAAACCTTAATAAAGCGTAATGTAACTTACGTCACTATAAAATAATGTTGAAAGCCTTACCTTATATTTTAAATAAAATATTTAAAATCATATTAAAATAAATTAACGAGCACTTGTTACAACGTCATCTTCTCCAGACATCCATCTTTCAAATTCATAACAGGACAAACAAATCAAATCAATCCTTTAATTTTGAAGACTTCAACAAGCCAATTTAAATAATAAAGTTACTTCGTTCTGTCGTTTTTGATTGAATAAAACTTGAACGATTTAATAAAAATTCAAATATTCTTGTTATTTAATTAAGCACCCTTATAAAGTAACTTCCTTAATTTAACACGAAATCTTTGATTCCAAACACTTTTTCATTACAAAATTATTATAATGGGTATAAGATATCAATTTTTAGTAAGTTGAAAATTTATTAATATACTAAGTTATTTATAAAAGTTAGAAGCTTTATATTACTTTGTAACTTTCTTGATATTTTAGACATAATATTGCCAAGTTTGTTAATCTTATATTAATGCTTTGGCTTAGGCTGAGCTAGGCTTTTGAAGTGGGAAGATGCTGATACTGTAACATGTTGAAGAATATTTCAATATGAATTTTAATTAGAAACTGTATGGATATTGGTGTATATATAGTAAAGTCTAAAATTTATTAAAAATATACTGATATATTCTTAAAAGCTCAGACCTTGAGCCGTATATGTTATTTATTTTATAGAATTTTCAAGTGTTGTAAGGATATTTGGAATTATAAAGCTTTTTTCCTAATAAAATCCATTGAAAATAAAAACTTGAAAGCTCAATTGTTAATATTTTGAGACAACTGAGACTTTTAGGATCACTTCACACATCTTCAGTGTGGATTAGGTACAAGTTTTTATACTAAAATTAAGGAACTTTTTTGGTATTCTTTTTTCTTCAAGTTTTAAGATCCCGCACACAGCAAAGTAGGCAGAGAGAACCTAGTATTTAGACACACCGTTTACTATTTTCCACAAATTCTAGTTATATAGTGAATTGCGGAAATCAACGCGCTTGATCATTAATTTTGTTAACAAGACAATGAAATTGAATCGAACCCTTAACTGCGTTTATAGTCAGTCGCTATGCTACTGCGCCACAACGCAATGAACGCATTTGACCTAATAATACTATTTAAGCACTATGTAGAATAGCTCAAAAGTATATATATTTTTAAAGCAAAAAACAAATCATAAAATTAAAGATTCCAAATACATTACCGCATGCAAAATGTATTTAAAAGCTATCAAATGACAGAGATAAGCGGCGCTGCAATCTATCTTCCGTGCGACGTGTGTGAAATAGCGACGGTAATCGAAACTCGTTTGTACCATCCATCTACATATCCCCAGCATCCAGAAACTGCTTGCAATCATCTGCGGCAATTTTTAAGATGCTTATCCGAATATGCGGTTCTTTGTTCTTAACAAGAGGTTTTGGACGGCTTTGTTCAGTTTTTTTATTTTAATTTTTGCTTTCAGTTACAATATTATACAATAAAGTTGCCTGTGTCATAATATAATGTTTTACTTTTTTTCTTTAAGCATGATTCTACTGAAAGCAATAAAGTAAAGAACAGAATAGACCAGAATAGAACATAGGAACTTTATGCAGAGTAGACAGAGAAGATCTGTTAATAAGCTATATTCACCTTCCGTCTGTTCAGAGAAATGTCGCACCTGATGTCGTAATTTGATAGACTTGTTTGAAATGTGAACAGAAAAATTTTTTTCAATTATAAGTGAATATTATTGCATTATTAGAAGAAACTAATTGTATATAATATATTCAATAATACAATAAATATGGTGTCGTGACAAAGTGTCATCAAAACGAACCTTTTTAAATCTTACCTTTAGAAGGAGCAGTTATAGTAAAATATAATTTTTTTAGGTGTTTTTTTTTGTACAAAGCTAGGAAAAATACTTTTTTTAGAAAATATTTGAAATCTAATGTCTATATTTTAGAGGCTTCTTAGAGGCCGGAGTTCAATGCTGCTACGTTAAATTTTACTTTTAAACAAGAGTGCTAAAGTAAAAATAAAACAAAAAAATATGGGAAAATGCATCTCGTATTACATAGTGCTAAAGGCATTCTACTATAGTATTGGTTCGCTAAAAAACTTTTACGCCACTCTGAAAAATGTCGCAAAAAGATTGAGTGCATTTTCAATGTACGTACCAGATTCAAATATTCTGTACATATATAGGAATCGTAAGAGAAGTACAATTACTAGTACCAATTTAATTTTATCTTCACGCTTTATGCTGGATACAACCCACCTATGGTAGACGCAGTAAAATTAGTGTAAAATATTCTATTCTCCACGTTTCTTGCAAATTATGGGAAAATAAAAATATCTGTATCTTTTTCTCTACCTCCATCTCTCTCTATTTCTCTATCACTCTCTGTGTATAGTTAGACCTTAGATATAATAAATTCTTTGTTTTTTTAATTTATACTATATGTACCCTTTATCATACAATTTTTGGTGCTTATTCCAAATTCATATCATGTTTTTTTAAAAAAACTAAGTATTTCCTACGCGTATCATCATCACACATGACACCAAAATCTATGACAACAACATACTAAAAATTCAATTGAATTCCCCAAGCCTTTGAACTAAAAAAAGGCTTCTATTTTTCACTATCAGGATGCATACTCAAATTGGATTAATTAAATCGGATCTGTAAATGGTGAGCCCAAATATAAATTTGGATAGGGTCGTATTTTAAATTGGTTTTCCGAAATAAATGAAATTAAGTCAGCTATGTTTTTTAAGGGACGTGTATATATCGAAGAGTTACGTGCGAAATGGGAGAAAAATATGTATAAAATCTATGAAATTCACTGGATTTAGAATGTATGTATATTAAAAATATTGGGTGGCAGAGTGAGAAAAATGACATTGCAATTTGGCTCATTGTAGTCGAGTATAGTATATTTTATTGAATATGAATATTTTTTATAGCTTCACGCTATATCCCACACATAGAAAGATAGGCAGAGGGAACCGCAGGAACCGTGGGATACTCCGTTTGTCACTTCCCGCCCTTATTCACATATAATATACCAGTCTAATATATAATTTTTGTAGATCGAATAGACACCGAAGATGTTTCAAAGACTCTTTATTCTGGTTAGAAAAGAAGAAGAAGAAACAATTTGGCATTCCATGGATTCACCGTGCGGGTGCCGGGCCTATCGTGTTGTAGGAAGAGGAGTTCCGAGCAGCGCTTGGGACTTGCGACCCAAGTGTAGGTTTAAAGAGCTCCTTTTAAAATGCATTAATGCTCACCTTCAATATCCAAGCTCCTCCCACTGGTTAGGTAACCAAATTTTGAATGATACTACCAAAGCCACCCTTAAAGTGCGTTCTAGAAATGAATTTGTCATAGTTAGAGACAAGCCGAGATCTTTTAGTAAACTATATAGAGATTTCGCTGTTATATCTCTCGCTCCTACTTCTACCGCATATAAGCTAGCTCTAAACCTATTCCTGGTCAGTTCGTTTGTAAGATCGAAATACTTATTGAATTTAAGGTAGTGGTTTTTCGGGATATTTGTTTTCCACTGAACTGTAAATTCTACCAGTACTACGCCTTTTTGGCTTCGACAATAAAGAAAAATATCCGGTCTGGATGATGACATACAAATATCCTCAGGGATTATATACTGTTTCTCTTACGTGTCCATCACAAGTGTCCAATCAGGAGCTGGATCTAAAATGGAGAAAGGCTTTTGTGTTTTTTATAAGAACCTTTTTCACAAGGTCTATTGAGCGTTTGCTGGTTGTTATGTTTCTCTGTGCTCTTGCTACTGAAAGATATATATGACGCATTTACACGTTGTCAAGTAAAAACTTGACAGTTTATGCTGAAGCTGTTTGTATAGCTTTCAGTCTTTGATATCATGTAGGTTATAGTTGAATTTGTAATTCTTAAGCCTCGTGCAGTCTTTAAAAAAAAACGTTTTAGAAAAAATTGGTTAACAACAAGTACTACATACTTTGAATTAACACAAAGAAACGATAGTGAAATGTTCATGTAATCTTTAACTGAATGAGTTACATATGACTGAATCATTTTTGAACGAATTATTAATCTTCACTTAAAGATGGAAAAATCGAAAGCTTGGAATGTTTTATGTAACAAAACTTGGTAAACTCACTACAAAAAGAAAGCTATGTTTCTAAAACAATACGAACTTTAAGTAGGTTACATACTAATAGGATAGTCTGTACTCACCCTAAAATTTATAGTAATAAAAAAATAGAGCAGATAAATATAATACTAAAAATGAATTTATCCAAAAATAAAAGAAATTAAATTCAATTTTGTTAAAATTTTGCATTACTAAATTACACTTTCTTATTTTAAATTTAGAAATATCTCTAGATGCGGTCATGATTTCATAAGTTACTTACACACTCCGGTATAACGCGAGTGCATCCGTGCATACTACAAACGTGCATAGTATTTACATAAGTACATACTTAAATATGTAGACGTTAAATATGTAGTGTGTAGTCTTTTATCAACTTCATCTATATTTTATACCACGAGAGGATAACTTTTATTCCCTAAGGCTTCGTATTTTAAAAAGAAAAAAAAGCCCTTTCAAGATCACTTTGTTGTACGCTTTTCGTTCGTCTGTCAAGATTCACAGTTTCTGTCATTTATCTCAAGATTGACGATACAAGTAAGCAAAATATACATACAAGGCAGTTGTCTTTGACCTATAATAAAATTTGACCGTATTTTAGATGAAAACATTATCTGTCAGAGAAAAACACTAACTCCAATTTTACTGAATTTATAGTAAACAAATTAATTTATAGTAAAAAAATAATGTACAGTAAAAAAAAATTATTAGCCTCATATATGTGGAAAAGGTATTAAAAATATCTCCACACACGCGAGATAATACAAAAATATGCGAGATAATTTTACACACACGCATAATAAATACGCTGCAAGCACACAGACATAGTTCAGTTTATCAAATTAACGATTGTCAAGTTCAAGCGAGTAAGTGACAAATTAAAATATAAGTAAAAAAAATGCAAGATAATTTGTAGTTTTATAAAATTTTACTTAAAGTAACGACAAATATTATATATACTATATATTTCTTATATAGTATATTATATATACTATATAAGAAATATATCATATTTGTGTAGTTATGACAAGATTAAACACAATTTTATGTTATTTCAGTGATACGATTTCATAGGTTACAAATAATACTTTACCAATATATTTCAGTTCACTATTGACATATTAAAAAATATTCTAAAATAATGAACAAAGACAAAAAAATTACAGACATTGTTGTAGCATCTTTTTATTATTATTGTTTACATTATTTAAAGTAAAACTGTATATCTTATTTATTCTAGTCGTTACAAATAATTTCCATATACGATTATTTCAAATACACGAAATATTTGTTGTGGACTTTATAATGAATTTACTGGATTGAACTATTTTACTTTTGATATATAGTTTATAAAGAAATAACATTAAAAACCGTCGTGGCGCAGTGGCGCGAGGTCTGCCGGTAACACGACGGTTTCTGGGTTCCATCCCCAGTCGGAGAAGATGGATTTTTCTAATTTCATTTTCTTCGCTCTGGCAAACTAAGTAAAGCACGGCGTTGAGTTCCGCCATTCAACACGCAATGCCTTGAAAAAGGCGGAAAGCGGGGACGGAGAAAGCAGCGACTACGCAACGGAGTGTCTTAACACTAGGTTCCCACGGTCCCTGCAGTTCCCTCTGCCTACCCTGCCATATGCGGGATAAAGCGTGAAGCTAAAAAAACATTACAAAAAGAATTCAAAAGAAAAATTTGAAAGCGGGAACGGAGAAAGCAAAGACTAAGCATCGGAGTGTCTTAACACTAGGTTGCTATGGTTCCTGCAGTTCTCTCTGCCTACCCTGCCATGTGCGTGATAAAAAGCTTGAAGCTATAAAAAAAGAACTGAATAAACACATAAACAAAACTGTAAAGTGGTTTAATAGAATATATTAATTAGACTATGTTATTGTAAGTAATAAAATATATGCAATTACATTACAGGTGCTGCAAATGAGCACAATTGTGTTGTGTTAATTAAAAATATGTATGAATGTACTATTTGCAGAATGATCGTTTGAGCTTTCGTGTGGGCTGTAAATTGTAAGCATTCTTTAGGTTTTCCAGGAAATGTTCTATTGAATCCTAAAACTTCTGAAGGGACATATCAAAATTAGCTTTATTTGGCTCGTAATTTTTGGCAAATAACAATAATAGAAGAATTTTGTATTTAAATATATTATTACACTTCCTGCAATACATGGCTATGCTCTCAAGATAACTATGAGATCATAATTTTATATGACCGACGAAAGCCTTCGTCTATAATTGAACTATTAAATTTAAATAAGATATTGTTAAAGAAAGCGGGGAACGGAGTGTTTTAGCACTACGTTCCTACAGTTCCTGCGGTTCCCTTTGCCTACACTGCTATGTGTGGGATAAAGCGTGAAGAGTTATAAAAGAATTAAATGAATTGCAATTCCAGTAGTAGTTCTTGAAATTATCACGTACAAACAAAAAGATTTTGAAATTCATATACACACATATGTAAATACGCGTATATAAATCACATTTTAAGTGAAAACCGCGACAATTCATTACGATAATTGAGTTCTTTGAACTCACACCCTTTAACGTTAATTTTAATTAAACACTATTTTACAAAATTGAGAGATGTTATTATTAACTTATTCGCTAGAACGATAGTATATTGAAAATCAATAGTAGTATAAATGGTGTGTTAATAATGTAGCTATTTTTGTTCGAAATTCATAAATACATTGTGGCAGTATAAGACACGTTCAGCGATATTAATTACTTTCCTACGAGAATTTGTATAAGCCTTTAAAAAACAGTAAGGAACTATTTCTGATACTTTTGTCTTGTGATAATTTTAATCACAGTCAACGTGTTGAACGAAATATTTAAGATAATAATATATATATATATATATATATATATATATATATATATATATATATATATATATATATATATATATATATATATATATATATATATATATATATATATATATATATATATATATATATATATATATATATATATATATATATATATATATATATATATATATATATATATATATATATATATATATATATATATATATATATATATATATATATATATATATATATATATATATATATATATATATATATATATATATATATATATATATATATATATATATATATATATATATATATATATATATATATATATATATATATATATATATATATATAAGTCTACTCGGACATAGATTCCTCGTAATTACATGAAATGACATAAATCACTCAAAAACAGTACTTCAGGGTAGTTCCTTTCCAGTACGGGCCGTTGCCTACGTGCAACAACCAATATTCTTTATTGCATTAAAAAAAAAAAGAGAAATACATAAATACAGAAATATCATTAACAAAGGTGGACTTATCTCTATAAGAGATTTCTTCCAGCCAACCTGTGAAAGTGGATGAAAGCAGAATGTACGAGAGGACAGAAAAATGCAATATAAGGTTAAAAAAATAATAATAGAAAAATCAATACACAAGGCATAGAAAATATACATACATACACAAACATAAGTAAATAGACATATACTTATATAAATACATACATATATATACATACACACATACATATATACACAAAAAAATATAATATAAACGAAACATAGTTAAATTAAGATTTCAGATACTATGAACTTCATTAAGAAAGTGTTTTTTCAATAATGATTTAAATGAAAGAATAGATTGACTCTCTTGAATGGCCTTGGGCAGTTTATTCCAAAGTAGAGGAGCCTGTACGGAAAAGGACTTTAGGAGAAATTTGGTATTGCTCTTAGGAATGTCTAGCGTTGGTAAAACACCAGACCTTCTCGAGCGTGTAGGAGCGGGAAGGATTTTAAAACGGGAACGTAGGTAAGGAGGGAAATTTTGGTAATTGATTATCTTAAACAAAAGAGAAAGGATATGCATATCACGGCGAAAACGAATAGGGAGCCAATTAAGCT
Organism: Dione vanillae; assembly: GCA_037178615.1. Classification (NCBI taxonomy): domain Eukaryota; kingdom Metazoa; phylum Arthropoda; class Insecta; order Lepidoptera; family Nymphalidae; genus Dione; species Dione vanillae. Next base: position 207,919 of record JAZFAU010000209.1, on the reverse strand, counting down.
GAGCACGAAAATGGGATACGTGGTCATACTTACGAAGACCGTAAATAAAGCGTATAGCGAGATTTTGAAGACGCTCTAATCTGTTAAATTGCTCCTCAGTCACATCCAAATAGCAGACATCGGCATAGTCGAGAATTGGGAGAAGGAGACATTGCGCTAGCATTACTTTTGTTTTATGGGGGAGAAAGAATTGGAGACGCTTAAGAGAACGATAGGAGAAATGCATACGTTTACTAAGTTCGCTAATGTGGTGTGTCCAAGACAAATTGCAGTCAAAAATTAGACCCAAATTCTTAACTTTATCGTAATATGGAATTTGAGTTCCAGAATATATAACCGCGGGTGTTGCATTCCAATTAATTTTACTTGCAAGTCGGCTACTGCTGATTATAATTGCTTGCGATTTTTTCGGGTTTACTATTAGACCGAAAGATTCAGCCCAACGTTGTATAGCAGCTAGATCGTTATTTAAAATATTGATAACATCCGACAGTTCATGTGTATAGCCATGTCGATACAACTGCAAATCATCTGCATACAGATGGTAAGGAGAAGAGATGACTTTGGAAATATTGTTTATAAAAATAGAAAACAGAAGAGGAGAGAGAATGCCGCCTTGTGGAACGCCAGCAGTGAGATCTAGCCAAGATGACGTATGGTCATTCACTTTCACGCATTGTTGGCGACCGAAGAGATAAGAATGAAACCAGTTTATGGCTGAGGAAGAAAAATTTACTGCACGAAGAGAAGCAAGAAGTATGTCGAAATCAACAGAGCTAAATGCATTGCTGAAATCCAGTAGTACCATTGCGGTGAGCTTGGTGTTGTCCATGGCACACCGAATGTCCTCCGTAATATTCAGCAGTGCACTAACTGTGCTGTGGAAGGGACGGAAACCAGACTGGAAGGGACATAGGAGATTGTTTGAGGAGAGAAAGGAATACAGTTGGTTATAAACAATGGATTCAAGTACTTTGGATAGGATAGGCAGGATGGAGATAGGGCGATAGTCAGAGACTAAGGTGGGATTAGAGGTTTTAGGTAACGGAACAACATAAGCATTCTTCCACCGAGAAGGAAAGACATTACGTGACAGTGAGAAATTTATAATGTGGGTAAGCACTGGTGCAATGTTCTCCATCACGGGAAGAATCATCTCAAGGCTGAGATTGTCACTTCCGATGGCTTTAGTGGATAAGGAGCGAACATACTTCTTGACTTCATCTTCTGATACAGAGTTAAATACAAATAGGGCAGATTCAGGAATGTCAATACAAGACAAAGAAGAAAGTGTTTCCTGTTTTCTTTGGTTGTTAATACTTGAAGTAGGTTTACTAAAGAAGGAATTCAGAACATTAAGATCCACTGAAATATGATGGCGATCAGTGGATTTCCCTATACCAAGTGACTCTAAGAATTTCCAAACTTGGTCGTAAGATAGGTTTTGAATAGTATTGTGAATATAGCGGCGTTTGGCATCCCTACACATTCTGTTGCAAATATTACGCAGTCTTTTGTATGCAGCTAAATTTTCATCACAAGGATGTTTTTTGTTTCTAGATTTGGCCCGATCGCGCTTAGCCATGCATCTTTTGATAATTGGGGTCAACCAGGGCGCAGGTGCATGCTTCATTCGAACTGGTCGTATTGGCGCATGAGTGTTGTAGATATTAATCAACTCAGTAGTTAGTGATTCTACCATATCGTCAATGTTACTTAATGACATTATGGGTGACCAGTCGATGTTCTCCAAATCAGCTCTGAAGCGTTCCATGTCGATAAGCTTAAAATTACGCTGAAAAAATATTTTGCCTCTAACTTTAGGAGGGCGTAGCTTATATGAAAGGAAAATAAGGTCGTGAAAAGAGAAAGGAGCAGTCAATTGGCCGTGAGAGATCACAAGATCAGGCTTAGAGACTGAGATCAATGAATATCAATGAGGGAAGGCCTGCAGTTAGGAAAATAGTGCGTGGGAGAAGACATGGGTAAAATATGTAAATTGAGAGATTCATTAATTGCTCTTAACTGTTTACTTCTCGTGTCGTTTTTTAATAAACATGTATTTAAGTCGCCCATACAAATTATATGTTCATACTGTTGTGAAAAATTTTCCAAAATATCCTCCAGAACACTAAAATAATTTACTTTGTCATTGGGGGCATACAAGACACCGAGAAGAATTTTTTTATGGTGTAGAACTATTTCCAAGAAAAGGTATTCAAGAAATCCTACAGGTTGACTAGGAGAGCAAGAGATTACACTGGCAGGAATGTTGTTGCGAAGGTATATACCAACACCACCCCCACCCCGCTCAGTGCGATCATTCCGGAATAATTGAAAACCTGGAAGGAAGTAGCAAGCAGATGAAAGGCATGGTTTAAGCCAGGTTTCAGATATTAGAATACAATCGACTGTGCCGGAGCCAAAGGATGCGAGAAGATCAGTATAATGAGCAGGTATGCTCTGCGCGTTGATATGCACCAAGGAAAGAGAATCAAAAGGATTATTAAATATATTTGATAACTTTTCTGCAAGAGTATCTGTATCTGAAAAAGAAGAGTTATTACTATTAACACTATCATAATTGCTAGATGAGCAAGACAAGAACTCATCATCTGTGTTCATAGTTTTAAATTATTTAAAATATACAAAAAAAATATATATATATACGAATAATATATATATATATATATATATATATATATATATATATATATATATATATATATATATATATATATATATATATATATATATATATATATATATATATATATATATATATATATAATTTTTTTATGGTGTAGAACTATTTCCAAGAAAAGGTATTCAAGAAATCCTACAGGTTGACTAGGAGAGCAAGAGATTACACTGGCAGGAATGTTGTTGCGAAGGTATATACCAACACCACCCCCACCCCGCTCAGTGCGATCATTCCGGAATAATTGAAAACCTGGAAGGAAGTAGCAAGCAGATGAAAGGCATGGTTTAAGCCAGGTTTCAGATATTAGAATACAATCGACTGTGCCGGAGCCAAAGGATGCGAGAAGATCAGTATAATGAGCAGGTATGCTCTGCGCGTTGATATGCACCCAGGAAAGAGAATCAAAAGGATTATTAAATATATTTGATAACTTTTCTGCAAGAGTATCTGTATCTGAAAAAGAAGAGTTATTACTATTAACACTATCATAATTGCTAGATGAGCAAGACAAGAACTTATCATCTGTGTTCATAGTTTTAAATTATTTAAAATATACAAAAAAAATATATATATATACGAATAATATATATATATATATATATATATATATATATATATATATATATATATATATATATATATATATATATATATATATATATATATATAATATATATATATATATATATATATATATATATATATATATATATATATATATATATATATATATATATATATATATATATAGATATATATATATATATATATATATATATATATATATATATATATATATATATATATATATATATATATATATATATATATATATATATATATATATATATATATATATATATATATATATATATATATATATATATATATATATAAAAATTAAAAAAAATATTAAAAAAAAACTAATAATAATAATAATCCACGCGCACAAGTTGACTAACCAAAAAAATATTACACAAAGAAATTAAGAAAATAAGTCTATACTTAAGATGGATATTACATAAAAAGAAACGTAATTGTAAACAACCATATCATCTATATCGTTTTTACTCTATGACATTTCGTGATACGTCAAATGACATAATGTCATATTGAAAGTAAACAAATGTGAATGTTTAGTGTTTTTGGTTAACAAAAGAAACTTAAATATATGACAATAAAAACAACTAAATACATTAACTACACGAAACATCACGTATAATCCAACGAAATTGAGGAAATAAAAACATAACAGATACCCGACTAACTGTTGTTAGAGGATTTTGGATTTTGTGTGATTAACAGTTTGAGCTCCGACATAGAAGATATTTTCACCTTAGATTTGTTAGCCACTAAAACCACTATCATACCATCAGCTGACCAGCACTTCTTAATTCCAAAGTGTTTGCGAGCTGCGACGAACACTTCTTGGCACGACTTTGAAAGGAATTCAGTCAACGTTATTTTAGTGCCTTTTAACCTGGTCTTCATTTTCCAAACGCTGGACCGTACCTGTACACTGGAAAATCGTACAAGGATCGGCCTGGAGGAATCCTTTTTTGAACCGAGTCTGTGGCAATATTCAATTGAAGAAGAACCAACATCAGACAACTTCATATGCTTCGATAAAACGTCGATAGTCAGTTTTAAAACATCTTCGTCTTTCTCTTCTCTAACACCATGGAATAAAAGCACTTTTCTTCTTGAATGTGTCTCTAAACGATCCAGTCCAAGAGCTACCAGTTCAACCTGAGATTTTAATAGGCTGAGGGTCTTCCATACAAAGGCCTTGAAAGTAAAGAACTCAGCGGCCAAGGCTTTGATAGTGGGGGTGGGAGCTGCAGAGCTAGGCTGAGACAGATTCTTCTCAAATTCTCCCATTCTTGAAGAGAACGTAGCAGATAGTTCCTCCATGTTTTTGAGTAACTTTTCTACATCCATTATTAAGTTCTTTGTGCAGAAATTATGTTGGAAAGTGTAGTGGTAGTCAACTTAAGCACAGGTAATTAGTTTATAAACATATATGCTTAATAATTTAATTAAAAAAAATAAAAAAACTATAGAGAGTTAAAATACGTGTGTGCACTTTCGTGTCTACCCGCGAAACTCTCTCTTGCAAAAACTCTTCAATAGAAGGGTCTCGCTACGTTCAAATCTTGCAAAATTTTTTATATATCATATTTACTCGCTACTCGTTATGCCACACTACAGCGCTTAACTTCAATATTTAATAAGAACAATCATACTACATTTTATATTTCCTCCGATTGTAGGAACAACACATATAGGCACATAGGGCATCTCATTTATATTGAATTACGACATTCTCTTCTCCAAATTGAACCAATAACCACGGTATTAACATTCAACATCACTGAACCACGACAACTTTAAACTTTTGTTGCCAAAAAAGATATACATAAAGTCATGTAGTTTCAGCTGACCTACCTATATTTGCCATTCTGGTCGAGTGAGCGTGACACTTTAATAATCATATATAGTTTAAAGTAACAATTAAAACAAATTTATTTTTCACGTGCATTCAGAGAGTAATATAAATATATGAAGGCTAAAGATCTGCTGGGTTTTTGCGTTGTGGAAATAATGCGTACTTGCAATACTGTTAATAAATGACATTCGATTCGCTTTATAAATTAATGAATATTTGTAAGAAGCATGGGATTGAACATAGTTTAAAGCGATGTTCGTGTAATGTATATATATTTTTGACAAAGATATACAGTATATATCGTTTATAACAGGATAATCTACGCTTAGGAACTCCGAAACATGGTTACAGGGTAGGCAGAGGAAATCAAGTATTAAGACACTAAGTTTACCACTTTTCGTCAAATATTCACACATTGTGTGTCGAACAGTGGAACTCACCGCTACAGTTGTTTTGTTTTATTACAAGCATATTTTTAAATTTGACTTTGTCCCAACTATCAGATTTATCAAAAATATCAGTTCACATTATAAGGCGGACGTGTCGTTTAATATCGCCAAACAAAATTAATGAATATACTGATCGCTTTATCGCTTGAAAAAAAATTTCAATATTAAGTTATCACATGGAACTTAGTGCCACGTGTGTGAACATGTGTGCCAGAGATTTTTTGAGACATTACATATTTAGTGGCGGAACACAACGCCGCACCTCTCATCGTCCCAAAATAAGGAAATTAAATAATTATTTCCAATTTAAAATGGGATACTTGAGTAAAAAATGAATTATAATAATATTTATAATATTTTTTTTATCAGATTACACATCTTCCTCTCTTCAACAACGTTTTCCGACGTATATTTTAAGCATCATATAACATCATTAAGATAATTGAGTTAAATCTCCATTACAGACTTGTCTTGTCGTGTAAGGAATACCAAAAATATGTTTTTTTTCATGTATTATTTAATTATTGAAGCTTTTTATATAAGTTATAATTTTTTTTGGTATAATTTTATTGTAGAGTAAATATTATTTACGTTCCCTTCCCTAAGGGTATACAATAAAGAGGCACCGCAAAGGAGTATAGACGGTGAAACCTTTGCCAAAATTAAGCAACTAGAACAAAAAATAAAAATTAAAAAAAAAAAAAACATAAAAATATGAACCTGCACATCTTGCAAACTGTCCAAGCACTATGATCGTTAAGCCATGTGTTCTGCATCACGACGTGTCGAAAGTCTTATACGCTTTATATAACTTAATACGTTGTTAGCATCTCTGTAGAGCAGTTTTTATATTTTTTTATTATTTAATAAATTACATTAGTTATTTAAAAATAACACATTTAACATAGACGACAACTTGAAGCAACTTGTCGTGTCAAAATTTCGATCGATCATACAAAATTATATCTTTGTTAAGTGTAAAGATTTTCCTCAATTACCCTGAGATTTTGATGACAAAATCTGACCTGACAGATCTGACTGATCTGATCTGATCTGATTCTGACGTAGTGTGTAAATGATACGCCAGTGCAAATAGTATGCCAAATCACAATGATAATTTTTAAAACAGCTTCCAACAACAGATAAATTGATGGGCATACATAAAAACAATGATAGTGAAATTATAATATCCTTTTTTTTTTTAAACCAAGGAGACCTATTAATAATAAATATTGGAACGCATTACTCGATGACGTATAACGATCAACGATCCTCAGTAATAATAAGACTATTTATGAATTCTATATAATATTTTTGATTGATTTTTCTTACTATTAAAAAAAGTAATAAATTTTACTTGTCAAAATCTAAAAACTGATAAAACTTTTAAGTTATATATTAAATTATAACAATCTAATAAAACAAAAAGAGAAAATGGCGAAAGCTCCACCAAATAAACCACATTAGAACTTTACTCGAAGCTTTATAATTTACTTAATAACCGTTAAAAGTAAGGGTGCAGTCAATAGTAATGTTATCTTGTTTTACTGAGCGTGACTGAAACTAGCTAGTTTGAAGTTTCTAACACTTGCTATGAAGAAATTCTATGTAGCCACTTAAAGTGTTACATGTGAACTGGATCTGAAGGAATTACAACAGCGTAGCATGCTATCTGCATGGAAAAGAAATTACTTAGCATGCCATGGATTTACGGTGTGGATGTCGAGGCCGTCACGTTTTAGGGTTGTCTCTCTCAGAAGTACACCTAGGACTGGCTACCAACAAGTATTCATAAAGGAGCCTCGAGTATTTCTTGAAATACTTTGCCTACTGTTATCGATTTGTAGTAAGAAAGAAAAATGTGCTTTTGTTTCCGTGTCGGATCAATTTATATTATCTTACTCAAAAAATGTTTAAAAATGGGAAATAGCACTCTATTTACTCTTTGATATTTTTTATTTACAGTGTACACTATCAAAGCTGCAAAGAGATGTATCTCTTTCTCATTCGTTTATTTTTTTTAAATGAATGGTGACAAATACTTTTCTAGTAGTACGAGATCTATTCGTCATTCGTATTTATTGATGAATACCTCACGCGTTACGCAGCACGTATAAATATCGTTAAATGGGAAAAAGATCCTGTACCTAAACTATTGATAAATCTCACCTACTTTTTTGTATACAGCCTTGATATGTTATACCCTATAGGTAGTATTGACAACGGCCGCGTTGTCAGATACACAGAATATTAACCGCAAGTGTAACTCATACGTTAGGTTTAACCTTTCGTTTAGATACGTTCCAAATGCAAATATTTTATCATTTTTTATTCGGAACAAAATTTGTATGTATGAGGTACTCATCTACAGAATAAATTGTGACGTCGGGTACACGAGACTGATTTTGATTTTCTGAAGTATAACAAAAATAAAGCAAATGGTAAGTTAATAAGACTACTATTGCTTTTCTTTTCATCTGGCGTTCCTAACTACTTCTTAGCTAAGTCCTACAGTCTTAATTTAAGTAAATTTTAGCCAAATTAATCATCTTCGGAGAATGTCAAAATATAAAAGCTTTGTTGACTTCATACTCTAAAGACAATAAAGCACTACGTGCCGCTCAACAAAATAGCGGAAAAGTCACATCTTGTCTTACGAAAGCAAGCGAATTAAAATATTTCTTCGACTGGGAATCGAACCTACAACGCTGTTTTACAGCCTCAAAGTGTATAATAACATACATAAGCCGAAATAATCCATTTAAGAATTAACATTAAGCTGACGTAGTTAAAATTTCTACTGAAAAATTTATTATTAACGCTATTTTCATCGTCATTTAATCTCTTTTACTGAAAGACGGCATCTAATTTAATAACTCTTAATAATAAAGCCGTTGAGGCCTTGTCCGAAGGTCAGTGGAAATGTATTTTGATTTAAGAAACAAAATGTTACTAGAACAAGGTCACTTTTTACCTTCCAATTAAAAGTAAAGTATATTTCTATAAAAGAACCTAAAAAATATTATAGAGCAAAAAGAGAATGAAATATTTTAATTTTGGTCTATCTGATAAGAAGAAAATGTGTAGTGATGATTCTCTTCATTTAACAAGTAATTTCTCAGATATTGGTGACTGGAACAACTAACCTCTTGACATTAGATTACCCCAACTTATGTGGGATACTGGTGAAAAAATCGAAGTACCTACTTAACCTTAATAGTATAAAGCTAAATTAGAAAAGTATATATTCTTATAGCTTTAAAACTACTAACTTTATCTTATTTAAAACTCTTTGTAAGCCAAATAAATAATAAGTTAGTTTTATTCCATCAGCCAACGGGGTCTTCAACTAATGTTTAAAATGAGCATAAAACAGGACTTCCCCACGGGCCAGTGAGGGACGGAGCGGGTTTTAATGCGGCGCGCTGCTAAGCCGTCATAAACGTGTTTCGAATATGGTCGACCGGTAATGTTTTTGCCAACGAGTATTCTGTTAAAAACTGTTAACAATTTTGTTGTATTGAATATTATTGGACGTAATCGTTTGGTAAATTCATTGGTCAAATTTTTATATGTTTCTAAATATTTTTCTTTTCTTTATCTAACAATAATACTAAAACAGTTAAAAATCACACTATAATAAGTTACTAACGCAGTAGTTTAAAGCAGTTATTGAAGCAGCTACTGATATAAAAAAATATATAAACTAAAAATTATACTATTACGTGGTAAATTACTTATTGTAAGCATAAATATGCAGTTAAGTTATTTAAGGTGTAAAAGGACACCATAGTTGATCTTCTAGAATATAGTATAGAAGATACAGGACACATATAAAAGCATAGATCCCCCGGAGAATTTGGATCAACAAATAACGCGAACGATGTATAGTGTAAAACAATGACGACATATAAAATAATTATATTTTATCATATTTTTACTTACCTACAAGATCATTACAATAGTGATCACCTGAATTTGTTTACAGAAATATTCTGGGTGGACCTATTCGGTAACGTTTACGACCTTTGCGGCAAAGTGACATCAAAAACCGCTTAGCGAGCCTAGAATACTACCTCGGGGACGACCGCGTCGTTTCATGTTACATACAGTAGTGCGGGTTTTGTTCAAAAATGGATGTATTAGCGCTACTTTTAGTAAGAAAGTAAAATATATTTATATTTATATTATAAAAATATAAGTATATGAGGGCCGTCTGCCTGTAAACGAGACGGTTTAAGAGTTCGATTCCTACTCGGGAAAGATCGATTTTTCTATTTCCATTGTCCTCTCTCTGGAAACTAGGCAAAGCTGCCACTCAATATGCAATGCCTCAAAAGAGGGCCTCAAGAAAGTGGAGACGGAGAAAGCAGGGACTAAGTAACGGAGTATCTTAACACTAGGTTCATATGGTTCCTACAGTTCCCCCGCCTACCCTGCAATATGCGGGACAAAGCGTAAAGTAGCGCGTCTGTAACATGTAAGTTAGTATATGTATTTTAAGAGGATTAAGAGGATTCGTCCTCTTAGTATCTTCCTTTTAGCATAATAAAAGTTTTGATATTAGGAGTAAAATGTACGTATGTAAAGGCTAATGGCAGTAGAACTGACTGTGAGACTACATTGCTAGTTATCGTTAATGTTGTAAATAAAAGAATATTATTATTTTTTTTTTAGCTTCACGCTTTATCCCGCACAAGGCAGAGTAGGCAGAGGGAACTGCCGAGACCGTGGGAACCTAGTGTTAAGACACTTTAGTTTATAAATAGAGTTCGGTAAAAATAAACATATTGGCCAATCTTGCCAAGCTTGTCTTGTCAAATGTCTCAAAAAAAACGTCAAGTAGCACCTCTATAATATAAAAGTTTTTAAAGTTCGTTACAACTTTCATCGATATTTTATTAATAGTGTAAATATTAAACTTTAAGATTGTGGATTTAAATTATGGATTTAAATCTCGCGAGCGAGCGACGTGAGCCCATATAGGCTTGTTATAGCTACAGAAGCTTATGTATAATTATTCGAAAAGAAATATTTCTAATATGTACGACCTATTTTTACCACTCTGGCAGTATCTCTCGCACAAATTAATCATTAAAAATATTTTAATTAATTTTTGCTTTATAGTTTCCAAAAGAAATACGGTATACGAAGGGATATTTTAATTAACTTTTATTGAAGACCTATGACATTAAATTTGCAAATATTTGTATGAATATATAAAAAGAATACAACTCGAACACTTATAAATATAGAAATGTAACAAGTATTTTCATTTTAAAGAAAATATTTCATTTCTTTTTCACTGTCTGTGTTGAAATGAGAAAGTCAGAAAAAGTACGTTGGACGAACGCCGGAGTAGCATTTGCATGATTGCTGCATAGCGACTCACGTCGCTGTGGTAGAAAACAATGTCATTTCGTGTAGAATATGCTTTATTTGCTAAAATATATGTATATGTATGCATATGTAGGTAATTAGATATATAGTTGTATCACAAAAATATGATAATGGGGCTTGATTGTAGTGTCAAATTAATATGTAGCGATACGAGGTGAATTTATATTAAATTTTATAGAATTACGGCTTTGTTCACATATTACTTAACTATGACATGGTATTTATATTGCTATGAAATATGAAAATAAATTCATGGTATCTTTATAAAAGGTTCGATTCTTGATATTTAATAGTACCTTCATATCTTTGGTATACAAAAAATCAATTTAAACTGCCTACATAAAAATATGAAATACCTATTATATAAAAAAACGTTATATTTCTTAAATATACTTGCACCGCATAAGTATCATTTAAGTTAATTATAAACTTTTTAGTATTCAAATTTCCTTTAATCCTAGCCAAAACAAAGAGGATCGTAAGAGAAATAAAATCTATCGAATTGTTATAAATATATTTATAAATTCCATAAAAAGGCATAGCGTGTTAAAGGCTAATAGAATGAAATGGTAAACTACATTAAGGGGTCTGCAAACGTTGCAAATTAACAGGGGACTGATCAGATTTCCCGATCCAATGGACTACGAAGACCATCGCAATGCCAATCAAGGGGTCGACCCCTAGCTCTATAATTTGCTATTTGCGTGTTGAAAATTATATGTTTTCGATAGAAATTAAGGGGTCGACGCCATTACGTTTCTCGTTTTATTTTTATTTTGGTCATTGACTATTGTTTTTATTGTTATCTATATCTTTATCTTTTATGTGATAAATCGTTATTTATATATCATATTTGTATAATATTAATGTGTTTTGTAAATATAGGTAATGGTCAACATTAATCATTTTGTAAACATAGTTGTCACAATTTGACGCCATTTTGTCTACTCTAGCTGTAAGGAGGAAAGTTAAGTAAGTTCATGTCTTGTAAACACTTTTATAAGCAGTTTCTTTTCACGTATTTTAATTATTTTAATATTTTTAACTAAGCATATGGATTTGCATGACATTGTACTGAAATAAGTTTTAAGCATTCAAACCCTTACAACACAGATGCACCGTATACGACAATAAATGCAACGCATATGCTGAATTCTTAATAATAAACAATTATCAAAAAATTCATACCTTTCTTACGAAAAAATACGGCGTTGAGTTCCGCCACTCAACACGCCATGCCTCGAAAAAGGCGGAAAGCGGGGACGGAAAAAAAGCAGAGACTAAGCAACGCAGTATCTTAACACTAGGTTCGTATGGTTCCTGCAGTTCCCTCTGCCTACCCTGCCACGTGCGGGATAAAGCGTGAAGCTTTTAAAAAAAGTACGAAAAAATAATATATATGTTCATTTATATATTTAAGTTAGTCTTATAATCAGTGTATACGTATCGATTTTATAATTATAGGTTTGATTTACGAGAAATAAACTATTTTTTAATTTCACGAAATGTTAGATGGCGATGTACTTAGTCAGTTAATTTGTTCCTGTGCTAAAGAGTTCCTTTAGTAGATAAGCAGACAGACAGTCAGACATACAACATAGTTAGTCACTGATGTTTGGCTTTTTTCTTTTGTGGTAGAGAATCAATTTTACAATTTTCCTAAACTGGAACTACCTCTTAATTTGCGGAAAATTGAAAAAGAAATCACTATGTGCTCTCTAATTACTTAAGCAATAAATTGAAGCTAGTGTAATAATAAAAAAATATTATATTTTATAAATAAATTATATGTCTTTTAAGTTGTATTGGGATGAAGCGTGAAGAAATGTATACATGTATGTTACATCTATTATAAAATAATACCCGAGTATTCTTTCTAACTAATTACATGGCTAATATTTAATACCAAAATGTAACAGTTTAAGCAGAAAAATAACAATTTCAAGAAAAGAATATCATCATTTGAATACCTGAATGTAATAGAGACGCTGCGAAATCTTCAGAAACAATGCAATCTGTAGTCTAAAATAGGAACAAAATGTACATAAAGTTCCACTTTTTGCCTTTTTACGCTGAAATGCGCCTTTACAACGTAAAAGGTAAGCACGCACTGCCATACAATAGTTATCAAGAAGCGTACTTAGAGTATGTTGCTCTTACAGAATACGAGTACATATGTATATTTGAGGACCGTCGTGGCGCAGAGGCGTAAGCGTCTGCCTGTAAACGCGACGGTTTGTGGGTTCGATTCCCACTCGGGGAGGATGGACTTTCTATTTCCATTTTCTTCGTTCTGGAAACTAGGCAAAGCCCGGCGTTGAGTTCCACCACTCAACACACAATACCTCGAAAAAAGGTGGAAAGCGGGGACGGAGAAAGCAGGGATTAAGCAACGGAGTGTCTTAACACTAGGTTCATGTGGTTCCTGCAGTTCCCTCTGCCTACCCTGCAATATGCGGGATAAAGCGTGAAGCTAAAAAAATGTTTATTTTTGAGGAAAATATTGTGTCAGCGTTGGTATTAAGAAGAGAATTTATATAAAAATATTTACTTTAAAATTTACGCAAATTAAATCATGTAAATACTTTATTTTATTTTTCTGTTAATTATCTTTCTGTAATTATCCGGTATTTTTTGTAGCTTTATCGTTTATCAATAGGCAGAGGGAGTCTTCGAAACTGTGAGAGGCACGTCGTTTTCCGCTTTCCTACTTTTGTGCTGTGCTTTCTTAATTTTCTTTTAGAAAGTAAGGTTTTCTTTATCTACGATACTTTTCTTGCAAATATTTAAAACCTAATTTAGGGAATAGGTAATTTTCTATTAATTACAATGGCTATATATAGGGTAAGCTATGAGTTAAAGTAATTATTATCTAATGACATGCAATTTTTTATTCAATTTTAACATCAAAATCAAAATAAAACGTATAATTTCTCAAGAAGTAAATTATATTTTAATCTCATATCGATAACAGTCTCAAAAACTAACTTGAACAATTTCCTTTGAGTTCTCATCCTTCATATATAACAATTGTTAAAACTACTGCGTTGAGTGTAACCCGACAGACTAAGAATCTTGGCAGGCGTCCTACAAATGTTCCAGCGAACGGAAACTGGCGTTCATAAAGTAAAAGTAATGCATTAATTCATAATTTACTGACAGTTTTTCATAGTTAAATGTTAAATGTTTCGTTTTTACTATGAATTTATTAAGTATTAGTTCTACTTTCTAGAACAACCAAGAAGTAGTAGAACTAACAAACATTAATTAAATTTTGTTAATATATATTTAAATAATAGTTGCTATGTCACAGATACATATATATATATATATATATATATATATATATATATATATATATATATATATATATATATATATATATATATATATATATATATATATATATATATATATATATATATATATATATATATATATATATATATATATATATATATATATATATATATATATATATATATATATATATATATATATATATATATATATATATATTTAGCTTCACGCTTTTTATCCAGCACAAGGCAGGGTAGGCAGAGGGAACTGCAGGGACCGTGGGAACCTAGTGTTAAGATACTCCGTTGCTTAGCCCCTGCTTTCTCCGTCCCCGCTTTCCGCCGTTTTCGAGGCATTGCGTGTTGAGTGGCGGAACTCAACGCCGCGCTTTGCCTAGTTTGCCAGAGCGAAGAAAATGGAAATAGATAAATCCATCTTCCTCGACTGGGGATCGAACCCAGTAACCGTCGCGTTACAGGCAGACGTTGCGCCTCTGCGCCACGACGGTCCTCACATACATATATTATTATTTCTATTTATATTTTTGGATTCACTCTTTATCCCGCTCATAACAGGATAAGAGCACTGTCGCGGCGCAGAGGCGTAAGCGTCTGCCTGTAAACGCGACGGTTTGTGGGTTCGATACCCACTCGGAAAAGATGAATTTTTCTATTTCTATTCTCTTCGCTCTGGAAACTAAGCAAAGTGCGGCGTTGAGATCCGCCACTCAACACGCAATGCCTCGAAAAAGGCGGAAAGCTGGGACGGAGAGAGCAGGGACTAAGCAACGGAGTGTCTTAACACTAGGTTCAAATGGTTCCTACTGTTCCCTCTGCCTACCGTGCAATATGCGGGATAAAGCGTGACGCTAAAAAAATAATAATAACAGGATAAGCATAGGAAACCTTAGGAACCATGGGAACCAAGTGTTAAATACTTTTGCCTTTTCTTTCTGCCTTTCATGGCATTGCGTGCTAAGTTGTGGAAATCATCATTGACGCTTACGCCTAGTGGCCATAGCGAAGCGTTCTTGAAATTTATTAATCCATCATCCCCGAGAGGGAATTGAACTCACAAACTGCCTAAAAACGCATTAGGCAGACGCTCTACGCCTCTGTGGCACGACGGTCCTCTTATGATATTATTATTATGCTACTGATAAAAAGAAAGCCACCAAAGAAAATATATTTTAAAGGTTAACAAAAGTATAAAAAAAATATATTACAAAAAAAATACGACAAAAATATATAAAGAAACAAGCATTTCACGTAACCTTAAGGTGACATTATATCTAACCCAGTAAAAGTTTAGCTACAATAGCTAAATAGCTGGTCGTAACTAAGATATTTCGAGAGTCATACAAACATACGCTAGACGTGCGCTGGCATAAGGTCCCTCGATACGCCTCGTTGAAGGCATTAAGAGGTTGGTCTAACATGTAAAAAACGTTGCTTTAGTATAACGTTACTTTTATATAAAATCTTTTGGTTTTGACGGACCGGATGGACTGAAAGTGTTTCCATAGTTTTTTATATGGAAAAAGCTTGAATTATTATTCTTGTTCTTATTTAATCGACTTTTTTTGCTTTACACTTTATCCCATTTATAGGATGGTAGGCAATACTTACCACAGATTAAATATATATAAATACAGTGTACAAATATGCTTAATTTTAATAGGTGATACATAAATATGTGAAACGACTTATCGTAAATGATAAAATCTAAAAAACGTTTTTTAATTAATCTATTTCAAAAAGAGAAAGCTTATTTAAATTTAATTTCAAAAAAATAATTAAAATGTCAATATTACATTTAGTTAAACTTTTCTTTAATAAAAGCTTTTCCACTAAAAAAGCTTCTTTTATATAGTCGCTATCACTCATGAATTTAAGCTACACACAAAACTTTTACGAAGGTAGATATATCGTAAAGCTTGTAGTGGTGTTCAGAGCGTCAACGCGGACGTGATATGTCACATTTATATGATGGATTTATGATGCCAATAGTTATTGCGATGTCTTTGTTGCTTTAACATATTTGGTATAAAACATATATATGAAGAAACATTTTATTTCCAAACACTTATGTCGATTTTATTTGAAATGTTATATGAAGAATATGAAATATATGACTGAGTTGTATGTTGAAGCAAAGGTTATTCAATAGTTTTAAGTAGTTATTAGGTAAGAGAACTTAACTCCGCGCGTGTTCTTCAGAGTGATGTAAATAAATAATTGCTATACTAAGTAAGGTTAAACCGACTATAATTTTTTATATTCTACTCTGTTTAACGAAATAATTCGTTATTATTATTTGATATATATATATATATATATATATATATATATATATATATATATATATATATATATATATATATATATATATATATATATATATATATATATATATATATATATATATATATATATATATATATATATATATATATATATATATATATATATATATATATATATATATATATATATATATATATATATATATATATATATATATATATATATATATATATATATATATATATATATATATATATATATATATATGTATATATATATATATATATATATATATATATATATATATATATATATATATATATATATATATATATATATATATATATATATATATATATATATATATATATATATATATATATATATATATATATATATATATATATATATATAAATATATATACGTTATACGAGGTCTGATAATGTGTAATCCAACATTGGTTTTTGCTAGCTATAATGCTAAAGTCAAAACACAGCACAGCACAAAACGTGTGTAAAGCAAGAAAGGGACAGGAACAATATATGGTTTTCATATATGTGAATATTCTGAGACATTCTTGCCTCAAAACTCGCTCGATGCAGATCGAAAGTCCCTTAGGGCACTCAAAAGCGACTAAACTTTGATGCCTTTGTTTTGCCGCATTTTGTATAAATTTCGTAGTGTAATCAAGACTCGACTTGTGAAGCTTGTTTTTTTATATTTATTAATTTGACTTGACTTGGAATTATGAAATTTGGCAAGTTATTAGTATTTATTTCACAAATAAGGAAAAAGATCTAAAAATTGGTATATCCACTGCGTGCATCAATCATTTTCATTTCAAACCAGAATAGTACAAAAAAATATGTGATTGTTAAAACTTAAGTATAATTCCTACGTGAATGATATTTTTTATTTAAGTAATACTCAAATCAATTTTGTTTGCAAAGTAAAATGTCGACTATAAAATGAGTACAAGAGTATATTGTGTGGTCCACGGATTTCTTTTTCCTTCACAAAACTTAGTTTGCTGTTTCTTTGTCTTATGTTTCCAATTGTATTATGACCTGTCCCTCATTTATATCGTTTTTAGTTGTTTTTACTAGTATTACTCTTACTAGTATTACCAGTAAAATTGTGTAAAAAACTAAAATTTATTGTCACCTGTTAAGGGAGAATAGTAGAGCACTAGAAGATAATTTATATAACATTATTATAACATACGAGTTTTAGTTGTATCTAATAAAAAAATCGCAACACGCCATCTCCTGCATAAAATGGTGAAAACAGAGGGAATCCAAAGAAATTAAAACTGTAATCTTCACATCTCGTTCAGTTCTGATATATTGAGTGTCAAGCGGAACTTAACGCCACGCTCTATCTTATTTCCATAACAATAATTACTTCTCCACGAGCGCGAATTGAACATAACATAACATAACCATCGCTTTTAATGTCGGCTAACCACTGCGCCACAACAGCATCGGTTGATCTAATAACGAAACAAAATTAGAATTTCTCAAACTATCAACAATATAAGCAGCAACACTAACCCTTAAACAAACTTGGTAACAATACTATATTAACTTCATAGGGTAGTGGAGCCAAAGCGCAAAAGTTGCTAACTCTGATCAAGTTGGATACAGTCAACAAATGGCGAGATGACCTAACGTTATTGCTTTATCCTGATCGCGGTCCTTAATTAAATTATTTAAGTTAAATTTACATAGTAATAATGCTATTTAAAATATTGATTGTTAATAATAACCTAGCTTTATAAACACAAAAAATGAAAATAACATAATATATAGAAATGAGAACCGTTAAGGCACAGAAGCGTAGTGTCTGCCTGTAAACGCGACGGTTTATGGATTCGATTCCCACGCGGAAGACATGGAATTTATATTTGAATTTTCTTCGTTCTGACAACTAGGCAAGCGTTGCTATGAGTTTTGGCACTCAACACATAGTGTTAATAGTTCACAAAAGTGTGAATAATAATGAAAAGGTGGAAAATTGGAATCTTTATAGGGTTGCTGTGGCTAACTGTGCTCACCCTATTATAAACGTGATAAAACGTGAAGCTATAGAAAAACAAATATGCTTCGCTTAATACATGTTTCATAAAAATTATAACAAGAAAATGTATAGGCACAGACCATCTGTTACAGCTATACGTTTTTCCTGCTGTACGCTGTATGCCGAATTATATTATCCTTTTATCTTTAAAAATAAACTTGGACAACCTTTCGTTATAAGATATTTTAGTAGAGACCGACTAGAGAGGCAGAGTACTTTACTCTATGCAAAATTTTACTCTGCACACTGAGTGAAGGAGCCCAACACCGCATTTTATCTTTGCCACAGTAAGAAAACGGAAATGTTTTTTTTCCTCAGTGGAAATCAAATCTATAACTATCTCATTTACAGACAAATATTTCCGCTAAGCTACAATGGCATAAAAATAATTAAACTATTACTTAGACTACTTATTAGGGATAAATGATTGAAATTGTTTTATTATTAATTCCCTAAAATAGTCTAAAAATAAATCAGAACTGAACAGTGATTTATTTTAAATCTAAAATATTCATAGAAAGTCCACACAAACAACATAATAGTAAAAATTTTATTTTATTTCCCATCAAAAGAATAATACAAAGAATACTCGTACATTCAAACATTAGTTTCAGAATATACCAGAATATGTCACTTTCCAACGTGACGTCGCATAAAACATGTGAAAATTGTTGAGAAATGGGACTTATTCTGAATATCGATGGAAGATAAACCTTATTATGGGAAACAAAGCGGCATTATATCGAAATATTGTCACAGCCGATATAAATTGCGTAGTGGGATATAAATTTTCATGGTGAATAATAAAATCTTTTGAAGAGTATCAATAACAATGGTTTTGGCTATTTGGTTGAAAATGTTCTTTTTTAACTTTACTTTGTTTTCGTTAAACATATTTATAATTTAATTTATAACAATAAAGAACATCTGTCTATAGTTTTTATATTAAATCTTATATATAGTAAAACATTAGATTCGGTAAGTAATTAATATATATATTTAGGATTTCAGACATAAAACAAAAGCCATAGTGGGCGATATTAATTAGAAAATTGTCTATGGTAAAAAAGTTCACTGTCTTTATATACTGAAGCCTAGAATTTCAATTCTATTCAGAATTTCTATTCAGAATTTCAATTCAATTGAAGAACTGAAGCCTAGAATTTCAATTCATAGACTATAAAGCGTTATTATAGAGAAAATTAAGAATCGGTGTTATCGAAAATGTCTACGATTAAACTAAACAAAACGAGAAAGCAAAAAGCTACAAAAGCATGGACATTAAAAGTCTATGACGATCATATAAAAGAAATAATAAAGACTTTCTATATTTTTCTTCCTGTTGAAATTTAAAAAATCTTTAATAATAATTTTTATTTAATATTAGTTATCACAATCTGGTTTGAATAAATTTTATATAATATATTGTAACTTGAAGTTAAAATCTTCAGAATATTCATTGTATCTACTTTTCTTAAACTAAAATTGTTAAAAAAATTACAAAAAAATCAATATTCCTATGAATTCTGAATATTTTCTTAGATTATTTCTTATAAATACTACATAATATGAATAACTTCATTGTAAAATGCTCGCGGGCACAAAAAAATCTGGCTTCTTCGTATTATTTACTAAGTAAATATTTATCCTCAAACGGGATCGAACCCACGACTTGCAACTACTTTCTAACTTAAAAATTTCAATACTTCAAACCAATAGACCTGCCAAATAAATTTCCAAGTCACAATATCGAGCTTAAACATTCATAGTAGGGTACAGGAAATCGAAAATTTCATTTGGCAACATCGTATCAACACAATTTTGTTGTCTCGCTCAAATTCGATAACGCCACACGTCGCAAACTGTATTACTGTATAGACATCAAACACGATAAGCGACCTGGCTATAAACCTGCAGTATATATTTTTTACCTTTGCCAGTGTTAAATGCTTGTTGTTGTATGAGTTATGTTTTTTTATATGTAAATATGGTGGAAGATATATAACTATATGTTTTCTTTCTTACTTTTTTACTGAAAAATCATCATATTTCATATAAGTATGTTAGTAGTTTTTAAGTCTGAGCACAAGCCTATTTCTCTCGATATATATTATATGTACTTATATATTTTATGGTCTTTAGTAATATCTACAAGCTTTGTTAAAAAATAGAAAAAAAAAAAAGTTAAGACTCGAAAACTTACATTGAACTTAACTTTAAATTGCTGGAATTTACAACCTCACGGTAAAACTAAAAATTTGTCTTTGGATTTTGAAATATTAAAGACACGTCGGCTTGTAAACCCTTTTTTAAATTCCAACAACGGTGTATATTTGTTCACATCTGGTACGAATGTACCAGAATCTAAAGAATAAAATTCAGGTTGTAGTTTTTCGGCGGTGTTATATATATATATATATATATATATATATATATATATATATATATATATATATATATATATATATATATATATATATATATATATATATATATATATATATATATATATATATATATATATATATATATATATATATATATATATATATATATATATATATATATATATATATATATATATATATATATATATATATATATATATATATATATATATATATATATATATATATATATATATATATATATATATATATATATATATATATATATATATATATATATATTGTATAGTAGTATTATAATGAACTGCGTTCTGCTACCCAAAAATATATATTGAATAGAGGGTAGGGTTGGTTCAGCAATTGTGAAAGCGTGCTGAGGGGTAGCTTATTTATTAATTATTTACCTTATATAGTCGGTCTTAGGATAATAAAATTGTACAGTACCTTATCTTCATAATTCACAACACAAACACTGATTGTTCATGGCGCCATGGAATGTTTCACATTAGTCTTCTTCACTTAGGGTTACTTGCACTATTATCTTTTATAGGTTTATCTTTGTCAGGTTCAATATCAAGAGGGAATACACAAAAGGGAAATCAAATAAGGTTGAGGGAAAATCACACCGCTAATTAATATATCGATTCAGGAAGGACGTGCGCTCGCGTCGGCCGTCTCACGTGCCCCTTTTACTACTTCTCGACAACTACTCACGACCGCTCGCGCCGGGAGTTGGCACAAGACCCTAACTAGTCGGGGTTGCCATATATGAACAAACATAGCCCCCGCCCTAAACATCTAATGTTTACGAGAAAATGGGAGTAGCTAACTAATAGGTAGACGAACTAATTTGGTTAAGGCTCTCTTTAGGATACCTGTCAATGTCTTAACATCGACCACACGCACAACGCTATCTTTACCAGGATAAATTTGGGAAATGCGACCACGTCGCCACTGTAAAGGGGGTAAATTATCATCTTTTATGAGGACTAGCTCGCCTACTGTTGGAGGATTCACTGGATCAGTCCACTTCTGCCTAGTCTGCAGAGTGTATAGGTACTCTAACTGCCACCGCGACCAAAAATGTTGGGTTATCTGTTGACCAAAAATGTTGGGTTATCTGATTATAGGGATACTCCAGCAAAGCACTAAGAGGTTGGCCAATCAAAACATGACCAGGCATCAAAACTTCTAGATCGTCAAAGTCATTAGATAAGGGACATAGCGGCCGGGAATTTAATATCGCTTCAATTTTAGTAAAAATCGAAGTTAATTCCTTGAATGTTAAAGGAGTTTCGTAAACAACCACCGACTCTGATGATTCCTTCTTTGTCAAAAAATAGTAGAGTCGTCTTAGGAAAGACGGCAAGGAATCGCTACGTTTTAACAAACTCAGCTCATCAGAAAAACAATATAACTGTACTATTGTTACTAAATACAGGAGGGCATGCTTTCTTTCTTGGGTAGATAAGGAAACAGATAGCTCAACGGGTAAGTTTCGGGTTTTATTTATAAATCTCAACATCGTTATCTAAGGGGTTAGCAATCATAGGTTGAGGGGTCTCTTCGACCTTCCAGAATTTCTCGATGAGACGGGATAAGGATACTCCAGTCATGGGGGGCTCTAATTTACCATAATCGGCAGCGACTGGACCGCAAACAATATAACCAAAAATTGTAGATAAAGCAGTAAGGCCGTTAAAGTTAAATATTTTATCTTGTAATAAAAGCGCGCCGAACACGTCAGCACCCAATAGTATATCTATCGGGCCAGGCTTATTATAGGTAGGGTCAGCAAGGGAAAAATCACTATTAGGAAAAAACACAGACTCAGGGAACTCAAACTCAGGATGCGTACCGGCAATCATATCTATAACTATAGCAGAGGTTGACACCTCAGGGAAGGAATTATACAAAGGTTTAAAACACAGGGAAATAGAACCATGAGAAACCACTAAAGGAATATTACCTATGCCACGTACAGGGGCACAGGAGGGGAAGATGGTCAAATTGAGGTAATTAACAACAAGATCGGTTGTAATGAGGCAACCCTGGGCACCGGTATCACATAAGGCACGCGCTTCAATATAATAACCACTAGCAGTTTTAACGTGTAATTTAACAGTAGGCAATAATATAAGGGAATTGGGTGAGATATTCAGGCAAGGGGAAGGGGGAGTAACACAAGTATCTAGATACTACTATGTGGGTCTATCTTGTCTATTATAGGAATTATCACGATATCTTATATTATTTTCAACCTGTCTAGGTTGGGGCGGAGCATTTTCTCTGGGGGGAGAAGCTCTCTGGGAATGTCGTTGGGGGGAGCGCTGGAGTTGTGAAGGGGAATATTTCTTATGCTGGCCCCCGCCCATATGGGGACAGCGGGTAGAAGCAGGACAGGTACGCGGATAATTGCGTTTATTAAATTTGGAATTATAATTATAATTGCGATTGGATGAGGTGGGATACATTGGGTTACGGGAATCATTAAAACATAGCATAGTGTGATGGGATGAGCGACCGCAGGTTGAACATTTGTAGTCCCGCTTGCACATAAGAATTGAATGTTTGTCCAAACACCTATAACATAACCGGGAATGTTTTACAAATCCCGATCTTTCTCTAGGATTCATAGCTCTAAATTCGGGACATTCACGGAGGTAATGGGAAGAGGAAGCACACAGGTAACATTTTTTACTATTATTTATTACAGGTAACATTTTTTGTCTATTATCTAATATAGGGGAGGGAGGAGCCGCAAAGTAAGTATGTTTAGGTACAGTACTTTTAAATTTCGTCAGGTTAGAATCTACAAGGGAGGTGTTGCCAACGTTGTCATGGTGACGACATTCGTCTTCCAAAAAAGTAGTAAGATTTTTAAAGGTAGGTAATTCATCAGCGTCACCACCATAACAACGCTCAAAACGGGATTTCAAATCAGAGGGAAGCTTATTCAAACATATATGTACTAACATATAAGACCTTGAGGAGACGGGTAACTCTAAACGTTCTAAACAGCGATAGGCAGTTAACAAGGGGTTCAAGAAGGCCGCGCGCAAACCTGTAAATTTATTCGAAATCTCCGGCAGGGTAAGTATCTGGGTTATGTAGGTATCAGCAAGAACCCGTGTATTGTGATATCGCTGTTTCAGCAACTCACGAGCAACTTCATAGTTGCCTTCTTCAATTTTTAAATGTAGCAACAACCGCTTAGGTTCACTGCTAAGGATCCAACCAAGTACTGTAATTTCATTGTGGGGGTTAAATGGTGTTGGGAATCTACTACACTGTCAAACTGATCAATAAAACTTATCCAGGAGTCAGGACGTCCATCAAACTTATTATAGGTAAATCAGGTAATCTATTATAAGGAGTTCGCTCAGTAATATTTTTATTACTCATTCTTACGGGTGTACTGGCCATGACAGGATCAACTACTGGAGCAGGTGGGCACAACTCTAACTGACGCACCCGGAGGTCGTCTATTTTCTTATTTACTAAACGCACTTCTTTTTTTACATAACTAATTTCTTGGTAATCGATAGCCGGGTCTAATCCACCCAGGAGCACTGAGGACGCGGTTACAATTGAAGTACAATGAGAATCTAAATCCTTGAACCTAACTAATAATCTAGGTATTTCAGAAGTACCAAGAAGTTCCGAGGTATCGGTAATCCAATCGGAAACAAAGCGTATCACACCTATATTTTTTCTATATACCGCGCTTACCGTAAATAAGGAACATTTTACTGTTTCATCATGAGTAGCCATTTTAAATTATCAAGTAAATAAATAACTGAACTAAAATATTAAAAATTAATAAACGCGTAATAAACAATGAACCCACTAACAACGGGCGAGATCAGAAATCAAGTAAACAAATAACTCAACTAAAATATTAAAAAAATAATAAACACGTAATAAACAATGAATCCACAACAACGGGCGAGATAAGAAACCAGTTACGGTCGAGGTCAGGGACGCGTCGAGTCGGCGATCTATTTATATCGCAATATACAAAATAATATGATATATAATATGACTACAATTAAGGCTTAAACTTCATTTAAATAAAAATAAAAAAAAGGGTAACAATAAAAGTGTAGGGATAATATTTTAAAGTAAGTTAGTTTTTTAAGGAAATTATATTAAAATATTTTAACTAACTTCAATTATAATTTAAAACGGGATAGGTAATAACGTATAGGCGTAATATTATAAAATATATGTAACCATATTATGTGTATTTATTATATTTTATATTTAATATATAAAATTATATTCAATATTTATTTATATATTTTACACATTATACATTCACCCTACACAATTATATATTCAATATTATATGTATAAAAATTTCATATAACATTATTTATAATAAAATATATTTCACCGAGCATACTCGAATGAAACGCGTAGTATGCGGCAAGGCGAGCGCGCGACGTTACGATTCTACCCGCGACTGCGTTATATTTTTAAACAACTCGATGCGAACACGTTTTAAAAGGTTAGGAAATCAAGTAAATTATATTGTAATTATGCGTTAGGTACCAAATTAAGAGCCAAAATACCAAAACGGGAGAATAACACTATAATCAAGGGAACTCAGAGGCATGAAACTACGCTATAATCAAGGAGACTCCGAGGGATGAAATTACGCTATAATCAAGGGGACTCAGAGGGATGAAACCACGCTCTGCTACCAGAAATGTATATAGTAGTATTATAATGAACTGCGTTCTGCTACCCAAAAATATATATTGAATAGAGGGTAGGGTTGGTTCAGCAATTGTGGAAGCGTGCTGAGGGGTAGCTTATTTATTAATTATTTACCTTATATAGTCGGTCTTAGGATAATAAAATTGTACAGTACCTTATCTTCATAATTCACAACACAAACACTGATTGTTCATGGCGCCATGGAATGTTTCACATTAGTCTTCTTCACTTAGGGTTACTTGTACTATTATCTTTTGTAGGTTTATCTTTGTCAGGTTCAATATCAAGAGGGAATACACAAAAGGGAAATCAAATAAGGTTGAGGGAAAATCACACCGCTAATTAATATATCGATTCAGGAAGGACGTGCGCTCGCGTCGGCCGTCTCACGTGCCCCTTTTACTACTTCTCGACAACTACTCACGACCGCTCGCGCCGGGAGTTGGCACAAGACCCTAACTAGTCGGGGTTGCCATATATGAACAAACATAGATATATATATATATATATATATATATATATATATATATATATATATATATATATATATATATATATATATACATACATATATATATATATATATATATATATATATATATATATATATATATATATATATATATATATATATATATATATATATATATATATATATATATATATATATATATATATATATATATATATATATATATATCACTCAAGACTATTACCCCAGAACAACAATTGCTATGCAATATAATTTCAAAAATTTTAAATAAATCTTTGCAAACTGTCACAAAAAGTAAACAAAAATATTTATTTAAAAAAAGACCTGATTCAAATGAAAATTTCATTGAGAAATTCATATAGAAAGCAAATAAAATACGTGTCAAAATTTTTACCACATCCACACTGTCCTGTCCCGGTAAACATATTATATTTAAGCAATATATAATGACAACGTCATTTAAAAGTTATTTATGTACATAACGACTAACATTTTTAAGTACCCTACAACTTTCCTATAAAGGAAGAAATAAAGCCTTGATTGGGTTGCTGAAAAATAAATATAAAATCAGATTGTTTATAAATATCTCAGTAAATACTAAGTATAGTAATACGCTTTTTAAGTAAGCCTCTAAATGAATAAATCGCTCATTCATAGCCTTAGTTGTAGGTAACAATTAATTAAAAGTTATGTAAAATTAGATTTTTAATTAATATTAAATCTATATGTAGATAGTGATATAAACAATGCTGATAGTTACATAATGATTATAAGATGAAAAGACACTAACTGAGTCTTTATAGGGATTTATTGAAATATTCTTAATATTTCAATAAAATAACCCATTCTTTATGAAATTTATGCTTGTCTCACCCTCTGTTCTCTTAGTTCTGTTTAGCGAGTGACGGAGTTTAACATCGCGTAATCAATTAAATAGTTTGTGTTATAATAAGTTATCGGGATAATGGTAAATGTTTTTGACTTCACCATATGGCCCGCGTATGACAGGGTAAGCAGAGCGAACCGTCTGAACCTAGTGTTAAGACACTCAGTTTTCCGCTTTCTGCCTTTTAAGACATTGCGTGTTGATATTGTTGTAATTGCTTCGTTACGAATGATATAATCAGTTCTCCCCGAAGAAGAATCGAACTCACAAACCGTCATATTTACAAGCAGACAGTGTGCTCCTGCGAAAAAAACAAAATTTTAGATATTTTGTAACTCTTCCATCGTTCTCATTACTTTGCAGTTTGCTCTCGGTATAGATAATGGCGGCTCGCTTGCCAACTTATAAATATTGGCCAAGAGGACATTATGTATATGAGATAAGATAATCCACATTAGTACAATGGTAGTTTATGTTGGACCAACTACCTAAGTAGTCGGTCGCTTAATGTTTTTAGTATTTTTCTTAGCAAAATTTTTTTCATATATTCACGGTTTAGCTGGTTTTTTATTCACGCTTATTAATAATGAATAATAGATATTATTAATTTGCCACTTTCAATGTTAATTATATATTTTTTAAAAATTATTTTATTTGAGTTTTATTTTTGCTGTAAGAACATAATTTGTGACATTAATTTTCGCAACTCTATAGGTAATGTCTTGACAATTTAGTGGAAAGTGATTGTAAAGAAACGGAGTGTTTTAACACTATGTTTATTTATTCTATAGTAAACGAGAGTAAGCGTGACTTTTTTATATTATAAATTGCTTTATATTATAATAGCAATTTTGTTTTAAACTTTTATTAATCTGTCTTTATTTATTCGTTTTTTAATAATGCCTAACTATAGGGAAACTTGGCTTAGGGAAACCTGGTTAAGTTTGTTGTGGACTCTTCTCAACAGGTCGCGCTTGGAACCCTCGTAACTTTAGTTTTAAGTCATGGAGTGTGTAGGTTTCAGAGGGGCTCAATTTGATATTTATTATCGGATTGGGCTCCTCTGACACTCCTCCGTTCGCTGTATCTGACGTACACCTTTGATGATCTTATTGATTCTAAGTGGAAAAAGTATAAATAAATATAAAAATAGTTATCACACAATTTGCATCCAATTGAAGTTGCTAGAGTTGTAAAGAGTTGGGTAAGCACCTAAAACAAACCTAGAACACTTCTGGTATAACACAGGGCCATGGGCGTTGACCTGAACACTCATTTTCCTTGTCTTTCCCACAAAAAAAAATTAAATTAAAAAAAATATTCTCATATACGCTAAACTATGATTCAAGATAAAAATAATTGCGATTCGTTTAATTTTGGTAATTAATTCTAAAAATATATAAACTATATACATAGAGTAAGAAAATAGCTCTGCATTTGTTGCACTTATTCACTTAACTTCATAATGAAGTTGCATAAAAATACAATACAAAATATAAGCCAGTACAAAATTCGTATTAGTATTAATGCTATGAATTCAGTGCCAATAAGCTAACAGATGTTTATTGAATAAATAATACGAAAATTATCTACGAAATTTACTTTAAATTTTATAATTTTTTTAATTACCTTTACGAAATTTTCTACGAAATATTGCGTTTACGTACTAAAATACTTTAGGTCATTGCTTCTTATACTTCTCTGTGTTTTATACTACGTTCTTTACATTGTAAAGCTCCAAGCAGAGACGCTACGAAACTCCGTTCCTTAATTGTCGAGGCATTACTTGTTGTGTGATGGAACTCAACCTTGGACTTCGTCTTGTTAACCAGTACAAAAAAATTATAATAATAAATTTTCCCGAGAGGAATTCAAATTCTTCGAAATCACCACAAAAACACTTTTCCATCTAAATCAGTAATTCCTGAGTAATATATTTAGCTTTTTAATAGTACACTGAATCGCTTTTTAAAGATCCTTATAGCTATATGCTAAAATCCTAGTCTTAAGACAGTCCTTTCTCCTTTCGAAGAATTGCATATTGGGTAGTGGAATTTGTGCTTTGCTTTGTTACTTAGTAATAGTAATTCATACTCCCCTAGTGGGAATCTAACACCCAAAAATCATTTACAAATATTTATAATCTCGGTCTAAATAATTACATTAAACATTTAAAAAAAGATATTATTGTAAATATAATTCTAGGCTAGACATTTCATAGACAGTTGTAAGCACGACAAAAACTGAAATATAGTAATATTTATTACGGCCCAGCCCTCTACATTAGCCCGTTCCATTTGGCAACATCGACGCGGAAAACATTTACATGAATTTATCTGAATTATGAAAATGAACGTCTAAATAAAAATATGTCAACATAGAAGTACTCTATTAAAAACAATTAATTTAATAATATATTTGTTAATAAAGGTATTTGTGACAGTTTCATATTTTCTCTTTTGTATAAGTAAGAATAGAAGTTGAAAATACACTTTACTCACCGGTTTCCGTGCTATTATCGATATCATTGATGTGTGATAGAACTCAACGTCCCGCATTGACTTCTTAGAAATAAAATATTTCTTACCATACTTGAGTAAGAATCGAATCCACAGTAGTCAGTGCGTAATATATATAAATTTTAACTTTAGTACAATAAAAAATGTGTCTCTATATTTTAATGAAACCGTTACGAGTAGTACTTGAGTACTTTGCATATTATTATGACATCACTTCAACATCAATGTTAGGAGACACTCATTATTTTGACTCGTATCGATCAGTAATTAAAAATAGTATGGCCCAGTAAAGAATTTAATGAATAATGTCAGCACTTCAAATTTTTCATAGTAATGCTCACTATATATATAATGTATTATTTATGAGGGAACCGCAGGTATCGTGGGAACCTAGTTTTAAGACATACCTTTCGAAGCATTGCGTGTTGAGTGGAGGAACTCAAAGCTGCGTTTTGTATAGCCAGAGCAAAGTAAATGGACATGACATATTTCATCCTCCCTCAGTGGGAATCTAACCCACAGACCGTACCATTTACAGGCAAACGCTGCGCCTCTACGCTATGATGGTCCGACTTTAAATTCCTACTGGTAGGCATAAGCAAATAAAAATTACTCACGCTTGTCCAGCTGTCTTTAAGAACTCACAGTCACGATACTAAAGGTTATCGCTGGACCACTGCAATTTCGTACTAACATGTCTTATTAAATTTTATGCGACGAAACTTTTTATATTTATGTTTTTAAATTATTAAACAATTACAATATTTTTAATTTGTGATAAAAAGTGGATTTAATTATGATTATTACATTCTGGTGAAAAACCAATATGCTTTCATTACTTAGCCTATGCCTCGAATTTTGGTAGGAAAGTCCAAAAAGGAGTGACTTGATTTTCCTTTGTCTGCCATGTCATATAGAATTACAATATTTAAAAAAAAACTCCATGAATGTAAAATATTCAATACAAAAATAAAGCATCGAGTAAAACATTACGTTGGATCGCTAAAGGTATTTGCAGGCGTTCAAGAATGTTTCTAGGGCGCTTCTCTTTTTTATGGCGAACGCTTATAACTTTCACAATAAAATAAATTCAACGGGCATTTTCTTTCTGTTCTTGTTGACATTACAGACGCATGATTGAAATGTTTAAGTATTTAGAATATTATAAGATATAATAGTAGCCTTAATATATATCTAATAATAATACTTAAGATAAATAAATACTAATCGATTCATAGTTATTTACAACATTCTAACAACATTCTAACTTATAACTTTGAATGCAGACTCAATAAATTATTAAAAGTTATTTAATATAGCTTTTTGCGATAAATGGTTTAACGATCAACGTAAAAATATTTTATGAATTCACACCAGTTATAAAAAAATTATTCGGCTTAACAATTCGGCTTTACCGTTTCACATAAATTATTGAGTAATGTATGAAAATGTATGAATATACTAAATTTATTTTCATGATTCTTTTTTTGTAGCTTTACGTTCAATTCCGTTTGCAGCAGATTAGGCAGTGGTATCCGCAATAACCATGGGAGCCTAGTGTTAAAACACTCCGTTCCCTGCCCTCTGTCTTTTGACACATTGCGTGTCAAATGGCGGAACTCAACACTGCCTTTGCCTAGTGACCATGACGAAGAAAATAGAAATGAAATAATCCCCGAGTGGAAATCGACCGTCGCGTTTACTGGTAGACGCTGCGTCTCTACACTATGACGGTCCTCAATTTTCTTCATTTTTAACAACTATTTTTATTAGGTATAATTAGACGACTCGCCTTGTACAAATTCACCATATGATTTTATAAATATATACATAAACCTATACATACATTCATTTAAAAGACATTTTTCAAACAAAAGAAAACAACCCTAAACGACACAAGCTTCATTTAAGCTTAATTCTTCACTAAAATCTGCCATGATTGATGAATCTAGGACTCTTTATATAAACGGGTATTCATAATTTATCAAGGACAAATTGCTAACAACTCTGTAACAATTGGAGTTTTAACGGACATCCTCAGTCATTTATCATGCCAAGCCTTTCATTCAAGCTTGTAATAGAATTTTATACATAGATAGCTATCAATCATTTGAGATATAAAATCAATTTTGTCATAAACCTCATCTTAAAATTGATAAGAGATAAGAACGAAATGTTCAAGCTTTTGTCAGAGTGATAAGCAAATTGACAGTTCATTTGCTTTCAACTCCATCTCTTTACAGCTATATAATGATAAATCGATATTTTAAGTTTTTATAAAGTGTTACGTTGTACCAAGTAAAGAAAAATATTACTAAATTTGACTATATTTGACGTTGAACTGCGAATATTGGATGACGTCCAAGCACCTAGGCAATTAAGTCATACGTTCTAAGTGCTACATCAAAGTTCTTATACGCTTGTTATAATTTATTACCATTATGCTTAAGAAAGGCTTAAATTAAAAAATTATACATTTTTTAAATATTTATTTAAGAAACTTACCTTATTTAATTCATAGATTATACTTAATTTCGACTCTCGAATAATAGAACCTAGGATAAAGTGATCATATGCATTTTAATGAGGCTTCTTAAATTATACTTAAGTTGCAAATTTCAAGTACAGATCTGAAGTACTGATCTTCTTATCCTAGAACGCCTTGCACCTGGCACTCGCAAGGTCAATCTGTTCATCATACTTAGCTTCTATTTTTTTAATTTTTTAAAATTTATATTGCTGTGAAAATATTGTATTAAAATTATAGTCTTCCAATATATGCTTTAAAATTTACAAAGTTAAATAGAAATTCTAAAATAAGTTGTTTATATTTCTATTTAAATTTATCAAAATGGTAGCAGCTGGCTGGCATTTCTTATAGTAACGGAACATATAACGTCGTCATTTCTGTTTGTCTACTACGTCATTTGATAAAGAAAGGAAATAACTCTAAGAAAGGAATGTCTCATTTATCGTGATTATTATGGTTATACTATGCCACAATGACTCAACCTATATTAATTAATTTAAATGAAGAGGAATTGAAGGCCAGAACGTAATAATTTCTTTTACCTGCTCTGATAAAGCTCAGCATTTAACTAAGCCATATAATAGGCAACTTCTCAATTTCTAACGGGTAGCAGAGAACGTAGTGAGTTGACAGCTAAGTTCCCTGTACTTACTTTATTAAGGGAGAAATAAAATACTGAGAAATATAATGACAATTTTATATATTAATTGAATTTCGTTTTCGTTTCGTATGTACTATAACCGAGGCCATATACATTAATATAAATTTAAAATGAAGCGAAATACCAACAGATAAATTTCATCTTCACAATGTCATTTTACATTATTAAATTTTACGCGTTCAGTTCATACGCACTTACTTATTATGATTCTCGAAATTATGAAACGTTAAAATTAAGCTTTCGCCGCTTGAATATGACGACAAGATTTTTATTATAATTTTATGAATTCCAATTGCACGTCCATAAAATATCAACATTAAAGTTGTGACAATATTTTATATAAAAGAAGAAGTGGACTATGTTAATAGTAAGACTAAGAACTTAGTCCATTTTTTCATAGAATATAAGAGAATTAGAAAAAACAAAAACAACTTGTTAATTTGACTGTATGTTAAGTTATATTATAACATATAAAATAGACACGTAAAATATATGACATAGTCGCTTCCATCTAGAATATGAGCACTTATTATATTGAATAACATTACTAGGCCCTAAAGAAAGCACCAAAGTTTATATTAGAAAAAATATAATATATAAAACTAGAGGATTCCACGAAACAAGCTATTTAAGGACAATCCAACTCGGACAGTTTTTACAAAGCCCAATAGATCTGGGGAAAAGAAAAGTCCGATACAGATATAAAGCCAATAAAAGTTACAGCGGCATTCGACTCGACAGACGTGTTGTGTCGTTACTGAACTTTTTGTTCATTTTTATTTCAACACAATAGCAAGTTAAAATGTTATATTATATGGCAGATTATTTCTGTATGTATTTCTAAGTTTGGATTTTGAACGGTTCGGTGGGTGCTTACAACATTTTAACAGTTATCCACTGACCGGAGTTGGCAAAGTTGTTTCGTGTCGCATTGTGTAATATGACACTTTTATATTTTCTGAAATCACAATTCTAAAATATTGCTAAGAATTTGTTTTTTGTTCATAATTCACATTTTTATCTTTACGAATATTTCGATTATTAGTTTCGTTTATTTTGGAAGCTTCAAATTCTTGTAGTGTTATAATGAATATGTTTCTTTAAAATACTTTTTAAAACATTTAATTAAATTATTTGAACGTAGTGACTTTCTACTTGCACCTCTTAAATGCTGTCCAAGCGCTCTAACTTTTCTTATCGAGTTACTTAGAAATCTTTATATGTTTGCTAAGACTTATTTACATATATTGTAGCACCTCTAAAGAAAGATTATCTCAAATTTCCGAAACACAAAAATGACTGCAAGCAAGCAGGAGCGAAGCCAGAAAGAACCTAGAAACAGAACACTCTTCATAGTTAAGTTAAGTTAAGCTTTGACATTTATTTTCAATTATCAAAATATTATATAACATTATCCTCTTACAAATTTACACGAAAAATCATTTAAAAGCAAAACAGATCTCTGTAATCCAATAAAGAGCCCCATAAATTTTAGCCATCTTATTTGAATAATAAATGGGTATTAAGTATGTATAATTAATTCGTCCTAATCACCAGATCACGGCAGGAAAGAGCGTTCCGTAGCGGATTATCCGTCGAAGTGGGATCAATACCGCAATTTAGAGCTCTGAGCGTATCAATTATGTGCCTAAAATCGCCCTACGCTGTACTTGTAGTTGGTAACCACTGTAAAAATTATATTGTAAAAGCTAATTGACTAATTATTGTATTTTTGCTACTCGGGGAAAACGGATTTTTGCATTTTCTTTTTGTTCGCACTAGCTTCTAAGTAAGCGGGGCATTGAGTTCGGCCATTCAACGCGTAATGCCTCAAAAATAAGTCGGAAAGCAGGGAACGGAGTATCTTAACGCTACATTGCCTTGTTACCTGCGGTTCCCTCTACCTATCCTGCTATATACGGGTGAAGCTAAAAAAATAGAAAAAATCACAACAAATGTGGCAGACGTTTAAAATCTCTTTGTAAAAAGTTGCTTCGTTAAGAATATTTCACATATATTTATCTAATCTACTATAATGCAGCGGTGTATTAACGAATATTATTAGAACAAATGGTAATAGTTTTAAGTATAGTATAATATATTTAAGAATATTAATTTATTTAAATTTATCTTGTCAATTGTCAATCAATTCTTAAATTATGGAACAATAAATGCATTTTTTATATTAAATAAAAAAATATAATGTCAAATATTAGACACTTTGTATATTTTAATTTACTGATATTATATATATTGAATAAGTCGAGTACATGAATCATCAATTTATCATTCGCTTTAACCATTTAATTATACAGATTTAAAGTTTCATAGTAACCCTCTGGAGTTAGGCAAAAATGTTCCAAACCCAGACCCAACTCAAAATTGATAGCGCAACCTTTTTCCGGAATATGATGTATGAGAGGCGTATTATTTAACTAGTACTTGATAAAAGTTTCTCAGGGGTCCCTCAGGGGTCAAATCTGAATCCTAACTTTTATATATTAGTTAATCCTTCTATTTCAGATTTATCGTTTTTTTGTTAAAACTAGCTAGTGCTACAAAATACAAGCTGTAAATGACATTAGTAAATAAAGCTATGAAACTATCGAAGCACAGTGGAAAAAATACGAGTTTGGGCGATGTTCCTACATTTGATGCAAGCTTATAGCTTTTTATTTAAAATATTTTTATTTTCTTGCTCCTTTACATTGAATGGCGTTTAGTTACGCTTTATTTGAATATGACTTATGATGATAAAACACCATGTCCGGCTAGTCGCGCAATTTTGGAAATATTATATCAGTAAATGAAAATTGTTAGTAAAATTTTTATGATTTTTTGGAAAGTATGTATACCAAATAGCTATGACTATGTTTTGTGTACCGAAAAATGAAACTATTTTCCATTTAAGGTGAAAACAATAATATTTTATAAAGTAAAATTTTATATTAATTTTACAGGAACAGATTTTGTCATATATGTATGTCTATTCCTATCTGATTGTCTATAGGTCTGCTTTCTTTATTTACTTCCTCTACTTTGTGAAATTCAAGTATCGTCTGCCAGAGTATTACTGGTATTAATGTATTTTCTGAAAACGTCTGTCCATCTCAATTTCGGCCTTCTTCTCTTTCTAGACCCAGGACGTTCATATTAAGTGTTATATTCCCAATTTATATTTTTTTCTTTACATGTTCATATCATTTGAGCTGGCTCTCTTGTCGACAAGCTACATAATTTGTAGGCAATATTAATACTAAGCAAGGCTACCGCAAATATACGCAAGCCTCGTTTGGTATTTTTTTGAATACGCAACCCTCATAGTATCAGTTTTTAAATCATCTATATGTCTCCTAGAATAGGAGTTAAGAACCCTCTATTTTGTTTGAACAACAATCCTTCAAAATCCAATATATCTGAATAAATTTCCATATACCACAAATAATTTAGTCAAAGAAGTAATCTTACAAAAAATATTTGGGAACAAACATAAACCAGAATAATTTATTATGTAAAAATCAAATAATACAACTTCAATATGAAGACCATCGTGGCGCAGCGGCGCAACGTCTGCCTATAACGCGACGGTTTCTGGGTTCGATTCCCACTCGAGGAAGATGGATTTTTCTATTTCCATTTTCTTCGCTCTGGCAACTAGGCAAAGCGCGGCGTTGAGTTCCGCCACTCAAAATACGCAATGCCTCGAAAAAGGCGGAAAGCGGGGACGGAAAAAAGCAGGAACTAAGCAAAGGAGTGTCTTAACACTAGGTTTGTATGGTTCCTGCAGTTCCCTCTGCCTACCTTGCCATGTGCGGGATAATAGCGTGAAGCTAAAAAAATACAAAATGTAGTACAATTTAGAAAGTTATTTCAAACAAAATCTTTTTAATTCTTTTTTAAAAATAAGTAGATGTTGAACTAACAAGATATTTCAAGATCTCTTGGAGCATCATCAACGTTGTGCCCATCGAAGCTTTCATTAATTACTAACAGAACTTGCGTTCCAATTTAATTAATACAGTATTGATATCTATCTTTACCTATAACGACTTACTCTCTTGATACTAATATGATATTTTGAATGATCTACCAAATAACTAAAAAAACCATTTATATTTTCGAAATAAAAAAATATATGTAAATACATATTATTTTTTAAAAAACATATTTTAAAAATGTTCGAGGTAAGTTTTAAAAAAAGTTATTAGTAGTAATAACTCATGTATGGATTATCAACGTTTTTGTTATGTATAATTTCATTTAATGATATAACCAACTCATTTATCATATTTTTACTATAAATAACAAAAGGAAAAGCGCAGCGATGGGTGTCGGCACTCAACATGCTGTGCCTCGATAATGGACGGAAAACGGAAAATGGAGTGTCTCAACACTAGGTTCCCATGGTTCCTACGTTTCCCTCTGCCTACCATGCTTAAGTTTGAATCTATACAGTAATAGTACAGTACAAGTAGAAAAAATCTTTTTAAATTGTGCTGATTTAATTCCCGCTAAAAATGGGATCTTATAATCACATCAACGAAATCAAAAATTTTAGATATTTGAAGTCTAATAGTTTGCTAGTAAGTACTACATTCCATAATATGCATATTAAAATATTATTACGTAATATAATTTAACGTAATCACGTACATCACTTATTTATGCATAAAAACCACTGCGATAGTGAGGTCGTTAGTCAACCTGCTACCCTCGATACTGCATCCATGAATATTAACCACGAGGCTATTACGGTTAATTACAGCAATTACGTATCCTCATATTTGGCGAAACGCGCTTAAATAAAACACGGGCAACATTAAAACTATGCAAACGGAAGAAATTTGCGCCACAAATGGCCAATTTAGCGCTGTTTGGCAAAAATAATTGGCGTATAGCGGCTTAAAACAGGTCCTTGTGCTATTTCAAAGATTAATTTGTGAATGGTCCCATCAGATTATAAATTTTTGGCAATGTATTGTTAACGCTGTAGGCGAAACGTCGACCTATATCGCGAAGTTAGCTTAAATTATAAAATGCTTTAACTACTTTCGTAGATTTAGTTGGCGAAATGGATTTGTTATAAAGAAACATTAATTTCTTTATAAACATTATAGTAACATACTGATGATCTTGACCTGAAAACATACTGTCACTTTGTCAAATAAAGAGAAATACAGCAGTTTTTATATAAAACTAAGGCTCTCATTGAAGCCTTCAACAAAAAGGCCTTATCTCTCAATAAGAATTTTCTCCATACATTAGTGATGGTGCTGACTGGTCACTGACTCAACTAGAGCTCAGCAGATCCTTTTATTAAATCTAGCACCAAAATGATTCATAAGCACATAATTATCTGCCATTCTAGTTATATTCACAAAATATTATTTCCATTAATTTTCTCATTTTGTCACTAATATGGATAAAATTCTAAGAAAAATTCTAATTATCCTAAAATCCTAAAGGCTAATCCCTCTTAGACGCGTCTCGTATATCACAACGTATATGAGCTGACTAGTAGGTATATTCGAGTGAGATTAAGCTCGAGTTATTAAACCTGACTAGGACTCAGTTTGTGCAAAGAACAAAAAACTATTAGAAATTTATATATTTGAAATATTATTTATTAACGAAGTTCTTCGTAAACATTTACTTTACAATATTATCATTGATGCAATTTGTGAAGTTATGACAACTTCGACTAGTAGTTATTTTCAAACAAGATTTTAGATATTTTTGGTGTTTACACTTTTCTAAATAAAAATTTTTCAGTCAGATTTAACGCGTAGATTTTGGTATTGTAACTAACCTGTTTGAAATATTGCATATTCAAAAAAATACAATAACAAAATGTACGCGGTTAGCCCAAAAACAAAATTTTATTTCAAACTGCGTTAGTTATCCAAAACAAAATTCTATTTTAAATTTCGCCTACAGAAACTTAAAGAAAATTTAAAAATAGTCCTAGTACGTAAAGCCCATTAAATTGTTCAGGGATATAAAATTATAAAAATGTGAGGAAGTAATTTCATAAGAAAATTGTAACATTTATTTTCGAAGAAGCAACTACTGTGTTTCTTGTGGACTTTTTACAGCAAAACTGCCTTCTAGTCCAGAGATAGCGTCGTATTCATGTGACGTTCTTTTTTTTTAAAAGTCTACATTATTGAATAATATTTTGAATTTAAATTGTTATTTTCCATCATCTACCTTAACAATATATATTAAAATATTATTTCCTTGTAAAATAACTTTGAGTACATTATTTGTATATTCATAGCATTTCTCATCTTCAATTGTTTGCTCTATGATCCATACCTAGATACCTAGCTGTGACGGAGTGTCATTACCACGGACGAAAGAGCTCTTGACATATTTTAAATCTTTTATGAAAAAAAAAATACATAATAAAAAAGATAGGAAATATTATAAAAGATATGCGTTTAAATAGGTAAAACTAAACGTGCACAGCGTGTTTAAAATTTAGCATAATGAAGGTGAATGCTTTCGTTGAAACAAGGATATTTTTTTGAACATATAATTATATTTTCTTTTCATTCCACGTTAATGACGATTTGGCTATGCTATGTCGAGGGGATTGGTATGGAAAGCTTATTATAATAGTTTGGTAAAATTTCTAGCAATTTTAATTTTTAAAGTGTATTTTTTTTTTAATTTGCCTTTATTTTCACTGAATGTCCTAAGTTATTTGATTTTTCTTTATAATTTGTTATTATTAATATGATAATCTCTTTTGTGTGATATTTATACAACTGTATATATATTAATTACAAGTATAAAATTAATAATTACTAAGGAGATGAATACACTATAAAAAGTTACAAAAGAGTTTCGTAAATAAGCAGGCTATGTTGTAGTTCAAATCCAATCAGAAAATATTTTAAAAGTATTAAAGAAAACATACCAAAACTTGAATGCAGCGGGATTTGAACCCGCTTCAAAATTATTGTATGCTTTATAAACTTATTGCATTGTTAGCATCTCTTTACGGAGATTTTCTTGCACGAATCTCTTGCACGGCATCTTGCGAATGTTCTATACTTAGTGTGAATTTACTTTTTAAAAAATATGAAATATTTTAATTTTCCTTGTAATATGACAAATCGCGGAGTTGTGTTCCGCCACTCAATATCTACCTATCTAAACTTACCATTATCACATTACATTGTCTATTTTTACCAAGTTCCTCTAATTTAGCCTGCCATATGGGAGGTATAGATTAATGCTGAAATATATTTTTAACCGTTAGTTATTCGGAAATCACCTTATCGTTTAAAATATATTTTCATTTAGTAAAATCGTGTAATTTTATTTTGAATTACGCCATTTAATAACACTTGTTGGTTTACATTTAATATTTTTATTATCTTTATTATATTCCGTGACGTGGATTTCTATTTCTATTTTATTCGACCTCGCAACTAGACAAAGCGCGGAGTTGAGTTCCGCCATTCAACACGCACTGCCTCAAGAAAGGCGAAAAGCAGGAAACGGAGTGTCTTACCTCTAGGTTTCTATGATTCCTGTGGTTCTTTCTGCCTACCCTGCCATGTGCGGGATAAATCGTGAAAATAGCTTTAAATTTTGTTTTTTGTACGCGTGCACATCGACTCATTAGTTATTTATTTATTTTAAGACACATTAACTTTGAGTTACAATATAGACTTTTTCACTTAGGAATTGACGCTAATGAAAGAAATATACTTTTTTAGTAAACGTATTAGTTGTTATAACTGTATTAGAATTGCGACGTAGCTTGACTAGAACTTATGGCTTAGTCCTCAGCGCAAGGATGGTTTTCAAGGAGTACAAGTTGAAATATCGGAACAAATTCTTATACGCTTTATAATACAGTTATCATATATTTGTATTTTACTTTACTTAAAGAAATTCATCAATAAAGTCTCTTGTCTCTTTTCAATACACCAACTCGATTAAAAACCTTTTCTGTTGTTTAAGGCGTAAAATGAATCTGTCAAGGCTAGAAATACAAGAACTTTTAATAGATTAATCGACTCCTAACTAACTAATAATGAATATTTAAATTTCCTCCCTGACAGTTTGTTTTGAATTGTTATTTTTTTTTTTATTGAATCTATTCGTTTCTCATTATTCATGTTATAGATGTATTGGTGCCGTTGTGGCACAAAGGCGTAGCATCTGCTTCTAAACGCTATGATTTTTGGGTTCTATTCCCACTGGGGGCAGTGTACTTTACACACAATGCCTCGAAAAAACGGAAACCGAGGAACAGAGTGTCTTAACACTAAATTTCAATGGTTCCTGCGATTCCATCTGCCTACACTGCTTTGTGCGGTATAGAGCGTGAAGCTAAAAAAGATTAAAATTATGATGTAGTTACATTTATTTTTCTAAATTATTTATATTAAGCTACTAATTTAAGACTGCCGACCCTGCTATAGTCATGATTATTCCGGATTTATTTAAAAATAGACAATTTTTATTATTTTTTCCAATTTCTATTATGTTATATTTAGTTTGGTTTCAAATTTATTGCCTTATTTCTTATTTTTTATCTATTATCTAACCTTTTCACTGTGGTCTTATTTGAGTTATCAAATGAAAATTACTAACTATTGTATATGACACATGACATATTCAAAGTGCCTGTGGTAGTCCTGACCGCAGGTAGCTTATATGTATACGATTTATGTGATGGGCTAGACATATTCCATAATTGAAGTATAAAAGAAGAAAGGTACTGAGGGCCGTTGTGGCGCAGAGGTGTGAACGTGACGGTTTGTGGGTTCAATTCCCAATCTGGGAAGATAGATATTTCCATTTTCTTCGCTTTGGAAATTAGGCAAGGCGCCGCGTTGATTTCCGCCACTCAACACACAATACCTCGAAAAGAGGTGGAAAGCGGAGAACGGAGTGTCTTAATACTA
Organism: Dione vanillae; assembly: GCA_037178615.1. Classification (NCBI taxonomy): domain Eukaryota; kingdom Metazoa; phylum Arthropoda; class Insecta; order Lepidoptera; family Nymphalidae; genus Dione; species Dione vanillae. The sequence continues at coordinate 166,079 of JAZFAU010000209.1, read as the reverse complement.
GGTTCCTATGATACCTGCGGTTCCCTCTGCTTACCGCTGAAAGTATAAATAAAGAAAAAATCAATTTTATCAAGTAGTTCTTGAGATTAGCGTACTTAGCATTATTTATATAGCATTTTAACTCTTTATTTTGTTATAATAATACTATTTATGATTAATATGCTGTTTTCCTCTTTTAAAATTTCGTTTATTGCTGGTTTTGGAAAAAAAAAATGTCAAATTCCAGCAATGACTCAGATTCTACAGTGTTTTAAAATTCAAAGCTAATAGCTAATAACGCTACGGTTGTAGGTTTGGTGCCCAATTAGATAAATTGTTATTTTCATTGAATAAGATACCTAAAGTATGGAATTTAGTTCTGCTACTAAACAGTAAAGGTCTAAAAAATGATGAAAAAAGCGATGTTTTTACTTAATACTTGGCAAAGTTTCATTTATATGTAGAATGCAGAGTGTCAAAATTATTGCAATGGCAATTAATTGCAATGGCAATTGGCTTTAATTTCTTGTTTCTTATGCAGTTCATTTTTTGTTTTTCTTTTCTACATTTAATTCTAAAACTTTATGTAAACAAATTCTAATAGGCATTGTTAAAATAACTTTATAACGATCTGAAATGCCAAGACATTTTAACAAACTAAATTATTCAGAAAACGAAACGAAATTTGAATCATTCAAATTGTTTCAGAAATTGTCTAACAAATTATAATTTAAATTATTATTTGTTTTTATTTATCACTCGATATTTAGAAATATCGTTACATTTAAAAAATATTTACCAATTTTGAGGACCATCATGGCGCAGAGGCTTAGGGGCTGCCTGTAAATGGGACGGTTAGGAGTTCGATTCCCACTCGGAGAAGACTATTTCATTTCCATTTTCTTCGCTCTGGCAACTAGGAAAAGCGCGGCGTTAAGTTCCGTCATTCAACTTGCAAATGCCTTGAAAAAGGCGGAAAGCAGAGAACAGAGTGTCTTTATACTATTTTTGTAGAGTTCGTGCGATTCTCTTTATTCCATTTTTTTGCGTTCTTGTTTCTATCCAGTGTTTTTTTTAATCATATTTAGAATTAAAAAAATATATAACTTAATGAAAAGATATATCATTGGTAAGTTTAATTTTCTTTTTAAAATTATAAAATATTATGAGCTTTTAATATATTATAAGATTTAGCGCTTTCAAGCTTTCTATCGTTAAATATTCACATATTACCTAAAATACTGAGAAATTATTCAAATGTTCGAAATGCTAATTAAAACCTTAGGCATATTAAGATTATCGTACATGCAACATGTTCAGTAGATTTCAATTTTGCCTTTCATTACAGGGTGAATTAAATTGTGAGTCTAAAATTTAATACACAGGTTTACTAAGTTGAAGAAACAATTAAGTTATTTTAGACATCAAAATAAATGAAAGTGAATAGCTAATTGCAGGATGTTAGTAACAATAGATAAAAAATGGTAAAATTATGAAAATAAATTTTACTGAATATTACTTATGTAACTTGTACGAGATGTACATAATTTTTTTAAAAACAATCATGAATTTGTTACAAAACCCGTATTATATATATATATATATATATATATATATATATATATATATATATATATATATATATATATATATATATATATATATATATATATATATATATATATATATATATATATATATATGTATATATATATATATATATATATATATATATATATATATATATATATATATATATATATATATATATATATATATATATATATATATATATATATATATATATATATATATATATAAAATAAATAAAAGACTACATTGTTCATCACAGATTTGCTAATTATTCATAATGCCTCTTGGTTCAAGCCAATATGGCTTCGAATATCAGTAATTACAATTTTTATGCTATTTTAAATATTTATCTTAATTATGAACATTTTTTTCTTATTTTCTTAGCTTTATAGTTTATCTACACATGGCAGGATAGGCAGGTGGAACTGCAGGAACCATAGAAACGTGTTAAGACATTCCTTTGCTTAGTCCCCGCTTTCTCCATCCCAGCCTTCTTTCGAAGCATTGCGTGTTGAGTGGCGGAACTCAACGCTGCACTTTGCCTAGTTACCATAGTGAAGAAAATAGAAATAGAAAAATCCATGTTCCCCGAGTGGGATTTCATTATAATTAAAAAATAAAATACCGATGAACATTCCCTCCGTGTGTATGCTTAATCCAAATGGGCGAAACAACAGACTTTATCAGTCAACGCCTGTGGGAATAACACTCAGGTTTACACCATAATTCAGCTGAGTAAACTTCTCCTTAAAATTAATTAATGACTGCATTCCATTTACGCCACATGAGCTTTGTTGAAATGATTTTGTTTATACGCTTAGGTGTTTGTGTAGATATTGCTTTACGTTTTTAGTTTATTTGGTGTATTTTATTATATATTAATTTTGCTCAAGGATAGTTGGTTTTCTAGGTGTTAATTTTTTAAATGGTAATAGAGTAAAGTTTATGAAATGAAGTTATATATTGTTTCTTCTAACAATGAAATGAATATTGATAACTAACCTAATAAGAAAAATAAAGAGCAAAATAAATGACTATTCTACATACAAAAGTATATGTCAGAAAAGAAAATTTGACGACGATAATACGTTTTAAAATTTTAAATCAGTTTACTTTTTGTGTTTTTTAATTCAAAAAACAGTAACTTAACCTCGTAAATACATTATAAGTCTTCATTATATCTCCTGATTTTTTTTAAATGCAATCTAAAAAAAAAGAAATCAATTCTCTTTTCCTTCTAAAAAAGTTTTATCACTAATAATACTCAGATTTTTAATGTTATAATTGAAAGTATTATCTTGCTTGTCGTAAACAATTTCCGCCAAATTTACAAGAATTATTGAATATTCGCATTCGCATTCGCATTCCCGAATGTCGGTAGCAAATATTCGTATTCGCATTCGCATTCGCGAATGTTAAAAAGATGACATTCGTTACATCACTAATACATAGTATTAGGACTAAACAAATTCCTATGTGAATTTGGAAACAAAAACAAACAAAATAATGAAAAATATCTTTAAAGTACAATTATAGTTCCTTCGATTTCCTTTGAGAATTATAAAAGCACATAATCAGTGCTAGTAGTTTTTACAGCGTTACGACCATACTGTGAACAACTTTAAATCAAAATATGTATTCTTTAATTAAACTTTAATTGATTAACAACACATGAAGTTTTCCATAAGACATGAGAATTGTGATGTAAAATTGTAAATTAAATTAGTTTTTTAACTTTTATATTTCCATATTTTGACGTGAGCTAAATTACAAATGTGTGTTTATTAATTATTTGCTTTTTAGAGTTAATTCTTTGTTTATTATACTAAAATATAGCTTTTTATATTATTAATTATATAATAAATGTAAATTCTATTTCCGGCCTAATCATATACTGCGTGGTTACATGCGACATAATTTACTTTGTCAAAATTACGGATTTGGTTAGGAAACAAGGAAAAAGCATTATAGTAAAAAGTAATCTTCAAATCGAAACATCAAACATTTAATTTATTTGAATCATTAAGTTTTATATTTCGTCATAAACATTCAAAGAAATTAGGGCAGTAATTTGACAAAGCGATACAGAAAATCATGCCGTCATTTTGTACCGAATATAGTTTTGAACCTACAAATTTCATTTCTTTAAACGATATTATTTAATGTTACCTGTCGTTTCTTTCTTTTGTTTTTTGTAACTTCTCGCTTTATCCTGCACTTGGCAGGGTATGCAGAGGGAGCCGCAGGAAACGTGGGAACCTAGTGTTAAGACACTCCGTTGCTTAGTCCCTGCTTTCTTCGTCCCCGCTTTCCGCCTTTTCAAGGCATTGCATGTTGAGTGGCGGAACTCAACACCGCGCTTTTTGCCTAGTTACCAGAGCAAAGCAAATGGAAATAAAAAAAAACATCTTCCTCGACTGGGAATCGAGCCCAGAAACCGTCGCGTTACAGGCAGACGTTACGCCTCTGCGCTACGACGGTCTATGAATTTCATTTCTTCAAATGATACTATTTAATGTTACCTGTCGTTTCGTTAATGACATTTTGTTTGTTGAACTAGTAATGTATTTTATTTTGAATGCTTATACATTGGTTATTTTTAAATACTTTTCTTTTGCTTGCTGTGGCGATTTGTTTTAAAAATTAAGTACAAAGAGAAGTATATACGAGTATAGAATGTGTAACACTATCTTTATCAGCAACTGGTTTATTATTTGAGGCATCTTTTTTTATTGCGCATACTTAGAGATACGAGTTTTTACCTACAATTTTACTTTTGGTACCGTTTTAATGATCTCGAAAAGGTAAACTGGTGCAATACAATTTTGACTTGAACAGTGCATTTGGTAATTGATTAAATTATTATTAACTATATAATTTATTTTTTTGTCAATTATAAATTGAACTCCCAACAGAATAACTTCTGAACTCTACCAGATAGAAATGACAATCTCTGAAAATTTCATACATATTTTCTTTATAAACTTTCTCATGAAATTTTTGTATTGTTTGCACAGAAGGACGGAGTGGCAAAAAAATCTATGAAGTCAACAGCACCAAGATTTCCCATGAGTGCGGCTGACCAATGGTTTCCAACGAAATGAGGTACATGTACCGGACAGGGGCAAATATTGTTACCAAAACTTTTTTCAGGATTTATACGAACCGGATAACGTTGATTGGGTTATGTATGGAACTCACATAATAAAATGTATAAAACTTTATATGGTCCCATAAAATACCCTACAGTCAGTTTAGTAGATTAAGTTTCATTAAAATAGTGTTGCGACTTATTTTTTGTTTCCTTTAGTTCAAACAAAAATATTGAAATAATATAAAATTAATAAAGTTTACGTCTTTTATTAAATATGTATGTGACATATGAAAAAATAAAACAACGCCTTTCAAAAAAGTTATGCTACCAGCTAAAGCAGTTATGAAAGCTATGGCAGCGAATGATAGTGAAGATATGCAGTTAAATTTAAGCACCTCTGGTATTACAGAAACTTAGTCGCAAACAAAAAAACTGTTCAACATCGTTTTTTTTCTAGCTTCACGCTTTATCCCGCATATTGCAGGGTAGGCAGAGAGAACTGCAGGAACCATTTGAACCTAAATACTATTAAGACACTCCGTTGCTTAGTTCCTGCTTTCTCCGTCCCCACTTTCCGCCTTTTTCGAGGCATTACGTGTTGAGTGGCGGAACTCAACGCCGCGCTTTGCCTAGTTGCCAGAGCGAAGAAAATGGAAATAGAAAAATCCATCTTCCCCGAGAGGGAATCGAACCCTCAAACCCTCCACCCTCGCGTTTACAGGCAGACGCTTACGCCTCTGCGCCACGACGGTTCTCAACATCGTTCTTGTATAAAATTTGATGAAAAATTTCAAATTCTATTTGCGAGAATGCTTCTGCCTAAAAAGAAAAGTACTCGCAAGGAAATTACGTATAACATCTAACAGCTACCACGACTTTGAGAACTTCTTTAATATAACTTGTGGTATTTTAGCCTATTTTTTGCTACATAAAGGGTTACCGTTTTCTATCTTTTGAATTAAATAAGTATAATATATTTTCTGGAATTTCTTTTATAAGTAATAAAAAGCAAAAATCAAACAAATATAAAAAACATGGGAAAGTAAATATTTTAACACTAACAATAGGAAAGTTAGAAATATATAATATTGTACATAAAAGCTTCCCTTTCAATGCTAGGTATTAAATATTTTAAAATAAGCTCATATTTTAAGCTTCCAAGCCTTGATGTTTCTACAAAAGAAATATATATATCGAAGAACACAATACGCCCTCGTATTGTTACACAAAAGTACTGGGAGAAACCAAGTTCATTGACATCACAGGTCATCTTAAATATTTAAATTTCAAAGCCACTTGATATTTGCATGTCTGGTACATTTTTTATTTTGTCCGACTGTGAGGAGAAAAGGTTAAATTATTATTCTTTTTGAATTTTATAACTTTAAATTTGTTACTGGCATGACAATACTAAATCAATTATTATCAATTATTGCGATGGCAAAAGATTCGAATTGCATTGACAGAAATATTCACTCAGGTCATTTATGTAAAATTGTACATATTTTTTTTTTCATTTTCTCATCTGACAATACAGCAAAAATTACATTATATTATCTTTACTTAATATAATACAAAAAGATTTTTTTATTAATTTTTTTTATTTTTAAATATAATTGACACTACAGACACTTGGCCCGTACCTTTTATTAACTTATACTATATGTTCTTTTTTTTTTAGCTTTATCCCGCACATGGCAGGGTAGGCAGAGGGAACTGCAGGAACCATAAGAACCTAGTGTTAAGACACTCCGTTACTTAGTCTCTGCTTACTCCGTCCCCACTTTCCGCCGTTTTCGAGGCATTGCGTGTTGAGTGGCGGAACTCAACGCCGCGCTTTGCCTTAGATGCCAGAGCGAAGAGAATGGAAATAGAAAAATCCATCTTCTCCGACTGGGGATTGAACCCAGTAACCGTCGCGTTACAGGCAGACGTTGCGCCTCTGCGCCACGTCATGTTCTTATCATAAATAGTTGTTATATTAATATTAATACATAATAAAATTATATTTAAATGTTTAAGCTGCAAAGGCCCATCTATTTGTTCAGTAGACTAGATCTCTTTCCACACGAAGGCTTCGGAATCATAAATTAAACATTATACAAATTCAAATGTTTACGACAATCCCACTTTTCTTGTTGCTAACCGAAAATTTGAAAGCATGATACAACGTCCTGGCATATTGCCAGACATGCTAATATAAGTTATGTTCGATATATATATGTACTCGTATAAAACCTGAAGGAAAAAGTCAAATGGCTGCGGTCAGTTTGTAGTAATACAATATTTATAAGTTTATTTTATGCGGAACCAAAATGCAACAAGTTTTGGATTCACAATTGAATCCAGCACAATTGATTTCAGCTATTTTAAGTTTTGATAACTACATGGGGATTCCAAATTCGTGTAATTATTTACAGGTTAGACTAAGTGCGGGTAACTTAAACTACTGAAACTACTAATTAATATTAGAGCAAGGAAAAGTGCATCTAGAAAGATAGAAGACATCCAGAAAAAAATCTGTGTACCCTGTATTACAGGATGCAAGGTAAATTAAAAAATATTATTTTTATATCATATTCTAAACGAATGAAAGCTTTCCCTTATTATTAACGCTACGTAATTTTACGTATTTCTAAACTTCGCACGCCATGTTTGACTAAAATAATGTTAACTGGTATTTTAATTAATTATTCCCTTTGTTTTGAATCAAAAGACGTTCCTTAGATTTCTAAGCTCATATTAATTTTGCTGTTACAGTATAATTAATCTTTAAAATTCCAAACAAATTTGTAGGATTTTCTCTAACTGGAAATGTGTATAAATGATTACAAATGCATTTAAATTATAAACGGTCGTTAATGACAATTTCATGTCTAAGTGGATGTAATGCGATTACTGTAGGTGGATTCAGAATTAAATGTAATGGATTTTATTTAAGGGTTAGGCTTTAATGTAACGAAAAAATCTTATATAATAATGTAAAGCTTGGTTTTCACTTTAATAATTGGTTACTAGAGAGAATCTAGTGCAAAGCTTCTATTTTAGCTATAAAAAACGGCTAAAGATACAAGGATATAAAATTACATGAAACTTTAGTATAGAATATTCTGTTTAAATAAAAAATACATGTAATTTTATATATATATATATATATATATATATATATATATATATATATATATATATATATATATATATATATATATATATATATATATATATATATATATATATATATATATATATATATATATATATATATATATATATATATATATATATATATATATATATATATATATATATATATATAATATATTATATATATACAATACAATCATATCAACTATGTCACTATAAATATATATTTCAAAGTGTTATTCACATTTAACGCAATGAAATTTGAAGTAGCACCTCTTGGACGGTTTTCAAGTGACGCAATTTCATGTCTCGGATATATGAAATTATTATTCATATTTTAATATATTAAATTATGCTTTAAAATATATTCACAAATAGTTTTATGTAAAAAGGCAGGGATAAGCGTGTAATTGAGTCTGAAGAGCTGTAAAGGGAGCACAGTGTGATGCTACGATAAACACCCTCTAAGGAGTGCAAAGGATCGTGGATACTTTAAAATGCTTTTATATTTTTACCTCTAATATATTTTATAGGTGTTTTAATTTATTTTTCTTAAATGAATGAGCGTGCTTATATTAATTCGTTTGTTGGGAAATATTGTAATTGAAGAACATATAATGTAAAGTTTGTTAGACGAAAAAAAGATTGATTGAAAAATTACCGAAACATTAAAATTACGACTTAGTATTTTCAAGTCTCAATTTAGTTTCAATTTAAATGAGTTTCATTAAGTTGTATAAAGCAATACAATAAATTGTATAAAACATACAAGAATTTAGACTGAGCGTGATGAAGAACGCATGGCTTAGTGGTTAGAACGCTTTGACGTTCTAGAAAACACGGATTTAAAGCCTGTTAAGCTTAAATTTTCTAACTTTCTTAAAGTATGTTTCATATCCCTAATGTGGATATTTCTCACTTTATTTATCATAATGATATTATGAATATTTGAAAATAGAACTTTATTACATTAGAAATTTCTCGTTAATAGAAAAACTTTACCCTAAACCTAACAAGTCTCAGGTTTGTATGTTTGGTAATTCCAAGCGACTGCCTAGAATACATTCCCCACTTTCCCCAATTTCATTTGTTATAATTTGTTTGGAGGTTGCTGAGAATTTTAAAATCTGGGAATCAAGACTAATCCGAACTAAATCACAAAATCTATGAAAAAACCTACTCCTATCCTCCTTTCACCTATCATAGATTACTGCTAATTCCTGCTATTTAGATTTGTCGCGGCAACAACTCAGTAAGCTCGAACGTCTGCAAAATCTTATAATAAGATTTAGATGCGGTGTTGAGATGCGCTACTCGACATGTATTGTTTTGAAAAGTATACGTCAAGTAGGAAACGACGTTCCTTAATATTACGTTCCATTTGTCACTCCCTCTTATAGAGCGTAAAATATTATTTTTCTTTTTATTTTTGTACAATATAAAAAATAGAAAAAAGATTTTTTTTCATTTAAAAAAACATTTGCTTTGATCAACCCTTATATTTCATAAAAACTACATATAATAGGTCCATTAAAATCCTTAATCTCGATGCCATAAAAATAAGAAATCGAGTTTAATAAAGAAGCCAGCAGTTTATTTAAGATGAAATTTTGTCGGTAATGGCCCAGTTGAGGTTTCAGAACAAGATGTCCGTACAATGGCCGTTCATCCATTGTTGTTTAGCCTTTTGTTCCTCTAAGTAGGAAAATGAAAGGGTTCTTTAAGAATATGCTGATAAATTTAAACTAAATGTCTTTAAATCTGTTTCAGTGAGCACTGTTTATGCATTTTGCTATTTATTTGTTTGCAGCTGCTAACTAAGAACGATCGCAAGATTGTGTAACCAACGTAAAAATTTGAGAAGTTAGCACAGTCGTATATATATACTATTTTTATATCTTCACACTTTATCCCGCACATGGCAGGATATGCAGAGGGAACTGCAGGAACCATAGGAACCTAGTGTTAAAAAAATCCATTGCTTCGTCTCTTTTTCTCCGTTCCTGCTTTCCGCCTTTCTCAAGGCATTGCGTGTTGCGTGGCTAAACTCAAAGCCGCGCTTTGCCTAGTTACTAAAACGAAAAAAATGAAAATTGAAAATTTTTCGTCCCCAAGTGGGAATCGAATCCACAAACTGTCGCGTTTACAGGCAGATACTATGCCTCTACATCACACGAGGCTATCGTGATAGAGATGTGCTAAGTCTAACATTGTACCCAAGAGGTGTGGATTCATTTTTCACCATAGAGAATAAGATATTTTCGTTCAAGTTATCGCAGCACTATACAATTATACCTAGTTCAAAACGAATATTAGCTATACAGGTATATAAAAAATACAAGATATAACCTATATTTTAAATAGCAATCCAAAAATATGTGACAATAAATAATATTACAAATCATTTGCACTCAAAAGAATAATAAGATTCTGAGCTTTCTAATTTAGAACATCGTAATATCTGACAGGCGGCTTTACTTTTAAAGCTTATCCAGACCTCTCTCATTAATCAACGTCCAAAGCTTGGGCCCTCAAAAATTCGGCGTTCTTTGTTCACTATTCCGTCGATATTCGAGTCATGATTCCAACAAAACAGATTAAGTTAGAAATAAATGGTACTATACACTCGTAGTTAATATTTAGTACTAATGTAATAACAAAATTTAACATTTATGGATAATTTTAAATTATGATTGAAATTTCCCATTTTAAATATACTACAAATTTTAAGTACAATGTTGAATGTAAATAACATAGACATAATAAACAGTATAGATATATAAACAATGTATGTCGACGCTAAGTCAGACTATCGACGTTAGAAGGCAGTTCTTCATAACGAAAATTCAAACTGATATCAATTGATTTGTCCTTGTGCGATAATTAGTACAGAATCAGTCCAATAGGAGCTCTTAATGCTTGCAGGTAGACACAAAACTTGATAGACGTTTTTTTTTAAGTTCTTTAATAATTTATTTATAATTTCTCGAAAGTATATATTTATGTGGTAATATTTGAATACCTGTGGTTAAGTTGATTATAACTACACTCACACACTTATTTTCAACACTATATTTACAATGAATACACCTGTGGAACAACTTTTAAAAAGCATGGAAGAGCTCTCCTCTGCATTCTCATCTAGAATGGGTGAGTTTGAAAAATGTTTATCTCAAACTGGATCTGTGAACTCCACTCCCACAATAAAAACATTAGCAGCTGAGTTCAACTCATTTAAGTCCTTTGTATGGAAAACCCTCGGCTTACTAAAATCCCAGGTTGAGCTTGTAGCAGCTGGCTTAGACCCCTTGGAAACAAACTCCAGAAGAAAAGTTCTCTTGTTTCATGGTTTGAAAGAAGACAATAATGAGGATATTCTGCAGAAGATGCTTCATGTATTATCCAGTCAGTTAAAATTGCCTGAGATCAATTCATCTTCAATTGAGTCTTGCCACAGGCTGGGGACTAAAAAAAATTCTGCCCGGCCTGTACTTATCAGATTCACCAACGTGCAGCTCCGTTCCAGTGTGTGGAGGGCGAAAACAAACTTAAAAGGCTCTCAAATTACTATGACTGAATTCCTTACAAAGTCCCGCCAGGAAGTCTTCATTGCGGCACGTAAGCACTTTGGCATAAAAAAATGTTGGTCTGCAGACGGAATTATTGTAATTTTACAAAATAATAAATCAAAGGTGAAGATTTCCACACAGGTCGAACTCAAACGTTTAATTCAACAAGGCTCCACTGGCAGCAACTGATATTATGTATTTGGTTAAACTTATATTTTATGTATTTGGTTAAACTTATATTTGATTTAATATTATTATTGTTAATTTGTTTTTTTACTGAAGCATGTTGTTTACTTTAGTTCAGCTTTTTGACATGTGTCATTTATGTTAAATGTGACATTTTACGCGTTCCGTTTTACATTTATCATTTTTCTATTCCATTGTTTTGTATTCTTAATCTTAATTTCTTTATTTTTAGTGTTAATTATTAGTCGATCAACTGGTACAGGCAAATTGTAGTTGTTAATTTTATAAGTTACATTAAGGATTTTTTTTATATTTAAAGTTATTATATACAAATATATATATATTAACATTTTAATTAATTAATTATTTTTTTATACTAACCATATATTCTTATTTATTTATTTATATATTTATTATTTTTTACTTCTAATATAATATTATGATAAAAGAGAATGAATACTTTTCCTGTTCATCTAGCATTTATGATAGTGCAGATAGTGATGACAATTTTGACTCAGAACCACTTTTTAATAAACTGTCAAATATTTTTCCTAATAATTGTTCCACAAGCATTTCCTTGGTGAATATCAACGCGCAGAGTGTTCCAGCTCACTATAATGATCTTCTCGCATCCTTTAGCTCCGGTGTAGTTGACGGCATATTCGTATCAGAGACCTGGCTGAAACCCTCGCTTTCATCCATTTGTTACTCTCTACCAGGCTATAAGTTGTTTCGCAATGACCACACTGGACGGGGTGGTGGGGGTGTGGGTATTTATCTCCGCAACACTATTCCGGCCAGTGTCGTTACTTTCTCTCCTCCTGAATGTAACGGTTCTCTTGAATACCTCTTTTTAGAGCTGACATTACGTCATACAAAAGTTCTTGTCGGAGTCTTGTATTCTCCTAACGACCATGTCAATTATTTTAGTGCTCTGGGTGGTATTCTCGATAATCTGCGTCCTTAATATGAACATGTGATTTGCATGGGTGATTTAAACACATGTCTTTTAAAAAATGATCGTAGAACTCGATTGTTAAAAGAACTATACGAGTCTTATGATTTACATATTTTACCTTTGTCTTCCCCAACCCATTATTTCCCTAACTGTAGGCCCTCTATGATAGATCTAATTTTTGTCTCTAATCCAAATCTTGTAAGTTCACATGGACAAATAACCGCTACATTTTCTTTTCATGATCTTGTTTTTCTTTCCTATAATTTACGCCCTCCTAAAGCTAGGGGCAAAGTTCTTTTACAGCGCAATTTTAAGCATATGGACCTTGAACGCTTAAGGGAGGATGTGGAGAACATCGACTGGTCTACCATAGTGTCAGCATCTAGTATTGACACTATGGTAGAATCATTAACTTCTGAACTGATTCGAATTTACAATATCCATGCCCCTGAGAGACCAGTTCGTATGAAGCATGCGCCTGCACCCTGGCTAACACAAGTTATTAAGAATACCATGGCAAAACGCAACAGGGCTAAGGTAAAACACAAAAAAAATCCTTCTCCTGAAAATCTTGCGACATATAAAAGGCTGCGTAACATCTGCAACAGATTGTGTAGGGATGCTAAGCGTCGCTATTTCCATAATACCATTAAGAATCTCAGTCAGTCACAGATCTGGAGATTCTTGGAGTCGTTTGGTATAGGCAAAACCACTGTTACTCCTCAAGTCTCAGTGGATGTTCACTCACTCAATTCTTTCTTCACAATTCCTCCATTTAGCATTGATCCCCAAATAAAATCTGATACACTTGCTTTCTTATCTCAGAATGTCCTATCAGACTCCACTCCATTTTCTTTTAAAACTGTAACAAAGGATGAAGTCAAGAAGTGTGTTCACTCAATTTCCACAAAAGCCTTTGGAATCGACAATCTCAGCCTAGAGATGATTCTTCCTGTGTTGGAGAGCATTGCACCAGTGGTCACCCACATTATTAACTTTTCACTGTTAAGTAATGTCTTTCCTTCACAATGGAAGAGTGCTTATGTCATTCCACTTCCCAAAACCTCCAACCCCTCCAACATCACTGATTACCGTCCTATATCCATCCTACCAATTCTATCCAAAATTCTTGAATCCATAGTCAATAGCCAACTCTTCTCCTTTCTCTCTGAAAACAATCTACTATGTTCTCTTCAATCCGGTTTCCGTCCTTACCACAGCACAGTTGGAGCATTGCTGAATATCACGGAGGACATTCGGTGTGCTATGGATAACACCAAGCTCACCGTTATGGTACTCTTAGATTTTAGTAGCGCATTCAACTCTGTTGATCTCGACATACTTCTTGGTACTCTTCGTGCAGTTAATATTTCTTCGGAAGCTTTAAGCTGGTTTCGTTCGTATCTCTTCGGTCGCCGGCAATGTGTAAAAGCAAACGACGAAACTTCGTCCTGGCTTGATCTCACTGCTGGCGTTCCCCAAGGCGGCGTTCTTTCTCCACTTCTTTTTTCTATTTTTATCAATAACATTTCAAGAGTCATTACTTCTCCTTTCCATCTGTATGCGGATGATTTGCAACTTTATCGTCATAGTAACTTGAATGATTTGTCTGAAGTCATTGAGGTATTAACCAATGATCTGGACGCCATCAAAACCTGGGCTGAATCTTTTGGTTTACTGGTTAATCCAAAAAAGTCGCAAGCTATTATTATTGGTAGCAATAGACTCAGACATAAAGTCGACTGGGATTCTGTGCCTGCAATTCAGTACTCGGGTGTGACAATTCCTTACTGTAACGAAGTAAGGAACTTGGGGCTAATAATCGACTGTAACATGTCTTGGTTACCTCACATTAACGCTATTAGCAAGCGCATGTATTTCTCCTTCCATAACCTTAGGCGTCTCCAATATTTTCTTCCTCTCAAAACCAAAATTATGCTAGCGCAATGTCTTCTCCTTCCTATCCTCGATTACGCCGATATTTGCTATTTGGATGTGACTGAGGAGCTACTTAACAAATTAGAGCGACTTCAAAATTTGGCCATACGCTTTGTTTATGGCTTACGTAAGTATGACCATGTTTCTCAATTTCGTGCTCAACTTAATTGGCTCCCAATCCGTCTTCGCCGTGATATGCACATCCTTGTATTCCTCTTTAAGATCCTTAACTTTCATAATTTTCCTTCCTATCTACGTTCCCGCTTCAAGGTTCTTCCTCCTCCCTCACGCTCTAGGCGGTCTTGCGTGGTTCCGTCGCTTGACGTACCTATGAGCAATACCAAATTTCTACAGAAATCCTTTTCTGTGTACGCAGCCTCCCTCTGGAATAACCTTCCTCATCTTATCCAAAGAAGTCCATCAATTTTGTCCTTTAAATCCAAATTAAAAAATCATTTACTTGCTTGTCTGAACAATTAATTTAAAGTCATAGACAGTTTGATATTCGCACTATTGTTTTTTATAAGAATTAAAATAAAGTATATATTGCATAATATGTATGTTTGTGTATATACAGTATGTATTTATGTATGTATATATGTATGTATGTATGTGTGTATATGTGTATGTAGGTTTATGTATGTATATATTTGTTTGTATTTGTAAATATATACTTAATTATATATTTAATTTATATTTTATTTCATTTTATGTTTATATTTCTTTTGTTTATTTGAAACATTTTAATTATGTGCACTACTCATTCCCGCTTATTGAAATGTATTCACTTCCATTGGTTGGCTGGAAGAGATTTCTTTTAGAAATAAGCCCACCGTTGTCAACGAAATTTACTTGTTTACATATTTCATCTGTATTTTTTTTTATGTGCAATAAAGAATATATATATATATTACACAATTTTTAATGATTTATATTAATGTAGTAAGTAACATTTCTGTGCAATTTTCGAAATTTACATAATATAACATATAATATTTTAATTAATAAATATTTTGAACATATATTTGCTTACATAATGTTTAGTAAATGATGTTAAAAATATAATTTTAATTAAATTGGAATAAGGAAAGATAAAAATAACAATAAAATCAACTTTATAATAATTCTTTTAAATATTTAAAATATCCTCATCTCTTTTGCCGTAAAAAGGAATAAATAATAAACATTAAATTAATAAGATGAATAATAAAATAGCATTTCATTTAAGTGTAATAGTGATTTCGGCCAATTTAATCTTTTATCGTATTCCTTTACAAGTATATATTTTTAGGTAAGCAGGGAAATAGGTAAATTCTGACTGCAAATATGATTATTGTGTGTTGGAGACTTCTAGTCGAGTAAAAAACGTGTATCTATTTTCTCTTGTAGCAAGAAAAAACGCATTGTGTTCCGCCACTCAACAGAGAAGAAATTACATAACTTTCTATGGATTCACCGTGCGGGTTCCGGGCCCACCGTTTTTTTGGAAGAGAAGCTCCGAGCACCGCTTGAGACTTGCGACCCAAGAGTAGGTTTAAAGAGACCCACCCCTTTAAAATATATTAAGGCTTACCTCCCCTGTTCGAATTCCTCCCACTACCTAACCAATTCTTAAATGATTCTACAAGTACCGCCTTCAAAGTGCGTTCTACAAATGAACTTCTATAGTTCCAGACAGGCCGAGATCTCAATATCTCGGGGAACAGTGTCATAACACAAGGTTCCTTCAGCCTACCTTGAAGTATTCAGAATACTCTGTCAAGCTAAAAAACCCTAAATATATTAGGTATATACACAACATAAATAAAAAAAGCTTCCTTCCCCTCCTTCCATAATATAAAATTTATTAAGCGTCATCAAACGAAGATTCGAAACTTTAAAAGCCTTCGGATTCAAGAAATGAATAATCCTTTCCAATTTTACTCCGTTCTTTGTCCGGACAATAGGGTCCATTGAGAATAACGACGGTTTAAAACAAAACAGGTCATTTGACTGCTGACGGGATTGCTAAGAGATTCACGACTTCGCTTTGAATTAATAACTCGATTGACGAATAACCTTTGATGATGTTTGACGCTCCAATCGTGTAATGAATTGCTTATTTTAGAATTCAAAATTAGTTTTTATAGTAAAATCTTTTATAATAAGAATTAAATTAAGATATAAATTACTATATTTTAATTAGTTTTTTTGATAATCTCTGTTTTAATGGAAATTGCTAAGACATTTAAGTGATTGTAAGTAGACCTCGTTAAATCAAGACGAGTAATGTCATATAATAAAGCATGTGCTACCTTTCTAGATAAAGTGGTTATTTTTTTAAGCTTCTTTTTAATTATTAAAATGAATCAGCTGTTTCCAAGATTAGCGTTATAATAGAATTTTTTTTTTTTTTTTTTTTTTTTTTTTTTTTTTTTTTTTTTAGCTTCACGCTTTTATCCCGCACATGGCAGGGTAGGTAGAGGGAACTGCAGGAACCATACGAACCTAGTGTTAAGACACTCCGTTACTTAGTCCCTGCTTACTCCGTAGAATATTTTTTCTATTAATAATGTGGTTATTTCATATAAATTGGTGTAATTTTTAAAAATAAAAGATAACAAGTAAGGTATGAAGAGCAAAGAGTTCCTACGTAGGTACCTATATATTTTTTTTCAAAAGTAAAAAAAAATATATAAAGTTTTTCACATATACTACTTTACAGTGTAAAGCTTTAATATTACATAATCAAAAATCATTTGTAAATGAACAAAAGTTCCATATTTTTATTACAAGATCTAGTACCAGATCAATTTTCCTATATAATTTGTTGAAGTGATAAAAAATTCCAAGAAAATGTAAAATGGGGCAAACGTAAAAAGGTGTATAGCTTTACGATTTCAATTAAGATAGAACGATGGATCGTACGAATCGGAATATCAAAGGATTTAGCTCATGACTAAACGGAATTCTTTTCGTTTAAAATGGTTTAGATGCACATGTTCCACTGTTATTCAAGGAAAAGTAAATTATTCAAGAAAAAATAAAAATAATATTGATGACCGTTGTGGTGCAGAGGCACGGCGTCCGCGTTTAAACGCGATGGTTCTTGGATTTGATTCCCACTAGGGGAAAATAGATTTTTTATTTCCATTTTCTAAGCCCTGGCAACTAGACAAAGCGCTTTCATTTCTGCTACTCAACATGCAATGCCTTGAAATTGCGGAAAGTGGGGAACGGGGTATCTCAACACACTAGGTTACTAGGGTTCTTGCGGTTCCTGCAGTTTCCTTTGCCTACCCTGATATATGCATCCTGCGTGAATACATGAAAAAAAAAAACAATAAAATATATACTGAGTTGTATTCATATATATATATATATATATATATATATATATATATATATATATATATATATATATATATATATATATATATATATATATATATATATATATATATATATATATATATATTATATATATATATATATATATATATATATATATATATATATATATATATATATATATATATATATATATATATATATATATATATATATATATATATATATATATATATATATATATATATATATATATATATATATATATATATATATATATATATATATATATATATATATATATATATATATATATATATATATATATATATATATATATATATATATATATATATATATATATATATATATATATATATATATATATATATATATATATATATATATATATATATATATATATATATATATATATATATATATATATATATATATTTCTTCCCTAAGGTAGAAAAAAGTAATTAAATCATGATCTCTGAGTGTTCGTTAGTACCATTAAGTACGGTGTTATAAGTAAACCTTTTATAAATATTTTACATTTTTTTCTATAACAAAGTCCTGTTTCGGCTAAAAAATTTCGAATTCATCAAATTATTAATCATAATTCCATACTATTCAATAGCTAACAATCAACGATCATCAAGGGGAAAGTGAAATATTGTCTTTAGAACTGTATTGAAAGAAATAAAATTCACCCAATAAAAAAGAATGAAATACGGGCGTAAATCTGTATATATTTTTAATGATTTAGTGATTTAGTCTTGTAATTATTATTTAGTTATTCAAGTAACTCAAATATATTTGTAATGTAGAGTTCTTTATAATATTATCTTCGAATATTAAACAGAAATGTCAGTTGCTATTTTTTTTTATCACATAGAAAACTTGGAATTACATAAAATCTTTTTTAAATTATATAAAAAGAGTTTAAGAAGAGTTGTATGAAGATTTGTTATTAAAAGTTTCTTATGGCTATTCTGTTCTATCTATCGTATGAGAATCAACCAATTGATGTTACTCTGTTATTTTATTTTGCAAAATGGACTTTAAACAGCGAAGCTCTGGCCTAGCGCCGTCATATACATATACATATACATATACATATACATATACATATACATATACATATACATATACATATACATATACATATACATATACATATACATATATATATATATATACTATACATATACATATACATATACATATACATATACATATACATATACATATACATATACATATACATATACATATACATATACATATACATATACATATACGTATACGTATATACGAGGGTCAAACTGAAAGTTCTTAGAAAATCAAAAACTAAGCATTCTAGCAATTTATTAGTTGTATTATAACTTTTCAAAATAGCGTCCATTTACATCAATACATTGCTGCATTCGATGGAACCATTGAAAAAGGCACCTTGCCCACTCAGCCTTAGGGGTCTATTCAACGGTGTTTTGAAACGCAGCCACTGCTTCTTCGGCGTCCATAAAATGTTTTCCTCGAAGTTTTTCTTTTATTTTCGGGAATAAATAAAAATCGTAGGGTGCGACGTCGGGGCTATACGGCGGGTGACCCAGTAATTTCACGTCTAAGGTCGTCAAATAGTCGATCGTTTGCCTGGCGGTGTGCGACGAGGCATTGTCGTGATGAAGGAGGATCCTGCTGCGAGGTCGTTTCTCTCGAACTTTTTCCAAGACAAGTGGCAAACAGTTGTTAGTGTACCACTCTGCATTAACCGTTTTCTGATCCTCTAAGACAACTGTCGTGTAATGACCTGTCTTTCCGAAGAACAAGGCCACCATCGTTTTTCCAACACTTCGACCTCTCTTCACTTTAGTTGGCAACTCTTCGGAAGGAAACACCCACTGAGCAGACTGTCTTTTGGTTTCCAGATCATAACAGTAAATCCAGCTTTCGTCACCCGTTAGTATGTCGAACACAGCATTTGAGTCACCTCCGTTAATTTTTTGGATCATTTCTCGACACCAATCAAAACGGCGGAGTTTTTGAGCCTCGGTCAAATTATGCGGTATCCAGCGGGCACAAAGCTTCCTGACCGCTAAATGTTCATGGAGGATTTTGTGCACTTGACTCACACCTATGCCTAGACTTGTCCGAATCTGCTGATAGGTCACTCTTTTGTCAGTCTCTATCATACGCCGCACAACACTGATATTATCTTCAGTCGTCGCTGTAGAAGGCCGTCCCTCACGCAAATCATCGGTGAGATTAGTTCGACCACGTTTGAATTCATTAAACCAGTTGTAAACTGTGGCACGTGATGGGGCTTCATCGTGAAAAGCCAATTGAAGTCTATCATAACTTTTTTGTTGACTTATATGACATCGAAAGTCATAAAAAATCATTGCACGAAAATTTTCTCGGCTTAAATTCATTGTGACGTGCACAGACAATTTTCAATTTGCCGCCAAATCGTAAAACAAATGCCAAATGAATGCAATGTATACTCAATATTATTGGTAGGGAGTTCTATTTTCAAAATTTAAACCTTTTTTTTTAATATAATGTTTTTAAGTTGCCAGTTCTGCAAATCTTTCAGTTTGGCCCTCGTACGTATACATGTATACATGTAAAATTCATTAATTTACAAGTAAATTAGATTTGTACACACACCTCTTGTAAGCGTCCAGCGTGGCGTGAGTTAAAATGCCGTTAAGATATATGTAGGCTTTCTAAATATAGACATTATATTTCAAACCTTAGTATGGCCTAATGGGGATTGATGTCCATTTTCAAAGTAATCGAAGTAAAACTAGACTTTTTTGTTTTATTTGTTCTATATAATTAACCGTATAAGAAAAATAAATCTCCAAAATCAGCAAATTATTTTTTTGGCTTTACCTTTATCCCGCATATTGCAAAGCAGCTAGAGGGAACCGCAGAAACCATATGAACCTAGTGTTACGACACTCCGTTGTTATGTATTCTCCAATGATAAATGGAGAACATACTTTTTTTTAGCTTCACGCTGTATCCCGCATATTGCAGGGTAGGCAGAGGGATCTGCAGTTACTTAGTCACTGCTTTCTCCGTCCCCACTTTCAGCCTTTTTCGAGGCATTACGTCTTAAGTGGCGGAACTCAACGCTGCGCTTTGCCTAGTTTCCGAAACGAAGAAAATTGAAATAGAAAAATATAACTTCCCCGAGTGGAAATCGAACTCACAAACGCTACGCCATACTACACTCCCATTTTCAATTCTCCGGATATAGTGATGTAACACCATTGTTTATGATAACTATAACAGTACCAAATTTAGTTATATAGGGATATACAGCGCCATTTACACTAACCAAACGTCACTACTAATATCTTTATGACTTTCCCAAATGACCTTTGGCCGTTTATTGTTGCAGTATACGATATTGTTTTTTTCTATTATTATGATTTTACGTATAAGCTTTGTTAAGGGACTAGTTAAATTACCTTTTTTGGGGTTTTTGATATTTACAAAGTGTAGAAGTCATAATTTTTTATATATATATAATTTTTCATATATAAGAAATACTATGTGTGTTTATACATTTATATGTTTTATGATTATAGTATATTAAGATTGACTATATTTTTTCCATTTATTGTCACATATTAGCTGAAAAATGATCTCTTATAGACTTTATTACAGTAATTTTTAATGTTTCTCAGAAGTATATTTTACATTGTTCAGTAAGGAATTTAATAATACATCAAATATGCAAAAATATACAATTTTCTTTTAACAATGTTATAATTATCAAAATCTAAATCTAATTATCCTAGCTTTTTATTAACAAAGTCGTTTTTGAATAGTATTTAGTTGATCATGTTAGAATCTGAGCTTTTAATAAAATTAGAAGCGTTTTGTTTGCTTCGCTCTTGTCAATTTAGAATGTTAAATATTTATTTTAAATATTTAATATATAAAGTTTTTCAAAATTAAAAAATTAATATGAACACTTTTTGTTGAATTCATTTATTCTTTTAACGATATTGTAATATTATTTTGCCCGTCTTTTTTCTGAATTTACCCCGCACCTCGCAAGTAGCAAAATTATACCTACTGACCTATTAAAACTGGAAAATGAAAAGAATTCATTGAATTAAATAAATTCAAAAATAATGACTAAGTTAATAGTTTATTTTTTTTATATAAATTTTTATATAATTTTAAAATAATTCTAATGTAAAATTTTCTATTTATTCACAAATAACACAATTCGCTCTTCTTTGACAAGGGTCAAATATCGTTTCGCATTTCATACATATATACGAACACTTTTTGTTGAGTCGCCATTTTTGGAGGCCTCCATATATTAAGCCATAGAAAAATAAACGGAATAAAAATGACAGTATTTCGAAAAATATCTATGCTTTTTTTTTAAAAATCTATACATATGTCGACTATCCCACGTACAATCCATTTTTAGGGTTGTACTTTGTAACATCATTTTTTATTAATTTTATCAACTATTGATCAATTTTTAAGAAAAATAACAGAAGCCTTGTAAGATTAATTAGTTGCCTGGTGTTTCTTGGCTTTCTGTATCTCAGTAACTATTACAAATTTATACTGTCGTTCATTTTATACGAATTGAGTGTATACGACCGCAAATATAAAATTGTTCACCTTTACTAGTCTGTTTTCATTGACAGAGATATGTTTAAATTGCCAAGGAAGTCAAAAACTTACAGAACATTTTTTTTAGCTTCACGCTTTATCCCGCATATTGCAGGGTAAGCAGAGGGAACTGCAGGAACTGTGGGAACCTAGTGTTAAGACACTCCGTTGGTTACTTCCTGCTCTCTCCGTCCCCACTATCCGCCTTTTTTGAGGCATTGCGTGTTGAGTGGCGGAACTCAACGCCGCTATACAGTACATATGAACGTGGAAATCTAAAAGTTGATAATTTTTGTGTTGTATTAGTATGTAATGTTCACAAACCTCAGTAAACGAGTATTACTAGCAAATGGCAGATATTTCACTTTATAATTTTACTTCTGGTCATATAGTAGGACATCAGGTTAACCATGACACTACCTACAATGAGGTAAGTGCAAAAATATACCATTTCCATTCAATATTCCCATATAACGTATCATAGAACGAATTCGTAAAGGATATTCGTGTAATGAGCCTCCCGTCACGGTATGATAAATTGACTTGAGGTGTCCAATCTTCGTGCGTGACATAGTATTGAAGCGGTTATTGACAGGTCGGGCTCGAGTATAACCTTATTAAATAATATCGTTGGTAATATTAGCTTTATAAGTCAGTGTTGCACAGTCTTTATTGTGTTTAGTGTCATATTATTGTAGGAGTTAGTAGGTTCAAATTTGAGGTTAATATTGTCTTACACGTAGGCATTAATAATTTTTTAAGTAATTTTTAATTTTATCAGTACAAATGAAATTATAATTAGTAAGTATGATATTTTTTTTACTCTTTAAAATCGCACTTTCCATTAAAAATAAAATAGATTTACCAAAATTCCATCGATGCCGTAGTTACTACTTGAGGCCAGCGACTATAAACCTCATGGGGGCCACAAAGGCTAGTAAACAACAATAACATAATAATAATGAGACCTAGAGACCTAACTTGCCCTTTACTAGTACTGTTTAAAATAAAATAATATCTATAAATAAAGCAGCAAAAGTGTAAAAATGAGACATATTAAATTTTCAAAATAATAATTGTTTAGAGCAAAAGTTTAAAAAACCCTTAAAATAAAGAAGCTTTACCTAACTTTTAGGAATTAACTAAATTTTGATGGAAAGTACAAATTCATCAGTTTCTATCTCGAGATTACAGCCAGAGAGTCCGTAACAATTTAAATTGAGTTCATTAAAAAGAAAATCCTGAACCAAAATCCTAGCACCACCCAATTTATCCAAACTTTGAAAAATAGAAATTGTGAATTTTGTGACGAATTAACTGTTATATAGGTTTAGTGAGAAAGTTGTTGTAGGCAATGGAATTTTCATTTAACATTGGAGAGATGGATCAAGCTGGACTGGATTAAGATTTTTCTTAAATTTTATTTTTATTATTATTGCGAGATCAAGCAGTTTCAAATATTCAGTATAAAATATCTGTAATCTATATTTAAAAGCTTTAACGTTATATCTTTTTTATGTAACTAAGTATTACTAGAAATTGTAATAACATAAATATAACATATATATGTTTTTAATTATTTGTGCAATTTACATAGAACGTTTTTATTATTCACATCACGATAAAGTTCTTATTATTTAGAGCAATGGTTGCGCATTCGATTGCCAATCGGGGAAATAAAACCTCTTCCTCGCTCTAGTATGAACTACACAACTTTGAGTTGAGTAAGAACCATACGGTACACATTGTCTTAAAAATAGAATAATTTGTCATAATATATTTAACTTCAAAAGAAACTTCATCTTCAACAGAACTATGAAAATAATATTTGGACTTATTTTAAAAGATCGACATTGAATTGAAAGTTAAATTTTCAATTTTAGTAAAAAGTTTCTTGGTTTAAAAATATTTACAAACGCCAAATGTATATCCGCGCTAAAACAGACCATAATCTTCAAACTGTACTAGGATTCGTTTTCATTGGATGTCAAGGGTCGGTCCACGCTGTAGCGCCAGTTACAGCTCGTTCTCGGTGCAGTAAATTATTATCGTGTATATGCATTCTAACATCAATCGTGATTCAGCCAGTATATTTTTTTTATATATTTTATACCCAAAAAATTCTAGGATAAAGGAAAATTACATCATTTTTATTTCTGCTAAAAGCGTAGCGTCTGCATGTAAACGTGACGGTTTGTGGGTTCGATTCCTACTCGAGGATAATGGATTTATTTAATTCCATTTTCTTCGCTCTGGTAACTAGGTAAAGCGTGATATGAGTTCCACTAATCACTTCGCAAAAGGAGGAAAGCAGGGAACGAAATGTCTTAATACTAGGTTCTCACGGTTCCTGCGGTTTTCTCTACCTACCCTGCTATATGCGGGATAGAGCGCAAGCTATAAAAAGAAACTATTAAGTATTAATCTACACACAATATTAGTGATATTTATTATTTATAAATAAAATGTATCCAACACTTGTTAGTGTTTAAATTTTCCTTAAATTTTATACTATGATAATACCATTTCTTATATATATTATACTGTCGTGTCACCGTCATATTTAACGTTACAACACAATGGAAACACACTTTAAGATAATAAAATTTAAAAGGGCAAACTTCGTCGGGTACGGGATGGAATGAAAAGTGATTTGCCTAATCC
Source organism: Dione vanillae (assembly GCA_037178615.1). Lineage (NCBI taxonomy): Eukaryota > Metazoa > Arthropoda > Insecta > Lepidoptera > Nymphalidae > Dione > Dione vanillae. The sequence goes on along the minus strand of JAZFAU010000209.1, from coordinate 140,965 downwards.
ACTTCTCAATTTTCCAACCCACTGGGCCTCCGGATTTAATTCCACTATCCACCGAACTAACTTCGAACTGTTTGTTTATGTTCTAAGTGTTCCTTGAAAGTGCCTGTTTTTTATTATTTTTAGGCGAGTGACAGAATTATTTCATTCATAAATATATATAAACCTTGAAAAATAAATTGATTATTAATATTTAAAAAGTAATTTTACTTTTACATTTCTCAGGAAGTATTGTCTTCAATGAATCCGTTGTCTGCTACTACAGTTCTCTCATAATCCCATTGTAACTGGGATAATGAAAGAACTTGATTATGAAAATATAATATATATCTATATCATATGACCATATTAAGATAAAAACAAATAAAGATATATACTATGTAGATCTGTTTAAGATAATAACACTAAGAATATCGTTAAATTTACTATGTAAATTATCAAGAATATATGCATACTATATTAAACACATTACTCTCCCTATACAACCTCGGTTAAGTTATAAATTCAACAGAACAAATAACGTCAGCAAATAGTCCAGAGATCGTAACAGATATCTCAATGCTATAACCGACGGCCGCATTGTCGTTAGAATTTTTTATTAATTACTAACATAAAAATGATTTATGGAGGGCATCTTGAAACAATGTGGGGGATTTCGTATTTATTGGACGGCCCGAATATTTGTCACTAAGATATATAACAAGTTCGTTCTTATATTTCTGACATTTCACTTTTGTAAGCTTCGAATAACGGGCTTCAAACAATACTTTGGCTCCTAAAAGGCTGATCATTTAAATTTTGTAAGAAAGTAATAAAAATTGTTGGCTTTGGCTTAGCTGAATTGAATAAATTGTCATAATCTTTTTAAAATAGCGGAAGTATTTCTTTTAGGTTTTCGGTTTATTATATAAGGCAGGGTAGAAACTGAAAAGATATTTTAAAAAGTTACATCTGTACATAAGTCTAGTCGAATAATCGAATTAGTCGAATAGTCAGTGCATAATAAAGGATTTTCCGAAATTCCAACAATGAAGAGAATGTGTTTTTTTTTTCATTTTATAGTCCGTAGCTCGCATAATTAGTAATATTATAAGCGTTATGTAATGTTTCTTTGTAAGCTTGATATTCAGTTGGCAGATGAATTATTTTACTCTCCCACTTTAGAAAATTTGTCTTGCATATCAATTACGAATGACTATTTGAGATACAGAAATTTAAAATTACATACTAAAATAATAATTAATACTTGTAAATTAGAAACTTTGAAATATTTGCAACAACCAAAAAAGAGTATTTAACTATAAAAAAAGATACTTCAAAGAATTTTTAGTTAAACAGTAACATTTCAAAACAAATAACTAAAACAAAGTTTTGACAAATGGCTGTCGGTGCGGAAGTCGGTGCTTAGACGGTATACACAAACAGAGCGGCGTTATCCAGTTTGTTTGGATATGTTTATTCATTATGAAATCGCTTGTAAATTAATTACACAATTTCTTTTATTTACTTATCTTCTTAAAGCTATTAAGCTTTATATTTTGACTCTATTTACTGTTTTCCGTGTTCTGAAATTTCGAGAAGGCAGTGCTTCTCTTATATATATACATAAATCGACTGGCCAGCTGTGCTGGGAACCGTTTGACGAAGTTTTTAAAACTAACATTAGTCACACCACATATAAATCTTATATTTTATAAAGTAAGAAATTGACACTTTAATATAAATATTTTAAATCCATAAAGGTTTTTTGATTGAATGCTATTTACATTTATATATTATTATCTTACCTAAAGATTGTATTGTGTTGTTGATTCGTGTGTGGCAGCATAAGTCGTTGTGACAGTTCGCTGTTGTTAGGGACCTGCAGCAATTCTTCTTCACGCTTTATCCCGCACATGGCAGGGTAGGCAGAGGGAACTGCAGGAACTATACGAACCTAGTGTTAAAACGCGGAAAAAAACAGGGACTTAGAAACGGTCTTAGTCCCTTTTTTTTCCGTCCCCGCTTTCCGCCTACTTCGAGGCTTTGCGTGCTGAGTGGCAGTACTCCACGCCGCGCTTTGTGTAGTTGCTAGAGCGAAGAAAATGGAAATAGAAAAATCCATCTCCCTCGAGTGGGAATCGAACCCAGAAACCGTCACGTTATAGGCAGACGTTGCGCCTCAGCGCCATGACAGTCCTCAATAAAATAACAATAAAAAAATAACAATAAATCTTTGCTAAATTAAGTTATTAACATTGTTATATATTGCTGTATCATATATTAGCTAATGTCCAACATGCACAAAACAACTAATTGCACTGCAATACTTTATAGCAAACAGATTTTCACCAAAGCCGATAATATAACCGATATTAAATATCATCCTAATGAAAGACCTATGTGATGATACAACATATAATTTCGTTCTTTAGCACAATACACGAACTTCTCTTTGTTTAATATGTACACAACATCATTTAAACATTTATTTTATAAAAGAAAATTTCAAAGAATTGGTCAAAATATATTTTCAATATTTTCTTATACTTATTGATTAAATAATAAATACAGATAATACAAGGTTAATGTAAAATAACGGCCTTATTCATAAAAAGTTATAGCACGCTTAAAGACTCGATATAGTACAGTTGTCAAAAAACGTTATTCATAACAGCATTTTAGTGCCAATCAGTTCTATAAACCTATCTTAAAGTTATAGAGCCGAGAACCCTACTATAAGAGTGTTTTAACGTCCAAAGATGGCCGATTCATATAACAGCTGATTATAGCTCATACTAATATGAGCATTGATATGACGTCGTCGAGTCGCTTGTCATCAAGAGTGTCAATTTCAGTTTCATAAACAAAACAATATAACAATTGACATTTTGTTCGATATTTATTAACTATATTTAGTTATTAACAAGTTTATTAATAATAAATTCTACATAAGAAAGGTACACAGAACATAGGTAATACTTGTCCACGTCTAAACAATTTTCAATTCTTTGTCGTTTACTTCTTTTGACTTAATTTTTTAAAAATTAAGTAAGTTTATAAACTAAAATAAAATAAACATTCGTGTTTTTGTGATAACAACAACGTAAATCAAGCCGGTATATGTCAAGCCAGATCCAATAATATATTTTTGTATGTAATATTATCTGTGGTCATACTATGTCAATGCGTTTGTCACTTATCATCTGTGGATTTACTGGTATTTTCGGCAACAAGTCGACCGACTTCAGTATAGTGGCAACATTGTGAACGTATAAATCAAATTAGTGACACTTTAGTTATAGAGGCTTATAGAACGTTTATGAATACAAACATTTATCGAACGTTTTATAAGCCTAAAAAGCGTGTTAACTAAAGTATGCTTAAAACGTTCTATAAGACTTTTTTATGAATAAGGCCGTAAGTTTGTACAAGACGTTTCGTTGTTATAAAAGTGAATTTTCCACTAAACTACTGGCTTGGAGGTGCTTAAAATAATGACAACACAACATAATGTTGCTATACATAAAAATCTTTTCATTAAGACTTGTCTTCCCACACATGTTATTACCTACACACGTAGCTACAAAGCTGTATTTTAAATAATAAAAAGGGACGAAAATACCGAGTTTATTTGCACGCTCAAAATAAATCTCGGAGATTCATTTGTACAATTTTGTTTTTCAAATGGCCTTTACATACAAACACAATATGAAATAAACATTAGAATTCCTCATGAAGATTGATGAGGGCCGTGTTATCCTTTAACTGGCTTATCGAAAGGTTATGTGTTTAACCTTGGGTTGAATTAAAATGCTTAGTCAGTCTGTCTGTTTTGTTTTCATTAAAACGCTGGTTCCAATTTTACCTAAAAGTACTAATTTTGTGCCCAAATATATTTAAATTATTTTGAGGCTATCGTGGCGTAGTGACACTGTATCTACTTAACCCAATGGTATTAGATACAATTCGAGCTTATTCGAATTATTATAATTTAGCTCTCTGGCAAAAAGATGAAACGCGACTTTGAGTTTAAGACTAAACAAAGTCTCGAAAGGTGGAAAGCTAGGAACGGAGTGTTCTAAGATTTGGTTTTTTTCTAGCTGCCCTTTTATACGTCGGAAACAATGTGAGGATAAAATAACAATAATAATAATAATAATTTTCATTAATGTGCCTATATAGCTTACATCTACAATTTGACTGTATTATCAAATACCTCCTTTTGTAACAAAATAAGCCGTAGCTTTTAATTACGTAGAGAAGTAAAAAACGGACAATCAAAAAAGAATTTAGTCATATACAAAATAAATATAGAAATTATAACGATTTTCATCTTATACTATGTACATACATACATATATACATACATACATATATACATATATATCAAAGTCAAAGTCAAAGTCAAAGTCAAAACAATTTTATTCAAAATAAGAAGTACAAGCTTCATTTTTTGAACGTCAAATAATTAATTTAATTTACCACCGGTTCGCTAAAGTTAATGCCTCAGACCTGAGAAGAACCGGCGTAAGAAACTCAGCGAGACTTGATCTGCTTTATTTTTTTTTTTTTTAATTTTCCAGATGTTTACAATTTCACAATTCCTATTATTGACAACGATACTCTTGAACTAGACTGGAGCGAGCATTTCATTCCCAAGGTGTGTTATTATTTACGAAATCATTAATATGGTAATAACCTTTAACACACAATATCTTCACGCTCTATCCCTAGCGGGATAGTGTATACGATGCAAAAGTAAGTAGTAAGAGAGGTAAGGAGAGACCTCGGATGACTTTCGAAAACACAGTATCGAAGATACTGGAGGAAGGTCACGTAAAAAGTAAAAGGACTCCCCGGAGAGTATGTATGAAGAGGTTAATGACAGTAGACGAGGCGAAAGAGGTATGCAGAGACCGCAGCGTTTGGCGTTCCGTTCTCTCTGACTACCCCGCTTATACTATGTATGTCACAGTTTTATGATTTCTAAATTATAAGGAAAAATATTATTGCGCCTGTATGTTGCTTTTAAAGTCATGTCATTATTATACATCATAAATCACTTTAATGGTATAGAACCTATAGAACCTATGTCAGTTGAAAATATTTTTTGTACCGCCCTATACACGCAATTGTATCAAGTTGTAATACTTGGAATGTTCCAATATTTTTTTTAGATTTACCTCTTTTTTAGAACAGACTGCGATGTAGTATTAAAGTACTTTAGTATTAAGTCTCCGTTTACATTCAAGTCATTGAAGGGCGGCTGCGATTTGTACCTGTACGTAAATAAATTAATAAATAGCTTCACGCTTTTATCCCGCATAAAGCAGGGAACTGCAGGAACCATTTGAACCTAGTGTTAAAACACTCCGTTGTTTAGTCCCTGCTTTCTCCGTCCCCGATGTACGTACGTGTTGCCTGTACGTACGTATTGAAAATGATTTAAATAAAATAACATCCCAAACTTGAAGTAACACTTTTGGTCATTGTCGTTTTTTGTCTATCCCACTGTCATAAACTTAAAAATATTTGAAGTATATATAACTAACATTAAATATATAAATAGATTTAATGGTCAATTACAATAAAAAATATAAGAAGAGAAACAGAGTTGAAAGAATATTAAGCTCTTGTACCATAAACTGAATTAAATCCTGGATTTCCTTACATATTACTGTAATTAAAGATGCCACACGGACGCGATCCCGATCCCGCAACAGGGAAGACAAAGGACACCGTAGTACCGTAACCATACTAAGGAACCTAGTGTTAAGACACTCTGTTCACATCACTCCGTCTGTTGATGCATCATGTGTTAAGTGGCGTAACTCAACACTGCGCATACTCCTTGTTACCAGAGTGAAAAAAAACGTAAATAATACAATCTCGCCAAAATGAAAAAGAACCCGTAAACCGTCATGTTTATAGTAAAATGATGTGACGCTAAACTATGACAGTTTCATTTGTTCATAATACGATTAAACGTAAATTCGCTCTTAGTTAAAAAAAACATAATTCCTGTAATAATTAAGATGTGTTTACGTTCACAAGCGAATTTTTTGTTTACTCCAAATTGATATGTCAAAGTACTAAAATGCAGCAAAATGCCAGTGTGGCACAAAATGTGACTCCATAATATGCTCCATTCATTTGAAAGCAAAGGAAATACAGGCTTATTTTCTCCACAGCGTTTGTTCCTTTCCAGGAGATGTATTTTCGGATGCTACAGTGTTGGGAGTAATACACATGGCTGGAGAAAATGTTCATTTTGTATTATTACTTGTTTATTCTAATAATGAAGAAGTTTTATGAAATATTTAATTCATTTACAATTATAAAGATATTTGTAAAATTATGTTTTATAGACAAAAGTTGATAAAAGACTGCCAATAATTTTTATAGAGTAACTCTTAATAATAAATTTTCCTTAATTTAACATGTCAATTTGGTGATATATCAATATTTATATATTATTAAAACATAAATTTTTGTAGCATAATGGGAAAACTGAGTATCTAATAACCTCATATGGGCTTTCCGATGGGAGTAATATCTCACAATAGTTGGTTACCTACGATAGAAAAATATATAAAGATATCCATTTTAACAGTCCGTGTGTACCATGAGTTACGTATTATTGTCAGGAGCGGCTGTAATCTGTTTTTATTGTCGCGCTGCTAATGCCCTCATTTTTAAGTGCTGCGGCATATTATTATACACGGTAATGAATATTTAACGTCATACCACACTGTAGTAGACATTTTATTCACCTATGAGACTGTACATTGTGTACTGGATGAATGTCTTTTTAAGTATTTTTTAGATTGTTTTGCTTTTATTTGTTGCTTGCTTATATAAATGTTTGGATATACGTCGAATTTTGTTGAAATTTGAAGTTTTAATCTCTATTAGTATGTATTTTTTGCTCACATTAGTAGCAATATAGTTAAATGGACATCCACAGCAAGATATAGAAGTCCACAGCTTGGTATAGGTCTTCCTGAAAGATTTAAACAACGATCAGTGCTAGCTGATCATTATTATCGACAGCTTTCAGAGTCTTTCAACTGATAGCACACTTCATACTTTTTTCCACATACAGCAGGACAGAGATAGAGGGATAGTATTGCTAAGGCACTCTATTCCCTACTTTCCACCCATTGAAGGATCCGAAGGGAAATTTACACCTATTTTGGTTATTATAGATTAAGACAACTAATGTTAATGAATTTATATGAAATATTATACCATTATTAAAATATGAATGTGAATGTTATGTATAACTAAAATAAACTGTGTGGCTGTAAAAGTCTTTTCCACTACTATTAGAATGTTGAGAAATATTCAATTAGTAGTGTTCTACACTTCTCAAAGAAAGTATATCGTATACAATATATATTTATTTATTTTTATTAGCTTCACGCTTTTATTACCTGTATCGTATATAGTAGGGTAGGCAGAGGAAACCGTAGGTAGAAGGAACATGGTGTTTAGACACTCTGTTCCCTACTTTACGCCTTAGTAAATACTGTTTAAAAATTATATACAGATGCCCTAATTCCAATCAAGTACATCATAATCAAAAGCCAAACATGGCATCCTAAGTGTCCTATCATGTAAGCTATAATGTACAAACTATTATGAAACTTGCATATAATGCTGTTACTAAACGATTTATCGATTATACGTAAATTATGCACGACTCTAGTCGTTAAGTAGAAAATGGGCTATACTGATGTCGATCGATATTGTCGATAACATATTTTATTTACGATAATTTTTATTTACTTCACTACCGTAGAATAGTGGAACAACTACCTCAAACTATATAAAGAGTCGCTTTTATCTCCCATTTGATGACAAAACGTGGCGTTAAATTCAGCTACCTAATAGGCAATGTTTCAAAATTTGAGTATAAGGAGTTATGTTTTAACCGTAAATCTCGATTTTCTTCAAGAGGCAGGAAAGTGGCGAATTTTCCCAATTATTTAGTTAGTAAATAGAAGGTCACGTTAAAAACATGAGGACTCCCCGTAAAAAGCATGAGGAGACGGCAGCGTTTGGCGCTCCGTTCTCTCTGACTACCACGCTAGGGATAGAGCGTGAAGCTATGTATGTATGTATGTATGTATGTATTTAGTTAGTATTATGTCACCTCACGTTAGATTACCAGACTGGGAAATTTTATTATAATATTGATATCGATATAAATTTTGTTTAAGTTAAATTCGAATTTATTTTGTTCACAATAATTATGCGACACAAAAACATTAAAAATTGAGATATCCTAAAGCCCAAATTATTTATTTAAAGCATAATCAGAAATAGTTCTGTATTTAAACGCAACTAATATTAACGATTTCCAATAAAATAATACGAAAATTAATTGTAATATCCACTACCACGTATATACTGTATTAATCAGAATTTTAGGCAGAACAAATCTAGTACTAATATTTATTTCATAACTATATGTTGCCCGCGGCTCTGCTCGCGGTTTTTGAATGTATTACGCCCATTATATTTTTAGTGGTATGCCCGAGTTAAAGTATCTTAGTAATTCGTAACATTTGCCGACACAGTCTTTTTAAAGCTTGGTACTAAATTGTAATATTGTGGTTTGGTTTGGACCAACGTTTCTCATTTAAATTATTATGACATAACTGTTTTTGAGTTTTTTAAACCTGAAATAATTATTTTTTATATTTTTTTTTGAGTATATTATATTGTGAAATATTAATAAGGTGTATTTCATAATCTGCTACAACACAATAAAGTAAGATTTTGATTATCTATTTATGCAAAAGAGGAATTGATTCTTCTGGGTATGATCCTTTAAACAGGTAACTGTCACAAAATGAAGGGCAGCAAAGCTTAGTATTCATGAAAACAGCTTTAATTTTCATGGATTTCAGCTTCAAAACTGACGGAGTTTCATAAAAACTTAAATACCATCTCCATGGCTTTTGAAATATAATTTATAGTAAGTAATCCCTTAAAAAAAGGATAGTCTTAGGTAACAAAGATTATGTAAGCAATGTAATTATGTCAATCGGGGCTGTAGCTTGCAGGCAAATACGCATATACTAAGAAATACTTTTTACAAGTGATTTATGTAATTTGCTATAATTACGTAGGAATACGCGTTGTCCGAATACGCTCTAAATGTGCAGTCAACGTGCGTTTCAATGTTTTTCCTTAAAGTAAGCTTTCACTATTTCTGTTTTAGAAAATTTATTATCATTTTTCTAATTTTAATGCTCTATAAGAGATAAAGCCAAATGCGTGAAAAACCGTTTCACTGTGTCACGATGGTAACTTTTTTTGTATATTATATTTTACAAAAATTATTATCACTCGAGTGGGATTCGAACCTACATACTTTTCATTTACAAGCTCTACTTTACCAATGTGCCATAACAACCTCAATTATATATATTTCGATATTAATGATAAACAACAGTACAATTAATAATTCCCTATAATAAATAGATATTAGATACTCAAACGTTTACGTTCGGCCATCTGTCACCATAACTTTGGTCCCAGCAGGTTCTTCATTTATCATTCACCTACATTTGTTCGGATCGAGGACTCACCTGTCAAAACTTCGAGTTGTTTATGATGTCCAATCTTTGGAGTTTGGTTTGTTTTGGAGATTTTGTTGAGAACTGAATGTTTTTGAGTGCTCCGTGTTTCGGTATAGATTTATAGTAATTGTTTTTGTTGTTACGAATGCTGTTTAATAATTGTTATGTTTTGTATATGTTTTTGAGATGAATATATATATATATATATATATATATATATATATATATATATATATATATATATATATATATATATATATATATATATATATATATATATATATATATATATATATATATATATATATATATATATATATATATATATATATATATATATATATATATATATATATATATATATATATATATATATATATATATATATATATATATATATATATATATATATATATATATATATATATATATATATATATATATATTATATATATATATATATATATATATATATATATATATATATATATATATATATATATATATATATATATATATATATATATATATATATATATATATATATATATATATATATATATATATATATATATATATATATATATATATATAGTATTGTGAATTCTTATCGAAAATATTTACTTTTTCAATCAATCCGTTTCTTGGTTTCTAATATTCGAGTGTTGAGTGACAGTACTCCACACATATTAGTATGATGTATTGCTCGGAGTAGGAATCGAACTTACAACCATTACTTGTACAGTCAAACGCTGACCCATAGCGCTAAAATTACTGTATAATATAAAGGTTATTTAGTCAATCATGCCACAAAGGAACTTTTAACAGCAAAAAGTGCAGGTTGAAAGCCTTACCTACTGTATTATACAATCTTATTATGGAATGCTACCAGTGTATGAATTTATTAATTTAAGTTCTAATTTTTGTATAAATATTATGTTTTGGGGTAAAATAAAACAAACAAATGCTCGTCATAAAAACCCATTAATATATTTACATTGTAATTATTTACATATGTACAGAATGTCAAATAAATATAGTATAAATTATTGATTCTATATACACCGCGGGACAATTACAAATGAGACTATAAATATTGATATAATACGGAGTGGAAAATTTTATGTTATTGTGAGAGACCTAAATTGAATAAATCCGGCGTCAATATATATTGTTAGGCATTAAGTTGTTACATTTTTTTTATAAATGTTCTTTATATCAATATTTATAAATTCAATACAATGTGTTTAATCCAATTATTAATATTTAAAAGATTAAAAAAAAAAGTATATAAACTTCAACCAAATGTACATGAAAGTGAGATCATAAACAACATTAAGATTATAAAAAAAAAATAAAAAATAATCTTTGGTACACGTTTCTGAACGTAATTTGGCGCGGCCTCCGCGATAATATTAGCTTTTTACATCCCCTTTTATGTTCAAGTCGGAACATAATTAAAAAAGATAATGAAATATTTCATAAATTACACTTTTTAATATGAATACTGTTCTTGTAATTATATTTCCGTGAATTTTGTTTAATTACATATTATTATTATAAATTGACGGTGTACAGGATGACTGTTACTTTATTGTTTAAAATATATTGGTATTTTGTTATTAATAATGATATTTAACTATGATTATTTTGTAAAATAATTATTATTAATAAATAATTATTTCAAAAATAAATGAAATTTAAATAAGTTTTAATCGATTGATAGTAAACGTGAAGTAGAAATTACGCAGGGTAGAACCCTCAAACGTAGAGAGAGTATAGAATTAAAAATTGTAAAAGATTTTCTGAAATTCCAGTGGGAACTGGAAAAAAAATAGATATTTTTATTTATTTTCCACGCAAACGAAATTGTGAGTTACATCTCCTAATTTATGTATAGCGCATTATATTATTTCTAAAATTTAGATATATCATACATAGATATATGATACAGATGGAATGTTACTCAAAAGTTTTCAGAGCGACGAAATTATTTCATCAAAATAACTAAACTTTTCTATTTATAACAAAATAACGAAATGAAGTACTGTGTAAATACATGTACAGTGAACTCAGTAAGTAACGAGTCATCCTTAACTAAAATTATAATGACAAAACCTTTATAGTACTGATGCAAAGAAAATAAGCTAGCAGCGTGCTTTTTTTGTAAACTGTACTTTTAAGCATATATGTATATATTCAATCACTTGGTCGTTTCAACCAACCGTTCAAAAATAATGATGGCCTTTTGAAATCTTTATTTTATATACACAATAGAACCTATAGACACATCTACATATCAGTCTGCAGTGTAAATTAATACTAAACATATTGACTTAAGGTTTAAATTACTATGTTGGTTCAGAAACAGTGGATGCTCGAACTTCGTTCGGCTTTACTCTCAATGTGGTGCTAGATAGACTGACCGATGTATAATCTTCGTCGATTGACGTTAACTGCGAATAAACAGTTCTGGGGAATGGTGTGAGGTGCTTCCTTCTTCTTGTTTTAAGCTGTAAATAAATATATATATATATATAAATATATATATATATATATATATATATATATATATATATATATATATATATATATATATATATATATATATATATATATATATATATATATATATATATATATATACATATATATATACAAACAAATCAATGTTTTTAGTAGATATATATATATATATATATATATATATATATATATATATATATATATATATATATATATATATATATATATATATATATATATATATATATATATATATATATATATATATATATATATATACATTGATTTGTTACAATTGATGTCCTACATTGATATTATTATATTATTACTGTTTGGACAGCTGACATTAATTATCCGTGAGTAACTCTCACATGTTAATTGTAACCTAGTATGTATTTAGTAATATCTCCATAGTTTAAAGAGCTGTAATAAACACTACTAAAAGATTCTAGTATATTTTTTCATGAATTAAACCTCTTTCATCACCCGCATGTAAAGTAGTCAGATAGATTCGTTCTTTGCTTTCAAATCAATTCTGCATATCGAACGGCTGGTCTCAACGTCACACGTCAGTCGTCAATACGTCAGAGCAGGGAAATGAATGTATGGAAATTGAATTCACATCTATCTTTGAAGTCAGATACTGTTTCTCTTCGCCACGGTCAACTATCAAAGGAATTTATCAAGAAAATGCCAAAATCCTACAATTAGCCCAACTCATCGCTAGTATTTTTTTACCCAGCCGGCTGGATTTGCTACCAACGACTCTCATATTTTTCTAGGACAGATTAATCTATTCTCTGCGTAGTCGCTACGAAAGTAAATAAGCCAAACATCTTTAGCATTTTAACAAAAAATATCTCTTTTCCCCTCACAAGGATTATCATTTAAAACAAACTATTAGAATGTTCCCAACTTACTTAGCCCAACTTACCCTTAATAATACTATAACGACGCAAATCACCACAACTGTAGCGCCCGCACTCAGCAACATTAATAAATCACGGTCGAGATTACTAGACTCCTTTGCGTGGTTCACAAAAAATGACGCCGTCATATGAGCTCCGATATTGTCAGCAATACGTCGCTTGCCAGCTGATGAACCGTTTAGACAGCCTCCTGGAAATAGTTTCTCTTTACTATACTTCATATATTAAGTATACGTTTAATATACGTTTTTTATCAAATTATGTTAAAAGCGTGGTATAGTATGTAATACACAAATTTTTTCTTTTAATTCATATATGGATATAAAAAGTTTTGTATTCTATCTAGATATTTGTTTATTTGTATTCTCCAAACATTTTTTGTCTTCTGTGTGGATTAACACTTTAAAATTGTAAAAATATTTTTAGTTCAATAATAATTTATAAATATTAATTATTTAACAAATATATATTATTTTTAAATCTTATACATATTAAATATTTAGATATATAATACATTTATAAACAAATCATACCAATGTCCTTATCGCAGTGACAACAATCGCTTGTTTGATTCGTATTTAAATAAAAAGATGCCATGCTCTCTGTACAACACGGCAGGCATTTATGATTCACCCTGGAATAAAAAAAGCCTTCAGCAAAAACTTCATCTAACATTTTAACTTTAATGCAAAAGAATTTTTAATTTGCGCTTCAAAGCGAATAATATCAGAAACTGTGAAAATATGTCAACAATATAAAATGTTAAAAATTATAATGCAGACGGTATTATTATATGTATCATTTTATTCTATTTAAAAAATTAAACGCTCTGTGAGACCGAATATTTTAAATATAAAGGATATTTCAGAAGTCATTTAAAATAAATGCTTTCCTAGATTTTGTACTAGAAAATATACTCACATTGAGGCAACAAATTTGGGAACAATACAAGTGTTGCTTTAGAGCAATCACGTGAAAATTTAAATCCTTTGATATTGCACCGTTTGTGTACAGACGTTGGCTTAAATTTATAGAATTTGTAACTTATAACTAATAGATTGTTTAGAGAACCGTTGTGGCGCAAAGGCGTAGCGTAAGCGTGAACGCGACTGTTTGTGGATTCGAATCCCACTCGGGGAAGGTGAATTTTCATTCTCATTTTCTTCGCGCCGGAACGGAACCCAATTCCGCTACTCTAAACGCAATGTCTTAATAAAAAGGCCGAAACTAAGGAACGGAGAGTCTCAACACACTAGGTTTCCACTGTTCCTGCAGTTCCCTCTGCCTACCCTGCTATGTGCGGGATAAAGCGTGAAGATATAAAAATGATTATTTAGTAATAACAAATAGAAAATACAAAGAAAAGAAAAATAAAAGAGAAGCTGTCATCAATTAAAACATTATATGTGATATAAACATTTACTTGTTCAAAATTCAGTATTTATCAGTAATTATCCACTTGGTTAAAACAAACGCCCATTGGTTCGAAAATAGGCATCAAAGGTGAATTAAGTAAGTTTTATAGGGCAAAGTTAAAATGAGTTACATATAGGATCACTTGTACATATGAACGTAAATGTCACGGACTTTGATATTCATTCACGTGTCGCTTGAATGGAATATTTCATTTAATGACGAAATTAATCCAAGTGGGCATTAAACACATTTGTTATATTGAACTTTATATTCGTTAGTAATATTGTACAAGAAAGTCAGTATCTAACAGTGTATACGTAACTACGCAAGGAATTTTAATTTGAATATATATATATATATATATATATATATATATATATATATATATATATATATATATATATATATATATATATATATATATATATATATATATATATATATATATATATATATATATATATATATATATATATATATATATATATATATATATATATATATATATATATATATATATATATATATATATATATATATATATATATATATATATATATATATATATATATATATATATATATATATATATATATATATATATATTTGTTATATATCTCAAATATAAATTTAATAAATATTTTATAAAAAATCATTTACCTATCTAAACGTAATGGATGCGCACAAGTAACGCAACTAGTAGGTCCCGGTCCAGAGCAAGACCGACATGAATCGTGGCAGGGACGGCACGTCCTCGTTCTAGGCTCATAATATTGAGAACTAAGGCACTCAACGCATAAACCACTTTCTAAAGAGAAATGCGGTGGACAAGATGTACATCTTTGGGGGCCAGCACCGTGACAGTCTTGGCAATAGTGATGACATCGTTTACAACTATCTCCCCAAGGGAAAAAATTCTGAGGACATTCTGGTCTACATTCGCCAGCCGCTAATCTCCAATCTATGGGACAAGATGCGCATTGATCCCTTCTAGGACCAGTGCAGGTTTCACAGGACAAATAACACTTAGAGCATATCCCTTCATCCGGATAGTATCCTGGGGCACAAGTTGCCCTACACGTGCCGGATTGTAACCGTAGCGATACAGCACACGAGGTACAGTTCAACCTTGACACACAATTCGTGCATGTGTGAGGACATTTCGAACAACTTCCAGCCGTCTGATAGTACCCTTGTCCGCATTCCGCAACGCACCTAAAACGAAACTTTTGTTAGGCGAATTCTCGACACGGGTATATAAGGGTCTGCCTTAATAAAGAGCCCTCACCTCGATCCCTGCAATAACAGAGGGCTTGAACAAGATAAACAGTCCCACTCATTTGGTCCGCTACATTTCTCACAAGTGGAATGACAGTTTTTACACCGCCCTCCCTCGTAATATTCATCTGTAAATAAAGACTTTATAAACAAAGGATTGTGATGGCGCGACGTAAAAGCTCCAGTATCTGTTAAATTGACATTTTTCAAGTCTTGTTCACGCTCATGTAAAAATGCTTTGTAGAGCTTTGTGTGTCATTTCATACTTCTTCTTACAAAACATAAAGGAATGCGAGAACAAATACCAAAACGTTGACTGTGTGGGAATGCGAGAAAATTTTTCAACGTATAGTTCAATATATTGAATATAAAAATGTATATATTAATGAATATTTTACTTGTATTCTCAGGGATATATATATATATATATATATATATATATATATATATATATATATATATATATATATATATATATATATATATATATATATATATATATATATATATATATATATATATATATATATATATATATATATATATATATATATATAAGTAAGTAAAAATTTTTCACACATAAGTTTACAAACAGATAGTAAAATGAAATTTTGTGTGAAATTTTATTTTTAGAATGTCTAATAAAATATTTAGAAAATAAACAAAAAAACGTACTCGTGTCGCACTTCTGGTTCCCATCTGGTTGGCATCGGCCTCTTTTAGTAAGCATCCATTTCTCTTTACAAACGGAACAAACTGAATATGCACAAATCGAACAACCGATAGCACACCTAAAATAACATAAAATTCCTTTATTTAAAAATGGTAATGTTGGAATATAAAACAAGGTAAAGGCTGAATTAACACTCACGGTATGCATTCTCTTTTTTGAACGTCTGCATAATTCCCGGCGGGACATTTGGATACACAGCGCCCCTTGAACGCGTAATTGCCGATTCGACATGATACACACTCTGTTTCACTCGATCCGCTGCAAGATTCACACGATTCGTGGCATTGCATGCAACCTAAATTATCTTTTCGAAATGTGCCTAACGGACAGGTTGCTAAACAAGATCCGTTATACAGTACGTAACTATGTGCACACGAAGAGCACATGTCTGCTTTTTCTGAACATGTGTCACAATGTTCGGCACAAGGGAAACAAGCATTAGCGTCTTGATCTTCGTAATAACCGTCAGGACACTGTTGAAGACATACTGCTAGATCGATTACGAGTAGATGTGCTGGAGCACAAGTAAGGCAAGAATCTTGCCCAGCTCCAGCACATGTTTCACATGATTCATGGCAAGGCCAGCATACTCCGCCCTGGTTAACAAAACTTCTTGGTGGACATCTAGATACGCAAGAATTGTCTAAACGGTAATGTTTACAAGCAACACATTGTGTGGGCCCTTTACCGTAACAGCCTTGCGAATCACACTCAGGGTCGCACATTCTTTGCACTTGTTTATCGTTAGCATCAGCCAACACATTTTTCCTTTGGGCCGATGGAATATTTTTCGGATAGTTGCGTCTATCTGAAATGCCAAGTTCGATTTCATTTAGAAATTGGGAATACTCAGACGCATCGTAGACATCGTTAACATGATAGGTTTTTTCTTCTTGTGGAACATTATTGGAGTTGAAATAACTTTTATTTCGCATTCGCATGGGATTTGTAGATGTTCCGTAGAAAATAAGTTGCCATTTTTTCAGTACGCCTGGTTGCGTAACGTGATTATTTCCTGCGTTTATTATTTGAAGTGTCCATCGACCCTCCGCGTTTTCACCCCAAAAATGTACGCTTAAAAATGGCCAATCGTCGAAGTTTGAACTTGTCGCGTCGTGAGTTCTCTCAAATAATAATGTAGACGTAGTACCCATTGGTGACGTAAGCAGGATTCGTAAATTACCTCTTGGAAAAAAACTCAGTGATATTTTACATTGAACGTGTTCCAAAAACCTGACCTCATTCATTGTGCCACTACAGCCATTTACGTCCATATGAACGGATATAGTATAGCCGAAAGACGTTTCAATCGACCTGTCCTCGTTTATTTCTTGAGACTTACATATATGTTGTGGCGGTACATTTACCCATTGCTCCGCAAGCGAGACTATTTGACCTGCGTCCATAAGACCGTAACCAAATTTATGACTCACTTTCCGTTTCACGCCGTTAACGATCCAACCTTCCTCCTTTTCTAAGGGTTGCGACCTCGATGTCATTACAATGAGATGTTGCATGTCTCTCCAAGTTAATAACGAATTCGCTTCTAAAGCGAGAGCACATATTCCCGCAGCTAATGGGGCGGAGGCAGACGTACCCGTATGATCGACGGTGCAGATATGATCCGGTCGTAATTGAACATCCATATCAACGGTCGCGACGCTTTTATCCCTTCCCGGCGTACCCGAACTATAAGTCGACGCTAATGTCGAAGGAACATTCTTCTAAATACCAAGGTTTATAGCCCCCTTGTGTAGCACTTGATATCGATATCGTAAATATACTATTTGCGTAGCCATCACAGTTACAGGAATCGGTATGCCTTCCGCCGTTTCCTGACGCCCATATAAAAATGGAACCTTTTCCCCCTCTGCCATTCGTGACACCGTTTATAAAAGCCCTGAAACAAAAAGTCATTTTTAATGAGCTCGCCTCTAGCTATATCTTTTATCGCATTTAGACAATACCTTCTAGCTAAGGGGCCTGGTCCGTCGACGGTTTTCCCGTCGTCCTCCGGTCCCCAGGAAGCGCTATAGATGTCTATATGATGAGTATTGAATCCGAGCGCTTTGGCTTCCACTGCGTCGTTAACTAGGCCATCTAGCATTCTCACACCTCCTATGCTAGCGTTGTATGCAATGCCTACACCGCAATATAGGTTGTAGGCGACCGCAGCGACTTCGCCAGCACAGCGGGTGCCATGTTTATTATCGCCATTGTCCTGCGGCGTAGGATCGGTAGTCGTTTCCATTTATGTCGGTCGATGCCGCCGGATCCTGGACAATTGTAAAAACTCTACATATTGTACACATACAATAACATATTGTAAATACATACATATAATTATTACGCGCATATATTATTTTATATTAAGAAGAATTGAAAAATATTTATCTCTAAGCAAAATATATTACGACTGTACATTTAGCAAGTACTTGTACTAAATTATATAACCACAATCTAGCACACAGTAAGTGGTAGTATAACTTTGAACATAAATTAAGGTTACTTAATGTTACATAAATAATTCCAATTGTTAGCTGTAAATAGAGCCCATGGTATTATACGTCGTTATCGATAGTGAAACCACAAATGTATCCTGAAATCCCTTGAAAGCAATGAAACTTAAGTAAGTGGGGGGCAGCTAACCCTCCCTATGAGCATTATATAAATGAAGAAGCCAGTACTGTTCCAACGAACTAACTATCCCATAAAATTGGCTTCTATTTCTGAAGCGAGAGCAAATTTGTAAGAAAAATTACACTATTAAACTTTTCATGCTGAAATAAGCTAAAGAGTCATTTTTGCAAGTTTTTAGTTCTGATAGCAAAAATTTTAAGGTTAAAGTTTTTTAATAAGAGCTCATATGCTTTCACTTTTAAAAGTTTCACATTTAAATATTCCAAATAAAAAAACATATTTAAAAAAGCTCTCACAAAAACCAATTACAAAGGCTCAAAATATTTCTAGCAAGAAATAGGTAAAAGCTCCAAAAAATAATGTATTCGAATAGTCTATTTACATAATTTTGTATCAGATCTGGGTGATTGGGTTGGATGCCATCGTCTAGAATAGTTATAACGACGCCCTTCCCAGTGTATCCTTTACGCCACGCGGTCCCAACATTCATGTCCAGGCCATCTGCTGCACCGCCATTCTGTAAACCAGACTCATTAGAGACAACCTCAATTATGATTATGAACATCGAACCTTTGGCATAGTGGTAAATCTTTTAACTTGTATACGCGATAGCAGTGGGGTTAATTCCTACGTGGTATTTTTTTTTATTTAATAATTTTATTATAATTCAGTTCTATAAGTCATGATGACGGATTCACATACTAATGTCAGTATATTAGTGCTACTTAACTTTACAATATTATTATGAAAAAACAAGGGATAGTTATAATTTTAAGCAATTCACAAATATCATTTTAAGTCCGTCGTTATTTCGGACTATACGCACAACAGTTATTATTTTAATTACTACTTGGAGAATTTTTTTATTTCCTAGCATTGATGACATAAAAGGAAGCGAAGAACGGAGTGTCTATACATTTGATATCCTACACAGATCCTATACTTTCTATGGCATACAACATTATTCTATAAAAATCCCTTCTTAGGTATTAATTCAAATTATTTCCATAATTTCGTAAAAAAAACTTGACTTAAGTACCTATAAATAATACAGGAGAGAAAAGTTAGCAATTCTGTTGTATAGTTCCTTTTTATTGTTATATTTTACATAAGTATTATACTGTATTATAGGCCATTAAGCAATAAAGGAATAGTAACACGCTTTATTAATTTCTATACCAATGTAGAACTAAAAGTGTAACATAAATTTATGAAAGCTCTCTGTTAGTCATCTATAGTGATTTTTGTATAATATGTTGTACTTCGTAATTTAAATGTGTTTTTTAATTTTTGGGTGACGTGGTTTAATTTGAAATTTTATCGTAGTATGTTTCTACAATATTTAAAGCTTCACGCTTTAACCAGCACAGGCCTGTCAGGGTAGGCAGAGGGAACTGCATTAACCACATGAACCTAGTGTAAAGACACTACGTTGCTTAGTCCTTGCTTTCCCCGTCCCCGCTTGCCCCCTTTTTGAGGCGAGTGGCAGAATTCAACGCCGTACTTTGCCTAGTTACCAGAGCAAGAAAATAGAAATAGAAAAATCCATCTTCCCCGAGTAGGAATCGAACCCTCAAACCGTCGCGTTTACAG
Source organism: Dione vanillae (assembly GCA_037178615.1). Taxonomy (NCBI): domain Eukaryota; kingdom Metazoa; phylum Arthropoda; class Insecta; order Lepidoptera; family Nymphalidae; genus Dione; species Dione vanillae. Next base: position 120,278 of record JAZFAU010000209.1, on the reverse strand, counting down.
GCAGACGCATACGCCTTTGCGCCACGACGGCCCTCAATGTTTTTATTTTTTTCTTTAATAAATTATATACAAGTTGAGTGTGAGTTCAAGTTTCTATTCGATGAAATTCATTTTCCCGCTTAAGAGAGATAGCACAGTGTTGAATTCCATCACAGAATATACAATGTTCCAAATTCAGGTGGAAAGTTTTAGAGCTAAGTAAAATTTTTAATATTGATAACAAACGACTTCTTACTATATTAATAAATAGATTTTAAAAAATATAAAAAAGAGAATATAGTATAACAATAAATCATATATTGCAAGCCTAGGGACAAGTATAAATACTTTTTTTTTGTTTTTTTTTTTTTTTAGCTTCACGCTTTATCTCGCACATGGCAGGGTAGGCAGAGGGAACTGCAGGAACCATAAGAACCTAGTGTTAAGACACTCCGTTACTTAGTCCCTGCTTACTCCGTCCTCACTTTCCGCCGTTTTCGAGGCATTGCGTGTTGAGTGGCGGAACTCAACGCCGCGCTTTGCCTTAGATGCCAGAGTGAAGAAAATGGAAATAGAAAAATCCATCTTCTCCGACTGGGGATCGAACCCAGTAACCGTCGCGTTACAGGCAGACGTTGCGCCTCTGCGCCACGACGGTCCTCGACGTATATATACATATAAACAAAAAATATGTACAAGCTAGTCAATGTGCTCTACAAACATCTACACTACTGATATTACTGTATGTCGTTAATCAAATTTATTATTTGCCATTTTGTTAATAATAAAATGTACGTTATATATACGTTACCTAATGTCGAAAAAAGTTACCGTGGCATTGTGAGTTCGATTATCACTCGAGAAAAAGAACAAATTTTTTAAAGAAGGAAACAATTACTTTAGGTTAATGATACAAGCCTCTAATCAATTATTTGAAAAAAAAAACAATTGTATACACTTATGTTTAAATTGTACAAAGGATTTTGACGCATCATATCCACTTTTCGGTTCTAATATAAATTTATTTCTAATCATTTTTATTTACTTTTTGAACACGGTTAGTGTGGTAATTTAATCTTTAAAGGTTTTTTTTTAGCTTCACGCTTTATCCTGCACATGGCAAGGTAGGCAGAGGGAACTGCAGGGAGCGTAAGAACCTAGTGTTAAGACACTCCGTTACTTAGTCCCTGCTTTCTCCGTCTCCGCTTTCCGACTTTTTCGAGGCATTGTGTGTTGAGAGGGGAAACTCAACGCTGCGCTTTTGCCTAGTTTGCCAGAGCGAAAAAAATGGAAATAGAACCTTCTACACCACGACGGTCCTCAAAACTCGGTCCTCGGTTCTTTAAAGTTAATTTTAAAAATTGAATTGTGATCGAGTACAAATTCTTTCGGAAGATGATAAATAGCGTTCAGTTACTTCATGTATATCTCAATAATGAATAGATAATGAAAGCTTTCGTAGAAAGCGTTACCTATACAATTAAACATTGTTACTATGAGACAAAAAAAATGAGTATTTTACAATAAAAAATAATTATACTTTGTTTTAAGCTTAGTATCTTTAGTGTAAATCTAGACTTAATTTACTTTTAGAACTGTTTAAGATGTAAAAAGCTTGACTTAATAAAAATTAAAAGTGTAGGTTCACGCATTTTACCACATAACGTTATAAGCCTCTGCTTTTAATCTCTACGTATTAGTAAATCTCTACATATTGTTTTAGATCTAAGTGTAGTACTCGATTTCTTTGTTTCAGAACAAACAGAATATGAGAATCGAATAGAAATTAACCCATAATCTTACACCAGACATTATTCCACAGCGCCAAGACAGCCTATGAAATAAAATTAAAATTGTTGTAATTATTAATTTTTTTCGTTAATAGTTGTAACCATTTTCAGAGTAATTGCTTTTTATTTATGTCTTTTAGTAAAAAACATACATATAAAAATAAGATTTTAATACAATCACAAACTAATAAAATACTTGGGTACAAGACTAAGTTATATAAAAAGTATCTCATTCCTTAGAGTAGGGCAATAAAACGATACAATCAGTGCTCGTACATGATTTTGAGGCGAACAAACCCTTAGCGGACAAAGAAATTAAAGCGAGTGGCGTTTTATAATAGAAAAGAAAAGATATATTAAAGTATATATATATATATATATATATATATATATATATATATATATATATATATATATATATATATATATAAATATATAATAACTAAACTCATTGAACGTTGTACATAATTACAAATGGAATATTTGATCAATTTTATTGTTAATTGAAACATTTTTATCGAGACCGTAATCTTAACGATTGTGGATTTGATTTTCAGTACAGGAAAATGACTCATTTTCATTTTTCTCGCCCTAGTAATAAAAAAAATTATGTCAATGCCATCATTCGAAAGCCTGAAAGCAAGGAACGGAGTGCTTTAATGCGTTCCCTCTGCCTACTCTACTATAAGTGGGATACTGTATGAAGCTAAATATACACATAAGCAAATTACTTTGAATATATATTATCTCTAAATTTAAATATATATTGCTTCAACATATATTTTTAAAGTAATTAAATAATATAAAATATATAAACTTACCAAATACCACTGTTCCTTGAATAATGGATCTGGGAAAGAGGGCATAGACTGACGTAACACGTGTCTTGGGCGGTGATCTCGTTTTACTCTCCGCAACTCTCTTTGCTGCATCACCCATCTTACCTGTTAATAAAAATATATTTACATATATCTATAACATATATTAAATATAATTATATTATTACAATAAATATTATTCTAATACAAGGAATGAAATTATTTTTATAAAACGTATAAAAATTAAGCGGTAAATAATCTTGCATCAGAAAATTTATCAATATATATAACTTGTAGTAAAAATACAAGAATTTCATTTGTGGTATGTTTAAATTTCTTATATTTTATAATATGAAAAAAAATAAAATAATTAGTAATTACTACGTATAAGTAAGTAGTACGTAAATTCTTTACTCATAGAGCAAAATTTTCTTGTTAAACTCTAATATAGTAAAGATGTGATTCATTTGAACCTAATGTTAAGACACTGTTCTCCGCTTTCCACCTTACGAAGCATTGTGTGTTCGGTGGCGGAACTCAATCCCACGCCTGCCTTCTTGTAAGAGCGAAGAAAATGGAAATAGAAAAATCCTATTCCAAATGGGAATCGAACCAATAAACCATTGTGTTTACAGGAAGACGCTAAGCCTCTGCGCCACGGGTTTATTTATTTACGTATGGTAATTTCAATTTTATATATTATTTAGTTTTTCTTATAATTATTTAAAGAAATATAGTTCCTGTAAAATGCATCGTTTGTGTAACTAGAAATAGTCGCTTACAGGCCTAATAATAACAATTTAATACTCTTATAGTAAAGATAGTGCCTTCAATGCTATCAATTTAGAATAGTGCAAAATTATGTATCGACAGTCAGTGGATGTCGCTTTAAAATTTTAGATGCTATACTTAGTAAGATATTTTAATAGTTTTTTTATAAAATATTTAATAAACGTAATATTACGAAATATAACGTGATTCGGCTGTTATTTTTATTAATTAAAAAATTAAAAACGACTTAATGCTTAATACTGTTTACGGCGTATTATTGTATGTTATAGTAGAAATAGGGTACTATAGTAAGGTAGATAAGGATAATTTATTGTCAAGACACTCTATTGCTTTCCATTGCGTACTAAGTGACGTAACTTAACGCTCTTTACTTTCTTAATAAAGTGGAGAAATAAGAATAATCCAATCTCTGGACTTGAACCCATAACCATTTACATAATCAAAATCCTGTCAAGGCTTGAATAAAAAATCCTACACTGCCGTAGTGCCTTCATAAACTTATATTTTTTATAATAACATAAATACAATGGCTGAATGTAATAAAGGCGCTATAAATGTGTTTTAAGCTCAGAAAAAATTACAAATGAACTGCTCTAATAGTATTATAATAACGTTACATGTAAAAGATATTTAAATTTAACACATTGTTTAAAAAAAACCTTAAAAAAATTCGTCGTTTATGAAATGACCTTAATATTGAAAATATATTAAATGTAAATTGTCCAATTTTTTTTTGTACAAAATAACTAAAAAATGTCAAAAAATATATCTTTATTTATAAAAAAAACAGTATTTAAGTTATTATAAGGGTCATAAAAAATTTAGTTATTATAAACAAAAATATAACATGTGAATAATTCTCTAAATTATTTATATTTTACTTTTACCGAATTATTACAAAGTTCGTTATTATTGAAGCCAGTGCTAATTTACATATTTTAAAAGTAATTTATTAGCTTTTCTATGTTCACTAAGTATTTATATATTGATGTTCTTTTTGAAGGAAGATTCTTTTTAAGTTATAGTTAGCACAAGTTTTGTAATCTTAAGTATGAAACTCTAAACTATTAAAAAAATAATCGACCTCCTCTTTGAAGTCAACATTATAGAACAAAAGCATGTAATAGTACGTTAATGAGCTTCAAGTACATTAGATATATATTATACATCTTACATATACATACAATTATATATTATAATGCCTTATTCATATATGTAAGTTTACCTTGTTATAAACTTGTTTTGTATATAAATTAATTAATCAAGATTTAATTGAAAACCATTTTATGCATTATATAAGATATACTTACTAATGAACAAACCTATATGTTTTAGAGGTCTACTAAATAGTATATTTTTTTTATAGCTTCACGCTTTATCCCGCACATGACAGGGTAGTCAGAGGGAGCTACAGAAATAATGGGAACCTAGTGTTAAGACACTCCGTTGCATTCCGTCTTTTTCGAGACATTGCGTGTTGAGTAGCGGAACTCAACGCCGCTATTTGCCTAGTTGCCAGAGCGAAGAAAATGGAAATAGAAAAATCCATCTGTCCCGACTGGGAATCGAACCCAGAAACCGTCGCTTTACAGGCAGACGTTACACCTCTGCGCCACGACGATCCTTAAATAGTATATGCTGTCGTTTAAATTTGTATGCAGATTTCCAAGATTCTACCTTGACCCAAGTTTCAGTGTATGAAATTAACCATTGGCCTTGAAAATTCTTAAAGCACTTTCCCCACTATATTATTCATGAAGTAAGCTCAAAGCTCGTGATATGTAATAAAAATGAAAAGATATACATACACATGATATAAAGAAAGATAATTAAAATGCTAGATATCTATAGTGATGGTGATGGCGGTAATAAACATTTATAGTTTATTTACGCGGTCTATATGTACGTGGTATGTATGTATGTATGTGTACGTATATATATATATATATATATATATATATATATATATATATATATATATATATATATATATATATATATATATATATATATATATATATATATATATATATATATATATATATATATATATATATATATATATATATATATATATATATATATATATATATATATATATATATATATATATATATATATATATATATAATGTGTATAATAATATAAGATACTGTTCATTATTCTTACTTGTCTTGCACAAATAAAAAAGTAAATATATAATATGAAAATAAACATAAAAATGAGTATCAAAGAAATTAACAAATAAATAAATGTAGAGTCACTTGTGTCATATTAATATATAATATGTCATATTAATAAAGTAGCCGTTCTATTTTAAAGGATTTGAAGCCGTAGCCGTTTAATTCAATATGTAACGTACGAGCTGAAAGTTGGTACAACTTTAGACTATTCAAATATTCATTCATTATTAGCTTGCAGCCTACGTTAGTTTAGCAGTTCTGTAGTGTCTGTAGAGCTTGCACTATAAAATATGGTAAAAGAGTAAAGAAAATTGACCAAGTGCGAGATAGGGCGCCCGTAAAACGTTCGGTACTGATTATTTATTTTTATGTTTCTATTAGAATCGTTGTGTAAATGTAAAATTTATGTTTTTTTTATTATTTTCAAATACTCAAAATGATATGATTATGATATGTTTGACTGTTATATATCGTTTACAATTTTTTAAAATTCTTAACTGCAGTTCAATCTATGTTGAAATCGGTTTAAAACTACATCTATCTACCAATTCGAACTTATGTAGTTCATTTCATAATGAAATGTCTATGACACGGAATACCCAAATTAATAGACATGATTGATGATGAATTTGTAAGGGTTTTATTTCTTATCATCTGCCTACAAAATAATAAAAACTACAGTCTCAGAATAGAGAATTCTTAAGGAGCACTTAGAGATGAGCACAGATAAATCTATTTGTATACGCGATATTAAATATTGTAAATTAATAAGATGCTATATATAACTTATATAAATAAAAAAATGCTTTATACGTTTTTCTGCATATGGCAGGCTAGAAACAGTAGTTAGTGTTAAGACACTACTTCATCCACTTTTCGTTCCACTGAAACATTGCGTATTGACTGACGGAACTCACTGCGCTCTCTTTATATACTGGAGTGAGAATAAAATACTCCGTTTTACTGAACTGGGAATCGAACCCACAATATAAACGCTTAAGGTCACTTTTTTATTTTACAGTGGGTCCTGAGATTAGGGAGTTTAAACAATTAATAATTTAGCTTTTTAGTTAGCAGATTATAATAAATATTACATAGTAAAATTAACTTTTATTTTAACAATATTGACTTGAAGCTAAACGCTTAAGGCCGGTTCGTAGCATCTTTGACTACGATAACGAGAGATTCACTTAAATAGTTTGAATATTTGAGTTACCTGATGGAATGTAAAGTGTTCGTACATCTCACGATTTGCTAAGCGCTTCGAATGTTCTACATAAATATTACTAAGCAATCGAATACATAAAATAGATTATTGATGTTAATCGAAATTATTATAGGTTTTTACAGCTTACTTACACTTGATTGCTTGATTTATCATATCAAAAATCACTTAATTCTATACAAAAGTTCTAAATAATCAAAGATTTTATCACTTTTTATCTATTTTCACGAGATTATTGAATAAAATAACAAAATTATGTAATATTCCAATCAATACTTTAAGCTATTACCATACAGAAATACATTTATTTTTATTCAGTAGCTTTGGCGTGATCGAAATAAATAAAATAATATATAAATAAACATAGTCTAGTCTAGACTAAAGGACAAATCGTTTTAGACTAGCATCATAATGTATGAAGTCTAATGGTTTCACTTATTCCTAAATTAGAGCAAATGACTCACATTATCATAGAATCGATGGAAATTGCGCTTAACTCCACAGTTCAACTAGCAGAGTTAGAAAATAAATGTTGAGTAGTTACATAATGTTTGCATTTCACATAATTATTTTGTAGCAAAAATATTATTCTTTTTAAAATTCTTTTTAAATATAATTAAATTATTGGAGAGTGCGTGCGTGGCGCAGAGGCGTAGCGTCTGCCTGTAAACACGATGGTTTTTAGGTTCGATTCCCTCTCGGAGGAGATGGATTTTTCTATTTCCATTTTCGTCGCTCTGGAAACTAAGCAAAGCGCGGCGTTGAATTTCACCACTCATCACGCAATGCATCGAAAAACGCGGAGAGCGGGGACGGAGAAAGCAGGGACTAAGCAACGGAGAGTCTTAACACTAAGTTCCTATGGTTTCTGCTGTTCCCTCTACCTATCCTGCCATGGGCGGGATAAAGCGTGAAGGCATTACTACAATAAATAATAAGATAACATAATGAAAGTTGTTGAACTATGTCCGTACACCGTTTTAATTTATAAATAAAAAAAATTGAATTGAGTCCATCATGGCGCATCAATTGGAATTTAAATGATCGTTAATTAAGCGTAAAAAGACATAAAAATATAATTTATTTCACCTTATGGGCAGCGATTTCGCAACTCAAGATCACACATTAGACCGTTGCGCTATACAGCTTCAGTTGCGAATGTTAAAAAAATCCGAGAATTTGAGATAAGCTTTTAATAATCTTAAATATACTACAATTAATAGAATACAGTTTGCTTATGTCAATTTACAATTTTATTTAACAATTTTAGCGTTCGATAGGATCTGCCTGAATTCATGTGAATTTTAAAATCAATTTCCTTTTGATTTGCGGTCAGATTTCAGCTATCTTACACATAATGTTCAAGTGTGGACATAAAGCCGAAAACGATCTTTCTTGACCTAGATCTTAAGATGATTTATTATTGCTATCCTGCTATACGTGTGAAACAGAACGCAAAAAGAAATTATTTAAGTTATCTATATATACATGAGCATGCTTGTAAACAAAAATCAACGAATTTGAAACATTTCACAAAGAAAAAAAGGGGCATCGATAACAAAATTTGTAAGGCGTTTGTTCCCGTAATAAAATGTAGCACGCAAATCTCGTTTTATTTGCCAAATTGAGAAGATCTCAAATAAAATAATATTACAGATTGATCGGAAGCTTCCTTTTCGGAAGCGTTTGCCAAACACTGTCTGTATACAGCTGTTAGTTATATACATACTGTTGAATTTTTTTGTTTCACGTTTTATCACACTCGTATTGTGGGCATAGGAAACTGCAGAAGTCGTGAAAATCTTGTGTTACGACACTCCGTTCCCCCCTATCTGTCTTATTTTTAAGCGTTGTGTGTTGAGAGGCGGAACTAAACGCCGCGCTTGCCTAATTACCGAGGTCAAGAAAATAAAGACAAAATAATTTACTCCCCCCAAATGGGCATTGAATCCATAAAATTCACGTGTACAAGCAAACGCTACGCCACTGCGCCACGACGGTCTTCATTTTCTTTTAGTAAAGCTTAGGAACTATATAACCCAGTTATTAAGTCTATCAGTGGATACCAAATATAGTATAGTAGTAATCGCGACAAATTTTGGCTTCAATTGGATTTTTCTATTTTCTATATTCTTCGCACAGAATACTAGGCAAAGGGCAGCGTTGAGTCCTGCCTGTCATATATGGATATATATATATATATATATATATATATATATATATATATATATATATATATATATATATATATATATATATATATATATATATATATATATATATATATATATATATATACATACATATATATATATATATATATATATATATATATATATATATATATATATATATATATATATATATATATATATATATATATATATATATATATATATATATATATATATATATATATATATATATATATATATATATATATATATATATATATATATATATATATATATATATATATATATATATATATATATATACTTTTCAGACATTTGAACTAAAAATTATATCTAATAATCAGTCTTCTCTTTCACAAAGTATTTCAAATTGAAGCTGATTTTATTACATCATGCGCATAATTCCAACAACCCTAAATTTTTACATCTATTTAACTTTGAAACAGCTATTAATATTGAAACGTTAACGTTTTCAATAAATTTTTATTGAATAGCTTTTGAAATACTGTGGTTTTTTTCGCTTATCAATTAACTGAAGGGTTGTGGCGCAGTTTCGACAAGATTAGCTTTTCAGTTTAGTTTGAATTCGAATTTAATTAAAATATGATATGTGTAGACACGGTGAAATATTTTTATACGCTTCACGTTTTATGCCGTATTTAGTGAGGTAGGCAGAGGGATCCGCAGGAACCGCAAGAAGTATGGGAACCTAAATGAAAAATCCATTTTCAATTTTCCAAGTGGGAATCGAACCCACAAATCGTCACATCAGGCAGACGCTGCGCCTCTGTGCCACGACAGTTCTCACGACGGATGGACGGTGGAACAGTTTCTTATAACTATTTTGTTCTACAGTAGTTTCTTATAATGATTTTGTTCAAAAAATAACATAATATTTTTTGTTATGACTTTACAATAAAATTGTTAAGGGTCTTTAATTTCCTAGTGTGCCAGATGAGCTTAATCGTTTATGAGTTTAAATATCATAATTAATGAGCCAATTATGTAAATTTTTCGAAATTTTAAAACATCTTACATAAAATATATCTGTAATGCTGTCGACGAACTTAAGTTTTAACGGTTCATTAAAAACATCGATTGGGGTCGCAATTGAAGAGAAAAATGTATTATATTATGTTAATTTCCTTCGACGAGAAAGATTTTTTACCTTATCAAAGTTCCACTTAATTACAAAAGCAAGAAAAACCTAAATGCGTTTATAAGAAGTAGCTTAGAACCTTATCTAAAGCATCTCAAGTATGACATATATATATATATATATATATATATATATATATATATATATATATATATATATATATATATATATATATATATATATATATATATATATATATATATATATATATATATATATATATATATATATATATATATATATATATATATATATATATATATATATATATATATATATATATATATATATATATATATATATATATATATATATATATATATATATATATATATATATATATAAAGAGCATCAAAATAATAATTATTAATAATGTTTTTTTTTATTAAAAAGTAACAAAAAACCATTGAGATACTAATAATTTATTATTGAATCAAAAAAACATTCACATTTCCTCAAACATAACTCAAAACAATATGAATTGAATAAGAAACTCGGCTCGTATTAAACAAAATCCTCGTACTCTCCAGATGGATTTCTGTTACGCGATTACAATCACTTTGCCCATTTCTTTTGTTTTTTTTCTTCAATGTAATAACAATATTTTCCCTTTTATGTCATTCTGGCTGTGTATATTGTATAGGAATATTTTTTTTATTTTTTTTTACTACGCTCAATTACCAATATATGACAATGAAGTGATTTTGATTTAAAAAGGCTTCTTATATTATTTATTGGAATATAGGTTCCCATGGTTCCTGAGGTTCCCTCTGCCTATCCTGTAATATGCGGGATAAAAATCGTGAAGTTATAAAAAAACGATTAAGAAAAACGTATTTTTCTTACAGCTTCCCGCTTTTTCCCGCTCGTATCACATACGAGGGTCAAATTGAAAGTTCTTAGAAAATCAAAAACTAAGCATTCTAGCAAGTTATTAGTTTTATTACAACTTTTCAAAATAACGTCCATTTACATCAATACATCGCTGCATTCGATGGAACCATTGAGAAAAGCACCTTGCCCACTCGGCCTTAGGGGTCTCTTCAACGGTGTTTTGAAACGCAGCCACTGCTTCTTCGGGGTCCAAAAAATGTTTTCCTCGAAGTTTTTCTTTTATTTTCGGGAATAAATAAAAACCGCAGGGTGCGAGGTCGGGGCTATAAGGCGGGTGACCCAGTAATTCCACGTCTAAGGTCGCCAAATAGTCGATCGTTTGCCTGGCGGTGTGCGACGAGGCATTGTCGTGCTGAAGGAGGATCCTGCTGCGAGGTCGTTTCTCTCGAACTTTTTCCAAGACAAGTGGCAAACAGTTGTTAGTGTACCACTCTGCATTAACCGTTTTCTAATCCTCTAAGACAACTGTTGCGTAATGACCTGTCTTTCCGAAGAACGAGGCCACCATCTTTTTTCCAACACTTCGACCTCTCTTCACTTTAGTTGGCAACTCTTCGGAAGGAAACACCCACTGAGCAGACTGTCTTTTGGTTTCCGGATCATAACAGTAAATCCAGCTTTCGTCACCCGTTAGTATGTCGAACACAGCATTTGAGTCACCTCCGTTAAATTTTTGGATCATTTCTCGGCACCAATCAACACGGCGGAGTTTTTGAGCCTCGGTCAAATTATGCGGTATTCAGCGGGCACAAAGCTTCCTGACCGCTAAATGTTAATGGAGGATTTTATGCACTTGACTCATACCTATGCCTAGACTTGTCCGAATCTGCTGATAGGTCACTCTTTTGTCAGTCTCTATCATACGCCGCACAACACTCATATTATCTTCAGTCGTCGCTGTAGAAGGCTGTCCCTCACGCAAATCATCGGTGAGTTTAGTTCGACCACGTTTGAATTCATTAAACCAGTTGTAAACTGTGGCACGAGATGGGGCTTCATCGTGAAAAGCCAATCGAAGTCTATCATAACTTTCTTGTTGACTTATATGACATCGAAAGTCATAAAAAATCATTGCACGATAATTTTCTCGGCTTAAATTCATTCTGACGTGCGCAGACAATTTTCATTTGCCGCCAAATCGTAAAACAAATGACAAATGAATGTAATGTATACTCAATATTATTGGTAAAGGGTTCTATTTTCAAAATTTAAACTTATTTTTTTAATATAATGCTTTTAAGTTGCCAGTTCTAAAAACTTTCAGTTTGGCCCTCGTATACAGGTAGACAGAGGGAACCTTAGGAACCTATTTTAACGTATGAAACAAGTGTCAAAGCGATATTTCTAAGTCCACTTTTGCTAAAGACATTTCTGTATTTCTCTGTCTGTAATATTTTCTTAATGCAATAAAGAATATTTAATTTTAGTGTTCGATTACTACGCTGTAAATCACAATGTTAGCCTCAGTAGTTTACTAATATCGCATACTGTTAAAAACCTATTTACGTCCTTTGTATGTCCATATATTATATTGAGACTAAACACTATATATATTAATTATTATAAGTCCTTTTTAATGGGGACCTTGTACTTACCTGAGGATCATTTTTCAGACGGGTTTCGAATTCCCGGCTCGCATTGACGGATCTCTTACTTAAGTGTGGATGTGAAAATAAGAAAAAATGTTTCAGGTTCCCAATCTGTAACAAATATAATTATATTAAAATTATAATACATATACAATTTTAAATATTCATACATTTTTTTTTTATCTTCACGCTTTATCCCGCACATGGCAGGGTAGGCAGAGGGAACTGCAGGGACCGTGGGAACCTAGTGTTAAGACACTCCGTTGCTTAGTCCCTGCTTTTATCCGTCCCCGCTTTCCACCATTTTCGAGGCATTGCGTGTTGAGTGGCGGAAATCAACGCCGCGCTTTGCCTAGTTTGCCAGAGCGAAGAAAATGGAAATAGAAAAATCCATCTCCTCCGACTGGGGATCGAACCCAGAAACCTCCGCGTGACAGGCGGATGTTGCGCCTCTGTGCTACGACGGTCCTTCATTCATACATTTATCATGTAATTACTATAAATTTTGTAGATTAAATATATAATTTAATAAATTTTAGTTTTATGTATGCTCTTTTTAGAGAGAACTTAATTTCAATAATTCATTTTCTACTTTCCGCCAGAATTTCGCGAAATACTATGTTTTTATTTGCGAAAATCAAAACTATATAATGTCTTATCAAAGCAGGTTCTTAGTTATTTTTTCCCTTAATCGCGAATTGAACACGCAATCATCGTGCATACTGTTAACTACTGCGCAGTAGGTAGTCTTACATATTGGACTTAAGTTGTGTGGTTTAAATATATGTTAAGAAAGGTTACAATATATATACCATACATATATCCTAAAAGTACAACACTAGCATTTTAACACAACCGAGTACAACCTATATCACTATTATATATAATTACCACGTTAAAGTGGACCTATTTATATCATTTTGGACGTTTTAATTCACCCTCTATGTAGTAAACAGTAGTTGTTTGGCACGGAGCGCCGGTTCAAAACATTTTTGGCTCGAGTGTAGTTACATACAAAATGAAACGTTGCAAGTTTGGCGAAATTGTCTAAATTGCAAATTGCAATCAAGGGGCAATTGCGATTTGTCAAAACGTTCCCGAAAGCTATTTTACTCGTATATGTCTCAGAGAAATTCAGATACTTGTTAAGAAAAATGGGATATATAACTTATTTGAAGGAATTGATAAAAGAAACATTTTGTTATATACAGTTTAACTATATAAATAATTGAATAGCATTTTCAAAATATTTAGATGTTTTTTTTATTAATATCAACTTCATTATTATATGAGGTTTGAAGAGAGATTTAAATATTCAAACATTTTGCGACGCGTAACTTAACGCTGCAACTATACAAAACAAAATTGTTTAATACACACACACATACACACTGTCATTAATAGGGAATGCTTAATACAAGAACAAAATTATATTATTTATTTATTTTTATTCTTATTTATTTATTTTATTCATTATATACTTTTGTGTGATAAGATGATGAAATAAAGATGGGAAATGAACTTGATAAGTTATAATATAAACCCAGATTTAACTAAAACCATCAATATTGTATACAATTGTGCTTCTTGCATACTTTGCAATCCAATAATAAGTACTATTACCTATTTGAAACAATATTCTGAAATTTTTAACATCATTTCTAACAATACAAAATTGAATTCAATACAAAATAGAGTACAATTGAATTTTACAAAAATATAATAATAAAATAAAACGTAAAATATGCATTAGAAGTAACATTCATTCAATTTTATTTGTAATCAATGTAAGATGAGACTATAGAATAAGGCGAAGTAGTATGACGAGGGAGCGATATTAAATGTTTATATTTTATATATACATACATTTTGGTTTGAGTGGACTCTTCGAGTTGTTACAAGAGATTATACTTTTTGTTCATTTGTTACACAGATGTTTTAATTTGGAATACGAATGGATTTTTCTGTTATTTATTAGAATAAAGTACCGTCTTGGCACAGAGACGCAGCATCTGCTTGCAAACACGATAGTTTGTGGGTTCGATTGCCATTAGGGGACGAAGGATTATTTTATTTCCATTTTATTTACATTGGGAACTAAGCAAGCGCAGTATTGTTTCCAGAGAATATACTCTCCGCTCTCCTCGTGAATTCGAGACATTGTAAATTAAATTGAACCACCCTATTCCATCCAACCTTAAACAAATCATAATAGTTTTTTGCTGATATTATACATTTTAAATTATAAAACTGTTAATATTCCTTTGCCTTCTAAAATAAGGTTGCTATAATTAAATAATTCAAAAATATACATTTTAATAAACTCCTGGCCACTAACAACGATTATAATATAAAAGTATTACAAAATTTAATTAAAAAAGAAGTAATTGTTTCATATATGGGTAAAACTAGTGCCACCCGCCGTTTTATTTTATTACTTGTAATTTAGATTAGGCCAAATGTAATTGTCAAGTTAACACGAACCGATTGGCATCAGGCTTTTGTTACACGATAAGGGCGTAAGATTTATTTACAAATTTGTTAGTATATATCGATTATAATTAACATTAGATTTAATTTAATTTTCAATTATAAACAAAGAAAATATTCATGGCGCAAAGGCGCAGCATCTGCCTTGTAAATGACGATTTGTGGGTTCGATTCCCACTCTGGGAGAGTGAAATGTTTTAAATAATAATTTAACACAAATTAAACTTAATTCTGTTTTCTGTCAGGGATAAAATGTTATCGCAAAACGTACTGTTGAGTTCTATTTTTAAAAGCGGAAAGTAGAGAATGGATTGTCTTAACACTAACTTTCCACAATTCTTGCAATTCCCCTGCCTACCCACTTGCTATCAACCGGCTAAAACGTGAAGCAAAAGAAAAAATGTTTGATATTTTTTAACGATAGTCAATAAAATAAAATATATTTAAAATTTAAAGGTATTTTCCATATGCATACAATATAAAGCAGAGAGATAGCAAAACATCGTAAGGTGAGATTGACTGACTTCTCCCTCTCTCCATAACTATTTTTTTTATGGGAAGGACAAGGCAAACGAGCGGTCTTGTCACCTGATGGTAAGTGATCACCGACGCCCACGGCCCTGTGTAATAGCAGAGGTGTTACAAGAGCGTTGCCGGCCTTTAAGGTCGACGTAGACGCGCTTTTTGAAGGTATCTATGACGTATCGATCTGGAAACACTGCCGCAGGTAGGCTATTCTACTTCTAGTGTGGTAAAATGGTATTTACATATGAATCACGACCACTCTGCCAAGAACTATACGAGTAGTTTTTGAATTAGTTACAGCTTGATTAAGTCGAAGTAGAGTAGAGTGGAAGAAAGTATGGTGGAGGTAGAAACCACACATATCGTGTGTATTAATGTCTATTTCTATGAACACGTCATGTACAATGTACAATAGTATTTTTTTAACACGCTTTATCCCGCTAAAAGTTTAAGTGAAAAGAAGTCATAATATAAAGAGATTCAGTTATCAAAAGAAATATGGAGAAAATCAAAATAGTTTATTCCCCCAAATAGGAATCAAACACTGGGTCAAACTCAAGTCAATTAATCTTATATATATCATCTTTTCTATGTAGTCAATTTGTCAAGTCAAAAGTATTTTTTTTTGTGATAAAAAATTGTTACGCTACAATATTTAAATTTTAATAAAGCTTCGCTCAAGCTATTAATAAAATAAACTCTCTAGCTTACTTTATTGCTGTTTTCTTTCATAATAAGATACGGCATTAAATTGAAATTCTTGTATGAATAAATTTTGATTAAATTTATTTAATTAAAGGAAATGGTTTTAAAAAAAATATTTAAAATTTGAACCCGCTTCATTTCTAATTTTAATAGCTTCACGTTTTATCCTGCACATGGCAGGGTAGACAGAGGGAAATGCAGGAACCCTAGAAACCTACACTCCATTGCTTAGTCCCTGCTTTCTACGTCCCCGCTTTCCACCTTTTTCTATTAATGTCTCTAAATAGAGTCAAAACCTAAAAATTATTATCATAAGTATTAAGAATAGAACGAGTGTTTTATTCATTCACATTAGTAGATTGCGCGTTCAAAACTCATGCTATTATTGTCCATATTGACATATAATAAAATAATAACATAGGGCTTATAAAAAATATATGAAAACTAAAAAAAAAATATTTGACAAATGTTAATATATTTCTTAAACAATTTAATAGACAATCATAATACACATTGTTTATTGAGAAATTTTCTAATATAGCTTGGATGACGAAAAATACTTGAAATATTCGTCGAAGAGCCAGCGGGCAGCAAGAACCGAGATGAAATTTGAGTTCACATATATATGTTCTACATTGAAAGACTAAAAGAGATAATACGAAGAAAGAAGATGTAAAATAATTGAAAGTAAAAAGAAATATGCAGGCCAATTTAATGAAACATAAATAAATATATACATATGTATGAGTATCTGTATCTTCAATTACCTAACGAATACGCTACTAGAAACGTGAGTACTGATTGAGTATTTCCCTATAAATATTACTTATTGTAAAAAAAACAATATACTATGTTATATAAACAAAATTAATTAAACTGCAATCTATTTGTATATAAATTCGCCTATATTAAAGTAAATAGTTATTCTTACTTCTAAATAAGCGACCATCAGTCATCCTATGCCACAATTTCCGTACAAATTCACCAGCAAAAACGAAAATTATAGTAATTTAAATAAAGACCTACATTTGCTAGAAATAAACAAAACGTGGATCCTAAGCACCCATTGTTATACCATGACCAAGTTTCTCGGAAAATTTAGCATAATTGTATCGTAGAATACAAAGCAGAAAAGAAGTCGCACCTAACACGGTCGTTTTTCATATATGTTAATTTATAAGCTATCTAATAATCGATTTGTGCAATTATATCTTGAAAGTTATGACAATCTATATATAATATGTACGTACATGCGAAGATTTCGGTGGCGACTTGTTCGATTTTCATCTAAGTTGCATTTGTTTAGATGGAAATAATCAAAGTGCAATTGACTAACCAACCCAAAAGCTAACCTTCCTCAGTAAATATACTAAAGAAAAAGTATAAGGATTTTAAGTAAATATTTTCTTGAAATTGACGTATTTAATAAAAATTTTCTCTATAATATACATATATAATAATAGAGAATTATTTTATTTTGTAGGATAAGTCCAACTTACCACACGAAATATACTCATGTTCTCGACTTACTACATTAGAAATTAATATAATATGTAAATTAATATTTTATAATCACAATTCTACGTGGCGTAGTTTTGTAAGTTCGATTTCCAGTCGAGGAAGATGGATTTTTTATTATCATTTTGTTCACTCTGGTAACTAAACAAGCACAGTGTTGAGTTCTGCCATTTCGTTCTGCCAACGCATATATAAAATGCAAAAAGCGAGCAACGGAGTGTGTTAACACTAAGTTCGCATGGTTTAGTTCACTTTGTTTACCCTAATATAAAGGAAGTTAAATATATATGTATACATAATCAACTTTACCAAATCTAGCTTTTCGAGATTTATAAAGGACAAAGGTATTATAGCAATTCGAACGAAAAAATGGTCGACATAAAATTTGAATCTAAGTTAAGCTACCTAATAAATGCGGTAATAAATCTACATATATAACTTGCCTCTATCTGCTACTGTAGATTCAGCTGTGACTATCGCATCATATTCGTATAAGTATTTGTGTGCCAAAAATATTGTAAAACCGGTGATTTTAAAAGTATAATGTGTTTTAATAAGTTATGAAATGTTGTCGTGTTTAGCATTTATTATTTATGGAGCAATGGTTTTTTAGATTACTCTAAATAACATTTGACTAGTATAGTAGATGACCGAATCCGCAACGAAAAGGTACACAGGATGGTAAGTACCAGCAAGGATGTCGCAGTAAGAATAAATAAGAACGTTCTCAGATGGTTTGGGCACGTCGAAAGACTAAGGGACGAAAGAATAGTAAAAAAGATATAAGACGCAATAGTGAGTGATAAGAGGTAAGGGGAGACCTCGGTTGACTTTCGAAAACACAGTATCGAAGATATTGGAGGGAGGTCACGTGCAAAAAGCATGAGGACTCGCTGGAGAGCATGTATGAAGAGGTTAATGACAATGGACGAGGCGAAAGAGGGACCGCAGCGATTGGCGTTCCGTTCGCTCTGACTATCCCGCTAGGGATAGAGCGTGAAGTTATGTAAGTAACATTTGAGGGTTAATAATAAACTTTCAGAAGATTAACGGGGATATCGTTAAGGTAGTATCTATGTATCTAATAATAAATGAAATATATTTTACATTTAAGCATTAAAATATATAGCTATACTAAGAATATTAGGTCTGTGAAACCTTAGACATTTATAAAAGATTCTCAAAATTTACCAAAATATATTTACTTTATATCACTTCTGAAATATTCCATATTCAAAGGTCCACAAACGTTTTCATGACTGACTAAAATTAAATATTACATAATTTGTAAGACTTGTTTTATTTAATTGAAGGCAATGGGGCTTTCGTTGGCCTTAACTAATAAAGATCAAACAGTGCGATACATTTTCCAACGTTATCGATATTTATTCATACTGTATAAATGTTCTGTTAATTAAAATATATGAGTGAAAATATATTAAAACGTATATTATATTATATTTTTTTAAATATTCACGATTTATAAAGGAGAGAATTACGGAGAAATTATTTATGTCAAGAATCTACGCTCTCTATTTTCCTATCGAGCTTGAAATATTGCGTATTGTACATTGCGAGAGGTGAAATTCAACTCATATTTGTAAATTAACTTTAAATTTAATATAATTAAAAATATTACCTATATATAATTGCTATACTCGTATAGATTAATGTTTACTTCTATTATTAGTATTTTTTGATGTTCACAAGTCTATATTGATTAGTCTACATCTGGTATGTCTTCACGCTTTATCTTGCATATGACAGGATAGACAGAGGGAACTGCAAAAGCCATAGGAATATAGTGTCAAGACACTCCGTGGCTTAGTCCTTGCTTTTTCGAGGCATTGCGCGTTGAGTGGCGGAACTCGACGCCGCGCTTTGACTAGTTTCCAGAGAAAAAAAAATGGAAATAGAAAAATTCATGTTCCCCTAGTGGTAGTCAAACCCACAAACCATTGTGCTTACAGGCAGACGCTACGCCTCTACGCCACGACGGTAGATTTAAACGTCTGGTAGATCGTGAATATCTCGATCTCTAGTTTGAGATTTTTATCTGATTTCATTGCTCTTCAAAATGGTTGTTTCTACTAATTTGCTAAAGAAATACTTAAAGATAATAAATTCATAATTAGTAATTATTAACTTATTACCTTTAACAGTATTATAGCTAAGCAAGTGATGTGTAGCTAACTTCACGTTTTTTTCGTAGCGAAGTAGTCAGAGAGGACGAAGTACTGAATGACACGTTTTTTACCTCTTGCGCCTCGTCCTCCTTTACCATTGACCCATAGATCCTTCTTATGAGGACCTCTCAATTTTTACATATATTAATATATTTTATTAAAAGTCAACTTAAATCTACCCCTAAATCTCTTAGCAAGCAAGTTAACGATCGTTTTTGTGTCATACATTTTGTAAAAAATGTAATAATGTTATATACGCATAAAGCACTTATTCCACACATCAAAATCTCATTGATAAGCAAAAGGCTTGCCTACTTAACACAGATCACGTTCCCCTACGCCTTTTTCATAAAGATTAGTAAGCGAATACGTTTTATTTTACAAACCTTATTACAGCTAGTAAAGTATGTATACGAGTAGAGTCATACTATACGTACTAACGTTATAGCTTTTCTTTCTTTCTTTGCTTAAGGTGATAGTTTGAAAGAGTCCAATGTTTAGACACTCAGAGTTAAAATGCGGGAACTGCAGGAACTATACGAACTAGTGTTAAAACGCGGAATAAAACAGGGACTTAGAAACGGTCTTAGTCCCTGTTTTTTCCGTCCCCGCTTTCCACCTTCTTGAAGGCTTTGCGTGTTGAGTGATGGCACTCAGCCGCGCTTTGCCTAGTTACCAGAGTGAAGAAAATGAAAATAAAAAAATCCATCTTCCCCGACTGGGAATCGAACCCAGAAACCGTCGCGTTACAGGCAGACGTTGCGCCTCTGCGCCACGACGGTCCTCTACATAAACATAAACTTACATTCTATGCGTGTTTATTTGATTCATAATCAAATATATCATCTCTCTCTCTCTATATATATATATATATATATATATATATATATATATATATATATATATATATATATATATATATATATATATATATATATATATATATATATATATATATATATATATATATATATATATATATATATATATATATATATATATATATATATATATATATATATATATATATATATATATATATATATATATATATATAGGTGAAAAAAAAAGAGATACTAAGCGTATTTACAATAATTGTTTAATCTTAAATAACATATTTGTGTAATAAGTTCGTGTAAATAAGACTAAATTACATTATATTCCTAAGCCTATAACAGATGCCAATCTTCACACGTACGTACAAACAAAGCGCGAGAAAATCGATTAATCACAGAGCTAACATACATAATATATTTGAAATTAACTTTCTATAAAATTATTTTTTATAATAAAATAGTACAGCATCAAAATAGCATCTACTATAAAATTGTAAAAAGGAACTCTTTTTCTAGCAAAAGCGCGGGGTAGTGGCGGCAAAAAGCGGAGAACAGAATTTTCTGACACTCTGCCTACCCTGCTATGTATGGGATTAAGTGTATCACTAAAAGAAATCAAGCTTTTAATCAATATAAGAACGCAATCTTGGTTTAACTTATTGTACACGTGTTTTATGATATAGTATATTTGCTATTAATATATGACGAAAAGTTAATATTTATGTATGTATAAAAGAGAATAAAACTAGTAATAATACAGTCTTCTTGTAAGTAGTTTCTTGACATAAACATTGGGCAGTCGAAGGTTAGAAGACTGTTTAATATTTGAGCTCAAACTTTTGCATTCACAAGTGAACTAATTACTAGATAAATATAAAACTTGTTTATTTATTTTCTTCAATTTTACGTCATTCGATATATTTGTATTAAAAAAGTAATTATAAAGTAATATATTCATTAGATTTATTATAAATTTTAACTTAATTAAATTATTTTACTTAATTATTTACTTTATAAGCATGTATTCTCCAAAATTGAGATATTGCTATGGTAATAATATTAACTAATTAGTTAAAAATAGTAAGGAACGTCGTGACGTAGAAGCCTAGCGTATGTAAGCGCGACAGTTGGAGTGTTCGGTTCATACTCGACGAGGATGATTTCTTTGCTCTAACACCAAGGCCAGGCGTGGTGTTAAGTTCCGCCACTAAACTCGCAATTTCTCAAAGGCGAGAAACATAGTGCCTTACTAAATTCCCTAGTCATTTGCCTACAGTTCCTCTGCCTACCCTTCTAAGAGCGTGAAGCTAATAAAGAAAATAGGAAATTAATAGAAACGTGGAACTTTATACTAAATTTTATAGCTTCCTTTATACGAAAAAACCTGTTTTTTTAGGTATATTATACACATTTGTAATTTTTTAATAATTTTTAAACAATTTTAAAATCTCCATTAATTCAATTCACACTTCAAAAGCTTTACTGAAAGCTTCAAAGCGTTACATAGTGTAGCATGACATTTTAAGCTCCATACTCATATTCCAGCAGCGTGCAGGTACTCATATATTCTGAAGTTCACAAACAATCTCGCTTAATCGATACAACTTTGATCCAATGATTCTAAACGTTTGCATCGTCTTAGGTAAATATACGGCGTGTGTAAACAAAATCTACCGGCTGATCGTTAGGAAATGAAATATTGGATTTTAGGTTGTGATTTATAGTATAAACCTGTGTAACGTTATTTAAAGATGATGAAGTGTGTTTTTCCCAATATTTTTTTATAGTACGTACGTATAATTTTATTCTGATTGATGGAAAAGAAAATAAGTTTAAGGAGATTTTTTACTCACTAAAGATATCTTTTGTCGGATATTTCAGCATTCGCTGAGACAATTTTATCGTAAATGGTGAAAACTAAGCGTTCTTCGTCTAACTAAGTTGTCGAACTTTCCTTCTTACAAGTGACACATAACTATGAGTCACATAGCTAAAATTTCTGATCATTTAAAGCTGAATTTATTACAATTATAGCAGTACCAAATAATTTAAAAAATTCTATGGGAACGGGAAAACGAGACTTTATTTTAAATCGTCTTAAAGCTTTGGACTAAAATTTTCATAAAAATAAATCATGAAATACGATCGATCATATCGAGCTTTACATAGAAATACTTGGAAAAATAATTTTAAATGGGAAAACAAAATAATACTTGGTAAAAAATCCTAAATTTAAATCGAACTTACAACCTTTGGCGTAAAACATTGTATCAAAACTACGACAGTGCAACGATTATCACTATTAATATTAAATCAATATATGACGCTTATAATTTCGCTTTACATTGAAATCGTTTCATATTGTCAACGAAATTGCGGCTCAAAAAATAAATTATTTTAACAAAACCGTTTCGGTAATCCACCTGCAACCGCGAGCTCTGCAATGCGCGCTGTTGATAAATGAAAGGCGAACATGTATATATATATATATATATATATATATATATATATATATATATATATATATATATATATATATATATATATATATATATATATATATATATATATATATATATATATATATATATATATATATATATATATATATATATATATATATATATATATATATATATATATATATATATATATATATATATATATATATATATATATATATATATATATATATATATATATATATATATATATATATATATATATATATATATATATATATATATATATATATATATATATATATATATTATATATATATATATATATATATATATATATATATATATATATATATATATATATATATATATATATATATATATATATATATATATATATATATATATATATATATATATATATATATATATATATATATATATATATATATATATATATATATATATATATATATATATATATATATATATATATATATATATATATATAAAATGAAAACCTTCCCCAAGTGGGAATCGAATCTTCCACAAACCGTCGCGTTAACAGATAGACGCTGTGCCTCTGCGCTACTATGGGCCTCTATTTATGAATTATAAAGTAAAAAATCGAGTATGCTTTAATTATTTTTTCTATCCTCAGTGTGGATTAACACTTTAAAAAATCATAAATATATTTAATAAAAATAGCATCCTCTCTCGCCAAACGATTGTTCTTTGTAATGGTCTTTGGGTAGCGGAAATTTGTAAAAATCTCCCTACAGAGATGCTAACAACGATATAAGTTGTATAAAAGCATATAAGAATTTCAACGCGGCATGATGTAGAACGCATGGCTCAGTGGTGAGAGCGCTTGCACGGTTCGCAGGAGGGCGCTGGTTCGAGTCCCGCTGCGTTCAAATTTTTATATGTTTTCTTTAAGTATTTTTTACACATATAATCTTTGATCAATATTAATAAAATCTGATCTACCTCTTAATATAAATAAAACTTATTATATCTTTAGATTTCTCAAAATTTAGACCTAATTGCAGTAACATCAATCAAACGGATGAAGCAGGAAACGTGTTGCAAGTTAATAATATGAGGCAAAAATTCATATTTCTTTTTTCTCTATCGCTTTCAAATTATTAATTGTGCATATAGAAATTTTATTATTTAAATTCAACGCAAATTCTATTATAGAGAAAGTTTAATTATACATTTTTTCATTTGTAAGAAAATTTTAACATAGTGGGATTGGAACCCGCGTCTCATGTAACTCGTACAAGTGCTCCGATCACTAAGCTACTTATTATTCAAAGTTAAAGGCAGATCGTACCGCAGGAACTTTGGAAACCTAGTGTTATGACACTCCGTTCTCCGTTTACCACCATTCGAGGCATTGCGTGTTGAATAGCGGAACACAGCGCCGCTTGGTGTAATGGAAAAAATATATAGAAATGAAGTAATCCACCCTCATCAAGTTAAAATCGAACCCATAAACTTGTCGTGTTTACAGGCAGACACAGTGACTGCGCCACGACCATCCTAAAAATATACTTATGAGAAAATAAATAAAATTTAAGTAAAGTTCAATGTAAACCCACATTTCACAGTATTAGATCTACTAAACAATAGCAATAATAAAAGCTTAAGCTAAATATATGATAGTATAGAATCATATTATATAGATATATATTAATTTATTTTATACAAAGCCATGAAGTACCATTATTCTCAGTACGGCTTCATTTTATTAACTGTGCGTGACTTTTAATCACTATAGTCTATTAAATTGAAATAAATGTCACCGTTTCCATAGAATCAAAGTAAAGCTATCTTATTAGTAAGGCCTCTGTACTAAATTGAAACATGCATGACATTTTAAATCAAATAAAAAGCCTATTATAGTCCAACGATCTATTATTTAATAAATTAAGTGTATAATGGAAGTTCAAATATATTATAAATAATTAGTGTTTTCAACTACAATCTTTTATTATATAATGTTGTTATTTCTAATTCGAAATTGTATTAGAAAATACAGTCGTAAGCTTTAAAAAACACAAAAACAATAGTATACGTGAGAAATAGGCTTAGTAGAGATGAATTTGGGAAGATCTATTACCCCCACTCTAAGAAATATCAGAGTAACTCTACATGCTTGCATACATAATGCAAAAATGCAACGACCTCTTGCCAAAAGAATTTAATTTTACAGCGAGAATAAAGAAAGAACTGTACAAGATTTGTGTAAATTAGTAAACGAATGATAAAAATGATATATTACGTAAAAGTAGTGGCAAGAGCGGAAAAGGGACATTTGTTTGATCTAGAGAGTATAAGGTCGATGATACTGGAGAAAGGTCACAAAGGCTTGAGGTCAAGATGGAATAGGTAAGCAGGGGTTTCGATTGGTTATATTTTACCTAACTTTTCCGGTTAAAAGAAAGTGAAAAGCTACAGAAATAATTATTAAACGCTGAAGATTTTATATCAACTTATATTTTTGGTTTTCAATAAACTTATAACCGAAGAGAAATAAATCATCTGAAAAGTTAGAATTGAGAACAGTCTATATGAGGCCTGGTTTTGTATCAATAATCTATTACAAGGAAAATTTGCTTCGATTTCAGAATAATAAAATCTAATAACAACACGTATATCTAAAATATAAAGTGTATTTTTATGTTAAATAATATAAAAATGGTTATTTTTCGATGAAAATATTGCTCCACTCCCGAGTCAGTTTTGAATTCAGATTACGCTCCCATTTTTGTTTTTAATCTTAATAAAATCTTCAGCTTCCAGCTAAATATGATGAAACCTGTATAAAGCTTTTATACAAACGGCCTTAGTAGGTACCAAGTTCAAATTCAATTACTATATAATAAATGATAAACATTTATTATTTAGTGATTTTTTATATTTATATATAGAAGGATTCTGTACTTTGTCAACTGAAATTGAGTCAAGATAAAAAAATAATAAAATTTATTTAAACTACCAAAACTTTATTTTTAACTGTAATAATCTCGCTCAGCCGTCACAATTTCATCACGATAGAGCTATTATGGCGTCATTTACTAATGCCACTAAATGTTTAACAAATTACAGGCAAGCTCAACTTTCTAAATTGAAAATTCACTTGTATTTCGTGCACACTGAGTTAAGGTTGACATTGACAAAATGAGCTTTTTTAAAGCTTCTAAAATGTAAACTTTAAATTAGGTCATAATTTTTGTTGAAGCACGAACAGGAACATATGAATTACCATTTTAATACAGATGTACATTTAAGCTTGATAACGTCATGTTTACGTTAGTTTTTAAATTAAAAGCTGCTTTAATAAGAAATTTTAATAAACCCAAATAAAAATATATAATTATTAACATGACATATATTTTTATTTGTGTGTGCATATGTGCATACATGCTCGTCGTTCAGAGAAATATTTTACACAGCTTTTGACCCCAACCAATATCTTACGACAATTTCAATTAAACTTTTTAATTATTACTCTATAATTTTGTTGGATTGCAATAGGCTTTAAATATAACAAAGCTTAGTTTATTGATTCCAAGAAGTATATAATTTTATATAATTAGTTTAAAAATCAACTAAGTTGCTTATGTATATACAATAAATAATGTCTCTCGTTAAGATATCAAAAGTGAAGTAAATATGGTGTGTATATACGAATACATATATATTTATATACGTATATATGTATGTATATATGTGTAAAAATACGAAGTCTCTTAGTATTAGAAGATCGCCGCGCTTTGCCTAGTTTACCAGAGCGAAGAAAATGGAAATAGAAAAATCCATCTTCCCCGACTGGGGATCGAACCCAGTAACCGTCGCTTTACAGGCATACGTTGCGCTTCTGCGCCATGACGGTCCTCCTAGAAGATATATAAGATATTGAAATCAAATTAAATATTTTTATTTACCTTGAATTGTTAAACAGTGGCCGAATAATGCTTAAAACAACAATATTTATTGACTCATAAAAATATTAATAACATACGAGAAACTTTATTTACGTAACTTGCCCTGTCTGTCCCTAGCGACCGAAAACGTAGGACGTATGAAAAATTGAACAGATATAGACTTTCGTTACAAATAATATTCCTTTGGTGGTTTTTGACATTTTCTTTTTTGTTTTTTTAGAAGAAAAACAACAAAGAAATGAAGCCGCCGCGGCGTGTATCTGGTTGGATTCCCACTCACAGTTTATTTCTATATATATATATATATATATATATATATATATATATATATATATATATATATATATATATATATATATATAATTATATATATATATATATATATATATATATATATATATATATATATATATATATATATATATATATATATATATATATATATATATATATATATATATATATATATATATATATATATATATATATATATATATATATATATATATATATATATATATATATATATATATATATATATATATATATATATATACATACATATATATTATACGGAATTTTATAACCGAAGCTTTAAGGCTATAACTTTGTTTTATTGTATTCGGATACTAGGCGCGGTATCATTTATATTTATATTTTATTTTGCTCCCGTGCCGCACTTCTATTATTATTTTTTACGATTAACAAAAAATAAATACAAGAAAAATTTATAATTTAGCAAAAATTGAACACTTTAATAATTGTAAGCCTAACGATATGTACTTCCAACAAAAACTATCTTAGATTTTATCTCACTACTCTACGATGTACCGGAAACATAATACTCGTATACTACAAAAATTGTCAATAGGTTTTGGGTTACCAAAGATTACCTAATTATTTAAGTAACAACTGTTTTAGTACTAAAGTCTTCCATTTTTTTCCATTATCTTTATGTTCATTTACGATTTTAATATAGCGATATTTTAAATTGCTAATGCGGATTAATTTAATTTCAGAAATAAAACATCAAAGTCAAGGAATCGTAACATTTTATATTTTTTTAAAAAAAGTTTAGTTAATAACAATAATAACCATACCTATACATAACACCAACACCTATATATACCATTCAATAAGTTAAGCTAATAATCGCCTCGTATACATACATTAGGAGACTGTTCATCGGCACTACAATAGTCCACAATAGTCTCTATGCAAATACTTAATAGTACATAACAAAAGCAAATTAATATAGATAAAGACTGTAAATTCCAGAGCATTACTTATACAGCCCACAAAATTAGGCCAGAGATAATAATACAAAATAAGATAATATTTTATTTAATATAAAACAAATATATACATCTTCCTTATAATTTCAAACCAAATCCAAAGTAACTGAGATAATTTAATTTATATTCGTACATTTGAGTTTACTTTCAAAGTTAGCGTTAACTTTAAATTAAGTTAACTGTACTATAGCCATCGAGATCGTATGAGGGTCTGGGATAATTTAACAGGGGATCTAAATTGATAATTTTATACCTTATACTACTTTAAGCTCTCGACTTTCTTCGTTTTAAATATATAAAAAAATATTTTTTTAGCTTCACGCGTGTATATAAATAAATAAAATAAATATATATGTGTGTATAAATAAATAAATAAATAAATAAATAAATAAATAAATATGTGTATTTATACCGCTTACATCAAAGTAGAAACAGAAAACGAAGTGATTAGACACTACATTTTTTTCTCTTTCGCCTCTCCAGATATTGGATATTTTGAATAACGTAAATTATTATAACAAAAGGCGAAAAAATATCATAGCCATCGAGATCGTATGAGGGTCTGGGATAATTTAACAGGGGATCTAAATTGATAATTTTATACCTTATACTACTTTAAGCTCTCGACTTTCTTCGTTTTAAATATATAAAAAAATATTTTTTTAGCTTCACGCGTGTATATAAATAAATAAAATAAATATATATGTGTGTATAAATAAATAAATAAATAAATAAATAAATAAATAAATATGTGTATTTATACCGCTTACATCAAAGTAGAAACAGAAAACGAAGTGATTAGACACTACATTTTTTTCTCTTTCGCCTCTCCAGATATTGGATATTTTGAATAACGTAAATTATTATAACAAAAGGCGAAAAAATACAAATGTTCTAAGATTCTCCACTGGGTATCAAATCCAAAGTCACCCCTAGTTTCCAAGAAGACTTTACGAGATTGTGCTCCTACGACATGGCATGGTAACTATTTAAATGTTAAAATATAAGCACATCGTAGACCTTGCTTTAGGAAATAAAATTTAATCGATAACTGGTTACAACATATTTTTCATCAATATCATTCAATATAGATTATGCAATCGAAATCGCAATTCTATCACGAGACAGTCTGTATGTACAATAGGATGCCAGAAAACGTTCGAGATTGTTCTATATCACTACTTAAAAAAGTTGAAACGGCGTTTGTGTGTTAAAGGTTATTATTACCATATTAATGATTTCATAAATGATCACACGCCTTGGGTATGAAGTGCCCGCTCCAGTCTATTTCAAGATCATTTTTACTAATAAGAATTGTTGAATTGTAAGTAACAAAGAAAGTTCCGCTGCGTCTCTGTGTTATAAGAGCCGACGTATGGTATGGTACATAATACATTGCATGAAAACATATAAAGCTATTTAATATAATTTAGGGCTACAATTTTAAATCCTTATAATATTTATTTCCTGTGAAATTACTACTCTCGTTTGTAAAGTATAGTAGTGTCCTTTTATTTTATAATCTACTATGAAATTGCTAAGAGGACCGTCATGGCGCTGAGGCGCAACGTCTGCCTGTAACGCGACGGTTTCTGGGTTCGGTCCCAGTCGGGGTAGATGGATTTTTCTATTTCCATTTTCTTCACTATGCAACCTAAACAAAATCGAGTCCAGCTACTCAACATGCAATGCCTTGAAAAAGGCGGAAAGCGGGGACGTAGAAAGCAGGGACTAAGCAACGGAGTGTCTTAACACTAGGTTCCAACAGTCCCTGCATTTCAATCTGCCTACCCTGCCATGTGCGGGATGAAACGTGAAGCTAAAAAAAAACAATTATTGTACAATTGAAAGTGAACAATAAATATTGATGTCTTTTTTGACGTTTCAAAAATATAATGTTTTAAGTGTGATATTTTCAATAATATATTTATGTTGCAAGCTTTTACATATTATTTATTAATTTAATTTTCATTAGTAAGGATACGGTTCTAATTTAAATCATCTTTGATCTGAATTTACTTATAATATAATAAATATCGAAAAGTAAAATAATAAATGTATTAAAGCCTTAAATATTTACGTAAACTCAGTATCTTTATATAAAAATAAGGATTTTATTTAAAATATTTTAGTATTTTTTACTAAAATTTTGATTTTTTTTTCAAATAAATTAAGAATTATTTTTATAATAATTAAAGATTTTTTATTTTTTTCTTTGCATAATAAATAAGTCTATATTAATTACATATAGATTATCTGCGAAGATTCGCTTTTGTCGGTCTAACTAGTCTCATCATCATTAATGATGAGTGTGAAAGGCAGAGGAGAAAGGGGTCAATTGTAAGTCAAGCCCACTCGATTTTTAGGTCAAAGTGATACTAGCTCAAGTGAGTAAAGCTATTGATTTGTTTCCTACTAATTCTATTTTCGTATTTATGCAATAATTTGCATTGAGTGTGCAATTTGCAGTACAAATATATTGATTTATTATTTTGTTAAATGGATAATTATGAATTTTCTAATATAAATGTGAACGCAATACGATGTTTTTTTCACTTTTATTTAATATTCTCGACATTTAAAACAAGACATAGAAGCACATTTTATAAATTTGTTATTTTCTTAATATATTTTCAATTATTTTGATTTATTTCAATAAAGTAACTGAGACGAAATATATAGGTGTTTAAGACATTTCATAAAAACATCGAATCTAAGATCGAATTAAAATGGAAATAAATAAAAAATAATCTATATATTGTTACAGATATATATTCTTTTATTTACGTCTTATATGTGGGAAGTATCTTAATATATAAAATAGGGATGATATAAAATAAAATCGATACTAAATCAATGTAGATAGCAATATTTCTGCTTCTCGCCGAACTAACATTACCTTGGCTGCATTAGTAACATGGCTAAATGTCAGAACGTCTGACTGTAGTTATGCATACATATTCTATGTCGTACTTAACTGTGTTCATTTTCAGTATATCCCATGTTTTCTATTTACGTAACAGTCCTGGATTATCATCAATACTGTCCTTTCGAAAAAAAGACTATTACCATTTTTTTATTTCATATATATTTTTAATCTAATAATCCTTTCAATTTACCTTTTTACCTTTATATATTTAATTTTTAATAAAACCTGCCATAAATAATGTGAAAAATCAATGCTTGTACATTTTTATCATACTTCCCCAAAATAAACACCAAGCCCATTTTTGTGAATCCATCGATATTTTTCAATTAAAAAAATATCAAAAATATAACGACATATGTTACACTTTTACTATCAAGCCAACTCATATTTCCGGAATGAATATGAATGAACTTTTACTTCAAAGAAAAAGTTTTTAGAACAAAATTCACGATGCATCTGAGTTGGCAGTCAATTTGCGTAAAAACTGAGAACTTTGAAACTGGACTATGATATCAAGTTTCTTATGATTAAAAAAATATGATGAAAAATATATAGCGTAAAAATGATTACTTATTACTTATATACTAAATATCTAAAGTTAAGTTTTAAATATTGATATAATTTTTTCATGTAAGTATTATTTGTTTTTTTAAAGGGCTTTGTCGCTTATGCGATCATGTCGCCCTGGTGATATTGTCAGGAAATTTAATTGACTATTGGGCAAGGATATAAAGGCAAGAACACTATTACAATGGCCTATTTCATTAAATTTAAATGCATGTTTATTTCTGAAAGCCTCGTTACGAACACATTCCATCAATAAATAGTAGACGTCATATACAGAATCTGGTCCACAAAATTCACAACAAGGTGACGATGCTTTACTTATTAAATATAAAAATTTATAAGTAATAAATAAAGAATGTGTCCAGAATGAAGTCTTAACGCCATAATTGTTTTGTCTATTCAATACTTATTAATCCAAGGTGAGCTCGAGGTGTGGTTGGATCGTTCTATACAAGATACCCTTATCTATGGATCTTTTGCCAAAATATTCCTTATGTAAATATTATTCAAGTGAAACGTTTAAGTAGTATTTGAATGTATTGGCATTATACAATATTTGTACTTATAAAATGTATATATAGATCTGTGTCATTATTATGTCATCATTGCTCTAAAGATATAAAAAATATTTCAAGACAATTCATAAAGCAATCTCGACTTTGGTGGAGATGGCAATAAAATCACAAGTACTCCGTAAGATTGACCAAGAAACTACAGCATTTATTGGTGTTACAAGTTTCAATGAGTCATTTATATGTGAGCGGTTCCAACTTCGTAAGTAAATTATGTAAGTATTTTCCAATGAAATGATTCCTACATACATACCTATGTGCTAAATGTACTTAGGTATAGTGGTAGTAAATTCATTTTCGATATATTTTTAAAACTAATAAGATCTTTGATTTTCACGATCTTTGAACAATTTTAACAAAATAATTTAAGCAGATCATTCATTCTTCTTTTCAGTAGTCAGTAATCAGTTTACACTGTTTTATTTAAAATTTTTAAAACGAGTATAGTGCAACATTTAGTTCCACCGTACTAATACAGTGTTTAACACTATATTTACGTTTGCAAAATATTTTAGTAAGTGCATGCATCGACTACAGTTCTTGATTCCATTTAAATACCACACGTCAGTTATACAAGAACAAGGAAATGAAATAAATAACATCTTAAAAGCTGTGAAAAATAATATATTTTTAAATTATTATTCTCCACAGCTTTTCGCTTCTTTTTGAGTTTCATAATCGAGAAGCTTTAATTATATTCACAGGATGTGAGAGCCAATTTATACTAAATATCTAATATTGGATCAGAAATTGAACCTGCCTCTAGCTATTAGCTCTTGGAGGCAGAGCGTATTAGCTACAAAACTAGGATCGTGGACAGTAACCAAAAAGCACGGGTTAGAGTCCAAACATAGCAAAATCATCAAATTTCTAAGCTTTTCATAGTGTGTAAAATATTAGTTTAATAGTTTTAATACATATACATATGTCTTATACAGTAATATAATCTTTAATTATTCTAGTACTATGTTATGTACATCATAGGTTTTCTACACTTATGTATCTCAATATTTCAGAGTATGAAAGCAATTTGAACAAAAGGCGGGCATTGTGCTAAAAGCATTATCTTTCAGTCATTAGCTATATAAAATTCATAGCTTAGCAGAACAAGAGCAACGAGTAAAATTATTTTGAATATCAAAATGTTTCAACATATTCGTATTGTATGTAAATTGAAATATTTATATAACGTGGTGCTGTGTACGGAGTTAGAACGTAAACATAATGTTCGCAGATTTGATTCCTGGTCAGGGATTATTTACTTTGATTTGAAGTATACGTAAGACAAAATACGGCGTTAAGTTACGCCGCTCATTACTGTGTAAAATGTATCGAATTCGAACGAACGAATTTCGAACGAAATGTGATACTTTTTATATGAATATGTGAATTAAGTGCCAAAACTGAAATGTCCTTTAAGAAATATACCCAAATTAAAACTTTAAAGTTATAGATGAGAGAGCTTCACGCTTTATCCTATAATAAGGTAGTCAGAGGGTAGGGTTGGTATATCCAATTTCCACCTTTCGAGTCATTGCGTGTTAAAAAATATTTTTTAATAAGTCATTTACTTTGTAAATAAATATATATACAAGCTAACTACCAAACCTGTGACTAAAGTCACAAATATAAAGAAGATAACCAAATATCCAAAGACACACAGTAACCTAAAATATACTGTGAATGTAAACAAGGAAAATTCATCCATCTTTATTCAAGTTAGGTCCGGTTAGTAGCATTAGAAATTTTATAGAGCGCAGGAAGCTATATATCTTGACTATCCACGATATATTGCCACTGTTCAGTTTGCTATGTAGTTGTAATACATGGAATTAGTCAGGATTCTGGCCAAATGATGTAGGGAGTGCCATTGCTTGGACAGTTCATATTGTAAAATGGTATAGTAAAATGATATATATAAATATATATAATATACATATATATATATATATATATATATATATATATATATATATATATATATATATATATATATATATATATATATATATATATATATATATATATATATATATATATATATATATATATATATATATATATATATATATATATATATATATATATATATATATATATATATATATATATATATATATATATATATATATATATATAAAAAAAAAGGAAAATTTAGTTACATAAATAAAAGAGAATGTATGAAGAGCATTATTGACAGTAGACGAGGCGAAAGAGGTAAGTACAGGGACCGCAGCGTTTAGCGCTCCGTTCCCTCTGACTACCTTGTAAGGGATTAAGCGTGAATGTATGTATGTATGTACCATCGCATTTAGACTAAGGTTTACACTCTTGCCAATTTTTAGTTTAAAAAAACATTTTATCTCATTTATTTTATTCGTTAAATTATTCACCAAACGAATATAAAAATTTAAATATTTTTTTCTATGGAAAATTACACATTTGTACTTTATAACATTACGCTACACAAGCCTATTAAGCTGAAACCTTTTATATTTTAGCCAATTCATAAATAATAAATTTTTATTAAACACGAAATAGCGTTATTATTTCCTTTCTCATACAAAATAGACCTAATTATTTAATTTTGAACACAATAAGTTCATTGTTGGCTTTAAAGTTATATACATAACCACAGGCGTAGATACTTTAATAGTAACCTAAGCCATATAGTATATATGCTGAAAATATTGTTTTGATATATGTGATGGCTATATGATGTATATATACTCTTTTTCTTTTTTAAAAAAATATATACGTGCCGTTGTTTGGCACTTATTCACTTCCACTGGTTGGCTGGAAGAGATTTCTTTTAGAGATAAGCCCGGCGTTGTAGACATTCTTTTCATATGTTAAATTTCTTTTTATTATTTTTATGCAATAAAGAATATACAATATACTCTTCTTCATATTCTTCTCTATATAATATTGCCTTTTTTTGTAACGTACAGCTTCCTTCGTGTGTTCTCCATACAAATGTGACATTGTTAAAGTTAATACTACTCACTGAACACCATATACAGAATAATAAAATTGAATGAAATTGTATGTAACTGGAGGTCCCTGGGGGATGTTAGCAGTGGACGTCCTTCGGCTGACATGATGTATGTAATTTAAATGAATTGAATTGAATTAGACACTTATTCATTTTTTAGTTCACAATTTATCCCATATTGTAGGCAGAACTCAAAGCGATTGCCTTACCAAGTGGCAGAAATGCTTGTGACATCTAGGATGTAACTTTAAAATAATGTAGCGTTTCAGTTCTACCAATTTCATATATTTTATTATTATTTCACATTAAAAAAGTTTTCTCACATTTAAAGTTGTCTGGTACAGATCATTTATAGCGATAAGGCTCCTTGTTGTATTTTATATACTATTGTGTTCATTAATTAGATTTTTTTTATTTACGTTGTACAATAAAAGATTTTATTGTAATATATTTGGTAATTGTTTTATTTAAATATTTTCGTTAACGTGCACTTTATTGCAAAAAATATTTAGAAAAATCATAAAATTTAAACGTAGCAAGACTCAAACTTACACCTCTTCAATGTTGCCGTAGCGCTGTAGTCAATTAAGCAAAACAAAAACACTAAATACTTTCTAACAATCTTATCTCTTTCTCGCTAAATATTTACAGAAATATTCTTTGGATAGTGAAGTTAAAAGTATTCCTATGTTCAATTTAGCTTTTTCAGTAAATTATTTTTAATTATTAATTAGTAATTATATATATATATATATATATATATATATATATATATATATATATATATATATATATATATATATATATATATATATATATATATATATATATATATATATATATATATATATATATATATATATATATATATATATATATATATATATATATATATATATATATATATATATATATATATATATATATATATATATATATATATATATATATATATATATATATATCTCACGAAACTTTGTGTGTTTTTACCATACAAATTCTATATTTATTTTCCTTGCCCTCGATTGTTAAGCATTGAATCCTATTTTTACCCTCTCAGAGGAATTTGGAGAGATCCTTTCTAGTGCTCCTATTTACTCCCAAAGGAGTTTATACGCCTAGATTCAGCTTTCCATGCACATTAGTTTCGCCGTGGTGCAGTGTGCTGTCTGTCAGTTGCTTAGGTAATAACGAAAGATATATATAGTAAAGATTGGCAGAAAATGTTTAAATTAAATTTAGAATATATAATATATAGCGTCGCAAATTCGACATGTAGTTTGGATTCCCACTTGGCGAAGCGTTGAGTTTCACCACTCAACACGCATTCGTCAAACGAATGCGGAAAACAAAGAACAGAGTGTCTCAACACTAGGTTTTCACGGTTTCTATGGTTCCCCCTGCAGACCCTGCTATGTGCGGGATAAAGTGTGAAGCTTAAAAATAAATAAAGCAATATTTTAAAATTATTATCAATTTAGATATACCAAACTGGTGACTTAAATGTGGTGGGATTTCAGAAGATATTTTTTTTTCTCAATCGAACCAACAATCGCCCCAGCTATCACTTAGATAGTCCATTGTTTTAATATAAATTAATATAGCTTCTTTAAAATTCTTTTATTATAATCAAGCTCATATGTATATTATACGTAGAATATTCCGCTAGGCTTCACCACTGCGTGTTTGTACTTGTTAATTGGTACACCAAATGCACTTACAAACTAGGCCGCAAAAATATTTTCATATATATTTCTCTAGTGCTTACTTATTACTTAAAAAAATTAAATACAAAATCATCGTAATTTATATAACAAATGTATATCTTTATTTAAGAAAAAATATATTTTTTAATTAATTATTCCAAATTATAATATATTGGCTATATGAGTAACAGTTTATTTCATGTGTATTTAAAATTGCTATTACTTTTGGTTGCCAGAGAGAGATTTATTATAACAACTTTTGTGTTTTCCTTTTGTGGGTATACAATATTATTAGTGCTTTTGTGTCATTTTCCGAGATAATTCTGAGATTCCAAAAAATCAAGTTCTTTAGAAGGTTTGAGAGGGAACACTAGCCAAAATGTAGATTATCCTTAGAGAATATAAAATGGTTTACTGCGACGCATCAACCGGATTAACTAATGGTTACCCAGAGCTGGTTATTGGATGATGCTTAGAAACTATCGAAAATATTAAAACGTATAGTATGGCTACACAATGAAGTTTGGATGGATTAAGTACTTGGCTTTTAAATAAGACTAACGGACATAACCTATTCCAACAATATTAAATTGAAATGTTGATGGACGGTGACTCGTCTTGCACTGAGTGGGCCCCCACAGGACGACGTGATACCACTGAGTGCAATATCGGCGCGGCGTGGTGATCTAAAGGTTTTGGGAGGTGTACACTGGTTTTACTAGCATCAAGAGAAAGCTTCTGAGTGAGGAAACCCATTACTATGCAGAATGAGAACTTTCGAATGCTTTCTTATATGTTTGTAGTCCTCTCCTTCAGCTGCCAATGTAGACAAGCTAAATACGGTGTATAAATTATAATTCCCCTATGAAGGTCTCAAGTCCATGAGGTCGCTAGTCCCAGACAGCTCACACACAAGCTGCCCTGTCGGCCTATTATAATTGTTATCAATTCTATGAATATATTTATTTAATAAGTTGAATTTAAAATTGAGACAAAAAACACAGATTTTGAAATGACAGACATATAATTTAATATCTGAATAAAGGCTGATTTAAATTTAAATTTTAACACGCATCAACTAGGTAAATAAAATATATCGTAAATAGTAAACAAATTGTTAAAGTTGTTATTTGACCTTTATACTTAACACGTTATAAAGTTATAAGTTCTTTATTATGTTATTTAAGTCTATTTGAATATTTTTATATTATTTTTGTCTAATATAAATCAATCACGTACACGTATGTAACATCACTCCTAGTCGTTAACAGAGTCGTCAGAGAGAACGGATCGCCAAACACTGCTGTCCCTGCATACTTCCTTTGCTTCGTTCACCGTGATTAACGTCTTCATACAGCATGTATGAAAACGTTAATAACGGTGAACGAAAGTGATCCTCATCCTTTTTACGTAACCTCCCTCCAGTATATTTGATACTGGGTTTTTGAAAGTCAACTGAGGTTTCCCGTTACCTCTCTTACCATTAACTTTTGCTTAATTTATCATTTTTTCAAATAACTTACTCAATCTTTAGTAATTACTGCATTAATTCTTTTCATTTTCACTATGATATCTTCGCTAGTACCCTCTATGCTGTCCATCCCTAAGTGCATCTCTATTGCAGATTCGGTCAGCTTAGGTGACTCCGCATATCCTTCGAAGAGAACGCATCTCCACAACATCAATCTCTCTTCCATTCTTCTTTTGCCTACCTAATATCTACGTTTTACTGGCATATAGCAGCGTTAGCAATAGAACGTGCAGCTACGCTGACGTTCTGCCGTCTCAACAACGCAACTAAAGCACCGTTCATTCTGTTACCGGCAGCAATATACTTTTCCAGATCAATTTTGTATTTTCCTCTTATTTCTACTTAACATACTTACTAAGCTACTTCATTTATTCATTAATTTCTTCATAAATCAACCAATTTATTTCTTCATTTATTCATAAACCAACCAATTTATTTCTGGTATTTTTAACCTCACGCATTATCCCATTTGTTGCAGGATAGGCAGAGGAAACCGCTAGAACTCCTGTAACAACATGTTAAGAAACTCCGTTCCCCACTTTTCACCTTTTGAAACGCTGCGCTTGCTTAGTTACCAAAGTGAAGTAAATGGAAATGAAATAATGCATCATCCCTAAGTGGGAATCGAACCCACAAACCATCGCGCTTACAGGCAGACAATGCATACGCCTCTGCGCTATTTTTTTATTTGTACTTATCATTCTCAACATGTAACTCAACTAGTCATAATATTAACATCAACAATCCCACACTGCTATATATAAATAATCAGACGATCTGTCATTCTCAAATATTCAGGTCTCTAGGGACGGGTAACAAATTGGTAACCGTTCTCGATGCTCGATACGCAACCTATAAATTTCACAGACTAGGCAAAGTTCAGAAACACAATGTTATAAATAAAAATAACTTATTTATGACGCGCTAGAACGTAAATTTAGAACAAAAAAGTGTATATAAAACGTACGTGTAGTGTTTTTAGAAGCTTTTAGCATAATAATATGGGAAAAACCAAAATTAATTTAACAAGGCATTTAATAAATTGTTCTATAATTAATTTTTGTTCTCTTTTTTAGGATAAAAAAATGTTTCATGTATTTTGAAAACTAAGGAGCAGTATTTTGTGAAGTTAGCAGTAGTAGTAACTTCAAATCAAACAAAATATTTATATATATTTTTTAACATTTTATACGAAAAGTATTTTTTTTTCTGAATATTCTCTAATCAATATTGAATATTGTACAAATGAAAATTACTTCAAATTTTATTTCAAGAGCTCCAAATTGATAATATATTTTTATATTTGACAGTTTATTTATAGAGAAAAGCTATAGGAATTATACATCACATCAATCGTTGCTATGTACCCTATATATGAGTACAATGGCTTTTTTTTATGGGAAGGACATGGCAAACGAGCGGTCGGGTCATCTGATGGTAAGTGATCACCGACGCCCACGGCCCTGTGTAACAGCAGAGGTGTTACAAGAGCGTTGCCGGCTTTTAACATGGCCTCTTAGATATTTCTAAGAAAAGCATAACTTTTACGTAGCATTTAACTGCATTGTATTTCTCAAAGCAACAATATTACAAAACTGGACGATATTATGAAACATAAAGTGCTTTGTCACTATTTTTTCACATGTAACTCTATGTAGAGAACCCCATTAAAGTAAAAAAAATGTTAGATTTTAATATCTAGATTTTTTATTTGTATAAATTAAATTCATTTCTTGCTAAAACCCATTCAATGTTTGGACATAGTATATGACACAACATACAATTCATATACAACACTTGAAAAACAACGTTACTACCAAAGTAAGTATTTCATAAAATCTGAGTGTTAATTAACATAATTGGGTACTTTACCTTTCGTTATACTCCAACTAGCGTTTGTTCGTCTTTATCAAAATACGGGACAATTATAACGAGCGTGCAACATATATGTTTATATATGTAGATCTAATTAGTATTTACGATGGTTTTTGTCACTTTTGTGGTGTAGTTGAAGTGATTCACGACGTTTGCGGTGAGTTCAAATGAACATTTTTTAGTTTATCTCAGTTTGTTTAAATTAAATTTAAAATATACTCAGTTTATTAGAAATTTACTATATAGCTTCACGCTTTATCCCACACCTGGCAGGGTAGGCAGAGGGAACTGCAGGAACCATACGAACCTAGTGTTAAGACATTCCGTTGCTTTAGTCCCTGCTTTCTCCGACTCTGCTTTCTCCGTCCCCGCTTTCTGCCGTTTTTCGAGCGTGCTGAGTGGTGGAACTCAACACCAACGACTATATATTAGTGTACTATATATTAGTGTATATTTGTATTTTTGCATTTGCAGCTACATAGTTTTTTCAACATACTAGTGTAGATAGGAAGTAAAAATTCAAATCACTCCGTTACATTTTCGCTTGAATATGAGTCATTTCTTAGCTTTTAATATATATATCGAATAGTGTAGTACACTTGCTTTAGCGTTTTGCCATAGAGGCAAAACGGGGAAAAATCCAGGACCGTCGTGGCGCAGAGGCGCAACGTCTGCCTGTAACGCGACGGTTACTGGGTTCGATCCCCGGTCGGAGAAGATGGATTTTTCTATTTCCATTTTCTTCGCTCTGGCAAACTAGGTAAAGCGCGGCGTGAGTTCCGCCACTCAATACGCAATGCCTCGAAAATGGCGGAAAGCGGGGACGGATAAAAGCAGGGACTAAGCAACGGAGTGTCTTAACACTAGGTTCGTATGGTTCCTGCAGTTCCCTCTGCCTACCCTGCCCATGTGCAGGGAAAAATAAATAATTTAAATAAAACCGTTTCTCGAATGAGATTCAAACCCACGATTATTGAGTTTACTGTCAGTTATTTTGTTCATTTAGCGACGTTAGCCACGGTACTGGTACATTTTTTGCTTAGTGACAGACGAACAAACGACACTCAGCTAGATGGATAATTTATCCCACGGGAAAACCTGAAATTTGGCATGTGTCATCCTTGGGGAGCGTAGGCGAGTACCAAAAGAAATCTCTCCGAAATTCCAAAGGGAACGGGGAGAATCACAATAAAACGCTTTTTATTCTATATTCTGTGGCCTACAATGCGTTATTGTATAAATAGGTTTAAATGTGAATTAATACTTATAAGTATATCACACGATATAACATAAAATTGAACCAAGTACCATATAAAACTAAACTTAGTCATCTCGACTGCGCCGCGCCAGTTTTAAAAGTAACAAAAATTATAAGCAAAAATTAATATGCTCCATAAAGTGTATGATAGCTAATAACTACAAGATATTAAAGTTATTACTAAGCGCAGCGGAATTTCCCAAAGGAATAACTGAACGCGGTTCAAAATGATGCCACTTTTTTACTAAAGTCTCGTTTTATTTTTTACGTTTAACATTTCGGTAACTTCTTTTTTAAGTTTAAAGATGAATTTTTGGACTTTAAACTTTATTCCACTTATAAGAGCTCTGTAATGTAAAGTAAAGAGTGTCAAAATATTCCGTTATTTAAATAAAAAAGAAAAAAAAGTGACGTAATTTAGGGGCCCGCTTTGAAATAGAAATAATGATGGACTAAAAGTCTATACTTATATCTTTTTTAGCTATATCCTTAATTCAGCTTCCATGAGAATCGGCAGAGAGTGTAATTTAGAAAGATCAAAAAGTGGAGAACAGAATATTTTCAACGTTTTCTTTTTGATCAAGTTGTAGACATGACGTGTTGATTGAACTGGAATGGAAGGGAAAATTGGTAATATACCGCTTCCGTGATTGGTAATCGTACCGACAACTATCTCATTTACAGTTAAATACTAAATACTGATATGACATGGTTAAAATATAATGAACCAAAATGTTTGATTTAATTCATTATTTTTTACATCTTCTCTATCCCAAGGGCTTAACATAAATAAGGCAAATTACAAATGAAAAATTACTACATTTTATATTTTTACCCAATCTCAATCTAAGAGGTTCGAAAATTAGTTTAAAAATAAAAATTAAGATGGATTTACTTTATTATGTACTTGGAATATTGCAAGATATATGTATAGAGACCTAAAGTTAAGACACACCGTTTCCCACTTTCCACACAATTCCCAGAAATTATGTGTTCAATGAGAAAATTAAATAATTTATTCTTCTAGGAATCGAACCCAATATCATAAAATTTACAGTGAAACGCTAAGAACAGCGTTACGATAGCCTTTAAATTAACGTTTAAAAGCGAATTAAATAATATGAGAGTTTAATTTCTCAGTAATTTCAGTCCATTCTTTATAATAGTCAACTTA
Organism: Dione vanillae; assembly: GCA_037178615.1. NCBI lineage: Eukaryota > Metazoa > Arthropoda > Insecta > Lepidoptera > Nymphalidae > Dione > Dione vanillae. The sequence goes on along the minus strand of JAZFAU010000209.1, from coordinate 77,074 downwards.
CAATTAGTCATATATATGACAAAGGATCTTTTTATAAATAACGAGACGTTTTAAGTAGACAAAACAAAAGCTCAAAGGGCTAAAGAGCTTTATATTGTATATATCAAAATATAAAGTTGTATTCTATATACAATTTATACATTTACAATCGTAAATATCTTACTGAGGCTGAATGATGAAAAAGAAACTAATAATGCCACAATATGAAGTGGAGTGGACGTTATTCGTAATAAATTGCTCTGTACAATATAACTTATTATTTGCCATCCATCCAATGGCAAATAAGACATAAAATTAAATGAAATAGAAGCTTTTTTGGAATATTTCTGGTACTTACTTTGAAAGCTTTTAATATATTTGTATAGTTAGCAATCTCTTTTATAAAGATGTTTATCTTAGACGGTATAAAATATGAAAGCGATGAAATGACGCCAATTAGAGCTGTTGTATGAGGACAACGGTCCGTATTTAGTTAGTAAGTAAGTTGGCAACGCATTCACATCCTCTTAGGTTATAGATGTTATGGGCGAAGGTGTCCACTTTACATCAGGTGGCCCTTCTGCTCGTTTGCCAGCTTATAATAAAAAAAAATAAATAAAAAGTGATTAATGTCATTTGCTACGTAGAATCTTCGTCCAAATACTCTCGAAATACATAGTCTTCATGTGTTTCGATGTTATTATTTAAATAACAATCTAAACACTTCTGGTTACTAACAGTATATGTTTGCTATTAATAGTATATTTTAATTTTTTTTTTGTATTTAAATAAAATATGCTACTAAATTATTAATAATGCAAGTATTTTTAAAAAAGATACGATTTCTATTTCAAAATCCAAATAACATACGAGATAGAATTTCATATTTCAATATGCGATATCTCTAAATCAACAAGCAGAGGATTATCAAAGTAGATATTAAATTGAAATTATTCGACTTCTATGAAATTAATTCAAGAGAATTTCCAAAGTCACAGCATGATGATGATAATATTATATAAGGAATTCTGCAACGTTACTAATAAATACAAGTTTTTTTTTTTTTTAGCTTCACGCTGTATCCCGCACATGGGCAGGGTAGGCAGAGGGAACTGCAGGAACCATACGAACCTAGTGTTAAGACACTCCGTTGCTTAGTCCCTGCTTTTGTCCGTTCCCGCTTTCCGCCATTTTCGAAGCATTGCGTGTTGAGAGGCGGAACTCAACGCCGCGCTTTGCCTAGTTTGCCAGAGCGAAGAAAATGGAAACAGAAAAATCCATCTTCTCCGACTGGGGATCGAACCCAGAAACCGTCGCGTTACAGGCAGAGGTTGCGCCTCTGCGCCACGACGGTCCAATACAAGTTACGCCTTACAAATATATGTGGGTTAACAATGTGGCTTAAAAATTACACCTGCTTATCGGTTCACATAGGATAGTTCTGTCAAAAGTGATATGAATAAGAAGATCGACATGAACAAAATATAAATATTTAAAAACGGTAGATTTTGAACCCGCTACTCACGCCTTATGGAAATTGATCAAGCACTGGCCACAAAGCCATCTAGCTACGTCGAAATTCTTATATAGTTTTTACACCTTATTATGAACTATTATTTGACATGAGAGAATGATATATATTAAAATTTCCATGAGACGTGGCTTCAAGTCCCGCTGTATTCATATTTTCACATATTCTCTTTTAGTATTTTTTTGCTTATTATAGAATAAGAATGAATATAAAATTATACAAATAAGTATTTACATATTACACATATACCTTAACATATTATATATAATATGATACAGAGGACCGTCGTGGTGCAGAGGCGTAGCGTCTACCTGTAAACGCGATGGTTTGTGGGTTCGATTCCCACTCGGGGAAGATGGATTTTTCTATTTCCATTTTCTATGCTCTAGAAAATAGGCAAAGCGCGGCGTTGAGTTCCGCAACTCAATACGGAATACTTCGAAAAAGGTGGACAACGAGGACGGAGAAAGCGGGAAGTAAGCAATGGAGTGTCTTAACACTAGGTTCATATGGTTCATGCAATTCCCTCTGCCTACCCATGTACGGGATAAGCTATAATAATAAATAATAATAATATTATAACATATTATGTCAAAAATAACTTTCAGAATTTGTACCAACACCACGCTTGATACTACTCCAAGACGGTCGCTTATTAATTAAACATAACAGCCTCATTTATTTGAGCCATTATAAAAAATTACGCCAATACAACTTTTGTCACAAATAAATTAATCGAACATACTTTTCCCAGGGAGTTTATTTTTCAAGGGAAGCTTGTTATTTTATAAGGAAAACGCTGAATTGGTGCTTTAACTTAACGATCTTAACGATGTTTACTAAGTGTAATAAATAAATATTATAGTTTTTTCATCTTGTTTTTTTTTTATGAGGTAAACATATTGATAGGTTGCGATTCGATATCTAATTGAATATCAATTATATATTTTTAAAAGAAAATTGATAAAAATAATTAATGACATATTTGATTAATTGTACAATTAATTGAATCACTGAATAATGTAAATATGTGAGAAAAGCTATTCAAAATACATACATTTATAAGATATAATGTAAAATGAATATATAAATATACTTTTTTTTAGCTTCACGCTTTATCCCGCACTTCACTTAGTCCCTGTTTTCTCCGCCCCCGCTTTCCGCCATTTTTCGTGTCATTGCATGCTGAGTGGCGGAACTCAACGTCGCACTTTGCCTAGTTTCCAGAGCGAAGAAAATGGAAATAGAAAAATCCATCTTCCCCGAGTGGGAATCTAACCTACAAATCGTCGCGTTTACAGGCAGACGCTACGCTTCTGCGCCACGACGGTCCTCAAAACATATATACTATGTTATGAATAAGTTGACTAAGTTCTATTTTTTTTTACCTTTTCTTTAAATTTAACTTTGCAATTCATTTTTTTAATTACAAAATGATAAAGTTGAGAAGACAAATTTTCATTAAAATTTATAAACTTGAATGCGTTATTCATATTTCCATACAAAACGTAATAGGCTGTATGAAGAAAAGCAGGCCTTGACCGTAAAATGTCAACCACAACATACACAAAAAGCTTCATATTTCTGTCAGACGTGTGATATCTTGTTATTTCATATTAATATGATTTTTTCTTTCTATTGCTATATATTGCTATATATAGACTAACATAATAACATTGGAAAGCTTCTTTTATGGATAGTCCATTTATCGATAGGCTATAGGCTATAATATTACAATATAATATTTTCAGATCATAGAAATAAATAAGGTATGATATATGATTATTAGTTGTATGTCATTTACCTAGACTTACGAAATTAGAATAACATAAAGAAAACAACTTATAGTGAATATTAAAGAGAAACATTAGAAATTAACTTTAAAATTAATTATTAAAGCTAATTTCGTATAAAATTAGTGAATATTATTGCAAATTTAAATTTATCAATTTTTACAATTATTGTCCTCTTCCGCGGAATACCAACAATCCCTTTGAGCGAGTACGATTAGCATTTGATCGATACTATTTTTAAAACTATTACAGTAAAATTTAGTTTCCTTTTTTTAATCTAAAACACATAAGAAACTTAAAAATACTTGTCTGAACATTTTTCATACTATTAGAGAATTTTCTTTATGTAACATTTTACTAAGATAATATGACGTATTAAAAGTACTACATGTAAATTTTAAATATTTAGGACTGAACTCACAATTTGCTGATAAAGCCATAGATAAGAAATATATTCAATGTCTGGCAATAAATAATAAACTTCGCTTTAACAGGTCTCAGATAGAAAAATGTAACAGATAAGAACTTGTTCAAACTGTGAACATTTATCTGGTTGATAGCTTCAACTATCTGAAATCCTAACCGTAATCGGTGAAAGTTCTATCCATCTTTGCTCTACTTTAAAAAAAATCATAAAATGTATGTACACGACTTATTATTTGAATATATTATGAAGTCACGTATGTGTAAATAAGTAAAATTAAAATAATTGAGAAATCTAAAACACATTTCTATGTAATATATTGTTTATGACAATTCAGTTTTTCTTTATTTACCTACACATATATACATTAGATTATATTATTTAAAATCATTATCAATATAATACGGTATAGGTAAATATATTTTATGTATTCTCTTTCTATGACAAACGCTAATAAACTAGAACTATGTCATTTTATTTTAGTTATTTCCAATTGAAAACTTTTACATTTCTAAAAATATAAAATTATATGCCACAAAAAGTTTCAATTCAATTGCATAAAGCTTCGTAAGCTCACAATTGAAATGTGCAAAAGTAAAAAATGTTTAAAACACATTCCAACTTACTTAGCTCAAAATAGCTCAGATCGTATCGTTAGCTACATCGATATGATAAAGTGTGTATAATACAGCCTATAGCCTTCCTAGACTAATAAACTATTTTATAAAAAAAATAATTGTAGCTCATATTTCCCGAGATTAATGCCTTTCAATAAGTTTTAAATGTTTTGTTTTACATATATAAATTAGAAACATTATACAATATAATTAATCTGTATTTTAAGTTAACGTTAATTAGGTTTTTATTATTGTTATCAATATTTGTAACCACTCTGTATCATAAAAAGGTACTGTTAACATAAAAATTAAAAATTAATTGAACATAATACGTAATATAGTGAAATAAATTTTCCATTTCATTTTAAATGAATTTCAAAGTCTTGTTTTCAAGTTTCACTTAGTTTAAGTAGAATTAGTAACTAAGTGGTATGGAACTTTAGTAATGAGATGAAAGAAGTTCGGGCTTTTTAACAATTTAACTTATGTTAAAGGTGTATTTTGGAAATATATTATGTTTAATAATATATACGTTCTTTGCATTTTGACATATATATGTATGGACATATATGTATATTTTTAGAATAAGATGTATGTAATTTTAATTATAACGTACAAGCCATATATTTTCTCCACCTATTTCGCGCAATATGGGTTAAGCGACAATTTAAGAATTGTTATAAATCGATAAAATAAATTACAATATTCCCATCGAGACTGTATTAATTATTAAAACGTGATTTTATTACTAACATCTATTTAAAATTTATATTTTATTGCTTTTCAAAATATTATTGCTTAAATAAATTTACGCTAACTTCCTGAATTTTTAAAACCTAAACCTTTTTAGACCTTATACGAGCTAATATAAAAAATGAATTTTCCTTATTTTACTTAACTGCTGTAGTTTTCAAAACTTACCTCCCCATGATTAATAAACCCATGCCTATGAGCCAGTTCATCTGCACGGCCATCGGGCACAAGTATCGCGAACTGATCGTGATACAACGGGACACACAAGTCCAGAACCCCAAAAAGCACGACCAAGTAAATTGGTAGCATAACGCACGTCGCTCATTGCACTTCATTCAACTATTAATAATCATTACGTAATTTTTTCTACATACACACGCGTAAATTTATCTATTTTATGTATTGTATAGAATACGTCCACCCTAGATGGTGGTTAAGGAAGGACTGGAACCGCGTGACTGGTTGTGTTCCTTCTATTTTGCGTGCGCATGCGTCTTAGTTGGCGCCCTTTCTTCATATTATAATGTATCAATTGACTTATATATGCACGTATTTATGAAGTTCAAGTAAATTAGAATAATATATGGTTTTGAAACTTTTTTAAATTATTGTTTCTCACGTCATTTTGTACAATTTAGGCCTATCTTCTGTCTGTAACTAAATGATTTAAAATTTTGTAATAGTTTTATTTAAGCAAGTGAGTATTTTAAATTAATAGTATTAATGCAACGTAGGTATCCATCCAGGTTAAGTTATGTTTCAGTCACAAAAATCGAATATGGATAAATTAATAAAAATATATATTAATTCTGTTCTAACAAAAAAGTAACAAGTGGCCTAAACAAAATGTTCTGAATGCCAAGTATAATTATTCTTCAGGTGAATATCACGATTAATAAATAACAATATATAGATTTATAAATACATATGTTCCATATAGACAGTAACATATTATATTAACATAAATTGTCAAAAATAAATAGAAATATATAAATAAACTGATCTAATAGTGAAATAGTTAAAAAGATAAAATTAAGAATAGTTTAGCAGAAACATTAACGTATAGAATTAAATGATTTTTGTAAGAGTAAATCCTAAGCTGCCTTCTGAGCTAATTGCCGATCAGACCTTTTGTTTTGGTTCATTTCTTTTGTGTCTGGGCATCTCTTGTATCGAACAAAGATGGATAATAGTTTATATGACAGTGTTGAGTGACACTATTCTTTTTTTTATGTCTTCACGCTTTTATCCCGCTCATAGCAGAGTAGGCAGAGGGAACTGCAGGAACCATTGGAACCTAGTATTACGATACGATGCGTGTGGAACGTTTATATATTCAATTTAATTATTGTAACCGTGAGAACCTTAAGCCGAGGAACGTCGTGGCGCAGACAGGCATCTGCCTGCAAACGTGACGGTTAGTTTGTACGATTGACGAGAATAAATTTTTCATTTCCATTTTCTATGCTCTGGCATCTAGACAAACGCGGTGTTGAGTTCCGCAACTCGAATCTCAATGATTCATAAAGGTGGTAAGCATGGGACGGAGTCTCTTAATATTTCTTATGGTTCACATGGTACCTATGGTTCCTTCTGCCTACCCTGCTATATACAGGATAAAGCCTACAGCTAAAAAAAATACTTTAAAATCATGAAAAAGACGAAAATATCAAACCTACAAAATAATTGCGTTACTTCTTTTCATTTCGACTTTTCACGATTCGACCCGACTCAGAAAAAGCACACATTTCTTGTGTGTCATGGATTTTCACGAAGTCTCTATCAATTATTCATCAGAAAGAAGACGTGGTGCTGTGAATAGTTCGTATATGCTACGTATCTACGAGTACGTTACCTTGCATATTGGCGTGCTGTAAAGAGCTTACCGTATACAAATAAGCTTTTATGTATATATTTATGTGGAAAAAAATAAATAAGCTCTTTAAATAATATGAAATATAGGTAAAAAAATCGTAGAACTGAATTATAGAACTATTACTTGCCATTTTAGTATTTGAAAAAAAATTGAGCGACGGTTTGAGTGTTCGATTCCCACTCGGGGAAGATGGATTTTTCTATTTCTATTATCTTCACTCTGGAAACTAGGCAAAGCTCGGCGTTGAGTTCCGCCACTCAATATGCAATGCCTCGAAAAAGGCGGAAAGCGGGGACGGAGAAAAAAACTAAGCAACGGAGTGTCTTTTCACTAGGTTCATACGGTTCCTGCAGTTCCCTCTACCTATTCTGTTATATGCAGGATAAAGCGAGTAGCTAAAAAAAATTTTTTTTGATGCTAGGTCGTATCCAAAAATATGCGGTAGACGCGGATTATGTGTTTAAACACTCAGTTATCTAAATTAGAGATGTTTTGTGTAGGTTTTGTTTGTTCAAACTATTAATGTTGAATACATTACTTATCTACATAGGAATTTCCCTCGCCACATATTGAAATGTAATGAACATTTCTATTTTGAGTAAATCACAATTTTCGTTAGAATTATGATGTTAACTCACGAAATTAAAATCTACGTTCATCTGTTATAATATAAAATCATATATATATATATATATATATATATATATATATATATATATATATATATATATATATATATATATATATATATATATATATATATATATATATATATATATATATATATATATATATATATATATATATATATATATATATATATATATATATATATATAAATAAATATATATATATATATATATATATATATATATATATATATATATATATATATATATATATATATATATATATATATATATATATATATATATATATATATATATATATATTAGGTATTATAAACATTAATAATGCTTGCTACAATTATAAAAGGTACCTTAGGTAGAAATAACTTTATAAATAGGTCTCAATACTACTTTTGAGCTGTCCATAAAAGCTTAACTTTTCGTACTAAAAGTTGAAAGTTAAGAACAAATAAGTTATTTGAATATCTCAACCGTAAAAACTAAGTTAAATATGATTTTTTAGCCTCTTTAGATTTATATTACTTTGAAATTTTTTCGAGTAAGTGCTTAAACGAAATAATTTAAAAGTATAATTTGCATAAATTTAAATATAATTTAAGATTAAATAAAATATAATTTGTCTTTTATAAAATTATATTATAATAAATCTTTATATATCTCTGAAAGTAGTTTAAAACATAACCAAAACATAACCAATTTCATCTGAATTCAAATCATTGCGTTTTAAGTGACTGAACTCAATAGCACTACGTCGAATTAAAGTAAATCCAAATAATAAATTCTCTCAAGTGGGGATCGAAACCTCAGCCTCAGCATTTACAGTCAAACGATGATTCATTGACATAAGTATATATAATAAATATATTTAACAATAATTATTATTATTTTAGATTATTATTTTAGATTTTTTTTACCTTCACACTTTCTCCCGCATATTGCAGGGTAGGCAGAGGGAACTGCAGGAACCATACGAACCTAGTGTTAAGACACTCCGTTGCTTAGTCCCTGTTTTCTCGGTCCCCGTTTTCCGCCGTTTTCGAGGCATTGCGTGTTGAGTGGCGAAACCCAACGTCGCGATTTGCCTAGTTTTCAGAGCGGAGAAAATGGAAATAGAAAAATCCATCTTCCCCGAGTGGGAATCGAACCCTCAAACCGTCGCGTTTACAAGCAGACACTTTCACCTTTGCGCTACGACGGTCCTCAATTATTATTATTTATTATTTTAGTACTTTACATATTTATGCCTATAACCAGAAAGTTGGGATATGTTTAGAGAAAGAGTATTAAAAAAGTAGATCTTCAAGAACATAGCATGAAAAGCTAGAGGAAGGTCACATAAGAAGCATGAGTACTCCCTGGTGAGAATGTATGAAGAGGTTAATGATAGTGGACGAGGTGAAAGTGGTATGCAAGGACTAACTTGTGTTGTAACTTCGGCTACGCTAGACATATAGCGTGAAGCTATGTATGTGTCAGCTAAATAGGATGTCAAAATTGTTGTATTTAACACGAACACTTAGCTAGGTAAAAATACATTATATGAACCGATTCACTTCCGTACATTATTTTAGTGCTTACTGCTTGTTGCAAAATTCCAAAAATACCACGAGACAGAGATGTATGGATGTGTGATTTTTTGTCCTTTTATATTTCATTCTGCGATTCACCTAAAATGCATTTTTGATGTCGACTCATACACTGTACGCAAATGATTCCCAGTATTCGAGATTCGGATCTATTTCATAACTGTGAGTAATATTTTGAGTTTTTCTTGCAATTTGCTAGTAGAATACAATTGTAGTGGATTCCTTTATAAAATGTTTTACGTGTCTGAAAAAATCAATTCAATAAATTAATTCACTTTGACCAAATTGTGAAATTTTAATTTTAAACCTATCTATTTTGGAAATTAACGAATGAAATTGATCAAGGGAACAAATGAGACGTTAATTTATATATATTAAATCTGTGTCACGTTGTTCCTTAATTAAAATTTGCAAATGATTACTTTCATATTTAGTTATAATCAGTTATTAAATATAAGTATAGGCTACACGCTTAGTACTTAGAAGATAGAGGGACGTATACCTAGTGTTAAGATACTCCCTTTCTTACTTTCCATCCAACCCAATACGAGAACGAAAAACTGTGCTTATTTTCTTATTTCTAGATAGAGCAAATGCAAAAATCACTATCTTCGAGTACAAATTCCACTCACAATAGTCGTACAATCAGAAACTTAACTTAACAATAGTGGCTACTTCTAAATAATATTTAAGTTTAACAATTTGCTTTTGATACTAAGTTCTCACCTACTCTGCTATAAAAGGTAGAGCATTGCATCCATCCTTGTCAAATCGAGCAGATTTTTTTTAAATGTATAATACATATATGGAAAATATTAAAATATTTAGGGCCAATTTCATCGGTTACGGGTAAAGTCAGATAGTAAACTGGTATTTAAAACCAGGTAAAGGCTGATAGCATAAATAAGTTTTATCTGTTAAATATTTCTATCTGAGACCCGTGAAACTAGAATATTTTCTTTGCCTGCCAGATAAGAAGCATATTTTCTATCTGGGACATCATCAACAAGTAGTGAAACCGGTGAATTTGTAAAATATAAAACTTAAACGTTAGATACAGGTTCATGTTATATTTAATTATATACAGTCCGAGTTATATTTAATTTTAACAAGTTTGGTTTTTTATATGTTTTTAAATATTTCCATAATTAACCAAAATAAAACTACAACAAAACAGGTTTTAAAATACTATTTTATCTATCGTTTACAAAAACATTCAAAATATAACTGTAAAGAAAATCATAAATTGTATAAAAATTTTAACCATCATATACCCGCTATACGGTTTCCAAGGATTAGTATAAAAATAATAAAATATAATATAAGTATCTAGATATGTATATGATATATATACTGATGTTACTGAATTTGACGAACTCGCTAACGAGTATCAACCGATATAATAGAAGACACGCTTCACGTTCCAACGACGGTTTAATTAATATCATTTTCGTTAGTGTCAGTGGGTTAGAAATGCATTCATATCCAGGTGATAACTCGCGAAGTAATTATATTCGGATGAGGCGGCGTTTGTCTGTACGTATTAATTTGCGGAGTATGTTATGGTACATGTGCTATATAGGTAATTGTATTAAAATTCAAATTGCTTGAGAAATTGGTGCGAGATGTTTTCATTCTTGGATTATAATAATTATATAATAATGAAAAGATAATGATATATTTTACTTTAGTGAGTTTTGAAATATTTTTTTTTTCAGCTTTATTCTGTGTCCACTTATAAAAGGCCATATAGAAAGAGAAAACTTGTTGAAAAATACATAATTAATGATTGTACTAAAGATTTTTTTGTACCCAACAAAACAATAATATTAAAAGAGGAAGTAGTTTTAAAAGAGGAGATTAAGCGTTTTGTAGATTAACTAAAGAACATATCGGGACGAAGAAAGAACAGCTTATAACAATGTCTGGGACTTGCCAACCAAGTAGGCTTAGAGAACCCCTTTTCAACGCGCATAACTAATTTCAAAACAGTTCTATTGGTCACGCCTTTCACAGCATATTCCACTAATTAAATAAGTTATAGATGTATATCGATCATAGGGCATAATTTTGAATTATAGCTTAAATCTAAAAATATGACAGTACTAAGTAGATCGTCCTTTAAGCAAAATATAAATACTTTGTTAATTTTTTAGCCAGCCTTTGACGGTGCTTGTCTCATTTTGATGAAAATCAAAATGAAGAAATAGAATAGATATGCACTTATATAAATCAAAGTAGCTTGACTGACAATGACATTCCAAGTATTTATCATTTTTTCATTCGAATAGAAAATATGTAGATTGTTTATCAAGAAACTAACAAATATTACTTTCACATCTACCTGATAAAAATATCTTATAGATAGCAACCTGTATGAACTATCAATATTTATCTAGTGGGTAATATAAAGCACCAGCTTACTATCTAAAACTTTATCCGCAATTAATAATATAGTATCATTTCTAGTCAATGTAGTAAGTCCTTATTTTAATCCTACTAATATTATTAATGTGAAAATTTGTGAGGATAGATGTTTGTTCAAAAATTTTCATGCACCTACTGAGTTAGATGAAACTTCGTAGTAATTAATAGCATATAGCTGTAGAAAATAAAATATGGGCTTCAATCTATGACAACCACGTACAATTAACTAACGCACTAATACATAAATAGTCGTTTAATACAAGCAGCTTTGTCCTAGTGAAATAAGAAAGCAAATAGGTATAACTATTATTACATAAGTACTTGTTAATGTAAATATTTTACTTATAACAAAATATATTAGTTTCACATTTCACTCAATATAAGCTGCTGTCATATAGATATACATAGTACAATACACACTGCAACATTAAAACCACATCTAAAAAGTGACTAAAAGGATTCCCATTATATAAAACATCCAAACCTCTCGAATATAACTCCATATATTTCGATAATGACTCGTATTCAACTTAACAATATATTTTCTTCGCTAAAGCCGACCATTCAAGGAGGTGCCTTATTCAAGATCTTCAAATAAAACGGGGAAAGGCTCTATCGCAATTCATTATAATACCGTTGAAATAAATCCATTGTGATTCTGATCCATTATATTCCCATTTACTTTAAATCTGGATAACAATACTGTCACGTTCTAATTAAACTGATTCATCGATTTTAATTTAATTCTTGTACAGCATCTGAGTAAGCGCGAAGGTTGTGGGTTCGATTCCCACTGTCGATGGAATTAATTACTCAACTTCTTTATGCTGGTAAGAAAGCGTGTTGAGCTCTGATAAATATAAAATAATGTTTTAATGAAGGTAATACCCTACAAAAATATTAAAATTTCCATAAAAATCCGCTTTTAATAACTTTGTGGCTAAAAATCACTTTTTTTTTAAATTTACGCTATTTAATTGCCTTTATGTCACCATAAGAATGTGCTCTGCATGAAACAGTATGTCGAGAGAACTCTGTCATGGTACTCTATTCACATCGCATCATTTCGTTTCGCCTCGAACCAAATTAGCCTAATCGCCTTTATTTTTGCTGCAAAGAACCGCCTCCAAGTGTGTTTGGACTGCTCTTTTTCTATTTTTATGATTTTTAAAGTGTAATCCACAGTGCGTATTGAAAAAATACTTAAAGAAAACACATTATATATATATATATATATATATATATATATATATATATATATATATATATATATATATATATATATATATATATATATATATATATATATATATATATATATATATATATATATATATATATATATATATATATATATATATATATATATATATATATATATATATATATATATATATATATATATATATATATATATATATATATATATATATATATATATATATATATATATATATATATATATATATATATATATATATATATATATATATATATATATATATATATATATATATATATATATATATATATATATATATATATATATATATATATATATGTATTTCGAGGGCCTATCACAAACATCTACAAAATGAGAAAAAAACTACAATTATTATTATTTTTATGTACTAGATAGGTATTCTACACAAGATAAACAAACATAAACTAATAAATAACAATAAAATGTGACTAGAAAAAAACTAAAACAAAACAATTTACATAGATATTCTCATAACACCGACACTAATAGCGCGAAAAATTTCATTGGCCACACGAAAATCTCTTTTTCCACGCAACTTGGCCCGCTGGGGGTATATTTCGTTATTTAAGCAAAACAACTGGCCCCCCGAAGGCATACAGAGATTTAAGAGGGGCTTGACTTATACCCCCTAAGGCTAGATTCAATTAGTTGAGAGATTTTTTACTATTTTTAGCTATTGTCCTTTAATTTAAATAAATGGACATATAAATATATTTTTGTAGGTAATTTTGTAGCAAATTATTTAGCGTAGTGAAGTGTTTAATAATTATAACCAAGTATAGAATACTGTTATGTAACGGTATTACAAAAAAATCCTTATACAAAAAAAATAAATCGAAACTATTTTCGACTTCATTTTCTTTGTATAGACGAACATTTTAACAATGTGATATATGTAAACTGGACCACATGTAATTACTAACTAATTACTAACGGCGTTAGTTTCAATCCATACTTCGAGCATCAAATTATTTTGTAAGTGCAGCGTTGAGTAACGCCATTCACATACAATATTTGGTCACACAAACGAGATCATTGTTTAACTAAATCATTTACTAAACGTAAGCTTAACAATTGGTAACAATGTTTACCAAAATTCAACCTAATCACCATTATACCATAACTTTCATTATTAGGACATTAATATTCAAATTTTCTCAGCATTAGAAGTAGCAGTGATCGAAGCATTCTAGTTACCTTTAAACAAAGTATATATTTTTAATGCCTTCACGCTTCATTATGTCTTCCCGAATATGGCAGGGTACGCAGAGAGAACTGCAGGAACCATAGGAACCTAGTGTTAAGACACTCCGTTGCGTAATCACTGCTTAGAAATAGAAAAATCCATCTTCCCCGAGTGGAAATTTACAGGTAGAAGCTACACCTCTGAAACTATAACAATATATTTAATCTTCTTTTAAAAGTCAGCGTATATCCTATAACATTATTGTAGGTGCTTACATAATATACATAATTAAAAACGAAGAACTCCTTAATTGAATCAACAATTTCCTAAGCTATGTCATTGTATATTTTATTGGAGGCAAGATTAACGGGCATGCTTCGTCCTAAGAACTTTATTGCATCATAAAACCGCTATATAAATCCAACTATTAAACGGACAGAGTTTAAATTGACCAGAAAAAGGCTATGTCATGACGTTTACCGCCTTAAAAATAAGTTACCTTGTAAAAAACAATGTACAATTTAATAAAGTGGTAATTTTTTTTCTTGATGATGGTAAATGTATTTCATAGTTACCTTTGAGACTGATGTTAATTACCTACATTACTTACCTATAGGTAAGTAAATCTAGTTAAACAAGAATATCGCGTCATTTAAAAAATATATAACATATTCATATGCTACAAACTTTTATTGAGTGGGACTTGCATTCAAGTATCGCGTAGGTACAATAAAATTCTATATTCCTACTGCGTAATGATGATGTACGTTTAAAAATATATTAAAAAATATTGTACATATGTTTCATCAAGACAAATGAGGTCAATTTTTCGTTATCAGCTTTTGATCAGAATTTCAAGGAAACGGAGTGTGTTAACACTAGGTTCCTATGGTTCATCCAGTTCCCTCTGCCTACCCTGTCATGTGCGGGATTAAGCGTGAAGCTAAAAAAAATTCGGACAGTAAGTTTTGAGTGATGGAACTCTACGCTGCAGTTATAAAATGTCACAGCTTAAATAATATAATATATTGTATTGTAATAAAAACCTTATACCAATAAATAATAATATTATTTGTTGATAAACATAACATATACTTTGTTATTTAAAAAATACAAATAAATATGAGAGTCACCGTTGAACAAACTTTATAGTATTAATTGCGATTTCAAAGCTTTCAAGTTGTGTTTAGAAATATTTAATTAGAATTTTAAATTTATAATGACGCCATCTTAGTGGAATGGAGATTAAAAATATGATGGTTGTGTGTTCAAATCCCAATCAGGAAAATAAAATAAAAAATAGCTTTATTTAACAGTCTAATCCCAATAAGTATATGGTTTTTAAGTGTAATTACTTAGAATATGTTTTAAGTTTTTATTTTCTTAATGACACGCCAGGTTCAATTTCTAATTGAGCATCTATTTTTTCTGGTCAATTGCATAGGTCTCTCCAAGTGACTTCCACAAAGCTTTCCTAATCTATATTGCCTAGCCTTTATCTCAATATCGTCTTCCCATGTAAGAGCGGGCACTGTTTTTTTTTTTCTTTTAGCTTCACGCTTCAGAGGGAACTGCAGGGACCGTGGGAATCTAGTGTTAAGACACTCCGTTGCTTAGTCCCTGCTTTCTCCGTCCCCCGGGCACTGTGGTTTGAATATTTATCGATTGGGTACTTAAGCAATCTATAAGACTTTATTTTGTCGTGTTGTGTCTTCGCGCTTTATTCCGCACATGACAAGTTAGGCAGAGTGAAATGCAGGAACAATAGGAACCTTGTGTTAAGACACCCTGGTGCTTAGTCCCCGCCTTCTCTGTCTATGCTTACCGCCTTTTTTCGTTGGGTGGCGGAACTCAACGCCGCGCTTTGTCTAGCTTCCAGAGCAAAGAAAATGTGTGGAAAAATCCATCATCCACGAGTGGAAATCGAACCCACAAACCGTCGCGTTTAGAAATAAACGCTACGCCTCTGCGCCACGACAGTCATCATATAGAGATTATTTAACAGTATTCGACTTTGTTCATCTTCTTTAATCTTGACTGAATCTAGTGAAATCATGAAGCTAAAACACGAAATTCTGCTCAATGCGTTTGATAATGAGGATCTAACAGACCTCGACATATTAAGATTTATTTTAACTAAATAATTTATGAGTATAACAATACAATAATTTATTATATGATAAAATTAAACCGTGTATTATTTCCTTAAATAACTCTATTATCACATAGCAACAAGAGTTTTCTAACAAACTATTGTAGCGTATTAGCGTCATGAATGAACGTCAAGTGAAAATTGGTTGCAAATACTAAGCCCGGCCCGGGACACTTACTTTATTTATCCATTATGGTAGGTCAAAATGTGGAATTGAGTATCTTTACAAAATAATTCTTTAATTCGCGGCGAAAGTGGAGAACAGTATCTTAAGGTATTGTTAGCCTACACAAGTTTTATTCAAAGTTAAACATAATAAAATTCACATAAATTTTATTATAAAAGGAATTAGTTAAAATAAAATTCTATTTAAACGGCTAACATTTGTTTAATTAAAGGTTTTATTTTTTAATTCGCATATAGCAAGGTAAGCAGAGGGAACTGTAGAAACAATGGAAACCTAGTGTTAAGACACTCCGTTCCCCGCTTTCCATGTTTCGAGATTTTAAATTGAGTTTTGAGTACATTTTTATATACTATTATTAATTATACGTTTGATATAAAAAAACCTAAGCTATTTAGATCGACACAACCAACTATTCGTATCCATAGATATTGACACCACGATAAAGAACCACACCCATACAAAATTTGTACCCTCCCTCAATTTCGCGGTCCGTTAGCTCACATTAGGCCGCGGGTAACGAAAATATTAGCCATTGCGATTGCGAATGTCAACGTCATCAGCGGCACACACCGTGTGAAATCTTATTACGTGCAAAATTTGAATATCGGCCAATCAACGCGCGACTGGCAAGTGGGATGATCCTCTAACAATTCAATTACAACGGCTTATCGACTTGGAGCTGGTGTTGGAAACATTTTTAGTACTCTTTTTGAAGAGATTTTTGTGATTTTTTTTATATTTGTTACTTTACTCGTAGGAAGGTTTGCCTACACCTTTGATGCGGTTAAATTTTTATCTATATATGTAGTAGATTTACTTCTACTTTTATTTTTCATAGGCTGACTGATAGAGCAAGTAGAGCAGTTTCAAGTACGCCTTTAGTTTATATGTTTAGCTTATTGTGTGCAATAAAGAAGAAATAAATAAATAAAGAGGACGGGTAAAGAAAACTGACTGAGTGAAAGTTGAGGGCATCGTTTTCTTAAATTAAAAATTTAAAATTCAATCCATTTTAGACACATCATTTGTAAGGTATAAGAATCCAACCCTGTATATTGTCCTATATGTAAATCTAATTGATTGTAAATCAAAGCTCAACTTTGTTCCATCAAGCAAAATTATAGCGGCAAGGATATATTGTTAGTTCATTAATTCCAAATTCGTTAAATTTAATATTTTTCTAGGAGAAATTGTAGAATATTATATAACAAGTGGAAATATCTTTGAATTAAAATGAAATTAATCGAATTTCACTCTGCAGTTTTAAAATATCACTTTACAAAAAGTCTACTTATACGCGGTATATTAAGATATTTGTTATTAAAACTACGAAAGCGATGTCAATAGTTATTTATTAAATCTGACTGATATCAAAAGAAATATGAAAAGAAAAAACTTGCATCTCCATTTACAAAGTAATATTTTAAAAATAACATTTCAAATTTGATCAACTTTCTCCATCCGATCTTATTGAAATAGATGAAATAATAAAAGTTAGCAAAAAGAATATAGTTCATACTTTTTTTTAAATTAAAATAGAAATTACTACAATTATAACAACATTACATATAACTATGACATTCTTGAAACAAATTAAATTCTTATATATATTCTTAATATGAATTACTATATTTAATTTTGCTATCTATTATTACCTTATATAATATACTTTTAAAAAGTTATTAGTAATAAGAAATTATAATTAATAACGAAATATAATAGAGAAAATTTATTAAATCTGTCTGTTTTTAATTTATAAATCGTGTGATACAACTTACTTCGTCTAAAACTCTATCAATTCCCATCGTATTCGCCGATGTTGGCTCGTTATTTTCCAATTCTTGTAAAAGCCAATCAAATGTAACGGTGCCCACGAGTAAATGTCAATAAAGCTTATAACGCGAGATACCCATACGAATCGCTGGGGGGATGAAATGTATTTTTTATTAGGGTTGCGTACCCCTGCACCTAGGAATTTAAAGCGTTATCGAATTATCGGTTGCAAGTTGATAATTACCATGTTAGTTCAGTTCAAAGATTAACTTTGTAAAGTTTTATTTTGGAAGCCGTTGTGGCACTATATGGTAAGAGATGTAAAGGGAGATCTCGGTAGACTTTCGTAAACACAATATCTAAGATTCTGGAGGACGGTCACTTTAAAAGCGTAAAGACTCTCCGGAGAGCATGTATGAAGAGGTTAATGTCAGTGGACGAGGCGAGAGAGGTATGCAGGGACCGCAGCGTTTCGCACTACGTTCTTCCTGACTACCCCGCTAGGTATAGAGCGTGAAGATGAGTGTGTGTGTGTGTGTGTTTGATTAGTGGCCCTACAGTTCAATGTATCATAGAAGATCACTGTGGGTTTAAACTCGGTGAAAGATGATTTTTTTATTGGCACCGGTAAGAAGTAACACGTATTATTTGCAAACGTTGTGCTTATTTCCTTCTGTCTACCCTAATATTTTCAGGAAAAAACCCTTTTACATTTTGGTTTGAAGCGTCTATTACAAACACTGCGACCTTCTTATAGATTTGGTTTAGACTCTACTAACATTTGATTTCTAGAAAAGCCATCGATTAAAAGTACAACTTTTGATATTCAATTCTACAATCATGGATCACGCAATAAGAAAATATTTAAAAACTTACAAAAAAACGGAACTTAAACCTTTATCTTTATATGTTTTTAGCGTAACTTTTGTTGCTTTGGAAACATACTATGTTTTTTTAAACCAATGAATTAATTCTTGGTGCATTCATAATAAAAGAAATAAACTGAAAATCAAATGTTTTTATCTTAAAATATTATTGTGATATTACATAGTTATTTAAAACTTTCTCATAATTAAATGTTTTTTCAAAGTATACAACTAATTTTGATGTGATTTTCTTAAATTGATTTATAAAATAAAATTGCCTCTTTACCTTTAGCTTATTAATATTAATTATTTGTAATATTTAAAAGGCTGGAGGGTTTATATTTTTTTTCAACACTTCGAAATAATACATAAAAATAAAATTTGATTTAATATTTACAAATCATCCCGAACTGCAGACGTTACTCTTACAGTAGTTCTTAAAAATAAGTATTGTTAAACTTTACTATTAATCGTCAAACGTTGATGTAAATCTTATTGTTAATACTATTAATCGTCAAACGTTGATGCAAATCTTGCTTAGTTATGTAAGTAGGTATACAATTTTTTTGAGAACCATCGTGGCACAGAGGCGCAGCGTCTGCCTTTAAGCGTGACCGTTTGTGAGTTCAGCTTCCACTCCGAAAAGATGGGTTCTTTCATTTCCTAGCTCATATATAGCTCTTCATGTAACTTTTAGAAAAGTTAGTAACGTGAAAAATATATATGCAAACAATTAAATAAGGATTTAACTTTCACTTGGTTAAAATAATTATTTTGAGAAAAAACGTAGCAGAGAAAAACGAGGCGTAGAGTTCCACCACTAAACATAAGATGGTCGAGACAAAATGAAAAAACTAGGTTTAGGTTCCTTTTGCCTACCCTACTATATGCAGTATATAGTGTAAAGCTAAAAAAATAAGCTCTCCACAACTTCAAACGGCAGAAAAATGTAGCCAGCTCCAAAGCTAACGTGGATAAAAATAAAATGTCATACCAATCTAAATAAAAAACTTTTGTTTTTATTTACTGTTGTTTTCATCACATTCGTTGCGTTCGAGTGACGTCCATCCGTCAATATTGATGTGTTGTCGTTGTGTCCTAAGAACATTTCATTTGATGGAAGTGTTATCAACTATTTATAAGTTTTCGTTATGAAAATATCTCAACGTTCAATATTGTTTACGGTTGCAAAATGTTTTTTTTTAAAGCAAATATCACAATAAATAGGTATTAGATGTTTATTTCATGCTTAGATTTTAAATAACATGAAAATATATATAAAATATTTGTAATTTATGCATTGCTAAATATATATGTATATATATATATATATATATATATATATATATATATATATATATATATATATATATATATATATATATATATATATATATATATATATATATATATATATGTATATATATATATATATATATATATATATATATATATATATATATATATATATATATATATATATATATATATATATATATATATATATATATATATATATATATATATATATATATATATATATATATATATATATATATATATATATATATATATATATATATATATATATATATATATATATATATATATATATATATATATATATATATATATATATATATATATATAAGTAATCAAATTGATGAAGTGCTTCAATGTAGTTGAGCTGTTTTATTACACTTGTAGTACTCACCGGCATCTTTGCTCACTTAAATTGCATAATTATTATTTAGTGCGCTGAAATAACACATGTTTTCAATATGAGACAAATCTTCAACCTTCACAAATTTACTCTAATTTAGAGCGAGTTATATAAATAAAAAAATCCCCATTCATATTTTTAACATTGCGTATATTAAAATAATATTTATATTATTCTCTAAAAATATCATTTACATTTTTTTTTGCTTCACGCTTTATCCCTTTGATAACAGGGTAGAGACAGGGAACAGCAGCTAGTGTTAAGACACTCAGTTCCCCGCTTTCCGTCTTTCGAAGTATTGCATTTTGAGTGATAAAACTCAACGCCACGCTTATCTAGCGAGAGAGCTAAGAAAATGGAAATTCATCCTTTCTAACGGGGATTTGAACCCACACAAACCGTAACGTTTACAGGCAGACGCTATGCAAATAATTTTCATTTTCAAATTACATAAATAAGCTTTTTAAGACTTATACAGGAGCAATTTAAGACATTTTCTATTCATGTCATGCTACCTATTATTCTATACGCGAGTCAATGGCAACATAAGCACAAATTAGTTTCCAAGGAAAAAAAATCCATTACAATTTGTCTTCGGTCAAAGAACTTGTTCAATGTTATCGTACGCTCTACTGTAAATGAAATTCTTGAATATATATGTAAGTTATTTAAGTTTTCATTTTAGTTTTAATAAAAACAAAATGGTTGCACGATATCTGAAATATAATAAATAGTTAACGCGATCTTGAAGTGGACTTATTAAATTGCAATGAAATAACAAAGTGCTATTATGAAGTCCCCAAATCCGGAGATGTATTTTTTTATAATAAGTCACAGATAACATAGGATTCATGAATTTGTAAAAGAAAATAAAAGTTGACGAAACAAGCTTAAATGTTTTGCTCCAATCATCGCTTGGAGCAATGAGGTCTATTATCCACAACATACAATGTTTTGAAATTGGGTTTGAATCAAAACATATAATACAGTCTACTCTGTAATAAGCAGGATAAAGTACGAAGCTTTTCAGCTTATTATCCATATCTGTCTTAAAAGTGGTGAAATTTCAAGAGTGAAATACGTACTATCAATTATAATTATCGGAGATTAAACTAAAAGGAAATAGGATGGGCGAGGTGGCCTTTTTTATTTCGTGTTCATACGTGGTGTCGTGATCTTAGGTCATGATATCACAACAAATTTTTGGATTATATTCAAACAATTCAATAAGTAACTCTATTTTCATCTAACTACAGAGGTGGATGCTGCCTACGCGTTCAGCTTAGTTAAATGAGACTCTTGGTTACTAAAGAGAGGCTCAGCATAGGTGACCAGCTGTCAAGGCTGCAGCTCATAAATAAAGAAAGGGAAATGAATCTCCAGCCATGCTTCTTCTGGTCATGTACGCAAGGCTACTATGTGCCATGAAACATCAGAATCACAGAAGAGCGTAACAAGTGACCTGGATTACGTGAGAAAGAGTTGCAAACGAGTAGTTGATACTATCATGTCAAACATAGGAAACCAGTTTATACTACAATATATTAGCAAAAGTTTTTCAAAGAAGAAAGTTAAATAAAAAATACAATGGTAAAATATTTTATAGAGCCAATGTCCAATTCTATTGCCACCATAATGATTTATTTATGAGGATGAAAGAAGCTTAAGCTGTAGGGTGGACTGGCTTTCACGTTATACGCTATATATATTCACTATTTATATATCCTATCCTATACCTATTGTATATAAAGAATATATTGATAGTTTTTACCTTTTAGCTTCACGCTTTATCTCGCTTATAGCAAGGTAGGTAGAAGCAACCTAAGGAACCTAGTGTTAAGACACTCCATTCCCCGCTGTCCGGTTTTTCAAGGCACAGTTATCAGAACGAAAAAAATGGAAATCAAAAATCCATCTTTTTCGAGTGGGAATTGAACTCATACACCGCTTGTATCTTTTTCTTTTAAATTATATTTAATAGAGCACAGCACAAAAGGAAACTCTACTTTCGTAAATCTTACCAGGAGAGAAATAATTTTAATATAATATTATACGATAGCATTTCTTTGGTTATTATTATATTACACCTCCTTTACACATAAAACACAATACTCAAAAACATCATAATCAAAGTCTTACTTTCAGATTAAATTCAATATAACATATGGAATGAATAAAACGCTTTTTTCTCAAAGAGCCGAATATATCGCCTTCCCTCATCTTATCCCTCGAGGTCACAATAAAGGCGGGCTAAGAGTGATTTACCGGAAAAAGCTTAACGTTTACAATCACCCCTTTATCTGTGTCATCTCAACTACATAGGATTTATTTATTTGAAGTAATTCTTTTAACATAGTTTTTGTAAACGCAATGTCATAAGTTTGTTCCCCACTTGGGGAATCGTTATTCTAATTATTTTCATTCACTCAGTTTTATTAGACAAAGTACCTAATGTCTTTGATTACGTTATGCTTTGATTAGTAGGAAAATGCCCTGAGGATCTTATAGTGAACTAAAGAAATATAATAATCTGTATAAAAAATGTAACTTCGTAATTATATGGCTATAATAAGAAAAAATAGAATGAAAGGAAGATAAAGGCTGTGGAGATGCGATCTCTTCGAAGAATATGCATAGTCAATTTAGCTGATCGAACCCGCAACTAAGAGTTACACAGGATGGTATGTACCAGCGAGGTTATCACGATGAGAATGAGGAAGGGTTTTGGGCACGTCGAAAGAATGAGTGATGAAAGAATGGTATGTGTGTGTGTATGTTCTCCCATCATCATCATCATCATGTCAGCCGTAGGACGTCCACTGCTAAGCATAGACCTCCCCTAGGGACCTCCAGTGCGCCTTATCTAACGCTATTCGCATCCAGTGGCTGCCTGCAACACGAACCAAGACGTCCGTTCACCTGATAGGAGGCCGTCCCACGCTATGCTTGCCGGTACGTGGCCTCCATTCGAGAATCTTTCTGCCCCAGTGGCCGTCAGCTCTCAGTACTATGTGCCCTGCCCATTGCCACTTCAACTTACTAATTCTCCCTGAGTACCTATAAAAATTAAATGTTCAGACCATAAATCTTAAATGATTGTTAAACACATCCCAAGCCTTTTTTCTCAAACTAAATTCAATATTAAAGTAAATTGTTATCATTCTACTTCTATTCTACAAGATATATAAACTACAAATATATATTTACCATCGCAAGCAGCGGTACTGTAATAAGACTTAATGTTATTTACGTTTTCGTCTTTAGTGTTTTCGTAGTAATTCAATTTTAAGATGAATTTCTTGTTGTACAGATTAATATTTATTCAGATTTAAAAGATACATTACAAGATTAAAAATAGTATCATGCAAAATCGCAAGTTAAGCTACTTACTATCAGGACACTCCGTTCTTTGCTTTACATAAACTTTATAAGATATTTCATTTAGAGGCTTTTTAAGCTTCACGCTTTATTGCCGTACAGAGCAGTGTAGGCAGAGAGAACCATAGGCAGATGAAATCTAGTGGTAAAACACTATATTCCCTGCTTACCACCTTGGAAATTGAATCGAACCCACAACAGTCGCAGTTTGGTCAGCATTAAAAAAATATTAAATTATAATCGTACACGTATGCGAAGTATAATAATCATTAGATTTCATTTATTTTTAACTTATCTTTCATAATATATAAAGTGATTGTGTAATTTGAAACTGCTTTATATCTCTAAAATGTGATTAAACTGTTATTTATAACATCATTAACTGTAAAAATTGTTTTTAAATTAATTTATCTAAAAAATTTTGAACGTATCCCAACTATTGTGCCTATTCTACATATATACATAGTAAATACATACATATGTACCTATATGTATATGACCGTCATACTTCGCAATAACCGAGATTAGCATACATTCGTGTACAGATCATTATTTATTGCGGCGAATGCATAAGCCTTTGTAAATAAATATAGTAGATTACCAAATAAAATACGTTACTACGATATCTTTGAATATAAAATATTGTTTATTATTTAGTTTTCTTTTGGTGCATTTTGGCACAGTGAAGGGATATTTCTACAATTTAGTTAAATTTTAAAGGGCCAAGCGCCTCATTTTTTTATCGATTTATTAAACAAATGCTTAAATTAAAGTGGAGTCAATACCGTGAAGATATTCAACTTGTATTCAATAATGAGTCGACTGTCTTGGCGCAGAGGTGTAGCGTCTACATGTAAATGTGACGGTTTGTGGGTTCGATTCCCACTCAGGGTAGATGGATTTTTCTTTTTATTTCCATTTTGTCGGCTCTGGAATAGGCAAAACGCGGAGTTGAGTTCCGCCACTCAACTCAACACGTAATGCATCTAAAAGGGCGGAAAGCAGGAACGTAGAAAGTATGGATTAAGGAACGGAGTGAAGACTTAAAAAAAGAATATTGTGTATCTTATTAAAATTATTGCATATTGAAGTATATTCAATCTAGGTTCTAGCGCAACGCAGCCATCAGTAAAAAAACTAACTATCGTGATACACAAGAGCTCAAATCTTATCTATAAACTCAAATTGCATTCTTAATATGACTGCTGAGTTACTTTTTAATATAATAAGTAACATTTTTGTTAGCTCCAGATCTTAGAAGGTTAACAGGGAGAACAAGTGTCGAACGTTCTACGCTTTCCTCCGAATTCCAGACATTATCTGAGCGTCGAACTCAATTCCGTTAGTTAAAAATATGAATAATAAAAAAATATTATAAATGAATATGGGTTAAATACACAACCATCGAATAGGCCATAGCAAGACAAGCAAGTACCTTAATAATATTTTTTTTTAGCTTCACGCTTTATCATGCATATTGCAGTGTAGGCAGAGGGAACTGCAGGAACCATACGATCCTAGTGTTAAGACACTCCGTTACTTAGTCCCTGCTTACTCCATCCCCGCTTTCCGCCGTTTTTCGAGGCATTGCGTGTTGAGTGGCGGAACTCAACGCCACACTTTGCCTTAGTTACCAGAGCGAAGAAAATGGAAATAGTAGAATTCATCTTCCCCGACTGAGGATCGAACCCAGTAACCGTCACGTTACAGGCAGACGTTGCGCCTCTGCGCCACGACGGTCCTCAATACTTACAATCTTATTAATATACTAAGCAATAAATTATATATTTACAATTAAACTCTCAGTTCCAATTTATTTTTATTAATAAATACATTATTAATAAAAGTGTATGTGTAGTAAGATTTTAATATTACAATATAAGTTTTTGAACCGTTCATTAAAGGTGAATAAATATGAAAGCACTATCATAAATAAATATAAATACTGAATAAATAGTCTTACTAAAAAAATACTTTCACGCTTTTCTAGTGTTACACTCCGTTTCTCACTAAACGCCTATTTTTGAGACATTGTATGCATTATATTACATAAGTCTTTGATGAGTGAGAATCGAAATGTCAATCGTTTACAGTCAGATACGTATTATTTGTTGTGATGTGGTTTCGATTCCCACTTGGAGAAAATGAATATCTGTACTCCGAAAACAGTACAAAGTACGGCATTGAACTACGCAACTCAACCCACAACGTCTCTTAAATATGCGATAACTAGGTAACGAAGTGTGTGTGTGTGTGTGTGTGTGCCTGGGTGTGTGTAGGAACATTAGGTTAGGAAATATAATGAGTAACGTAATGAGTGGGAACCTAGTGTAAAGACATTCATGGTCAAGGTATTTAATTATTTATTATATATTAAACTAAGTTACCTAATAATCAACAAATAAAACGTACCTAACAAATATATTTAACTCTCACCAAAGAGATAATCCAAGTCGACTTTACGACGTCTTTAAGACTATGACTCTCTTTAATAGCGCAATTCGTCTCGTTACCTGAGCTAAGTAACAGTAGTTAACTTGTTATTTTATTGTAGAACAAATACTACTTGTAAGCGTAAGGGGAAGTTCGTTCTTTTATATTTTTTTGTTTAAGCTCATAAAGGAGGACCTTCGTGGCGCAGAGGCGCAACGTCTGCCTGTAACACGACGGTTACTGGGTTCGATTCCCAGTCGGGGAAGATGGATTTTTCTATTTCCATTTTCTTCGCTCTGGCATCTAAGGCAAAGCGCGGCGTTGAGTTCCACCACTCAACACGCAATGCCTCGAAAAACGGCGGAAAGCGGGGACGGAGTAAGCAGGGACTAAGTAACGGAGTGTCTTAATGCTAGGTTCGTATGGTTCCTGCAATTCCCTCTGCCTACCCTGCCTGATAAAGCGTGAAGCTAAAAAAAAAAAGCTCATAAAGGTTCGTACTTCAAAAAGGAATGATGGGGTGGATATCAAATTGAGGAGGACCGATGTGGCTTAGAGTCGTTGCTCCTGTCTGTAAATGCGACGGTTGGTGGGTTCGATTCCCACTTGACTAAGATGATTTTATCTTTGTCCGCTTATATCAGCTGTATTTCATTGATCTTAGAATTTAACGCGCGAGTAGAGTAGAGTTCAAGTAACTAGTAGAGTAGAGTTCAAGTAACAATATAAAATTTGTAACAAATTTTAATGTGACTTATTGTTTTCTTTATTTTTGTTTCCCACACTTTATCTTTATAGTGGTATATCCTAAAGAGCTTTATGTCACAATCGATAATACGTTGACTTACAAAAGTATATAACTAGATAAACATAAAGCTTGGTGCCATTTTGAGCATATAGCAGGTAGTACAAAGGAACTTTTGTTAAAAACACCCTGTTTCGAGTGGGAATTGAACCCACAACACGCTTACAGGCAGGCACTGTGCCTCTGCGCCATGACTGTTCTCTCTATAATTTAATTTTACTATGAAAGCTTGAGTTTATTTCAATATCGTGTCTCACCTCTCAATGTTTGACTCATTTCCTAGAAAACAGTTTCAGTCTCTCTATATTTGGAACGATAGCATTTCCTTGAAATATAGAAACAGATGAACGTTTCTTGTTAAAAAGTAAGCAGTGCTATTCGAATATAATAAAATTTTATATTTTAAATTATTTATATATTCATAATTTTCAACTTCTTTATACGCTATTTTATTATATATTTATGTTATAATACTAAGGGCAGTGTTGGATTCCTCTTCCTAAATATACAATGTCTCAAAAGTCGGAGCTCGTGTAAGTAAAGAATTTTTTTTTTCTTTTTTTTTTTCTATTTACAATCAGCCTTACAGCTATAATCAAATTTGCTCGACTTTTAAATAGTTTTGGAGATTAAGCACACCCACTGGTGTGTCAACGTATAATTAAAAATAGCTTCAGATAGAAGCTAGTCTGGACTTTTCCAAGCGAAATATGCTATGTTCATTATTCATGAGTTCTATTGCCAATTCATTTACATGAAGTTTTTGTCTCTGTTTGTACGCGTCACAAGATTTGAAAATCATAGGGCTAAAGAAAAGTAAATATATATATATATATATATATATATATATATATATATATATATATATATATATATATATATATATATATATATATATATATATATATATATATATATATATATATATATATATATATATATATATATATATATATATATATATATATATATATATATATATATATATATATATATATATATATATATATATATATATATATATATATATGTGTGTTAGATAATATAACGATATTGATCGATATCAGAATATAAATTTAACTAGCAATAACTGTACAGTCCAATCTCAGTGAGGTAAATTCATATTTTACCCTAGAATACTAAACTGTTCTACAAATTCCACTTAATAAAAGTTACGGCAAAGAAATAATACTGAAATAAGTAAAAGAACCCAAATTTTAATATTTCTTATTATCGTAACATTTTTGGATGTAGACATTGTCGATGACTACGTCTACGTATAAGCCTGACATTTTAGGCAAAACTTTTCGTCATATTTTTCACTTTAGGACTTGGAAGGACAAAAGACACGTGTTTTTTATTCCGTGGTTTAATGTTATTTCCTTCTTCACACCACAAACTGATTCTCTCCCACGCTCCTCATTAATATTGTTTATTACAAAACAAAATTGTGTTACGAAGTTACGTTGAGATGAGGAGCTTCTTCCAGGCTTTTTTTTTTTGTATTTTTTACTTGTCGTCGTGGCGCAGAGGTGAAAGCGTCTGCCTGTAAACGCGACGGTTTGAGGGTTCGATTCCTACTCGGGAAAGATGGATTTTTCTATTTTCATTTTCTTCGCTCTGGCAACTAGGCAAAGCGAAGCGTTGAGTTCCGCCACTCAACACGCAATGCCTCGAAAAAGGCGGAAGGCGGGGACGGAGAAAGCAGGGACTAAGTAACGGAGTGTCTTAACACTAGGTTCGTATGGTATTGCAGTTCCCTCTGCCTACACTGCAATATGCGGGATAAAGCGTGAAGCTAAAAAAAAATATTATTAAGATACCTGCTTGTCTTGCTATGGCCTATTCGGTGGTTGTGTATTTAACCCATATTCATTTATAATATTTTTTTATTATTCATATTTTTAACTAACGGAATTGAGTTCGACGCTCAGATAATGTCTGGAATTCGGAGGAAAGCGTTGTTCTCCCTGTTGACCTTCTAAGGTCTGGAGCTAACAAAAATGTTACTTACTATATTAAAAAGTAACTCAGCAGTCATATTAAGAATGCAATTTGAATTTATAGATAAGATTTGAGCTCTTGTGTATCACGATAGTTAGTTTTTTTACTGATGGCTGCGTTGCGCTAGAACCTAGATTGAATATACTTCAATATGCAATAATTTTAATAAGATACACCATATTCTTTTTTTAAGTCTTCACTCCGTTCCTTAATCCATACTTTCTACGTTCCTGCTTTCCGCCCTTTTAGATGCATTACATGTTGAGTTGAGTGGCGGAACTCAACGCCGCGTTTTGCCTATTCCAGAGCCGACAAAATGGAAAAAAAAAGAAAAATCCATCTACCCTGAGTGGGAATCGAACCCACAAACCGTCACATTTCCATGTAGACGCTACACCTTTGCGCCAAGACAGTCGACTAATTATTGAATACAAGTTGAATATCTTCACGGTATTGACTCCGCTTTAATTTAAGCATTTGTTTAATAAATCGATAAAAAAATGAGGCGCTTGGACCTTTAAATTTTCACTAAATTGTAGAAATATCCCTTCACTGTGCCAAAATGCCCAAAAGAAAACTAAATAATAAACAATATTTTATATGCGAAGATACTGTAGTAACGTATTTTATTTGGTAATCTACTATATTTATTTACAATGGCTTATACATTCGCCGCAATAAACAATTCATTTTACGTAAATGTTTATATTGTAGGGTTAAAGTACTTCATTGTCTTGTTATCGTAACGAGCATTGAATTACTCGTATTCTACGTTTTTTCAACTTCCCTTCTAAAAGTACTGACGTATGCCTTGTCCATAGTTTTTCCTTGTTATTATAATTACCTATCAGTTTTATAAGCCATTGACAAGGGTAACATTTTAAAAAAATATATGAGTAGCTAATAATATGAGTAGTAAAGCCTTTTTTGCCTCGTCCACTGTCATTAACCTCTTCATACATACTATCCGAGGCCCTCATTATTTTTATCTAACCTTCCTCCGGTTTCTATAGGATAGCGTTTTTGAAAGTTACCACGCTCTCTCTTACCACTCGTTTTTCCTTCATATAACTTGGTTAACCTTCTTTTCATCACTCGTTCTCTCGACGTGCCAACCATCTGAGCACGTTATTCATCATTCTCACTGTAACATTCGCGCTGGTACTTACAATTCTTTTTCTGCAATACTCACGCTTCACTGCCGCATAACGACATGGGCACCAGAACTGCTTTATGTGCGGCCAAGCGTGCAGCTACACTGATGTTCTGCCATTTTTACAAAGCAGCTAAGGCAGGTGTTACCAAACCATTTCGTATCCCAGTAGGGCTAAGTTAAACGGAAGATACGAAACGGTTTGGTATATTGGTAATGGCTTCATTAATATATTTTGCATTTTGCCCATTCTTCATCTGTTTTAATGCTCTTTTTCAAGATTTAGAGTATTATTTTAACTCCCATATTTCAGAATGGAAACCAATGCCTGCAACTACCATTCTGACGATGCAACAAACACTGCATCATCGGCAAGCAATTCAACATTCAAGTGACACAGCTATCCAAATACAAATTGAACAACCAAGCTGACATGGCGCAACCTTATTCGACATCCGATTGAATGTGTAAATATAATAAAATTTTCTTATATAAGGATGTACAACCCATACAAATAATCTCAAGAAATTAGAATACGTACATTTAGATATATTATATATGTATGTGTTTGGTAACATCGTTTGAAATTACCAACTTTCACGTTTCACGTTTTGGATAATTTTGACTCACTTGTTACCCACTCAAGATGTTGAACTTCGATGTTCTCATATAATTTACATATTTATAAAGTTGAATCAAAGGTTATGTATACAAAAGCCACTATTACCTTAGATTACCATAGATAATCTTTAGAATAATTATTGAAATGAAATATAAAGATAAAAATCATAATTAATTAAATGATACAGGTTTCACATTGTATATATGTGTTACTCTGTGATAGCTTCAAAATTATTTTAAAAATGTAAATTAGTGTTAATCGTTGATATAGTCCAATTATATGATATAAAAATATATATAACAAATAATAATAAAATAATAAAATGTTTAATATTGTAGTTTACATGGCGAAAAGATCTAAAACAACTAAAAGTACAATTTAAAGAGAAAATTTATTTAGTTATTAGTAAGGTTTTAATTTGGTTATCTTAAGGTGTCAGTTGTTAGACACGCAATCAGCATATATCATACATATATCAAATTTAGGTGGTAACTTGAGCTCTGTTTGCATATATCAGAATAGATTTGACAATAATATACAATAATATATCATAAGTGACTGTATAATTGTGCATTTATATATCTATAAATAAATTTGTATTATCCCTGCTAATAAATTATAAATACAAAAGTTATTCTGTCTGTCTGTTATATTCACACGTTGAAACCGCTGAACCAATTTTGTTAAATTTTGGAATAGAAATAGATGTAGGCTACTTTTTATCCCGATCCCAATCTCGATATACAACTACTACTTGATCATGATCGGTAGTAGACATGTGAAATCATTCAACACTGTTGTTTATTATATTAATTCAAAAGATCAGTTTATTCCATGCATAAATACATGGGGATAGTTATAGTTACGATCATAGATAACTAGATAAGTCAGTCGTTGTTAATTGTACATTGTTAGACAATTGTTAGCAAAAACATTTTCGAAGACAATATTGCTTAAAAATCTCCAAAAACACTTGTTGTTACTGAAATGGCAATGGGCCGGCCACGTCTGCCGCAGAACCGATGGCGGCTGGAGCAGACGAGTCCTGGAGTGGAGACCGCGTCTTGGCAAACGTAGTGTAGGACGCCTTCCGGCCCGCTGGACCGACGACATACGCAGGGTTGCCGGAGCAGGCTGGATGAGGGTTGCGGAGGACCGGGATGTTTGGCGCAAACTTGGGGAGGCCTATGTCCAGCAGTGGACAGCGATTGGCTGACGACGACGACGACGACGACGACGACTTGTTATTATATTTTTCATTGCATTTACAACATTTGTCAACATATTTTTGAAAGTTATTGCTAAATTTTACAGCTCAACGTACTTTAGGTTTGATTTTTATACAAAGAATCCTAATTATTTGATTGCGTTGACTGACCGATTTAGACTTGGATATTTGATATTAATTTCCTTGATTCTTCCACGTGATTTAGAGAAAATGGATTTTTTATGAATTTGAAGAAAATCGAGACAATGGTCTGACAGACAAACAAACAAACAGAAAACAGAGTAAATCTTTAAAATATACGTTTTCTTCTCTTAAGTTAAAATTCATAAAAATAAATACATGTACACTATATTGAATAAAATTATTTGAATTTATATATTTAAATGTATGTCCAAAACTGTGTATTCCAAATGTTTTTTTAGCATCACGCTTTTTATCCCGCACATGGCGGAGTAGACGGATGGAAATAGAAAAACCCATATATACTTCTACTGGGAATCGAACCCAGAAACAGGCAAGCGTTGCACCACATTTCACCTAAAACTAACCACCTCCATACCACGAAATAGACTTCATTAATATTAGTTCTGTGAAATCTCTAGTCGCTTGCGCTTAGTGTATAATTAAACACTCGACATCATATGGGACAACAATTTGGCACGTCACATGTCATATTAATTAAATCCATTTTCATTAGTACAAATATGTTATTGAGTTATTACTTACTTATGAGCAACGTTATTGGAAGGAAATAAATATAGTTCTATATATGTTGTATGTTATTTTTTTTATTTATTATATGCTTTTTTATTTATTATATAATATTATAAACTAATCAAGCTTAATTCTTATTTTTAACGTTAAATGCAAAATTGTGCAATTTAGATAATTTTATGAATGTTTAAGTGTACTTGTCTGTGATTGATACTGTAGTAAGTGGTGCTAACGTAGTTCGAAGACGGCACTAGTAGATTCATTTTAAATTTAGTTTGGTAGTGGAAGGAGTAGAAAGAGGTTAGTGTTAATGCATTTTAAAGGAGCATTTTTAAGCCTACACTTGGGTCCCAGCTCCTAGGCACAGCTCTGAACTTCTTACCGCCACCCGCATGGTGAATCAGAAACGCTAATGCATGGAATGGATTGTTCAAGTGAAAATGAAGTTTCAAGTGTGAACGAATAATTTTCGTTTGTCTGCTATGACAGAATAGAGAGATATGCAGGTTTGAGTTCTGTCTCCCACCTTAAAATAATATAATATTTTCTTATTCACTAACAAGATTCGTTACATGGAAGTATAACTTTCAAAGTCATTTGTAATGACATGTACGCGAAAGGACGAAACAAGACTTAAATTTTATATATTTAAAAGTTAAAAAAAATGAAAAGTCATGTCGTGAAATAACCTCTATCGATAAATAAAAAAAGTAAAACAACAAAGGCGCGCACTAAAAAGTGTATAGTGGTGAAAGTATGGAGTGAAAAAATCTATGTATAAAAATGTTAAACGAATAAAACTATTTTTCTTTATTTGGTAACACGAAACAAAATATTTGATTCCTTATTATTAATATATACGTCCTTCGCAAAAACTTCTCAGACCCGTAGTATAATTAAAAATTATGTTTCTGAGCTAAAATTCTAGAACAATTTTTCTTATTTTTCTACCCAGTATGAAAAAATAATCATAATTGCATTTATATAATAAATATACTTAGCATATATTAATATAATTGCAAAAATGGATCTTTATATGTAACTACATATATATTTTTAAACATAACATATTCATATATAATCAAATTTTACATGTTAACAATATACATACAAACATAAAAAATCGACATCTTTTGATATGAAATATAAAATTTCAACTCAAATTTCTTAAAAAAAATGAAACAAAATATCATTATAATAAAAAGAACACACAGGAAACTCGATCCAGCCATAAATAATGGTACACTTCAAACGTAACGTTATCCCATGGCTATGCTATGGAGTTACAGCTCTTTATAGAGTTCGGTTATAAAACTGAAGTTAGAAGATAACGATGTCTTTTGCCCTTTGATGTCCGCTTGTTACAACTTTACTTGTTAGAAAAACTCTGTCACACGATAGTTTTGTTATGCTGCCATGTTCCACTGTAGATGTAGTGCTATACAAAGATTTCCTAGTGCGAGGAAATTAATTTAGTTTAATTTCTTATAATCTTGATAAATTCTGGTCTTAGACTTAATCAAAATTATAATAATATGCATTTACAGTTAGACGATTAGTTACAGCAATATTGCCTTAAACGTATATAACAATCAATTTTGAATAGTAAACTGACAAAATTACAATAAATAGAATTGAACTCCAAACAGTTCTCATACACATATAAGATATATTTCATACATATATTTTAACGTCAAACCCAAAGTCCAGCACGTATGATTTGAGCGAATCATTTTTATATTGTAGTATAAATCTTTTGGCCAATATTATTGGCTGACGACAAATCAAAGATACACAAATTAAAAGTAAAAAGTATACTTGACTTAGATACAGTCATTATATATTGCTAGAAATAATAAAAAATAAATTGCTCTGTAATTATCTCTATATCAAGAGACATCGATACAAATGTGGCACGGCTTAGATGTGTTTACTCGAGTTACATTAAAATTGAAATTCTAGAATTATCCTCCTTTTACTATTAGACAGGGTTATGAGTAATTTGACCACTTCTTGAAGAGGGTCTAGGTAAAATCCTAGATTACTGATATGGTTATATAAAATCCTAGGTAGAAATATCAACTTTTTTTTGAATTTGTTAATTCTCAAACTTAAAAATTA
Source organism: Dione vanillae (assembly GCA_037178615.1). NCBI lineage: Eukaryota > Metazoa > Arthropoda > Insecta > Lepidoptera > Nymphalidae > Dione > Dione vanillae. Next base: position 41,829 of record JAZFAU010000209.1, on the reverse strand, counting down.
TTTATTAGTATATAAGATTAATATTTTTCTGCCTGATAACAATCGCATGTCCAAGCAACTTTAAAATAAATAGAAAAGAAATTCTTTCAGTGCAAAGTAGAATTTTATTTATATTTCAGTGTACTACGAGCATTATTTGCTATCTGATATTGTTTACACAATGCTGTCTATAGATAACCATTATTCCATTTTATTGTAGAAAAGCTGTTGTTTATTTTGTAAAAAATTACAAATATATATTTTATTAAAATATCCCCGGATTTTAAAAATTATTGTAGTAATAGTATTTCTCCTCAAGTGACACTTTGTTCCACCTAACTTTGCCACATGTCACAAGACATTTTATTTCTTTGGTAGTAAAATAATCAACAGATAACCTAGAGAATATTTCAGACGATATAGAAATATTTTACTGCCATCGACGGTTTATCATAGGGTCGGATCAGATTAATTTAAATTTATACATTTTGTTTACGTCTCTTCTATGTTTTTTTTTATTTCTAATGGCAAAGATTTTAAATTCTGATCCTTTGACATTCAAGATGCTGATTACCATTATAGGTATGATAAATATTTCTAAATTTTTAACAAATTGTCATGTAAAGATTATTGACCAAGAGCTAAACTATGCCATCACCACTAGCTCAAAGGGGCCAGGCTCGAACCGGGTAATTACGACGCTCTCATAGAATACCGTCGTGAAATAGCAGCGTATCAATGCTGCTGGGTTGCGTCAGGTGAGTGTAAGTTCTGGAAGCCCATAAAAGGGGCCATGGCTATTTGGTTGGCAAAGCACACACATCCGCTCAAGTTGTGGATGTGGACCCTATGGGTGAGGATCCACTTTATATTATGTTGCCCTTTTGCTCGTTTGCCATCTTATACATAGAACGGTTATGGTTATGGTAACACATATTTTAGAACGATTCGAGCACAAGCATTAAACAATTTAATTTTGAACATTCATATGATGTTTTTTGTCTTCCATAATTTATCTAAAACACTTTAATATTTATTTGCTGTTTAGTTTTTATCTTGACTCAGGATAGTTAAAAAAAAGATTCAGTTGACACACAGATTTTCCCAAATTCGATTTGTGTTAACTTGGGTTAAGATATTGTGACGGAACTCACAAGACACTTTTTTTCTATCGTAGTAGAGAAATTATATAAGTAGTTTTGAATAAAATTTAAAGTTTATCTCATTATAATAAGAAATCAAACCGAACCAAGCCCAAAACCATCACTTTTAAACTCATTTGCTGATGGTCTCTATCAACTATGGTGGCCATAATTTATTGTAAGAATATAACTCCACTTTTATAAAGAAAGCTAAAAATTAGCTAAAACAAAAACTGTTTAATGCTAAGTAAGTCATCTAGATAAAATATTTTAAAATATAAAAATTCAGTATATACAAAACTAAATATACTATTCCAAATCAAGCAACACTGATATAAAACCTTTATAGCCTCTACAAAGTAAAAGGAAATAAAGTGAAATAAAAGCAACAATGAATTTACGTCTTAATAAGATAAAGACGCGGTAATCCGAATGATGGTTGTAAATTATAGGAAGGACTACTATAAATCAAGCGTGAAACCGCATTCCCTTTGTCCATGTAACTTTTTCCGAAATAAAGGACAATACAGCCTCAATCAGATGTTCCCGTAAAGCGGAAGTGCTGTGAGATATATATATATATATGTTTTTCTTTTTGCGTATATATTTATGGGTACTAAAGATAACTATTAAAGAAAGATACTACTTCCTTATACTTCAACATTATTTTAATTTTTCTTCTGCTGAATTTCAAGGCAATGTGTATAGAGTGATGGAACTTAAGCCGTAATTTTTCTTGTTACAAAACCCAAACCAAAATCGTCACGTTTAGTCAGCCACAGAACTGCTGCGCCACGACACAAGCTACAATATATAAAATGGCTTTAATGTGTAATAATTTCTCATTTTTACTTTATATTCTCCTTTGTGTGTTCTCTATTCAACGTGACACTGGCGAAGTGAATTGTGCTCAACTGGCACGCTCGAAGCGAATAAATAAAGAAAAAAAATAAGAAGAACAAGCTACAATAGATCCTCCTAAATACTCTTAACAGGCTATATCTTAAAAAAATACTGAACAAAATAAAATCTTACTATATATATGTTAGTTCTTAATATATATATATATATATATATATATATATATATATATATATATATATATATATATATATATATATATATATATATATATATATATATATATATATATATATATATATATATATATATATATATATATATATATATATATATATATATATATATATATATATATATATATATATATATATATATATATATATATATATATATATATATATATATATATATATATATATATATATATATATATATATATATATATATATATATATTATATATTATATATATGTGCTATACTATTCTACTCATTTTCATATGAACCCTGTTGTATTGAGACACAATAGTCCTGGCTCGGCAAGCGATGTCAAATATTTGTATTATTTTAAATATGCTCTTTCACATAAAATATATCCTTTGATTTTAGTTCTGCTGTCACTTGTATGGTTCGATCCACATTTACTTAATATATATATATATATTCTTTATTGCATAACAGTAACAATTAGAAATTCTACATATGAGAGGTAATGTTACATGGCGGGCTTCTCGCTAAAAGATTTCTTCCGCCCCCGTGAGTGATAAGTGCCAACAACGGGTCCAAACACAATGCAGCAATAGTATAGCAATCAGTTTAAAAATTTTATAAATAATACATACAACATACACATATAATGATACATACGTCCCTCACTATACTTATAAATATATACATAGATATATACAACATAATATATCCATATTTTACGTTAAAAATAATACTATAATAATACACAAACTAAAGAAGAACGATGGACTTGAGTCCTAGTCAACTATTTTCGATAGCGAGAAATGCTTTTTCAGTGATTTGAAAGATTTTAGTGAAGTACCTTCTGGATGTGAAACGGGAAGTTGGTTCCAATTAGATGCTGCGAATATACGGAAAAAGATGTAATATGCAAAATTTGGTGTTGCTTCTTCGGTATGCAAGTGTCGGGTATGACACAAGAACGCCTTAGAGCGTGAGGGAGGAGGAAGCACAGTGAATCGGAAGCGTAGATAAGAAGAGTTTGTGGAAATTGAGATCTAATAGGAAAGCGTAAGGATGTTGCATACACGGCGAAGCGGTGGGAGCCAATTGAGTTTGAGCACGATTCATAACATGATCATACTTGTACGTTTAGACCAAAAATGAAACGAATGGCTAGGTTTGTATCGCTCTAACTTATTTAGCAGCTCCTCGGGCACATCTAGATAGCAAACACGGCATATCTAGTATCGAAGCATAGACATTGCGCTAAGCAAGAATTTTGGGTTGTTTGGAGGTGAGTAAGTATTGGAGGCGCCTTAAGAAGAATGAAAGATAAATGCATGCGCTGCTAATTTCGTTATAGCCGGCGACCCAAGACTATGTTGCTGTCAATTATAAGCCTAAGTTCTTAACCTTGTCGAATAGGGAATTGTTACTCCCGATATTGTAGTGAGGATAGCGTCCCAAATTTATTTTATGTCTTATCTATTGGCTGCCTATTATTCTAGTTTAGATTTTTGGGGGTTAATAGTAGACCGAATGAAATTAGCCCTGTTTTTCAATAGCAGTTACTCTAAATTTAATGCTCAACGCTCGTCAGTTCATTTTAAACTACCATTACGGTAGTTGTAGTAATCATCTGCATACAGTGGTAGGGAGAACAGATATGACTTTTGATATTATTTTATAATACAGAGAAAGAAGTTTAGAAAAGTACGCCGCCTTGTGGCACGCCAGCTGGGACTCAAGCCAAGATGGATGGTATCATTTTGCTTTACACATTGCGAGCGGCCGAAGAGATATGAGCGAACAGCTCGATAGCGCTGACGAAATATTAACTGCTCGACGATTTCCAAGAAGTATGTCAAGTCAACAGAGGTACAAGCACTGCTAAAATCCACCAGCAGTACCATAATATGAGCTTAGTTTGTCCCTTCAACACTCGATATCCTCTGGAATATTCAGCAGTGCTCCAACTGTCTGTGTAAAGGACGAAATCCGATTGAAGAGGAACAGTAGATTTGTTTGACAGAGATAGGATTAAAGTTGGGTATTAGCTAAGGATTCAAGGAACCTTTTGAAAAAACAGGCTGAAGATATTGGAACATAATGAGAGGCATCGGAAGGATTAGAAGTTTTTAGGGACTGGAATGACAAAGGCATTCTTCCCCTCTGTGAAGGAAAACATTACAAGACAGTGAGATAATTAACAATGGGTGGGTGAGCACCGGGCAATGGTCCCCACACGGGAAGAATCATGTCCAGGCTGGATTGTCACTTCCGAATGCTTTAGTGTATATGGAGCGAACACACTTCTTTGACATCATCCTCTGAGTCCATTGCTAAAGAGAGGACTGGATCATGGTAGTCAATTTCAGAGGAGCATTGCAGTGTTTAGTTTTAATAGGGTCTATAATAATACTGGAGTGTAAAAAGGAATTAAGGTATGAAGATTCCACTGAAACACGACAAGTTACAGTGGTTTTATACCTACACCATGTCTCCAAGATCTCCATACTTGGATTGACAAAGGTCTGAATGGTATTGTGTAAGTAGCGACGTTGGCATCCCTACCATTCTGTTACAGATTTTTTCGCACTTTTTATATGAACTAAGAGTTGTCTGGGGGTGGACATTTTTTGTACTTAACCTTAGCTCTGTCCGTTTGCAGTGTGTTCTTAAATAATTTGTGTCAACCCAGGGTGGCAGGTGCATGCTTCATACGAACCAGGTCTGATAGGGGATGAATATTCGTACATATTAATCAGTTTCAGTAGTCAAAGATTCTGCCAGTGTCATGCTGCGTTGTGACTTATTGCTGACCAGTCGAGTTCCCTCAAATCCTCTCTCAAAGCGTTCAAGATCCATATGCTTGCATGTGCGCTGAAAAAATATTTTGCCTCAACCCTTGGGAGGGCGTACTTTGATAAGAAAGATAATGAGGTCAGAAGGCGAAAGGGGCGGTCCATTTGAGCCATGATAATAACGAGATAGGTTAGAAGACGGAAATAAGATCAATAAGAGAAAGCCCTACAGTTTGGGGAAGTAATGTGTAGGGGAGACATAGGAAGCAGGGATAAGTATATGCTTTATATAGTTCTGTAAGTAAATGACTTCTTTATTGTTTTTTAAAAGCAAGTTGTTTACATCACCCATGCCAAACTATATGATCATATTGATTCCGAGTTCTCAAGAATCCGTCTAGAGTGCCAAAGTAAGTTTATCTGGTCACTAGGCGAGTAAAACCCCGAAAGTACTTTTGTTGTGACGTAGTGACACCTAAAAACAAGTATTCCAGTTGAACCATCTGTTGCGAGGAGGAGTAAGTAGACAACACAAGCGGGGATGTGTCACGAAGTGATATACTAACGCCGCACCACCCCGCTCCGTGCGGTCAGTCGGATCACTGATAGCCTGGTAGGTGAATAGGAGCAGATGAAGGGAAAAAAGGGGCTTTAAGCCAGTCTCGGATATCATTAATGCAAATCTACTTTGCCGGAATAAAAGATGGGAGAAGATCGTATATGGCAGGAATGCTCTGCGCGTTTATATTGCAACAAGGAAAAGAGAGGAGTACCGTATTATAAAAATATTTGCAGGTTTGTCAGCAAGCGATGCAGTCTCTGTAAAAAGAGAATTATTTCTGTCTGCACTATCGTAATTGCTAGACGAGAACGAAAATATTCAATCATCAATATTCATATGATATTTTAAGAATAAATAATTAAACAAATATATAAAAAATATTAAAAGAATATTTAAATAAAGATAGAATATACATATATAAGGCTTACCTAATAAAACAATGTATATTAAATTGGCAAATAATAATCACGGTCACAGGTTGACTACCAAGAAACATTAACGCATTTAACGTTTATAAAAAAAAAATATTAATGTTTAAACAAAACAACTAATAAAATAAATAATAACTAATGTTGTCAGAACGCATTTCTACAAAAGTAAATCAATTATCTGTTGATATATTAGCTACGACAAAATGACACATTCATATGTGTTATGTTATTAGAACAAAAAATAGTTACTTAGTTAACTAAAAAGTTTTGTTCAAAAATAAACTGAAATATAGCAAATTGGCAAACAATAATAATAAAATGTAAAACTCGTACTAAACATGTTACACCAATATAAACGTCTACTGAGTTGACCTCGGAGCTGGATGTTTTTTTCCGTTAATTTTTGCAGTTCAAACATAGAGGAGATTTTGACCTTAGATGACCAGTGATATAATAATCGGTGCCATCGCTGACCAAACATGTCCGTATCCCGAAGTGCTTACGGGGCTGCAGGAAGACTTCTTGGCGCGTCCCTTGGTTAAAATTCTGTCAACGTTATTTCGAGAGGCCTTTTTGAATAAGTTTAGTTAGACTTCCAACCCGAGAACGTCATGAGACGGAAAATCTAACATAATAGCTGGCATAGTTCTTTTGTGTACCATAGTCGTATGGGCATGACTCGATAGATGTGACCTTACTGCGTTCAGACAGCTTCATATTTCGTGCTAGCCCATTCATATCTTATGCAATACAACGTTCTCATCCTTGTCTTCCTTAATACCGTGAAACAGCAGGCAACTTTTTCTCTCCTAATTAGTCCTCCAGCGGTCCATTCCTTGTACCAGAAGTTCACTTTGAGACTTTTAACAACGCCGGTGACTTCCCACAAATGACTTAAATGTTAAAAATTCAGCACCACAGCCTTGATGTGGCAGTTGGGACGCTGGACAGGTGAGATAGATTTTTTTCCAATTCACCCATACGTTTAGGAGAACATTGAGATAATTCGTTTCATATGCTTTTTACAGCTCTCCAACAGTTGTTTCCATTGTTGTGTAAATTGTATCAAATTGTATAAGATAGTTCGTTATAGTCGCTTACGCACAGGTCATTTACGATTTTAACACCTATGTTTATATATATTTATTTCAATAACAAAAAACGTGGAGCTGTAAAAACCGTCTCTGCCCCCTCGTGGTCTACCCCGCGAAAACCCATTACCATGTTGCAAAAAATTGTTAGTAAAAACCAATTGGTCATATACCCACGTTAAACACTAAAAGCTTATATTCAACAGCTATATATGATTTAATCTCAGCCAAAATTATTTAGTGATTTTTCTCATTAATTAGCGGAAACGGAAGTTATTTGGTGGCTTATTTGAAAATATTACAACATATACATATGTTGTATAATGTATGGCTATTTATGATAACATATTGAATTTTGTAACATATATTTAAGTGAACGTAATATCAGGTTCAAATACAGATATGAAAAAACATATTTTGTAATGAATAAGAAATAATTAAGTTCCTCCTTTTAACTGTATCCAATTTATTTGTTCCTCTTTAACATGGAAATATAAAAGCGTTAGATATATTGAGTAAAAAGTTCCATCTATTGGTTTTTCAACTTCACGCTTTTACGAATAAACGTATATCCGTTTTTCAATTAGTTGAAATAAAAATTGCTTCACTCTCGATAGGTACTTCGCTAGTCTACTGGAACATGTATAGAACTGACTTATATTATTACTATGACATTTACTTTGTATGTTTTTGATCTATTAAGTATTTTATTGATAATATTTTTTTAGTTAAAATAAATAACATTTGATAAAAATAACACTGGCTAATAAATACTGGCTTTAAACAGGTTTTCATTAAAAGCTAATTAAACAAAAATTAGAATTATGTATATGACACATATTAAGTACCCGATTTGAATTTGGATAACCAGAGAAAACGAACTCTTTATTGAAAGTGGAAATATATTATAAAAAAAAATATCCTTTTAGTTTGCTAGGCGTCTATTTAAATTTAAAAACTTACATAAATCATATTTTAGTGCAATCCCGTCCTTTTGGCTTGGGGCGAGTGGTATAATAAAACTGCAAGGGGTCAATTTCGTCAGCTGAATTTTAACAAAAAAATATTTCCGAGGGTCTTCATAACAACGATAGAAACCAAAAAGTATAATATTTTACGCAAAAACTACTGTACGAACATTAATGCAAGTTTAGTGATACTCAAAGAGAGGATGAAACCCATAAGCATGAACTGACTGTATTTCAAATGTAATTCTATATATAAAATATAGTATATTATATTAAAACATATATAAGTTTCGACCTTATATTCTAAATTCCTAAAATTGTCAACTTTGTAGAATATAAGAAAAGCCTCAGGCTATACAAGTAACACCTCGTTTCGTCCCCTTGACCATTCTGAAGGGAAGTTTTTAAGTACGGTCCGATGTGATAAATGTACCCCTTTATTCGAGTCACCTATCAAGCTACCTTCGATTTTTTGTTTTCTATATTGTTACTGAAAAAAGCAATTTTCAGGATCATATAGCGTTTAGAACGTTTCTGGATGGGATATTGAATATAAATTTATAGCACTCATTCGTTTGTGTTATTCACAAAAATGATAGGCTTACTGTATAAAGCCTTATTTAAGAAACTTTTTTAAAAAGGAAATATTTTATCTCTCTAATGTTAGGGAAAAATTAATATCAAGCTCTAAGATTCTGCCGCGTTGTTATTTTTCTTTTCCAAAATAATGTTATGTAATTTTATTAATACAATCAACTGTTATAATATTTATTTTTATTTACTTTTTGTTGTAACAGTAAAATTATTTTCCATATTCATTTGTACACTATTTTAGATTAAAAAAATATTTATCATATTTTTACGTAGCGGGGACGGAGAAAGCAGGGACTAAGCAACGGAGTGTCTTGACACTAGGTTCCCAAGAGTCCTGCAGTTCCCTCTGCCTACCCTGCCATGTGCGGGATAAAGCGTGAAGCCTAAAAAAAATTAATAAAAAGAATAATATTTTTACGTACAAAATATTTTAATTTTTTTTCTTTATTCTCATATAAGTAAAATCTCCATAACTATTTCTTATGCTCGTAAATAATATAACATTACAAAATTTGACATTATCTATATAGCATATTATAAATATTAAATATCTACATTGTAATTTAAAAATTATGTAAATTATATATAATGATAAGTAACCTTTCAAATAAGACTAAGTTTCTTCTCTGAGAACACAAATCAATCAAGTACTTGAAGAAGGATAACAGGAAAAGTCAAGATGACAAGGGGCAAGATGGAAGAAGAATGTACGAATTGATCCAGTTACAATTAACGACTGTACCGCGAATTTCAAGCACGATACATAAAAAAATAAAAATAATGAAATTAATTGATCCAACCAACCGCTGTCAAATGCTCAGCTTGGCATTTTATTACTGGTGTAAAGCACAGGCGACGGACGCGTATTTGCATAATAGCCAATCAGCTCGCGATTTTCTCCAAGCGACGATATTGTCATGTTTGACGCCTATATTATATAAGGGTAATATAATCCATTAGTCTTAATTTTTAATATTTGTTTTTCAGGTATTTAGTGAAATTTTCTACAAAGACTTTCAAAACGTTTTGAGTCTTTATAAATTGAAAAAAGAGTTAACAATATTACTTGTTTATATGAATATAATTTATAAAAGTATAGTTAGATAATTGTTGAAAAAGAAAATTTTTTAGTTGCAAGACATAAAAATACAGGCCAAGTTTAAGCACTATTAAAATAATATGTATTTATGTTAAAAAAAGCTTAAATTTGAGTTAGGCATAGCTGCGACAAAAAGCTTGCTACAAGCTTTTCCACTATTTTCGGTGCATGTCCAAAGATGCCATCTTGTTTATTCCCCGATCTCTTACACCTTGCATGCTGTCTATTACTACGTATATGACATTTTAAATTTTTATTTATATCTTCGTGTAAGCTCTTAATTTCCTATTTAAAGTAAGCAACATGATAATAGTTTAAAACATCCGCGTGCGACGTGTCAGCTTACGCCGCCTAACGTTTTATCTGAAACTTTAAGAAAGGAGTATGATAATAAATCGCCAAGTTTCTCCGCTACTTGGCAGTCGTGTGTCGTGACTATAGCTTTTCTGGATATACTAGCAATACTTTTACTTATAGAATAAAAGTGTTGTTTCAAGTTGACTCACGCTATTTCCTGCATATAGCAGGACAAAGTATTTAGAAGAAATTTTATTTTAAAACTCTCCATTCCCCACTTTATATTGAATATGTTAGACATATGAGGTAACGCACAACCGCAAAAATAATCATTTACACAAGTGAAAATCGAACTTAGAAAACATTTTCATGGAAACATATTAATATTGTCTTTTTTAATTATTCCAACAATAGCTGAGCTCAAGACAAAATGCCACCTTACTAATATTATACATTCTCCGTCGAATTTAGAATATCTTGGAATGTGTTATCAGATTTCTAGCCTATTTCTATTCCTACCATATCCCTAGTCATAGCCTGTAGCACATATTTCATAAACCTTATAAATACTTTGATTAATTAATTTTAAAGCATGTTGTTTTTTTCTTTTAGATTTAACCAAGCCGAAGACAATTCAGTCAGTTATTGTAAGATAACTACAGGAAAGCCTTTTACGACTTACATTATAAAGAAATTTGATATAAATTTTGTTTTTTTTTTTAAAATAATAATAGGCCAGTCGTATAACAGTGGCACAGCGTCTTTCTGTAAATGCAACGGTTGTTGGGTTCAAATTTTCCACATTCCAAATTTTCATCTCTTTTGGACTCACGAAATGCAATGTCTCGACAAGTGATAAGAGAAGGGGTGTTTTAACACAGATTCCTCTGCCTACTCTGCTACAGCTGTGAAATTAAAGTTGAAAATTACAATTAATTCATCTAGATCTTTTACATCCCTCAGCTGCCTTGTCCTACCTTATGACTTAGCAGCGGCATAAATTAAGGCGACGAACATTATATAGCAATATTAGAACAACGATGTTTTATTACCAAACTTTGTAAGTTTGAGACGTGCGTCGCGTGCTTTCGTACTAGTTTAGTCTTTGGTATTTAAACATTTTAGTTATATGCGATCTGAATGCATTTATGTAGATTAGTTTGAGCTTATGTTGTAAGTAAACTATTCGCAAGGAAGCCTTATTAATGAGGGACCGTATTGTTGGCGTAAAGTAGGTTCGATTCCCACTTGGGGAGGATGAAATATTTCATTTTTATTTTCTTCGCTCTGATTTACTAACTAGCTAGGCAAGCGCAGCGTTAAATTCCATCACTCAACACACGATACCTTGAAAAGGTGGAAAGCGGGAAAAAGAGTGTCGTAACACTAGATCTCAAGGTCTCTGCCATTCTCTCTGCCTGCCGTGTCTAGCGGGATAAAGCGTGAAACAAAAAATATACTAAATCTTTATAATAGAAATCATCAACTTGATAAATTTGAAAACTAAAATCTAATTTCACGACACTATAAAACATTTGATTTTCAAAAGTTTGTAAAGAAAACTTTAACATCAAGCATTATCTTTATACTGCATAATTATAGAGACAAACTGTGGTTAAACACTCTTTTCTTGTATATTGTCATAGTTATATACTGGATATTATTAATATTTTATTATGAATAATTATCCAGTGTTGGAATTCAACGCCATATATTTTAACACCAGATAATTATAAATATTAACAAAATTAAATGTAAAATCTTTTGAGACGGTCGTGGCACATCTACTCAGTGTGTTATTATAAGCACAACGATGTGGATTCAATTCCCACTCTGTAATTAACAAAGGAATGAAATATTTTCAACTATTTCTTCTATTTATACGTTAAAGCGTACTATGTAACCATATAACCACCATATAACACAAAAAGCTTAGAAAATTTGGCAAAAAGGTACGATTGTACCTGTTGTAAGGTACATTGTCCTAACCTAGCTTGCTCAATGTGGATTTAAGCAATATTCTTCTTATTATTTGTGGCATTTCGAGTGTGCCAGTTGAGTCAAATTCACATCACCAATATCACGTTGAATTAAGAACACGCAAAGAAGAATGTACGGTAAAAAGGAGAAAACATTACACAAAAAAAGAATGCATGTATAAAAAAGATCCATTTTAAAACCGTGAGGGTTTTAGGCTATAACAAAAACAACATAAACTATATATTTACAAAACTATTCCCTAAATTCGCAATTAAATTACCAACAATAATAATCAACACAATTGATTATGCTCGTATACATTCACGAAATCCAAGCAATCTTTCAACGCAACCAAAATAAACACAAACTTTCATTATAATAAAAGCTTATTAAACAATCCAGATATGGAAACGTGCTCAGGTGTAACTATATTCCCGAAACCATTAAATGTACTGTAATTATCTGAGTAGGCCAATTAATTTGATTGAAGGCCAACTGAACTGCCCTGGATAATGTCTACACTGGACAGGACTGTTTAAAGAATTATTTCAAATATTTGACTATTGATTAAGAGGATTGGAGAATTCAATTAGCTACATTATATACAATAATGTATTTTTTATTAAAACAAGTTGGCTAAAAGTGCTAGTTAAAATAATAACTTTAAAAATTCACAGCACTTCACAACATTCCTTTAAGTAATGACAACAATTTATTAAACATTGCGAAGCTTTGTCGAACACTTTCGTTTGAATTAGCAAAACTACTAAGAAATTTAAAATAAAAAAAAACTAATAAAAAATATCGTCGTTGGAATTTAGATATAAGCGACTACTTTAATATAAATACAAGTTAATTTGCAGATGGTAAAAATTTAGTTACTTTAAGCGAGTCCAATAGCTTAGCTGAGCTTCATTGTTTTTGTACTTTTTGTTGTTTCTTTCTTAGAACTCAGTCTATATATGAGCAAGCTGTATATTATCTTACTTTTTACTTAAAATAATTTAAATTTATTTAATAATTTCCTGTAAATGAAGTAAAGATCGACCTGTACTCTTATAAACATGTGCATACACATATTATCCTTGCATTTTACAATCAGTTCCCCCTATCTCGTTACGCATTTATTCCGTATTGTATGGCACCATACGAAGGGTCTGTTTAATTACACGCTATAACTTATCTAGCTGATTAATTAAATTGTTCAGTAATATCTGTGTCTAGAGGGCTTTCGATATCTGTGTATAGAGGGGAGTGAATAATTGTAAATTTCCCCTTTTGTTTCAGCAAACTAAAAAACAGCTGTAAGGTGCATCCTGCATATAAAAAGGTTGCTTTGTTTCCCATGTAGTAGAAATTGAACCCACAATATTTAGTTTAATTTAGATCATTCCCCCATTATTTATATATATTGAATCTAAAATCGTGTAGTGTGTGTCAGATTTTGTTTCTGACTAACCGTTGATTTTGAGCTCGGTAGTAGTGACCTACTAAAGAAAATGTTTTTTACCTATTTCCCTGGCCTTTGAATTGGGTAAGCCAAATTTTGGGTTTGGTTAGCAAGCACATAGTGTGAGATGTCAAATGCAAAGTGGGACAGAGTATATAATATATATATATATATATATATATATATATATATATATATATATATATATATATATATATATATATATATATATATATATATATATATATATATATATATATATATATATATATATATATATATATATATATATATATATATATATATATATATATATATATATATATATATATATATATATATATATATATATATATATATATATATATATATATATATATATATATATATATATATATATATATATATATATATATATATATATATATATATCTTTACACTGTCTGAATTCGAGGCATTGGTTATCTAGTGGCATACACTACACAGTATTGCGGTACCTTAGTTAAATGACTTAACAATCAGATGCTCGTTAATTTCTATTTGTGCTAAAAAACCTATATGATACCATGTTGTAAATTCGTCATCCTAGACCTATCATGACCAAAATCTTATATAAATCTATACGGTTCCAATATAACAAGTAATGACCTGTTTAATAAATTAAGTTTCTATATTTTACTTTCAATATATTGCTTATATATAATTACTTGAGTTTCTCAATAATTTAGTTCAATTCTTTTCAGTTACTATCAAATTACACTGTCCCTAACCATGTCGTCGCTGCTTGTAATTAAAGCAACATTAAGTTGTAAGAGATGTTTGTCATGTCAGAATAAGTGTATGTTTTTTTTAGCTTCACGCTTTATCCTGCACATGGCAGGCTATGCAGAGGGAACTGCAGCAACCGTGGAACCTAGTGTTAAGACACTCCGTAGCTTAGTCCCTGTTTTCTCCGTCCCCGCTTTCTGCCTTTAACTTATCTAGCTGATTAATTAAATTGTTCAGTAATATCTGTGTCTAGAGGGCTTTCGATATCTGTGTATAGAGGGGAGTGAATAATTGTAAATTTCCCCTTTTGTTTCAGCAAACTAAAAAACAGCTGTAAGGTGCATCCTGCATATAAAAAGGTTGCTTTGTTTCCCATGTAGTAGAAATTGAACCCACAATATTTAGTTTAATTTAGATCATTCCCCCATTATTTATATATATTGAATCTAAAATCGTGTAGTGTGTGTCAGATTTTGTTTCTGACTAACCGTTGATTTTGAGCTCGGTAGTAGTGACCTACTAAAGAAAATGTTTTTTACCTATTTCCCTGGCCTTTGAATTGGGTAAGCCAAATTTTGGGTTTGGTTAGCAAGCACATAGTGTGAGATGTCAAATGCAAAGTGGGACAGAGTATAATATATATATATATATATATATATATATATATATATATATATATATATATATATATATATATATATATATATATATATATATATATATATATATATATATATATATATATATATATATATATATATATATATATATATATATATATATATATATATATATATATATATATATATATATATATATATATATATATATATATATATATATATATATATATATATATATATATATATATATATATATATATATATATATATATATATATATATATATATATATATATATATATATATATATATATATATATATATATATATATATATATATATATATATATATATATATATATATATATATATATATATATATATATATATATATATATATATATATATATATATATATATATCTTTTACACTGTCTGAATTCGAGGCATTGGTTATCTAGTGGCATACACTACACAGTATTGCGGTACCTTAGTTAAATGACTTAACAATCAGATGCTCGTTAATTTCTATTTGTGCTAAAAAACCTATATGATACCATGTTGTAAATTCGTCATCCTAGACCTATCATGACCAAAATCTTATATAAATCTCTTCCGATCTAATATAACAAGTAATGACCTGTTTAATAAATTAAGTTTCTATATTTTACTTTCAATATATTGCTTATATATAATTACTTGAGTTTCTCAATAATTTAGTTCAATTCTTTTCAGTTACTATCAAATTACACTGTCCCTAACCATGTCGTCGCTGCTTGTAATTAAAGCAACATTAAGTTGTAATAGATGTTTGTCATGTCAGAATAAGTGTATGTTTTTTTTAGCTTCACGCTTTATCCTGCACATGGCAGGCTATGCAGAGGGAACTGCAGCAACCGTGGAACCTAGTGTTAAGACACTCCGTAGCTTAGTCCCTGTTTTCTCCGTCCCCGCTTTCTGCCTTTTTCGAGGCATTGCGTGTTGAGTGGCGAAACTTAACGCCGCACTTTGCCTATTTTGCAAAGCGAAGAAAACGAAAATAGAAAAATCCATCTTTCTCGTGTCGAAATTGAACCTTGAGGGTTTGCAGGCAGACGCTTACGCCTCTGTGCCACTACGGTGTGTGTTTTACAAAACAAGCTAATAAATAAATATATAAATAAACATATATTATAACAAAACCATACGTTAAAAGCAAATCTCATATTTTTGTGACAAAAAACAAAATACAATTAAAATCGTAAAACAATAAAGGGCACAGGTGCATCAGATGGAAATCAATTAATACCGTCGGATGGAGGTTCCGAGTAATTTGCGTTACGCCGGCTTATTAGGCTTGCGATGTTGGACACAGAGCCTCTATTTACTAACCAATCATTTTGGTCTCAGCTGCAATGTAATCAGCGTTTAGGTACAATTGTTTAATAGAAAGGTACTATTTGGAAATATGTGTGGAAATTCTTTCATTATTACTTGATCACTCGAAACTGTAGTAAGAATAGATTTGTGTTATAAAACATATTTTTAGAAAACTTAAATTATTAAATGAAAATCAGACGGCAAAATTCATAAAGCGATCGATGCGTTTTAATTAATATTCTTTCTTGTTTTTTTAGGATTTCCCGAAAACATAATTATGTTACCTTTAATATGAAAAACATATATCATATTTCGTAGAACTATATTATTTTTCTATCATTACGCATATTAAGATAAGGTTTCTTGAAATTTCACCGGTTCTTAAAACACTATCTTAAAGAAAGAAACAAAACTCTCTAAAAGAAAAAAAACGAATCTCTTACAGGATGGACAGCAAGTCCATCTCCCTGTGTTTCTGTCAGTCTGTCAAGATCATTTTTTCTAATCATGTGATCAAGCTGATAATTGACCGTGGACTTAGAATTATGAAATTTAGAATAAGGTAGTAAGGTAAAACTTATTTTTAAAACAAAGGATAAGATTTACAAAATAGAAATTCGTAGATATATCCCAAATAAAATCCTTATAAATTTATACTGTAGTCCATTTTATACAAAATGAGCGCTCATCTTTTCACTCTATTTTACGACTGTAAATTTAAGTTTCTCAACTCTTTAGTTGCATTTCCTTGACGTAGACTTATGTAATTTGACAAAAACTGAGAAATTAAGTAAAAATAGGAAAAATGTCATCATTGATAACTTATAACTTTAACGTAGAAATATATCATAATCAATCCATATTTGTATTTTATTCTAAATAAGTGGATACAGTTGCAAATTTAAGTTTGCTAACTTTTGTAAAGAGAAGAAACTGCTTAGCATTCCATGGATTCACCGTGCGGGTGCCGGGCCCATCGCGTTGTAGGAAGAGGAGCTCCGATCAGCGCTTGGGACTTGCGACCCAAGTGTAGGTTACTTACTACAAGGTAGGTTAGTTGTGTTCCTCAGCGGATTATGTAAAATTATGAAATATTTATGTTTATGTATCTTCTAAATTTGAACCTACGATATACAACTAAGAATTCTATGCTTTGTAATCCAAATGCTAAATTATGACCAAATAAATTTATTAGTCTAGTCTACATGAACTTGTACAAATGCACCAGTTAACGTCAGCCAGGTAGATATGGTAGGACATAGTAAGGCAAAGACCACAATCACTCTGCCTAGAGTATTAATTTATTCATTAATTTTGACAATATCACGTTGTATGAAGGAGATATGATTTTTTTACAAAGGGAAACGTTTTTGGCTAAAAAGCTACACGAAAAACAATATAAGAAAAACTAAATCTGCCGTCACATATTGGAAGCCGCACTTTCACGATATATCTGTATGTGCTGTGCCATAGAGATACTAAATAGATTATATGATTGGAATAATTATTTATTCATTGACGTATTAGTTTCGTACTAATTAGGTAAAATTTCATCGTATCTAATGCTTATTTAAATAAATTATGTATGAATGTACGTACATACATATCTATGTACATAACGTAATGTTATAATGGGATGAGAGTTTTCTTTTTATGCATAAAATTTAAATATCTAAGGAAATTATATTCTGGGTTCGATTCCCTGTCGTGGAAGATAAATTTTTCTATTTCCATTTTCTTCGCTCTGGCGACTAGGCAAAGCGCGGCGTTGAGTTCCGCCACTCAACACACAATGCCTCGAAAAAGGCGGAAAGCGGGAACGGAGAAAGCAGGGACTAAGCAACGGAGTGTCTTGACACTAGGTTTCTATGGTTCCTGTAGTTCCCTCTGCTTATCCTGCCATGTGTGCCTACACAAAAGCCTGCCTACACAAAAATCTTGATAATATGTCTTTTACATCTTTTTAAAATTGGGCTATGAAGAATTATTTCTTATTATATATTTAATTATACGTAATACTATTTCACTATATACTTCATATAGAAGATAAGTAAAGAAGTTAATATAGTAGATGGGTAGATAATATATATGTATAATAATCAAACAAAAAATGAGTGGATACGACCACTAATTTAAGTTTGTCAATTCTTATAAGAAATATTTTCCTCAGCGGAGTAATTACACTTGTGTGGTCACAATTTGGAGTACTATTTGCATTTGACCGATAACTATTTATTTACAACACCACAAACATACATACATATATCGATTAATAAATACACTACTAAGATCTTTGATTTTCACTACTTTTATACATTTTACATTTTCGACCATTTTACAGTGTTAATATACGCGAATAATCCGTCTGAATAGTTTTATTTAAAATACACTACTCTCTTTCACATCGCAGTGGGACAAAATTGTAAATTCACTTCTCAATATTTCATTAAAAAATTATAATTAATTGGCTTAAGAATTATTGTACTCATATCAACGTTCAATTTCGATAAGCTTCTTAAAATTTAAACCCTCGAACTACTTAATGAAGCATAATATTTTTAACGTGACTTGTAGTAAATTTCCAGCGTCATTCGCTGTATTAAAATTCATCGTGAATATCATCGTGTCCATCGAAGTGGTTTCACAATCATTTCTATTCAATTTTATGATTTTTCATTGGACGCCCTGAATTTAAAGTGGTAACAAATACCGTAATAAGCTCCAGAAATTTCCAGTAAGTGTAAAAACCGAGTGAAATGTTTCAATTTTAAATTTATTCATATTTAAATAAAATAGTATGCCCAGTGCAAATGGAAATTATACACAAGTAAGTCGATTAAATGATCGATAATTAATTTCTAAGACGTACTTCAAAAACGACACTTGTAGTATCTATTCAAAAGGGTAATGTAGACAGTAGACAGGGAAGTTCAAACAGTTAATGTGAAAGCAGCTCTTATCTAAGTCTAGGCTAGTAGACCTGAGAATCCAGAAACCAGATCTAAGACAACACTATCTTCTTACAAAAAAGACGCATCCGCTTATATAATGAAATTAAATAACGTTTTCTTTTAAATACATTACAACTGATTAGGATATAAAAGGAATAATCGTTTTAAATCGATTGTGCATGTATGCTCAAATGAAAATATAGATAACATTTGTACATAGCATTGCTACTTACAACACGTTAACAAAACCTATTAGTTTATGCTAAGTAGCTCATTAGAGCTTGTGTTCGAAATGAGAATGCCAATAGTTGGTTAGAGGGTTTATGTGCTAAATGGTTCGAAATAACCGTTTTGTGTGTTGTACTCACATAAAATCTATAATAGAGTGTACGCGTTTGATTTCAACAGAGCAATGCATAAATTTAACTCGTAAATATTTAATTATAGTTATATCTAAGCTCTTGCTAAAATTTTGTTTTCATTAACTTTGACAAGAAGGTTTTTCTAATATTGTATGAAATGACTACTTTAGACGTCATGTTATAAGAATCCAAGCTTTATTTTTTTAGCTTCTCGCTTCATCCTGCACATAGCAGAGTAGGCCGAGGCAACCGCAGGAACCGGTGAACCTAATGTTTAGACACTCCATTCTCTATTTTTTTATAATATTTATAATTACATAGTCTTTATATGCCCATTCTAAAAGTCATCGAGTATAAGATTCCTCAGGAAGAGAAAGTATAATCCCATAGAGGCAAGGGCCTTTTCCAGGGCGCTGCGTCTTCAATTCCACGTGCACATTTTTTTATTTTATTTCAGTATTTTTTGTTATTTGATATTGCTTTCAGTTACAAGTCAGGCTTTTCAATGTTTATTATTTATAAAATAGTACAAAATTGTTAATATTTAACAATTACAATTAGTTAAATTACCTTAACTTGACTAGGTCATGTTAAATTAAATATAATTTGGATAAATAAAATTTAATGTTATTTATGAAAATTAAAATAAAGAGAATCCATAAAGAGAGAAAAAGAAATCTTAATCCAAAAAATCCAAATTTTTAAAGTAATATGAATTTAGTTTTATTTTTGTTATGAATATTTAGTCGTTATTCGACCCTATCTTCATATAAATCTTGTGTAAACATATATTACAAGTGGTAATTGTAATTTCTCAGTAAGTGAATCACATTGTATTCTCTTGAAAAATAAATGATCTTAAACTGAACGTTCAGATGTATCATGACACAATTGTGTAACACGTAAATGTAAAAAAATATACTTTCCAAAAATAGCGATATTTTTTCACAAAACGCTACACATTTTAATATTATTCCTCGCGTATCCAATGTGAAGGCAATTCGTTATATAAAAACCTGCCTTTGACGCGCTCTGGCATTGTTTTGACGTCTGTATGGGGGAGGGGGTCGAGGTGGGGGAAGGGCCAATATTCCTCTGCCTCAACACAACTGTTACTGGCAATATTATATAAACTCAGTTAGAAGTACATTTTTTTTTATTTGAACGTTTATATTTAAACGTTTTTTTTTCTTTATCTTTGGAGAAATTAACTTTTTCTTATTTAAATTGTAATAATCGGAAATGTTAATTAATCCGTCGTGGCGCAGAGGTGTAAGCGTCTGCCTGTAAACGTGACGGTTTGTGGGTTCGATTCCCAGGCGGAGAAGATGGATTTTTCTATTTCCGTTTACTTCGCTCTGGAAACTAGGCAAAGTGCGGCGTTGAGTTCCGCCACTCAACACGCAATGCTTCGAAAAATGCGGAAAGTGTGGACGAAGAAAGCAGTGACTAAGCAACGGAGTGTCCTAACACTAGGTTCATATGGTTCCTGCAGTTCCCTCTGCCTACCCTGCTTACCAATATGCAGGATAAAGCGTGAAGCTAAGAAAAAGTTTCTTTTTATTTCTATAAACATTAGCAACTTTGTATAACTCATTACTTATCGCTCTCTCTACGAAACCTTCATAATATCCTTATACTATACTAGTATGGGAAAAGTTCATTTTATTTGAATATGTATTTCGTATGATTTTTAATATCACATGAGATATTAATCTTAAAAGGTAATGCATTTAGTTTTAAGAAAAAATAATAATAATAATTACGTTTAATAAAAGAAATCAAAATTGTCTTTTTATATAACTAACGGCTTAGTGGTGCTAATTGGCTGTGTATAATCGTGCCTATGACATATGTCATATAAGTTACAGTATAATAATCTCAAATACTACTAAACGTTGCTATCAATAGATTTATCAATTGTTTTTGTTTTTAAAATATTCTTCATTCAAACAGCAATCATTATGAGATAAAAAATGTTCTAAACGATATGTGCTTTGAAATAGTTGCTTAATCTAAGCGATAAGCTTTAAAATCCAAACGATATACAGTCTGTCCTAAAATATAACATTTAAAAAGAAAAAATAAATACATTACGTTCTTATAAAAAATTAGAGGAAATTAATATTGTAAAGATAACTTAGTCGTTTGCTGAAATTTCGCCTACAAATCATCTAAATATTCCATTACACGGGAGTTCTTGCATCATAAATTTTGCAATTTTACCGCGCAATGTTTCGAAAAATAACTATAATAATATTATAGCTTGCTATGAATGATCTATTGATATTGTGTCAATCCATTATATTTAAGCCCACTTAGACAAACTTACTTGGAATCTCAGTATGTACTGAGATTCCAAGTTCTTTTTATAGACAATACATTTTCTACTTTTTGTCCAGATGCGTCACAACCATCGGTGGTTGGTCTTAGTAAATTTACATCATTTTTTTTTTTATAATTCTTCTTTAGCTTCATCCTCCCTCTCAATTCAGAAAGAAGGATCCACAAGAACCTAAGGACCTACTATTCAGTTACTTTGTTCCCGCTTTTCGCCTTTTGAAGTGTTATGTATTGAGTGGCGGAACTCAACGCCACTTTGGCTACTACTGGGCAAACATGAAATGTTTTTAAATTTTTGGATTATTTCATTTCCGTTTACTTTGCTTCGGCAATGGAGTAATCAATCTTCCTGCAATGGGAATCAAATTCACAAATCTTTACGCTTACACGCATCTGAAACATGACGGTCCTGCATACTTTTAAATATCACATTATTTCTTTGTAGAGATCATTTCTTATTAGAAATATATTAGATTACTTTTATTCAAATTATTAAATTTGAGCAAAGAATAAATTCTAATTAACTCTTAACTCTTTTGAAAGCTTACATGACTATTTCTAATAAAACCAATTGATTAAAAATTTAAGCTTCCATACAACAAACTAAGTATAACGCTTACAAAAACATCTTGTTATAAAACTTCTCATTTATTATGAGACGTGTATCGTATTGTTAACTTTGAAGTTATAAATTGCTTTTATATTATACCATTTTATAAGTTCTGCGAAGATAATAAGATTTACTTTTCTTTGTTTCGCAGTTTATAAGAGTATCTGTAGCAAGCGGGCCAAAATGAAAGTTCAAAACGTGCATACTTTGTTTAACGTGGAAAGAAACTGACATATGATGGATACAATAAATGTCAGTTCCAATTTAACATTCTTGGTTTCAATATAGATAAAAACTTAACAGTATTAAGGTGCATGTGCTTATAAATTCATACCCAAATACATATCTTCATGTTTTACTTTTAAATACCTCATCCACTGTTGTTAATCTCTTCATGCATTCTCTCTGGAGATTCTCTCTCTTATTCTCTTATTTTTTACCCGACATTCCTTCAGTATCTTAAATATTGTGACGAAATTCAAACGAATTACAGTCACTAGCCCTGGTACGTGGTAATAAAGAAATATTTACAAAAGATTTTCCAAAAATCCAATAGAAAACAAAGCAAAGATTTGCGTATGCTTGTACACACAAACACACAAAAATTATCATTATTTTGTAATCTATAAGAGATTTCATTGATAAGCTTGACCCAAAAATAATTTCTTGAATATATCACTTCATTAGATCATTAACCCTTAGATGGCATATATTTTAGCAAGTACTGTTTTCAGTACTTGTTATAATATATTTATATTTAGTTATAATTATCTTTATTATAATAGCTGGAGCTATTTTTAAAAACAAAAACAGCGCTTTTTGTACCGAATCGTCACGGAAATGATGTCTCTACAAAAATATGAAGCAAAGAAGAGAGTGAGTGGCCTCAAAATATTCGCCAAAGCCGAGAACCAAGCCGGACTTTCATCCCAATAATATCATATTTGGTGGAAGTGGTAGGGCATGATGCATAGGAAAATGCTTTAAAAGAATACCATGGTCAGTTACAAGACAAGTTATTATTTTCTAATTAAGTAAAAACGCTACGAACTCGTATACCTTCTCAGTAATGGGTTATTACTATTATTAAGTGGTTGTTTTAATACGTATATCATTAGATTTTTTGTGAAGATTTGACTTATAGTCCAGTTTTGCTCTCATAAATTTACAAAAGTTCCACACAGTAATAAGTATTCTTAGCTTAGCTTATACATTATTTTACTATTTTTTAACCACAGACATTAATCAGGAATTAATCGTCTCATATTAATCTATATTATATTATAGAAAACAAAGCAGGTAAATACAAAAATAGGAGAGAGGAGTGATTTATCGCATTTTTTATTTTTATAGCCACAAAGGAAAAATTCTAAATCAGTTACGGGAAAAATGTGCGCCGTTGGGAACAGCCTCCCATTGTCATTCTAAAAATAAAAAGACCAATTTCAAGACAAGGATAAATTTTAATAACACTGCCCATTTATCTGCCTAAATGTCGCTCACAGTGGCCAGGGGTTCATTATGAAGAAGTATTCATGTACAAATTATAAATAAATTTTGTTTTATGAAACATTAAGGCGCAGTTGGTGTGCGATAAGTTGGCGGGTGTATGTATATGATAAGATGGTAGTGTCTTCAAATTATACTTATGGGTAGCTAAAGACGTTTAAGTTGTAACGGTAACTGTACATGCAATATCTCGAAATTCGGAAGAAAGCGGGCAATGAGTGTTAAGATTTCTCTCTTTTTCTATTCCTATACTATTTACGTAACAAAGAAAAGATTTTCATGATTTTTATACATTTTAAATAAAACAATTTAAACTAAATATTACACTTTGCAGTAGTCCGTGGTCAAGGGTAGCCTGAGGTGACATTCGTCTGTCACTTGATATAATTATCTAACTAACTAAAATAACTGTAACTATATTAATTAACTGTTAAATAATGTTATATTAAAAATCATAATATAATTTTTTTGTGGTCACATATCTAAATTATTAATTTATTTATAAATATTTATTCCTAAAACATTAAAACCATAAAGAATTATATGTAGGTAAAATAATAAGAAAAACGAGAATGATTTTCGTTATATCGGCTTCAGTTCAAGGCAAAACGGTTGAACACTAGACTAGATTTAGTAACCATTATTTAGGCCTCAGTTGCAGTTCAGTATGCCATTGGCTGCTATTATTCAGTGTATATGCATTATTAAGGCAAAACTGCCTCATCCCAGAAATCCGGTGAAGTTAGACAGATGATGCAGTGAGGGCACCAAATCAAATCTAAAACTGTTTTGTAACTGAAAATAAATAAATAGGAGTACCTACAATACGAACAATTAATAGTAATTATTAAAGTGATTAGGTTTGTGGGTTCGATTCCCACTCGGGGAAGATTGATTTTTCTATTTCCGTTTTCTTCGCTTTATAAACTAGGCAAAAGCGCGGCGTTGAGTTCCGCTACTCACCACGTAATGCCTCCAGAACGACGGAAAGCGATGACAGAGAAAGCAGGGATTAAGCAACGGAATGTCTAAGGATAAAGGCCTGAGACACATACATTTTCTACAGCTACAGGTTCCTATAGTTCCTTCATTTCCCTCTGCCTACCCTGCCATATGCGGGATAAAAGCGTGAAGCTGAAAAAAAAAGAAACTATTATGAAATTATATTTATATTTCATTTAAAACGAAATGAGTAGATACGACCGCAAATTTAACTTCGTCAATTTTTATAAGTAGTATTATCCCCGAAGGAATATTTACAATCACCAAATTGGCACGGAGCCCTCGGTGCGCGAGTGCTAAAAAAATCTATAAAAAAGAGAAAGAATCGTGAATATGTACTGGTGTTACCCCATTGGTAAAGATCGTAAAATTATTGTGAATTATGGGCCATTTACTATTTTTCCTGTCGAACTATATCAAATTATTTAAAGACTCCTATTAAAAAATCCAATTTAATACATTTTTAATTATTATTATTAATAATAATAATATAGTCCTTGATCTACAATTGCGGTACTGAACAAATTTAGATGAAACTTTGCAGTAATATAATATAGTAATAGCTCAAACATCAGAATAACATGTGGCCTGCAATATATGACTTTACTAATATTTAAGTATTAATACAATATAACATCTTGTATCTTGCGGGGACGGAGAAAGCAGGGACTAAGCAACGGAGTGTCTTAACACTAGGTTCCCACGGTCCCTGCAGTTCCCCTCTGCCTACCCTGCAATGTGCGGGATAAAGCGTGAAGCTCTACAAGTATGATTTATATGGGAATTAAAAAAAAAAAGTAGATCAGATTTCATCTTACTATTGATAGAGTAGTAAAATATATTAATTTTGTTTCGAATATGTTTAAGACATATTAAAATTTAAAACCCTTATAAATGTATTCAACACAGAAAATACTTACTTAATAGTAATCACTTAATTAAAAGTGTAAAATATTATGACAATCTTGTTTTGTACCGCCTTTTTGGTAGTTTCCAGGAATAGTCAAGATCCTCAAACGTCTTTGTAAGCAGACTTCAAAACGTTGTTGTCAATTGAAATTCCTTTTACGTATTAATTATTAAAACTTATTAATTATTAAAACTCAATAACGCTTAATTTATATATATTTTTTATTTTTTTTAGCTTCATTCTTTGTCCCGCTCATAATGAGTAGTAGAGGGAACAGCAGGAATCGAAGGAACCTAGTGTTAAGACACTCCGTTCCTTAGTCCCTGCTTTCATCAATAATAGTCATATAGTGGCTAAGCCCTTTACGTCAAACTATATAGAAATATAATAAATTAAAGAAGCTGGCACAGTGTTTTACAGATTCAAGCTATTTTAGCTGTCACTAAAAACAAAGCATGAGTGTTAAGACACTCAATTTCTATTCAATTTTCAAGATATTAAGTCCAGACGGACGAGCGGAATATTTCAGGGCCCTGTGTTGGAATCGAACCCGCAACCTGTCACGTTTACTGTCAAATATTGCCTCAAAAAAAAATTTATTTTATTATTGTATATTACCAACAAATACAGATATAGATAATATTTCATTATTGAGGACCACTGTGGCCCAGAAGCGCAGCGTCTGCCTGTAAACACGATGGTTTGTGGATTCGGTTCCCGCTCGAGTAAGATGGATTTTTTCGCTTCCTTTTTCTTCTCTTTGGCAACTAGGAAAAGGCGGCGTTGAGTCCTGTCACCTAACACGCAATGCCTCGAAAGAGTGGAAAGCGGGGAACGGAGTGCCTCAACACTAGAATCTCACGGTTCCTGTGTTTCCCTCTGCCCACCCTGCTACAGCGTAAAGCTAAAAAAATATTTCATAATATGTCACATACAAGTAGATATTTCCGATCAATTTGACAGTAACAAAAACAAGTGTCGCCTTACAAATTGTTCATTACAATTACACTTGATGGTTAATGTGTGGCGATGTGCAGCTCGAAGCTAAGTATAATACAAAGGGGAGAGATAAAATTACAAATTGAATTTTACACTCGTTGTCCTATGTAGGTGAAACGTATTCAGTTATATTCGGCTATATAAAGAATATTTTTGACAACGAGGCCTTTGTCAAAACTACCTATAGGGTAAAATAATTCAAAGCTATATACAAAAACTTTTTTTTTTTTTTTTAGCTTCACGCTTTATCCCGCACATGGCAGGGTACGCAGAGGGAACTGCAGGAACCATAAGAACCTAGTGTTAAGACACTCCGTTACTTAGTCCCTGCTTACTCTGTCCCCACTTTCCGCCGTTTTCGAGGCATTGCGTGTTGAGTGGCGGAACTCAACGCCGCGCTTTGCCTTAGTTGCCAGAGCGAAGAAAATGGAAATAGAAAAATCCATCTTCTCCGACTGGGGATCGAACCCAGTAACCATCGCGTTACAGGCAGACGTTGCGCCTCTGCGCCACGACGGTCCTCTGCGCCACGACGGTCCTCAGTTAATAATTATCGGTACTTTAGGCACAGGATCACTTTCCTTATTTCACAATATTTATACGTGCTGTGTAAGGCGTGATAAGTTATTATTAAATATAAATGACATTCAGATCTCGCACTACAAAATACAATTAAAGGTTGTCAATCTGTCACTTTCCATTCAGAAAAATAACCCAAAGAGAAAAAGATATACTCATGCGTTGATGTTGCAAAGTGCCCATTTAATATAGTTCACACCAGTTTGGTCTTTTTAAATCTTAAATAAATTAATGAAGAATAAATAAAGAAACAATTAATTATTAATGTAATAAAGATTATTTAATAATAATTAATTAAATTAACTTTATTTTTCCTACCTTTTACGTCCTTCCTATATTACACATATAAGATAATAATAAATATATAAGATAATGATAATAAATTCATAAAACAATTAGAACTTGTCAAGACTAAGAATGTTTCGAGTGGACTTTGCTCGCAGAAGAGTTCAGAATTTCAAGGTGTAATATCGTTACAAAAGCTTTAACTATAAGTCACTTAAAACATAATAGTTTTATCGAATGGAAACATGATAAGTGTCGAGAAATGTGGCGACCGCTTTTTGTATGGCTTTCAAGTATTTAGTTTTTAGTATTGAATTTTGTACATACAATTTTTTTATAACATGTCTTATGAAACTTTAACATTTAAGGGTTAACATCCCCAGTTAGATATATTTTCTGTTAAGAGAGAGCATTTTTGATATTTGATCTGACAAAAAGCATTTACAAATGTTTTTTAATCAAATCTAATTTAAACTAACGTGCAGAATTAGTGTAATGTAATTAATTGAAATTTTCAAGTAAGAACATCGTCTATATTTTTCACCAAAACGTCTTTTTGAGATATTTAAAACGGTACCAAAACCATAATTCTAGGTAATAAATTCGCCTCTATAAGTGTGCGCAATTGAAACTCCTTCACAAATAATATATAATGATAAGTCAACGTTGTACTGATAACTCTATGTAATAGAAAGAGTGTATGATTCTAAGTATTTTGACTTTTCGTTCATATAGCAAATCAAAAATAAAGAAATGCTATATAAAACCTCTACAATACCTTAAAGCATTATCGTACCGTGTTGTAAGGACAACAGTACGTCAAACGCTGCATCTTGCCTGAAGCCTGCAGGTTGACGCTAACTTTCAGCTGCGACAACAAACTTAACTAATAAATCATTTACGCCAAAGTGAAAAATGGTTTATACCGCTTAACTTACTATAAACTTTAAATAAATACGGACAGGTTTGTACTTTATCGCTTCTGTAAAGTGTGTTTAAAGTCTGTGAACGTGATAATAGTCGGTTCAATTCCCATGCGAAGTGAATTTTAGTTTAGCGTTTTGGTAAAGACAAATTGTTAATAATGTTAATAAGAAAAGATATTTTCAAATAGGTTAGGCAAACGGGATTAAGTGTCAAGACACCCCGTCTGCCGCTTTTGCTAATTTATTATTTCAACGCAGATAATATCATTATAATTTTAGCCTTTTAAAAATATTTCGAAAATAAATGTAATAATATATAGAAATATAAAATAAAATGCATTTATAGGTACATAACATATGAGAAACGCTCATTTAGAGATTCTTTCAGACGTCAGGCGACAAAATTTAATATACCGCATGTAAAATGATCTATCTCTCATTACGCTTAGTTAAATACGTCCATTTCCTGTTATGCCTAATTCTAAAAAACACATTTTTTGTTCGCTCGCGTCCGCGGTTAGCACCGTTTAAAAAAGACGGTGACCCTTATTAAAATTTATCTCTTCAGCCCTGGAAAATATACTTTTCACTTAAATTTCCAGTTTCTAGTATAGCAAGGTATATAGAGAGAACCTACTGTTATCAAACAGATTTACAAACATTTTTGTCCATTTTACAAGATATAGTGTGTCAAACGGTGAAGTTCAACGCCACGTTTACTAACTTTTATTACAGCTTCACGCTTCATTTCGCTCATTAGCAAGGTAGACAGAGGGCAGGAACCGTGGAAACTTAGTGCTAAGACGCTCCGGTCTCTGCTTTCCGCCTTTCGAAGTATTGTGTTTTAATTGGGGGATCTCACTACCACGCTTTGCCTACCTAGCTACCTACCTTAGCTGCCAGATCGAAAAAAATGTAGAAGTAATTTTATCTGTCTAGATTTATTTTAATTCCTCCTTCCTCTCAACCACTTCGCTTATATTCTAATACGGACTAACTACTTTTTTTCTATACTATAATTTAATAATGTAAGCAATCTTGATCATAAAAAGCTAAATATATATGAGTTATTCTAGTACTAAGTACTTACCTTACAATAATTCAACGTTTAACCACAAATTTTCTGTAAATTTATGCCATTAGCATATTATTCGTGCATTAATTATGTTCTACTCTGCAGCGTTAATGTGCCACAAGTTTAGTTCAAAACAAAATATTAAAGTGATAACACGCAATTAACTTACTCTACTCAAGTAACAAGTATTAATATGTACACGCGGTACATTATGTGATGTAGATTTTGCATGAATTTGCTTTTGATATATATTTTTGAACAACCCTTAATTTTACACTTTTCACAATAATGGAGGGATCTACTGAAAAAGATGAAATTTATTTGATGAATTAAATTTTGTACAAAATAATTAATGTAACTAAAAATAATATTAATATTGTGTAAATAAAAAATAGTTAAAATACTTTTATAGATAAGTGTGATTAAACTCTTCACTTTGAGTTGCAAAATTAATGGATAAAAAAATATATAGTTAGTATCATCTGTGGAATACTTTGAAAACTGTTTCTATTGAATATGGAGCCCATGGGACCGTTGCGATACACTGGAACAGCCTTTGCCTGTAAATGCGACGGTTCATAAGTTCGATTCCCTCTTGAAGTGAATATATTATTTTTATGTTCCTCGTTCTAGCAACAAGTTAGATAGTGGCATTTAGTTCCACCACTCAACACGTATTCTCTTAAATGGCGTTAAGTAGGGAACGGAGGGTTTCTTCTTCTTCAACCTATTCCCCTTCGCGTAATCTGCTATGTGCGAAGCAAAAAAGGAAACAAAACCTCTACATATTAAATTAGCTATTACTTTACACAAGAAACATCGTCAACATAAAAAATCACTATTCCAAACCACGACGGTGTTCAAACTTCACCTGTCCAAATAACTATTGGAACAACCATTCATCACAATTTTCAGTGACAATAACACAAT
This sequence comes from Dione vanillae, assembly GCA_037178615.1. NCBI lineage: Eukaryota > Metazoa > Arthropoda > Insecta > Lepidoptera > Nymphalidae > Dione > Dione vanillae. The sequence continues at coordinate 11,148 of JAZFAU010000209.1, read as the reverse complement.
TTTGCCATTTAGTCGCACTTTTATACTATCTATATATTTTATATAGAAAAATATCACGATATAACAGACAGGTAAAATAAAAGGATTGAGTAATTTGAGTCCTCTATATTATGTTCGTAATATTCGTGCTTAAGTGACGTTTTCTAGCGGCGACTTGTAATTGTTGGCAATGTTTCGTATCTAGAACAAGTGTTTTAAGCAGGCATCTGCAATTTGAGATTGAAATATTATCAACAAGCAGTAGCTTTTACCTTCTTTGTTTGTGATATTTTTTTGTTTTGTCGCATATATTCAAAGTCTTAGATTATATAGAATTCCTATTTCGTCAGGGTAATGTTAAAACACGTTGTTAGCCTTTATCGGTCCAAATTCCTACAGTGTTGATTTAAATTAAACTATTTTTAAGCAACTGGAGATATACAATTAAAAATAAGTAATTTAATTGTTATGTTTTATAAAAATTTGACATTGCATAAAACTATTAACTATTATTATTACTGACAAATATAACAATTGGAAAATATCAAAAATATTTAATATATAGATATGCTCTCTTGTAAAATGAGGGTGAAGCTCTCTACTGCAACGTAAATAAGTTATAGCAGATGTATAAGAATATCGATAGCTTAAGAAAACCATATGGCTTAGTAGTCAAATCGCTTGAACCGTTTCCAAGAGACTCTGGTTCAAATCCTTATGTCAAACTTTTACCTTTTCTATAATAGTTGTTAATATTTTTTTTTATATTTTCCATATAGAAGACGGAAATGATATAGTGTTTAAACACTCCGTTCTCCACTTTCCATCTTATTTCAAATTATAATATACAGATTGTCAAGTGGTATCACCAAAAAACCTTTCCTTTCCCCAAAAATTAATTGTCGTATAATTTTCCAATGACACCACCATCGAATCCAGTTATCTCACACAATATAAACTATTCCCATCTGTGAAATGAGATTTTAAGTCGGCAAATGCGAATGAAGCAAAACACCTCGGTATAACGCCGTATTATTCATGAGGCTATTTATTTGTATTGCTTACTTACCTTATCTGGGTTCCTTTGTGGTATGGTATAGAGACATTTGATTGCAGCTTTATAATATATACAACTTTATAAGTATATATGAATATACGGTAGTTAAACTGTTTTTGGAGTTTTCCCGCTTATAGCACACTGGTTAAAATACGCCATTTTCGTTTATGCCGTTTACTAAAGTGAGAATCAAAGCCAGAACTGAAGCGTTTACAGTTTTACAAAAAATAATCTTTTTTTATTTTATATTCTGTTAAATAACTTATAAGTAATCAAATAAATATCTATGTTTACTGCTATTTTATTAGAAATTTCTATATGAAGAAGATATATATACACATATATTTATAATTTGATATAAATACAAATATTTTATACACATATATACACGGAACTTAAGCATATATTCCAGACGTACTTCACCGTAGTGTTTTTGCAGCCGCCGGCGTTGAAGTAAAAACTAAAACGCTTTACCCAGCGCGGCGCGGCGCGGCGTCATGTAAACGAGGACCATTTGAATTGACACCAATTACTTACGACGCGTTGGAATGAATGAAATTACTTTATAAAATTTTGTTAGTACATTCTCAAAAAGACACGGGATAAAGTCGATGTTAAACAAAAATATTTTACAGAAAAAAATATAATTGATGTAGGTACTGTTAAATCTTACAAACAACACAATGGATTTTAAAGCGATTTTTAGTAAATAATTTCCATTTTTTTTTCAGGGATTACCAGTATGAAATATACATAATATATTACCTTCGATTAACATAATCAAGAAACTGAACAATAATATTGTTAAATCTACATTAGTAGTATTTTATTTAACTATACCTCGAAAGCCTTCTAGAATACCTCCATAATTAAGTGGGACTTGTATGCTTAGCAATTGCCTTTATAAGAACATTATATTCGCCTTATCTCAAATTTAAAAAATGATCTTAATTCTATATTAAATCCATCAAAAATAGTGGATAACATCATTATATCACCACAATAGATCCTCTAACGCTTCGTTCTATTTCACGGCGTTGCTTGTCAGTTTCAAAATATGCCGTCAACTGCAAACCATACGTAAATCACTGTTGAGGCTCTCTTGTAAATTAATTCATGCCTCAAATACAAATACTAATACATGGGTACTGCGAATCTGAACCCTATTTAAACAGACACAAGGTTGAATTTGTAAGTTTAATTTGTTCAAACAAATTAAATATCAAATTATTGATAGTTCAATTTTGCGTAAATATTTATTTATACGCGTGGAACAAATAACAGTATTTATATTTAAAAACTCAAGCGTTACTTTAATTGATTTGACTTAATTGATATTTAAAATTACTTTTAAATATACAAGGTAAAAGATCTCAAGATACTCTAAAGGTGGCGATAGTCCATAGTAAAGAGGGCCTAAAGCCTTTAGAAAAAATCGCTGTAAATGTAATCATATAATATCATGATAGTTACCGGATAAATCTTATATTACGCTTAAATGTGTTTCGAAACACCTGTATTTTGAATATTAACATTTTCTTGTGCAAAATTTAAGTCAAAGGCATTCAAACGCTGCAGGCAACTAGGCACGTTCTAACATCGCACCGTCGTATTTTGTTGTAACATTATATTAAAATATAATTCAAATTTAATTATATATATATATATATATATATATATATATATATATATATATATATATATATATATATATATATATATATATATATATATATATATATATATATATATATATATATATATATATATATATATATATATATATATATATATATATATATATATATATATATATATATATATATATATATATATATATATATATATATATATATATATATATATATATATATATATATATATATATATATATATATATATATATATATATATATATATATATATATATATATATATATATATATATATATATATATATATATATATATATATATATATTCTGGTTTATTGTATATTTTGTCCTTAACTGTTATAAAGGCACAAATATTTTAAAAAAATAAAGACGTAAGTGTAAAATATGGTCCCAGCCTGAATGCAAGTAAGAAGGTTAAGAAAATTCTGGATTTTTATTTAATAGAGATGAAGAAATAGCAAAATACAAGTTTTAATGACTGGATTTTAATTATAATAATAATAATAAAATCTCTATTTAACACATAACGACGAAAAACCTATAATACATATGGTTTTATTTCATAATTTTGGCATATATAGTAAAGCATATGATATGACGCATAGGACTTCGGCTATTTAGGGGTGAATACAATATATGTATATAATGGAATCCTGTCATAGATATTACAATGAATGCAAGGGATCAATAGCAAGCATTCAGGTCATTAGCATAAAGGCTATTTGGCTATCCTTGTTGCGTATTCAATTTTATATATATATATATATATATATATATATATATATATATATATATATATATATATATATATATATATATATATATATATATATATATATATATATATATATATATATATATATATATATATATATATATATATATATATATATATATATATATATATATATATATATATATATATATATATATATATATATATATATATATATATATATATATATATATATATATATATATATATATATATATATATATATATATATATATATATATATATATATATATATATATATATATATATATATATATATATATATATATATATATATATATATATATATATATGTCGCAACCGGATGAATTATTACGCCATCTAGCGGTACATGTTGACAACTGTGTTAATGAATCATTTCCGGAACGCCAGCGCCACGTAGTGGCACTCGATGGAGTTTGTGTAAGCGTGCGCCAGAGGGGGAACGTCGGACTTCACTTCACTCCGAGCGTTCGGCGCGTGCGGTCACAGAACCATCGCGCATTCCGGTCGCCTACTTAAACTGTTACTGAGTGATTATTATACTGTGGTTGATTGTACAAGTGTGTTTCTTTGATCCTTCGTCACCCACCGATAGACGCCCACATAGGAAAACTATGAACTATAACTGTCATGATGGCCCTCCGCCGTCATCAGAAGTGGGATCAGCGTTGGATCAAAACAATGAAACGAATATGTGGCGTGCAATGTTCGAGCAACAAAACCAGAACATGCGAGCATTGATTGAGGCTCTGCAATCTTCTAAGCCAGCCTACCATGAAGAACTACCCGCATTCGATCCTGAGAAAAAGGATTCTGATGCAAGATCCTGGTGCGCGACGGCTGACTTGTGTTTCGCTGAAAATCCTCCAAGCGGCGGTCGACTTGTTTTGGCGGTCAGCAAGGCGCTAAAGGGTGAAGCATCATCTTGGTTATCTCAAATAGCCTACGAGGGTATGACGTGGGTTGAATTCAAAACTCTCTTCGCGACACGATTTATTTCGACCGAAACATTGGCGGGTACCCTCATTAAGATGAATGCCGAGAAACCAAGTGAAAAAGAAACACTACCCGCATTTGCAAGTCGATTAATTTCGTCGTTGACCAACCGATGGAAAGATGTAAACAAAGAAGAAATCGCCGTAGCAACAGTACTCGCTCACTTGTCACAGTTCGAGCCGCGACTCCAGCGCATGGCATTTACTACGAACATTACATCGAGGGAGAAATTACAGCAAGAACTGAGTGCTTTTTCACATCTAAAGCGCAAAATGAACACCACAAGTGAACTGTCAAATGCAACTGACGTGAAACGAGCGAGAATGACTCAAGTTAAGTGTTTTAACTGTGGCAAAAGTGGCCATAAGCGAGTTGAATGCAGAAGTAAATCGATTGACACGAGAGGACGGCCCACACCTACAACTACGTCGAGTCAAGCATCGCAGCAGCCGGCAGCCAAGCCCTTGGTTTGCTTTAAATGTGGCAAGCCGGGTCACATCGCCGCGCGGTGCAGCAGCAGCAGCCACGGCGGCAGCGGACCCGTCATCGGCGGCACACACGGCGGCGAGCGACGCATTGACGTTTGCACAGTGCAGCCACCGTCCGGGACATTAATACACAAAGGTGAATTAATTCAATTTACTTATGATTCTGGTGCTGAGTGCTCATTAGTTAAAGAAAGTTTTTCATCAAAATTCTGTGGCAAGCGTCACAATAATGTTGTTGTTATGACTGGTATTGGTAAAACACAAGCATTTAGTACAGAACAGATTTTATGTTGTATAACGATTAACGGTCACCCTCTAGAAATCTTATTACATGTTTTACCTGATAGCTATTTACAAAGTAACGTTATGTTAGGCCGTGAGATTTTAAATCGTGGTTTCGTGGTAAATATGACAGCTACCGAGCTATCGTTCACTAAGGTTTGTTGTATAAATTCGATCAGTCAAAATAGTGATAATATATTACGATTAGATTTAATTACGACGGGTGTATCTGGTGAAAACAAATCTAAACTATTGAACGTGCTTAATCAGTTTTCTAAGTATTTTATTACCGGTTTACCTTCAACGCGCGTAAACACGGGCGAGCTTAAAATTAAATTAATTAATTCAAATCTCACGGTGCAGCGGCGACCGTATAGAATGTCTACCGAAGAACGTAAAATTGTGCGCGAACGTGTAAAGGAGTTATTAGAAGCTAATATTATTAGGCATAGTTGTTCTCCATTTGCGAGCCCGGCACTGCTGGTAAAGAAACATGACGGCTCCGATCGTATGTGTATAGATTACCGCGAGCTTAATAGTAACACCGTCTCTGATCGTTACCCGCTCCCTCTTATTTCTGACCAAATCGCGCGACTTCACGGTGCTAATTATTTTTCTAAATTATATTTCGCTAGTTGTTTTCATTTAATTCCGGTTAGTGAAGATTCCATAGAAATGACTGCTTTTATAACGAATGACGGACAATACGAGTTTTTAACCATGCCTTTTGGCTTAAAGAACGCTATCTCAGTATTTCAACGGGCTATTATGAATGCTCTAGGTGATCTAGCTCATGATTACGTGATCGTTTATGTTGATGACATTTTGATAGTATCTACCGACGTACAATTAGGTTTACAGAGACTTTATACTGTATTGGACATTTTGACTAAAGCTGGTTTCTCTTTGAACCTCAAGAAGTGCTCCTTCCTCAAGACGAAGGTAGAGTTCTTGGGATTCGAAGTAGAGTCCGGTCAGATTAAACCCAATCGTAGAAAGGTAGAGGCCTTAACCGCTTTACCGCCCCCTGAAACGGTGACTCAACTACGACAGTTTATAGGTCTAGCGTCCTATTTTCGACAGTTTATCAAAGATTTTTCTAAAATTATGGCTCCCTTGCACCGATTAACTTCATTGAAAGGCGAATTAAATTGGAAACCTGAACATGAATTCATTCGGCAAAAAGTAATTTCTGTTCTAACGAGTGACCCTATATTGTCGATCTATGACCCAGAGCTTCCGGTAGAGCTGCATACAGACGCGAGTAGTTTAGGCTATGGAGCAATCTTATTTCAAGTCAAAGATAATAAACGCAGTGTAGTAGCTTATTTCAGTAAAAGAACATCTCCAGCAGAAAGCCAGTATCACTCGTACGATCTTGAAACTCTCGCTGTTGTAAATTCTATCAAGCATTTTAGGCAATATCTTAATGGCAAAAAGTTTACTGTCTTTACCGATTGTAATTCGTTAAAATCTTCTCAAACTAAAAAGGAGCTCACTCCTCGGGCGCATAGATGGTGGTCCTTTCTACAGTCATTTGATTTTGATGTCGTATATAGAGAGGGCAAACGTATGACGCATGTAGACTTCTTCTCGCGAAACCCTTTGTCACTTGATACAAAAGCAGTACATCGTGTTAGTCTAAAACGCGTTGACGTAACTGAGCTTTCCCCTAACTGGCTCCAAGCGGAACAACAGCGCGACGCTGAGATTTTAAAAATAATAACTGACTTAGAAGAAAATCGTTTAGATGAACACATAGCAAAAACTTATGTGGTACGATCAGGAATCTTACACCGAAAAATACAGCGCAACGGTACAACTAAGAGCTTACCTTATTTACCTCGTGCTCTCAGATGGTCCGTAGTTAATAATTTTCACGACGCTATTGTTCATCTTGGTGCCGAAAAGACTACTGAAAAACTGTTTCATTATTATTGGTTTCCGGGAATGTCTCAATATGTTAGAAAATTCATTGATAATTGCGTTACATGTAAAGTAGCAAAATCGCATTCTGGTAAAATTCAAGCCGAATTGCATTCAATACCTAAAGTAACGACTCCGTGGCATACCGTTCATATAGACGTGACGGGTAAACTTAGCGGCAAAAATAATAAAAAGGAATACATTTTCGTGTTAATAGATGCGTTTACGAAGTACGTGTTACTCTTTCATTCGACAAACATTGACTCTAAAAGTAGCATACACGCCGTAACTAAAAGTACAGCTCTATTTGGTGCTCCAAGTCGCATAATAGCCGATCAAGGACGTTGTTTTGCGAATAAGGAATTTCGTGCTTTTTGTGTTGGTAAAAATATTGACTTACATCTGATAGCGACCGGTTCATCTCGTGCGAACGGGCAAGTAGAGAGAGTTATAAGTGTTCTTAAATCAATGTTAACTGCAGTAGAAACAAGCGATCATAAATCGTGGCAGGATACTATAGGCGAGGTTCAATTAGCAATAAATTGTACGTTGAATAGAGTTACAAAAGCTTCTCCACTTGAACTTTTAATCGGGAAAGTTGCAAGACCGTTGTCATTGATGTGTAGCGAAGTAGAGACCGATGTTGATTTGAACGAAATTCGCGATCGCGCAGCTGAGAATATAATAAAAGGTGCGGAATATGATAAGACTCGATTTGATAAAACAAAAGCTAAAATTAAGAATTTTGCAGTAGGTGACTTTGTGTTGTTAGAAAATGAAGAACGGAACCAAACAAAGTTAGATCCGAAGTATAAGGGTCCGTTTAAAGTAATTGAGGTTTTGGATGGTGATCGTTACATGTTAAAGGCTTTAAATTCTAAGCGTACGTACAAATATGCACACGATAGATTAAGAAAGATGCCAGCAGGTCATTTGCCAGTCGATGTTGATTTTGGTGATAGTTGTAACGATATTGACGAGTAAGCTTAATGTGTGTAGACGAGTAAGGAGTGCTAGCGGCCGTATTGTGTTCGACCGTACCTGTAGTTATTACGTAGCCGTAGCCCGGTAGAAGTCGGCATCTCTTGAGGCAACTCAAGTAGACCGTGGGTGCGCGGTGCGCGTTTAACTCAGGCGGGGGTCGGGGTCTAAGAGAGACCATTATGGTGTGTAGTCACGGGGTGATACACATTGTTTTCGATCCACGCGGTGGATGCGGCAGGGCAATGTGATTGCCAGTCGGCTAGAGAGCCGTGGCGCTAGAGGTTTTTACTCGTAGAGTTTTGTAAAGTTTAAAGATAATGTGGCAGTATAGTGTTAATGTGGAATAAAATGACTGTGGTATCTGGCCTGGCGTGGTGATCTTGATTGTAATTGTAATTTTGATTATTTTGAATTCCTGTTGTTCGTTAATGTTTTAAAGTAGAGTTTAAGTTGAGTTGTTAACTGAAATTAAACGGTAGTGATCTAAGAGTTTCTTTATTTATCCGATGTGTGTGTAATGTCAGAAGTGGCCGAGCAGAACAAGGTTTTCCCGTGGTATGTTTTGTCGGCAGGTTAACCATCACACGAGGACGTGTGCAAGCAGGATGGCCGTGTCGCAACCGGATGAATTATTACGCCATCTAGCGGTACATGTTGACAACTGTGTTAATGAATCATTTCCGGAACGCCAGCGCCACGTAGTGGCACTCGATGGAGTTTGTGTAAGCGTGCGCCAGAGGGGGAACGTCGGACTTCACTTCACTCCGAGCGTTCGGCGCGTGCGGTCACAGAACCATCGCGCATTCCGGTCGCCTACTTAAACTGTTACTGAGTGATTATTATACTGTGGTTGATTGTACAAGTGTGTTTCTTTGATCCTTCGTCACCCACCGATAGACGCCCACATAGGAAAACTATATGAACTAGGAAAGGAGAACTATAACTGTCATGATGGCCCTCCGCCGTCATATATATATATATATATATATATATATATATATATATATATATATATATATATATATATATATATATATATATATATATATATATATATATATATATATATATATATATATATATGTATATATGTATATAGTAGTATTTAATGAATATAATAAACTGCGTTCTGCTACCAAAAAATGTATATAGTATATAGTGAAACCACGCCCTGCTACAGAAAATGTATATTGAATAATATAGGGTAGGGTGTGCCGCATTTGTGGAAGCGTGCTGAGGGGGAGGTTATTTTTTAATTATTTACTTTATAGTCGGTTTTAGGATAATAGAAATTGTACAGTACCTTATCTTCATGATTCACAACACAAACACTGATTGTTCCCGGCCGGCATGGAATGTCTCACTTGAGTCTTCTTCACTAGGGGTTACTTGCACTATTATCTTTTGTAGGTTGTCTTTGTCAGGTTCAATATCAAGAGGGAATACACAAAAGGGAAATCAAATAAGGCTGAGGGAGGGAAAATCACACCGCTAATTAATATTAGATTCAGGAAGGACGTGCGCTCGCGTCGGCCGTCTCACGTGCCCCTTTTACTACTTCTCGACAACTACTACTACTGACCGCTCGCGCCGGGAGATGGCACCAGACTCTAAACTAGTCGGGGTTGCCATATATGAACAAACATAGCCCCCGCCCTAAACATCTAATGTTTACGAGAACTCTAAATGGGCGAACTCATACAGCGCGTAGCCGACACTAATTGGTTACGGCTCTGTTGGGATCCTGTCGATGTCTTAACATTCGCCCCACACCCCGCCCCCGCATCTTTACCCGCGCAAAATTTGGGTTTGACACCCGCGCACCCCTTGTCCGTCCCACTGTCTATACGGGGGTCAATTATCATTCACTTTCTTTTTGTAGTGTACCCAGCGCGCTTCAGTTGGAGGCTCCTTGGAATTCCCACGATTCACTTTCGCACAGTCTGCCGCGTGTCGCGCCCACCTCTTTCTATGTCCTAGTCGGGATTTAGAGCAATACCTGTGTGTGTACTTGGTCTCCTGTTTTTTATTCCGATTTGGGACCACACCCGGGTTGATACACGTGTCCAGATCAATTATCTTTTTCCTACATGTTTTTTATCGGGCTCTCGGCAATCTTTTTTATGCCACCGGGTTCGAGCCCCGTTCACCTCCTGACCACGGCGTCAAATAACTTACCTAGATCGTTGTTTGTTTTGTTTTGCCCCCTCGATAAGGTGCGACCTATCGGGGGATTTTAATACCGCTTCCCTTTTCGCCCACAATTGTTCCTAGTCACCCTCTACCGACTGTCAAGGAACCCCCCGGGTTCGCAATCCATATTGTCCCAGGTGGTGTGTTCTTTTTTGCCCAGATTACGTGGTCGGCCGCCATACCTTCTCCACATGATTTTTTTTGGGTAGCCGCCAGTGTCTGGGCTCACACAACCCCAATTTTCCCTTTACGGCGCGAGGGTCTCCCGTGCCTTCCACACGCCTTCATGTAAACCGTAACATTATCATACCGCCTACGCTACTAGTTCGAAGTTGTTTGATATGTGAGACTTTCTCCGCCATCCTGCTCTTCTTAGACAGGGCGATCGCGCCGGCGTTACACACAAAAATCGTATTTTCGCGCAGACCTGCTAGTTATCCACGCTGCAAGGCTTCCGGTTGGCTCCCCCCTGACGCTACCCCCGGTGGAGCTTGCTAGTTATACGACACCCATGAACGTACATGTGCTCAACTCTCTCCACCTTTTTATTTTATTATTTATCCTGTATTCACCTCGGGTTTTGGCAGGATTCTCTATGTGGGGTGACTGTATATTTGTCCAAACCATCAAAGCCTTCCCCCCTGCCCGGAGGCGGTGCTTAGACGATCTCTAGGGAGTTCATAGGGTTGAGCTGTGGCGTTTACGGCGCGTTTTTTCGTGTAGCCAATCCGGATTTTTCTTTGGCCTTCACCATACACACTTCTGGAATCAGCCCCCCTGGAGCCGACAC